>OZ022562.1:25995972-27427164 GCA_963991005.1 Barypeithes pellucidus | reverse complement strand
TAGCAGTTGGCCATTTACCGCCACAAAACCCGCGTTGCTGGGGGTTTTTTCGCTTTAACTTATGGGTACTACTTCCCTTAGTACGTTTTTGATAAAGAACCAAAAAGGCCGACGTAAATTACTTCAGAAATGATTTTTGAAGTTGAAAAGAAACAGAATTTTAAATTTCTATATTAGCAGTTGACCATTTACCGCCACAAAACCCGCGTTGCTGGGGGTTTTTTCGCTTTAACTTATGGGTACTACTTCCCTTAGTACGTTTTTGATAAAGAACCAAAAAGGCCGACGTAAATTACTTCAGAAATGATTTTTGAAGTTGGAAAGAAACAGAATTTTAAATTTCTATATGAGCAGTTGACCATTTACCGCCACAAAACCCGCGTTGCTGGGGGTTTTTTCACTTTAACTTAGGGGTACTACCTCCCTTAGTACGTTTTTGATGAAGAACCAAAAAGGCCGACGTAAATTACTTCAGAAATTATTTTTGAAGTTGGAAAGAAACAGAAAATTAATTTTCTATATTAGCAGTTGACCATTTACCGCCACAAAACCCGCGTTGCTGGGGGTTTTTTCGCTTTAACTTATGGGTACTACTTCACTTAGTACGTTTTTGATAAAGAACCAAAAAGGCCGACGTAAATTTCTTCAGAAAAGATTTTTGAAGTTGGAAAGAAACAGAAAATTAAATTTCTATATTAGCAGTTGACCACTTACCGCCACAAAACCCGCGTTGCTGGGGGTTTTTTCGCTTTAACTTATGGGTACTACTTCCCTTAGTACGTTTTTGATAAAGAACCAAAAAGGCCGACGTAAATTACTTCAAAAATGATTTTTGAAGTTGAAAAGAAACAGAATTTTAAATTTCTATATGAGCAGTTGACCATTTACCGCCACAAAACCCGCGTTGCTGGGGGTTTTTTCACTTTAACTTATGGGTACTACTTCCCTTAGTACGTTTTTGATAAAGAACCAAAAAGGCCGACGTAAATTACTTCAGAAATGATTTTTGAAATTGGAAAGAAACAGAAAATTAAATTTCTATATTAGCAGTTGGCCATTTACCGCCACAAAACCCGCGTTGCTGGGTTTTTTTTTCGCTTTAACTTATGGGTACTACTTCCCTTAGTACGTTTTTGATAAAGAACCAAAAAGGCCGACGTAAATTTCTTCAGAAATGATTTTTTAAGTTGAAAAGAAACAGAATTTTAAATTTCTATATTAGCAGTTGACCATTTACCGCCACAAAACCCGCGTTGCTGGGGGTTTTTTCGCTTTAACTTATGGGTACTACTTCCCTTAGTACGTTTTTGATAAAGAACCAAAAAGGCCGACGTAAATTACTTCAGAAATGATTTTTGAAGTTGGAAAGAAACAGAATTTTATATTTCTATATGAGCAGTTGACCATTTACCGCCACAAAACCCGCGTTGCTGGGGGTTTTTTCACTTTAACTTAGGGGTACTACCTCCCTTAGTACGTTTTTGATGAAGAACCAAAAAGGCCGACGTAAATTACTTCAGAAATTATTTTTGAAGTTGGAAAGAAACAGAAAATTAATTTTCTATATTAGCAGTTGACCATTTACCGCCACAAAACCCGCGTTGCTGGGGGTTTTTTCGCTTTAACTTATGGGTACTACTTCCCTTAGTACGTTTTTGATAAAGAACCAAAAAGGCCGACGTAAATTTCTCCAGAAAAGATTTTTGAAGTTGGAAAGAAACAGAAAATTAATTTTCTATATTAGCAGTTGACCATTTACCGCCACAAAACCCGCGTTGCTGGGGGTTTTTTCGCTTTAACTTAGGGGTACTACCTCCCTGAGAACGTTTTTGATGAAGAACCAAAAAGGCCGACGTAAATTACTTCAAAAATGATTTTTGAAGTTGAAAAGAAACAGAATTTTAAATTTCTATATGAGCAGTTGACCATTTACCGCCACAAAACCCGCGTTGCTGGGAGTTTTTTCACTTTAACTTATGGGTACTACTTCCCTTAGTACGTTTTTGATAAAGAACCAAAAAGGCCGACGTAAATTACTTCAGAAATGATTTTTGAAATTGGAAAGAAACAAAAAATTAAATTTCTATATTAGCAGTTGGCCATTTACCGCCACAAAACCCGCGTTGCTGGGTTTTTTTTCGCTTTAACTTATGGGTACTACTTCCCTTAGTACGTTTTTAATAAAGAACCAAAAAGGCCGACGTAAATTTCTTCAGAAATGATTTTTGAAGTTGAAAAGAAACAGAATTTTAAATTTCTATATTAGCAGTTGACCATTTACCGCCACAAAACCCGCGTTGCTGGGGTTTTTTTCGCTTTAACTTAGGGGTACTACCTCCCTTAGTACGTTTTTGATGAAGAACCAAAAAGGCCGACGTAAATTACTTCAAAAATGATTTTTGAAGTTGAAAAGAAACAGAATTTTAAATTTCTATATGAGCAGTTGACCATTTACCGCCACAAGACCCGCGTTGCTGGGGGTTTTTTCGCTTTAACTTATTGGTACTACCTCCCTTAGTACGTTTTTGATGAAGAACCAAAAAGGCCGACGTAAATTTCTTCAGAAATGATTTTTGAAGTTGGAAAGAAACATAAAATTAAATTTCTATATTAGCAGTTGACCATTTACCGCCATAAAACTTGCGTTGCTGGGGGTTTTTTCGCTTTAACTTAGGGGTACTACCTCCTTTAGTACGTTTTTGATAAAGAACCAAAAAGGCCGACGTAAATTTCTTCAGAAATGATTTTTGAAGTTGAAAAGAAACAGAATTTTAAATTTCTATATTAGCAGTTGACCATTTACCGCCACAAAACCCGCGTTGCTGGGGGTTTTTTCGCTTTAACTTATGGGTACTACTTCCCTTAGTACGTTTTTGATAAAGAATCAAAAAGGTCGACGTAAATTACTTCAGAAATGATTTTTGAAGTTGGAAAGAAACAGAATTTTAAATTTCTATATGAGCAGTTGACCATTTACCGCCACAAAACCCGCGTTGCTGGGGGTTTTTTCACTTTAACTTAGGGGTACTACCTCCCTTAGTACGTTTTTGATGAAGAACCAAAAAGGCCGACGTAAATTACTTCAGAAATGATTTTTGAAGTTGGAAAGAAACAGAATTTTAAATTTCTATATGAGCAGTTGACCATTTACCGCCACAAAACCCGCGTTGCTGGGGGTTTTTTCACTTTAACTTATGGGTACTACTTCCCTTAGTACGTTTTTGATAAAGAACCAAAAAGGCCGACGTAAATTTCTTCAGAAATGATTTTTGAAGTTGGAAAGAAACAGAAAATTAAATTTCTATATGAGCAGTTGGCCATTTACCGCCACAAAACCCGCGTTGCTGGGGGTTTTTTCGCTTTAACTTAGGGGTACTACCTCCCTTAGTACGTTTTTGATAAAGAATCAAAAAGGTCGACGTAAATTACTTCAGAAATGATTTTTGAAGTTGAAAAGAAACAGAATTTTAAATTTCTATATTAGCAGTTGACCATTTACCGCCACAAAACCCGCGTTGCTGGGGGTTTTTTCGCTTTAACTTATGGGTACTACTTCCCTTAGTACGTTTTTGATAAAGAACCAAAAAGGCCGACGTAAATTACTTCAGAAATGATTTTTGAAGTTGGAAAGAAACAGAATTTTAAATTTCTATATGAGCAGTTGACCATTTACCGCCACAAAACCCGCGTTGCTGGGGGTTTTTTCACTTTAACTTAGGGGTACTACCTCCCTTAGTACGTTTTTGATGAAGAACCAAAAAGGCCGACGTAAATTACTTCAGAAATTATTTTTGAAGTTGGAAAGAAACAGAAAATTAATTTTCTATATTAGCAGTTGACCATTTACCGCCACAAAACCCGCGTTGCTGGGGGTTTTTTCGCTTTAACTTATGGGTACTACTTCACTTAGTACGTTTTTGATAAAGAACCAAAAAGGCCGACGTAAATTTCTTCAGAAAAGATTTTTGAAGTTGGAAAGAAACAGAAAATTAAATTTCTATATTAGCAGTTGACCACTTACCGCCACAAAACCCGCGTTGCTGGGGGTTTTTTCGCTTTAACTTATGGGTACTACTTCCCTTAGTACGTTTTTGATAAAGAACCAAAAAGGCCGACGTAAATTACTTCAAAAATGATTTTTGAAGTTGAAAAGAAACAGAATTTTAAATTTCTATATGAGCAGTTGACCATTTACCGCCACAAAACCCGCGTTGCTGGGGGTTTTTTCACTTTAACTTATGGGTACTACTTCCCTTAGTACGTTTTTGATAAAGAACCAAAAAGGCCGACGTAAATTACTTCAGAAATGATTTTTGAAATTGGAAAGAAACAGAAAATTAAATTTCTATATTAGCAGTTGGCCATTTACCGCCACAAAACCCGCGTTGCTGGGTTTTTTTTTCCGCTTTAACTTATGGGTACTACTTCCCTTAGTACGTTTTTGATAAAGAACCAAAAAGGCCGACGTAAATTTCTTCAGAAATGATTTTTTAAGTTGAAAAGAAACAGAATTTTAAATTTCTATATTAGCAGTTGACCATTTACCGCCACAAAACCCGCGTTGCTGGGGGTTTTTTCGCTTTAACTTATGGGTACTACTTCCCTTAGTACGTTTTTGATAAAGAACCAAAAAGGCCGACGTAAATTACTTCAGAAATGATTTTTGAAGTTGGAAAGAAACAGAATTTTATATTTCTATATGAGCAGTTGACCATTTACCGCCACAAAACCCGCGTTGCTGGGGGTTTTTTCACTTTAACTTAGGGGTACTACCTCCCTTAGTACGTTTTTGATGAAGAACCAAAAAGGCCGACGTAAATTACTTCAGAAATTATTTTTGAAGTTGGAAAGAAACAGAAAATTAATTTTCTATATTAGCAGTTGACCATTTACCGCCACAAAACCCGCGTTGCTGGGGGTTTTTTCGCTTTAAGTTATGGGTACTACTTCCCTTAGTACGTTTTTGATAAAGAACCAAAAAGGCCGACGTAAATTTCTTCAGAAAAGATTTTTGAAGTTGGAAAGAAACAGAAAATTAAATTTCTATATTAGCAGTTGACCTCTTACCGCCACAAAACCCGCGTTGCTGGGGGGTTTTTCGCTTTAACTTATTGGTACTACCTCCCTTAGTACGTTTTTGATGAAGAACCAAAAAGGCCGACGTAAATTTCTTCAGAAATGATTTTTGAAGTTGGAAAGAAACATAAAATTAAATTTCTATATTAGCAGTTGACCATTTACCGCCACAAAACTTGCGTTGCTGGGGGTTTTTTCGCTTTAACTTAGGGGTACTACCTCCTTTAGTACGTTTTTGATAAAGAACCAAAAAGGCCGACGTAAATTTCTTCAGAAATGATTTTTAAAGTTGGAAAGAAACAGAAAATTAAATTTCTATATTAGCAGTTGGCCATTTACCGCCACAAAACCCGCGTTGCTGGGGGTTTTTTCGCTTTAACTTATGGGTACTACTTCCCTTAGTACGTTTTTGATAAAGAACCAAAAAGGCCGACGTAAATTACTTCAGAAATGATTTTTGAAGTTGAAAAGAAACAGAATTTTAAATTTCTATATTAGCAGTTGACCATTTACCGCCACAAAACCCGCGTTGCTGGGGGTTTTTTCGCTTTAACTTATGGGTACTACTTCCCTTAGTACGTTTTTGATAAAGAACCAAAAAGGCCGACGTAAATTACTTCAGAAATGATTTTTGAAGTTGGAAAGAAACAGAATTTTAAATTTCTATATGAGCAGTTGACCATTTACCGCCACAAAACCCGCGTTGCTGGGGGTTTTTTCACTTTAACTTAGGGGTACTACCTCCCTTAGTACGTTTTTGATGAAGAACCAAAAAGGCCGACGTAAATTACTTCAGAAATTATTTTTGAAGTTGGAAAGAAACAGAAAATTAATTTTCTATATTAGCAGTTGACCATTTACCGCCACAAAACCCGCGTTGCTGGGGGTTTTTTCGCTTTAACTTATGGGTACTACTTCACTTAGTACGTTTTTGATAAAGAACCAAAAAGGCCGACGTAAATTTCTTCAGAAAAGATTTTTGAAGTTGGAAAGAAACAGAAAATTAAATTTCTATATTAGCAGTTGACCACTTACCGCCACAAAACCCGCGTTGCTGGGGGTTTTTTCGCTTTAACTTATGGGTACTACTTCCCTTAGTACGTTTTTGATAAAGAACCAAAAAGGCCGACGTAAATTACTTCAAAAATGATTTTTGAAGTTGAAAAGAAACAGAATTTTAAATTTCTATATGAGCAGTTGACCATTTACCGCCACAAAACCCGCGTTGCTGGGGGTTTTTTCACTTTAACTTATGGGTACTACTTCCCTTAGTACGTTTTTGATAAAGAACCAAAAAGGCCGACGTAAATTACTTCAGAAATGATTTTTGAAATTGGAAAGAAACAGAAAATTAAATTTCTATATTAGCAGTTGGCCATTTACCGCCACAAAACCCGCGTTGCTGGGTTTTTTTTTCGCTTTAACTTATGGGTACTACTTCCCTTAGTACGTTTTTGATAAAGAACCAAAAAGGCCGACGTAAATTTCTTCAGAAATGATTTTTTAAGTTGAAAAGAAACAGAATTTTAAATTTCTATATTAGCAGTTGACCATTTACCGCCACAAAACCCGCGTTGCTGGGGGTTTTTTCGCTTTAACTTATGGGTACTACTTCCCTTAGTACGTTTTTGATAAAGAACCAAAAAGGCCGACGTAAATTACTTCAGAAATGATTTTTGAAGTTGGAAAGAAACAGAATTTTATATTTCTATATGAGCAGTTGACCATTTACCGCCACAAAACCCGCGTTGCTGGGGGTTTTTTCACTTTAACTAACTAACTTCTGTTTCTTTCCAACTTCAAAAATCATTTCTGAAGAAATTTACGTCGGCCTTTTTGGTTCTTCATCAAAAACGTAATAAGGGAGGTAGTACCCCTAAGTTAAAGCAAAAAAACCCCCAGCAACGCGGGTTTCGTGGCAGTAAATGGTCAACTGCTAATATAGAAATTTAATTTTCTGTTTCTTTCCAACTTCAAAAATCATTTCTGAACAAATTTACGTCGGCCTTTTTGGTTCTTTATCAAAAACGTACTAAGGGAGGTAGTACCCCTAAGTTAAAGCGAAAAAACCCCCAGCAACGCGGGTTTTGTGGCGGTAAATGGTCAACTGCTCATGTAGAAATTTAATTTTCTGTTCCTTTCCAACTTCAAAAATCATTTCTGAAGAAATTTACGTCGGCCTTTTTGGTTCTTCATCAAAAACGTACTAAGGGCGGTAGTACCCCTAAGTTAAAGCAAAAAAACCCCAGCAACGCGGGTTTCGTGGCGGTAAATGGTCAACTGCTCATATAGAAATTTAAAATTCTGTTTCTTTTCAACTTCAAAAATCATTTCTGAACAAATTTACGTCGGCCTTTTTGGTTCTTCATCAAAAACGTACTAAGGGAGGTAGTACCCATAAGTTAAAGCGAAAAAACCCCCAGCAACGCGGGTTTTGTGGCGGTAAATGGTCAACTGCTAATATAGAAATTTAATTTTCTGTTTCTTTCCAACTTCAAAACTCATTTCTGAAGAAATTTACGTCGGCCTTTTTGGTTCTTCATCAAAAACGTACTAAGGGAGGTAGTTCCCCTAAGTTAAAGTGAAAAAACCACCAGCAACGCGGGTTTTGTGGCGGTAAATGGACAACTGCTAATATAGAAATTTAATTTTCTGTTTCTTTCCAACTTCAAAAATCATTTCTGAAGAAATTTACGTCGGCCTTTTTGGTTCTTCATCAAAAACGTACTAAGGGAGGTAGTACCCCTAAGTTAAAGCAAAAAAACCCCCAGCAACGCGGGTTTCGTGGCAGTAAATGGTCAACTGCTAATATAGAAATTTAATTTTCTGTTTCTTTCCAACTTCAAAAATCATTTCTGAACAAATTTACGTCGGCCTTTTTGGTTCTTCATCAAAAACGTACTAAGGGAGGTAGTACCCATAAGTTAAAGCAAAAAAAACCCCAGCAACGCGGGTTTTGTGGCGGTAAATGGTCAACTGCTCATATAGAAATTTAAAATTCTGTTTCTTTTCAACTTCAAAAATCATTTCTGAAGTAATTTACGTCGGCCTTTTTGGTTCTTCATCAAAAACGTACTAAGGGAGGTAGTACCCCTAAGTTAAAGCGAAAACCCCCCAGCAACGCGGGTTTTGTGGCGGTAAATGGTCAACTGCTCATAAAGAAATTTAAAATTCTGTTTCTTTTCAACTTCAAAAATCATTTCTGAAGTAATTTACGTCGGCCTTTTTGGCTCTTTATCAAAAACGTACTAAGGGAGGTAATACCCCTAAGTTAAAGCGAAAAAACCCCCAGCAACGCGGGTTTTGTGGCGGTAAATGGTCAACTGCTAATATAGAAATTTAATTTTCTGTTTCTTTATAACTTCAAAAATCATTTCTGAAGAAATTTACGTCGGCCTTTTTGGTTCATCATCAAAAACGTACTAAGGGAGGTAGTACCCCTAAGTTAAAGTGAAAAAACCCCCAGCAACGCGGGTTTTGTGGCGGTAAATGGTCAACTGCTAATATAGAAATTTAATTTTCTGTTCCTTTCCAACTTCAAAAATCATTTCTGAAGAAATTTACGTCGGCCTTTTTGGTTCTTCATCAAAAACGTACTAAGGGAGGTAGTACCCCTAAGTTAAAGTGAAAAAACCCCCAGCAACGCGGGTTTTGTGGCGGTAAATGGTCAACTGCTAATATAGAAATTTAATTTTCTGTTTCTTTATAACTTCAAAAATCATTTTTGAAGAAATTTACGTCGGCCTTTTTGGTTCTTTATCAAAAACGTACTAAGGGAGGTAGTACCCCTAAGTTAAAGCGAAAAAAACCCCAGCAACGCGGGTTTTGTGGCGGTAAATGGTCAACTGCTCATATAGAAATTTAATTTTCTGTTCCTTTCCAACTTCAAAAATCATTTCTGAAGAAATTTACGTCGGCCTTTTTGGTTCTTCATCAAAAACATACTAAGGGAGGTAGTATCAGTAAGTTAAAGTGAAAAAACCCCCAGCAACGCGGGTTTTGTGGCGGTAAATGGCCAACTGCTAATATAGAAATTTAATTTTCTGTTTCTTTCCAACTTCAAAAATCATTTCTGAAGAAATTTACGTCGGCCTTTTTGGTTCTTCATCAAAAACGTACTAAGGGAGGTAGTATCCCTACGTTAAAGTGAAAAAAACCCCAGCAACGCGGGTTTTGTGGCGGTAAATGGCCAACTGCTAATATAGAAATTTAATTTTCTGTTTCTTTCCAACTTCAAAAATCATTTCTGAAGAAATTTACGTCGGCCTTTTTGGTTCTTTATCAAAAACGTACTAAGGAAGGTAGTATCCCTACGTTAAAGTGAAAAAAACCCCAGCAACGCGGGTTTTGTGGCGGTAAATGGCCAACTGCTAATATAGAAATTTAATTTTCTGTTTCTTTCCAACTTCAAAAATCATTTCTGAAGAAATTTACGTCGGCCTTTTTGGTTCTTTATCAAAAACGTACTAAGGGAGGTAGTAACTCCCAGCAGCTCGGGTTTTGTGGCTGTAAATATTCAACAACTAATATAGAATTATAATTTCTTAAATATTACCGGTCGTTTTCAGTTTATCCACTTGGCATTTTAGACTCCCTTTA
The DNA here is from genome assembly GCA_963991005.1 of Barypeithes pellucidus. Taxonomy (NCBI): domain Eukaryota; kingdom Metazoa; phylum Arthropoda; class Insecta; order Coleoptera; family Curculionidae; genus Barypeithes; species Barypeithes pellucidus. The sequence continues at coordinate 27,417,489 of OZ022562.1, read as the reverse complement.
TTTCATTTTCTCTCTTTTCTAAACTTTATTGAGTTAAATATCTTCAATTTGCAAGAAAATAAATTATATCTGTCATTAAGAAATGACTCGCTTTCCTATTTTTCACTTCCAAAAGACTAAAAATATTCGTAAGAACCTTCACATTACATGTATATTAGGTATTCAGATATGGTGCAGATTGACCAGACCACGCGGTCCGAACGACCGCGCCAGCCGCCGTCGACGCGAATAGCTCGCGTTGCCAAATGCCGTTGCTAACCTGACTACGGTACATTTGTTTATTAATATTAAAATTCACCTTAGTTTCTCTAACGGTGGAATCAGCTGAGGTCGGCAGACAATAATATTATGCTCCATAATTATTATTTTCGCCTAAAAACAGATAAATAAAATATTTACCTATAAATTTTTCGTTACGTGATTAGTACTTACTGTGGTTTACGAATACACAAACAACTCGATATGTATTTAATCAAAGTTTTCAAAAAACAAAATAAACGATACTAAAACGACGAAAATACACTTTTAAAACTTATTAGCACCAATCAAACTGTAAAAATATAAAAACACAACACGCTGAATGCGTTTCGTATAAAACTGGGGTATTTGATTAAGTCCCTAAACAGCTGATCGATGACATATTGCTGATGTCAACTGTCGAAAAAGCTTGAGGGTTCGCTGCAAAGACTATAGTGATCTAATTTAAAGGCTGATTCTCACTATTGTGCCAGGCATGTGCTCGGCACCGGCTCGGCAAAATATATTTATCATTGAATCTTATGGATCTTGCGGGTGTAAATTCGAAAGACGCAATGATTTACCTATTGTGCCGAGTCGGTGCCTTGCCGTTGCTGAGCATTTGCCTTGCTCAATAGTGAGAATCAGCCTTAAAGGTAATAAAAGGAATTCAGTTATAAGTAACGCCGATCCGCGAGGACACAAGCGCAACTTGTTCGATTAAATCGAAACATGTGACACTCCCGCCGGACCAAGTGGTGTTGAGTGGTTCATCAAATTATTCGTATTCATTTCACGCTGATTATAGTTTGTTTTTGTACATGCAGTCATTTTGCTTTGATTTTACATCACAATAACAGAAAACGAAGATATGGCGAACTTAGCCTCAGAAGTCACGGATTTGTCCGACTTTACTAAATTATGTAGAATTTGTCGCAAGAAAGAGAGCACTTTGATAAATATATTTTTCTCAGATGCTGCAGAGGTGATCTCCAAGATAGCTTTTATACAGGTTGGTTTAACTTCCCGTGTCTCCTCTTAATTAGAAAACCCGACCAAATGTAATGTTTTAATGCAAAATATTATAAAAGGGTTTGTGTTCCATGGTAAATAATAAATAAAGCCTGCGAATATTCAAAATTAAATTGCAGGTTTTTCTCAATGTGGTTTTATCCTATATTTTTGTCAGTAACTCGGTACCTGCATAATTAACTTGTATCAAATAATACTTCTCCAGCATAAATAGCGGACTTTTCATGGTGGGGCAATTGTTGAGTATTTCCCTAGGAACCTCTTCTCCTTAGAAACCCAGAAGACTCATAATTAATACTTAATCACATTAATGAAATTAATAAACACTAGGGTTACCAATACTGGCTATACCAATATTCTGTTAACACTAACAGCAAGATAATTTCCATAAAGGAATTGATACAACAATGGTTCCTAAAGGAGTAATATATGTGTAAACTTAGGAAGAAAAAATATTCAACTGAACTCTTGCCCAGTGGGCAACACTGGGCCTGTATTATGTTGCCCTGCTAAAAGACAGATCTGCAAAGTTTCATGTTTTGAGATGTGTTTATATCTCTTATATTTCTATCATATAAAGCATTAGCATATACTTTCAAAAGTTTAAGGGAACACTACTCTTCTAAATGAATTTAGAAAGAAAGTGCAAGTATTTAATAACAACAAAATGTCTAATTTCTCAAAACTACTTTTAAGCAGTTAGGACAGCTAGTCTTAGCAGGGAAATATAATTTAAAATGTATTTTAGCTCCAAGAGGGAGACTGTTTGCCAGAAAACATATGTATTCCCTGCATGGACAAAATCACAGAATTTTATCAATTTAAACAGCTTTGTGAATACAGCGATACAGTTTTTCGTTCTATTTTAAATATAAACACTGTGAAAGAACAATCATTTATTGACCCAGATAATTCCTTAAAAAAAGATCTTCAAATATTAAATGACAATCACAAAGAAGATAGCAATGTAATTTTTAAAGCAAATAAAAGTATATGTAGACGAGAGAATGGCATATTTAGTAACCATATAGAAAATGAGAAAAAAACTGAAGATGAATATGTTAAAATTGAAAATGAAACAGAAAATTATGTCATTAGTGATTCAAAGAATGATCTACTGACTGTCAAGGACGAGGAAGATGAAGACAATGAAGGTATCTAGTTTGTAATAAATAAGCCTGGTAGTTTGTATGGGTATCTTGATTTTCTGACATTTTCTAACTAACTTTAAATATATTTGCAATAAATGAGAAGTTTGAATAAAATCATTAGTAGGTACTCCAGCCAGAAATATGTTGAGAAGGGAATGACGCAAATGACTGATAACGTATTTGTAAGGGGATGGTGAATTTTTTTAACAAATATCTACTATTTAAAGTTGAAAATAGTGCCCGCAGCTGAAAATTTATATCAAAATTAATAATTTCATATAAGTTGGCGTAAAAAGTATATGCCCCCATCTGTGTCCACCAATAATACAATACAGTATCCACCATTAAGAACCAAGGAGGTTCTAGAACGGAACAAATAGTCTTAACTTATTATCACCCCTCTGACCCATATTTTTGACATCCCTTAGCTGAGCATTTTTATTGAATAGATTAGATGAAGAAAATTTTTAAAAAGTTTTAAAATACTCTGCCTTAATTTCCTTAAGAGGGTCTTCTCTTCTCTATACGGTAGTAAATCCTTGGGAATTTGTAATTTTTTGTAAGGACTTATTTTGCCACAAATAAATTATTTTTTAATCTTGTTTTCAAAAATAAAACATTAGATTGAGGAAAGCCAAATTAAAATTTTTCATTTTAGTAAACTTAATTTTTGTGCCCTGGAGGGAGAGGTAATTATAGAATTAAAAAATAAAATTTTAAATAATTTTATGATTAAAAAGAAAAGGACTATAAACCTTTATTGATGGGGTATGAACCCCCCGCCTAAATAATATAAGATTTTGACTTTCGAATTTTTGTAAATATAAAAATGTTGCATTGGTTTTTGGCTTTTTGGTCGTCCTAGCTGATAATAACAATTATTATTGTATAATGCTGCCATACAAATCTTAAAAGTTGTTAAGTGCGTTGGAATTCCCAATAAGAAAATGCTTTAACTAGCAATTGATCAGGTGAATATAGGGTTGCCAGACGTCCGGCTTTAGCCTTAGCCGGACATGTCTTCCTTTTTTGGGAACTTGCCGTCAGAGCTGGGCAAATACTTTTTAAAAGTATTTAAATACTAAATACTAAATACTTAATTAAATTCAAAAGTATTTAAATATTAAATACTTTTTGAAGTAATGAAGTATTTAAATCTTAATTACAAAAAGTATTTAAATACTTTTTAGGTTTAAATACTATATTTAAATACTTTCTAAGTATTTAAATACTTTCTAAGTATTTAATTACTTTTAAGTATTTATAAATACTTTCTGAGTATTTAATTACTTTTTTTAAATATTTATAAATACTTTTAAGAATGAAACACAAAATTTAAATACTTTGTAAACAATTACAGTCGAACCTCTATAACTCGAACCTCTCTTTAACTCGGACTTTTTAGTGGTTTTTGTACATTTTCCAAGATTTCTATGTACATATTTTAATGGTACATAGACATAATGTATGTAATAAAAAAAATGTTTTGGAATATTCATGTGGTTTTCCCTTCCCTCTTCCAACTCTCTGTAACTCGATCTTTTTTGGTTGTCCCTTCAAGTTCGAGTTATAGAGGTTCGACTGTAATTACTTTTAAAAATATTTAAATAGTATAGTAGTATTTTTGTCTCCTCTAAGTAGGCAGTTGAATAGGTAGGTACCTCAATCCTCAAAATATTTTAGAATCAAATAAGATTTAACAGCAATAAAAAGTGTGTTTTGTAATATTTTATTGGTATTGACAGTAAATTTTAATTAAAAAACCACGACAACATAAACTTAAGGGTACAGGAATAAAACAGGAATTGTCCATATTTATCGAAATCGAGATTACTAGCGCAACCTGTTGGCACATGTTGTTACTTTCCATGGTCAAAATATTAGACGAATAAAACTAGGAACGTCTGTAGAAATTAAGAGTCAAAGTTTTACTGTACTGAAATAAAACTAGGGATGTCCATACTAAAAAATGCATTTTATCTCAAAACTCTGATTTTCTGACAATCCTTATTTTATCCCTGTATTCTTCAACTGATAACATAACAAAAGGCTCTACCTAAACCTAATTACTCAAAATTTGTAATGCAAGAATAATAATTTATAATGTAATGTTTTAAATGTCCGATGCGTTAGCTTTCATAAGAACAAGATTTTCGAAATTATCGTCTGATAAAGCATGTCGTCGTGGCGTATTAATGAATGTTGCAAATGAAAACATTCTTTCAACTGGGGCAGACGAGGGAAGAGTAGTGTTATATTTCAAAAATAATTTGTTGATAATGGGATATTTTCTCAGCATTTCTATGTCTGTTTGTGAGTCTTGCATATATTGTGAATGCTTTCAAAGTGGGGTTTGTTCGGGTGAGAGAAAATGCAATGTAGTTAGTCTTTTGTACATTAAGTACATTCTTTTATGATATGATAAAATTAAGCTGCAAACTTGAAGCTGAATTATATTTTTAAAAAACACACTTTAATAAATACAAAATACATTAATAACTTCGTATATTACGTAACATGTGCTAAGATTATCGTATTTTTTTAATTACTTTTGCCTGATTTCTCCAGTTTTTTTTTCTGTTTCATCGTATATGGGGGGTAATTACAACCAAGGGCCCCCCTCCTTTTATATGCATGACCTATTTTCGAGATTTCTACGCCATTGATCAGGATGAACAGCTATGATTTTCGGTCCAGAATCATTTGATTTCTGACCATCAAAGCTACCATTTCGTTCCTTCCACTTGTGTCGGCATCGTACGGAAACTATCTTTCGCTTCCTGACACGCGTGACAAGTGCAAACTTAGAATTTTCCACATGAACCATATTTAAATAGAAAACAGTACTTGAATAGTAAAAAGTATTTAAATACCCCAAAAAAGTATTTAAATACTCCAAAAAATATTTAAATACTAAAAAAATATTTAAATACTCAAAAAGTATTTAAATACTCCAAAAAGTATTTAAATACTGAAAGGAAAATAAAAAAAGTATTTAAATACTAAATACTTTTACAAAGTATTTGTGAAATAAATACAAATACCTATTATAAAAAAGTATTTAAATACTGAGTATTTAAATACAAAAAAGTATTTAAATAAAAAAAAGTATTTGTGAGTACAAATACTGCCCAGCTCTGCTTACCGTCCGGCTTTTTCTAGCAATCGCTCAACCATAAATGACGATTACCACGCGAAATAGCTTATTTTTTTTTATCGTAGTACCAGGAAATGTTCCTATCCTATAATCAGGGTGTTTTTGAGTTTTATTTGGACTTTAGCAGAAAGTAAACACGCAAGAATTTAATTTTTATTTTATATACTTGGTTAAAAAGTCAGGATTTTTTATACAATTGTCCTACTTTTACACATTGTCCATCTGACAACTCTAGGACCTAGGGCCTAGGTGAATATGGTACAGAAAACACGATGTTGCTACTCCCTAATATCACAGCGAATTTGTAATGGCTTCGCCAAGTTGAATTAATTCTAATGACTAAATACCCGTTAAGTCGAAGTTTTTTCTTATTGGAAATTGAAATGTCGTATCCATTCCCGACTAGCAGACTTCCTTTATAAGATTTGGTTAAGAGATATTTATGACTTATAGCGCAGTTTTGAAAAAGCTCTCGTTTTGCAGTTTGTTGTATAAAGGTATCCTGTGTTCTACAATTTTATGCAATAAGAGTGCTCTTACAACCAAATTATGTAACTATTATAAAATTAAAAAATTGAATAGAACTTACATTATACAGAAAAATGATAAGCTTTTTGATGTAAAACTTAATTGTTAATGTTTCTTAATTGCTGTTACACAATTTTCATGTAGTAAATTTTGGGTTTCTACACTTATAAATCTCATTTAATGTATAGATTAGTATGAAGAACAGCTTGAATCTCGGAATGTTTGCTGTAATAATATATTTATAACCTTTATAAAGAAATAAATGTTTGTTGGGTTTTACAGTTTGTTATGGCAGGATAGTGGCATGTGGTGTTTCTCTGAAAATAACATTTCTTTTTAGTAGAAAATTGTGAAGATTGCCAGCTTCCTTTTGAACATATTCAATTAAAACTCCAACATCAAGAGGAATACCATCCTTCTCATAATTACCACTATTGTTACATATGTACAAAAAAAGAGAGTAATGTCTATAGCACTACAAGTCAACTTCGAAGCCATTTAAAATATCATAGGTAAGTTGTTATACAGGGTGTTTCAGGAGGTAAGGGAAATATTTGAATAAGAATAAGAGGTCAATATAAGAAAAAAAGTCATATAAATTTGGGTCCGGAAATCCTTTCTTTCGGCGATACAAAAATAATGTAATTTTTTCCTCAAAAACCATTTTTGTGATATTACGCTGATCCTGGGTATGCACTATACTGTGCACGTTACTTTTTCTCCGTATAAAAATTTTGACATTCCACCTGTGGCGTGTCGGTCAGCAAAAAATATTTTAACTTTTTTGGTGAAAGAAATAGTACCACTGGAATTTTTCAACATAGGTATTTGTTTCCTATGGACAGTCGTTTCCTATTAAGAAAAGTATCTCGAGTTTTTCTGGTAAGACAAACCGTTTTCAAGTATACTGTAGTACTTAAAGTACTACATTACTGATGGTTTTTTAGATTTCAAGATACAGTGAAACCTCTCTTAGCCTACGGGACCGTCTAAATATGTCCGCCTAATAGAGGTGTCCGCCCATGGGAAATTTGTTATTAGATAATATATAAATGCAAAATTATTACTATGTATACAGGGTGATTCACGACGAGCGTGCATTAGAACTTTATGGAGAACTACTGAATATATGTTCCTGAAACTTTGGGGATTTGGGTTTATCGATATGCTCTCTTTAACTAAAATATTGACGTTTCTGTCATTTCCGGTTATACCGGAAGTAGCTGCCAACTTTCATTTTTTAAATACAACATGGTAATTTTTATTATATTTTTCGATTAAGCATTAAATACTAAGCACATTTTATAGAAAATGTTTTTGTCAGACTCTATTAGTTTTTGAGATATCTGGACTTTTTGTAATTATTTGGCAAATGCATGACGATGAAATAATCCATATAATTTTTTTACCTTAGCGCTTGGACTAAAATTTTTTTCTCACCGAATAGCTAGAAGATCATCAAGTCTCAAAAACATTTCAAATTCGGCATAAAATGTACAGGGTGGTCACAGTTCAAGCCTCATTGTGAAAGAATTCAACCATTAAAAACTTTCTTATTTTAAATGGAACACCCTGTATATTTTTATTTAATTTGATGTCAAATTAGTTGTTCTTTACAAATAGTATTTACTGTCCTATACCTATATCAAAGCGTTTTCTCAAAAAATCCAATTTTATTCCGAAAATACTATTTGTTCAAGTGTGCTATGAAAACAATTGTACTTAGGGGAAAATACAACATTCTAAAGTGTTTCTTAATAATTTACAAATTAAATGCAGTTGATTGTTTTAAATTTAATGGTTTAAATATTATTTTTTTAAAAATAGCAAGGAAACAAGTTTATAAACTTTAAATTCTTTAATTAAAAATGTGTTTGAAAATTATACCTAATATCTTTTGATTATATTTTTAAAATATGTTCGAAATGATTGCCATTTACTTCCAAGCATTTGTGTATTCTTTTCATCATGCTATTTCTTGTAGCATTGCTAATTTCTTGTGCAGTGAGAGATTGAAATGCTGCCTTCACCCTTTCAATTAGATTTTCCTTCGTGGAAAAGTTTATAAACTTAAACTTTCATTGCTATTTTAAAAAAAATAATATTTAAACCATTAAATTTAAAACAATCAACTGCATTTTATTTGTAAATTATTAAGAAACACTTTAGAATGTTGTATTTTCAAGCAATCAATCACTTTTCCTCCGTATAGACATCAGTATACAGCCCCTAAGTACAATTGTTTTCATAGCACACTTGAACAAATAGTATTTTCGGAATAAAATTGGATTTTTTGAGAAACCGCTTTGATATAGGTATAGGACAGTAAATACTATTTATAAAGAACAACTAATTTGCCATCAAATTAAATAAAAATATACAGGGTGTTCCATTTAAAATAAGAAAGTTTTTAATGGTTAAATTCTTTCACAATGAGGCTTGAGTTGTGACCACCCTGTACATTTTATGCCGAATTTGAAATGGTTTTGAGACTTGATGATCTTCTAGCTATTCGGTGAGAAAAAAATTTTAGTCCAAGCGCTAAGGTAAAAAAATTATATGGATTATTTCATCGTCATGCATTTGCCAAATAATTACAAAAAGTCCAGATATCTCAAAAACTAATAGAGTCTGACAAAAACATTTTCTATAAAATGTGCTTAGTATTTAATGCTTAATCGAAAAATGTAATAAAAATTACCATGTTGTATTTAAAAAACGAAAGTTGGCAGCTACTTCCGGTATAACCGGAAATGACAGAGACATGTCAATATTTTAGTTAAAGAGAGCATATTGATAAACCAAAATCCCCAAAGTTTCAGGAACATATATTCAGTAGTTCTCCATAAAGTTCTAATGCACGCTCGTCGTGAATCACCCTGTATGTATGTACAAATAAACATACCATAACAAAAATACACTAGTTTTAGTTAGGATGTAGTAAAAAAAATGTAGTAAAAAATCTAATAACGTAGTTTGACGTGTTTCCGTTTTATACTTGCAATCTAGAAAATATAATTCCAAGTCTGACAACAATTCCATTGATGCAAAGAGTCACCTCTATTCTTTGCATACTGTTATAATTCCTTTACCATACTAATGGATTGTTGATAATTGGTGACATTTGTTTGATTACTGCATTCAACTTCTTCATCAGGGTCGTCAGATAGTGATGTGGTTTCAGTTTGGACTACATTATCGGTAGGAATGGGCTCACTATCATCTTCTAATAGCACATTGCTATCAATGTTAATGAAGTCGCAAAAATCATTGTTATCAAATTACAAACTTCCACAACATCAGACTCAAAACGCGACATTTTTGTGCCATTGTTTACGATTTTAACCTTACAACTCACAAATAAACGGCGGACTGCTGTCGGGGAATCACACATACTTTCATTCGGCGAAGTGCTTTCGCTCTGCCACGCATACGCGATTGGTTGCCGGTCTGTCTTCAGAGAGTTTTTGCAACGTACTTATTCATCTCCCAAATACTTAAAAAAAAATTTTGTCCGTTTAAAGAAGGGTTTTTGCACTCTTTGTATGAAAACAGCCTGTCCGCGTCCGCCTCAACCTAGTTCCGGACTATGAAAAAATGTCCGCTTAATAGAAATGTCCGAGGTTGATTTTTTAAAACAAATGAACCTTTTTAAAGAAAAATATTTAAAAAAAAATATTTTTTAGTTTTCCAACACCTTTCAAAGTTTGATTAAAATATACAGGGTTGCTTAAAAGTTATCATCGAAAATGTAAATGTTCCGGACATTAGGAAAAATGATTGTATGATGTACCAGTATCATTTTGACCTCCCCTATACGCTAACGAAATATTTCCCTATGCTTGAAAGACACCCTATATAATACGTTAGTCACCGGGGATTAATTACCTAATGTTCTTTGTACACTTAGCTAAATAAAATGCAAACAATATCTCATCGCTCCCGCTTGATGCTTTCGTTACTTCTGTATGAGTTTTAAATTCAAAATTGCATGCGTTGCGATAATTTTTCTAACCTATAATTCTCTTAATACGGATCAGAATAGAAGCCGTAGCTTGTGTTAGGCCCTTAGGAATTTAATTTTTATTCATTTTTAGATCTTTACCTAAATATGAATGCGAAATGTGCGACAAAAAGTTTAGAAATAACTATCAAAAGACAATCCACAAGAGACTTCATACTGGCGAGCGGCCAGCCACATGTGACATATGCGACAAGTCTTTTAGGGATCCACGTTACCTGGTGATTCACTTAAAAACTCACACAGGTATGTTTATTATACAGGTCAATTGCCTATGTTTGTAATTAGGGTATTTGCTTGTTTTGTTCTTTGCCATTTGCCTAAGCTGAAGTAAGGGTAAGGGTGTGAAAGTTTGAAATATTTAAATTTGCCACAAGTCTTTTAGGGATCCAGGTTAGCTGGTGATTCAGTTAAAAACTCACACAGGTATGTTTATTATACAGGTCAATTGCATATGTTTGTAATTAGGGTATTTGCTTGTTTTGTTCTTTGCTGTTTGCCTAGTTATGTGTTGCCTGAGTTATGTGTTGAATGTTCATTTAAAAAATTCCAAAAAGTTTTTTCCTTTTTTTTCGGAAATTTAATTTACCCAAAATACGACATCCACTGACGTCAAAAGTCGACAATTGATTGTGTATATCTCTCGCACTGCCCTCGACGTGGTATTTCTAGTTCCACATAAGGTGTCTTATCTCGCTTAATAATTCAAAGCGCCATTTATTCTTACTTTTCTTCAATTTGTTTTCATCTCAGGATTTGCCTGTTTAAATATTATAAGCCATTTCCATAACACCCTACCCTATACCTTGAAATTTTGATTTTTGTTTCAGAAAATAAACTTTTTGCTAAAATCCCCTCTTATATAATTTTTCTTCTAGGCGAGAAACCGTACAACTGTAAAGTGTGCTTAAAAGCATTTGGTCACAAGTTTAGTTTAAAAGTCCACATGAAAACGCACTCGTTAGAACGGAATCACATGTGCAACCTATGTGGAAAGACATTTATATATTCTCATAATTTAAAGATACATAACCGGCAACATACTGGAGAGAGGCCGTATACTTGCAAATTGTGTTTTGCTTCGTTTATTTCGGCCTCAATTTTGAGTGCACACATGCTGACGCATTCTGAGGATAAACGGTAAGTTTCAAATACAGGACGGCTTTTGTGAAGGTATTATAATTTAAAGAGCATTGCATTCAAAGCACAAAGCTCAGCTGTTTTAATTCTTATTCATGCTTGTCACTTTAAAGTTTAAAGCCCTGATTGTCAAATTAGAACGGATTTAAATCTCTAGTCATTATGACTGAACTTTTTCGCATAATTGATTTAAGTACACAGCAATTAATATTATTACAATAAACATGTTGGTAAGATAAAAAAAATATATTCACGGGACTATTTACAAGTGAGTTGGGTAGTTGAGCAAATTTGAAAGTGAATCGTTGCTCAAAAAAGAACAAGAGACAAAATATTTACGCCCGTTTTTGTTGAGTTTTAAAAAAAAAAACCGTTTTAAGTTGACAATTAGGGATTTAAAATAACACCATGAATGAAATTTTTAGATTTTTTTCAGATAATCACAATATGTTTATGTTATTAGTAGTGTTGTGATCGCTCGAGCGAAAACCCGCTTGATCACTCGATTATTGAAATAACCGACATCCCTCGATTATTAAAAAAACCGCTCGAGTTATCTATTCAGGCGAAAACCGTCGCTCGTCACTTATTATCTTTCACTCGATACCCGATTGACGCGGGCGGAAATGTACCGCTGTAGTGTGATCGAGTTAAAAAACTGCTCCTATATCGAACCGTTTTTCGCTCGATAGGAAATACTCTAGTTATAAATTCAGGCGAAAAACCGAAAAATATAGCCTGTCATTTGATACACGTCCTTCGGTCTACGCGCCGCGAAATCCGATTGGCGACGTTCGAGTTTGACGCTGAGCAGGTACATGACATACGTCTTTCTTAAAGGCACATAAACGAGAAGGTGCATTTTAAAATTTTTAATTACTATAAACACGAGAAAACTTCTCAAAAATAATATAATAATAGAAATTGTTAATGAAAAATAAGGAAACGAGCAAAATAGTTAACAAAACATATAGGTATCGACCAATTTTTTGGTAACCAAAAGTAAACATTCTTAAATTTAAACAGGAACTTTTAGGTAACTATGAATACATGAGTACATGAATTTAAAAAATAATTTGAAGTGCACACAGTGGGCACCTGATAATTTAAAGTGGAAGAATTTGACAAGCTATTTTAAATATCTACTTATTTTATGCTTGTAGATTGAGAAAGATGTGAAGAAAAATAACTCTTGGTAATACTTTTTGTTCGGGTTAAAAACGCACAATAATAAACCCGAACAATAAATACATATTTGGATGATTTTTTGCAGTTTTTTTTGTTTGGTACTGAAACACGTGGTAAAAATTCATTATTCACAAATAAATAATTTTCTGGAATTTTTTTGGTGGCTACTACAATTTTTTAGCTATAAACCTGTGTCCACCCGTAGTTACGTGCCTGCTAAATAAACTACCTGATCACATGTAAACGGCTAGGCTGCCGGTCGAGCAGTCGGTGACGACGTCGCTTGGTGAATTGGAATTTCAAGCGGATTCACTCGATTATTAAAATCGCTCGAGTATCAAGTGTTCGATTATGAAAATCATCGGTTTTTCCCAACACTAGTTATTAGTTAATGAAAAAGGATAAAACTGACTTTTTCTTTGAAAACGGATTGCAACTTTGAAAACGGATTGCAATTCCAGTTTATTAGACGGAAATGACAAAATTAAAATATTGACATGTCATTTTGACATATTTTGGGTTTTATGTGGTCTCACTGGCATATAGAATTGAATCATCAAAACCAGTTTACAGGAACTATTATGTACAAATATGTATCTCTTTCTGTAAGTAGTGTCAAATATTGTATATTTACTTTAAAAAAATTGTATCTTGTTTAAATAACCTATAACATGGAGTGTCTAATGTCCCATCGGTACGGACAAACATTTCATCTCTAAGAGCTTGGTTTTATTTTTTTTTATTATATTTTAAACAATAAATCATATTTCATTTGATATAATCATTAAATCAAATTTTAAATGCGTATAAACCATTTTCAAATTTAATTTTTGCTTTAGCACAATAAAGAAGTTTTTATATCTACGACCTTCATAATGTTAATCACGTCCATTAACTGGTAACGTGGTTTTGTCTTATTTGGTCTACATATTATCGATTTGAATCGTCCTGTTAAACGTGATGTCGCACGTACATTTTCTCCCCTGTGCAAATTAAGAAGATTCCTACTACTTCCGGAGAGCAGCCTATTTTTCAAACATCCTAATAATATTTGGACCGTGTTGCAAAAAAAGTTAAGCTGCTGATGATGTATTTTCGGTTCAACTCGATGGAAGTTTCGTAAAATGATATTTTATAACGTAATATTTAAATTTCAAGTCCGTATTTAAAAATTTTGACCTGATGGTGATATCTGAAAACAGAAACGTAATTTTTTAAATTAGAAACTATCTTTAAATGCGGCGTGAAAAAGGGGATGTAAAAAGTGCTTTCCGTTTTTCAATATGTTTATAAATAACGTCATAAAAAACAAAAACCGAAAATGAAATTTTCGTTTTCTTTCAGATATCTCCGGAAGTAGTCAGAATTTTCTTAATTCCTCACCCGCATTCACTTAAGCTTCAAATTAAGCAACTTTTGCCACAATTTAACCTTTCGTGTATCTTTTATAGTTTCCGAGATTCCAATGGTGATCATCGAATTCGGGACACCCTGTACAAAACGAATTAATCCCAAAAATAATATAATACACTGTATGTGTGTTTTGAATAATTGTCAAGAACAGTGACATCAACAGAGCGATACGCGTTTCCTATTGTTCATGGGTATTTCCATGGGACAAACCTTAAGAAATTAGTGCTAACTAAAACGATAAGAATTTGTGTATGTTTATAGGTTTAGTTGTCAAGAATGCGACAAAAAATTTAAACGATCTGGAGACCTTACTATTCACATGAGAAGTCACACCGGCGAGAAGCCGTATGCTTGTACAATTTGTTCCAATAGATATAAGATGTCGTCTCATTTGACCGAACATATGAAAACTCATACAGGTAAAGATTTACACTGTTTAGAAATTTAGAAGTTAATTGGTTAAATCGCATGCCTGGGTTTAAAGTGTTTACAGAAGCAAAATCTGCGATCGCTGACCAAGAATTCAGTATTCGTAGAGCAAAATGTATCGACTGCTAGGTGATTTGCAACCAAGATGGTTTACATAATTTCTTATTTTGGGCTTTTTATGTACAGGGTTTCCCATTTTCGATACTTTTATAGGGTTTCTACGTAACTGTTAGTGCTATCAAAAAAGTTATGTAGGTGTCATGTACTCTTTTTGGACCAAACTTAAAATGATAAAATCAAAATTTGAAAATTTTCGCTCGTTTAAGAGATACGGGGGACAATCAAAAAATTGACAATTTCAAAATTACCCTATAGTTTCTTAGTTAAAAGAGATATGGAAAAATGTTTCATACAGAAGTTTCTTTATATTGATTGTTGAATAATCTGCCGTTTTCAGAATAAGTATACGGGGTCAGGTATCTATCCTCATTTTGTTAAATGGAATACCCTGTATATTTTAATCTAAAAATATACTATTTTAAATTCTCCTTTCAAATATATAACACACCATGGATGATATTGGTTTCCTAGGTGATTTATTAAACTTCATTACTTTAAACCAAAGTAGGCCATGAAACAAAAACTAATATCCTAGAGACAACTATGTTGGCATTCTAGTTGTTATTAACATTTAACGTCAATTTCATTTTTTGCATATTCATTTGTGAAAAATACTTATCAACATTTTGAAAAATTTGATGATATCTATCATCCATGGTGTGTTATAAATTTGAAAAAAGAGTTTAAAATGCTATCTTTTTAGATTAAAATATACAGGGTGTTCCATTTAAAAAAATGAGGTTAAGTCCGATAACTTTTTTACCTGAGCCCGTATACTTATTCTGAAAACGGCAGATTATTCAACAATCAATATAAAAGAACTTCTGTATAAAACATTTTTCTGTATCTTTTTTAACTATGAAAATATAGGGTAATTTAGGAATTGTCAATTTGTTGATTTTCCCCCGTATCTCTTAAACGAGCGAAATTTTTCAAATTTGGATTTTACCATTTTAAGTATGACCCAAAAAGGGCACATGACACCTACATTACTTTTTTGATAGCACTAACAATAACGGAGATATCCTATAAAAGTGTCGAACATTGTGCATACAGTGCATATATCTAAAACATATAGAGAACGACTATTGGTTGTTGAGTAGAGAACAGCTTATTTTTCTAAACATTACCTTTTAATATGTAATTCTGAACAACATTTCATTTTTTTAAAGCGTTATAATATAACAAGTTTACTTCCCATCCGTTTCGTAAACCGTACCAATTGTTAAAAATATGTATGTTGTTTTAACCACTTAGGTGTTTAACGTAAATACAGCTGCAGCAGAAACATCTGCATTAACGAAAACGCCTTTGTCTAAACATTCACCCGTGACGGCATCAATAATACTTGCAAATGGTCAGACGAATCCCCACGCAATAGTGGAAAGTAATTTTCAGCACAAATTTCCGATAAACGTGGGGTGTATTATGGTCCATAGTTATTAATATTTAATTGATTTTTGGAGAATCGCCTCAAGGGAGAACTCTTTTTTCATTTCATTTCATTTTACAAAATGAATTTACACAGTGAAAGTCGACACTGGGGATGCACTATTGCGACGTATTAGAAATACTGCAGCCGATATTAAGACGACATGAAACAATCAGGAGAGCAACTTTCGCCCTTCGTAGACCAATCAGAATGTTTAGAGATCATGGCGATATTTTTTAAACTTTATGTTAATGTATGAAACTTTGTACATACTGTGACAAAATAAATTATAGACAAAAAATTAGGGATATTAAAAGCAAATGTCGTAAGTTAACAATATATTTTTTTCCAAAATTATTCCGAATTTAAACCACTCCGACTCTGACGCCTTTTAAAAATGTTTAAATATTTATTGAGGTAATTGTGTCGAAAGACAGAATCATACTAACTAGATTCCCTTTTCGATCATCCACTATTTATTGGTAATCATCTTTTTAGGTGAGAAGAATTACGTATGTGAAGTGTGCTTTAAGCCATTTTATAATAATAAAGCACTCCAGGTCCATAAGAAAACTCACACTGGGGAGAAGTCACATAAATGCCAACTTTGTGATAGATGTTTCGTTCATTATACGTCGTTATGTGCCCATGTTAGAAAAAGACATCAAGACGTCGGCGACGAATACTTGATCAAAGTAGAATAAAAATATTTCCCTTTTGTATAAAGAATATCCAGAAGTCTGAGATAGGTATTCGTTATTATAAGTGTTAAGAAGATGATTAAACTAGAAAAGTTGATTAATAACCCTTGGAATTGTTAGGGGAAATTGATGGATAAAATTTTATAACCGAAATATTGTCAAAAAACTGAGTTTGTTGTGATAAAACATCCTTAACGGTCTGCCAAAAATACATTCAAATGTCTTACAAAAATGTGCAAGGGATGTTTAATATAAAAATATAAATTTTGCTACACTTCTAACCCTTATAATATCCGGAATCCTAATATCTACTTAAAACCAGAGACACTGATTAGATTAACAAATACAATTTTTGTGTTTGAAATTTTACAGATAAGTTGCCACTGTTATGACTAGCGAAAGCATAAAAAAGAATTAATTGTCATATACCTCAACTAATTGTTTGCAATCATTTAAATAAAAAGTAATTATATATGGTTAAAATTTCGAGTTTTATTTACGAAATTACTTTTGGAATTTGGAGTACTTCGAGAATGGGAATAATTTCATGTGTACATGGAATAAAGCTATAGTAAAGATTTTATTGTACGATTTCCTATAAAATATTGTATTAAGCTGGATTTATAAACTTGACGTTACGATTGACGATGCCGTTTCACGGTGCCGTTACAAATTAAAAACATTGAAATGCATAAGACCATGTATATTTGACGCCGAAGGTGCGGTTTGACGGTCAACATAAACCAATTTTATCTTTCTTTCCGGTGGCCGGTCGTAGCAACGGTCGTAGAAAGTTTACAGAGCCAATCAAAATCGTGTTTGCCTGTCACGTAATATTTAGTAAATATTATTTTACTTTATATGATCTTATTAACCATTTTAAAGTGCACATTTAAGTGTGGATAATATCATTCTGATAACATAAACACTCAAATTAATATAATCACATAAAATATAGACAACATGAGAAAAACAGGTTATGTTATTGTCGCCAACGTCAAGTTTACAACAAATGGTCGAAGAATTCACTCAATTTATAAAAAAGTATAGTCAGCATTTCTAGTAAGTTTAGTATAGTATTTGCAGAATTATACCGTTGATCTTTTGACTGCAATAAAACCTCATTATTCCTTCGACCATAAAATAAATAAGGAAATCCCAAATTTTAAAACCTTTTCGATTAGAGCCGGACCAGGTATACAAATTCAATTTATACCTGTGCCTGATGCATACATAAATACAAAGTGATTTTTAATAATTTTAATCTTTAGTGGTTTTCCGGCGAGTTATTTTTAGTTAGGCTTATTAGTGGTAGAATGTGGCGTCCTTGGAATTGTGCTGATAGGGGGACATCTTCAAGTGTCATTTTTAAAAGAAAGCATTTATCTACCGATGCCAAACTAATAATTAAAAATGTGTATCAATCGTTGTTGAGTAGAAATTTTAATTCGATGGATGCCTTAGCAGAGACGTCTACTTTGACAAAAACTCCTTTATCTTCGGTAAGAGACATAGTACTTAAACCTGTTAATCCTAGAAAAAAACCGGAGTGATTCTGGCACATTTAAAAGCATTGACGAAAATGGCATGGATTTATTAAGAAGAAAGATTTACCAAATGTATGAGGCACAAACTGTACCCACTTTGATTTCCCTCAAAGAGCGGCTGATTAAAGACGAAACAAATATCTCTTCTAGCCTTTCAAGCTTTAGGAAAATATTGCGTAAAATGGGTTTTAAATACCGAAGCATTGATAAAAGACAAACATTAATGGAATCTCAACGTTTACGGGAATGGAGACTTAAATATTTAACAGCTGTTAAACAATTTAGAGAAGAAAATCGTCCAATTATTTATCTTGACGAAACATGGTTCGATACCCATGACACTCCAAGAAAAGGTTGGGATGATTCTTCCAAAAAATGTCAAACCAAGGCATCATCAAATAAAGGCAAAAGAATAACAATATTACATGCTGGTTCAGAGAACGGGTTTGTTCCAAATTGTCTGTTGCTTTCAGCTAAAAACATAGCAGATTCTTCTTTAGATTACCATCAAGATACCGACGCACAACTTTTTGAAGATTGGTTTAAACATAAACTCCTTAAAAATATACCTGAAAATAGCGTCATTGTAATGGACAATGCTAGTTATCATAGTCGGCAAGCAAAAATCATTCCCAATTCTAATAATACAAAAGCAGAAATTCAAAATTTTATGATTGAAAATGATTTATATTTTGAAGAAGTTACAAAAAACGAGAACTGCTAGAAGTATTAAAAGCTTTTAAAATAAATAAGGAATACGAGTGTGACAAACTTGCAGCTGAAAATGGACATACAGTGTTGCGTCTTCAATCCTATTGAGCTAATATGGCACCAATTAAAATCCAATATTAGGAGAAATAATATTTATTTTCTTCTACATTAAATGCATCTGTAGTAGATTTAATTAAAAACAAAGTAAGAAAAATTTCTGCAGACAGCTGGAAAAACTGTGTACAGCATGTACTTAAGGTGGAAAATTCTTACAATTGTATGATTACAACTGTTCAACCCTTAATTATAAGTTTAGGCTTAGATGAAGATAGTGATAGTGATACAGAGTTAAATTTTGAATAAATTATCAATAGTTCCTTAGAATTGAATTAATTTTTATTGTAGGTACTTGTTATCCTAATAGTTATACTTTTAAATTATATTATTTTTAACTATCATTAATTGTTATCATTATTTTACATTTATTATAGGTACCTAAAACTAAAAATACCTATCTATTTATTTTAAATTCTAAAAATAAATCATGTGGTGTGGTATACATTTTCAAGTCGGCCCTGATCCCATTTATTGAGCTTTGAAGAGGTTGAGGCCATACAATAGGGTTCAATAAGGTAGTTTATTTATGGCAGTAAGAGTCAACGGTATAACTCTGCAACAACTATACGATCAAGTAAACACTAAAATATAATTTAAAACAACGAATGTAATGAATGTGAAAATAATTTATTTATAACTCCAGTAGTTAAATATTTTAAAATCTAAGGGTACATTTTACTGAAGACTATTATTGTACTAACTAAGTATTTTCTATTGTAAAAATGGCCAAGTTTAAATGAAGTTTTGTAAAAAATGTTTACAAGAATAAAAGGCTTAAATATGCAACTGATCCCTGAGCTTTCGATTTTCGTAACAATTAATGGTTGAAGAACTTATACAGGGAACATACCATCGATCGAAGTAGTCGAGCGACGCATCGTGAGGTTACCACTGAAATGGCTGGCCGCGTGTGTTAAAGTTTTTACAAAAGATGTTAGTAATTTTTGCAAAATGGGTTACTACATAGTTTTGTAATTATTACTAAAACTTTAGATTAAAATTTTGCTATAATTTAATGGAATTTCGTAATAAAAGTTATTCCAGTCACTGATAGAGCCATTACATTATGGTTAGTTTTATTATTTTTATGGTAAATTTGGCTAATGTGAAATCGGCAGCTTTTGCTATGGTTTTAAAGCGAGCGATTGTCGACGCATCCTATCAAAATTCTAACGTCTTCATCAAAATATTAAAACTGTTCTCTTATCTATAACCATCAATATACTTCCGCTGGCCCATTGCATTACTAATTTATTAGCGAAGGGCACTTTTGATTGTCAGCTAAACCTTCAGATCATCAGCAGTAGGCTGTCAATTGAAGCTCATACCCGGGTGATTTTTAAAAATTCGTCATAGTTCTGGAAAAAGAAAGACATGATCGCACGTTCTTCTTAGTTGTAATTACCTTATACAAATGAGACGTTTTGTTTAGTGTCGGAAAAAATCGATGATTTTAATAATCGAGTATTTATTGATACTCGAGCGATTTTAATAATCGAGTGCATCGCTTGAGCTATTGATCACTTGAAATTTTGATGACTAAGAAGAATGTGTTGATAAAATACCAGGGGTTGTTTTTGTAAGTTTTTGAAGTTTAGTCTAGAGGTTTTATTTAGGAAGAACAGTTGATTCTTATTTTTTTTTTAAATTACATCCTTTAAAGAGTAACAATCGCCGCTGGCTAGCCAGTCAAAACAAACCCCATATCGCGATGACATACTTTTTTATATGCACCTTCTTGATATTGTACCTTTAAGAAAGACGTATGTCGTGTCAGCCTTCTGAGCGTCAAACTCGAACGTCGCCAATCGGCACATTTCGGGTTGCGCGCGAAGATCGGGTATCAAGTGAAAGGCAATGATTCGATTTTTCGCCTGAATTTATAACTAAAGTACTTCCTATCGAGAGACAAACTGCTCGAATATACGTCGGCGTCAAGCGAAGCTCGGGTATCGAGTCTAAGGCAATAAATAACAAGCGACGGTTTTCGCTTGAATTTATAACTCGAGCGATGTCGGTTATTTCAATAATCGAGTACTCAATCGGTTTTTTGCTCGAGCGATCACAACACTAGTTTTGTTTATTTTATATGTACGCAGCTCCAAACAGTAGTTACACAACTGTTCTATCGGCAAACAATAGAGTCATAGACATTAAAACGGAACTTTTAAAAAACATTACAAACACGCCAAAGCGCACAAGAAAAACTTTAAAATACACTTACCTCTTAAGGAAGCGAGCACTGCATTTATTAACAAACCAGAAAGAAACGCACAACTTGAAATCAGTACCGACCTATAACAAACGCTGGCGAACGAAAAAGTACCCCGGGGTAGTTTCCAGGCTGTACGCGCGAAAAACCTCCGTCGTTTACAATCACTGGGAATCAAGTGACGATTATTCAATGTTGTTTACGTCTAGTTTAACTTGATAAAGATAAAAATGGGAACAAAAAAGCGAAAGTCCGAAAAAAAACGTGAATCATTCAAAATAGGTGTGTTGTTTAGAAACGATTTTGTATCGATATTTTAAAGTAAAAACTTAAGTTTTGGAATAGAATTAGTTAGGGCTAATGAGCTATTTTGTTTTTTGATCGATATTTCGATATTTTTTCCAATAATCGTATTTTGGCCCCATTTAGAACATTTCGAGGTTTAAAAAATTTTAGTTAAACCATGAAGTCTGGGCAATCGTGCCAATAGATACATTGTCATTGTCATTCTTGTGGCATATTTGTGTACAGAGTGAAGAATAAAAGTTGCTTTTTCTCAATAACACACCTTGTAAATTATTTGAGTTCCAGTGTAACTTTTCAAATAGTAAAACTGGTTATACAGGTTTAACAGTCAAATCAGAAGCTTCACTTCTAAATAGAGAATTAAAAGTGAGAAACGCATTCCGTTAAGATGCATCGTTCCAATGCTACGGTCTGGGAACATTTTTCAAGGACCAATATCTTAAAAATTATTTAATTTAGGCATATTCAATGGGTATTTCAATACCACCTATTTTCCTGGCATGGAAGGAATCAAGGAGACTCCTGCTTGATACTAAAAGAGAGTTCCAGCTGACGTTAACCAATGAAAACAGGATATTAATGCCTATTTTGGCGGCAAATAGGAATTGGTCCTCCTGATGGAAGAAAGTCGTAGTAGCATAGATGGCACTAGTGCGTTGAATTTTAGGTAGTTTATGTTGTGTGACAAATAAAATTATCAGCACCAAAGCAGACTTCGGTTTTCATAACAATTTTATAGAAGCCCTCAATTTGCAAATTTGTTTCATAAAGGGCTCCAGTGTTGTATTTATCTTTTTAGGGTCAAATAGCTACAATTTTACGCTTTAAAAATATTCTTATTTACGATCCAAACAACAATAAACAAACAGTAAGTGTGAAAAAATAAACAACAAATAGGTAAAGATTGTTCCACGAAAAATGGATATAACTTAATGACTGCAGTAAAAGTACCTGGGCGATCCCATTATTTATGACCGTTTATTATTATTATGTGGAAAGGACCGGATTGTAATAATTATAATTAAATATAGGCACATCAGGTAGGTTAGGTTGCTAAATTTATATTTAAATATCTTTTTGTGGTAAAATTTGTTAGTTTCCATTTCTTGCTGGACTACCATGAAGACTTTTTGAGGAATGGTTCAAGAATTGTCTTTTACCAAACATTCCTCAGAATAGCGTGATAGTAATGGACAATGCGAGCTATCGCAGTCGCCAATTACGTAAAGCTCAAATAAAACAAAATTGGAGATTCAGAACTACATGGCGGCGAATGATATATATTTTGAAGAAAGTTATAAAAAAAAGTGATCTTTTAGAAGTTTTAAAGACATTTTGTATAAAAAAAGTATATGTTTGTGACACATTGACAGAAGAAATTGGACATCCAGTGCTACGGCTCCCACCCTATTATTGCATTTTTAACCCCATAGAGCATATGTGGCACCAGTTAAAATCACTGGTTAGGTCTGAAAATATTTCTCCGACTTTAACTACTGCTTCTAACTAGTGTTGTAGAATTAATACGAAAATGCTTAAATGATATTCCCCCAGATAGTTGGAAAAATTCAGTCCGTCACGTCATAACTGTAGAAAATTCGTATATTAGTCTGGATCGTATAATTAATCCAATTATAATTAATTTTGATGAGGATAGCGATAGCGAAACAGAACTATCTATAGAATGACATTATAAATGTAAATAAATATGACTAGTAATATTTTAAAAACATGTTATTTCATTTGATTACATTAATATAATCATATCATTACTTGTTTTCCTTAGTCCGTCCCTTCATACTTCACTTGTTTATTGCCAAGCTCTTGTCGACACAATGGGAGCGACCCAGGAAATCATTAAGTCGTATCCAAATTTCGTGAAACGTACTTTACATCGGCCATAAAAACATTAATTCCATGAAAAAGAAAAAGTAGATTATTAGAGAATAATTTTCGAAAAGGTGTTCGAAATGATTTCCTCTATTCTCCAAACATAAATTGCATCTTAAAACAGAACTTTTTTTATGATCAAACACAAGCACTATAGAAAAAATCCTTTAGGGCACTCTGGGAGTGGTGCGTGTGCGCAAAAAGAGATTCACGCTGGTTTTGAATCGTTGGAGGTGAGATTCGTTGGGAAAAACGACCTCGGGAAGGTCGTTGCACAAGGATGAAGTCCTCCTGCTGCAGAATTTAAAGCATTTGTGGCGGTTACGCTTTGAACGGCTTCAATAACTATTCGTCTTGCGTCTCTGGAGATTAACGGAAATCATTTCGAACACCTTTTGAAAAATTAATTTCTAATCATCTACCGATAGTTTTAAATTAATTAATATTTTGTTGCCGATATACCTATTTGTTGTTTATATTGTTCATACTTACTGTTTTGTATTGTTAATAAATCATCTTGTATTATTATTTAGTGCATTATTATAAAGGAATTTTACAAATACTCATTTTAATACTACTAAATTAAACTATTTTTCGAAATTTATCGAAAATGCAAGTCCGTATCCTGAAAATTTCACGAAGAAGATTAGAAAGGCTCGAAACGTAATTAAACGATAATATGTGGTATACATATACAATAGGGTTTAATCAGGTAGTTTATTATGGCAGTAAGAATCAAGGGTATAATTCTGCAACAACTATACATCATCGAATTTGGAATAAGAAAAGGTCTTAAAATTTCTTTATCAGTTGAAAATCGATACATTTTGCTCTAGGAACACCGAGTTCGGTCACAGATTTTGCTTCTGTGGACACTTTAAACCGTATGCCTCGGGCAGTTTGTAACTAAGGTAAAACATCCAATTATTGACATTAAACCAATAATTGACATGTTTTATAACTTGCCAAGATTTAAGAAATCTTGGTAGTACCATTCAATCTGAATTAGTATTTTAAAGTGCTACTGTGTAGACAAAAATACGACCTTATTGTTCAAGGTATCATCGGGTGGTCTGGGAAATAATAATTTTACCATATATTGGTATTTGACCTTTTTCTTTAATTAAATTTTTTTTAAATATTGGTGCTTTTTCAACATTCGGCAATTTTCATACTTCATGTTTCTAGTACCCTACGTATCTTTTTGATTCTGGCAGGTTTGTTCGGGTTTGCTCGCTGATATGTCATTAAAAAGACACAATAAATAATGTAAATGCTCTTTTTACCAGAGTCGTTAGCTAGTCCTTAAACTGCCGTGTAGCAATAAAAATGTTATATTAAATATAACAAAATGGTTCTGTATACCCCAAGACAGTGGCGTATATAGCCCCCCCCCCCCCCCCCCTTCCCGAAATGTAATGTTTTAACCAATTCATAAACTAAAAAGCAACGAAATATTAATCAAAAAACGAAAAGGCGAAAAAAGGCCACTTTATTTTTTTATGTAAAATCCAAAATTTAAATTTTTTTTTAAATAACACTTTAAACGAACTCCGTATGCCTCGGGCAGTTTGTAACTAAGTAAAACATCCAATTATTGACATTCAACCAATAATTAACATGTTTTATAACTTGCCAAGATTTAAGAAATCTTTATATCTGACCTAAAAATTAAATGCACCAACCCTTTAGGCCCCAATATGGCGGAATGACTGTCAAGGCTTTTTTGAAGCTTAATTCATTAAGTACTACCTATTTGATTCCTAAGATGATGTTTTAAATAATATAATATACAACTAATATTCGCCCTTTTCCTTTGGTTACTAGCCTTATCTAGTTCTATATATTTAGTAAATCACGAATAAATTGTGTCAATTATTGGGGTGTAAAATTTTGGGACAATCTTTTTTTCGGCCTGTCAACTCGAGGATTTTAGAAAACAACAACTAATCCGTTTTCTTTAAAACTAAAAAGTCTATTTACTTTTCAGGTGGTATTAATATCAATTACCAATGTATGGAAACATTATTATTTCCCAGACCACCCGATGATAACTTATACAATAAGGGCGTATTTTTGTCTACACAGTAGCACTCTAAAACACTAATTCAAATTGAATGGTACTACCAAGAAAAAGAAGCGTTTTCTATTGATAGGATGTCACCACCTGCAGACCGGTTTCGAACTCTTTTACCGACGAGAACAATAGAGCTCGAACCGGTCTGCAGGTGGTGACATGCTATCAATAGGAAACTTTTTGTTAGTACCATTCAATCTGAATTAGTATTTTAAAGTGCTACTGTGTAGACAAAAATACGCCCTTATTGTTTAAGGTATCATCGGGTGGTCTGGGAAATAATAATTTTTCCATACATTGGTATTTGACCTTTTTCTTTAATTAAATTTTTTTTTAAAATATTGGTGCTTTTTCAATATTGGGCAATTTTCATACTTTATGTTTCTAGTACCCTTCATATCTTTTTGATTCTGGCCGGTTTATTCGGGTTTGCTCGCTGAGATGTCATTAGAAAAACACAATAAATAATGTAAATGCTATTTTTACCAGAGTCATTAGCTGGTCCTTAAACTGCCGCGTAGCAATAAAAATTTTGAAATTATAAAAAAATTGTATAATCAACAAATTATGGATGCATACACATAAAAAAATATTTTCGTTCAAACATGAGGTAGACAAATAATAATATACACTTAAAACAGCTCTCACAAACGTGACTGTAAATAAAAATTGAAACATTGTAAACAGTTATTTCTTAGAAAATGTTGCTTTGTTTTTCTTATCTTTAACATTACTTGTAGAAGGTTCCCCAAAATCGTATTTAGCTTTTAATCGTTCTCGTATCAGAAGACCCTTTATTAATTTTTTCCAGTTGCCATAAACCCGTTTGTCGATTTTCTCCTCTTCTTTTCTATCCAGTTCATCTTGTTCCTAAAAATAAGTAAAATCTGTGTTCCTCCGTTTATTAACGCACAACAATCCTTACAATTACAGAACTAATATGCATATCAGAAAATTTTACAGGTTCTGAGCAAGAAAACCAGTATCAATCCATAATAATACACGCATGCTCCAGTCCAAAGTTTGGTCTTACGGGTGGGATCGGATAACGATACTCCAGCCAGTTTAGCGTTAAATACAGATGTGAAGAGTTCCAGTGTATACAGGGTGTTATGGAAATGACGTATTTATTTAAATGGGTGACTCCTTGGGTGTCCTAGAGAAGCGCTACATAATTTATTTTTTTTAAATCGACCGTTTTAAAAGTGGGGTAATAAACACTCTTACTCACAGGTCAGTCCGCGCTACTGTACAACATTTCACCCAGAGCCAATGGCAATGTTGCCAAACTTAATGTAAAACTGAAATTCCATATAAAATTATAAAAATAAATTATTTTCTACCTATTTGTATTTATCCTTATACCTAAAGAGCGAGGAAATCCAGGCACAAACGCTATCAGTTTTTTCTTTTTAATGGGAACATTCCTGGAAACACTTTATGTACACACAGTAATAGTGAAACAGAACCGATAGTTAGCTTTTGAAAATACAATAATACAGATTATTAGATTTTATTACATGCTAGAAATTTGACGTCCAGAAGAAACGCTTCAATAAAAACAATATTCAAAGATTATTTATGTACGGGCAAATACACGCGAAACCAAAAAAACAGAGTGGATTGCTGAGAGTGTGTTGGTGATCGACGAGACACAACGTATTCGGCCGCTGGTTGGTCTTCAACTAACAGACGCAAGCGTGCGACGCTATATGAAACTACTTCGCTCAGCCGATGTAGCGTGTCAAGAGGTAATTGGCATTTGACCTAGTGACGTACGTGGCTATTACTATTCCATATGTTTTTCGGGTTGTTTAAAACATAGTCCGTCGTAAATGTTCTTCAATTAATTGTACACAAAGGTAGTACAGAATGTAAGTGTTTAAATTATTTTATTTTGTCTAAAGAGTTTAAGGTGTACATATGGCAACACCGGCCAGAATTCCTTGATTGCTTACATGTATCGCAGTGCCACACAGGTGTTTTTCTGGTTTGACGTCAGGTCACTTTTACCGCTGAATGAATTGAAAGCGCCATTTATGGCTATTTTTCTTCAATTTGTCTTTATCTCAGGAATTGCCGGTTTAAATATAATACGTCGTTTCCATAACACCCTGTATTTACCCGTGTGTCATCACTTACACGTCATTAAAATCATACGAATCAATCAAAATTACACGTAAGAAAAATAACAAACATTATACGAGTACGTATTCAGAAAAATAATTTCGAAAAAAAAAGGAAAATGTCCATAAATACTTACCGAAAACACAAAAGTACAATAAGAACTGTTTTTAGGATTAAATTTAACTTAAAACCATTAAAACCTATAAAGAGCAATCCAGACTGATGCTTGATTGACACATCAAAATGATCAAACTGTAAGTTAACAACTGACAAATATTTAATGATCACCAATCAATATTCAACTAGGATTGGAACTTTTGTCTTTGTCTAACACGTTATTGAATTCAAAACGTATTGCGGAACTCCGCAGACGCTCGATTATCTTCTTATTCACTTTTAAGTCTGTAATAAATAAAGATGGGGAGTTTTAAGTCACGGTGGCTCTTGATCCCTGGGTTTGTGAGACACGGGTAATGATATAACAAAGACTTTAGTAAAGTTTACATTATACCTATACTGACTATAAAATGTCCCAAATTTTCGGACAACCGAAGTACAAATTTTATTTACCTGCTTCCCTAATTATTTCAAAATAAAATGAAATATGTAGATAGCTATATTTTCAAGGCGACCCTGTACACATTTATTGCGGTTTGAAGATGTTGGGACCTACACAATGCGGTTCAACCCGATAGTTGAGTAAAGGTCAATGGTATATAGTATTAGTTTCTGTATTGGATCACCATCCCCACCTGATACAAATACAAAAACACCTACCAATTCCCACGCACAAATGAGTTGATCTTCATACTCTTGACAGGCAACGAAACCATCGTATACCGGATGACTCCAACCTCCATGGAAATCAAAACCGACAATAGCAGCGCCTACATCAATGTTCATTCTTCTAGCAATCTTATTGAGGCCGGGTACTAAAATAGAAATTAAATATCCACCTCAAAGGATATAGTCTACATGGTGTTCAGATAATGCATCAGGATCACCGACCTATATGTATGGATAGCCAAACTTTAAAAGAATCTATTTACTCGCATAAAAGAAGGCCTTGTGGCCATCACTGAAAAGCCACTGTTAGAATTAATTTTTATATCTATTGTCTACGTATCAATAGATTTTTAATATCGTTACATTCCTACGACTGATTTCGGTTCTGGACGGTCGTCGTTGGTTCGGGTCGTTGCTTGTCAACCAAACCGGCACCAATACGGCGGTGTTGCCTATATGACGTCGACAACATTGTGCGCAAGACAACCGACGAGCAACCTTTAAAAATATTACCGGTAAACCGTGCGCACCGCCCCATTTTTTACATAACTTTTTACTACTTTAAACTAAAGATAGTAAATCATATAACAAAAAGTCGAAAATTCAATATATTTTTGTTTCCATTTGAAAGACTGCGAACAAAAACTTTTAATCAGTTTTACGCCAAACGGGTTTATCTACTCGAATAACCGTCAAAACAAAAAAAATATATGCCAAAAATTCAATTTGATTTCAGGTAAAGTGACCTCTTGTGGCACAGTATAGAAATACTTTTATATCAGTTAAGCGTACTCGTTGTGTCAAACATCAACTTGACAGTTTAAAAACTAACCGCAAGAAAAAAATTGAACTTTGACAGGCTGCCAGTAGATCGAGTTTTGTTATATGACTTGCTACCTTTATTTTAACATGTAGAATCACCTCTACAAGTATCGTAATGCATTATCCACACACGCCCTGTATAAAGGTGGACGATAAAAAGTCATGTGCTTACACTTCAGATGGACACATCCTTTAGGCAACATACACGATTTAAATAAATCTACATTTCCAAAGGCATTTTTCGGGACAATTCCATTTTCTGCAGTTGGAGGCTCGTAATCCTGTACTTGCCACTGACCAAATATTTCTAAATCTAGGCCCGTTATCAGTTTATTGGAAAGCTGAATAAAAAACAATTTTGTTTATTGTCAAATCGCCTGGTGGATCATGACAATTGTTTCGCCATTATTTGGACAGTTTACCTTAAACTGAAGCAATTGAACCAAAACGGCAAATTTAACCAAAACAATTATTTTTTCAGGTTATGGCTGTCTGTTATTCCTAATAAGGGTTTATAATTCTCATGATATAATTGGTACAGGGAATATTAATTACTTGACGTTCTCTGTCTATCTTGATGCAAACTTTCATTATTATTAAATCATTATATTTTAAATTAATAACTTACCCTGTCATATTTCGGCCGAGCTTTAACAATTTTGTAAGGCTCTTCGCCCAGTCTCACAACTTTTGCTTGTTTAAGCCAAATATCTCTTGAATGCAAGGTATAGACGCAACTTCTCGGATATACTGCCTCTCCTCTTATGAAGCCCAAAGTTGCCGGTTCAGAAGGATACAGGGCTTCAAATTTTAATAAATGTCGTCTTAATACATACAGTGGGTGATGTTTATACCTGCAATCGATTAAAAAATATATGTATAAATATAGCATGAAAAATTAGATCACCTCGGATTCCAATGATCGGTTTTAAATCAGTGGTCACATTTTTCGAAAACAATTTTAATATTAAATAATAATAATTTAGCTTCTTTTAACTCTAATCACTACCAGCAAGAATTGGTAGAAGTTCAAATAATTTATCGCAATGACAATAACAGAAAACAAAATATGCGACTACTGTGGAGAAGATACGACAGAGCACACAATCATGATATGCCCTAGAGTCTATTCATTTTCCCAATTCAGTAGACCACAGCATGAAGTATCAGGCCTCAACAAGACCTGGAAGAAATTTTGGCATGTGTGGGTGACAGTAACCAAGTCGAATTTAACGCTAAGAAAACCCAGGCAGCAGTCTTCTCTAAAAATGGGTGTACTCTTCCGAACCAAAAAGTTGTACACAACTTAACAACTTTTGACACTATACAAAGCCTAGATTCGACCATCACTAGAGTACTGCTGTCATGTCTGGAGCTCTGCACCTAAACATACTCTTCGGCTACTGGATTCCATCGAAAGGAGGGCCATTCGTTTGATCAGGGACCAGGAGCTGCCTAAGAGCCTCGACAGCCTAGAACATCGAAGACAGGTTAGGGATTTGACTCTCTTTTACAGATATTTGCATGGAAAGTACTCCGCTGACCTAGCCCTCCTTAGTACTTCTCGAACTTCATTATTTAAGAATTCTTTCATCTGGAGGACTTCATCCTTCTGGAACGACCTTCCCGAGGTCGTTTTTCCCAACGAATATAACCTCCAACGATTCAAAACCAACGTGAATCGCTTTATTCGCACACGCACCACTCCCAGAGTGCCTTAAAGGATTTTTCCTATAGTGCTTGTGTTTGATCATAAAAGAAAAACCAACAAATACCTGAGACGAACACGTGAACAGCACACAGGGTCGCATTAAGAACAATATAAGAGTACAATCTCGAATTACGCATGAATAGACCTGAAAGAATAGCCTATGCTGAACAACGGCCCTGGTAGAAATGCATCTTGTGAGCATTGGAAGTTTTATCGCCGTTTGACCAATAGCAATGAATTTATGCATCGAGCATGTAGCTATCACGCGCTAATGTTTGTTTATGCTCCTAAATTGGTAAAATGAATAGAGTATAGATGATTATAGATAGATTTCTTTGTTGAAAGTGTATTTTGATATGCTGCCTATTTCACACATAACTTGACATGCTTCTGCTACCAAGCACTGCATTTTTGCGAGTACGCAAATACTGAGTTTGCCGTGTATACCTTCTTCACGAAGTTATTTAAATATATTTTCAATAATACACAAATTTATTATTTTTTGGAGTAGTGGTTTCTAAGAAATCGCGTTCCAAAAATGGACTTATTCGTGTAAATTGGATTGAATTGAATGAATTGGACCCGGGCGAGTTTTAAAATGATGTGCCTGTTGACCTCCTCCTTCCCATTTAAGATTCTAAGGGTAACATCTACACTTCCCAGGAGGTTAAACAACGAACGATACAAATATTCTTTAAAAGAATCCGCCTTCATAATAAAATCGACGTATCTTTCCGATTTCTAATACTATTTACTGGACGCGAGATATTAACGCTGGAAGCTTTCAAATCGACACTCTGTATAAACTTACTCTGAAATAGCTTTTGGTAACGGCTGATCCAACTGTTGCCTGGCCAAATCATCATCTTCCTCCTTGTCTCTAACTGTTGGAATTCCCATAAACGGTTTGAGGCTGGCACTCCACCAATTTGAGTCAACTCTTTGTTTTCTAGTGATAGTATTGAAATTTTGACAGTACCTTTGGGATATATCTTTTAACATATTGTTGTTGTCCCAAGCCACCACATACGATACAGGATGACTGGCCCTTTGCTAAAATAATATACATATATACAATTGGAAAAGGGATATCAGATAAGTGTATGTAATGCATTTTATTATAGGTTCTAAATGTGCCGCTACTCCCATCCAAGAAGCAAAAATGAATACAATAAACGGGACATCGTATAGTTGGAGTAGTATAGTTTCCTTCAAAATATATCGTTGATTTTTTTGAATGCCATAAAACTCTAATTACCACTGAGACCATAAAATACTATCAAAATTTGCCTCTTTTCGGGTAGAGTGGGAGTACAAATTTTATTTACCTGCATCCCTAGCATTCTAAGTATAGGTATACTGGTAATACCTAATAACGTATGTCCCATAAGTTTTGGCACACATTTCAGATGCCATAAAATTGGTAATAAGAAGAAAATATCAAGTTTCCCTGGTAACAAAAACTTGTTTTACACCTTCACTTAACGTTGACAGTTCAGTTTTAAAATTGATTAAGTCGATATGACTTACAAATTAGAAATTCGGAAAAGTATTTATAATTTAGTTTTTACGGGTTTGTACGAACAAATCCGAACAAATCCGAAATAAAATGCATTTTTGAAAATCAAAATATATCGCGTAGAACCATTTATCGGACAATTGCGGAATGTGAACTTTGTGTGAACAAAGTGGACTTTCCAAGAAGTGGAAGGCCTAGAATTTTTACCAGAGTAAGATCAGAAAGACTGGTAAGAAGGGCGAAAAACACACTTGGTACATCAACAAGAAAACTAGCACGACAATATCGAACATCTAAGAACACCATATCGCGGGAACTATCGCCGAATGACCAGAAATACCGAAAAAGAAGAAAGGCTCCGAAATATACAGCCAACCAACTAACTAGAATCCCGAGATGCTGCTGCCGTGTATTAAGAAGAGTATATTTTGCTAATAACCGGGTGATAATTATGGATGACGAACGAGCGAAACGACAACCCTCCTAACCTTCCCCAGGCTCGGCCCATAGAAGATTTTTGGGCTCTCTTATCTCGAAAAATTAACGATCTAGGAAGGGAAGCACAAAATGAGGAGGAAATTCGACGCAGGATATATACAAAAATCCGAGAAATCGATATAAATGCCGTCCAAAAGCAAATGCTAGGTGTCCGCAGAAAGTAGCGTCTAGTGGAGTATAGTCATCTATATTTAACTTAAGTTCATAATTTCGTTGCTTATGAAACAATTAATTATTATGTATTGCAAAACTTTATTTAAATATATTTTATTATAAAAAAACAATTGGTTGAAATTTGTGACAAAAATTATGGGCATACGTTTATATACAGTGCGCGTCTAAAGTCACTTCCCCCCCTGTTAACTTTTGATTAAGAAATGTGAGAATAATGAGATTTTGGCACGTTCAATAATTACCGAAATACTACTTTTTTGGTGTAAATTCTTTACTTATTCTTAAAAGATGGCTGCTGGGCGCCATTTTGAATAAGATTTTTAAATAGCAAATGGGGTCGTGTGACACCTCATTCTAAAGGTATTTTCAATCTACAAACAGTCCCCAAGTTTGAGAAAATTTTATCGATTCATTTCAAAATGGCGACCACTTTTCTTAATATAATTACATTTTTAGTAGTATGGCTAATTTTAGTACTTTATAATGCTCAAAAGTTGGCAACTACTTAATCAGATGCTTAAAATGTCCACCATTCACTTCTTGGCAGATGTTTAGCCTATCGTGAAATTCTTCGCGAACATTATGAAACATTTCATGACTAATTGATGAGCACACTTGGATTATTCTTTGGCGCAAATCCTCTAATGACTGCGGTTGAGTTATGAACACTTTAGACTTAACGAATCCCCACAAAAAAAAAGTCCATAGGAGTTAGGTCCGGTGAGCGAGCTGGCCATTCGATAGCACCACGACGACCAATCCAGCGCCGGGGATAGTGTTCATCAAGGTAGTTCCTAACATTTCTACTATAATGCGGCGGAGCTCCGTCTTGCTGAAATGCTATAGGCATATTACCAAATTCGTCAGGATTTTCCTCAATACACTCCAGAATCAAATGTTCTGCGGTATTTTCTAGCATATCAAGATACAGTGGTCCAGTTAAATTTCCCTGTATAAAAAGTGGTCCTATAATATGATTTCCCAAAATACCTGCCCAAACGTTAAGTTTCTGAGGGAACTGAGTATTGCATTCCCTATAAACATGAGGATTTAGATCGCTCCAATACCGAACATTTTGACGGTTCACTTTACCGTTTAGAAAGAAAGTACACTCATCACTAAAACATATCCATTTATGGTAATTTCGGTTCCGGTTCAACCTTACAGCCATTAATTCACAAAATTCTAGTCTACGATCCGGATCATCTTCAGTTAACTCGTGTAACATTTTCAATTTGTAGGGATGAAATTTAGAACGTTTCAAAACTCTCTGAACACTTTTAGGACTTACTTCGCATTCAGCAGCTACACGGGATGTCGGCTGCATCGGGTTGATAATCAATTGAGCCACTATCTCAATCTATTTATCCTATGGTAATGAGGGCCGTCCACTTCTTTTAGCATTTCCAACACTTCCTGTTGTTTGAAACTTTTGAATTAATTGCCGCAAATATTGCCTTGAAATTGGGCGATCGGGATAACGTTCATTAAAAATGCGCTCAGCAGCATGGTAACAACGTTGCGCTTCCCCAAAAATTGAAACTGTCTCTGTTTTTTCTTCCATAGGACGAAACATTTTAAATGAATTATTAATCAAATCTTTGTATTTTAAGACCACAGGTGACAGAATAAGCGATATAACTTAATGACAAATGCTTATTTATTTGACAGGCCGAAACAAATAATTTTTGGCAAAACCTACTTTGCATTTACATAAAAAAATGTGGTCTATTGTACTCAAGATAAATGGCGGCTAGAAGTATGTTTCGACTTCTTGCAATGTTTTGATGTTGATTAACAAAATAAAGGCTTAACATTCTGTTGATCCTCACAACCCCCGAAACCGATAAAATTTTCGCAAACTTGGGGACTGTTTGTAGATTGAAAATACCTTTCGAATGAGGTGTCACACGACCCCACCTGCCATTTAAAAATCTTATTCAAAATGGCGCCCAGCAGCCATCTTTTAAGAATAAGTAAAGAATTTATGCCAAAAAAGTAGTATTTCAGTAATTATTGAACGTGCCAAAATTTCATTATTCTCACATTTGTTAATCAAAAGTTAACAGGGGGGAAGTGACTTTAGACGCGCACTGTATAAATAGCAAACTGATTTTTATTATATTTAGTTCCACAAATACACATGAATTTTTGATAATTTGCTGGATTTTCTCCAATCTTCTAATATTTGATATTTAATATCTCCAGTTTTACTGACCGTATCAATGTCGGCCTTTTTTTTATTTAACACTTTGTTAAGTTAGCTTTCGAAGTGTATTAAAAAAAATTATGATCGTGAACAAATGCAAAATAATAACAATTTAATTATTTAAATAGTTTTAACATGCTCTTTCCCACCTTAAATTAATTTTTGAAAAATAAATACCGTTTTATTCTTTATCCTCTTATATGCAAACCCCGTTTTACGAAAAAGTGACACCTCTATTAGATCGGCAGTTATTAATTATTTTCGATCGCAAGTCACGCAGAGCGCGGGGAATGCGCCACGGCTCGTGGCATCTAAAATCGAGCTCGGTGCAGTATTATTATTCCCATCATTTGCGTCGTTCCAAAACGTAGTCCTGCCACGCTTCGACCCTTATATGTAATAACTACCGATCTAATAGAGGTGCCAATTTTTTGGGAACAAAACCCAGCAAATTATCAAAAATTCATGTGTGACTATTTTGGAAAATACATTTTTTTTCAGCAAAATCCTGAAATACGTGTCGACTAGTTTTATGTATATAAGTCGTTAAAAAAAAATTTCGGACGATTCTAAAATGTCAACGTTAAAAAGTTTGCGGTTTGTAAAAGAATTACCCTTATATGTGTGTGTACTAATGTTCAATCCTTAACAATACGTTTAGATGAAGATATTGATATTGTAGCACAGAACTAAATTTAGAGTAAAGTGGAATTAAGTTGGCAAAATTGATTATTATAAAACTTTTCTGTGATACACATTGTACTGTATCCTAAACTTAACTTTAATCTTGTCAGTCTTAAATAGTCTGTAGTCTAAATCGTAACATTGCAAATTTTAATGACGACTGTATATAAAAACTTAATTTTTATGCAAACAAATAAATCTGTATTATAGTAAATCAATTATTTTTATTTTTATTATACTAACTGTCACAAAATGTCTCTTTAATTCAAAATAAAAATAAATCAATATGTAGATAGTAGAAATAGAAGTCGAATTAGTGTTGTTAACTTTGACAGTGCTTCTAGTACTTTGTAACCGGATATTGGAACAGCCGGTCTGTACTTACATAGATCTCTTTTACGCAATGAACTTGACCATAAATAACATCAACACTTATCCATTTTTCTTCAGCTTCCAGGAAGACCTCCACCCATACATCGTTTCCTTTTTTCTTATTTTTCTCCAATTCATTATCACTTTCTGATATCACACTTTTGACTTGTACTCTTCTTTTAACCTTAGTTTTGGGTACAAATTCATCACCGCTATCATGGAATTTCTTCTTTATCGCTTCAGGTATGTAATCACTATCGGAGCTGCTCTCTAAATCTTGTAGCATTTTCTTGGATACTCTAAGAATATTACAAAAAATATTTCAACTTATTTTTCAATGTAAATCAACCTTCTTAATCTGTGTGAATTTTGATTTTTATCCCACAAAAGAAAATAGACTTTTTGTCAAAGATTACCCCCCTCCCGGCTAAATTTAACAGTAATAGTTTAGATTAATTTTCTTATTTATTTATTTTTTTAAGATTATTATATCACAATTTTACCTACCTCCTTCGATCTTTATGTTTTTGTTCACTAATTCGACCCTTAACCAAATTCATTATATCATTTCGAACATCAAGTTGTTTAGCAGGAGAAGATCCTTGTTTTTCAGTTGTTACCTTCATTAGGTTATTTGTTTCCAAGGTGGTATGTAAACGTTTTCTATTCGTAGGACTTCGACTTGAGGGTTCAAATTCACTTTCGGAATCGGAATCCTTTATATTTTTAATCGATTGTCTTTTATTACTTTGGCTACTGGAAGCTTTTTTGGATATTTTACTGCTGGACGCACTATTACTTTTGGATTGTTTTTTGTTATCATTGGCACCATCTGACTGCAGTATAATCATTTGTATATCTGAATCACTATCTTCTAAACCATCCAATTGGGGTATACCTTTGGTAGATTTAGTTCGCAAAGTCCTTTTACTACTCACATTTTCTATACTTTGTGATTTACTTGTACTGGCCACAGCTTCAACAGATGCTACAGAATCTTTATATCCTGCACTTTTACTACGTGTTTTTGCGTCGGAAACACCAGAATTTGGTTTTAGATTGTTATTTTCCAAGATTTTTTCTGAACGTTCTCTCGTTTTTCTAGTAATCTGGTGTACGCTACTGACAGAATCTTTGGTTCGTGTACTTTTTAAATTTTTCCCATTCTTTTCAATGGATAGGTTGGTTTTATCATTTTCCCCTAGTGTATTTAGATCCTTTTTATTCTTGGATACTGATTGTTCAGCATTCTTGTTGTCTTTATCAGTTGTATCTAATGATTTTCTACTCTTTAACCTGCTATCTTTGCTCTTATAATCCCTGATATTTTTTAAGTCGGGCCGACCTTTTGAAGATATCTGTTTAGAATCTACCCCCGTTGTTAGTTTTTTTACCGCCTTGGATTTTTTTGACGGGTCATTTTCTAAATTTGATTTGATAATAGTATCGGCATTCTTGTTGTCTTTATCATTTGCATCTAATGATTTAGTACTCTTTAATCTGCTATCTTTGCTCTTATAATCCCTGATGTTTTTTAAGTCGGGTCGACCTTTTGAAGATGTCTGTTTTGAATCCACCCCCGTTGTTAGTTTTTTTACCGCCTTGGATTTTTTTAACGGGTCATTTTCTAAATTTAATTTGATAGTAGTATCTAGTTCTTGGGGTTTGCTGCTCTGTGCTTTTTTAATGGGTTTACTCATATCTGACACCATTGGCTTTGTAACAGTACTTCGATCTTTAGAATGTTTATCAGCACTTGAGTTGCTCTTACTCTTGTTATTTACATCAGCTTGCTTAACAGCTGCTTTTTTCTCTGTGGTCTTAGTACTAACTGTATGAAGGTCACCGGGTGGAGGACGTAGTGGCTCTACTTGAAGTGACATAACCATTCTACTCTGAATACCCAAAGCTCTTAAAATGGCTATAAAAATATAAACAAGCATTCCCTTGTTATATGCTTCTTTTCTGCTGATTTGTAGTTGAAGACATTTATCAAAGGACACATTTTCTGGAACAGGTTTTTCTATATATTTAACCGTGCGTTTATACCATTTAACTATTTGTTCTAAATATGACAAATCAACCCTGTCTGATGGGTAACACTGCTCCGACGGTATAAGTGATAACGCTCTAGCTAGAGTCTCTGTATCATTCATTATAGAATTAATGTAGTTACCATGAGCTAACCAGCATAATAAATGTACTTTATGAACTAGAACTTGATTCTGTTTCCTTATGCGATTTAATCTTCGTCGTATTGCAGCCAACAAGTCAATGCCTGTGAAAAGATATTTATGTTTTAAAATCGCAAATGTCATTTCTACCGTATTTCTTTTATTTCTACCCCCGATAGATTTGAAACTAAATTAAATAGTCGGCGAATTGTATTTGCTGACATGTCCAGGTAAGAGATATATTGTCAAAAAAGGACCGCCTTTCTAACACACGGAAAAAGACTAGTAAAATTATTACCGTAAAGATTTTATTGTAAAATTTACTGACTACTATTATTGTGAACTAAAATCCACAACAAAATTGCCATATAAAAATATTAAATTGGTAATATTTCGAAAACTACAAATTTTCGGAATAGACAACCTTTTACAAACTTACCTTTATTTTTAATGCTAAATAGAAAACAATTATAAAATCTGAAAATGTAGATTTTTTGTTGTTTTCTCAATTTCGTTGTTAATCTCATTTTAATAGTTATCAAAATATTATAAAAAATCTATTAAAACAGGTCATTTTCAACGGGGAATCAAATCTAAATGCTTCCTTATAGGAAAAATTTGTAATTATTTTAAAGGTCTGCAAATGTAATTTTGGACATAAAAACTTAAATATTTCAAACACGCTAGACTTAGGTACAATACATGATATATGACATGTGCCTAGAATCTTACGTAGAATTCAAAAATGTAATAATATACAGTGTGTCTACGTAAGTTGGCGGCATATGGGAAACTTTTTTATTATTAATTTTACGAAAAAAAAATGATTCTTCATAAAAAGTTCTGAATGGTCCAAAACCTAAAATGCAACCATCAGATGTTAAATTTTTTCAGTCGTATACGATTTTTGCTCTAGAGTAAAGTACCTTTAATTTTGACAATATCGAAAATTGTTATAAAGAAAAGATGTTTAGAATTAAAAATAGCTTTTTCAACATTGTTTATTTACATAAAAAAAATATTTTTTCCTACATTTTCTCTGCGATTAACCTACGATGCACTGGCATTTTTTAAAACTGATATTTAAAGTAGGGTTTGCGAACTGTCTAAATATCGAAAATTCGAAAAAACGTCAACAATCGTGTTTCAAAAAGTGCCACGGGCAGTCTAACAGTGTTTCTCATAGTTTTTAGAGATCCGTATTGTACAGTTTTATGTTTGACAGACATATTCGTTTATGAAAAGTTAGACATGCTAACAACATTAAGTCTGGAAGAGAAAATTGAGATTGTGCTAATATTGGGTGATAAGTATAAAACATTTCGAGAAGCAGCAGACATTTTTAATTTCCGACATCCAGATAAAAATATTCACAATGAAACTGTAAGAAAAATATTTAATAAATTTAAGACTTGTGGAGATGTACATAATAAATTTAGCAAAAAACGCCAAAGCATGGTAGAAAATAATGACATTGCGTTGCAAGTAATGCTCTCTGCAACTGAGCATCCTAAATATCCTTTGCGAAAAAGGGCATCTTCATTGCCAAAGGATATAAAAAAAGATACAGTTCCAAAGAAGAAGATTCTAAAAAAATACAAATATCACCCTTACAAACCTCAAAAAATTCATACTTTAAGACCAGGAGACGATATACGAATTGAATTATGTTGTGACATACAGGAAATCTTAGTAGATAACCCATTTATGTCAAGGTGTATTATTTTTTCGGATGAAGCAACATTCTCATCAAATGGGACAGTTTCTAGCCAAAACTGTCGTTGGTGGAGTGATACAAATCCACATTTTACGTTGAAAACTCGGGGCCAATATCCGTTCAAAACAAACTTGTGGTGCGAAATGTATAAAAATCAAATAATTGTTGCGGATCGTTATTTGTGCTTTTTAAACAATAAAATAAATGATTTTCTTGACAACCTTCCCTTACTTGAACGTCAGCAGATATGGATCCAGCAGGATGGTGCCCCATGTAACAGCAAATTAGATGTACGTCAATACATTGAAAATATTTTCAATAGAAGAGTTTTTCATCGTTTTTCGGAAATTCCTTGGCCTCCGCGGTCTCCAGATTTAACCCCACTCAATTTCTTGTGGGGTCACTTAAAGCAAAAGGTTTACCTTCAAAGGCCATTTCAAGATGTTAACGATTTAGAGAGAATAATTGCAGAAGCGGTTCGTAATATGGTTAGCAATGTCTTAAGAGAATTTTGTAATAGAACTGTTACATGTAGGAACAGAAATGGAGGATATGTGGAGGCATTAGTAAATTGAAGATAGAGATTGTTCATTAGTATTTATTGTAACAAAATAAATTATACATACAACTTGTTATTCATTTAAATTATTTTAAATGCATCGTTAGAACTTAAAGGTTATCAGTGTTCAATAAAAATTAAGAGATAATTGTTTTTAAAAGTTTATTTAGAATTGTTTTATCAAATTTATAATTATTAAATGTAATGCATTAATGTGCAAACTTAAATTTCCAACGTAATTGCAGAGAAAATGTAGGAAAAAATATTTTTTTAATGTAAATAAACAATGTTGAATATTTGAAAGCTATTTTTAATTCTAAACATCTTTTCTTTATAACAATTTTCGATATTGTCAAAACTAAACGTACTTTACTCTAGAGCAAAAATCATATTTTTTGACAAACCTCGTAAACGACTGAAAAAATTTAACATCTTATGGTTGCCTTTTATTTCTTGGACCATGCAGAACTTTTTATGAAGAATAATTTTTTTTCGTAAAATTAATAATAAAAAAGTTTCCCATATGCCGCCAACTTACGTAGACACACTGTATAGGGCGATCTATTTCAAATAATCAAATTGACACCGATTTCCGGTATAACCGAAAGGCCACCATATTGAAAATATTTTAGCCGAGTTCAACATTACAGTATACTGTCCAATTTTCCTATGTATAGTTTTTCATATATAGATCGAGGCAGTTCCCGGTGGGACACCCTGTATATTATATATTTTTATAGAAGTTATATACTATATAAGTTATTATAAGTTTTATATGAAATATTTTTAATTAAAATTTTCAAAACCTGAGTTCCACTGCTGATCCCCATGGTCAGCATCAAATTTTATCCCAAAATTGTATTTGAAGTCATTCAATATGATTTTTTGAAACAAACTAGCATTCCTAATATTATATAACTGATATTAACCACCTTACCTTTCTTCTTTTTAACAGTAGTAGGCATATCCACGGTAATCTGCAAACTGCTTTGTGGTAATGGATTATTTTCTTCATTAGATTTAGTTTTAATTTCCTCCCAATCTTCCTTTTCAGAGTCACACGATTCAAAATCGCTCGAGTGCAAATCATTAGTTTGTAAAGCTTGTTCCATACCTACAGTTTTTTCCCCAGCAGCTAGTAAGTTAAGTATATCAGAATTGTGTTCTCTAGCTTGTTTTTTTGCTTTGTAAATTTCAATTTGTTTTTTGGCTTCTTCAATTTGTCTTGTGTAATCTTGCAATTGCTTAAAGTTCATTTTAGTTGATGTTGCGCTATGAGACGGAAGTGGAGCTTCAGTTTTTTCTTCCTTAAACTTGACCTCTTCTTTTTCTTCCTCCACATCTGATTCAGAATCACTAAATTTTTGAACGCCTAAAATCAAGACATTGTGTTTTAATGTTGTGAAAAATGTACCTAATATGGTTAATATTAAGCTCCATCCCATTCGGAAAACTTATCCCCTTATTCACTAGACTCACTAGAGGTTTAAATTTATTTCACTTCAAATAAAAAATGGATATATCTGAGGAATTAGAGACTAGTGGTGGTGTTATTTTATTACTTGTAAGGAACATTGTGAAATGAAAATATAACTACAAGCAATGAAGTAATTACTAGTAAACGGTGAAACTGAACAAACCTGAAAGTGAAATCCAGAGTATGTTATTGTAAAAGGTAAAGGAATATTGCGGTAATTCAAACTTAACACATGTCTCAAGTATACAAAACAGAAATAGTCAAACTCAGCACAGAGTTTGAAAGGTCCTGTTTTAAAGTGATCAAACTTGGCACATAAATTTAGAAATATATTCTTGAACATGGTATTGAACAAGTATTTTTTTTTAGTTCTGGGTTGTGTATATTTTTTACTTTGTAGCTAAACGTAAAAAGTTATTGTTTAGTAATCCCGGTTTTTATTATATTTACATTATATCTACAGAGTGTACTTATACTTTGGGAAGTACATAAATATTTCATGGATTCATTTATGCCGGTTTATTACTAAAATCTCATGAACGTCAGCAGCAAGAAAACACATGACTATAGGTATATGACAATGTACCTATACCAATATTATGATTGCTTGCTATAACTATCAAGCCAAGCGTCAAGACAGAAAATTCAATTTAAAATCACCAATGTTTAATTGCTCTTAACAAATTTTACCAAAACTAATTTTTGACTAAAATGTTTAATTGTTTGTCGAATTAAATCATAATACAGGAGCAAACCTAAAATTAGATACATAGCAGTGATACACACCATGGAAAATATTCTGTTCAACTCTTTCAAATTCTGATACGTTTGTGTTAAAGAACTTGGAGTCTAAATCCAACTTTTCTGGTTTAAGTAAATAATCTTCAATATCACTTTCACTTGAAGATTCATTGTTTATAACGTCTTTTGGGGGCGACCTTTTTTTAAGTGGTTTCTCATCTTCGCTTTCGCTACTTTCTATATATTTTTTAACACTTCTCAAACGTTTCATTTTAAATAAATATAATCTTCATTTTTAAATATAAACCACAAAGGAATAACAGGTTTCTTACGATGGCGCCGGCCCATCGGCTTGCATTTGTTACATGTCAAAATATCTTACCAAATCCACAGAGGAATTATTGTTGTCATGATTCTGATCAATCAAAGACTTTCTTATTAATATTTGTTTTTTAAAAAATCAAACCAGGATTGATAAATAGAATGGATAATAACGTCTATATTTGTTATCTTAGCGAGGAGCAGCATTGTTCACCATTAGCCTGTCTTAATTTGGTTAGTTTAGCGCCTTTTTAATAAAGTACCAATTTCACTAATACAACTTTTGATTTTGC
This sequence comes from Barypeithes pellucidus, assembly GCA_963991005.1. Taxonomy (NCBI): domain Eukaryota; kingdom Metazoa; phylum Arthropoda; class Insecta; order Coleoptera; family Curculionidae; genus Barypeithes; species Barypeithes pellucidus. Next base: position 27,373,896 of record OZ022562.1, on the reverse strand, counting down.
AAATTCTTGCTAAATTTATTCGGAAACATTTACAAGATTGCACCTTAGGTTATAGGAAACAGGTAGCTTTGCAAAAAGCAAAATAGGCGGCCGACCACTTACAGTTAGAACCGTACAACTTGAAGAAGAGGTCTTAAACATGGTGACAGAATCTGTACGCACGAGTACGAGGAAAATCGGGAATTAATTGAATGTGAGTTACAAAACAATATGGAGTATCTTAAAGGACTATTTACTTCATCCTTATTACGTACAAAGAGTGCAAGTCGAGTTAATTTTTGCAACTGGTTTCAAGAAAATTAATTTTTTCGGCAAAAATACTATTTACATAGAGCGAATTTTTTCAGAAAAGGCATCTTGAATTGTCACAACAATAACCATATTTGGGCGGAAGATAATCGTTATCCTATCATCGAAGGACATCACCAGTATAAATATTTTCGTTTAATATTTTGGCAGGGAATATTTGTGGTTCATGCATAACGGCGCTCCCCCTCAGTTTGGCTGGTTGGCTGGGTTTGTTCGGGTAGAGAAGGACATCATACATGGCCACCCCGTTCGCCGGATCTGAATCCATTGGATTTTTATTTCTGGGGTCACCTTAAACAACTCGTTTATGCTACTCGTATTGAGACTGAAGAAGATCTTCGACTGCGTATTATTGATATGGTTTTAATACGATTCGCGCAAGTTCCGAAATTTTCCAACACGTAAGAGAGAATTTAGTACGGCGTGTACATGGATGCTTACTGGCTCATGAAGAACATTTGCTGCCATTTATTTGACTTTTGTTCAAATGAGTTCATTATTCAAAGTTCTTAAATCATATGCATTATCAAATCATTTTAGCATTAGTTAATAAAATGAAAAATATAATATTTTTTCCACACGCTGTATTTCGATATGCGAAAAACTTTTATACCACATTTTCATCTTAAAATAAGGTGAGGATTCACCTGCTTCATTTTTTCAGATATGTTAGGAAACACCCTGTATGGGACAGTAGAAGTTCCTATTTTTTAAGCTGCCGAAAAAAGTATACATATTATTGATTGGTATCGATACTTTTCAATCATGGCTAGCGCAAATTAAAGGGTGGTTATAACTAAATGTAAATTGCGAATATTGGATTGAGGATACCTGATTGGTCAATTTTCAATATTTTTCATAAGATCATTATTCGCGATTTGAATCTATAAGAACTAGGCTTATAGACCTTTATCTGATCAGGATGAATTTCAATACCAATTTAATCGATGAGCGCTCCATATTTCCGACCGTAAGAAAATCATGGTTTTAGTCCAGCGGGAACAACTACCCATCATTCCTCTGTGGTTTAGCTACAAAACTAATATGTCTCCATCAGTGAAACTGGAGTTACTTCCACGTGAATCGATCCGAATCGACAAGGTGACATTTTTATCGTAATTTTGCTGTTTTAAATCTCTACGATAAACCAGCCACTCCTTTTCCAAGTACTGTCACTGTCCGATGGTTGTTTTTATCATAAGTTTCAAATAATAATTTAGTGTTATTATTTTGAAACAAAAATGGGTTTGGTTAAAAGCTTCATAGGTTACTGGTATATGAGATACTTGATGATTACCGAGCTCTTTATGGTGGAAAAATGGGAAAGGCGAATGTTTTGTATCCTTTTAGTAGCACATTTGAGTAAATATAGCAACACCACCAACTAAAACCAATTACTTAAATGAGGTTTAAACTAACAAAGAGCATATAAGCAGTGGATTCGTGCGATGTCTAATTAAATTTATTTAAATTAAGTAAAATCCAAAAATCTCCTCACAAAACAAATACTTTTATTTATTAACTAATTAATTCGTGGTTTAATAGGTACGTTCACTGTAGAGTGAGGTCTAAAGACTTGGAAGGTTAAAACATTTATTTTGTCTTGAGCCCTTTTCAAAGCAATACCAAGAAAACCAACAATTATGAAATAATTTCGTTATTTTTGGTAATTAGGCTTAGATTAATGTTATCTAAACGCCTATAAGGGTTAAATAATATGTTTAAAAAAACACGCCCGGCAGACAGCCCTTTTGTAGACAACGGTCAATAATATCCAGGTTTCCATAGTTCTTTTTAAATAGACCTAAAATAAGCTGAAATAAAATCCCTTAACTAGATTTATAGACATGGTTGTTTTGTTCTTATTGACTGTTTTAACTTTGATGAATAACTTTTTGCTGGTTGGAGGCATAAACTTTGTAAGGCAGTCATTTAGGCTTCAAAATAATAACGAATTATCACCAAAAGCTACAAATTTTAATGAATATCAAGTTGCAGAATAACTGTAGGTAGTTAGTAATTTTTTAAACGCAAAATAAAATGCCTGGTTCTTAAGTATATACAACTTTGTTTATTTTTTCTTGTGCTGGTTCATTCTAGCAGTTTCCGTTACCATCCCATTTGTAAAGTGAAGGAACCCAGAAAATGTAATCTAATCACCAAAATAGGTCTTAAACCATAGAAGGGTTTGAAAATTTGATAAATACTTTGTAATCATAGCGCAAATTCAGGAGTACTTTTATGGACCAACTTAAATCAGTAAATCAACTACTTTTATACAATGTGTACATAAAGTAAGGAACAAATTCATTATCTAGGAATCTAAAAATATTTCGGAAAAATCCTCGGACACATGTATAATAATTTTTAATGGCGCATTTTTTCCCATACAAACTTAATATACAAGGTGGCTCATGTAGTAGATATGACATTATCGACGATTTTTTTAAATGGGAACCCCTATATTTTAGTTCAGATCTGTAATCTCCAAGAACAGCTGATTTCAAAAACATAACACACTTAGGGCCTAAAATTCATAGTTTCGTTGCTACACAGGGTAAAACAAATAATTTTATTTAAGATATTTTTTTGGCTTGGGAGGCATCAATTAATTACGTGAGGCGTTTTTAGCGATTTTTCAACCCCCCTTCCCCCAATAAAAGATTTCGTAACATTTGGCTCAATCCCTTCCGCCATCACCCAATTTTACCTGAAAGCCTTACGTAATTAATGGACGCACCATCATTTGCTGTTACTTATGTTTTTTCTCAAGTAGGCTTATTTGCTGTTATGTAACTATGGTATTTAGATAATGTCATTGTCATTACATTGTATTTTTCTAGTAAGTTTATTAGAAGTAATAAATTTTATTTTAAAACATATTGAGTTACTATGCGTTTATCTTTAACACAAAGAATAGAAATTCTTATGATGATTGGATATGGTGATAGGATCCGTACTCAAGAAGTTTGCATTTTGTTTAACGCTAAGTATCCAGCAAGACCAATTACTAGATCAACTGTGAGTAAACTTGAAATAAAATTTCGGGAAACGGGTTCAGTGGAAGATATTCCCAGAAAAGGCCGTCCAACTATTCCGGATGATAAGAAATTAGATATTTTATTGGCTATGGAAGAAGATCCCCACAACAGCGTCCGCCAGATTAGCATTGATCATGGGGCGGCTGCTATGACCGTTCATAACCTATTGACGCTAGAAAAATGGCACCCGTTTAAAATCCGATTGGTTCATGAGTTGAATGAAGATGATTCAGATCGTAGGATGGAGTTTTGTCAAATATTAATGGAAAGATGTAACTTAGATCCTTTGTTTGTTGAAAATATCCTATTTTCGGATGAATCTACCTTTAAATTAAATGGAGAAGTGAACCGGCAAAACTGTAGATACTGGGCAAAAAAAAATCCCAGGTGGATGCGTGAGCACCATACTCAATATCCTCAAAAAATTAATGTTTGGGCTGGTATTGTGAAAAACAAAATTATTGGGCCATATTTTTTTGACAACAATGTAAACGGGCTAAATTATCTTCATTTTCTTCAGAACTTTCTTATCCCTACGCTAGTTAACTTATACCCTAGTAGAAATAATCCAGGAATTCTAGATGAAAATTTGTGGTACCAACAAGACGGCGCACCTCCACATTATGCAGCAGTAGTGCGCCATTACATAAACCAAGTTTTTCCGAACAAGTGGATTGGAAGACGTGGGCCTGTTGAATGGCCGCCTAGGTCTCCAGACCTTACACCACTGGACTCAGGGGTCACCTGAAAAATGTTGTTTATAAGGTCAGACCTGCCAATATTGAAGATTTAAAAAATCGAATAACAACAGAATGCAGGAACATTTCAGAAGAAACCATAAGAAAAGTCCAACAAGAATTTATTGATCGCTTGGGGTACTGTCAGGCAGCAGAAGGAGGACAATTTCAACACTTAATTAAATAGCTTATTTAATTTTTTTACATTTTTTTAAATTAAAAATATCTTAAATAAAATTATTTGTTTTACCCTGTAGTAACGAAACTATGAATTTTAGGCCCTAAGTGTGTCATGTTTTTGAAATCAGCTGTTCTTGGAGATTACAGATCTGAACTAAAATATAGGGGTTCCCATTTAAAAAAATCGTCGATAATGTCATCTACTACATGAGCCACCTAGTATATTAAGTTTGTATGGGAAAAAATGCGCCATTAAAAATTATTATACACGTGTCCGAGGATTTTTCCGAAATATTTTTAAATTCCTAGATAATGAATTTGTTCCTTACTTTGCCTTACACTATGTATATTTAAGTGAATTTAAAAAAAAAAATTTTTATTAGCAGAGTGTTTTCAACCTTCCAATTATCTTCAGTGGCTTTTTGTCAGGATGCCGGAATTCTCCGTTTTTCAACAATCATTACTTAAATCCATGTACGTTTATAAGTGCTTAAAATTTCTCGAAAAGGAGGCTAGAGGATGGTTTCTTTCCCAAAATGCTCAAAAGCTTAAATCACAGTGGTCACAGCATTCATAAAATCTCTAAAAATCAAAAAAAATCTCTCATAGTGGACAGCTTCTTTCTAAGAACACTAAAAAGATTTTTTTTTAAATTTTAGAGATTTAATAAAATGATGCTTTGTATATGTTATGAACACTGTATGGAGTCAGGCGCGTTGCGGAATGCGAACAACGGAATGAATGGAAAATTCTGAAATAAACTCCTGGACAAAATTAACGCAACATCATAAATTTCCCATATTTTTTATGCTATTTTTTTTTCTGAATTTATGATCCGGCCGGTTTTTGTTCGGGTTACCTACTTGGTATTTTTTATAAATTAAGTTGGTTCTAAAGGGTAAAGTGGCATTTAAGTTGTTCAGATCCGATGGGTGTCATTATTTTAATGTTTTTTTTTTCGCATTGTAGGTTGGTTCCTTGACAATGTCACAGTTTTCGCTGTTTATGATAAAAATTTAATTTTCGATTTATACTGGGTTTACTAAAAATGTTATGTTTTTTTCCGAAAATTCGTATCACCCTGTGGAGTATATTGCATTATCGGTAGGTCCATCTTTCCCCAACATTTCCTTTTTTGGTTTACTTCATTATCTCTGTTATTAAAGGAGATACACCGTTTGATAGCGTAACATGTTTTATAGACTGTGATATTCAACACATTCATTGTTAAATGTTTTCTAGTAGGTTTCAAGATTAAAATACTCGTCGGGCAACTGGGCATACGAAACGAACGTTTAATAAGCAGTTTCCGAACAGTTTTTATCACTATGGCGAATTTTATTTGACCTTTGTAACTTTAAAATACAACATCTGCTGACACATCGCTTGCAATGTCCGAAAAAGTCCATAGTCTACTTGAAAACATTTAACAATGAATGTGTTGAATATTAAAGTCTATAAAAATATGTTACGCTATAAAACGGTGTGTCTCCTTTAATAACAGAGATAGTGAAGTAAACCAAAAAAGAAAATATTGGGGAAAGATGGAGATTGGAGATGTCAACTGCAATATGTTTCGGTTGCTAATATACTCCACAGGGTGATGCGAACCTTCGGAAAAAAACATAGCATTTTTAGTACACCCAGTATAAATCGAAAATTACATTTTTATCATAAACAGCGAAAACTATTACATGGTCAAAGAACCAACCTACAATGCAAAAAGAATTATTCAAATCGGATTATAAATTCAGAAAAAAAATAGCATAAAAAATATGGCAAATTTATGATGTTGCTTTAATTTTGTCCAGGAGTTTATGTACATGTGAGCTAAAGATGCAGAAAAAAAATTTCACACATTTGAAGTAGTCAAATTATTTTTTTTCTGAAATTCGCGCTGTTTATAAAATAATGACCCATAGCCACCACATCCATACTTTATATAGGTACAGTAAAAAACTGAAGTGGTAAAAAACATATATTTGATGATTGTTAGGTGGTTAAATATCCAAGTAATCAAAGCGTTACTTCTAAATTTCATTTTAATTAAATTTATAATGATGCAAATGCCATTTTTTTAATATACGGACTTCCCTATACCAGGGGTCGGCAACCTTTTGAGACGGAAGAGCCAAAAGTTATAATTTACACAATTTCTCAGTTTTTAAAGAGCGACTAAAGGCCGCAATTTTATATCGAAAGAGACACAACTTGACATCGAAAGAGCCGCATGCGGCTCGCGAGCCGTAGGTTGCCGACCCCTGCCCTATGCCATTATATTGTGTCCTAGATTAATATTGAAGAGTGCAACTGCTCAATTTATCTAAGCGCTGAAATAATAATTTATACAAAAAAACTTCACACATAAAAATTGAGTTTTATTTATTTTTTAAGCTAAACCAAGTAGAGATATATCTGGGATATACATTGGCCCACAAATATCGCCAAGCCACTAGGCAACAAAAAATATTCATAAAATTCGTTTACTTAACATAAAAAAATACAACATCAGTAGATACATTATAGACATACCCAGTTTGTATTTTTAATGTTAAGTAAGTGAATTAAATGAATAGATAATTGCGTAGCACTCTGTATTATAGACTTTATCTGTAGCAATTATTTTTATTTTTAATTTAGCTGAAGCCAAAAGTGATACCTAAATAGTTGCAACTTAGATCATTGAAATTTTCACTCTACAATAATCGGTTTCCCACATATTTGGCTGGTTATTTTTTTTTACAGGCCTTGCATTGATAATTAAAAATATTTAGCTGTTTATATCCTATTATACATCGGCGTAAAAAACCTACATCTTTTAAATTATATTTTAAACTATATTTGTTTAAACATATAGATTTGAGATTTTTAGTAAACCCTTTCTAGTCACAAGCCTAGGATCAATTAATAAATACATAGTTTATCCTAATTCTTACAATACACTGTTGGGCTTTATTCACTAATATAAGTTATTTACGTTATAAGTCCGGGAAGCAATTGTGTAAAACATATAGGGCACAGTACAGACTACACCCACAATAAATTGTATTGGTTGGTTTAAAAGATACACCGCTACAGATTACACTGATATAATGCCGCCATATGAATCAACTTTGCGTGCTCTCCGGGTATTGTATGCCCAGCGGTTTCTGAACATCGTAAGGAATACGAGCAAAAAATTATGCTACGCTGCCGTTAGTTGTGTTGTAAAAATCGTTAACAGAAAAGAATCATGTAATTTCCAATTAGTTTAACTAAACTTACCAGTAATATGATAAATTTTAATATAATGTTATGCATAGTGTTATCAAATGAAACTATACAAACGTGAAAAATGATCATTTCCACAATATTTAAATGAATAAAATAAATCTATTCATTGTCATCAGATATATCGCAAATCTGTAACCGCGGTCTATTTTTTTTTCTAAGGGACGAAACCTTGCAAGATTTTTACATAGCCTTTCATTAAACTAACAAGAAATAATTAGGTGAAAATTAACTCAAATGTAAATAAATTCAAGATAATTTGTTATACCGACTCAGTATAGGTTCCATAAAATAGGTATATCATCGAATGTGTTTTATCAAATTTGATATCATTCACTCTAAAGAAATTCTTCATTACTTTAAAGTTTTATTTCTTATGTAGTTCCGCTCTTCGCAGCACCGTTAAAACGCACAGAAATTTGTCTACCATGATGTGAAACGCGGGAGGAAATTTTATGTTTGTTTATTATACAGGCGTTGGCGTTTTGCAATATTTTTTCCTATTAATTACGTGATGGATCAAACAATAATTAGAAATAAACATTTGAAAACTCGAGCAAAATAAATCGTGGCAAATTTCTTTTTTTTTATGATCAAACACAAGCACTATAGGAAAAATACTTTAAGGCACTCTGGAAGTGGTGCGTGTGCGAATAAAGCGATTCACGTTGGTTTTGAATCGTTGGAGGTTATATTCGTTGGGAAAAACGACCTCAGGAAGGTCGTTCCATAAAGATGAAATCCTCCAGATGAAAGAATTCTTAAATAATGAAGTTCGAGGAGTACTAAGCTTAACCACATATGGATGGGCGGCAGTGGTTAGTCGTGTATTTCTGCTGTTCGCCGCTCTGGGCGGAATTAAGAGATCTAGGTCAGCCGAGCACTTTCCATGGAAATATCTGTAAAAGATGGTCAAATCCCCAATCTGTCTTCGATGTTCTAGGCTGTCGAGGTTCTTCGTCAGCTCGTGGTCTCCGAACAGACGAATGGCCCTCCTTTCAATGGAATCCAGTAGCCAAATTTCTGAGTAGCTATCTTTTCGATTGCCACAACGTGGTTATGCCAAGATATATTTCCTCCCAGATTAACGCTCAGCAAATTAATAGATGACGCCAGTGGAATTACATGTCCTGCCATGAGTAGGTATATCCGCCTTTTTAGAGAAGACTGCTGCCTGGGGTTTCTTAGCATTAAATTCGACTTGGTTACTGTCACCCCAAGGCTAGAAGTATTCCAGGTCTTTGTTGAGGCGTGATGATTCATGCTGTCTGCGAAGATGTGCGTCGGCAGCCGATGTTTGTGCTTTCTGAGAGAGAGATGAGACAAGTATGCTATCGTCGGATAAATATCGGATTTTTTTAGTTTTCACTAGAAGATCGTTAATGTAGAGTAAGAATAGGGTGGGAGACAATATGAACCCTTGAGGAACACCGGCCTTGATGGTGAAGGTGTCAGAGAAATCCGTTAATCGCCACTTGCAGAGAAAGCTAGACAACCATGCACAAAATCGACTGGGCATACCATAGGAGTTGTACAGTTTACAGTAAGTACAGTTTACTTAGAAGCCCCTCATGCCAAATGGCAATGCCTCATGACAAATATAACGTATGTAAAGAAGAGGGGACTAATGATTAAATAATAATGCCGTCAGAGGGACATCTTGAGAAAAAAACTATAATTTTGAATTTTCAATAAGAAACCAACTGCTGAATCGACGCGGTGTATTTATTTATTTTCCACTTAATAAATTATTGTTTGAGCACGCCTTTTGAATGACGCTTTCTGGTATTGTTTTTATACATTTTTCTGCCCTCGATCTTCACGTTCAAATACCACTGAACAAGCAGTACACGAATACAGAAATCCCTATAAGCAGGGTTCAGTTTTATCATTAGGTCATGGACAAGAAATAATGATTTAGGAAATCGTCGCATCTTGGTGTATCAGGGAGGGTTTGTACTTGTTTCATAAGATAATTATTATTAATCAAATTCAACAGACCCTATTTGGCTGACTTTTTCTATTTTATTATTTATAATGATTCAGGGAATCGGCACTACTGTAATGGAATAGGTTTGTGCTTTGTTCCACAGGAAAGTTTTTATAAATTATTATAGAGGAATGCAGGCTATACGTGTATACTATATACCGTCTTACTGAAAGTTTTGCGTCCATATATTCATAATCGGATCTTTCAACAATAGGTATACGTACCTTCACGGACGTGTAACGTACAACTGTTTATTTCATACTGCCTAGAGTAGATTTATTATTTTTTGAACATTTTTGATCATCTTAAAAAAAAACCGAGGAAACATTTCGAAAAGTGTTGCTAAGCCTCACTTTCCGGTGTTGTAACTGAATGAATCATTTCCCAGACTCAAATTAATGGAAGTAGGTTATGCCGGACAGTATGAAATAAAAATACAAACGCCACTTTAATCGATTAACATTAAAACCATATAAAAATATATTTTAGGGACAAAATACCGAAAATATGTAACGTATTTGAGCCAACAATGTCCTAGAACAACAAGAAGGAAACTCGAGTACGTCTCGAGTCTCCTTTGTTGCGCCGGGACATTCCCAGTTGTCATAAACTTTGATCCGATCCTGTAGCTGTTCCTCCTTTGCTGTCTCCGGTGACACCTCCTGCGCTGGAGGGGCCCCCTTCACCTCCCATTCCTCTTCCCGTTCCGCTACCACTGCCTCTAAATTCCAATTTGTACTGAAAATATAAGTTTTTTATTAGTTCCCGCGGCTTTTACTTTTGTTAAACGTTTGGTACAATAATTGGCTATTTATGTCTGAAATTATTTAGAATATATTTTGTTTATTTTCAGCTCGATACAGATTAAAATAACCTCATAAAAAATTAGTAAAACTTTTATTTGGAGAATGATAAGCTTCGTAAACTAATTTACCAATCAAAAGTAAAAAGTCTATACCTACTTCTCAGGTGGTATTAATATCAAATACCAATGTATGGCAAAAATATTATTTTCCAGACCACCCGATGATACCTTACACAATAAGGGCGTATTTAGTCTACACAGTAGCACTTAAAATACTATTTCAGATTGAATGGTACTACCAAGAAAAGGAAGCCTTTTCCATTGATAGGTGGTTGCATCCTATTAATGGAAAATACTTCCTTTTCTTGGTAGTACCATTCAATCAGAATATTTTAAGTACTACTGTGTAGACTAAATACATATTGTATAAGGTATCATCGGGTGGTCTGGAAAATAATAATTTTTCCATACATTGGTATTTAATTTACCTATATATCATAATTTATTATTTTTGAATAGTTATTTTTAAGAAATAGCGTTCCAAAATTATACTTATTTATATATATTTTTAAGCATTGACGTTGCCCCCTCCCAAAGAATTATTAGAAAAGTGATTATCTACGGACCTCTAATCATTATACTAAAGGAGAAGCCAGCACAATAATGTTCTTTTTAAAAATAATAATCTAAAACTAGTGCTGCGAAAAACCGATGATTTTAATAATCGAGTACTTGATACTCGAGCGATTTTAATAATTGAGTGAATCGCTCGAGAGATTAATCAATTGAAATTTTTATGATTAAGAATAATGCGTTGATAAAACACCAGGCGTTGTTTTTGTAAGTTTTAAAGTTTAGTCTAGAGTTGTTATTAAGAATAGTTGATTCTGATTTTTCAAAAACTTATATTCTCTAATTTTTTAAAAATTTACAATCGCTGCTGGCTAGCCAGTCCCAGTCAAAACAAAACCCATGTCGCGATGAATCCACTAAGGGATTTGGCATACTGTTTTGTATGTGCCTTCTTGTTTATATGCCTTTAACAAAGTCGTGTATGTCGTGTCAGCCTTCTGAGCATCAAACTCGAACGTCGCCAATCGGCACATTTCCGGTGGCATCGAGCGAAAATCAGCTATCAAGTGATAGGCTCGAATATACGAGCACAACACGCTCGAGCGATTACAACACTACCTAAACCCCATAAATTAAGTTTTAATTACGTCCACGTTTGGAAAGCGATTTCTTGGAAACTACTACTCAAAAAATAACGAAATTTGGTATTATTGACGACCGTTAGAATTATGTACCACTTGACCCTCCTTCCAATTTAAGATTTTAAGGGTACCTTCTACACCTAGGGGATTAAACGACGAACGCTGCAAAAATTCTTGAAAAGCGCCCCCCTTCACAATAAAATTGACGTGTCTTTCCGATTTTTAATATTATTTACTTGAAGATATTAATCGTGGGAAATATTAGTTATTTAAGCGAGAGAATAAAAAACTTAAACTTGATAAGTACAATTTTATATTCACCCTGAAAATGATTAAACAGTGAATTACAAGGTTCTTATTCGCCAGGCCCCATTGTTTTATTATAAATTAATATTACCTGATAACAACGTGCGTCGCTTCTGAATACTGACACACGACGGCGCCAAAGCATTAAAGACGCCTACGGTCACAAGCAGGGGCGCTGTGAGCTGACGAGCGCGACCTTTTTTCGCGTTATTTGGGTTACAAGTAAATTTATATTTGAGGCTATAATTATATACAAACCGTGCCAATATAAAAAAGAACCATCATGGTTTCTGCTATAAGGTGTGTAAGGATACGCAGAAAAATCGTGAGTTTATTTTTAATATTAGACGCCATTGTCAGTATTATATAAATTATACTACCTAATAAGTTTTAAAGCATGCAACTAATTGAACACTTGCAGCAATATTATACATCCACAGAAACGAAATGACCGCAAATGTAGCTATGTTAACATGATGCCCACGGTATGGAATTTACATTGGGAATAAGATATTTAATTTTTATGATTCACAGCATTTTATAATAGGTTCTTAAAAAAATTGAACTATAATATGCAAAGATAATTATTGTCTGTTCGTCCGGCAGGATAATTCTAACACTGTTGAATTAAGATTTTGTATAATTAAAACGAGTTCCAGGAGCAGGAAATGGTGACAAAATCTGATCTGTATGATTCTTTTATTGATTATGGTTAATAAATAAGCTATTTTTATATAAAAGAGTTGTCACGTATTAAAGAAATAGTTATTTCTAAATTAAATTCCTAACAAATTCTAACTCTTTAGTCTTAAAATATAGTAAAATTCGATTACCCATGATTGTGATAAGTGTAAATTCTATATGATACACTAGCTACAACTAATATAAAAGTAATAAAACTATTTAGACATCAAAATATTCTACGGTCTGGCAATAATACTGCTATTAATTACTGTAGCACGAATAAGGAAAATAAAAAAGTTTTAAATTTTTAAATAATAAAAATGTGAACAAATATTTGTTAAAAAGCTGATATACAATGATGTAAGTGTATTTCCCATTCTAACTTTTTAATTTACTAGCATTTGGGACCACTTTTAAGAAGAATTGAGTGATAAGATGAAGTTCAAGGGAAATAATTTTTTTTTGGCGCATCGTTAATGAATTCTGGATACCAGATGCCTATATCTTTAAAATTGGATATCATGTTGCTAGGCATACATACAGAAACATTTTCACTGAACGGATTTTGGTGAGTGCTTTTTTGATTGTTGATACAGTAAAAATCAACAGTAAACAGACGGGCGGCTTTTATTTAAAATATAAGAAACCGAAACCAGATTAACGAAATCGGTAATAGATCTCTGAGTGGCGTATTTAGGGGGTGGGAGGGGGTTTCTGGACCCCCGAAAGACAAAAAAACTTTTTTTACGTATTAAAATGAATAAATCTTTTAAAAAATTATTAGATATTAAATAGGTTCCAATTTTCCATGATGGAGAAGTGTTGAAAGAGATGGCAAAGATGCCAAGGAAACATGATTTTGCAATTTATATTTGAACTGGGTTCGATATTTGTATTCTTTTAAACAAAAAAAAAACAAACTTAAGAAGATATTACATTTGTAGGTAGGCTGACTTTAATTTTTAAAGTATGTAATGTTCTTTATTTTTTCTATTTTAAAATTAAATAGCCAGCTAGGAGTATCAAGAAAAAAGTAAAAAGTTAATATTGAAATAACCCAGTTTAACATGGGTTGGTTAGCGTGTAGTAAACCCACCAGAACCTTAAAAGATTTTTTTTTTGTTTTTTTTTCAGTAGTCCATCTTTCAGTGGACTGAAATTATGACGAGGTAAAGAAACTTATAGTCTGGTCCACTATAAGTTAAATTCTCCATTTTCGGAGTTTGTCCAAAAATCAAATTTAAAAAATAATAATTTGTTTCCTTTTTTCACTTCTTTTTCATCGTTTTTCTTATTTATTCTAGATTTTTCTTAATTTATTAATGAATTATTTTTCAAAAATGTTTCTGCTACAATAATTGATATATAGTACATAATCTACATATTTGTTCTTCTCTCTTATTTTTTTCATACTTTCATAGCCTTTTTGAAATTTAATCTTTTTAAAAAATACTTAATAAGTTTTTCTCTTTTAAAGTCCACCTTGACAATGTCATATATTTTCGGCATATGTACAGGATGCCCCATATTCGACACTTTTATAGGGAATCTCCGTTATTGTCAGTGCTATCAAAAAAGTAATATAGGTGTCACGTGCTCTTTTTGGGTCAAACTTAAAATGGTAAAATTAAAATTCGAAAATTTTCGCTCGCTTAAGAGATACAGCGGAAAATCAAAAAATTTACAACTTCTAAATTACCCTATATTCTCTATACGGGGGGAATCAACAAATTGACAATTTCAAAATTTCCCTATATTTTCTTAGTTAAAAGAGATATGGAAAAATGTTATATACAGAAGTTTCTTTATATTGATTTTTGAATAATCTGCCGTTTCCGAATAAGTATACGGGATCAGGTAAAAAAGTTTTCGGACCTATCCTCATTTTTTAAAATGGAACACCCTGTATATTTCAACCTAAAAATATACTATTTTAAATTCTCCTTTCAATTATATAACACACCATGGATGATATTGGTTTCCTAGGCGATTTATTAAACTTTATTCCTTTAAACCAAAGTAGGCCATGAAACAAAAACTAATATCCTATAGACAACTATGTTGATATTCTAGTTGTTAATAACATTTAACGGCAATTTCATTTTTTACATATTCATTTGTGAAAAATATTTATCAACATTTTGAAAAATTTGATGATATCTATCATCCATGGTGTGTTATAAATTTGAAAAGAGATTTAAAAACGCTATCTTTTTAGATTAAAATATACAGGGTGTTCCATTTTAAAAAAATTAGGTTAGGTCCGATAACTTTTTTACCTGACCGCGTATACTTATTCTAAATACGGCAGATTATTAAAAAATCATTATAAACAAACTTTTGTTAAAACATTTTTCTGTATCTATTTTAACTAAGAAAATATAGGTAATTTTGAAATTGTTAATTTTTTGATTTTCCCCCGTATCTCTTAAGCGAGCGAAAATTTTCAAATTTTGATTTTATCATTTTAAGTTTGACCCAAATAGAGTACATGAAACTTACATTACTTTTTTGAAACCACTAACAGTTACGAAGATACCCTATAAAGGACACCCTGTACATATGTTTTTTTCCCACTGATTCCTTCGAAACGTTTAGGAAATAAAAAATTAACCTTTCTTATATTAAACTAGTGGAGAAGACTATGATGAATTTATTTACCTCTTCTTAAAAAATTAAATAAAAAGATCAAAGTTTTTAGTTATTTTATTTACGAAATCAAATAGTAATTTTTTTCTCTTTTGTCCATAACAGCTGACCATCCGAAACAAGTTCCTAAATACGCCACCAAATCACTATTTAAAAAGCATTAACAATCACGTATAAAATTATCTGGTCTTAACTAACGTAAAATATTTTTATTGCAAAATTTTCAGAACCTAGAAAAATTTATTTGGAAAAATAATATATATTTTTTTAAATTTTCATCACCCCGGATTTCGCAATGTAAGCTTTCCCGATTAAAGTTTGAGATTAATGTTTAATTTGTCCCAATATTATGTCCTTTAAAACTAATTTCCTGCAGTGCTAACTGTCATAAATATGAGAGAATTATGACATGTTTCGTGGACCTGTTAGGCATCACAGAGACGTAAATAATTCAGTAGGTACCAAGAGAAATGCTACATTATAGTATCAATTTAACGCTTATTGATAACTACCAGATTTTTTTGTATGCTAGCTATAGAGGCTGATTCACGGTCTATGGTAGGTTAGCCATATATAGGGACCAAGTAATATGATAATTTAAAAAATTTGACTTGTTATATAAAATCACCTGCTGTATCGGTTAAAATTATTTTCAGCGTTGCGGCGTTGTCACTTCCACCGAAAAATTGCAGCATTTTTGTTATTTTAAATGGAACATCCCGTATATTAAGAAGTTCTTAAAATCACCTCTCAGTTCTAATAATCTTTTCTTATAATTTTCCTATACGTATCTCTTACTGTTCCCGAGATACAAAATTATTTATGTCTAATATTGCTAATATATGGGGTAGTCTATTTAAACTAACAAAGTTGCTATTATTTTTCGGTGAAAGCGGCAACGCCGCAAAGCTGAAAATATTTTAGATTG
The DNA here is from genome assembly GCA_963991005.1 of Barypeithes pellucidus. NCBI lineage: Eukaryota > Metazoa > Arthropoda > Insecta > Coleoptera > Curculionidae > Barypeithes > Barypeithes pellucidus. The sequence continues at coordinate 27,357,783 of OZ022562.1, read as the reverse complement.
ATGCAGCAGGTACGTTTATATAAGAGACCTATTACTCGTTTTCCATATATGTACGTCTAACCTACCATAGACCGTGAATCACCCTGTATAAATTTAACGCGGATTCTTCATACGCTGTAAATTTTAAATAACTACTTCAAAACACAAATAAATACAATTGATTTTAAAATTCAAGTGATCATACAGGGTAATTCACGACAAGCGTCCGTAAGATTTTTTGGGAAAACTATTAAAAATAGTTTTATGAAATTTTGCATGTTGATGTCTTTCGATATACTACCAGATGCGAAATATATTTTGTATAACAGGCTGTGCCTTAAGTAAATAGTTTTTGAGATATTAATATTTGAAAAATAAATTAGCTGATTTTTTATTTCACACCATAAATTCACGTATATTTTTTATAAGAAAAATAAATACAACTTGACATAGTGTAGTAGGAATAGGCGGCTATACTTTCTTGCATGTTTCATTGTGCTCAAATTCAAAATGGCGGTTGGGCGACATCTTGATTAAAAAAATGAAATAGGAAGTGGGGTCTTGCGATACATCATTTTAAAGGTCCCATCGAGTCCTATACGATCCCAGAATATGGCATGTGTTTCTATTCGCACCCAAAACAAAATGGCGTTTTTTTAGAAACTAATATTTACTATTTTCTTTCTTTGGCTATTTTTGTTTAAATTTTACAACTTGGCATAAAGTATCAGTCAGTTAATAAATTGACTTTCTATAAAGATCTTAAATCGAAACTAAAATACAAAAAGAGAACAGTAAATTTTATTTTTTAAAAACCTTTTTTGTTATTGGTACATTTTGTTTGTGTACGAATAGATGATGTATAGCAAGACCTCACTTCCTATTAAATTTTTGTTTATCAAGATGGCGTTCATCGGCCATTTTGAATTTGAGCATCATGAAATATATAAGAAAGTGTAGCTCTGTGCCTATGCCAAAAAGATGGCAAATGAGATAAAGGATAACAAAAAATAATAACTATACAATTTTTAAAACATCGCCATTTTCTTTTCGTTGCGAATAGAGAAGTAATATTCTGGCATCGTAAAGTATTCGATAGTAACCTCAAAATGTATTACAAGACACATCTTGCTATTTAATTTCCTTTACCAAGATGGCGCCCATCCGCCATTTTGAGAGTTAGTACTGTCATTCTTCCGTCCAAAGGTAGTTCACCTTCCCTTATGAGCCACACCCGAATGTTGTACAAAAAATTTGCGGGTTTAAGTTATTAAGTAATTTCCTGACTATATACTGTATTTGAATTCAGACTAAGGCTAGGTTCACAGGGCAACTTAACGCATGTTTTTTTGTAGGATAAATTTTACAGAATAACTGTAGAAAAGTTCACACATCATTTTCACGGCAAATAAACGTATACGCTTGAGGACGTCCACCGAATACTCATTGGACTTGTCAAGCAACTCCAAGGTATTGAAACGTATTCGGTTTACAGTATCACATAGTAAAATATTACACAGAGCGATTAAAGCCGCTACTGATCTTTAGAACCCAAAAAGGCAGTAAATATTACAATATTGCGTTTAAAAAGTCAAATTTTACAGCTATTTATTTTAGTATAAACAGGGAGAAATACGCTAATATTTTAGTTAATGCACATAGAAAAATGTAATCATGCAAAATCTCAAGAAAATATCTCCGGCAGTTTCCTGTAAAAGTCCAATGGACGCTCATCGCGAATCACCCTATACAAACTAGCATAAGATACTCTAGCTGCTAGAGCGCCAAATGACTAACACAAACACAAAACATGAGCAAGCACCATCAAATTAACCTGATTATAATCGTCATGGTTGTTGAGGAAAGCTGGATTGCCAGGTAAATTAAGCTGATATAATAAAAAAACATGTTATTGTGCATGGAATTGTCATTATGTAGGTATGGGTTGATAGTTTTTAGTGAAACCAATACTTCGAATTAATGACGAGCTTTATTTTCGGTTACTTTTATCAAATATTTGGAGTAACCGATATTAAGCGTTTAAATAACATAATCAATTAACTGAGTTAAATACATATATTATGAAAAATATGCCAGTTCTTGGCAGGTTAGAAAGAGACCAGGATACATCATATATGGCTTCTTTAATGATGATGCGCCAGATACACAAATATTTAGTTGCCAGAGGTTGTACTGGAATGCATCAAAGTATATCTTATGCCAGTATTAAATCGTTTATATTACAAAACGTGAACTGTATTTTGATTTACATAAACCTCTTTTGGAGAAAATATCCAAAGGGGACAGAACAGGAGCCAATTTTCCTAATTCTTAAATTCGTTGACTTGTTTGCCACCCCCTGTATCTTCGGGTTTGTCTGCACTGATAGATAATTCATAATTAATCTGAAGTCATTGCTTTTACTGTCAACTTGGAATAGTGTGATAGGTGGGTATAAATATTTGTGTATTCTTCAAATATAAATTAAAATAAATTGCTTCTTTTCTGAACATATTTATAACAGTAGGTCCTCTTTCCGCTTTAGTTATGCAAATAAACAAGTAGAATAGACATTATATTTCTAGTTCTGTTGGTTTTTAGTCAAATACATTTTTTTCTACCAAACTCTAGGTTCCTATTGTATGCGTGACAATCATGTGAAAAACTCATATGTATGTACTAATCTTATTTTTATTTGTTTTCCAGTTATAGCGTACTTAATAGTAGATTACATACCAAGAGTGGTAAGACGCCTATTACACACGACCTCGAAAGAGTGTGTAATCGGTTTACCACTCACGTTGGGTACTATACTTTTTCTACGACTTCATATTTACTTTTATGTTAAATTATCGAAATAGGCTAATAAAACATTTGGACTCGGTACTCATCAGTACACCAATCAATACATTTTTGATACACTTTTTCATGCCACTCCCTGGATTTCTCTAGTAATAAATTATTTGCTGCGGAATCAGCTTGTAATGTAATTTCCCATGGCGTTCCCTTAACCTGAATATCGTAGTCACTCATACTTTACCCAAAAATATACAAATTAAAAGTGTTGACGTTTAAAATTTCTTGACATTTACGTTGCCAGGGTAACCCGATGGAATTCACAGCCGATTTTGCATAAAATTATTGGAAATATTGACGGTTTTGGTAATGTGATATATGGAACTGTTACGTAATATATAATAATCATTACGTAACAGTACACAGTGCGTAAGTAGGTTCTTACTAGTATAGGAGTAGAAAAAAATATGTCACATATGTAGCGTTCTTGTAAATAGGTAAAATTTAGACTTTTTTCTTTTTTTTTCACATGATCAAACACAAGCACTATAGGAAAAATCCTTTAGGGCACTCTGGGATTGGTGCGTGTGCGCAAAAAGCGATTCACTTTGGAAAAAACGACCTCGGGACGGTCGTTCCATAAGGATGAAGTACGCTTAACCACATATGGATGGGCGGCAGTGGTTCGTCGTGTATTTCTGCTATTCGCCGCTCTGGGCGGAATTAAGAGGGCAAGGTCAGCCAAGCACTTTCCATGAAAATTTCTGTAAAAGCGAGTAAAATCCCCAACCTGTCTTCGATGTTCTAGGCTGTTCTAGGTTCTTCGTCTGCTTGTGGTCTCCAATTAGACGAATTGCCCTGCTTTCGCGATTGCGAAAACGTAGTTATGCAAAGACATAATTCCTCCCAGATTGACGCCCAGCAAATTAATAGATGAAGCCAGTGGGATTGCGTGTCAGTCCATGACTATATCCGGTTCTGTAATGTTAACCTGCCTTCGATGTTCCAGGCTGTTTGTCAGCTCGTGGTCTCCTATCAGATGAATGGCTCTCCTTTCGATGTAATCCAGTAGCCGAAGAGTATGTTTGGGTGCAGAGCTCCAGACATGAGGGCAGTACTCTAGTGATGGTCGAATCTGGACTTTGTATTAAGTGTCAAAAGTTGTTGAGGTGTGTACAACTTTTTGGTCCGGAAGAGTACACCAAGTTTCTATGAAGTTACCTTGGCGATTGCCACAACGTAGTCATACCAAGATACCCCAGATTTACCCCCAGCAATTTAATAGATGAAGCCAGTGGAATTGCGTGTCCTGCCATGACTATATCCGGTTCTGTGTTAACCTTTTTAGAGAAAACTGCTGCCTGGGTTTTTTAGCGTTAAATTCGACTTGGTTACTGTCACCCTAAGCCAAAATTTCCTCCAGGTCTTTGTTGAGGCGTGATACGTCATACTGTCGGCGAAGATGTGCGTCGGCAGCCGATGTTTGTGCATTCAAAGAGAAAGATGAGATAAGTGTGCTATCGTCAGCAAGAATAAATATCGGATGTCGAGCTAAAACATCTTAAATAAAATAAAAATATCCTTGCATTGACTATCCATGTAAATTAAAAAGTCAGGTACGTTCTACATAAAAAGTGTTGTTCGTTTCGTATCGCTTATATTATGAAGTACATTCCTTTCGGGGCTCAAAATCGTATGATGTGTTATGACAACTTTATAGTTATTTAATTGGCACTTTCATTTTGAACAATCGTATCGGGGCTACTAGAGGATGTTCCTGCAAAAATCAGAACGCAAGTGTATTATTAGCACGATGGCCTTCCTGCACATTTTCCTTATCAGGTCAAGGTACATTTGGACAAAAGATTTCCAGGGCATTGGATTGGTCGCGGTGATCCTACCACTAGACTTTTGCTTATGGGACTGGTTCAAAAATGAAGCTTACATAGTAAAAGTCGACACTCTCAATGCACTAAGTATTCGACGAACTAGAAATACTGCAACCGATATTAAAAAGACATGGAGCAATAAGGCTGTACGCTCTGCGTAGACAAAGTTCAGACGTCATATGAGTTTCTTACATTATTTTCACGTATACAATACGCTCCTGGAGTTTTGTCCATTCCTACCGACTCACCCTGTATACAAGGTGTGACACATTCGTCCTTCACCATTTAGATTTCGGAAATGGTAAGAAATACGAAGTCGATTAAATTAAAAATTTTTATAAAAAAATAATTTAAACAAAATAATGTAGGGCCGTATTTAAAAAAAAATTAAATTGATGATGGTGACTCAAAGACAAAACGTCGCATTAAAGATCTGATGATACCATCTTGTACAGAATAAAAAGTAGCAATGAGAAAGTGAAATTTATTTTTGGGCATCTCTTCGAACAATTGTGAAGGACGAATTTGTTATCGAGTTTGTATAAGAGTTTTATAGAAGTTTCTATACATTTATAATTTTACAAATGTGTTGTATACATGTCTCCCGAGATACATTCTTGTTTTTACAATAACACTGTAAGAACTAAGAATGCTCTTAGCACTAATTATAAAAGTTTTGTATACAAGTATATTTTGTAGATGTAAGAGCATCAATTGAACCTAGATTATATGGCAAAATGGTTCTGTAAACATTTTTGCTGCATAACTTGGTTGTTGATGTTTCCTAAATAGTATTAAATAACTCTTATGTAGCAAATTTTGGGTTTTACCCATTGCACAGATCTATAATGGTTGTAAGAACATTCAAAACATTTCCTGTAAGAATTCCTTACAACCTTTATAACGAAAGAAATAAATGTCGGCTGGGTAATAAAGTAATATAAACTATTTTATATTGTTACTGCATCAACTACAATGTGTTGCAGTCTAAAGGCAATTTATTTTAATTTATTTAATGTTGGTGTTTAATTTCTTAAAACAAAAACAAAATGCCAACCAAAAAGTGCAAAATTAATAATTGCTGTTAAAGGCATGTCAAGCAACCATTTCATTTTATTATTTTAGGATGTTTTTATTAGGATCGTTTTATAATGCCTTAGCATTCATGAAAATTATTTATTTAAAATGTTGAAATTTTAGATTTTTTTTTTAGTTAAGTATATCATAAAATACCATACAATAAATTAATTATTTCTAGCTAGAACTCTATTGCTTAATTATAGATTAGTTAGCTAAAATAACTGCTACTTCTGAAACCATGCCTTTAAAAATTCCACACTGTCCAAGTTGGAAATATTGAACTAGAGAAAGGAAAGAAAGTGCAATAGACGTATGATATAAAATATGAATATAAAAATTAAGATAAAAAATCAAACAACAATAATTTGTCAAAATGTGTAGTGAGTACCCAGAAAATTCGAGAGTTACTAAGTAAGTACGTGTTTTTTATCCAAAATAAAACTACGACCTATCCATTGGGGAGTACCACATGGGTACCAAATTGTTTCGAGAGAAAAAATCATGAAAAATCGTGAGATGTCGGAAAACTAGAAATTTTACGGGATATTTTAATGGAATGAGCGACATTACTATGTTTAAATATGAAAATAAGAGAAAAAGAGGCCCACAACGACCTTGAACCTTATCATTTTGCATATATGCAATATACTCTACTACTAATCTCGACCATATCAACCAATATTAACCGAACAAATCCGAACAAACCCTAATAATAAGCACCGACCTATAACTATATGGATACGTACAACTTATGGGATGGGCAGTAAAAAATTAAATGTTATGAGTGAAAAAATTGGTTGGAGCACACGGTTTACCGGTCATATTTTTAAAGGTTGCTCGTCGAGTGCCTTGCGCACAATGTTGTCGCCATCGTATAGACAACCCCGCCGTATTGGTGCCAGTTTGGTTGCCAACCAACGACGTGAATCAACGACGAAATCAGTCGTAGGGATGTAACGATATTAAAAATCTATCGATACGTGGACAATAGGTATCAAAATTAATTCTAAAAGTGGCTTTTATGCGAGAAACATTGTTCCGATTATTTCCGAGTAAAGAAAGTCTTGATGTGTCAAAATATGGCTGTGTAATCATTTTCCTTAATGGCGAACTACGGTCCTGTTCGCCGGTTAAGGTAGTATACGTTTATCAGTTGGCATTGCGTATGATATCTGACCATTAGCTTTGTTTACATGCGCGAGGCCATAAATTTGCCACTTTTGCTTTTAGAGTTTGGCTATCCATAGATATAGATCGGTGATAATAAGGCAATGTCCCGGCCCGGCGAGTTCCAGACCGCACTTTTTGCGTTGCGGGGAAATACCGAAAAGATATCTTCACGGAGCCGTTGCCGTCAAATTTAAATGCTAAAATCGCCCATATTTGATTTTAATATTTTTGGCAACACCATTTTTAATTGTTTTAATTCACATTTTGGACGATCTAAATTTGACAGGTCATACGCTTTGAGTAAAATTAAGAAAATCGTGAGTTCCTGTATACAGGGTGTTACAAATTCGGCCTTCACCACTGGGATTTCGGAAACGGTAAGAGATACGAGGTCGGTGTAATTTGGGGCAAAGTTGTGTAATTATGGGCCCAATACTATGCCCAAAAAAAACTCAAAAGTGAATACAGAGGATTTCATGGACTATACTTTGTTCGAAGAGATGGCCAAAAATACATTTCACTTTCTCATTGCTGCTTTTTCTTCTCCACAAGATGGCATTATCAGATCTTTCATACCTCTTTGGGTCACCATCACCAACTTAATTTTTTAAAATACGGGCATGGATCTTTTTGTTTAAATTATGAAAGAGTACCGAAATCTAGGTTCAGTGGTGTACAACACTTACTGATTTTCCGACGTTTTATTCCTTAAATTGACCATCTTCATTAAAATACCCCTAGTGCGTTCCTGTAATTTACTTTTTTTTCAATTCGGTATGATTTGAAAATGGAATGCCTTTTTTAAAAGTCTTAATAAAGTGCTGACTGGCATAATAACAATTAAAGAGAGAAACAGCAATAATAATTTAAAAATCTTCAGTTTCTTCTAAACAAAAACGTAGATTTCGACAAATACAGGCCCCATATTTAAAAAATTAAGTTGATGATGGTGACCTAATGACGAAACGTCGCATGAAAGATCTGATGATGCCATCTTATGGAGAATCTATCATGAAAAGTAGCAATGAGAATAAGTGAAATTTCTTTTTGAACATCTCCTCTAACAGGAAAAATAAAATCAGGAACGCAAAATTTAAGATTTTTCCAAATATCTTGAAAGCTCCTGTATGTATTTCTTATTTTTTTTGCGCCATATTATTGGGCCCATAAAAATCCAAATTTAACCGACTTCGTATCTCTTACCTTTTCCGAAATACCAACGGTGAAAGCCGAATGTGTAACACCCTGTATATCGCGAGATTGGATTCAGAATCGTGAGATCTTACACCCCTAGTTTCAATTGTCTACTGCAGCCCACGAGATATCCAATCTTATCATCATCAGCACTCCAACCGAATTTTCCAAGTAACAGGGTTAATAAATTTTCTGAGTACTGCTTGTAAAACATAACCACAAAGTAAAATATCTCTAAAGTGTACCTATTTTAGTAATTGAAAAATTACCACTATGTAATATGTCAAATCATTATAATACACAGGGTGTGTCGGGATATTTGCAGAAGTCATGTTGTATGTTAAAATGAAGGTAGTAAGCATATAACAGAAAGACGAAAATTTAAATACTTTTCTAGTTACAGTCTAGCTCAATTTTTTTTCAAATCTTTAGCAACTTGCAGTTAGTTTTTAAGATGAAGATCCCAAACAATCCCAAATTAACAATCAGAGCCATCTATGTTACATCAATTTAATAAAAAAATATGCCGCTTTTTGGCAGGTTAGAAAGAGACGAGAGTCTTCAGCTGATCAATATTTCTTTTCGTGAAGTTTTAACCGTTAACAATGAAGTTTTTTAGTTAATTTATTGATATTTAGATTGTCTGACACGTCGATTGGGGTATCAACAAGTTTCAGGAAAATCTGTGACAAAAATTTGAAAATTGTTCATATTTGAAATTGTTATTATTATTCTTAACATTATATTTTTTAACGCAACCTTTTCATAGCGTTTTCCCAATCCTTAACATATAAAATTAGATCTTCAAGTATCCTGACGCAGTATCCGAACACCTTGTATAATAAAGTTAGTTATATTACAGGTATTTGTGTTAACAAACGTAATATACTTACTGTTTATCCAGATAGCACACTTTTTAACTACAAATTATTCATCTGACTTACAAACCTAAAAATTACTTTGTGGTTATCTAGCTTTACATAAACTACACTAAAAAAAACTCAAAGTTATAATATAAAGTAAAAAGAACACAATAAAAGTATAAAAAAGTTGTTTAATGAATTGAAGTAAAGAAGTAAAGAGGTAAAGTGTACTTGGAAATTATATGTATCTAGTTATAAAGCCCAATGGATCATTATTCTAATCGCGGTACCCGCGGTATATTAAAACTGGAAAGGTAAATTTTTATATTTCTGGATCAACCGATAGTTATGGATTTTTGTTATTGTAGACCCTGCTAGACTATATTACATTAGGTTTAACACAATATGCCTTTAAACTAGATCTATATATTTCCAAACTAAAGTGTAGTAAAGAAGTAAAGTGTATAATAGCATTTCTAAAGAGAAGATATTTGCTAAAGGCCGAGCAAGAACTATATAAACTTACCTTGGTGGCGCATTCAAAGCACACAGTCACAACCTTGGATATAACATTCATAAGATTCTTGGTTTCTTGTATTACATTATCCACTTTTGTAAAAGTAGCTGCCTTACCGACTGTATGGTCTTTAACGGAGAATTGAAGTCGCTGTACAAAAGTTGGCACTTTGTCTAGATTTTCTAATAGTTCTTTTTTCTGATTACCCCCGGGAACCTGCCACAGAATATGTACATTAACTATACAATCGATCTTATTAGTTATAATACCATTTCCACATTAACTAACCTAACTCAAAAATTATTTTTTCGGTATATTAATAATTAAGTGATGTAGATTGCTCCGTATTGTGGGAAGTCCTTTGTTCATAATATCTTGAAATGTTCTTGTCAAAAATGCGAATTGTCAAATTTTTTCGGTCGGTCGTTTCTGTACCCTCACTGACATTTACTGGTTGTTAGGCCTAACTGTACGGTAAGTAATTTTCTTACCGTTTGGCGGACGGGAAGTGCTTAATAGTTACCTACGAAGATTCCGCGTAGTAGAATTGGTACAATTGCAAATACTGTAATTTACTTTTTTTTTTAATTCGGTATAATTCGAAAATGTAAAATTCAATGTCTTTTTGAAAGTCTTAAGAAAGTGCTTACTTTAAGAGTCAAATTTTCTTTGTATTGATAAAATAAATTACTTTTATAGGTACTTATACACTAAGTGGAAATTTGATACTATTAGTTCAAAAAACCAGTAGCAGTTCGTAATAATAATAATTAAGGACAGAAATAAATAGCAACAATAATTTAAAAATTTTCGATTTTTTTCGAAACAAAAGTGAAGCACAGGAAAGTACAGGGTGTCCCATTTTCGACACTTTTATAAGGTATTTCCGTTATTGTTAGAGCTATCATGTGCACCAGGTGTCATATGCTCTTTTTGGGTGGAACTTAAAATGGTAAAATAAAAATGTGAAAATTTTCGCTCGCTTAAGAGATACGGGGAAAATCAACTAATTGACAATTTCTATACTACCCTATATTTTCTAAGTTAAAAGAGATACAGAAAAACGTTTTATACAGAAGTTTATTTATAATGATTGTTGAATAATCTGCCGTTTTCAGAATAAGTATACGGAGTCAGGTAAGAAAGTTATCGGACCTAACCTTATTTTTTTAAATGGAGCAACCTGTAGGTATATTTTGGATGATAGATATCATATCAAATTTTTCAAAATGTTGATAGTAATTTTCACAAACGAATATGTAAAAATAAAATTGACGTAAATGTTAATAACAACTAGAATGTCAACATAGTTGTCTCTAGGATATTAGCTTTTGTTTCATGGCCTACTTTGGTTTAAAGTAATAAAGTTTAAACGAATCGCCTAGGAAACCAATATTATCCATGGTCTGTTATATATTTGAAAATAGAATTTAAAATGCAATCTTTTTAGATTAAAATATACAGGGTGCTCCATTTAAAAAAATGGGGTTAGGTCCGATAACTTTTTACCTGACCGCGTATACTTATTCTATTCTATTATACCTATTCTATACGGCAGATTATTCAAAAATCATTATAAAGAAACTTTTGTATAAAACATTTTTCTGTATCTCTTTTAACTAAGAAGATTATAGAATTTTGAAATTGTCAATTTTTTGATTTTCCCCCGTATCTCTTAAGCGAGCGAAAATTTTCAAATTTTGATTTTATCATTTTAAGTTTGACCCAATAAAAGTACATGACACCTACATTACTTTTTTGATAGCACGAACAGTTAAGGAAAAAAAACCCGAACAAACCCGAACAAACCCTATAAAAGTGTCGAAAATGGGACACCCTGTACTAAGGGTATTTTATTAATAATGAAGATGGTCAATTTAAGGAACAAAACGTCGGAAAACCAGTAATTGTTGTATACTGCTGAACGTAGATTTTGATCCTCTTTCATAATTTAAACAAAACAAATTCAGACCCGTATTTAAAAAAATTAAGTTGATGATGGTGACCCAAAGACGAAACGTCGTTTTAAAGAACTGATTATGTCATCTTATGAAGAACAGAAAGTAGCAATGAGACGTGAAATTTTTTTGGGACGTCTCTTCGAACAAAGTCAGGAAAAAATAAAAACCTAAACTCAACTAATTTTAGATTTTTCCAAATATTTTGAAAGCCCCTGTATTTATTTTTGATTTTCTTGCGGCATATTATTGGGCCCATAATTACGCCCCTTTTTCTCTAGTAGTACTAGAAGACTATGTGACATGGGTAAAATATTATATACTTTATTTAATTATTTAAATCACATTTTACTAGAGCACAGGCAAATTAAAACATTTAGCAATTAAATAATTTTTAGTCCTTTTTATAGTGGACTAGGCTTTTGAAACTTATTAGATAAAATGTCAATATAACCATAATGGCCATCTTAGTTTACCATTCCTATGCGGTACTAACATCAGCCTACTATGATGTCTCTTACATAAGTTTGTCATCAATTTAATTCTATTTTCAAATAATTTTAGCATACCATTTTTTTACCGATTCTCCCGCTAACTAAAACGAATATTTCGGAAATTTTTTCTCAGTTGAGAATTTTTTTAAAAAGTTTACAAGAAATTCGCATCTCGAAAAAATTTCCGGAATTAAGAGGATGCCGAAGTCAGTCGAAATCTCCGATTTGACCCCTGTTCGTTTCACGCTTTGAAGGCACTAGGCGAATTGGATCTTCCCTTGCAGTTAGAAGAATACGTCGAACGTCCTCCCGTAATCGGTACGCCGGCAGAAACAACGATAATCGGAAGAAAGAGAATGCACGTGATCGAGGTCTATACTTCAATTTTCTACGCTGAAAAACGGAGTTTACGCTTCCTATGAAAACGGTACATTTAAAAAAAATAATTTTTTAACGAAAGATGTCTAAATTTTGTTAACAACTCGAGGAGAGAAATCATTTTTTTCTATATGGAGCAGAAAAAAAATTAAATCTAAAAATCATCCGAAATAAAAAAATATAGACTTTCCGTGAGTTCTAGTTCTATTACAAAGTTTTTTCCTTTCACATTTTTTTCCTAAAACAGAAATAAACGCTTGGGAAGAAAACTCGTTTACAGGTACTTTGGAATCCTGTTAATTCATGCTCAAAGGAGATATTTTCGCATGTATAAATAACCACATTTGTCACCGAATTAATGGGCGATAATTTATCATTTTTGTTGATTCTCGAACATTAAAGGAATACGAACTATTTCATTGGCATTACATCCGAACATCCATGCTTTTAAAATAGCGTAATTGCCAAATACAAGAAGTAAACTTACCTGATAACTAAATTGTCGTATTACTTTATATAGTCTATTGGCCTCTTCTGCAAAATACTCAGCTTGGGTAAATAGATCCTGTGTAGTTTTTAAGGGACCCTCCCCTTTTGTAAACTGGTACATTGAGAAAGCCATGGAAGACATATTTTTGGCTCTCTTAACTATATCATTGTTTTCCTACGAAAATTATAAAATATTTTTTCATTTAGTCATTTAAATCTAAAAAGTTCTTTCGATAAGTTGGTTGGTAGTATATTAATATGCGAAGGATACTCATTCCCAATTTCTTCTCCGCACTTCATTCCATAAAAAACAACTTATTCCTGTTAGGCTTATTAATTCGATTGTTCGGTTGGCTAGCTTTCTTAAGGACCACTCCTCAAGGATCCATATTGTCTCCCACCCTCTACTTACTATACATTAACGACCTTCTAGTGAAAACTAAATATCCGATATTTAGCTTTGCTGACGATAGCACACTTGTCTCATCTGTCTCTTTGGATGCAAAAAAATAGGCTGCCCACGCATATCTTCGTAGTATCACGGCTCAACAAAGACCTGGAGGAAATTTTGGCTTGAGGTGACAGTAACCAAGTCGAACTTAACGCTAAGAAACCCCAGGCAGCACTTTTCTCTAAAAAGGTTAACACACAACCGGATATAGTCATGGCAGGACACGCAACTCCACTGGCTTCATCTATTAAATTGCTGGGGGTCAATCTGGGAGGAACTATATCTTGGCATAATCACGTTGTGGCAATCGCCAAGGTAGCTTCACAGAAACTTGGTGTACTCTTCCGGACCAAAAAGTCATACACGCCTCAACAACTTTTGACACTATACAAAGCCCAGATTCGACCATCACTAGAGTACTGCTCTCATGTCTGGAGCTCTGCACCCAAACATACTCTTCGGCTACTGGATTACATCGAAAGGAGAGCCATTCGTCTGATAGGAGACCACGAGCTGGCAAACAGCCTGGAACATCGAAGGCAGGTTGGTGATTTGACTCTCTCTGAAATATATTTCCATGGAAAATGCTCGGCTGACCTTCGCCTCTTAATTCCGCCTAGAGTGACGAATAGCAGAAATACACGACGAACCACTGCCGCACATCCATATGTGGTTAAACTTAGTACTCCTCGTAAAAGATTTTCCTATAGTGCTTGTGTTTGATCAAAAAAAAGAAAAGGTTCCCCTAAGGCGCATTTTTAATCTTTAATTCTTCTTCATCTTCACTAGACCAACGAGTTTATTAAGATGCCACTGATTGCATACTTACATCCATTTGGGCACTATTGTTTTCTTGCCATTTCTCAGTTTCCGCATCCATTTCGCTTGTGGCTAATTTCATTTCTAGTCCAGATTTGGCAATTTTTTCTTGTTCTTCTGTATCTAATCTCACAGCCTTAAGAGGTTTAGAAGTTGTGCCATGTTTCTGTAAACAAAAGATACAATATTAAAGATATTATATTGGAGTGAAAATATTTCGTTAGCAGGAAAAATTACAAGTATAGTGATATTAATATAATAATATAATACATTCCCCGACAATAAATTCCGGAGAAAGATAATGCTTGATGATATTTTTAGCAAAATGTAGACTCTGTATTTATTTTTAATTTTTTTGCGGCATAATTTAATCGCCTTCGTATCTCTTACCATTCCAATGGTGAAGGACGAATTTGTTACATCCTGTATGAGGGACAACCACAGTAAGAACTAAAACATAATTCTATGTATAATTTTACTTACACCAGGTCGTGGCAGCGACATATACACTTGCTTGTCAGGCTTGCCTTGACTTGAATCAAGCACATCTTTCACAATTGTAGTGACATCGGACACCAACCACTGATACATTTCAGCAAAAACGTCAAGGTTCTCTTGCGAGATCTTACTATCCGGATGCAAGGACAGCGTTTTTGCTGCTGTAACAACTTGAGGTCCATATACTCGGAGATTGATTTCGGTGAATTTGGCAGAAACTTGAAGCGTTTCGGAAACGGCTACGTGACGTAGAAGTTTACAAACCTACCGAAACAATACAAATATTAAGATGAGGATCCCAAACAATCCCAAATTAGCAATCAGAGCCATCTAAGTTACATCAATTTAATTAAATAATATGCCGCTTTTTGGCAGGTTAGAATGAGACGAGAGTCATCAGCTGATCAATATTTCTTTTCGTGAAGTTTTAGCCGTTAATAATGAAGCTTTTTAGTTAATTTATTGATATTTAGATTTTCTGACATGTCGATTGGGGTATCAACAAGTTTCCGGAAGATCTGTGACATCAATTTGAAAATTGTTCATATTTGAAATTGTTATTATTATTCTTATAACATTATATTTTTTAACGCAGCCTTTTCATAGCGTTTTCCAATCCTTTAACTTGACGAATCCAGTTTTAGATTAGAAAAAAACTAAGTATATTTGGCTAAACGTTAGCATAAAATAGTGCCTGCTTGGCAACCTGTGATTAAACGCAGCTCTTAATGATTAGTCACGAGATTTAAAACGTAATTAACTTAGTAAAAACTATGCTTATTATAGGGACGTAATGTTATGGTAAAATAAGTATTGAATATATGCACTTATTCTTATCCACAGAATTTAATACACTCTTTATATTAAAATAAAAATATTTGCTCCAATATCCTATTGATCTTATACTGGTTTTCAGTGGGTGCTCGTGACCTATGATAGAGGGGGTTCACAAGTATGGTGAAATTATTTTTAAAATATTATTTTTGTGTAACGACCAAACAATTACTTTCTAAGCGTTTTAAATGTAGAAAGAAAAGAAGTAATAAGAAAATGCGTTAGGTAAAACATATTTTAATTTATTTTTTAATTTTACACAAGGAAATACAGCTTTTGGAAAATAAGAAAGGTTTTCTTAGTGTGTATAGTGCTTAAATGTAAAGCCCGTTCTTCGGTTCTTAATTGTAGAAAATTGATCAATAACAGCCTCATTAAAGTTTTGAATACCCTCTAAAAATTTTTTTTACCCTTTGTGGTCTGCGTTAAATTAATTTCGGGTTTAGGTCTTCCCGCATTCTTCACTTCAATTTTTTGCTCCAAACTCAAAGAGCTAAAGTTATTTTTTAAATAGTCCACCGTCAAACTATTCATTTTAACTTAATAAATATATATATTAAAATATTAAAACATACACGCTCGAATTTCTAACTAGATGCACGAACAGAAAACGACGGGGCGCACACTAAAATTGTGCACCTTTCCCATGTTAAATCGCCATAGCCCCGCTATCACCCGCCACCTGTTACTACAGAGAGACTGCATTATGTCTCGCCTACTTAATCGTACATGCGAGCAAGTCTCGTCATAATCGTCATTAACCTCGACCGAGGCACGGTTGCCAGATCGAGAGCCTATAATATACAGTTTGGTTGACGGTACCATAAGATATTAGGGAGGGTCGAACTTTATACGATAATTGACGGTACGATAAAATATTAGGGAGGGTCGGACTTTATACGATAAATAATATTCAATGAATATAATTTAATATTTTTTTATTCGTTTTGGGGGTGCACGTGCGCATGTGCTCCTGTGGAAGAACCGCCACTGCTGGTTTTATAATACTCGTGACATTGACTATTTTACTTATTTGCTTTTTTAAAAGCCTAATTGCCATTAAGTTGGTTTTAAAACAATCAATTTTGGAACAAATAGTTTTAATGTCGTTTTAAGGAGTACCCTTGATGTACTCATTAAAATACATTAAGAAAACTATTTTAAGTCTATATGATCAATAAAATTCCACATTAAATTTAAAAATATAATTTTTACTTTTTAAAGAGTACATAAGAATATTTTAAAACTCGACGGTTTTAATTTAGTCAATTTGATTAAAAGAAATGCCTTGAATTTTTGACTTTATTAAAATTACTCCCTCCACATTCGGAGAAAACGCCATCTTCTCAATAAGCTAAGTGCAGTCCGTGTACCTTGCTTGAACGAAAATTAGAATACATTTTTAAAATGGAAAATGTTAGCGACAAGTCTTTTCAAATAAAACAAAGTGATAATTTAAAAAAAGTGCAGCAATCACAAAACCGGCACAATTTGTAAGGTTAAGATTTCATTCGCGCGCCAGACCACATTAAATCAATAAGGGCCCGAGCTTGAACATATTAAAGCAACTTCGGTTTTAAAATGAAGAGTAAATAGACGTCTGCGAGAGTAGCTGTACTTAAAGTAGTAAATAAAATGCATTTAAAGTATCGTAAGATTTAAAATGTTCTATAAACTTGCAATTAGTTTTAATCTAGATCGCGTCATGCTTTATACACTCTGCCAAGATGGACATTTTTAATAGCCAAAAAAAAAAATTATTGAAATATATGTGCATTACATCCTCTTAAATAACTGTAGAACGGTGTGTCCAAACATGCAATTTAATAAAAAAAAGTGCATTTAGATGTTTAGATTCTAAAATTAAATTTGACGATATTTTTTAAATAATTAGAAGTTTCTTTATTACATTTTGTCAGAAAAATGCCATACGTTGGTAAATTTCTTACGAGAATAGTGCACTTGAACATTATTTATGATCGCTTCATAGTATTACCACTTACACTTTCTGATAGCTATTTCACACAAATGTTGTCCGACTATAGTAAACAAAATAAAACTCTTTCAGGATTAATTATAATGATTCTCAAGGTAATTTATTCTGCTGCAAGTATATTTTAAACGCAAAACGTCACTTATAAGTTTTAACAATGTGGTTTCTTTTCAGGAAGATCAATCGAAAGTAATCTTTTAACTTACACAGAAGTTATTAAAGGAAATCTTGATAAGCGCACTCAAATAGATTCAATCTACACCGACTTCAGTAAAGCGTTTGATAAAGTTAATCATCTAATTATTCTGAATAAGCTTAGAGCCGTCGGTGTAGATGGCCCTTTTTTACTTGGATTCATTCCTATCTCAGAAACCGCAAATTTAATGTTATCATAAATGGGTTTGTTCTAATACATTCTCTGCCACATCAGTGTTCCGCAGGGTTCCCATTTGGGACCATTGATATTTATTATATATATTAACGATATCAATAAATGTTTTCTTAATTGTAAATTCTTACTATATGCGGATGATCTCAAATTTTATAGACAAATTAGAACTCTACTTGATTGTGTGCTTATTCAAGAAGATCTGACCCGCCTTGAAAACTATTGTACTTTTACTAGGAATCGTGACCCTATATCATTTAGTTACTCGATCAGCAATTCTGAGCTGAATCGAGTTTCTGAAGTGAAGGATTTGGGAGTAATTTTTGACAGTAAGCTGATCTTCGATAGCCATATTAATTCATTAGTTTGTAAGACCTTCCGAATGTTAGGTTTTATTAATAGGCAAAAATTCAAAAGTCCAAAATCATATTTAGCTTTATATTATGCTTTTGTGCATAGAAGATTGAATTTTGCTTCGATTGTTTGGAACCCTTTCTATTTAGTTTATATAAATAGATTAGAATCAGTACAGGATAAATTTCTAAGGACTCTCTCAGTGAAAGCAAACCTTGATAAATATCATCGTAGTTTTATAAGACATCATTTTGGAATTATGACTTTGGAAAATAGAAGAAAACTGTCGGAAGTTATGTTCTTGAGTAAAATTCTTTGTAATAAGGTGGATTCACCTGATTTGTGGAGGAAAGTTACTTTTAATGTTTCTCCTCGTCAATTTAGATCTGGTACTCTCTTCAGTATACCCATTAGATACACAAATAATGCTCAGTATTCCCCTTTATGCAGAATAATGAGATTATCAAACTTATATTTTTGCAATCTTGATATTGATTTTTTAAGTGTGTGACAAGCCGTGATAAGGAAAACAGTAAAGGAATATTTATTCGAGTGATTGTTTAAGGTTTTCTTGTTTTTTTTTCTCTGCACTATTAAAGTAAATAGATTATTGTAGTTTTTATAAATTATACCTTAAAATCTATTAATTTAATAATATCTTTTTGTTATCTCAATTAACCACATAACATATTAAGTGGATACTGTATTGGACTTTACCTGTTATCCTGAATAAATAACTAAATAAATACATAAACTTAAAATTGCCTTGAAGAACTCTTTAAGAACATGAAATTAAAATTAAAATTTTTTTAATGTAGTTTTAAAATTTAGTCTTCTCTTAAGTCTTAAGGGTTAAACCTGTGAATAAGAGTTGTTGAGTAGAAATTTTAATTCCATGGATGGTTTAACAGAGACGTCTACTTTGACAAAAACTCCTTTGTCTTCGGTAAGAGACATAGTATTTAAACCTGTTAATCCTAGAAAAAATCGGAGTGATTCTGGCACATTTAGAAGCATTGACGAAAATGACATGGATTTATTAAGAAGAAAGATTTACCAATTGTATGAGGCACAAACTGTACCCACTTTGATTTCCCTCAAAGAGCGGCTGATTAAATACGAAACAAATATCTCTTGTAGCCTTTCAAACCTTAGGAAAATATTGCGTAAAATGGGTTTTAAATACCGAAGCATTGATAAATGACAAACATTAATGGAATCTCAACGTTTACGGGAATGGAGACTTAAATATTTAACAGCTGTTAAACAATTTCCAATTATTTACCTTGACGAAACATGGTTCGATACCCATGACACTCCAAGAAAAGGTTGGGATGATTCTTCCAAAAAATGTCAAACCAAGGCACCATCAAATAAAGGCAAAAGAATCACAATATTACATGCTGGTTCAGAGAATGGGTTTGTTCCAAATTGTCTGTTGCTTTCAGCTAAAAACATAGCAGATTCTTCTTTAGATTACCATCAAGATACCGACGCACAACTTTTTGAAGATTGGTTTAAACATAAACTACTTAAAAATATACCTGAAAATAGCGTCATTGTAATGGACAATGCTAGTTATCATATTCGGCAAGCAAAAATCATTCCCAATTCTAATAATACAAAAGCAGAAATTTAAAATTTTATAATTGAAAATTTATTTTGAAGAAACTTACAAAAAACAAGAACGGCTAGAAGTATTAAAAGCTTTTAAAATAAATAAGGAATACAAGTGTGACAAACTTGCAGCAGAAAATGGACATACAGTGTTGCGTCTTCCTCCGTACTATTGTATATTCAATCCTATTGAGCTAATATAGCACCAATAGGTACCTAAAACTAAAAATACCTATCTATTTATTTTAAATTATAAAAATAAATCATGTGGTGTGGTATACATTTTCAAGCCAGCCCTGATCCCATTTATTGAGCTTTGAAGAGGTTCAGGCGTATATAGTAGGGTTTAATCAGGTAGTTTATTTATTGCAGTAAGAGTCAACGGTATAATTCTGCAACAACTATAACCGCAAGTGGCATTACAAGGCGAGAATGTAATGCTACACGAACCTTGTTAAATTTGTAAAAATACTCGTATACCAGTATATATTTATATAAAGTTCCTTACTTTTCGAAACCAATATAAATGTAAAAATCCAGAATTACCTCTAAAATGTGATCTATGGAATCCTGAAATTCATCTGATATATGTTGCAGCCTATCAATGTCAGATAATACAGCTTGTTGTCGAATATCGAGGACCATCTCGAGCCCGTGTTTAGTTGCCGTGCTTAAATCTTGTGCTTGGTGAATTGCTGCATTAGCAAGAAACCGCGATAGATCTCGTGCAGAATTTATACATGCTTGAACTGACTCTTCAACTTCCGCGCAGTTTACTGCGTCCTCAAATCCCATTTGTACCTAAAATAATACACCAGTTCCAGCAAATTTCCTTCCACTAATCACAAATGGATCGAGCTCGAGGTCCGAAATTTTTTCATGCCTATTCAGACAATAGAACAATTTTTATAAAAGAAAATCAACGTTAATAATAAAGAATTTCAATTTGAATTTAATTGTTTTAATCAAGAGAAACCTAAGAGACTATTTTTATATAGAATTGACCATATATGCAGCCAAAAGGAAGTTCTATACAGGGTGTTACTTTAATAGGTGATTCCAGGATCAATTTTAAGTCGAAAAGTTGATACACGTATTTTCTAAAATACTGTGTTGTCAATATACAGGGTGTTTATTTTTTTTTTGTTTTTATCAAAAATCTTGAAAACAGTTTGAGATATTACACTAAATTTTGGTATAGACTATTATATGATATAAAATCACATATTTTTACCTCAAGCCAGTGACATAGGTACAGCAATGCCTCAATAAAATTTTACACAAAAAAAAATTTTACGCCATTGATATTTTAAAAATTATTATTTTGTCATATCGAGAACAAAGTATTTTTGGATAAATGTGTATATGAACTTTTCGGCGTAAAATTTCTCCAGGAATTATGCATTAATATAATTAGATATAATTAAGTAACACCCTGTATAATTTACAGTACAAAGGACCCTGAAACTTTTTTTTTCGACACGTTGTACCAGGTGAGTAAACGATTGCGTGGGGTAGTTTTATGCCTTGGAGATA
The DNA here is from genome assembly GCA_963991005.1 of Barypeithes pellucidus. Taxonomy (NCBI): domain Eukaryota; kingdom Metazoa; phylum Arthropoda; class Insecta; order Coleoptera; family Curculionidae; genus Barypeithes; species Barypeithes pellucidus. Next base: position 27,336,486 of record OZ022562.1, on the reverse strand, counting down.
AGATTTGTCGACAATGAGCTTCTGTGTTGAGGTATGATTGTATATTCTATATTAGTGTCCTCTATAAATATCCAAAATGTTATTTAATTCGCTTGAGTAGTTTAAGCGGAATAAATTAAAACTAAAAAAAAAGTTTTGTAGTCCGGGAAAGCAAAATCGAAGAACCATTCGAAAATTTTTTTTTAAGCACTGGATTGAGTGAACTTTATAACAAGTGGTATAGAGATATTATGAATCCAATCGAATAGTGTTTTCTATTTTATACAGGGTGTTCATAATAAGTTTCCAAAAACGACTCATTTTTAAAATTCATTTTCTCAAGATTTGCAAATGGATCACCCTGTATATTCTTTATTGGATGTAGAATTCATAATTTTTTTTTGTAACACAAACAAATAAGTTATTTCCAGCCGTTTTCGAAATAATTTCAAACTTTATAAATTATGCTATTTAAATACCATAGGCTAATAAATGTAAACTACAGTAAATGTTCAAAATATCTTCCATTTTGATCTGTGCACAAGTAAACACATTCTTGAAAAGATCTGTTTACATCCCTTAGAATGTTATTTAGAGCAAATAAATTATAATAAGAAATTAAAATGGATTTTGTTAGTCGGTTGATATGATCTTTGTACTTGGTGGGAGCGAAAAAAATTATTTATTAGCTATTAATATTAGTGTTGTGATCGCTCGAGCGAAAAACCGCTTCAGTACTCGATTATTGAAATAACCGACATCGCTCGAATCGATTATTAAAAAAATTGCTCGAGTTAAAGAATTCAAGCGAAAATCGTCTCTTGTTACTTATTACCTTCCAATCGATACTCGAGCTTCGCTTGACGCCGACCGAAATGGATGCTTTGGCGTGATCGCTCGAGGAAAAAAATTGTCGTATATTCGAGCAGTTTTTCGCTCGATAGGAAATACTACTCTAGTTATAAATTCAAGAGAAAAATCGAAAATCGTTTCCTTTCACTTGATACCCGATCATCGTTCGACCCCGCTCGCCTCCCGAAATGTGTCGATTGGTGACGTTCAAGTTTAACGCTCAGAAGCCTAACACGGCATACGTGTTAACGGCACATAAACGAGAAAGTGCATACAAAACAGTATGCCAAATCTCTTAGTGGATTCATCGCGACATTGGCTTTATTTTGACTGGGACTGGCTGGCCAGCGGCGATTGTAAATCTTTAAAAAAAATTAAAGGATATAATATTTTTAAAAATCAGAATCAACTGTTCTTCCTTAATAAAAACTCACTAGACTAAACTTCTAAAACAACAAAAACAACCCCTGGAGTTTTATCAATATATTCTTCTTAGTTATGAAAATTTCAAGTGATTAATCGCTCAAGCGATTCACTCGATTATTAATATCGCTCGAAGTGACGTGTTTGATAGTTTTTAGCCTGAAATGTTGAAGGATCTAAACAGATATTTTCAAGAATGTATGCACAGATCAAAATGGAAGACATTTTGAACATTTACTGTAGTTTACAATTATTAGTTTTATAAAATTTGGCATTAACTATGATTGTGTTACAAAAAAAAATTGCTTATAATAAACAAAATTGCATAAAATAAACAAATAATATATAGGGTATTCCATTTGAGAATCTTGAGAAAAATCAATGAAATGTGTCTTTTTTGGAACCTTATTATGAACACCCTGTATAAAATAAATAAACACTCATAGTATCCTTAGACCTCTTGTTACAAAGCTCATTCAATCCAGTGGTTGAAAAAATAATTTTAAAATGTTTTTTTAATATTTTTCAAACCTACCACATTTGCATAAAGCCCTAAAAGATGATCCATTTCGGCTTTTAATCTTTCGCTGGCCTCTAGAATTGCTTCTCTATGCTCATGGCTAGTATAGGCACTATCAGTGAAATCCTGAGTTCTTTCTAGCACTGCTTCTAATGCTGACGGAAGAGTGTCCTGACAAGAACCATCTAGAATAAAGGCATTAGAAGAATTGTCCAGTTATCATACAATAACTAAAGGTAAGATATCTAACCGGGAGAGCGATTTTTAAATTTCTTCTGTAGATTCATACGGTGTTAGCGTTCTTATTCTATTTTAAAGGTATTAAAAGGTGTTACGCATTTAATGGTATGTGAAATGAAAGAATAATATAAGATTAGTATTTACGTATATTAATTTCATAGAAATATAACACACATTACAGCTAAAATACCACTAAAATAAGGAAAGATTCCGACAAAATTTTAAAACAACCGCCGCGCCACCTTTATTACTATTCTATTATTTCGAACCATCAACCTATTACTTTTGATCAAGATTTCTGGCAACACTGGTCGCCACGTAGTGCCGTTTGCCGTAGTTTTCCATGAAAATTTTGAAAGTTCACCAGAATTTTTGCTTATTTAATCGTGGGAGTTTATTAAAATAAATATCTGAAATTTCATAAAATGTGATATGAATAACCAGTCAAAGAAATTTGATAAAAATATAAGATGTTTCCGCTTTCCTAAGAATAAAAACAAAAAATTAGAATGGATAGGGTTTTACTTATTTCGTTCGGGTTTGTTCAATAACATTTATTTCTTAAGTATTTTCCACTGAAGCTGATGACGGTATATGCCTTCGAAGCATGTATGGAAATTAAAATATTGTTTAATTAACTACTGAAGCAGACTATGAGTTTCTTTACCTCTTCATAATATCGCTCCACTGAAAGATCGACTATAAAAAAAAATAGATTAATTTGTTTATAACTACTATGTCGTATTTTAGTTTTAATCTTTTTTGTATGTTCATGAAATAAATATACCTAAATACCATAATATTATTCTTTCATTTCACATACTGTTAAATGCGTAAATCCTTTTAATACCTTTAAAAGAGAGTTAAAAGCGCTGACAGCAATACAAATCTCCATAAGAGATTTAAAAATTACTCACCCGGTGACGTCACAAGTCACGCCTCCATCTTAGTTATTTATACCATGGTTATGTATTGTATTACGCTATAACTTGAACACAAATGAAAACCGGATAAGGTTATGTTCCTCCACTGGTTAAATTTTTTTCTGTGGCATAGACACAAAATAATGTAGGTAAAGATTGTTTCACGAAAAATGGATATAACTTAATGACTGCAGTAAAAGTACCTGGGCGATCCCATTATTTATGACCGTTTGTTATTATTATGTGGAAAGAACCGGATTGTAATAATTATAATTAAATATAGGCACATCAGGTAGGTTAGGTTGCTTTTTGAGGAATGGTTCAAGAATTGTCTTTTACCAAACATTCCTCAGAATAGCGTGATAGTAATGGACAATGCGAGCTATCACAGTCGCCAATTACATAAAGCTCCAAGCTCAAATAATATAATATTGGAGATTCAGAACTACATGGCGGCGAATGATATATATTTTGAAGAAAGTTATAAAAAAAGTGATCTTTTAGAAGTTTTAAAGACATTTTGTATAAAAAAGTATATGTTTGTGACACATTGGCAGAAGAAATTGGACATACAGTGCTACGGCTCCCACCCTATTATTGCATTTTTAACCCCATAGAGCATATGTGGCACCAGTTAAAATCACTGGTTAGGTCTGAAAATATTTCTCCGACTTTAAGTTCTGGTGTTGTAGAATTAATACGAAAATGCTTTAATGATATTCCCCCAGGTAGTTGGAAAAATTCAGTCCGTCATGTAATAACTGTAGAAAATTCGTATATTAGTCTGGATCGTATAATTAATCCAATTATAATTAATTTTGATGAGGATAGCGATAGCGAAACAGAACTATCTATAGAATGACATTATAAATGTAAATAAATATGACTAGTAATATTTTAAAAAAATGTTATTTCATTTGATTACATTAATATAATCACATCATTACTTGTTTTTCTTAGTCCGTCCCTTCATACTTCACTTGTTTATTGCCAAGCTCTTGTCGACACAATAGGACCTACCCAGGAAACCATTAAGTTGTATCCAATTTTCGTGAAACCAACTTTACACAACAAGATAATACATTATAATTTTTTTTTAAAATCTCTTACCCATTGTCATCTTGCAATGTTCCAACAATCTCTGTAGATGTCGCATACAGGCGTAAGCGGTCCCGCGATCGTTCTCCAGCTCCTCTCTGTGTAAATGATGACTTGAATCGCAACTGTTCAGATTTATAACGCCATCTTTAACAACGTAATGAATAAGATCCATAGCCCGTCTCATCTGACAGAAGACCGTGTCCCTATTTTCGCGTGCCGACGTGCTGTCGGGGTGCCGAAGACATGTCTGGACAATTAAAAGAAAATTATAGTCTAGAAATATAACTTACCAAATGTGAAAGCGATAACAGTACCGGCTTTAACATAGGTTTGCAGGTTTATGCAACCCCCCCAAAAATAAAATTCCAATACAATTCCCGTGGAATTTTACCCTTTTTCCAATCACTCATGCAATTGAAATATGAGATCTAGGGAACTAAAAGAGTTATTTGCTTGAAATATTGGTACTCGCTATAAAAGATTTCGATTTTTTCAATGAAGTTATTTTGACGCATCTGTTACTTCCGACAAAATTCCCTTCCCTTGTATAATAAATAACTATTTTTTATAACATGCATATTTCACAAACCTTGCTAGAAGTTAGCAGCATCATCGTCGACCTTTCAAGAACTTGTCTTGCAGATGCCATTTGCGCCCTCCGTCGTTCGTCCTTTAAGTCATTCTGTCTATCACCTGTCAGATGAGCTAATTCGACCATTTCTGCACCAAATTGACTAAAGGCTTTCACAAATTCGGTAAAATTATTTACTGATTCTAACCTGTCTAAGCTATAGGAAACCTGTAAAAAACGTGCAATAATTATAGCTTCATACAGTGTCACTATTAAAGTTGGAACCATATATGGGGAAAACATTTATTTTTCGATTTAGGTATAATTTTAATTTAAGGTAACCTCAGGTAAGTGTGATTTAGGGGCAAGGGTGACAATGCTTTATAAATCGGCTACTTAAAAGCGATACGAGCGACCTCTTGTTAACATGCTTTAATTAATATACGAACGCATGGCTATAAGAAGATGAACGCCTTAAGAAAATATTTGGTAAGCCAGACGCTTGATGAGTGCCCATATGTTACAAAAAACTGTCGGACATCAATGTAGCCAGACGCTACTTATATGTTACAAATATTTATATTACCTATTTTACGTGAAAAATACGGTAACTTCACACGATTTCATTTTGGTTTCCTCGGAGAGGGAGGGTCTTACTATATTATATTTGAGGTCAGGTGACCGTTTTTTACAGGGAAGTTTGAGTGAACCTGCAATTTTCAACAATAATCAACTAACAAATAATACTTGGCCTGAGATCGAAGATAGACTCTATGATGGACGAAGATAGTGTAATTTTTGTCGAAACCCATTAAAGGTCGAAAAGGTAATTTTTTCTTTTCTAGTTAATATTGTAATGTTCAATTCCTAACATGTTTTGTTTACTTTTTGTACTTAAAATAGGTAAAATAATTATTTAACTTTAAGTTTTCTCGTTTTAAAAGGATTAGACACAATTTTGAGTATATTCTTTGTAGTTTTTAGCTTTTTTTACGTTGACTTAGGTATAAAAAATTTAGGAGAGTAATATTTTCACACTTGCCCCTAGAACAGGGGTCGCAACCTGCGGCTCTTTGGATGTGAAGCTGCGGCTATTTAGTTTCATACGCAAATATTATTTATTTTATCGAAAAAAAAATATTAAAAATTCGTTCTGAATCGATTAACGAGGATTAGGCACCGATTCTCTCAGCCTTGTACTCGCTTTTCACCGCACCCCTCCCCCGTGACACGCGTCGTTACTGTCGTCAGTACGTCGAAAGCTCTCGAATGACGCCGTCGTCTGATGTTTCTATGTAGGTTTTAATTCGTTTTCGACGAAAGACAATTTGGCGTCTTCGCCAGTGCTTTGGCTGTGACCAGGGGTCGGCAACCTGCGGCTCGCGAGCCGTATGCGGCTCTTTCGATGTCAAGTTGTGGCTCTTTCGATATCAAATTGCGGCCGTTAGTGGCTCTTTAAAAACTGAGAAATTGTGTAAATTATAACTTTTGGCTCTTCCGTCTCAAAAGGTTGCCGACTCCTGCCCTAGAATATTAAAACCATATTTACCAAAACTATTAGCAACTATAACACCTACCCCTAATTATTGGGAAAAAGTGACATACTGACAAGGTTTTAAAATATTTATTTTAAAAATGTTGGTGCTTATTTTATCTCCGTAAAGCGATCACAGGTTGCAGACAGGTGCTATGAGGCTTAATCCAAGAAAAATGGAATTGAGAAGATTAGCACAGGCGTCAGAGATAGAAGATATTAATCAACTAATGAGAAAAGTGACGGAGCACTTACCCGAGCTTACCTTACCATTCGTTTTTGCTTCACTAAAGACCAGAAATGGCATAATTAAATAGGACCATGCGGCTTTTGTTAACTGTCAAATTTGACATTCACTCGACGAAATGTCGCAAAATGGCATTTATCGAACAAACCCGAACATACCGAATTTGAATAACTAATGATAATTCTTATTATTTTATCTAATTTTGGCTAATATCTATTTTCATGAAAACGGAAGGGCCCTACCACCGTACATATATTTCTTTATACAACACTCATCGTCCAAATTCATTCTTTAAGTGTTTTTAAAAAATTAAATTGCAGTTTAAAAATGTTGCCATCTCTTGAGCAAACTCCTCATAACTTTGAATATTTAACAAGCGAAGAGGAGAGTCTTCTGTTCTAAATAATAAATACGTTGGAAGAAATGGACATTATTATTAGAATTTTAAATGGCCGACCGAAACAAGCCGCAAAGTCGGTTTCCTTTGAACCGGGAAATATTTAGCAAGCGTTCTTCAGAAATTGAAAAATATTTGATCTAATCTTAGCTCTTAACAAGCGCGGATCCATGGGGTCATGGGGGTAATGACCCCCCTGGATTCGTAACTTTTCCATTTAAGCCCCCCCCCCCCCATAATGAAATTTGACCCCCCCAAACCTAAGTTCTAGTTATATTTAAGTGCATTTTGCTTTGGTGCTCTTTGTTGTTATTATTTATTATTTAACTGTAGTTGTTGATGTTAAGTTTAAAAATTAAACTTGTTAGCAGTCAAGACTGGAAAGAATTAATAGGATTTTATCACCTTATCCCATAATATTATGATTATTTAATTAAAATATTTGAGTCCACTATAACAACACAGCTGAAGGCAACAATATATTTATAAATAAAACGATAGTAAATATTTAATAACTGTGATAATTTTATTTTTTTCGCGCTCTTTAAATAACATCAACTGATATTGAAAAATGAAATTTGAAATTATTCAATCTTATATTGAGCCACTATCCAGCAAGCACACCGGCGCTTATAGTGCTCGCAAAAAAGATTTTAGTTTAAGAGAGAATTTTTATTTGTATAGGAATTCGATCAGAGCGTACAATATGAACTATACTCTCTGTTTTGTTTTTGCATAATACATAAAAAATGTGATTATTATTATAATATTTTGTTTTATCTAAAGAATAACAATTTCAGTCATGGGAATGCATCTTTTTTTACATATTTCTCCAATTTCAGTAATTTTATAGGGCCTAATACATAATTTTGAGAGCAAGGGGCCCTAATTTTGTAGTTCCGCCACTGCCCTGGCTTGAAGGGATTGATTTTACCAAAGCGATGCGGCATACCAATTATTTTCCAAGGTTTGTTGAGAGATCGTGTAATTATTTCAATGCCAGGTTTTAATTGTCTTTTAACCCGTGATTAATGCATTCACTGCCCGTAAAAATAATCGATAATAATGTTTTTTCTATTCTCAAAAATGAGAAAATAATGATTGTTTTATTAAAATGTCTTGGAAAAAGTCTATAGTTAGAGGCAAATAAAATATTTTTTTACGAAAGAAAGCAAATTATCCAGCTCATTTTATTGCTAATGAACATTGATTATTGCCAACGTTCCGATAGTTTAGGTTTGTTCGGGTTCGAGCAGATATTCCTTCCCACAGCGGTTAATATACAGGGTGGCCCATCGAAAATTGTCCAGCAAGGTTTACGGCTGTGTACGTGAAAATTAAAAAAAAACTCGGACCCGTAAACTTGTGTTTTCAGGGGGACACGTTTCACTATTAATTTCATCCCTGTAACCTCACCCCCCCCCCCCCCCCCCCCCCCACCCTAGTGGGGGCGGCTACTGCCCTTGTTTTTTCAAATGGGAATGGGTATGTTGTGATACATCTTTTTAAAGGGCATTAAATTCTCTTTAAAATGGTGCTTCGTTTTGTAAATTTGAGCTACGCGCCGCCGAGCAACGGAATTTGAAACATTTCACTGCACCTCTTATCAAGTACACAGGTTTGTGCGTAAACAATTTTTCTTTTAAGTAATAAGTGTCAGTCAATTCAACTTTATCTTCAGTAAAGTGGTTGATCCAGATCCAGATGTTGTACGATTGTATGGAGGTGAATGGCGGACATTTTTAACATTTAATAAGATAACATATAAGTATTACTCAATAAAATTACATTTTTTAAAACGCAATTTCTCGGCGGCGCGTAGCTCAAATTTACAAAACAAAGCGCAATTTTAAAGAGAATTCAATGCCCTTTAAAAAGATGTATCACAACATACCCATTCCCATTTGAAAAACAAGGGCAGTAGCCGCCCCCGCTAGGGGGGGTTGAGGTTTGTTGGATGAAATTAATAGTGAAACGTGTCCCCCTGAAAACACAAGTTTACGGGTCCGAGTTTTTTTTTTAAATTTTCACGTACACACCTTGCTGGACTGTTTTCGATGGGCCACCCTGTATAATTGACGTTTTTGTTAGTTTTTTCTTTTTGATAGTTTCGTTGTTTTTTAAAGATTCGTATTGTTGATTTTAACAAAATAATTTTTAGTTTAGGTGGGTAGGATCGGTAGGCTCGTGGCAGGATCGTTGAAAAAAAGCTCGACCAAAGCGCCGCTCAGGGCTCGTCTCACCATATTTATATGCACCAAAAGATAGCGTATGTACTACGTAATGTAAGTTAGGTGATACACTACACTGAGCGAATTCTCGAGTTGATATAACTCAAATATGAGTTGTTCTAGACCGAAGCGTGTTGCTAATAGAGGACAGCCCAGACCTCTGAATTACGGCAACCAAATTGAAGAAATTGCATCAACTCACTATTCATAAGTTACGATAGCACAGAAGATGGATTATTTTATACGTTGGAATAGCTCACGCCCCACCGTCTTAAATTATTGATGGGCTACCGTAGCTACCAGTATGTGAATTGTGATGCGTTACTAGTCGGGCTAGATTAATTCATGATTCGAGCTATCAAAACTTGCCATTTAAGTTGTTCTAGCTTACGATGGTAGCGGGAATAACTCACTCTTTGGGCTACCAGACTCCAAATTTTGGACTACCAGTACCTAAATTGTGGACTATCGGAACTCAAAATATTTCTTTGATTTAATGCCTGCATATTGTGGACTTCAATTGCCCTTTGTTTTTGCAAGATATGACATTTTTTTTGTATATTTAAAAAAAAATAATCAAATGAATTATAGACAGGAGAGCATACTACGGCTAAGAAACCATGCGGACGAAGTGATGACGATTGCTTATAAATAATAAGGCTCCATTCCAATAATAACAATTTGTATGCATCTCCCTCCTGTCCCTCCATGTTACGCCAACTGGCCAAAATTATGCAAAACACAAATTTTCACGCACAGAGAACAAAGATGAAAAATCCCGGAAACGGCGCAACGGCCAACAAGTGTCTATACGCGCGATCGAAGGAGAATTGACGAATAACAATGGAATGATCCGCGCCAAATCTGCAGGAGCACGAATTCGGAACTTTCCGTGACCTTACGATCTTGCGATTTACCCTCGATATGGGCTTTTGGAGCACGTTTCCTGAATTATTCCAACTCAAAATAATTTACACATGGTAATGAGTTAAAATAATGCACGTCCGTGTAGTGATCCCAAATATGTTTAAAATGTTGATAAAAAATCTGTTTCTGGGTTGATGCGAACCACATGAACCTGAATTATTGTAGCGTTTTTAAATAATTTGTGATAATTCGTACGCTCAGTTAGAACAACATAGAGAGGTGGGTTGAGGTAGCTCCAATTGTGTAACCCACGACATTGGTAAATGCATTTTTGTCAGTGCAGTAGTACAATACAAACATTTCAAAGGGATTTGTAGGTTACGTTCTCCTTTCAATCTTTGTAGTCCTGAAGATGATAGGAACTAAACTACCGAAACGTCGACAAGAAATTAATAACAGGAAGATCGCATGAAAGTTGCCTTTTGGCCTAAATAATCTATCAGAACGTGAATTCATCATTAGAAATAAATTGTTACCTTATCTTTTGCTAATAGGAGTTGCTTAACTACTACAATATCAGCCAAAAGTAATACTCTTGTGATTGCGGCTAAAAGGCATTTGGCAGCTCGAATTAAGAGAGTCGTATCCAATGTTATCTCGTCGGTCGCCTCTTCACAGATGTGTTCAATGGCACTTCCTGAAAAAATGCGACTAATTAACCAAAAATGTTATTTTGTTCTTCAATGTTCTTAATAAAGATAAATAGCAGAAAAACTATTCAGATTGAGGTACCGCATGGTACAGTTATGGGTTCTACGTTGTTTATTATTTACCTAAGAAAATGATAAACTTAATAAGACCTATTGAAAGAGAACAACCGACTGCGCAAAAAGAACGATAGTTTTTTTATTTAGATGATACTGATAATAGGGGTTAAATTTTCTTTAAAATTTATATTTATACTATACTGCATAGAGGCATAGGGGATACATCTTCTATCTTAAAAACACAACATTCGACTGTGCATAAAGGACGATCTACGCATAGAAGCATACTGATACTATGAACACGTAAACCTTATCTTATACATTGCCACAGATTTATTTCTGTGTCAAAAAAATTATTTTTGACACAGAAAGTTTTCATTCTTTGTCATACTTCTGAAAAATATTAAACATCGACAACACTGCGCGATCCATGCCATATCGCTTCTTAATTTGATTATTTGCTTCTGCTCCGGTGCAACAGTGTCCGAGTTTATCACGATCTCTGTTGTTTCAATGAAACAGGCTGTTCCGGCGAACCAGGTTGTTGTGGCGAAGCAGATTGCTTCGACGGAATGGGTTGTTATAGCGAAACATGTTGCTCCAGCGAAACAAACTGTTCCAGCGAAACAGGTTATTGGGGGCGAAGCAGACTGCTTCAACGAAACGGGTTGTTACGGCGATGGAGGCTGCTCCAGCGGAACAGACTGTTCCAGCGAACAGACCCGTACTTGATTCAATCTGTTCCACATGGAAACCTGTTTCGAAAAGCACATATCCTGTTCCAAAGCGTTATGCCTATTACTTACCGGCTTGACGCGCTTCTTTACAAGCTTCGTACATGCCTTGTCGTATTTCCTGATAGTCATCTGCGATTGTCTCTCCCACTGTAACAAATCTTTCCACAGCCAAGTTAACCGCTTGACCAACGCGCGCCACTGCCATTGGTCGTAATGAACCAGCACTGCCATGATCTACTAAAGATGATATCTGAAAAAATATATCCATTAAAAAATGTCGAGTCGAGAAGTCCAAGCAATCCTTCAAACAAATTGAGTTAAATCTAGAAATATGAACTAGATATTCGCCCCTACATATCAGTAAAAAATCCACGGTAAACTTTCCTTCTCTGATCTTAATCTTCTCTGGTCTAAAACCGGATTCGTAAAAGTTTTGAAGTAACCGAATTTTCTGGAATAATGAAATATCACTATAAGATTTCAAAATGTCAACTATAAAATAAAAAAGATCAATACCAGGAATTTAAAAAAAAGCTTCTCCAAACACGAAATGTTTCAACGTTAAACGGGACAAAGACAAAATGATCGTCCAGCTTTCCCTTTACTTTTGATGGTTTCATAACCATTTGTAAGATTTGCGTTAAGTTAATGGGTCGTAAAAACACAGAAGCCTGCTCTTCTTGTCAGGTGGTAATATCAATCCAAATATAAAATATATATGGAAAAATTGTTTCCTAACCACTTGAAGAGATACCTTATACAGTAAGAATAAACAAATAATTTTAAACAACTATTCTCCGAACAAACCCGAATAAACCCTAAATACATACTAATCTACCTTAGTCCCCTTCATGTGATCGTATTAATTTTGAAATAGGTTAATCTACATCGGAATTCCATCAAAATATGTGTAGCGATTCTGGAGTTCGACACATAAAAAGAATTTAGGATAAACCGACAGATACGTGCAAAAAGTATTCCACAATGGAATTAAAAATCGAATAAGTAAATTACGTCGCTTAGAAATGACAAATCTTCACGTCTCCAATAGCTAGAATGCATAATGTAAGTTCAAAATTGCCTAAAACTCTTTAAAAAATTACACATTTAAGTTGGGTAGAATACTGTAAAATTTCATATTTTCAAAAAGTTGACATATCTCATAGAAGTTTTTCTACTTAGACTCACTCAATTATAACTTTATTATAATTATAACAATATATGGGTCTATTCCAATAAGTCATATACACGGTGTTGAGAAAAGGTCGGTACCCCGGAATAACTCCGGTGCATCGCATTGCAGCGGAAAATGTCTAGGGAAAAAGTTGTTTGGTTTTTAAGGAGGAATAGTTTGCAATTTAACCCCCCCCCCCCCCCAACCCCCGGGCCCGGTTGGGGTAAGTTAAGATTTTCAAATGGAACCCCATATTTTTTTGGCGTATCGTGTTCTCCGACCAAAAATAAACATCTTTTGTCCGAAAATTTTTTTTATTCGGGCCCATCCTTCACCAATAATCACCTTGAGAAAGACAAAATCAGAACCGACCGAAAATCAAGTTTTATCTCGGAAATACTATTTCTCTCTGTCTTATACGAAAAAATGCCCGTGGAAAAAGTTGTTTGTATTCCACGGGCATTTTTTAGTACAATACAAAAAAAAGAGTATTTCTGGGATAAAACTTGATTTTCGCACGGTTCTGATTTTGTCTTTCTCATGGTGATTACTGGTGAAGGATGGGCCCGAATAAAAAACTTTTTCGGGACAAAAGATGTTAATTTTTGGTCGGAGAATACGATACGCCAATAAAAAATGTGGGGTTCCATTTGAAAATCGTAACTTACCCCCACCCGCGCCCTAGGGTTGAGGGGCTGGGGGGTGGTTTAAATTGTAAACTATTCCTCCTTCAAAACCAAACAACTTTTTCCCTATACATTTTCCGCTGCAATCCGATGCACCGGAGTTATTCCGGGGTATCGACCTTTTTTCCATACCCTATATACTTTCACAGCAGCCGGAATTAATATGTCATAAGGCAAGGTTCAAAGGGAACCACTGGCTTTAGCAAAGGAAAACAAAGCCAATGGGTACCAGGAGGTCAATGTGTTACCGGAAACGAAAAATACTATAAACTGGCCAGAAATAGATCCGACACTCTCGGTCTTGAGTAGCACACTGCATAGTACGAGATGCCACAAAGCTATATGAACCAGAGATGAACAACTAAACCTACAAGAGCACCCGAGAAGGATTTAACCACAATACAGTTTTATTAGGCATCCAGACCTGAAACTTATACACTTGCTTTTGATGCTCAGGAACTACCTGAAGAACCACACGTATTCTGACATGACATATGGATGTCAAGAACCACCATCTATATTGTGCATGAACCTTCAGAAAAAAATATTACACATAATAAAATTCTTCTATAGATATAATTGGATTCTGACTATTCTTTGCATTTTATGGCTTCTAAATCTAAAGGTCAAGGTGGTTTATTTTAAAAGGCAAATAAATCCTGTGGGTTTCAATCAGGATTAGGAGCCGTGGTTATATTGATTTTTCATGTTAAATTGATGTAATATTTTCATTTTATGTTGTTTATAGGCGAGAGTTTTGCCTTCAAAAATATCTTCTCGTTACACACATTCATATTTCCTATATTTAGGAACTGCGAGGGTCTATAGCGATGGATTTTATGAAAACACAAAACTAAATATCTACTGACAACGACGTTTGTATTGTAAGGTGAGTTCCTAATGAATTTTATGCGTTTTAAAGATAATTCGTATTGGGAAATAGCTGTTAAATGGCGAGGAAATTGGGGTTGCTGACGGAGTCCGTTTCATATTTCATCATCGGGGAGATTAGATCTTCGAAATTTAATCTAGATAGAAGATAAGAAGGTTTGTTTTTTTGGCTTGAGCCGTTCAGCTATTCAGCCAGTCACTTATAAACAGATAAGAAGGTTCACTTTTCAATACAGCTTCACTATGTAATAAGAATAAAGCTGAATTTATAAACTCGACGTTGACGATTGACGGTGCTGTTTGACGGTGACGGTACAGCTTAAACATATTGAAATGCATAAGACCATTTATATTTGACGATGACGGTGCAGTTTGACGGTGGGTGACGGCCGACATGAACCAATTTTATCTTTTGACGGTGGACGGTCGTAGCAACTTTCGTAGCAAGTTTACACAGCCAATCAAAATCGTGTTTGCCTGTCACGTGATATTTAGTAAATATTATTTTATTTTATACCATCTTATTAACCATTTTAAAGTGTACTGTTGATAAGTATTGATAGTATTATTCAGATCACATAAACACCAAAATTAATATAATCACATAAAAATACAGAAAAGCCGAGAAAACCAGGTTATGATATCGCCGCCACCGTCAAGTTTATAAATCCAGCTTTTTACGGCTCCGTCAAACTGCACCGTCAATCGTCATCGTCGAGTTTATAAATTGGCCTTAAGTCAAGTATAGTAGAAATTATTTAAAAAGACAGAAACCCCAATAAAACGTGCAACAGAGAACGCTACAGGGTATTCTTTGTTTTCATACAAATCAAAAGCAAGAATAAATTAAAGGGAATGTCTAGTTGACGCCCTTCAAACACAGTAAAATAATAAATATCATAAGTCTTAGTGTTCTATCTTTTACCAACTAAAATACGGTAAACTCTAAGAGTAAATGGAAGCTATTTTGAAAATTTACTTTAGTTTACAATTATTAGTCTAGTCGCCTATAACAAAATTTCCCAATAAAAACTCTATTTAAACAACATAATTTATGATATTTCCAATTATTTCGAAAACGGCTGGCTTTTTTGGGCCACCCTGTATAATGTAAAATATTTTTACAACATGCCGCTTTTAATTCAAGATCTCAAGCTGTTTTAGTATTGTTGATAAGTTCTTCGATAATGATTTAATCTTCCGTTCCCACTTCGTTTGCGGACCCGGTATATAAAAAGTCGTAGAAAAAGTATAGTACACAACTCGAGTGGTGAGCCTATTATAACTTTCAGTCCTTAGCATATAACTTACTAAAATAAACTATTTGCCTGTAGAAACGATTATAATTTGTGAAATATATGTTACTTGTTCATTAGAAAGCAATTTTAAAAGTTTGTTATTAGATTATAGCTGCAGTATTCAAGTTTGAATTTAAAAATGTATCGTCTGTCACGTGTTCCCAGTCAATAATTTCTTACTTTACCCTTTTATATTTTACGTAATTTTACTAAAGTTACTTTTATATATAAATAATTTACACTCCTAGTACAATTTGTATTGAAAAAATATGTTCAAGGATCAACAATTTAGTTTCCCTAACGCAATTAATAACCAGAAGTTACGTCCCCCCCGCAGCTGCATGTATCGCCGGTCACGGCAAAAATTGCTTATAAAGAACGCCACTAGGGGTCGGCCTAATAGCTTTACAAATATGGCGGTATCTGTTTGAGTTTGTGTAAAGCGTGCTCCTGTTTAGGTAAGTTCCTTATTATGTTTATTTATGTATAAACTAGAGCATTGCCTACTTTTTACCAGGCGTATATTTTTATGCTGTATCGCCGGTCACAGGGTTAACTCGGACCTAGTAGTAGTCTTAATAAGTTATGATAGCACAGAAGATGGGTTATTTTATGCGTAGGAATAGCTCACACCCCACCGTCTTAAATTATTGATGGGCTACCGTAGCTACCAGTATGTGAATTGTGATGCGTTACTAGTCGGGCTAGGTTAACTCATGATTCGAGCTATCAAAACTTGACATTTAAGTTATTGTAGCTTACGATGGTGGCTGGAATAACTCACTCTTTGGACTACCAGAGTCCAAATTTTGGACTACCAGTACCTAAATTGTGGACTATCGGAACTCAAAATATTTCTTTGATTTAACGCCTGCATATTGTGGACTTCAATTGCCTTTTGTTTTTTCAAGATATGACAGTTTTGTTGTATATTTACAGGAGACAGGAGAGCATACTACGGCTAAGAAACCATGCGGACGAAGTGATGACGATTGCTTATAAATAATAAGGCTCCACTCCAATAATAACAATTTGTATGCATCTCCCTCCTATCCTTCCATTTTACGCCAACTGACCAAAATTATGCAAAACACAAATTTTCATGCACAGAGAACAAAGATGAAAAATCCCTCAAACGGCCAACAGGTGTCTATACGCGCGATCGAATGAGATTTGACGAATAACAGAAGAATGAACCGCGCCAAACCTACACGAGCACGAATTCGGAACTTTCCGTGACCTTACGATCTTGCGATTTACCCTCGATATGGGCTTTTGGAGCACGTTTCCTGAATTATTCCATCTCAAAATAATTTACACATGGTAATCAGTTAAAATAATGCACGTCCGGGTTAAAACGACACTTTATAATCAATTAGCAAGTTTTCCCAACCCAGAAACTGACTTCAGGTAACTCATAAAATAGTTACAAGATGAGGAATTGTGGTGATCCCAAATATGTTTAAAATGTTGATAAAAATCTCTTTCTGGGTTGAGGCGAACCAAAAGAACCTGAATTACTGTAGCGTTTTTAAATAATTTGCGATAATTTGTAAGCTCAGTTAGAACAACATAGAGAGGTGGGTTGTGGTAGCTCCAATTTTGTAACCCACGACATTGGTAAATGCATTTTTGTCAGTGTATAAGGAACCTATTAAAAAATTAACAGATGAGATTATTTATTTTTAAATTCCGATTTACTGAAAGTTACCTGTAAAAAAATTTTACCCATAATATCAAAATTCAACATATGTAGAAAAGCAATAATATTAATTAAGATTAACATTTGCTTTATTTGTTCGACATGATGGTTGAATTTTGCGAATATCATACATATAAATTGTTTCAGGAATTTAGCTTTAGATTCTGGGATATACAAAATTTAAATAGGTACATTATTTAAGTCCCAGTCGTCTGATGCTTCGCGCGATGAATTTAATATGTTAAATCCATAATAGAGTTGAATATCATCTGCAGATCCTTGACTTTTACCAAATTTGAGACAAAAGTATAGATTTGAGATTGATTTGTGACAAAAGTTACTTTTTTACCCTTAATTTCTTCACGCCCTGTGGGAAAATTAAGCGATAGAATTTAGCTGAATTATGTTTTGTTTTGAAGTGTGACTTTTTCTTAATACAATGTTTTTTGGTTCATGTCATTAACTGCCTTGTAAAAGAAGATACACATTTTTAAAGAAAGTATTGCAGTTTTTGAATTTTATTCAAAATCCAACATTACATGATTTTATAAAGTAGCATAAACAAATATTAAAAAATTAATACCGCTAGTAATTCGCAATTTAATGAAACCATTTAGCCGTGAAAACAAAAATGTATCACAGGAGATTTTTATACAAAGAAACTTGCTGCTATAAAACTGTTATAAATCCAAAATCCTCTAAACCAAATCGTATAAGGAAAATCTGCAATTTTGCATCCCTAATGACACTATTTCATAAGGCAGCAAAAGTCCATCCCATCCTCCGCGAAGTCCGGATTTGTCACCGGCCGACTTATTTGAGAATTTGAAACAGCACATAACAAGTGCGTTTAAGTTAAGGAAATCATATAGAAAAATAAAATTATCCAAATTATATATTTTTATTATAATACTCACCTGAAAGAAGCTTTGTCGTCATCAGTCTGTACAGTAACGTAAAGGTGACATTTATTTTTCAGAACACCACTCGAATTATTTTTCCCGATCTCTTTTATCGTGCACCAAATAACAATACGTTATTATTATACACTTAACAGCAAAAATAACGCACAACCAAAAATGATGCTCAATTTTAAACTTATTTTTCTCGCGAGCATATAAATCGATTTCGCTAATTTTTCTTTTGAACTGTAGCTCTTTCTTTGGTAATTGCACTGTGATAGAATTTTATATTCACATTTCAGTTTTAGGTTTATACAGGGTGTAAAAATGAGAATAGTTTTTTTACGTTAAATTTGAGACAGACACCCTGTAGAGAGCATTAGCAGCAACAACGAGTGTATGATGAAATCATACTGTAGCCTCATATTTTCTAAACATTTTGTTCCTTTAATTTCTCTTATATCTGTAATATCAAAGAAACTACAGAGTTTTATACCAGAACCTGCTTTTTTTAATTAAAATAACATTTTGACAACATTGAACTAAGAATAACACTAACAATACTTAATAAATAGCAAAAAAAGTACATTAGTAACGCGTGTTCCCATCTCTACTTCTAATGACTACTTCGCGTCGCCTCGGCATACTAGATATTAGATTGGATATTTTATTTTGGTAAAGTCCATTCCAAATATCGGTAACCATTATTTTGACATCTTGCAGGTGAGAAGGAGGGAGTTGATGCGGTTGCAGTGCCCTACCAATAATATCCCATAAGTGCTCTATAGGATTCAAATCGGGACTGCGCGGAGGCCAATTTAGAGTTCGAATATTTACTTCATGCAAATATACATTGACGATGTCCACAACATGAGGTCTTGCGTTATCGTGCATTAGTAAAAAATTATTCCCAATGTACGGAGCGAAAGGTGCTGAGACAAAATGTCACTTATATAACTCTCGCTATTTAAAGAACCCCCACGTGAAGGTACGATATCTCTCCGTGCTGTTAAAGAGATTCCAGCCCAAAACATCACAGAGCCTCCATTAAATAAAGTTGTTTTACGTGTGCATAACATGTTCTGGTATGAAACTGTGTATTTTCTTTGATATTACAGATAGCAGAGAAATTAATGAAGCAAAATATTTAGAAAACAAACACATACAACATACATTACAGTATGATTTCATAATACAACCATTGTTGTTGCTACTGCTGCCTACAAGGTATTTCAAATTTAACGTAAAAGCTATTCTCATTTTTGCATCCTGTATAAGCCTAAAACTGAAATCTGAATAAAAAATTCATCACATTGCAATTACCAAAGAAAAAAGTTACAGTTGAAAAGAAAAATTAGGGAAATCGATTGATCGGTTTGTGAGAAAAACAAGTTTGAAATTGAGCATAATTTTCGGTTGTGCGTTATTTTTGCTGCTAAGTGTATTTCCGGACTGGTAATAAAATACTGGGTGATACATCGTTGAACATACGGAATCCCATGTAATTTTTGAGGTGGCTGAATATTGACTGCCCTGTACATTTTATAGAAAAAGTGCATTATAACTTCTTGAAGAGGCCGACATGGTACACCTATATGCCCAGTTTGAATACATTGTGTTAATCAAATCCTAAACTATTCATTTAAATGTGATGCTAAAACTACTCATGGTTCAGGTAATTCATCAAACACCAGCAAATGATTTCTATGACGCTATTGCCAAAAATTGCAGCAAAGCTGATCATAATGAAAATATTGTGAATGTAACTAATTTTAGTTTCTTAATGTCAACATTTGATTTGCTGGTGTTTGCTGTATCACCTGAACTATGAAAGTTTCATGGTTTTGCCATCACGTTTAATTGAATAGCTTAAAATTGGCTCACCAAAATGTATTCAACGTCGGCACGTGGCTTTACCATGTCGGCCTCTTCAAGAAGTTATAATGCAGTTTTCCTCTGAAATGTACACGGCAACGAATATTCAGTCACCTAAAAAATTACATGGGATTTCTTATGTTCAACTTAACAATGTATCACCCGGTATACCATCGTTAGATTGTTAGGAAAATTTTTTTATAGTGTCCATCATATAAAAATGTTAATCGAAATAAACGTATTAATATCAATTAGCTGAAACGTTAAATAAACTAAATGCGAAGGAATTTTTAACATACCTTTCCATTTACACCTCGACTCGACAGACACGATCTCGATAAACTCATCCTCTATTTTCTTCGACGTCCTCTGGCAGAGCTATAGTGCCTGCTTACGTATAGAGAGAGATCTATATCCACATGCCACAAAACGTTTTTATTATTAACGATAAACACACGATTATGAATATTTTATTACTTCTCCTTCTATAACACCGATGATGATATTTAATTATTTAATTAAATAGAATATTAAGAATATTAACAACTATTGCTGATATGCTTTTAACTACTGTAAAGTCTACGTTTTGGATATCACAAAGGTATTTTAGGTACGTATAGTAGTAGACCAAGTGATTACGACAATTCTGCAAAATTATTCCCTCTATATTTTCGCTCTTAAATGTAGATATCTAGGTCACTTTATCAGAAAATATTCTCTTTTACTGTTTAAGGTTATAACAATAATTATTGTACGGGATTTATTGTTGACTGGTATCGGTTTAACAGGTGCTTAGACGTGCAGTGATAACAATGAATTGATACGTTATTTTTGACGGCACTATTATATGCACCCACAATGAAAATATTACACAACTGATATTTTTTCTTAAAATTTAAAATATTTAAAAAATATTGTCTTTATATATTGAATATGTGGAAGAACGATTGTAGTGTAACCCGCTAGACAGCGCGGATCCGGGAAGACTGTATCTCTCCGCAATGCACTGGAGTCCAGGACTCCGAACGGCTATTGATCACGATAATTTCGCGCCAAGAAGTGACGCCGGCGCGTACTTTACGATTTTATCCATGTAATTTATCAGATTTTGAGAAGAATTATGTGAATTCAAAAAACATTCATTTGTTCTTGTTTACGATACATGGGCCGGTTGTATAAACACTTTTAACTACAGTTCATTCTTGAACGCTCGTTCAAAGTAAAAAAGTCATTGTACAAACAGTATTTTACACTGATCTCAATTCAAATCAGGAGTTCATGTGAACGTCCACTTTTGGCGGTTCAGAAGTTGAACTGTCGATCCAAGCCAATTTCTAACCTTAAATATTTTTTTTTTGTGTCAGGTCAGCGTTATATTATACAATAATATGAATTATCGCTATTTTATTGTTTATAAAAATGTATTTACTGAAATTATAACTGATGATGAAGATTTTGTGTCTTGTGGATACTGCAATCAATGCAATGCGAACAAATTTTGTACAATTTACTAAATGGAAAAACAACGAATAAAGTTGCAAAGATTACGCTTAACAAAAAAAACCAGCTGTTTGTTTTTATTCGTTATAATATAATATATAATAAGTACAGTTACCGTCACAAAAATCCGGGCATTTTTCTAATGTAAGCCGACCTTTATACATCTCGAATACCTAAAAATTACCTGTTTAAAGACATTGACAAAAATTGTTAACTGAAATTTATTTACGGCTAGTGAAATAAATTTAGAAATATGCCCCGTCATTTAAATGCTGCGAAAAAGGCCAAAATTGTGACACTACTAGAAGAAGGATAGTCAGAGAGACAGGTGGCTCAAAGATTTCAAACGCCAAATAGTACAGTTCATGATATCAAAATAAAATAGATGGAAACACATTCGCTGGAAAGAATAGAAGGAACAGGCCTTAAAAGGGCATCGACAGAAGAACATGACAATACTCTAATTCAATGCCTAAGGGAAAGTCCTTTTAAAACGGCTGTTTTAACTCACAATGTAACTGATTTTCTGGGTTCCGTTAGAACCGCACAACGAAGAATAAGAGATGGTACAAATCTTCTCAATCTCCCTGCAGCTAAAAAGCCTTTCCTAACGGTAACCAACAAAGAGCAAAGAGTGGGTTATGCATTACAATATTACGGAGGTGGTAGAAATGCTTGGGAAAATGTAATTTTCACAGACGAAAAGATTTTCCAATCATGTTACAGCGGGAGAGTAAGGGTCTATAGACCAACAAATACCCGGTTTGATGAACGCTACACTCAGAATATTTCAACAAGCGGCCGTTTTTGTGTCAGCGTTTGGGGGTGGATGAGTGTACAGGATATACGATTTTGTAAAGATTGTTTCACGAAAAGTGGATACGACTTAATGATTTCCTGGGTCGGTCCCATTGTGTCGACAAGTGAAGTATGAAGGGACGGACTAAGGAAAACAAGTAATGATATGATTATATTAATGTAATCAAATGAAATAACATTTTTAAAAAATATTACTAGTCATATTTATTTACATTTATAATGTCATTCTATAGATAGTTATGTTTCGCTATCGCTATCCTCATCAAAATTAATTATAATTGGATTAATTATACGATCCAGACTAATATACGAATTTTCTACAGTTATTACGTGACGGACTGAATTTTTCCAACTACCTGGGGGAATATCATTAAAGCATTTTCTTATTAATTCTACAACACTAGAACTTAAAGTCGAAGAAATATTTTCAGACCTAACCAGTGATTTTAACTGGTGCCACATATGCTCTATGGGGTTAAAAATGCAATAATAGGGTGGGAGCCCTAGCACTGTATGTCCAATTTCTTCTGCCAATGTGTCACAAACATATACTTTTTTTATACAAAATGTCTTTAAAACTTCTAAAAGATCACTATTTTTCTAACTTTCTTCAAAATATATATCATTCGCCGCCATGTAGTTCTGAATCTCCAATTTTGTATTATTTGAGCTTGGAGCTTTATGTAATTGACGACTGTGATAGCTCGCATTGTCCATTACTATCACGCTATTCTGAGGAATGTTTGGTAAAAGACAATTCTTGAACCATTCCTCAAAAACTAACAAATTTTACCACAAAAAGATATTTAAATATAAATTAAGCAACCTAACCTACCTGATGTGCCTATATTTAATTATAATTATTACAATCCGGTCCTTTCCACATAATAATAACAAAGGGTCATAAATAATGGGATGGCCCCAGGTACTTTTACTGCAGTCATTAAGTTATATCCATTTTTCGTGAAACAATCTTTACGCGCATAGAAGGTAGATTTAATGCACAAAATTACATACAAATATTGGAGAACGTGATGTTGCCATCGGTTAATGATAGGTTTCCCAATACTAATTACATTTACCAACATGATAACTGTCCGGTTCATACTGCCCCGCAGTATCTGATTGGATGCAACAAAGGGATATTCAAGTATTACCTTGACCTTCTAGGAGTCCAAATTTAAATCCGATGGAAAATGTTTCAGGTTACAAGATCAAGAGAATTAACAAATATAATGATTTTCGGCCAGAAAATATAGAACAATTGTGGCTGAAAATACAAGAGACTTGGAATCAACTAACGGAAGAATACTATAATGGCCTGGTGGCTTCAATTCATAAAAGATTAACTTCAGTTATTCAAAGTTATGGAAGGGCAATAAAATATTAAATACTATTGGTTTTATTTCCTCCTCAGTTTATTTATATTGCCATAGTAATCTAAAGTAAGTAAGTAAAGGTAAAAGCCTGAATTACCAAAATTCAGGAAAAAAATGTTAGCTGTCAGATTAGTGCCTGGATTTCTGTGAGGGTAACTGTACCTAATAATATATATATTTTCTTATTGAATCAATAAGCTCTATCCGCATTAGAAATGTATCACCAGTCTGCAAATTAAATTGAAATATTTTAGTTCTTATATTTACCTATATTTTATAAGTACACCGAGTAGAAAAAAGTCTGGAAAGCAATCACGCCAAATCACATAAACGGTTATATTTTTTTTAAATTTTTCTCACGGGTTAAATATGAAAAAGCGGAATTCCGAAGGTTAAACATTTGGTCGGAGCAAAGATGTATATTTTATTGAAATACGCCAAATACATGTTGTATATGAAATTACGTTTTTTCGAAAACGGTTAGAATTAGCGACATGAATGAAGAGTACTTAATCTTTGGTCAATAGTTAAAGGTATATAAAATCGTTATCCAAAGCTCTTATCATACAAAGCCTTAAAAAAAGAGGCCATGAGTGCTGTGATTAATTCGCAATACTTGGATAGTAATTTAAAGGGTCTTATCTGGTATACATCGTATTAAAAAAAATTAAATTAATATACTTGGTGGTTCAATAATTATGTGTAAAAAACTTGATTGGAGCTCTTTTGGAGCCCATATCTCCGAAGAGGAGGCCTATACGACAAAAGTTTATATGAACTTGTAGTACTCTTTTCACTTGTTTTCTTCATATCCGGGAGATTTTCCACATTTTCCCGGGCATCCTGTATACAGGGTGTTAAGGAAATGACTTATTATATTTAAATGGGTGACTCCTAGGGTGTTCTAGAGAAAGTCTACATACTTAGAGTATACTAACAGTGTTGTCAGATCACACCGCATGTTTCGCCCTTGCATGGATACCTGCCG
Source organism: Barypeithes pellucidus (assembly GCA_963991005.1). Classification (NCBI taxonomy): domain Eukaryota; kingdom Metazoa; phylum Arthropoda; class Insecta; order Coleoptera; family Curculionidae; genus Barypeithes; species Barypeithes pellucidus. The sequence continues at coordinate 27,311,883 of OZ022562.1, read as the reverse complement.
CGCGCGACTATCGTTGCTGCAGTATGTTTCGAGACTCCAGGGTGGAATGACGCTGTCGAGGGTTCCACGTGCTTGATGTATACGAATTTTAAACGTTTTGTTAGTAGCATTATCCCATTTTTTTTCTGTTGTGAAATAATTCATAATAATAAATGTTGTGATGTGACTTCAAATTTGTGTGATGGTTCTGTTGCAAAATATACTTTTTGTGTTTTATTTTTTATGAAATTTAATTATAAAACGGATTATAAGATCGAAGGTGAAAGAGTATGTAAAGATTGTTTCACGAAAAATAGATATAACTTAATGACTGCAGTAAAAGTACCTGTGGCCATCCCATTATTTATTACCGTTTGTTATTATTATGTGGAAAGGACCGGATTGTAAAAATTATAATTAAATATAGTCACATCAGGTAGGTTAGGTTGCTTAATTTATATTTAAATATCTTTTTGTGGTAAAATTTGTTAGTTTTTGAGGAATGGTTCAAGAATTGTCTTTTACCAAACATTCCTCAGAATAGCGTGATAGTAATGGACAATGCGAGCTATCACAGTCGCCAATTACATATAGCTTCAAGCTCAAATAAAACAAAATTGGAGATTCAGAACTACATGGCGGCGAATGATATATATTTTGAAGAAAGTTATAAAAAAAGTGATCTTTTAGAAGTTTTAAAGACATTTTGTATAAAAAAAAGTATATGTTTGTGACACATTGGCAGAAGAAATTGGACATACAGTGCTACGGCTCCCACCCTATTATTGCATTTTTAACCCCATAGAGCATATGTGGCACCAGTTAAAATCACTGGTTAGGTCTGAAAATATTTCTCCGACTTTAAGTTCTAGTGTTGTAGAATTAATACGAAAATGCTTTAATGATATTCCCCCAGGTAGTTGGAAAAATTCAGTCCGTCACGTAATAACTGTAGAAAATTCGTATATTAGTCTGGATCATATAATTAATGAATAAAATAAAATAATTGTGAAATATTCTTAAAAACTTAAAAGGCGAAAGCAAAAATGGCATCCGATTCTTTATTATATTATATATTTATTATTAGGCAATGGGATACCACCTTTATTATCTTTCCCAAGACAATAACATGAGTACATGTAAATTTTCCGGAGACATAAATAGTTCCCCAATCGGATCTCCGGGGGAACGGCTTTAAATGTATTAGGCCTAAGGGCGAACCTAAGAAAGCCATTAAGGATCGGAACATGGAACACACGTAGCTTGTTTGAAGCTGGAAAGCTTACCAATCTTACACGAGAGATGAACAGACTCAAACTGGATATCCTGGGCGTGGCTGAAACCTGGTGGCGGGTGCGTGAAAATGTAGTGTGGAGAATGGAGCATTTTTCTACTCTGGTAACGACGATCAAAACCATAGGATAGGTGTGGGAATTGTAATAACGAAAGAATTATTAAAATCGGTCGTGGACTTTGTCCCATACTCAGACCGCACTGCTTTGTTGAAATTCAGAGCCAGGTCAAACGATCTTAATATAATACAGGTATACGCACCAACTGCGGTTGCGGATATCTGCCTATGTTTTATAGATTACGAAAAAGCATTCGACCGAGTACAACACCACAAATTAATGCAGCTCCTAAAAAAGCTTGATATAGACGAGAAAGACATCCGATGTATCGAGAACTTATATTGGCACCAAACGACACAAATAAAATTAGACAATAACAGGTCAAACGCCACACGGATTAGAAGGGGTGTGCGGCAGGGATGTGTGCTGTCTCTATTCTTATTTAATTTATACTCGGAAGCAGTTTTCCAAGAAGCTTTGGAAGACATGGAAATGGGAATAAAAGTCAATGGATCATGGATAAACAATATTCGCTATGCTGATGATAAGGTCTTAATTGCTAATAATATGCACGACCTACAACAACTGGTCAATATGGTAGGAGAACAAAGTAAATGAATGGGTTTAAATATCAACACCAAGAAGACAAAATTCATGATTATCTCCAGAAACCTGAATACATTTGAAAACTCCAGCATCACTTTTAACGCAATGCCCATAGAAAGAGTGGACAAGTTCAAGTATCTTGGCACCTGGCTGTTCGAGGACTGGACATCGGACAACGAAGTAAAATGTCGCATTGAACAAGCTCGACTGGCATTTTTAAAGTTTGGAAGGGTGCTTACCTGCTCCGAATTTGACCTTGACTTGAGACTGAGGTTCGTCAAGTGCTACTTTTGGTCGGTACTTCTTTATGGTATGGGGGGTTGGACGCTGAAAGCGAATACAATTAACAAATTGGAAGCTTTCGAGATGTGGCTGTATCGCAGAACACTTAGATATCCTGGACGGCGAGAGTGACAAATGAGGAAGTTCTTAGACTAGTCAACAGGGAACGCGAACTGTTTGAGACAATTAAAAGGAGGAAAAGAGCATACCTGGGACATATCATGAGGAGTGAAAAATTCCGATTCTTACAGCTGATGATCGAGGGAAAGATTGAAGGCAAAAGAGGGATCGGAAGGAAGAAGATCTCTTAGCTGCGAAACATCAGGCAATGGACAGGGATACACGATGTTCAGTCGCTGATACATACCGCAAGAGACAAGGTAGCAATTTAAAATGTTATCGCGAACATCCGCTAGTGGATATGCACCACAAGAAGAAGAAGATTCTTTATCGTAATTATCTCGCCGTTTCGAAAGCGAAAAAATTATAATGTTTATGAAAGTAGACTTTGATTTGATATTTTGTTTGCACTAAATTTTGATTGATTCGTAGGATTTCAAGTGATGACGCATGGGAAAAGATAAAACATACAGACTTTAAGTTTGATGTGTTGGATAACTTTTTTTTCGCTCAGTTGCCCGCGATTTGTCTCTCGCGATAAATCGCTCAGAAGCGTAGCGGCACCCTTAACACTGAACACCTTGCACTGTCAAGTAAAATTTTAGGTTAATAAGTGTAGTTGTCATTCTATGGTCGTCATTGTAATTTCTTCTTGAATGACATAATGAAAGTTCCATATATTCTATTTTACATCATATACGTTCTAAATGTGGTACATTCAAGAGATTTACAAAATACTCTTACGAAACCGAAGTCTATTGCATGGTTAGTCAATCAAACGCACATGCTTAACCCAAAAAATCAATACTGCTCGATCTGTTGTGTGGATGTAAGGCAGAAAGAAAAAGGAAGAAAATGTGGAATTCACACCATGTGCATCTACGAAACAAAGCCTATTGGTGCGAGCTGTAAGGGATTGATACCGATGGAGTTTTCTAATGAGGAAATTGATATCATAGTTGATATTCATAACACGTTGCGAAATAAAGTTGCAATGGGAACGGAACCAAGAGGAAATCCAGGTAAATCGTACCCTTATTTATAATACCTGGCAATGGCACTGCATGTATTAAATTTAAGAGTATTTATCAGTCGACCGCGTGGTGCGATTTGGGATATTGCCGCGGAACAGCATCACAGTCAAGACATGACGAGCCAGCGCTGTGGCCGGCTCTGTCGAGGGAGTAGGAGACGTTTTTCTTATTCCTCTGCCTTTGATCACCCGAAACGTTGACAAATCACTTTAGATAGTTGCGATTCTAGATATTTTTTCTGGATGCCGCAGTGTCACATTTTATTGCAATAAAACTAAGCTATAAAATTAATTGAGATTATTGAGAGTGTATGCAATACTTTCAAAAATGACTGTAGAATCATATTTTTCAAATTTGAACGTTATTGACCGTTTTGGAAAAAATAAAAATCCTTTTGAAAAATTCAAAGTTATATATAGTCATGTAGTACCATATTTCGAAGCTAAATTCAAAATTTGAACAAAATCTATCCAATTTTTTTCTTATAGTTTATCACATCTTTTTACCCTAATGCAGGTCACTCATAAATGCTCTGAATATGTTTTTTTTTAATCTAGATGCATGTATGCGTGTATCTAAAATTTCAATTAATTGGTTTAGTCTAAAACATAAATTAATTAAAATTTACAAGCATCTAGATTTTTTACTCTTCCCACACTTTAGAATATATTTTCGCAGCTAAAAAAAAATTAGTAAAATTAGTTCATTAATAACGAAATGAAAGGTTATCAATTTTGACGTTTATTTTAGAATAATATAATTAATTGGGGTTGTGTATTATTTACTCATTTAGCTCGCTTCAGTCTCACAGTAATAGTTTTAGCAAAAAAAGCTATAAAAATTAAGAACAGCATTTTCATATTTATAGCAACTTATGACTTCTCTAACGAAACATCCAAACAAATTGTAACATCTGGAACATGTAAATCAATTCCTAAGAAATTTTCAATCTTTTCAGAAATTTAGGTAGATAAATTGAAAAAAATTCTATATGATGTAAATAATTTCAAAATAAATAAGAATTTATTTAAAGAAATGTAAATGATATTCAAACAAATTGTAGGATCTGAAAATTGTAAATCATTTCCAAACAAATGTTCACTATTTTAAGAAATTTAGGTATATAATATTAAAATAAATTCTATATAATGTAAATAATTTCCAAATAAATAAGAATTTATTTAAAGAAATGTAAATAATATTCAAACAAATTGTGACATGTGAAAATTTTAAAATCATTTCCAAACAAATTTTCACTCTTTAAAGAAATTTAGTTATATAATATTGAAATAAATTCTATATAATGTAAATAATCCAAATAAATAAGAATTTATTTAAATAAATGTAAATGATATTCAAACAAATTGTGGGATCTGAAAATGTAAATCAATTCCAAACAAATTTTCACCCTCTAAAGAAATGTAGGTGGTAGTACACAATATTGAAATAAATTGTGACGCCTGATAAAATGTAAACAGTATCCAAATAAATTACATTCAGAGTGTAACTTGTCGGAAATCAGGTAAACTAAGTCACCATCATAGAAATGTATTTTAAACAATTCCGAATATATTTTACATTTTATTAACACTCTGCATTCCGGAATGTACTAAGTAACTAAGTGTTACTGTCAAGAGTTAAATTGTTTTCTTAATTTTAACGTTTCAGTTTTTTTTTAAGCTATCAAGTTTATATTTGGCATAGGGACAACGCTTAATGACTTGTAATCATTAATGTTTCTCTACTGTGTCACTTTACCTAAAATTTAAATTTATCAGTTATTGGAAAAAACTAATTTTAAAGACAAAACAATACCTAATAAAAAAGGTACTCTTCATTTGAGTCGGTAAACCACACCACTTAGGCGCAAACTGGAATTAAAGTTTTTGTTAGCAGTAAAATCAGTTTTTCAAATGGAAGTAAAAGAAAAGTATTAAGAAATGCCTTTATTTTAACATATAGAATCCTGATGCATTGTCAGAATGAAGAATGTTCTTTATATACTTTATAAGCCTTTACCAATGTTGCAGAAAATGTTTATTAGGTAGTTAGGGTGTCCCGTCAATTCATCGTACGACATTTCACCGCACGACTTTTCATCGCCGACAATTCAGCGTGCGACAATTCATCGCTACGACAATTCATCGTGCGTGAATTCGTCGAAAATTCTTCTATATTTTTCATGACTTAATCCTCTTCCATGATATACCAAAATTATATATTCATTTTGGGTTAGATTGAGTACTATAATTACTTAATACTATAATTAGTTAATACTATAATTACCTAATCCTCTTAAGGGGTTTGTTCGGGTTTGTTCGGGTTTTTATTTTCCTAGATATAATGGATGACCATTATCTTATTTAATAATAAAGTAATTAGTGTTTTTCTTGAATAAGGGGAATGTAAATTTGTAAAACTAATGGGTTTGTTCGGGCACTGTCAATTTATGTAACTTTCTTATGTTTCCTGTTTCCGAACAGGAAATCGGCTACAAAAGGTGTTGCGGGGGCGGGTTCTCACTTGTTTTCCCAGGGCACTGTCAATTTATGTAACTCTTTCTGTTTTCTTTTGCCGAATACAGAAGGAAATCGGAAATGTTAATTAAGTTATTGTATGCATTTCCATATACATATATTATTATTTCAACTACTTGGTTATTATTATGATTGATGCTTATGATGATTATGATTATTTAATCGCTATTAAACGTCTATTTTTGGTCCATTTATTTGTATTATTGTAATAAATTGCAACGATAAATTGTCGCACGATGAATTGTCGTAGCGATGAATTGTCTCTGCGATGAATTGTCGGCGATGAATTGTCGTTCGATGTATTGTCTCGCGATGTGTTGACGCTAAATCGGTAGTTAGTTATAACACTTCTTGATGCATAACGTCTATTTTCCTTATTTTTAAGGTCCCCAATCACCAGCAGCAAACATGAGGATAATGTCGTGGGATACAGAGCTGGCTAACGTTGCTTCTCGTTGGGCAACCCAATGCTTATACGCTTATGATAAATGTCGAGATTTGCCCAGATTTCCGGTCGGACAAAGTGTGGCCATATCGGATTATGCAACAAAAAGTAATATAGAATCCATTGCTGATTGGTATGAGCTTGTTGATTTTATAAGTGACGCAGACATTCGGAAGCATATATTGTAAGTACAGAAATATAAACTGAATATTCAAAAGAATCACCAGCAAGGCATTTTTAACATGAAACAAAAAATGTTTCATCGATTTGAATGAAACTTATGTTTGTTGCTGAAAATTAAGAATAAGCTATACAGGGTTAGTTACGTTATTCGACATAGCATATTACAGCTAATTTATTTGTTTTGGATAAAAAAATGTTTAGGGTCGGTAGGTTTAAGGCCTATTGAAGGTAAATTTTAAAATTATTTTCATAATATACAGGTTGTTTGGGTTTGTTCATAATATACAGGTTGTCCCAAAAACGTAGAAACGTATCAAGGTTGAATTTTATTAAATCGAATGCCCTATATATTAATTCATTTTCGGTTTTTACGATCAAAATAAAAGTTACTTTCATGAAGGTTTATCGTACTTAAACCTAACGGTTTGTGAAATATTTCGTATTTTCTGAAAATGTAGTATCAACATTTTGAAAAATTTGTTATGATATCAGTTTATATTGAAAGTGGAAAAAAGAAAAATGGCGCAAAATGTATATTTTGTTCGCTATCCGGAAAGACCAGTAAGTAACCATTTAAATACATACTCCGAACATTTGCGATGATTCCCGTTATTTTTTACCTTAATCTCAATCTATTATTTCGTTTCAAAGTAATAAAGTTTAAATAAACCCAGGAAACCAATATCCTCCATAGTGTGTTTTATATTTGAAAGGATAATTTAAAATAGTATCTTTTTAGATTAAAATATACAGGGTGTTCCATTAAAAAATCAGGCTACGTCCGATAACTTTTTTACTTGACCCCGTATGCTGATTCTGAAAACGGCAGATTATTCAACAATCAATATAAAGAAACTTCTGTATAAAACATTTTTCTGTATCTCTTTTAACTAAGAAAATATAGGGTAATTTTGAAATAGTAATTTTTTTGATTTTCACCCGTATCTTAAGCGAGCGAAAATTTTCAAATTTTAATTTTATCATTTTAAGTTTGATCCAAAAACAGCACATGACACCTACGTTACTTTTTTGATATCACTAACAATAACGGAGATACCCTATAAAATTGTCGAAAATAGGACATCCTGTACATACATACAAAAAAGGATGAATGTCCCAATTCAATTCATTTGTAACTGTTTTTGTATACAGGGTGCTATAAATTCGTGCGGATCTCGAAATCGCTGAGACATGCGGAGAATTCAGTTTTGGGTTTTAATTTTTTGCCTCTAAGTTTTTGACTTGGGGAGAAAAAACACTTTTTCGCCGATTTTTATTTTGTACAACATATCGTTATTAGTTTCAAAATTAGACGTTTCATTCTTTAGTTACCACCGTCAAGTCAAATTGTTTTTAATACCAACCGGGTATTTTAAATACTGTTTTAGAGACTGCTTTAGAAATTCAGTTTTGGGTTTTAATTTCTTGCCTCTAAGTTTTTGACTTGGGGAGAAAAACACTTTTTCGCCGATTTTTATTTTGTACAACATATCGTTATTAGTTTCAAAATTAGACGTTTCATTCTTTAGTTACCACCGTCAAGTCAAATTTTTTTTAATACCAACCGGGTATTTTAAATACTGTTTTAGAGACTGCTTTAGAAATTTAAAACAATTCAAATATTAATCAATCAGTCAAATATTCACGCTTGCTCTTCTCGGAGATATAATTTTTTAGGTTAAGCGATTCAAAATTAGGGAAACAATTTATCTCATTAAGTTAGTCAAGGAATTGTATTTATTCCTTGCATTGTATGAGTACATTCAGTTTAGTTAGTTTTCTTATGAGTTCTCTTTTTGTATTGAACAATGATCATTATTGAAGAAATACCCCTATATCAACTAGGATAATGATTATTCAAGATAAATAATTAATTATTTATTATTGGTACCTTCAAAAAAATGTATTAAGGAGTCGGCAAAAGAGTATTAAGGAGTTCGCATATCGGCACATACCTTTTCTAAATCTAACTGCATTAGTTATATGTTTTTTTATAAGAAATTTATCTCAGAAACGGTTGGAGTTGGGTATAGGAAAATGTTAACAAAAGTTACTTAAATTATTACATTCTATTTAAAATAACAATGTTAAGCCTAACTTCTGGTATAACCGGGAGTCATATATACGTCAAAATATCTTCATTCAAAAGATCGCCATCTTGTATAGAGAGTACCACTATTATCCAATCCAATATTTCAAATAAATATATTTTTTAGTTCATGATATCTTGTAATAGGCGACTCACTGTGAATGGCCTGTATATTTCGTAATGACTTCAGTTTCCGCATGCCTACAACGTTTTAAGAGGTTTTCATTACCATTATTAAGTCTTCATCAATTTTCTAGAAAATAAGCACTTCGATGTAAATAGCGATATTTTTTATAAATAGGGCACGAAACAGCAATTAATTGTTAAATTAATGTCTGACTAATTATTGCCCTGAGCGACAATTTCAAAGTAATCTAAAATATACTGGACGTACATTTTCGACACTTTTATAGGGTATCTCCGTAATTGTTAGTGATATCAAAAAAGTAATGTAGGTGCCTTGTTCTCTTTTTGGGTCACACTTAAAATGGTAAAATCAAAATTTGAAAATTTTCGCTCGCTTAAGAGATACAGGGGAAAATTAAAAATTGACGATTTCAAAATTACCCCATATTTTCTTAGTTAGAAGAGATACAGAAAAATGTTTTATACAGAAGTTTCTTTTTCTATCTTTCTGAATTATCTACTGTTTTTGGAATAAGAATATGGGGTCAGGTAAAAAAGTTACCGGACCTAACCACATTTTTTTAAATTTTAATCTAAAAAGATACTATTTTAAATTCTCCTTTCAAATATATAACACACCATGGATGATTTTGGTTTCCCAGGCGATTTATTTAAACTTTATTACTTTGAAACGAATTACAAGATTCAGATTAAGGTAAAAAATAACGGGAATCATCGCAAATGTTCGGAATATGTTATTAGACGGTTAACGTCTTTCCGGATCATATCAAATTTTTCAAAATGTTGATAGGTCATTTTCGAAAATGAATATGTAAAAATGATATTGACGTTAAATGTTCAATAGTCATCATAGTTGTTTCTAGTGTATTAGCTTCTGCTTCATGACCAACTGTGGTTTAAAGTAATAAAGTTTAATAAATCGCCTAGGAAACCAATATCATCCATGGTGTATTATATATTCGAAAGCAGAATTTAAATTAGTATCTTTTAGATTAAAATATACACGTGTTCCATTTAAAATAAATGAGGTTATGTCCGATAACTTTTTTACCTGACCCCGTATACTTATTCTAAAAACGGCAGATTATTCGACCATCAATATAAAAAAAAACTTCTGTATAAAACATTTTTCTGTATCTCTTTTCACTAAGAAAATATAGGGTCATTTTGAAACAGTCAATTTTTTGATTTTCCCCCGTATCTCTTAAGCGAGCGAAAATTTTCAAATTTTGATTTTACTATTTTAAGTTTGACCCAAAAAGAACACATGACACTTACATTACTTCTTTGATAGCACTAACAATTAGGGATATACCCTATAAAAGTGTCAAAAATGGGACACCCTGTACATAGATGTCTAATGATTTTATTTTAACATAAATTATACCGTATTTTGGGAGATTCTACAGGGATCAGGTAACACTTTCTAATTTTTTATTTTTTTTTGATATCCAGGGTGTAACAAATTGGCCTTTACCATTGGGATTTCGGACACGGTAAAGCTTGGGTTTCCTACAAAGCGGTACCGTAAAATAGCGGGCGTACTTTGACGATGAGTGGCGTCATTAAAAAATGTGTATATGCTTGCAATACAGTGTTTTTTAAGGCCGTATTAGACTAGGCAATTTTTTCTCTTGCGCCGGCAATTATAATGGCACGTATTCATGCGCAGTAAACCATTTTCGATCAGCTGGAGCATTGTCAACGGTCAGAACAGCAGTGGGTACTGTCGAAATCCCTAAAATATCCCCAGAATTAGAGATGTGCAAACCTGTTCGTTTTGATTACCAGTGAAAGCAGCTACTGCTATTTATAAATAGGAGGTGCAAAAAGTTGCTGAATTAGCAGTCCATAAGTTTAATAAAGAATGTAAACTGCTAATTTAAGTACCAGTGGGTTTAAATGGCCATTACCTGTTCATACCTGGTTCGGCCACATAATAAACAGTTAAAAATAACAGAATAATCCATGTCTACCCAATTGCGCCGGCAAGGGCAATTAAAATGGCGCCTGCCCCATTTCTGGTAATGAGAGACAGCTGATCGGGAACAGTGTACTGCGCATGAATCCGTGTCATTTTAATTGTCAGAAGAGTCGAATTTCTGACTGTAGTACGGAGAACGGTGTACTGCGCCTGAATCCTTGAATTATAATTGCCATTGCTGGCGCCATAAACATTCCCGAGTGTAATAAGGCCTATAACGGAGCGTTAGGCTCTACCGCTTCATAAAAATACTGCACCGTATTTTCGGAAGCGGCCGCTCTGTACGATGGGATTAAATGTATATAATTTACCCCAATTGTAGATAGCATATTCCATATAAAAGATAAACATATTGCCAACACGTTTTTTTCTCGCAGTACGTCGAAGAGATTCTGGGGTTGTGTATGTCAAAGTCAAATATGCTTTATTATTTAAAAGAATATATTCCTATAAATAAAGCTGTGAATCCTAAACATATGTGCATGAATTGGCTCAACAAATTAAATAAGTTATACAGAGTGTTTGAATATATAGATTAAAAGTATATATTTTTTATTGGGTATACAGTGTGGCCGTTTAAGTGTGTAACATATGGGAAAGTTTTTTATTACCGATTTCTCAGAAAATTTTATTCTTGATAAAAGTTAGTGCATGTTCGATAATCGTATTTGGTGCACTTGGAATGGTTGCAAGTTACATGACGTACAGGGTACGACAAAAAATATAAAACTTGTACAAGAATAAAGTACCCCTATTTCAGAAAATTCAGCGAAATGTTATTAAGAAAAGGTGTTTAGAATTAAAAGTTATGCATAGGTTTGAAAACGTGGCCTCACAAAATAAAAAACAAAAATTTTTAAAAAATATTAATTATTTCCCAAAAAAAATTTTTTTTTTATTATCACCCTAAAAACCTTGATAAATTAAACAAAATCAAATCAATTTCACACATCTTTGTTCAAATTCAAGCATATTTGTAAAATTAACTTAGCTTTTTAATTTATTAAGGAATCACAAACTTCATGTTTGTTGCAAGCAAGGACATTAAACACCACTTTAAAATACCGTAAAAATTATTTTTAACAAGATAAAACATTAGTAATGATAATTTTCAAATTAAAAACTCCCATTTAAAGTGCAAAATTTTTATTTTAAATGTTTATTAGAAAATTGTACAAAATAATCGACACACATGAAATTCTACTAAAATAGTCGCAGATACCTGGAAAAAACAAATAAGGGTTAAAAAGTAAACATTATGACAGTTTGGTGGCATTATTCATTCTTAAATAATTATTGTTATTAGCTGATCTCAAATGCCTCCTCAAGTACAGTTAACGTTAGCCGAAAAGGCAGAATTATGGGCTAATATGTGGAGATAACTATAAAACAGTGCGTGAAGCAGGAGTTATATTCAATGAACGACATCCAGATAAACAAGTCCATTATTCAACCATAAGCAGAATTTTAAATAATTTTAAACAGACAGGGTCTTTAGAGTATAAATATAAAAATGAACGTACCAAAACTGTATGTACTGAAGAAAATCAATTAGAAGTACTTCAAGCAGTTGTTGAAAACCCTAGAAGATCAACCCAAGAAGTGCATGCTTATACGGGTATAAAAAAAACCTCTATTAAGGAGATTCTTAAAAAACATAAATATCACGCCTATAAGCCAATGTTTATTTGCACGTTTCAAAGACGAGACTATGACTTGTGGTATGATTTCTGCATGTGGATTCAAGGAGAAATAGAAAATCAACGTGATTTCCATAAACACATACTTTTTGGGGATGAATCCACGTTCACTACAAATGGCGTTGTTTCTTCCCAAAATTGTAGGTGGTGGTCGGACGAAAATCCAAATTTTGTCATTGACAACAAAAACCAGTATTACCAAAAAACAAACGTTTGGTGCGGTATTATTAACGACAAATTAATAGGACCGTTCTTTTTTCGCCAAAACCTAACTGGTGCTACCTATTTACATTTTTTGGAAAACGAACTAACAGATTTTTTGGATAATATGAGTATACAAGAACGACGTAAATTATGGTTTTTTACATGATGGTTGTCCGGCTCATTCTGCTAGAATTGTTTCTGTATGGTTAAATGGAGAATTTGATGATAAATGGTTAGGACGAAATACCGATCCACGGTGGCCTCCTCGTTCGCCAGATCTCACTCCACTAGATTTTTTTTATGGGGATATTTAAAGCAAAAAGTGTACAAGGATCGACCCTTTAATAACGTTGGGGAGCTTGAAATTTCGATACGATTTCATTGCAGAAATATTCCAGCAAGTGTTTTGCGATCCACGCTTAGTGAATTTTATGATCGGACAATTAAATGCATTGAACGTGAAGGTGGATATACGGAGACGCGTTGATAATTTGTTAATAATGCCACACAACGCCATTTTTTTAGTAGAATTTCATGTTTGTCGATTATTTTGTACAATTTTCTAATAAACATTTAAAATAAAAATTTTGCACTTTAAATGGGAGTTTTTAATTTGAAAATTATCATTACTAATGTTTTATCTTGTTAAAAATAATTTTTACGGTATTTTAAAGTTGTGTTTAATGTCCTTGCAACAAACATGAAGTTTGTGATTCCTTAATAAATTAAAAAGCTAAGTTAATTTTACAAATATGCTTGAATTTGAACAAAGATGTTTGAAATTAATTTGATTTTGTTTAATTTATTAAGGTTTTTAGGGTGATAATAAAAAAAAATTTATTTTGGGAAATAATTAATATTTTTAAAAATTTTTTGTTTTTTATTTTATGAGGCCACGTTTTCAAACCTATGCATAACTTTGAATTCTAAACACCTTTTCTTAATAACATTTCGCTGAATTCTCTGAAATAGGGGTACTTTATTCTTGTACAAGTTTTATATTTTTTGTCGTACCCTGTACGTCATTTAACTTGCAACCATTCCAAGTGCACCAAATAAGATTATAGAACATGCACCAACTTTTATCAAGAATAAAATTTTCTGAGAAATCGGTAATAAAAAACTTTCCAATATGTTGCACACTTAAACGGCCACACTGTATAATACTAAACTAAACTGCAATCTATTTCAATGTTCCCTGTAGTAACGATTTTACCATTTAATAGCACCGGGTCCGCTGAAATAAAGCTTAAATTTTACGTATTTCAAGCGGTGTGTTTCGGCCACGTGCATTATTTTCTGCAAGATCAATTAAATTTTGCGTTGGTAACGGCATAAGATCATCCAAAATAGCTTGATTTGGAGAGTGCATTTTTGCTTCACGTAAAATATTATACAGAACACAGGCACACATAATTAATTTATCTGTGGTTTCGGGAGCAACAGCTATAGGCTGGAAGAAAATGCGAAAATATATATTCCGAACGCATTTTCGGTTTTACGCCTTGCACGAGATAGGCGATAATTGTATACAGCTTTATTTCGTCTGATCATTCACAAATTGTCTCCTTGAAAAAGGTTTCATTAGATTTTCATGTAAAGCAAATGCTTCGTCTCGAAGAATGACATGTGGAAGAACAGTGTTTGTTCGAGGAAGTGTTTGTGGAGGTGGGATGTTAAATTAGTTTTTTAAAATTTTTCTTCCAAAATTGCTTTTGAGATATATTCCTGCATCTCCTTCCCGACCGTTTGATTAGAATGTCAATAGCGACAAATTTTAAATCGGCATCGACAATCGCAAGAATAACGATAGAATAAAATTCCTTATAATTGAAGAACAGGGATCCACTGTTTTTTGGGTGATTGTATTCGGATATGTTTGCCGTCTATCGTTCCTACACAATTTGAAAAATTCCATTTTGATAAATATTAAAATAAATAATATATAAATACCACAATTTTGACATGTGTACTGTCACATCGAAGGGATATCTAAAAATAAATTTCACTTTTTCATTGCTACTTTTTATTCTACACAAAAGTACATCATCAGATCCTTCATGCGACGTTTCGTCTTTAGGTCACATTCATCAACTTAATTTTTTTTAAATACGAGTCTGGATTTTTTTGTTTAAAGTATGAAGAGCGCCGAAGACTACGTCAATGGTATACAACACTTACTGGCTTTCCGACGTTTTGTTCCTTAAATTCGAAGAAACTGAAGATTTTTAAATTATTGTTACTAATTCTGTTTTTAATTGTTATTACAAACTACTGTTTCTTTTTATTTCAAACTAATAAGTGTATCAAATTTCGACTTAGTGTACAAGTAATTTGTTTTATTATTACAAATAAAATTGGACTCTTAAAGGCCGGCATTAGACTATCAAATATATTTGACAAAGATATTTTATAAAAAAATTTTTATAAAATATTTGAAGTGTAATATCAGTTCTTTATAAAATATTTATTTTATAAAAGATATTTTATAAAAGATAACAACAGACGATTATCTTTGATAAAAGATTTTATAGTTGATTGGTAACGGTAGTAACCTCATTTTCTGACAATAAGGCATACATTTGACATTGACTGCGACTGGTAGTGGTATATAATACCATGGCGAAAAATAAGTTTGTCTGGTGCATTTCAACAACAAAATTGCTAATTTCGGAGTATGAAAGGTTCGAAATATTGTACAACCATCAACAACCGGGTTACAAAAACCGAAATAAAAGACTGGATATATTTATTTATTTATTTTCACTTTTTGCCTTGCAAGTTTCTGGGATTATGCTTGAAAGGGTACATTGAGGTATGCGACTGCTGTACTGTAAACTAGCATAACTCTCCCCTGTTGCCATAAACCGAAGGATAACCATAAGGCGTTCCTCAACGCTGATACAATTCCTTAAATGTGCATTCTGTCGGGATATCAATGGTGATATCTTTATAACAATAAAGTTAAATGTGTCCTCGTCCATTCTTAAATAGTTTTTATAACTCCTAATACCTTCAACTCGTAACTTCCGAAGGATATTGTGGTGGACACCCCTTAAATTACGTCTTGCCACCCAGGGCCTTACCCAAAGGCGCCTGGCTCTTTTTTTTGTTTTTTTAATACTAAACACATTGTAATCACGGCAGCATTTAACGCTAGACAAGCTAATGCACGTCTATCGTTCATTTTTAATTGTAAAAACGTGACAAGTTCTTTCAAAAATTGTCAAAGTTCTTTGACAGTGTAATACTAGTAAAAACTTTTATAAAAGAAATATTATCAATGAAATGCTACAAAATATTTTATAAAAGATCTTTGTCAAATATATTTGATAGTCTAATACCGGCCTTAGCCAGCACTTTCTTAAGACTTTTAAAAGATAGATTGAGTTTTACATTTTCAAATTATACCGAATTAAAAAAAAAGTAAATTACAGGAACGTACTAGGGGTATTTTAATGAAGATGGTCAACATAAGGAACAAAACATCGGAAATCCAGTAAGTATTGTATACCGCTGAACATAGATTTAGGTCTTCTTTCATAACTGAAAGAACAAAAAGCCAGGCCCGTATTTAAAAAATTAAGTTGATGATGGTGACCCAAACATGAAACGTCTCATTAAAGATCTGATGATGCCAACTTGTGAAGAATAACAAATATTAGTTAGTAATGAGAAAGTCAAATTTATTTTTGGACATTTCTTCGAACAAAGCCAGGAAAAAATAAAAAGCGAAACGCAAAATTTTAGATTTTCCCAAATATTTTGAAAGCCCGTGTATTTATTTTTGATTTCTTTGCGACATTTGGGCCCATAATTACGCAAGTTTGCCCCAATTTAACCGAATTCGTATCTCTTACCGCTTCCGAAATCCCAATGGCGAGGGACGAGTTTGTTACACCCTGTATAATTTATAAATGTTATAAAATTAAAAAGTCCGAAATTGACTGAACTGCTTATAATTCTTATTTTAGATAAAAATGTAAGCAATACATGTTGTTGTGCTTTCCAGTGTGCTAATCATCACAATTTATTTTTCAGCACAAGATTATTATAATAGAAAACTATATCCGCATTAGCAGAATAATTTTGAGAGTCCACTATTTAAATTGTGCATCCTGCATAACATAATGTTAAATGTGCATCATAGGAGGTCTGATAATAAAGCGACGCTGATGAATTTCCACTTTTTCTTTTGCTCTATTGGTAGAAATTGGGTTCCCTCGCACCAATAGCCTTCTGTACATCTTTGTGAACTGTTTTTAACTTTTCTTCCTTGTAGTACTGCATCTTCCAACCGTCCTGTTATCTGTTCAGTCGTAATTTATAGGAGACTTAACTTAAATAAATATTTCTTTTATAATATTTGTAGGAAAGCTTCCTTAATTTTTGGAATAAACATGATATTATTACATCGCAGTGTCAATTCACACATTATGGAATCTCATGGCAATTTCCTTAGTTTCCCTGGTATTTTTAAATCTATTTTCTTAATAACATTTAATAGAAACACGTGAAGAACGCCTTTATGTTAAATAGGGAATACATTGCCTTTTTGCATTACACCGACACGTAAACACCATGTAAGTGTCTCATACCTTAAGTAGCCAAATTTCTGTACCTACCTAAAATTTTAAGTTATGATTTATAACCTAAATTTTCAATTAATTCAAATACGAAATTGTCAGTTTTTGTTTTCTCTCTCATGGAGTTTCTCAATGATGATCTGGACGTTTTCGATATCATTGAACAGCCAAAGGAACGAACTTCTTTTCCTTCTGCCGTATAAGTTGGAGCTCTTTTCCTCGTATTGATTTATTCCATTTCGCTAAAAAATGCCGGTGGTGCAATATTGCCACTGTTATAGGCTACTTTGTTAAGTTTTCATTTTAAGGTCAACTTAAATTTTACGTTTTCCTTAGTAATTCCATACTTAAGCGACAAGTTGGTAAAGCGGGCATTAGATATGACTTATGTTCCTCCTTTAAATATATATTTCTGATTTGGTTACTTAGGTTCTTGAGAGAACACATCTGAAAAGAGAAAAATATAAGTATTATTTTTATATGGTCGACATCCCCATTCTTGGAAACTACTACTCAAAAAATAATAAATTATAAATAATGGAAAGAGATTTTTCAATAACCTTTAAAGTAATGTGCCACTTGACATCCTCCCCCTTCCCTTTTAAGATTTCAAGGGTAACATATATCCCTCCCAGAGGGGGCCCGGGGCCCAGAGGGGGCCCGAAGGGTGCAAACATGGGCGTCGTTAGAAAACTTTGTAGTGGATGGCAATGATAAAATGAGTAATTTTATAAATTTAAAAACCAGGACGCTAGTGGTAGCAAAAAGAGGAAAAAGTCCGCTGCCGGCGAACTTGTTTATGAACCACGTCCCACGTACAAGCCCAAAATACACACCTCAATGTGGCTAATAATTTATAGTAAACACTAGAAAAACCTGCGGTAAGGTGTGAATTCAGATAACTTGTAAGAAATTTTGACAAATTCTCGTTATATTTAATTTAAAATGCGCCACATTTTTACTTAAGTCACAACAGACGAACAAGAGTAATTTTTTTTTCGAGGAGAGTTTTCCATTTTCTGAAGATTTTTCAGAGACGGCCGAAAACAAACCAAAAAATAACTCCATATTTATTTCAAGAAACATTGATTATTGATTAGCTTATTTATATTTTAATAGTATTCTACTGTTGTAATGCCAAATATGCAAAAACTTCATCGTAAAAAAGTTCATTGTTTGTTAATACTACAACGAGATCTCTTGAGTGTCCTGGCTAGTTGTATTTCGTATTTCCCGTATAAGTTTTGATTAATTTTAAACCAAAAAAAAGGTTCTCTTGACTGAGGCGGAAGTAATTGGTTTTTAAGTTCATTTTTCAGTTGAACAGAATCAATCATTTTATATTCAATAAACTGTCAAATAGTTCTTGCGGAAACAATTTTGAATAGGATTAAAAATTATTTTTGGTCAATAAATCGAAAAAATTTAAGTCATTGATGAAAATGAATGAAAATGTAGTTTTAATTTAATTAATAACGGTGCCTAAAATGTCTTTATAAATTTGTTTATATAGCAGCTTCGGATCCGCTATATTAGATTTTTTCTTCGTTTGGCTTCGCTTCGATTAAGAGAAATATTTTCGAAGGCACTATCCCACCATGCACCGCCGCGAATGGCGAATTTACTTTAGTGCCTGTTCTCGCCAAAGCAACTGGCAACGGCAACGGAACTGCAACGCGACCGCAACTTCAGTTGAGTTGCTCATGCGTTCCCACTGAAATCAAAGCAACCGCAACGCAACTGCAACGCGACCGTAACTTCAGTTGATTTGCTCTTGCGTTCCCACTGGAATCAACTGGTTGGAAGTCCCTTTTGACATGAGCAAAATGTCGTCTTCGTCACATAAAGATATAGCCGCAACATACTTGCTCGTTAAAAAGCTTTTTATACCATAATATCAGGTAAACTGATAAAACAGACATTTTTTTCGTATGGAAACGAAATACTATTGAAACAGGTAATGACGCGCGTTCACTTTTTCCCTGCTCAACAGTATGCATGGTGTCTGGAATCATGTTAAAGCCCACACAGACTTCGTGATTTTTCATCGGTTCATCGGTTTTCGTGACTTTTCATCTTTGTGACATTACTTACTTACCATATCCATGGTAACCTACTGAATTTTATAGCTGAACTTTGTAAATATGTGTATCGTTATTTTCGAATTTTTAAAATTAAATAAATGAATTACATGAAGAGATAATTGCGTAGACTTTATTTGCAGAAATGATTTTTACTTTTAATGTAGTAAGAGCTAAAAATGATATCATGTCTCATTGATTGTTTACGAAACGTTTTTTCAATAATATAACTTGTTTAGAAGAAATTGTAATTTCTTTTGTAACCACAAGTGGTATGGCGATTCTTTTGGGCCTGTGTCTAACCCAGATATATCTCTAATTGGTTTAGTTTTAAAAATAAATTAAATTCAATATTTATCTTAGATATGTCAAATTTGAATTTTACGAAATTTACAAGTATCTAGATTTTATGCGCTACCCCGTACAATTAGACATATCAGGAAATTGGCCCATTATACAGGCCTGCATGAAATTGTTGATGACGTGATTTTTGTTTGTTAAGCTCAGTTTTTATATAAAAATAACTAATTAAAATACAATTGGTCTCTATCACCCACAGAATTTTTTTTTGCCAAAAAAAAGAACAAAATATTAAAAAACCTTATAATACGCGTTCTAATACATTTTATAATGCAACTTCTAGGTGTTAACCCAAAAATGATTTTCTATGGTGTTAAGAAATTTATTAAGTAGGCGCTCAATACCTGAGGAAAATCTTTTATCATGGCTGTGATACAATATGAAATTCACAACTGGAAAGTGTGTGGAGATCTAAAACTTTTAGGCCTTCTCTTGGATCAGCAGTCTGGATTTACTAAATTTTCATGTTGTCTATGTGAGATTTCCGGCTCTGTCAGAGGCAAAATTAAAGGAGGGAATCTTTGTAGGGTCGCAGAGTAGAAGCTTGATGAAAGATACAGAATTTGAAAATGTAATGGAAGATAAAATAAAAACAGAAACTATGTTGAGATCGTTGAAAATATGCTGGAAAAATTCACGATTCTTGGCTGCAATATGATCATGAAAATTCACTTTCTGCATTCCCATTTGGACTATGTCCCGGAAAATCTTGGGGACGTAAGTGAAGAACAAGGTGAAAGATTTCACCAAGATATTAAAGAGATGGAGAAAAAATACCAGTTGCGCTGGGACACAATCATGATTGCCGATTACTGTTGGATATTGAGAAGAGATCTTCCTTGAGCTGAATATGACATTGAAAAACAACCACAAAAAGCTTTTCTGAAAAAGAAAACGTTTTTAAGAAGCGTAAAGAATAAATAACTATTTCTAATAGTTTGTATGTGTATATTTTGTATATTCTTGTATTTTTTCTTTAATGTATTATAAAACTAGCTTATAAATGAAATAAATCGTGCTTTTTCTATATTTTTGGATTGTACTGGTTTGAAAAATAACCTTATGTGATACAAAAAACTAAAAGCAGATTTGAAATCAGCGTTACCCAATTATTAGCAGTACTACAGCCCACTAACAGTTTAAAATTTTCAATCAACTTGCAAAGTGTTAAAAAATGCAGGCCTGTGTTATTAACGAAATGACAGCTTATTAATTAGGACGTGGATCTTTGAATATTCAATTGGCTAGTGTATTTGTTTCTACGGTGGATGTTTGGGATATTAACATGATATTCCATATTTCACGGATATATGGTTTTAGATAAGATTTAACAAATTATAAAGAGACTAAAGCCGCAAACACACTATTATCACGTCACATGAATTCACGTGTTGTTATATCGGCAAAATAGCACATGCTGTCACGGCTTAGAAACAGACTACGTACACTGCAGATCATTTTTATTACATATTTTGTGTTTGTCAAGATCGCAAGTGAATCTTGTATCCTTCTAGCGTTAAACTCTGACACAGTGTTATTACGCGTGCCGAATATGTAAATTTGCAGAAATAAAATTGTGCTGTCAAGTATAACTTGCCGTGAGCTGCATGAGGTGACTATAGTGTACTTTTAAACCTATTTATAAGCAAGCATAAACCGCCTTGCAGATATTTCGGCTATGCCGTGACATTGCGTGATACCCTGTGATCTTACCTGACGTGATAATAGTGTGTTTGCAGCTTTAGTGTATCCACTAAATTGTCACGTTGGAAGGAAATCCCCACACACCTCGGTTTTAATTACGAATGACGCACTGTCGGGACAAAAAGCAAGCATCGACAGATGTACGTCGTGACGGTGCATCGTGACAGTTTTCGCCCATACACTTCGGTTTTGGCATGACGCGATGGCCGGTCACGAACACAGATGAACTGATGAAAATCACGAGGTCTGTGGGGGGATCTAGTATTGACAGATGTCCCTCGTGACGGTGTATCGTGACAGTTTTTTCCCATACACTTCGGTTTTGACACGACGGCCCGTCACGAACACCGATGACCTGATGAAAATCACGGTAGTAGGCAAGGCGCCCCTTCAGCCTGGGAACTTTTTTGATACCGTGGGAACTTTTTTGATACCGTGGGAACTTTTTCCAGACCGTGGGAATATCGGCGTTTCTTTGATCCCTTTGTCGGCGTTTCCTTTGTCGGTGTTTCCTTTGTCGGCGTTTCTTTGTCAATGCCACTCACTGAGACCTCGGAATTTTTTAAAGACCGTGGGAAAATTTTTTGGGGTGGTGTGATCCGTGGGAGTTTTAATGAGACCGTGTCGGCGTTTCTTTGTCTACGCCGCTCACCCCTTTATATCGTTAAGAGATGGAATGTTTTGAATGGGAACTTGAGACCGCGAGAATTTTTTAAAGACCGTGGGAAAATTTGAGGGTGTGACCCGCGGGAAGTTTTAACCAATGGGAAAGTGATGTTAGTTGGTACAGGTGATTCCGTGAATAGCTATGATGATGGACATACTGGATACGATAATGTATATAAATTGTTAAGAGATGGAATGTTTTTTGGGTTTTTATAGAGACCGTGTGAATTTTTTAAAGACCATGGGAAAATTGGGGATGTGATCCGTGGGAAGTTTCAACCAATGGGAAAGTGATGTTAGTTGAGACAGGTGATTCCGCGAATAGCCAAGGTGTGTGAAGGACGTACTGGGACACGATAATGAAATTATATATATTATGGTTAAGAGATGGTATGATTTTTAGGGATTTTTACCGAGAAGACCGTGGAAGAATTTATTGGGGGTCTGCCTGACCCTAATTGATTGCCGACGTGGTCGATATGTATTTAATGACATAGCATTTGCGATATTTAAGGACATCACACGTTCTCGTTAAAAATCTGTCCATGTAGGCGATAGGTATTTATAGCGTGTGATACTGTCTGTATATCCATATGTCTATATATCCGTACATCAGTATATCCGTATATCCATATATCAGTATAGATGTTAAAGATAACAGGATAGGAGAGACCAACAATAAGATCATTTAGATATATAAACTATTTTCACGGAAATCAAATTTTACAAAATTAGAATAATAACTGTAAATCCCTTCACATACTAAACAAATTTTTAATGTTCTAAAAATGCATTAGTAATAGTTGTATATAAAATGAAAATGATTTTATAGATTTTAGTTCTCACAAAATACAAGACTTTTCATAACTTGATGACAGAAAAAAAAATTAGAAGAATATCACCTCTGCTATTTTTAGTCGGCCTCTATTATTATACTATTAGAAAACGGAATTTTTATAGTGATAGGAGTATACACCTAAAAGCACTTAAAACTATTACATGTTTTTGGAACAAAACCATAACATTTTGTTGTGGTCCTCTACAGTCTACACGGAGCAAATAGTGGTAACTTCACTTTAATCGTTCTATTTTAACGTAGGACTTGATTAAAAGAGGAGAAAAAAATTAAGACAATTTCTATGACCAGTGGACATATGGACAACCATTGCTATTTTACAAATAATATCAGTATTATAGAACGTATAGAGTATTGAGCATTTTTAAGACATATTTAGGTCGAATGATATCCTTAATGTATATAATCACCTTAAACTACAGTTTAATATTAGCTATTTCATTTGTGTAAGTTTGGTGTATAGCGTATGTGATTTGTTATACCCAGTGTTTATGCTTATGGGTGTAAGTGTTATAAATTAAAGTAGATTTCATTAGTGAAATTTTATTTATTACCGACACCGATTAAAGATCAGAGTTTCAAGTAAAAAGTAGTAATGAGTCCAAATTATTCTTCTTATTTCTATTTTACAAAATGATTTTGACTCATCTAAATGATTATTTTCTATTCTTTCCTGAAATACCCCGCATAAGTTATTTGACCATAATATTAAATTTTAAATATTACCGACCCTGTTCTTGTACTATACTGTATATTGGCTTGTATTGAGTTGAATACAACTAATATTTGTTCTAAAGCAGAATTTTTATTCGGTTATTTAATAATAATTAGGGTAAAATAGATGAAATAGCTTCCTATCGCTATGTTTAATAGAAGTTATACACAAGAAGCCATGGGCAAACAATTTATATAAAAAATCTTAATGAGTCTGCCAGAAACATGAAATGACCGTTTTTATTTATTTATTGTGAGGTAAAAACGACATTTTAAAAGCAAAAACCATTAAAACAAAAATATATTCAGTATTCTCTTTTATTGTACAAAATACTTATTACATGATCCGGAGTACATATTCTACATATTTTATTCTATTCTGGTTTTTTTTTCCTGAAAGGTATACTTATAGAAAACTTCCATCTATAGTTTAACCGCAGTTCATGTCGTTACTTCATGTTCGTCTATTCCTCGAATATTCTTCGATATTTCACACATATTTAACGTTTGACGGTCTGCGATAGTCTACTCATAGAACAAACATCAATTTATTACGTCACAAATTTCGTCTACACCAGTCCCTTCTTCGAGTTTCAGCTGAAGTGATCGTATACGAACGACATCCTTGTAAATTGGTGTACACTTGAATATCTACAAACCGTATTGGATCAGAATAAACTTGAATTTTTGATATTAATGAATCAAGTATATCTTTCTCAAACCAATGTATCAAATCAACATGTAATAGGTCCATTTCCTCGGTTTCGATTCGTATTTTATTTGTTCCAGAATGAAATCTGACCGAAAAAATGATCTTGGCCATATCTGGTGTGCCGCTTCGTGCGAATTTTATTTGATTTAATGATGCATGAAAACAGCAACGAAGACGCTCTCTGATTTCTTCGACAGTCTGGGGTTCTAAGCACTTATATACAGGAGGATTTTTTATTTGATCATTGACTATAGACTTTAATAATACAAATTTTGCTTCCTCATTTTGTCCGATAGCTGCATGATAACACTCATTGCAAAATGTTTTAGAATCGTAATAAGTCATTCCTTTACTATCTTTTCTTTGAATACTCCCAACGCGAATTCCATCATTGTGTAAGCATATCTCGCACTTTTCACTCAAACATTCGTGAGAGAAGCAAGATTTCTCCAAAAAACACTCTTTAGGCATGTTGTGATTTGTAACAAGTCTTTACACCTCAACTGATCAACAGAAACTGAACTTTCTACGTAAATATATTTGAATATATTGTAGATTAATCATGGTAAGCGTAAAGGTGCTGATGGTAATATGACCTGTAGAGTGTACACTAAGATAAAGCCAGACAGCGAAACATTTTCTTATAAAATCTGCAAATACACTCACTGTGCGACTATAAAGGTGGATGGTTTACGCAGCGAGATAATTATACGTCCGGGTATAACTAAATAAAAAATAGTAATAACATATTTCGTTAAAATCCATAAATTTGCGATTCTTGATAAAAATTACTCTAGTCAATCACCTTGTAAAAGATTAGAAAAATACACCTTATATTTGTTTAATTTCATAACAAGTTGCGATTCTACATAAAATTATACGCTATTAGTGAGAAAAAGGAAAAGATCAAAAACGAGCGTTGGGGCATTTATTTCGCTATTTTAAAAATAATATGGGTAAAATAGAACATATAAAGGAGTATTTTTATTCTTTAAACCCGACGTACCTGTTTAAGTTCGATTGTTACCACGTAATATCTGCACGATAGGGTATACTAGAAGTATAGCATGCTTTTTGATACTATCTATTTCATTTAAGTATAAGTGGAATCACGTATGTGAAAAGTTTTTGTGTTTTGATATAAATTAGGATAGATTTCACTAGCAAAATTTTATTTTTTATCAATGCACTTAGACGAGAATTTATTCGGGAAAACCGTTTCTGTTCATGTAAAGTAGCAAATATTTGAATATGATTTCAAAATTATTTCCCTTCAAAAGGAACTAGAACTAATGTAAGAGAGAGCGAGAGAGAAGAAAATATGACTATTCATTTAAATAAATCTAAGAATATAATTGACAGAATTTTACTAGCTTGTAGTCTTTGTTTGCTATTATATTCAAGCATACAGAACATCTGATTTTAAGGACAAGCGAAGAAGCGAACACGTTATCTCGATATTGGCATATCAAGGATAACAGTAACTCTCTCAATTGTGTCGAGGAAACGGGGTAAAAAAAAAACCTGCATCGAACCACGGTTACCTAAGCTAACGAATGAATATTGAATTATTTTTGAAGGTCAACGTAACTAATGACCACCTGACTTCATGGCTAAAGCTTACCTACGATCGTACTCGTTCAATGGCGTATTTGTATCCCTGAGAAGGGGTGTAAAATAACGCAGCTCACAAAGGATACGTAAAAAAAACACCTGAATCGATTCAAGGTTACATCTTCTCATATACAAGGCTAAAAAAACACTCCTGGTATTCTGAAAATTGAATTGTTTCAAGGTTTATGTAACGTCTTCAAGGCTAAAGCATACCTATGATCGTACGCGATCAATGTCGTTTGCAGTAAACATTGGGGTGTATTTAACCAAGTATATTTTCATAAGAAGGAATAAATTATTTTCACTCGATATTATATTCAAAGAAATTTTGGAAAAGATGCACTGAAATATGTTGTTTGTTTCATATATTAGCCCTCTACACTGCTTGCGTGTGAGTATTGCGCTATTTATACTGGTAGACTTTAGACAAAAAATTTTAACCCTTAAAGCAAAAAAAAAAGAATGTATATATTTAAAGAAAAAAATAATTTTGATGTATATCACCTACCCTGACATCCATACTCTAAAATATATGTAATGGAACTCTATTACCCATCATAACCCCATAGGGATGGCTGCTAGATGGTTTCTTTAATAGCCAAGAGGCAACAATTTTCCTTGATCGTGTCTATAAGACAGGCACTGTATATAGTTGAAAACATTACATTCAAAGTAAAAAAAAAAATCTCTTAATTCTTACATATCAGTTTTTAACGTCTTTGCAGTCTGAAACTAAGTAGGTATGTTTTTAAATTTAAACCGCTAATTAAAAAAAATATTGGAGGAAAGACACATACGAATTTAGAAAATTATAATTTCCCATCATAACCCTTTAGAGATGGCCGATAAATGATTTCTTTAATAGCCAACAGGCAACAATTTTCCCTGATCGTGTCTATAAGACATATGGAAAACACTGTATATACCAAACTCTTTAAAGGTGTCAACCTCTTTTGTAGGGAGGGATTATCGATCACCAGAGTCGGTACGTCTCCCCTCGGAAGGGTACCTGTCGTGTTTCCATGCGGAAAAAAGTCGATCATTCCTTTATATCAAACAAAGAAGCCAAATCGTATATAAAATATTTAAGTTTTAACTCTATTATTTATCGCAACCCTTTCAGGATGATTTAATAAATTTTCTATTTCATTATAAGTAATTATTGATTAAATACAGTATTTTTACCAATTATCAAACAATAGTTGAAAACATTACGTTCCAAGTAAAAAATCTCTTAATTCTTACATATCAGTTTTTAACGTCTTTGCAGTCTGAAACTAAGTAGGTATGTTTTTAAATTTAAACCGCTAATTAAAAAAAAACATTTGAGGAAAGACACATACTAATTTAGAAAATTATAGTTTCCCATCATAACCCTTTAGAGATGGCCGATAAATGATTTCTTTAATAGCCATCAGGCAACAATTTTCCCTGATCGTGTCTATAAGACATATGGAAAACACTGTATATACCAAACTCTTTAAAGGTGTCAACCTCTTTTGTAGGGAGGGATTATCGATCACCAGAGTCGGTACGTCTCCCCTCGGAAGGGTACCTGTCGTGTTTCCATGCGGAAAAAAGTCGATCATTCCTTTATATCAAACAAAGAAGCCAAATCGTATATAAAATATTTAAGTTTTAACTCTATTATTTATCGCAACCCTTTCAGGATGATTTAATAAATTTTCTATTTCATTATAAGTAATTACTGATTAAATACAGTATTTTTACCAATTATCAAACAATAGTTGAAAACATTACGTTCCAAGTAAAAAATCTATTAATTCTTACATATCAGTTTTTAACGTCTTTGCAGTCTGAAACTAAGTAGGTATGTTTTTAAATTTAAACCGCTAATTAAAAAAAAATATTGGAGGAAAGACACATACTAATTTAGAAAATTATAGTTTCCCATCATAACCCTTTAGAGATGGCCGATAAATGATTTCTTTAATAGCCATCAGGCAACAATTTTCCCTGATCGTGTCTATAAGACATATGGAAAACACTGTATATACCAAACTCTTTAAAGGTGTCAACCTCTTTTGTAGGGAGGGATTATCGATCACCAGAGTCGGTACGTCTCCCCTCGGAAGGGTACCTGTCGTGTTTCCATGCGGAAAAAAGTCGATCATTCCTTTATATCAAACAAAGAAGCCAAATCGTATATAAAATATTTAAGTTTTAACTCTATTATTTATCGCAACCCTTTCAGGATGATTTAATAAATTTTCTATTTCATTATAAGTAATTACTGATTAAATACAGTATTTTTACCAATTATCAAACAATAGTTGAAAACATTACGTTCCAAGTAAAAAATCTATTAATTCTTACATATCAGTTTTTAACGTCGTTGCAGTATATTGGAGGAAAGACACATACGAATTTAGAAAATTATAATTTCCCATCATAACCCTTTAGAGATGGCCGATAGATGATTTCTTTAATAGCCAACAGGCAACAATTTTCCCTGATCGTGTCTATAAGACATATGGAAAACACTGTATATACCAAACTCTTTAAAGGTGTCAACCTCTTTTGTAGGGAGGGATTATCGATCACCAGAGTCGGTACGTCTCCCCTCGGAAGGGTACCTGTCGTGTTTCCATGCGGAAAAAAGTCAATCATCCCTTTATATCAAACAAAGAAGCCAAATCGTATATAAAATATTTAAGTTTTAACTCTATTATTTATTAGAATAATACAGACGATTTTTTAATTCAAAGGAACACTGTTGTCACCTTAGGATGCCAAGTCAGAAGCACGAGTTCTTCTTCAGGTCAAGGATTCACGAAAGGATTCCTAGGTAGAAGCAAGAGAGGTGCGCTCGTGAAGAACGGCCGTCTAAGTGTGAGGGTGCCCCTTCTTGTCCGCTCCGGATTCCGAGTCGATGACGTCAGCGGGACGTGGGGTGTAGGCTGGTTCGATACTCAAGCGACGGGTTCGATGGTGGCGACGCCAAAAGGGGTAGTACGGAGAGTTTACGTACTACTGAAGGGTGTTTTTCCTGTTAAAAGTAGAAAAAATATATTAGAAGAATAATACCGATGATTTTTGTTTTAATTAAAAGGAACACTGTTCTTACCTTAAGATGCCAAGTCAGAAGCAAGAGTTCTTGTTCAGGTGTAGGATCCACGCAAAGATGCCAAGGCAGAAGCAAGAGAGGTAGCTCGTGAGGAACTGTCGTCTACGGGCGAGGGTGGCCTTTTTATCTGCTCCGGAGGCCGAATCGGTGACGTCAGCAGGACGTGGGGTCTGATACTCAAGCGACGGATTGGATGGTGGCGACGCCAATAGGGGTAGTACGAGCAGTTTATGTACTAATGAAGTGTGTTGTGTTCAAAGTTCATTTTTTAAAAATAATGCATAAAACGCGATGATCATTTGTTTCCTCGCTTTTGCCATTTTAATCATCGGAAAAAATGTTACTAATTTAACCAGCATCATAGCTCTAATAATGACCGAGTTAGCAAGACAACAAACCTGAACAATCCCGAGACACCCTGCATAGTTCCACAGATGGAGTAGAGAATGTATTAGGTTCTTTCCTCATTTCCTACAAAAACTTTGTTAGTTCTTGTAGAAACCGTGGGTCAATTGTTATAAGTTGGACCAATTGGCAATAACCATTGAAATGGGCTTATCGATATCAAAATTAAAAAACGAAATAGTAGACAAAAGAATTCAGGGTTTTCGCTCTCATGTATGAATTTTCGTAATGCCGGATGGTCTGGCCATCATAATTCCATAACGTATTCGTATACCGGGTGATGCGGCCAGCCAGGATACATGATATCCCACGTAAATTGTGAGATAATTTTTTCAGTCCAAAAAAAAAATATACTTAAATTTTTTAAAGACTACAATCAGAAAAATATCCTTGTTCAATTTAAAGTGTATATTCCTAGTAACTAATAAAATGCATTTTTAAAATGTCAAACTAGGAACTATGGATTTCACACTTTCTCTCACACCAGGAAATAAATGATTAAAAATTTGTCAAAGTCATTTTATGTCAATGTTATAATGTCAATATTATTTTATGTGATACTATTTCCGCCGCAATACCGTTTAATCATTGTAACGATTTCCTCAACTGACGATTAGAAATATTCAAAGCGAAAATTATTTTAAAAATTAAAAACGTTGACAAGCGTAAACCTAATTATAAAAGTGATTTCATTTTAGCCTGAATTAAAATTAAACGGTATCGTATGCCAGATTTAAGCTAGTTCGAAGACATAATTTTTCTATTATCCTAAAACGATATGTGAAAAAAGCTCAAATTTTACAGACTTTTTAATCTCATTATCCTCTTTAAAAAGTCTTAATAAATGGATTCTTTCAAATCAATACTGGGCGAATATTTCATCACATACAAAAATAACCCTAAAATGACCTAAGGGACATGCATTATTGGTATTGATTAAATAATTCTCTTTATTTAGAATGTTCGGAAAATACGGGCAAAACGTTGATGACAGACTACTCACGTCATAATAGATCACAATTTAAATCAGATTAGTTATATCTGAAATTGTTTTATTTAGCTGTTATAAATTTAGGGTTTGCCCAACTGAAAACGTACGTATTTTAGGGGTTTTCTTGATCACTCTTAATGGGAAAAAATACGTAATTGGTAACTTATAACATACTCAAGAGGCATTAAAAGAGCATTTTAGGAGATATACAAAAGAATTATGTAAATAGTTCATGCTAGTGTCAAATGTCATGCAAAAAAAAATGTATAATGAATTTCATGCATTGACTACTGTAAAATCACAGAGGCGATGGTAGCGCGAAGGTAACGCGGTTGTAACGCGATGGCAACGCGACGGTAACGAGATGGCAACGAGATGGTAACGCGAGGGTAGCGCGATGATAGTGACACGCAAGACCGTATTTCAGAGAGACTTTGTACTACACAGTGGTGTTTATCTTAGAACTACCTAATACAAAAAGTTCTCAATTAGTTAAAAATCGTATGTATAATCACAAAACGATTATAGCCAGTCGGTCGATAGGGAAACCCAAACCTGATTCTCATATTGAAGATACCTCTTTTAGTTTATACGTATTACTGTACTTTTTCATGCAATAAGAGGCTGATACATAAAAAAGTGGTAGCTTTACTTAAAAAGTAAATCCTCCATTTAAGAACTAACATCCGCATATTATTCTTAAGTGGTATCATCCGTGAATAGAGCTATATTTGTATTGTATTGTTTTAATGGATTTAATACCCCATAAATCGATTTCGGAGGGAACTTTAACGTGTACCGTTTACTTGAGTCACTATCATAAAAAGTATTAATTTTTCTATTATAATAATAAGTTGTTGGTACATGTCTTAGATAAAATAAGATATAATTAAGAGTTGGGCAAACCCTAAATTTATAACAGCTAAATAAAACAATTTCAGATATAACTAATCTGATTTAAATTGTGATCTATTATGACGTGAGTAGTCTGTCATCAACGTTTTGCCCGTATTTTCCGAATATTCTAAATAAAGAGAATTATTTAATCAATACCAATAATGCATGTCCCTTAGGTCATTTTAGGGTTATTTTTGTATGTGATGAAATATTCGCCCAGTATTGATTTGAAAGAATCCATTTATTAAGACTTTTTAAAGAGAATAATGAGATTAAAAAGTCTGTAAAATTTGAGCTTTTTTCACATATCGTTTTAGGATAATAGAAAAATTATGTCTTCGAACTAGCTTAAATCTGGCATACGATACCGTTTAATTTTAATTCAGGCTAAAATGAAATCACTTTTATAATTAGGTTTACGCTTGTCAACGTTTTTAATTTTTAAAATAATTTTCGCTTTGAATATTTCTAATCGTCAGTTGAGGAAATCGTTACAATGATTAAACGGTATTGCGGCGGAAATAGTATCACATAAAATAATATTGACATTATAACATTGACATAAAATGACTTTGACAAATTTTTAATCATTTATTTCCTGGTGTGAGAGAAAGTGTGAAATCCATAGTTCCTAGTTTGACATTTTAAAAATGCATTTTATTAGTTACTAGGAAAATACACTTTAAATTGAACAAGGATATTTTTCTGATTGTAGTCTTTAAAAAATTTAAGTATATTTTTTTTTTGGACTGAAAAAATTATCTCACAATTTACGTGGGATATCATGTATCCTGGCTGGCCGCATCACCCGGTATACGAATACGTTATGGAATTATGATGGCCAGACCATCCGGCATTACGAAAATTCATACATGAGAGCGAAAACCCTGAATTCTTTTGTCTACTATTTCGTTTTTTAATTTTGATATCGATAAGCCCATTTCAATGGTTATTGCCAATTGGTCCAACTTATAACAATTGACCCACGGTTTCTACAAGAACTAACAAAGTTTTTGTAGGAAATGAGGAAAGAACCTAATACATTCTCTACTCCATCTGTGGAACTATGCAGGGTGTCTCGGGATTGTTCAGGTTTGTTGTCTTGCTAACTCGGTCATTATTAGAGCTATGATGCTGGTTAAATTAGTAACATTTTTTCCGATGATTAAAATGGCAAAAGCGAGGAAACAAATGATCATCGCGTTTTATGCATTATTTTTAAAAAATGAACTTTGAACACAACACACTTCATTAGTACATAAACTGCTCGTACTACCCCTATTGGCGTCGCCACCATCCAATCCGTCGCTTGAGTATCGGACCCCACGTCCTGCTGACGTCACCGATTCGGCCTCCGGAGCAGATAAAAAGGCCACCCTCGCCCGTAGACGACAGTTCCTCACGAGCTACCTCTCTTGCTTCTGCCTTGGCATCTTTGCGTGGATCCTACACCTGAACAAGAACTCTTGCTTCTGACTTGGCATCTTAAGGTAAGAACAGTGTTCCTTTTAATTAAAACAAAAATCATCGGTATTATTCTTCTAATATATTTTTTTCTAGTTTTAACAGGAAAAACACCCTTCAGTAGTACGTAAACTCTCCGTACTACCCCTTTTGGCGTCGCCACCATCGAACCCGTCGCTTGAGTATCGAACCAGCCTACACCCCACGTCCCGCTGACGTCATCGACTCGGAATCCGGAGCGGACAAGAAGGGGCACCCTCACACTTAGACGGCCGTTCTTCACGAGCGCACCTCTCTTGCTTCTACCTAGGAATCCTTTCGTGAATCCTTGACCTGAAGAACTCGTGCTTCTGACTTGGCATCCTAAGGTGACAACAGTGTTCCTTTGAATTAAAAAATCGTCTGTATTATTCTAATAAATAATAGAGTTAAAACTTAAATATTTTATATACGATTTGGCTTCTTTGTTTGATATAAAGGGATGATTGACTTTTTTCCGCATGGAAACACGACAGGTACCCTTCCGAGGGGAGACGTACCGACTCTGGTGATCGATAATCCCTCCCTACAAAAGAGGTTGACACCTTTAAAGAGTTTGGTATATACAGTGTTTTCCATATGTCTTATAGACACGATCAGGGAAAATTGTTGCCTGTTGGCTATTAAAGAAATCATCTATCGGCCATCTCTAAAGGGTTATGATGGGAAATTATAATTTTCTAAATTCGTATGTGTCTTTCCTCCAATATACTGCAACGACGTTAAAAACTGATATGTAAGAATTAATAGATTTTTTACTTGGAACGTAATGTTTTCAACTATTGTTTGATAATTGGTAAAAATACTGTATTTAATCAGTAATTACTTATAATGAAATAGAAAATTTATTAAATCATCCTGAAAGGGTTGCGATAAATAATAGAGTTAAAACTTAAATATTTTATATACGATTTGGCTTCTTTGTTTGATATAAAGGAATGATCGACTTTTTTCCGCATGGAAACACGACAGGTACCCTTCCGAGGGGAGACGTACCGACTCTGGTGATCGATAATCCCTCCCTACAAAAGAGGTTGACACCTTTAAAGAGTTTGGTATATACAGTGTTTTCCATATGTCTTATAGACACGATCAGGGAAAATTGTTGCCTGATGGCTATTAAAGAAATCATTTATCGGCCATCTCTAAAGGGTTATGATGGGAAACTATAATTTTCTAAATTAGTATGTGTCTTTCCTCCAATATTTTTTTTTAATTAGCGGTTTAAATTTAAAAACATACCTACTTAGTTTCAGACTGCAAAGACGTTAAAAACTGATATGTAAGAATTAATAGATTTTTTACTTGGAACGTAATGTTTTCAACTATTGTTTGATAATTGGTAAAAATACTGTATTTAATCAGTAATTACTTATAATGAAATAGAAAATTTATTAAATCATCCTGAAAGGGTTGCGATAAATAATAGAGTTAAAACTTAAATATTTTATATACGATTTGGCTTCTTTGTTTGATATAAAGGAATGATCGACTTTTTTCCGCATGGAAACACGACAGGTACCCTTCCGAGGGGAGACGTACCGACTCTGGTGATCGATAATCCCTCCCTACAAAAGAGGTTGACACCTTTAAAGAGTTTGGTATATACAGTGTTTTCCATATGTCTTATAGACACGATCAGGGAAAATTGTTGCCTGATGGCTATTAAAGAAATCATTTATCGGCCATCTCTAAAGGGTTATGATGGGAAACTATAATTTTCTAAATTAGTATGTGTCTTTCCTCAAATGTTTTTTTTTAATTAGCGGTTTAAATTTAAAAACATACCTACTTAGTTTCAGACTGCAAAGACGTTAAAAACTGATATGTAAGAATTAAGAGATTTTTTACTTGGAACGTAATGTTTTCAACTATTGTTTGATAATTGGTAAAAATACTGTATTTAATCAATAATTACTTATAATGAAATAGAAAATTTATTAAATCATCCTGAAAGGGTTGCGATAAATAATAGAGTTAAAACTTAAATATTTTATATACGATTTGGCTTCTTTGTTTGATATAAAGGAATGATCGACTTTTTTCCGCATGGAAACACGACAGGTACCCTTCCGAGGGGAGACGTACCGACTCTGGTGATCGATAATCCCTCCCTACAAAAGAGGTTGACACCTTTAAAGAGTTTGGTATATACAGTGTTTTCCATATGTCTTATAGACACGATCAGGGAAAATTGTTGCCTGTTGGCTATTAAAGAAATCATTTATCGGCCATCTCTAAAGGGTTATGATGGGAAATTATAATTTTCTAAATTCGTATGTGTCTTTCCTCCAATATTTTTTTTAATTAGCGGTTTAAATTTAAAAACATACCTACTTAGTTTCAGACTGCAAAGACGTTAAAAACTGATATGTAAGAATTAAGAGATTTTTTTTTTTACTTTGAATGTAATGTTTTCAACTATATACAGTGCCTGTCTTATAGACACGATCAAGGAAAATTGTTGCCTCTTGGCTATTAAAGAAACCATCTAGCAGCCATCCCTATGGGGTTATGATGGGTAATAGAGTTCCATTACATATATTTTAGAGTATGGATGTCAGGGTAGGTGATATACATCAAAATTATTTTTTTCTTTAAATATATACATTCTTTTTTTTTTGCTTTAAGGGTTAAAATTTTTTGTCTAAAGTCTACCAGTATAAATAGCGCAATACTCACACGCAAGCAGTGTAGAGGGCTAATATATGAAACAAACAACATATTTCAGTGCATCTTTTCCAAAATTTCTTTGAATATAATATCGAGTGAAAATAATTTATTCCTTCTTATGAAAATATACTTGGTTAAATACACCCCAATGTTTACTGCAAACGACATTGATCGCGTACGATCATAGGTATGCTTTAGCCTTGAAGACGTTACATAAACCTTGAAACAATTCAATTTTCAGAATACCAGGAGTGTTTTTTTAGCCTTGTATATGAGAAGATGTAACCTTGAATCGATTCAGGTGTTTTTTTTACGTATCCTTTGTGAGCTGCGTTATTTTACACCCCTTCTCAGGGATACAAATACGCCATTGAACGAGTACGATCGTAGGTAAGCTTTAGCCATGAAGTCAGGTGGTCATTAGTTACGTTGACCTTCAAAAATAATTCAATATTCATTCGTTAGCTTAGGTAACCGTGGTTCGATGCAGGTTTTTTTTTTACCCCGTTTCCTCGACACAATTGAGAGAGTTACTGTTATCCTTGATATGCCAATATCGAGATAACGTGTTCGCTTCTTCGCTTGTCCTTAAAATCAGATGTTCTGTATGCTTGAATATAATAGCAAACAAAGACTACAAGCTAGTAAAATTCTGTCAATTATATTCTTAGATTTATTTAAATGAATAGTCATATTTTCTTCTCTCTCGCTCTCTCTTACATTAGTTCTAGTTCCTTTTGAAGGGAAATAATTTTGAAATCATATTCAAATATTTGCTACTTTACATGAACAGAAACGGTTTTCCCGAATAAATTCTCGTCTAAGTGCATTGATAAAAAATAAAATTTTGCTAGTGAAATCTATCCTAATTTATATCAAAACACAAAAACTTTTCACATACGTGATTCCACTTATACTTAAATGAAATAGATAGTATCAAAAAGCATGCTATACTTCTAGTATACCCTATCGTGCAGATATTACGTGGTAACAATCGAACTTAAACAGGTACGTCGGGTTTAAAGAATAAAAATACTCCTTTATATGTTCTATTTTACCCATATTATTTTTAAAATAGCGAAATAAATGCCCCAACGCTCGTTTTTGATCTTTTCCTTTTTCTCACTAATAGCGTATAATTTTATGTAGAATCGCAACTTGTTATGAAATTAAACAAATATAAGGTGTATTTTTCTAATCTTTTACAAGGTGATTGACTAGAGTAATTTTTATCAAGAATCGCAAATTTATGGATTTTAACGAAATATGTTATTACTATTTTTTATTTAGTTATACCCGGACGTATAATTATCTCGCTGCGTAAACCATCCACCTTTATAGTCGCACAGTGAGTGTATTTGCAGATTTTATAAGAAAATGTTTCGCTGTCTGGCTTTATCTTAGTGTACACTCTACAGGTCATATTACCATCAGCACCTTTACGCTTACCATGATTAATCTACAATATATTCAAATATATTTACGTAGAAAGTTCAGTTTCTGTTGATCAGTTGAGGTGTAAAGACTTGTTACAAATCACAACATGCCTAAAG
The DNA here is from genome assembly GCA_963991005.1 of Barypeithes pellucidus. Taxonomy (NCBI): domain Eukaryota; kingdom Metazoa; phylum Arthropoda; class Insecta; order Coleoptera; family Curculionidae; genus Barypeithes; species Barypeithes pellucidus. Next base: position 27,274,818 of record OZ022562.1, on the reverse strand, counting down.
AGTGTTTTTTGGAGAAATCTTGCTTCTCTCACGAATGTTTGAGTGAAAAGTGCGAGATATGCTTACACAATGATGGAATTCGCGTTGGGAGTATTCAAAGAAAAGATAGTAAAGGAATGACTTATTACGATTCTAAAACATTTTGCAATGAGTGTTATCATGCAGCTATCGGACAAAATGAGGAAGCAAAATTTGTATTATTAAAGTCTATAGTCAATGATCAAATAAAAAATCCTCCTGTATATAAGTGCTTAGAACCCCAGACTGTCGAAGAAATCAGAGAGCGTCTTCGTTGCTGTTTTCATGCATCATTAAATCAAATAAAATTCGCACGAAGCGGCACACCAGATATGGCCAAGATCATTTTTTCGGTCAGATTTCATTCTGGAACAAATAAAATACGAATCGAAACCGAGGAAATGGACCTATTACATGTTGATTTGATACATTGGTTTGAGAAAGATATACTTGATTCATTAATATCAAAAATTCAAGTTTATTCTGATCCAATACGGTTTGTAGATATTCAAGTGTACACCAATTTACAAGGATGTCGTTCGTATACGATCACTTCAGCTGAAACTCGAAGAAGGGACTGGTGTAGACGAAATTTGTGACGTAATAAATTGATGTTTGTTCTATGAGTAGACTATCGCAGACCGTCAAACGTTAAATATGTGTGAAATATCGAAGAATATTCGAGGAATAGACGAACATGAAGTAACGACATGAACTGCGGTTAAACTATAGATGGAAGTTTTCTATAAGTATACCTTTCAGGAAAAAAAAACCAGAATAGAATAAAATATGTAGAATATGTACTCCGGATCATGTAATAAGTATTTTGTACAATAAAAGAGAATACTGAATATATTTTTGTTTTAATGGTTTTTGCTTTTAAAATGTCGTTTTTACCTCACAATAAATAAATAAAAACGGTCATTTCATGTTTCTGGCAGACTCATTAAGATTTTTTTATATAAATTGTTTGCCCATGGCTTCTTGTGTATAACTTCTATTAAACATAGCGATAGGAAGCTATTTCATCTATTTTACCCTAATTATTATTAAATAACCGAATAAAAATTCTGCTTTAGAACAAATATTAGTTGTATTCAACTCAATACAAGCCAATATACAGTATAGTACAAGAACAGGGTCGGTAATATTTAAAATTTAATATTATGGTCAAATAACTTATGCGGGGTATTTCAGGAAAGAATAGAAAATAATCATTTAGATGAGTCAAAATCATTTTGTAAAATAGAAATAAGAAGAATAATTTGGACTCATTACTACTTTTTACTTGAAACTCTGATCTTTAATCGGTGTCGGTAATAAATAAAATTTCACTAATGAAATCTACTTTAATTTATAACACTTACACCCGTAAGCATAAACACTGGGTATAACAAATCACATACGCTATACACCAAACTTACACAAATGAAATAGCTAATATTAAACTGTAGTTTAAGGTGATTATATACATTAAGGATATCATTCGACCTAAATATGTCTTAAAAATGCTCAATACTCTATACGTTCTATAATACTGATATTATTTGTAAAATAGCAATGGTTGTCCATATGTCCACTGGTCATAGAAATTGTCTTAATTTTTTTCTCCTCTTTTAATCAAGTCCTACGTTAAAATAGAACGATTAAAGTGAAGTTACCACTATTTGCTCCGTGTAGACTGTAGAGGACCACAACAAAATGTTATGGTTTTGTTCCAAAAACATGTAATAGTTTTAAGTGCTTTTAGGTGTATACTCCTATCACTATAAAAATTCCGTTTTCTAATAGTATAATAATAGAGGCCGACTAAAAATAGCAGAGGTGATATTCTTCTAATTTTTTTTTCTGTCATCAAGTTATGAAAAGTCTTGTATTTTGTGAGAACTAAAATCTATAAAATCATTTTCATTTTATATACAACTATTACTAATGCATTTTTAGAACATTAAAAATTTGTTTAGTATGTGAAGGGATTTACAGTTATTATTCTAATTTTGTAAAATTTGATTTCCGTGAAAATAGTTTATATATCTAAATGATCTTATTGTTGGTCTCTCCTATCCTGTTATCTTTAACATCTATACTGATATATGGATATACGGATATACTGATGTACGGATATATAGACATATGGATATACAGACAGTATCACACGCTATAAATACCTATCGCCTACATGGACAGATTTTTAACGAGAACGTGTGATGTCCTTAAATATCGCAAATGCTATGTCATTAAATACATATCGACCACGTCGGCAATCAATTAGGGTCAGGCAGACCCCCAATAAATTCTTCCACGGTCTTCTCGGTAAAAATCCCTAAAAATCATACCATCTCTTAACCATAATATATATAATTTCATTATCGTGTCCCAGTACGTCCTTCACACACCTTGGCTATTCGCGGAATCACCTGTCTCAACTAACATCACTTTCCCATTGGTTGAAACTTCCCACGGATCACATCCCCAATTTTCCCATGGTCTTTAAAAAATTCACACGGTCTCTATAAAAACCCAAAAAACATTCCATCTCTTAACAATTTATATACATTATCGTATCCAGTATGTCCATCATCATAGCTATTCACGGAATCACCTGTACCAACTAACATCACTTTCCCATTGGTTAAAACTTCCCGCGGGTCACACCCTCAAATTTTCCCACGGTCTTTAAAAAATTCTCGCGGTCTCAAGTTCCCATTCAAAACATTCCATCTCTTAACGATATAAAGGGGTGAGCGGCGTAGACAAAGAAACGCCGACACGGTCTCATTAAAACTCCCACGGATCACACCACCCCAAAAAATTTTCCCACGGTCTTTAAAAAATTCCGAGGTCTCAGTGAGTGGCATTGACAAAGAAACGCCGACAAAGGAAACACCGACAAAGGAAACGCCGACAAAGGGATCAAAGAAACGCCGATATTCCCACGGTCTGGAAAAAGTTCCCACGGTATCAAAAAAGTTCCCACGGTATCAAAAAAGTTCCCAGGCTGAAGGGGCGCCTTGCCTACTCACGAAGTCTGTGGGGGATCTAGCTTTGACAGATGTCCCTCGTGACGGTGTATCATGATAGTTTTCGCCCATATACTTCGGTTTTTGTCACGACGCAGGGTTTGTCACGAGCACCGATAAACCGATGAATAATCACGAGGTCTATGAGAGGTTTAACAAAATATACAATCACAACACGATTTACATATCTATCGTGATTCACAATTTGAAGGTTACACGCCATGACGGATATGACAAGTAAATGTTTCTTTTTCAGACAAAATTCTATGTATAATGCCTATATCTAAACCCTATGCCCTATACTATATCTATACCCTATGCCCTATACTATATGCATGCCAATACAAATTTCTATGAAAATGCAGAAAATAAAGAGTAATAATTATGAAGAAATCATAGAATTCGCATACTAACCTTTCGACGGGATCGTTTCTTCTTTCTGCCTCGTATCAGTGTGTTTTAAGGTTATGATTGTTGAAGGCTATTTGTTGTATTGTTTCGCGCATGTTCCAGTAGTTTAGGAGACATGCCATTTTTTCGAGCAATGTAATCGATGTCCAATAAGTCCAATGTTCATCAATGAGTTTTGGCCATTCGATTTTAGTTGATAATGTCCTATATAATAAAAATCGTCACTATCATTACCGTAGAACCCAGGACCTCAGTTCTGGTTCATAAAACAACAGCGTAAAAGATAATTATTTTTTCAGAAGGGCTCGGACAAACCCGGTAATAAATAGAAATATTTTTGCCCATTTGCCAAGCAAGTGCACTTGGGTTTTTCACCAAGATTGTAACAATAATTTTTTTTTATACTTACTTACTCTTAAAAAATACCCTCTATTTCTGAAACGCGGTAGCTTGAAAATTGTTAATTTGGCTTACAAGGTTACAGCTTTGTACTTGGACATATCTTTTATTTCTGAATTAAACTTTTCTTTATAATAACGATTTCCTTTATTTTTCGCAATATGAGTAAATCTATTGATTTTTGATGTATAGACATTATTATACGTACAGGGTGTCCCATTTTCGACACTTTTTGGGGGGTACTAGTGTCCCACTTTTTTACGAAACGAAAGATTCTGGTGTCAGATCTTTCTCAGTTTTTAGTCCACAAGCTGATTTTAAAAATCTTCGTTTTTTAAAATCAAATCTTTATAACTTATCAGGAAGGTAAAAACTGTTTTTTATTGGAGATTTTTACGTAAAATTCAGTGGCGTAGCCAATTTTACTCTAAAAAGTTTAGTTTTTGAGATATTAACAAAAATAAAAAAATTTAAATGGAACACCGTAATTTTTTTAATCAATTGAGCATACTTTGGACTTTATAAAATGTACAATTGTTTATACAGGGTGTTATGGAAATGACTTATTATATTTAAACCGGCAAATCCTGAGATGAAAATAAATTGAAGAGAAATAACCATAAATGGCGCTTGAATTATTAAGCGAAATGTCACAGTTATCAGACCCCTGATATCACACGGGTCTGTAGTCTGGTGGACAAAAACACAGCAGATTACGATAGCGAACAAACTCAACAGTTTGCAGAGGCTGGCCTGCCTGTGTATCAGTAAGGCGATGAGAAGCACACCCACTGCAGCAATGGAAGTCATACGGGGACTAATACCCCTAGACATACACATCAGAATGGAGGCTAACTGTAGCGCCTCAAGGATGATCACCAATGGGAAATAGACACAACACCCCGTAAAAATTGGACACACAAGAGCCACGGATCTAATCAACGATGAGCTCTTGGATATGCAAACCGATCGTATGAGAGCAACATACGATTTCACAAAGCCCTTCAAAATTGACTGGAACTTTGATGAATGGACGAACAGTGCACCCCCGTCGTTTGACAAGGGTCTAGTTTGATACACCGATGGATCAAAAACCGCCAACGGTGTGGGCGCAGGTATATTTGGGTAAATACCCAGGATGGACATAAGCATTCCTCTGGGGATCTACGCCACAGTATACCAAGCGGAAGTTCATGCCATACAAGCATGCGTACTACAAAATCTTGAAAAGGGCTACCACAGCCGAAAGATTTACATCCTGTCGGACAGCCAGGCTGCTCTTAATGCTCTGGGCTCCAATCGGTTTACTTCCAAACTTACACTGGAGTGCCATACCAACCTAAAAGTACTGGCGGCCAGGGAGAACAAGATAGAGCTCTTGTGGGTTCCTGGTCACTCTGGGATATTAGGAAATGAAAAAGCGGATGAACTAGCGAGAGCCGGATCCGCCCAAAATCTCAGGGGCCCCGAACCGGCCTTTGGGATATCAAAACAGGCAACGAAAACAACATTAGATAGATGGTCGAAAAAACAACACCTATCTCGAAGGCAAGGGTTACCTGGTCAAATACACGCAAGGGCCGTAATTGGAAAACCATCGAGGATACTATCGAATGGGATGCTAGCCCTAACACGGCCCCAGTTGAAACAAGTGATGGGTCTGCTAACAGGCCACTGCCACTTGCGAAAACACCTTCAACGGATGGGTATAAACAACGGATCCATTGAATGCAGACTCTGCGGCGAAGAGGATGAAACCGTCTCACACATAATATACCGCTGCGCAGCACTGTCTCGTAGAAGACAAAATATCTTCGGGAACATACAATGTGGTGACAACCTCCCACATGACAAACTTGGTAGAAGGATACTGGACCTCATAGAAGGAACAAACATCGTCTAACAAGATCGGGGTACACAATAAGCCGGAAGGCTGCAGTGATAGAAGTTCGGGCCTTTAAACCGACCCCCGCCTTTAACCAACCAACCAACCAACCAACCAAGCGAAATATACACTTGAAATGAAAAATACAAATGAAATCTCAAATTTACGTGGCCGCTCCTGAGGACAACAAGACGTCTTTGACACGCGTTATCACTTCTTTTTCAAACTTTTAGAAAAAAAAAAACTACAATTTTAAGGTGCATACTCTTTTACCTTAAAATAAAAAATCTCTTATTTTAAAATAATAATCCGTTTTATAATTAAATTTCATAAAAAAATAAAACACAAAAGTATGTTTTTCAACAACTCAACAGTAGATAATATCACATAAATTTGAAATCACAACATTTATTATTATGAATGATTTCACAACTGAATAAAAATCGGGTACTGTTACAACTAACAAAACATTTAAAATTCGTATACGTCAAGCACGTGGAATCCTCGACAGCGTCACTCCACCCCCGAGTCTTGAAACATACTGAAACAACGATAGTGGTGCGCTGCCGGTATCTTAGCAAGGGCGAGACACGCGGTGTGATCTGACAACACGGTTAGTATACTCTAGTGACCCACATTGTTGCTAAGTGAATCCAGATGGAACGGCGCGACAGTATGTGGGTAAAAAGGGTTTTTACCTTTGTATTTAGATATTCGATTTAAATAAAAAAGTATGTAGACTTTCTCTAGGACACCCAAGGAGTCATTCATTTTAATATAATACGTCATTTCGATATTTCCATTCCTGTATTTATCTTCCAAGTTGTACTTTTGTTAATAAAACTATACGTTTCAGAGAAAACTGGCTATACGCCACTGATCTTTGCGTAAAAGTCTCTAACAAGATAAGTTTTTACCTTTTTGATTAGTTTACGCATAACGAAAATACGAGGGATGTTTAAAAAGCGAAGATTTTAAAAATTACTCTGTAAATTGAAAAATAAGAGAACCATGACAAATTTGACACCAGAATCTTCCAGTTCGTTAAAAAGTGTGGGACACTAAAGTGAAAACCTCAGCGTTCCATCTTTGATATTAACAATAATACCCCATAAAGTGTTGAAAATAGGACATGGTTATTAACGGCATTTGTATTTTGATTTTAAAACAAATTAAATCCTATTTGTTTCACACTTAATTGGCCACACTGTATATTAAAATATAATTTATTTATTTTTAGAGACGAAACAGAAGAATTACGTCATTATACTCAACTGGTATGGGCCGATACTTTTTTAGTGGGTTGCTCCAGAGTATGTTTCCAAAAAGTAATAAATGGTCAAGTAATATACAGGGAACACTTTTTTTGCAATTATGGACCGTCCGGAAATATCCCGGGACAACCTGTTTATAAGATCGGAGAAGCGTGCAGTGGATGTTTAGAGGGAACCGGGTGTACCAGTCCCGAATATCCTGGTTTATGCGGAGACGAGATGGTCAATGAGACCACCTTTAGGACGAAACGTAAACAACCCAAACTATTGGACGTAAAGAATTGGGCAAACTGCATAAATAAAATAATATATGTTTATATAACTGGTATATTCTTAATTGTGTATTTGTATGAATAAAATTTATTCATTCAAAATGTTGATTAATTATTGGGTAATCCGAATTTACGCTAATTTCTTGGTAGGGTGTAAAAGAGATTTAGAACGGAAAAAAAATTCTCTCATATACAGGGCGTCCCACAATTAATGGGCCACAGAGAAACTAGATATACTAAACATCAAACTAGTCATATAAGATTTTTCAAAATGTGTCTTGTTCTAGAAATACAGAGTGTTGAAAGTGATAGTTTATGTTCGAAAACAAGCCATAATTTGAAAGCTGTTAAATGTTTCGGATTGAAAGTTGAATATATGATGTTTTTATGAGTAAGAAATGAGAATTTGTAGACATTTTTAAGTTTCACACTAGAGGACGCTAGTTATACAGGGTACACCAAGTAAAATGGCCTATTAGAAGTATCTCGAGAACTAAATGAGATTTTATTTTGAAACTGTGGCTGTCGCTGTAAGAGATGGTTTTCTACGTTTGTGGTAGCAACTTCGGAATTGAATTACCCTATATATTATATTTCTTTTGGGATCTAGGTAAAAATCTAGAACAGTTTTCTGTATAATATCATATATCTATCTTTAAGAGTTTTTGAATTATAAATAATCTTGTGATTTTTTTAAAGTCGTATCGGGAACTGAAAATAAAATCATATCTTTTTAGCGGTTACAGCTAGAAAGCTGAAATTTTGACAACAGTTTCACAAGACCATCGAAACTTTATAATTTTGAACAATATTTAATTAGTTTTATACAGGGCATCTCCATAACAACATTTCTGAGGGAGATGAATTATTGCAAAAATCTTCTGTTTTTTAAATGTATTTGATATATTTTGCTAATGTAGGATCCAATTTTCAATCTAATGATATTAAGTGTTCCTATAATTATCCTCAATATTTTCGGAATTTAAAAATTATCTTATAAAAATATATTTTTTGGTATAGTTGGCTGTGGAATGGATTCATAGAAACAAAATAATGAAAAATTCATTTGATGTTATGTCTGTGTTATTGTAATAAAAATGGCTAATTCACATTATCCGAGCTTAGATATTTTTATTTTATATTCATGGGGAGTGTGGTAGAGTTTTATCTAGAACTTGCAGACAATTCAATGAACTTCATCCTGATGCAGCTTCTATGACTCCCAAAAAGTTGATTGGCCGAGGAGGTGCATGGAAATGGCCCAAAGGTCTACGGATCTTACCCCCCTTGATTTTTATCTGTTAGGTAGGATTAAAGCAATTGTATACAATACACCCGTCACAACAAGGGTATCGAGTAAGAACAGCTCTCGGGGGTCTCTAGAAGGGAAAGAAATAAAAAAGGTGACAAGTGAACATGTTATCAACATAATTTTAATTTAATTGGTGTTGTTGCGTAATTTTAATTTTGTTTATTTATTTATTAATAAATTGCTTAGTTGTTCGGGTTTGTTACTACTATTTTTCTTACAACAACACAGACATAACGTCAAATGAATTTTTCATTATTTTGTTTCTATGAATCCTTCCACAGCCAACTACATACCAAAAAATATATTTTTATAAGATAATTTTTAAATTTCGCTATAAGTCCGAAAATATTGATGATAGGTATAGGAATACTTAATACCATTAGATAGAAAATAGAAAATTGATCCTCCATTAGCAAAACATATCAAATCTCATTTAAAAAAAGAAAATTTTTGCAATAATTCATCTCCCTCAGAAATATTGTTATGGGGACGCCCTGTATAAAACTAATTAAATATTGTTCAAAATTATAAAATTTCGATGTGAAACTATTGTCAAAATTTAACCGCTAAAAAGATATGATTTTCTTTTCAGGTCCCGATATGGCGTTAAAAAATCACAAGATTATTTGTAATTCAAAAACTCTTAAATATAGCTATATGATATTATATAGAAAACTGTTGTACATTTTTACCTAGATTCCCAAAAAAAAATTATATATTCATTCATTTAAAATTCCGAAGTTGCTACCACTTTCATGATCCGGTAACCCAGCATCATCCAAAATATTTTATAAATGTAGAAAACCATCTCTTATAGCTACAGCCAAATTTTCAAAATTAAATCTCATTTAGTTCTCGAGATATTTCTACTTATTTACTTGGTGTACCCTGTATACATTGGGTTTCATAAATATATGATTGTTTTTTAAATGTTATTAAATATTTTTAATCCAAGACTCTCAAAAAAGGACATTTTCAAAACTAAGAAGGTATAAGTACTTGAGTCGATCTTAATACCTCTTTACCGTTTTCGAGAAATTTCCATTTAAACATCACTATGCATCAAAGAAATTAATAATAGAAATATCTCGAAAACGATTAGAGATTTAAGATCGAGCGAGTATACTTTTAAGTTATTACCTTTTAAGAAATTACCGTACTTTGACAATCTTGGATTAAAAATGCTTAATAACAGGTAAGAAAAAAATCATTAGACTCAGTGTATGTAGACTCCGCTTGTGAAACTTAAAAAAAGACTTCTACAAATTCTTATGTCTTATTCATAAATCCATGCGGGGATGGTCGTCTGATACAGTCCAAACGGGGCCAAATTTTCATCAAATATATGTATACAGGGTGTTACATATTCGGCCTTATTCACCATTAGGATTTCGTTAATGGTAAGAGATACAAAGTCGGTTAAATTAAGGCAAATCAAAAATAATTACCGGGGCTTACAAAATATTTGGAAAAATCTAAAATTTTGCGATTCTGTTCCTATTTTTTCCTGACTTTGTTTGAAGAGATGTCTAGAGAACTAAATCTCATTGCTACATTTTATTCTACACAAGATGGCATTATCAGAGCTCTCACGCGACGTTTGGTCTTTGGGTCACCATCAACAACTTCAGCATGACTTTGTTGACCAACATGATTCTTATGATTTGTATTTTTATATATTTTTGTAAGCTATTTCTTCTTTCAATGTGCTCTGGTTGTAGAAATTGAATATCGATATATCTGTATCTCGATAGGTGGAATTATATCTATTATAGCTAGATGCTTCGAAGCATCGGATAAATGGCAAGATTGTTTTTGCTTGATAGTTGCTTGTCGCTTAATTAAAGCCGTATTAGAGTCGGCAATTTTTGCCTCTTGCGCCAGCAATGACAATTATAATTGCAAGGATTCATGCGCACTAAACCGTTCTCGATCAGCTGGACCAATACTGCTCGCATTGCCGGCGCAATGCGAGAATGGAATCCGTATTACAGTCGGCAATTTTAGTCTTCTGGCAATTAAAATTGCACGGATTCATGCGCAGTACACCGTTCTCGATCAGCTGTCTCGCATTGCCAGAAATGAGGCACGCGCCATATTCATTGCCATTGCCGGTACAAGTCTGGGTAGAGATGGATTATTCTGTTATTTTTAAATGTTTGTTAGTTGGTCGAAGCACCTATGAACAGGTAATGACTATTTAAACGAACTGGTACTTAAATTAACAGTTCACATTCTATATTAAGCATATGTACTGCTAATTCGTAGCAACTTTTTTTGAACTGCCATTTGTAAGTAGCAGTAGCTGCTTTAACTGCTAATCAAAATGAACAGGTTTGCCCATCTCTAATTCTGGGGGTATTTTAGTGATTTCGGCACTAATAATTGCTTTTCTGACTGTTGGCAATGGGTCAGCTGGTCGAGAACGGCTTACTGCGCATGAATTCGTGCAATTATAATTGCCATTGCGCCGGAAATTTTTATTGCCGACTCTAATACGGCTTTTAATATTTTTTGTAGTAGTATATATATTATATTCCTGGCTCTTTCCAAGGGCGGATCCAGAACTTCGCTTTAGGGGGAAGCGAGGGGGTGTCTCCTCAAAATACAAGGAAAAGTAATATGCTGCCGCGTTGTCTGTTCCTGTTCCATTGTTTGTTTGTTTCGATTCGCGCTTGACTCTTTCTGAATTGTATATTTTTGCACATTCTGAATTCGAACTTGATTCAATTTACTGGTTCGATTGAAGCTTGAAGCCACAGTAGTTTTCATTTATAAACATGACGATCAACTATTGGAGATTCTTCTTTCAGCTTGGTACAGGCATTGCCAATTTTACTACGAGTCATAGAGCGGTCCAAAGTCTTCTTCCAGAATATATTATTTACTTTCCTCATAGCAGTCATTAAGTTTAGCCGCTGGCGTCTACTATTTCATCGGTAGATTTATAATTGAAGAGCTGCTTTTATGGCTGATGCGTCCTGGGATTGCTACTTTGAGGCAAAATTCTTTTGGGATTACGTTTCAGTTCTTCTCGACTTTAAACGAAAAAGCGATATGTATAGTTCGCTCACACCAATGAAGACTCAAAAAACCATTGGCGTCTCAAAAATGTTCTTTCCCAAAAAAATTTAGAATGCAGACTTCGTAGACTGGGGCAAAACCATCTAGCTGCACTACACATAACTTATATTAAGATCGTATATACACTACGATTTGTTCTTAATTTTCATTTGATAACGTTTAAAGACACGAAACGTTGTTTTAAAACCGAAAAAAGACGATGGAATAAAGTGTAATTCTACACTTAAGGGTAAATTAAAATACAGGCTGTTCCTGTATTTTTATACAGTGTGTGCGTATATAGTCTGGAAATGGCTTAATAACTCTTGACCTTCTAGTTTCTTTTTTAACGAAATTTGGATGTGGCTTATTATAGTGGAAGGTAAACTGCTTTTTGATGGCAGAATGACAATACCACCTGCCAAAATGGCGGATGGGCGCCATCTTAATTAAATAGGAAGAGGGATCTTGCGATACATCATTTTTAAGGCCCTATCGAGTACTTGATGAAGCCCATATTACTTCTGTATTCGAAACGAAAACAAGATGGCGGCGTTTTAAAAATTGAATAGTTATTATTTTTTATTATCCTTTATTTCATTTACCGTCTTAGAAAAATAAATACAACTTGGCATAGGGTACTAGGAATCAGAAAGCTACACTTTCTTATAAATTTCATGGTGCTCAAATTCAAGATGGCGGATGGGCGACATCTTGATAAAAAAAATTCACCAGATATGTATCTTGCGATACATCATTTTGAAAGTCCTATCGACTACTTTACAATCCCAGAATATTGTGTCCCTATTCGTACCCAAAACAAAATGAGGGCTTTTTAAAACATAATATTTACTATTTTTTTTTCTTCTACTATTTTAGTTTAGAGAGCAACTTGGTATAATGCATTGAGTATCAGCCAGCTGATAAACTGACTTTCTACAAAATTGTAAAATCTAAACTAAAATAGCAAAGGAAAAAAATATTTTTTTAATAGTCGCCATTTTGTTTTGGCTACGAATAGTGACATTATTACTTTATTCTGGGATCGTAAAGTATTCGATAGGACCCTTAAAATGACGTATCGCAAGACCTCACTGCCTATTCAATTTTTTTTTATCCAGATGGCGCCAATACATTTTGAATTTGAGTACCATGAAACATACAAGAAAGTCTCTGATTCCTGCCACAGTATGCCAAGTTGAGTGCTAAGACGGTTAAATGAAATAAAGGATCATAAAAAAAATAATAACTATGCAATTTTTAAAACGACGCCACTTTGTTCTCGTTGCGAACGTGGCGGTTATTCCACAGGAGCACATGCGCCCGTGCACCCCCAAAACGAATAAAAAAATATTAATTTATATTCATTGAATATTATTCATCGTATAAAGTCAAACCCTCCCTAATTTTATCGTACCGTCAAACCAAACTGTATATTATAAGCTCTCGATTCATCCGGCAACTCACCAAGGATAATGACGCGATATACTCGCATATGCGAATAAGTGGGCGGGGGCATAATGCAGTTTCTCTGTAGTAACAGGTGGCGGGGGACAGCGGGGGATAGCGGGGCTATGGCCATTTAACATGGAAAAGATGCACAATTTTAGTGTGCGCCGTACTGTTGTCTGTTCGTGCATCTAATTAGAAATTCGATCGTGTATGTTTTAATATTTTAATATTATATATTTATTAACTTAAAATGAATAGTTTCACGGTAGACTATTTAAAAAATAACTTTAGCTCTTTGAGTTTGGAGAAAAAAATTGAATTGAAGAATGCGAGAAGACCTAAACCCGAAATTAATTTAACGCAGAGCACAAAGGGTAAATCTAGGTACTTTATTAGAAAGTTTAAAAATTAAATATATGAAAAAACTTTTATTGAGTGTATTCCAAACTTTGCCGTTATTGATCAATTTTCTACAATTAAGAACCGAAGAATGGACTTTACGTTTAAGCACTATACACACTGAAAAAAGCTTTCTTATTTTCCAAAAGTTTTATTTCCTTGTGTAAAATTAGAAAATAATTAAAAATATGTTTTACCTAACGCATTTTCTTATTACTTTACTTTTCTACGTTTAAAAACGCCTAGAAAGTAATTGTTTGGTCGTTACACAAAAATAAAATTTAAAAAATAATTTAACGATACTTATGAACCCCCTCTATCATAGGTCACGAGCCGCCATTGGTTGCGAATAGAAAAATAATATTCTGGCATCGTAAAGTACTCGATAGTACCTTCAAAATGATGTATCGCAAGACCCCTCTTCCTATTTAATTCTAATTCCCAAGATGGCGCCCATCCGCCATTTTGACAGTTAGTATTGTCATTCTTCCGTCAAAAAGTTGTTTACCTTTTCCTATAAGCCACATCCAAATTTCGCAAAAAAAAAGTTAGCGGGTCAAAAGTTATTAAGCCGTTTCCAGACTATAGTATACACACACTATAATAGAAATGTATACTTTTTAAAATACTCTGCATAATAAAGGTCTAATATTGCATTAAGGTGCATTTACACATGCAGGGATTTAGTGGTGCCAATAAAAACTGGCTTGCCAGTAAATAAAATTAGCAAGCGTCGACATCGACGCATCGACTTACATAAAAATTTATTTTTGCATGCATAGACCAAAAAAGTCTGCATCCTTCTGAAATCATTGGTGACAAATTCGTACAGCAAATTAAATTGTGTATGTTGGGACACGATACAAATATTGCAATGAAGGGAAAGAAGCTCCTGTTGTAAGATATCTTAATGTCACTTGCAATTTTAATTTTGGTGTTAATGCATTTCTTATGTGGGTATCGATTTTTATAATACGTGGCGTCACACACTCCAGAAAAGTATCAAAAGTTGCTGTGGCATTCGAAGATAGCTTGCAGGATGCTCTGCTGCGAGTTATACTAGAAGTTTTGCAGAAGCACCCAAAGTAGGTCGACGATCAATCCATGGTTTAACCCAGACTTCGGAGAGTTCACTCGACATAGCGTGCACTGTGAAAAACACTTTAAAAATGAAACTGGCGTGCCACTTATTTTTATTTTCTCAACAAAGTGTAAACCTTTACTGGCGTGCAAATAGAACTGGAGGGACCACTGGCGCCACTAAATCCATGCATGTGTAAATGCACCTTTAGTTACACAATAAGGTCAAATTACTGTTGACATATTTTTTACTTATAAAAAACTTATTTAATGAATTATATCTTAGAAACGGTTGAAAATGGGTAGGTATAGGAAGTTGTTAACAAAAGCTACATGGATTTTTACATAGAATCGAAGAATGTTAAAATATACAGGGCATTCTATTTAAAATAACAATGTTAAGCCTAAGTGATAGAACGTCAAAACATATTTATTAAAAAGGTAGAGGCATATTTTATAGTGAGTAGAGATACCATATTTGAAAATATATATATTTTATGTCGCGAGATCTTTCGGCCACTCCATGTATTATATTAAAAAACACAAATTTAATAATACTACCCCTGAAAAAATGTTTGGATGCGCCACTGTGTCGCACTATATATATTACATTTTCTAGCAACTGGAGATCCTAATTTAGTACTCTTACCACATTTAAAATTAATTATTTCTCCCTATACTCACAACCATGCATCAAAACAGTATAAAACTAACCCTAAAATGCATACTATAGGTTAAAACATTAAACTCAAAAACAGTAAGAAATAGGTCACAATAACAAAATTCTAAAGAATTATTGGCAGCTAAGTAACTACTATTACCTGTTTGATAAGCGGCAGCAAAATCTGGTCAGTGCTACGAGTTTTAATCTCTAAACGATCATCATTTTTTGTATCTACTGCTGCCATTTTCTACACTACTGTCATCCTTATCGTATTCATACATTATCTGGGAAAATCTGTCTCTTACATTTCATATAACCTATTTCGTTTATACGAGCTAACAAATCGTCATATGTGTAGTCAGCTGTATAAGTGAGACCGTTCCACAAGACCACAAGAAATACTTTACTTTTAGCAAACCTATTTCCAGGAAAAAGAAGAACTGACTGTATGCGATCTCGCTTTTATACATTGGGAAACGCCCGTACAGGTTGTCTTAGACATTCAGAATTGTTGAACCTAGAAATTTATTGATCAGACCCCATACTAAATATCCAGTATTCTCCTGTTATCCCTAACGCCATCCCGTGATTTTGGGACGCATTATGTAAGTAGGTGTTAATGTGGCCTGGAATAATGGGATAAAAATAAATGAATAGAGCTCGGGCATTTACAATCGATGTTTCTGTGCGGTGGTTTGATTTTCGGCATGATACGATGCTATATAATGATTACACAGGCAGCTTCGATTGAGATACCCATTTCTTTAAATGTTTTAATGATTTTATCAGGTCATATACACTACCACAATTATCCAATATTCAAAAATTCACGTCCTACTTAATACGCTGTTATTTCGTTAATAACGAACCAATTTTAATAATTTTTTTAACTGATAGAAAACAGATTCTAGAGTTTAGGACACAGTAGTTTACTAGGGATGCCAGGACCTGTTCTTTTCGAAATAGGTTTTTATTTGGAACAGGTCGGAACAGGTATGGGTCGATAGGTTTTCCTGGTCGGATGGAACAGTCTGTTTCACTCTTCACTGGAGGCGTCTGGTTCGCCAGAGCTGCCGGAACAGCCTGTTTCGATGAAACAGTTTGGAATGCTCGGACACTGTCTGTTGCAACGGGGAATGCCGCTCTGGAACAGGATCTGTTCTTTTCGAAGCAGGTTTTTATGTGGACCAGGTATTGATCGATAGGTTTTCCTGTTCCGCCAGAACAGTCTGTTTCGCTCTTCGCTGGAATCGTCTGGTTCGCTGAACCAGTCTGCTTCGCCAGAACAACCTGTTTCGCCGGAGCGGACGGAAAAACATGTTTCGATGAAACAGTGTCGAATGCTCGGTTACCTAATCTAAGGCTCGGATACTGTCTGTTGCAACGGAGCAGGAACAGATAGCAGTGAAGGGCGATAGGGAATGAATTGCGCGGTGTTGTCCATTT
The DNA here is from genome assembly GCA_963991005.1 of Barypeithes pellucidus. Classification (NCBI taxonomy): domain Eukaryota; kingdom Metazoa; phylum Arthropoda; class Insecta; order Coleoptera; family Curculionidae; genus Barypeithes; species Barypeithes pellucidus. The sequence continues at coordinate 27,258,123 of OZ022562.1, read as the reverse complement.
TTAATCTTGTTCGAAAAACAGTAGCAGTATGCTTTTATGTATTATCGTAGAAATATTTATTTTACTTGCTACCTATTCAGGTAACACCAGCAATAGGCAATCTTCTTTCTGTTTTCACCCAATTTACGCATTCAGCAATGCCCACTGATTTTTAATCGTAGCGTAGGGTACAGTTTACAAACATTTCTAAATTCCATATATTTTTCTTTTATAGTTTCGAAAATATTTAGGTAATGAAAACCATCTCCATAGTCCTCGATTCAAGAGGTTGTAGCTCGGTAATGAGGGAACACATTACCTAGGTATGTTACTCGATGTGTGTAGCTTAAATATAAATTGAAGTATGAACTTTATTAATATAAGAAGTGAGTAAATATTATATTTAATCCATATTAAAAACAATATGATTGTAAATCGATCAATCAAAATAAACCTATAGAGGAATATAAAATAATTGACTTGTCTCTGATGAAGATTTATACCTAAATCTATCATAAAATTTTACAAAATATGGTCACATTTGAAATCGTAGAAACCCTCATAAAACCAATCAAAGATTTCTTAATTTCATATAGTTCTAAAATGTATCTATACAGTAAACAGTGTGTTCCAGGTTAAGCGAAGCTGCCATAAACGAAAAGAGCGGCGCTGTACAGGGTGTCCATTTTTGGGTTGTTTTACGGGGTATCTCCGTTATGAGTAAAGATAGAAGGATTTCGCAGCACTTTGCTACTTTTTTGTCAAACAGAAGATGCCATAGGCCGCCTTGTTTTTGATATACGGGATGTTTTTGAGAATTGTGAATTTTGGGACACCGGGCCCCCCCATATCTTGGTTACCCCGTAACGTATCAAAAAGAAATAAAATGTTCCTTTTGTAGTTTTTTACGTAGTCCAGTGACGTTCTCAGATTTTTTCTACATTCAATAGTTTTAAAGGAAAATAATCAAATTTGCTTCTTTTAAATGGGTCACCCTATGTATTTTTTAATAATATAATTTAATTTGTAACAAGCTTCTCAAAAATATAGAACACATCCTAATGTCATAATAATAAAATCTTCTAATTCTGTCAGAGCATTCAGATTCTCTAAGTTGTTTTAAAATTTCTAATTAATAGTGAAAAATCAGTTCGTCCTAATTATGGCAGAGCATGTAAACTTTGAGAAGTACGACATGCTCGTTTGATATATCAAGTGTAACGAAAATGAAGATGGAGCATTTGAAGTGTATTTGAATAGGTAAATATAAGCCCTTATACAGGGTGAGTTTTTTAAAGTGTTACAAGGCGATATCTCGCAAACGGTTTAAAATATTTTCTTGAAATTTTAATGAGGTAATAGTGAGATGGGGGGACATATTTAAACATATTTTTGTTATCTACCCCCTTTCCCCATTTTGAGGGATGGGGGGTAACTTTGAAATTTTAAATGGGAATATGTACTTTTGTTTATTAAATTCGGATCTACGTAAAAAACTACGTATTTGTACAAAAAAATTTTTGGTTAGCTCCACTGGTTACCGAATTATAATTAATTAGGTTATAAAAATTTAAAAAATATTATTTACCCTTTATCGCTTGTCATGTTTCAGAAGATGTTCGAAATGTCTCCCTTCAACTTCCAAACACTTTCTCACACTTTTTTTAAACGAATTTCGTACCCGCTCTAACATTTCAGGTGTCACTAATAAGCAGGCAAAGCGGATTCGGTCTTTCATATTGTCTATAGTTGTAGGTGCAGTCGCCATCACTTTGTCTTTTATAAATCCCCAGAAGAAAAAGTCAAGAGCGGTCAAATCCGGAGACCTAGCAGGCCAATTGACCGGACCAGCTCGACCAGTCTACCTGTTTTCAAACAATTCGTTTAAATGATTACGGGCCTGTATTGCATAATGCGGTGGAGCTCCATCCTGTTGAAACCACATGTCAGGATTTATGTTCTGGTTTAATAATAGTGGTAATTCGTTCCTTAAAAAATCTGTATACATTTCTCCATTTAAATGGCGTTCAAAGAAATGCGGACCAATAACCCTATCTCCAATTATACCACACCAGACATTAACTGACCAAGGATGTTGATTTGGCACAGTTCTCATCCAGTGGGGATTTTCCGATGCCCAGTAGTGCATATTGTGTCTATTTACCTTTAAGAAAACAAACAATAAAAAAAAATTAATTTCTACCGACAAGGGATAACTTAAAATCCTACCTGGCTACAATTCTGGAAACTAGCTTTATCAGAAAAAACAACATTCTTTAGAAACCTGTTATTTCCTTGCATTTGCCCTGTTACCTAATTGCAAAATGTAACGCGATTTTCAAAGTCTTGCCCATAAAGCTCTTGGTGGAGTGTAATGTGGTATGGATGAAATTTGTACATATGCAATATGGTCACAACCGATTTTTGGCTTATTCCAGCATCTGCAGCAAGCCGTCTGGAACCTACATGCGGGTTAATAGCTACCATTCCTAAAACTCCAACTGCCCTATCTGCATCTGTTTTAGTTCGCTTCCGAAATCGTGGTTTTGACTTCAGGCTGCCAGTAGTGCGACATCTAGTTTCCAGCCTTTTAAATGCCATGTGAGATTTCAGGTTGTTAGGAAACCTTTCCGCCCACCTTAGTGAAGCTTGTCTGTAGTTTCTTCTGCACTCCCCCAACATTAACAAGATATCAACTTGCACACTAAAATTCGCTTCCATGTTCAATTGACCAAGCTGAAAAATAATCGTTGATATGTAAAAATTCTCAACTGACTGAAGTCAAAACAACGCATTTCCATGTAAACGAATAATAATTTTGAAACAAGTGAACTTGATTTAGTTTAAATTTAGTTATTTTTTAAATCCAATAGAAATTTAATAATAAATTAATTATAATTCGGTAACCAGTGGAGCTAACCAAAATTTTTTTTTGTACAAATACGTAGTTTTTTACGTAGATCCGAATTTAATAAACAAAAGTACATATTCCCATTTAAAATTTCAAAGTTACCCCCCACCCCTCAAAATGGGGAAAGGGGGTAGATAATAAAAATATGTTTAAATATGTTCCCCCATCTCACTATTACCTCATTAAAATTTCAAGAAAATATTTTAAACCGTTTGCGAGATATCGCCTTGTAACACTTTAAAAAACTCACCCTGTATAGTAAGTCTATGAAATTTATAAATTTTCTTAAATTACTTGTAGATATCCCAAAAGACGACAACCGGATAAACGAAATTTTTTTAAGAATAAAATCAAATTTAATTGAACACGGTTCATTTTCTAAACCTCGCACTAAAATCTACCACAAGGATAATTGCGAGACTGATGAAATAAATATGTTAGCTTTAATTGGAACAAATTCAAGTAGTTCTTGCAGAAAAGTTGAAGGATCGGTCGGAATAATTAAATCAAGGGTGCAAACAATCCTAAAAAAACACAATTTTCAGCCATATAAATTTCACCGTGTACAAAACTTACATCCTGGTGATTGGTATTTACAATATCTGAACAGGGAAAACAATTTTGAAAAAAAACTTTATATCCAATCGAACGGCAAGGCAGATTTGGCGTTAGCGTTTCATGCTTTATACTGAACTTAGCTGGTCTCAATAACTTGCATTTTCAAGAGGATGGAGCGCCCGCTCACAGTGCCCAAATTGTAAGGGCCTACCTAGATAATAACTTCCCACTTCCCAGGTCGCTGGATTGGAACTAATGGACTTGTAAGATGGCCACCAAGGTGACCCGACTTGTCGGTTTTGGATTTCTTCTTATGGAGATACCTTCAAAATAAAATTTATTCCATTCTGTACCAAACAAAGGCAGATTTTAGTTAGTTACAAACGCGGCCCCATGTGTGAAACCTGTCTAAGGCATAATGGAGAACAATTTCAGCAATATTTATGAGGGAGTTCAATAAATTTTCAATTTTTGTGTCTAATATTTTATCACACCAGTATTTTTTTAATATCCGTCATGGCCTACTAAAAAAAAATGGTATATTTTTGAAAAACGTATATTTCGGGCCTATTACTAAGACTAAAAATAAAGTGTTATATATTTTTGAGAAGCTTGTTACAAACTAAATTATATTATTAAAAAATATATAGGGTGTCCCAAAATGCACAATTCTCCAAAACATCCCTTATATCAAAAATAAGGCGGCCTAGAAAAATTCTGATTACGGCATCTTCTGTTTGACAAAAAAGTAGCAATGTTCTGCGAAAGCCGCATCCCTTTATCTTTACTAATAACGGAGATACCCCGTAAAACTACCCAAAAATGGACATGGGAATTCATGGAAACAACTATTTCTCCAACGTAATTTTTTAGCTCAACTAAATAGATAATTTTTAAGGTATAGTAAATAATTCCCGGGGGGTTTGTTCGGGTTTTTTAGTTTTTAAAGCCACTGCGTATGTCTATAGGTATTTTATTCATTCTAAGATTTCTAAGATACGAGAAGAGAGCATTTTATAATGTTAATCAAGAGTCAATGAATATATTTTCTCTCGATCTTATTAATATGTTAAATTGTTGGTTTACATAATACCGAATCAGCTGGATTCATTTTAAAAATTTAGTTCAAAGCTCAATGCCATACACTTGTCATTGCCTTGCCAATAAATACGTAACCCGGGTCTAAAAATATATTTTAAATGTAATCAAAATAAAAGGTGAAATACTCCAAAGTTTATTTATTAATTATTCAACTAGAGAGCTCATAAAAATCAAACTGAGTAGGTACCGCAGGAACTGGCGGTGCCAGTCCCGAAACTTTATTTTAATCCCGGGATTTTCGGGATAAAGAGTATCTAATCACGGGATCCCGGGACTAATCCCAAAAGAATTAACATGAGAAAAATTGTGTTTACTAAATACACTAAATAGAAATCTTACATACTGTTAAAAAAATTTTAAAAGAACGTTAAAAATTTCTAAAAAAAAAACGTAAAAAAATCAGTGCATTCATTGTGTCGTCTCCTAAACTTGATCGTAGGAGATACAGATAAACCCTAAAAATAAGGGTATTTAAAAACATTTAAGGGATAAAAAATGTATTCCTTGAGGTAAAAGATTTTAAAAAAGTGATCCCTCAAAAGTAAATTTTTTTAATGCTAATTTTTCTTATAATTATTTTAGGACTCAATTTTCAGTGCATAAAATAGTATAGTATATAAACCACAAACGAAAGTGTCTTTTTAGTCTCTAGTTTTATAATGCAGTATTATAAGTCCGGGGAAAATTGTTCGACGTTATTTAATGCTCTGTTTTAATGTTCTCTGAAAATCGGCGCCAAAAAATTACTTACTTTGTAAATTGTATATTTGTATTATATATCGAAATATGTTGCCAAGCTAGGGATTTATTAATGAAATATAATTTACAATAAAATCGTTAGTTTTAAGATAAATTTTTGAATAATTTATTAAACAACTTATTCAGAACACATAATATGAATTTAAAATTAAAACTACTACTACTCCGATGCTACATATTCTCCGTCTTGTTATACGGTGTGTAGTCCTGGACTTTGACGGAAGCAACACCAAAAAAACTGGAGGATTTCTGGACATATAGAAGAATCCTCAAAATATCATGGATGGACAAAGTATCAAATACCCAAGTACCCCAAAAACTTAATAAAGAAAAAGAAATAATGTAAACAGTAAAACGTAGGAAATTGGAATATCTGGGTCACATTATGAAAAACGAGACCAAATATATATTATTGAAATGCATTCTGCAGGGAAAAGTTCAAGATAAGAGAAGTATTGACAGAAGAAGAATATCCTGGCTAAAGAATTTAAGATCCTGGTTTGACACATCCACCACAAGACTATTTCAGACTATTCAGTAACAAATAAAATTATCAATGCTAGAATGATTGCCGATATTCGATAACGGATGGGCACTTGAAGAAGAAGAGGAAAGATAAATATTTAAAAAAACAAGTGAATTTTTAAAGAACTCCTTTATATAATTTGATTTGAGGAATTAATCCCGGGATGTTCGAAATGAATCCCGGGATTTGCACCCCTAGTAGGAACATAAATTTGATTTCATTGTGGTCGTTTTATCAAATTATTCGTGTTTTTTAGTTTTATGTATTAATAAGATAACAATCACAAATCAATTCGGAACAAATCTAAGTTGTAGCATACAAGGCGACATACAAATATTGTTTTGGTTTCTTACAAAATTATTAAAAGTTCTAAATCTAATATATCTAATTCTGTAATAATTAATTTTGCTAAATAAATAGTTCGAGTTAGGTATAGCAACATTACCCATAGGAAGATAGACAATTAGAGACAGATAAACTACAGGGTGTTTAATTAAATGAAACAAATAATCAATTTTGGGTATTACCTGACTCCCTGCCAAATTTCAGTGCTCTAATTTGTCAGAGTTCAAAAATATCAGCCTTTTCCAAAAAAAGTTTAATTAATTATTATCTCAAGAACGACAACAGATAGGTACTTATAGAAAAATATTAAGGAAATTTATTAAGAAATTAATATGGATTCTAGAAAAATAATACACATACAATAATACAAACCCGTTCCATTTAAATTATCATAGTTGCTAATATTTTCTAGTAGAAGCGACAGTACTGCACGATTGTTAGTACTATAGTACTATAAACTGTCAAATTCTCAAAGTGATGCAGTGACATCAATGATTTATAATTTCCGCTTATTTAAATAGAGATTTTTTAAAAACTTTTAACAATAGCCATTTTGAAATAGCATGACAGAATCGCGCTAAAATCTATGAACATACATACAGCTTTCAAATGATGTATCACAAGCTGTATGTTTCTATTTAAAAAAAAAGATCGATGCCATATCTTTGACAAATGTCTATAAAAAAACAAACGAATAACGTCAAAATGTGAGCATATATAAAACTAAATTGACGTGTCCGAGCGTTTTCCCCAAAAGTTACAGGTTAGGGCTATATTAATTTTATTCCGGACTTCTGGGCAACCCTGTATATGCATTTGATGAATTTACTTAACATCGAAAATTCGAACATATAAACGATACAAATACAAAGTCCAGCGATAAAATAATTGCGTAGCACTCTGTACTATACGCTATTTGTTGAAATGATTGTTAATTTAGCAAAAGTTAATCGATAAATATCGCAGCATTGATTGTTTACAGGGTAATTGATGGTGGATCGCTTATTATATATGAAGAACAAGTCACTGGGTCACTTTGAGAATTTGGCAGTTTATAGTACCTACTATAACAATCGTGCAGTACTGTTCGCTTCTACTAGAAAATATTAGCAACTATGATAATTTAAATGGAACTGGTTTGTATTATTGTATGTGTATTATTTTTTAGAATCCATATTCATTTCTTAATAAATTTCCTTAATATTTTCCTATAAGTACCTACCTATCTGTTGTCGTTCTTGAGATAATAATTAATTAAACTTTTTTTTGGAAAAGGCTGATATTTTTTAACTCTGACAAATTAGAGCACTGAAATTTGGCAGGGAGTAAGGTCATACCCAAAATTGATTGTTTGTTTTATTTAATTAAACACCCTGCAGTTTATCTGTGTCTAATTGTCTATCTTCCTATGGGTAATGTTGCTATACCTAACTCGAACTATTTTTGACTTATAAGGATTTATTTAGCAAAATTAATTATTACAGAATTAGATATATTAGATTTAAAACTTTTAATAATTTTGTAAGGAACCAAAAAAATATTTGTATGTCGCCTTGTATGCTACAACTTAGATTTGTTCCGAATTGATTCGTGATGATTGATGATTAAAAAACCCCTTATTTTGAGGGTTTAAGTGTAGCTACTACGATCAAGTTTAGGAGACGACACACTGAATGCACTGATTTTTTTACGTTCTTTTTTTTTAGAAATTATTAACGTTCTTTTAAAAATTTTTTAACAGTATGTAATATTTCTATTTAGTGTATTTAGTAAACACAATTTTTCTCATGTGCAAAACGTATCAAATACAGGGTGTCCCATTTAAAAAAAAAGAAGAATTAAATACTGTTCAAAATTATAAAATTTCGATGGTCTTGTGAAACTATTGTCAAAATTTCAGCTTTCTAGCTGTAACCGCTAAAAAGATACGATTTTCTTTTCAGGTCCCGATACGGCGTTAAAAAATCGCAAAATTATTTAACTGTTCTAGATTTTTTCTTATATTCAAAAAAATATATAATATATTAGGGTAATTCATTTAAAATTTCGAAGTTGCTACCACTTTCGGTATGATCCGGCAACACCGCGCCTTCGAAAATATTTTATAAACGTAGAAAACCATCTCTTATAACCACAGCCAAATTTTCAAAATAAAATCTCATTTAGTTCTCGAGATACAATAGGCCACTTTACTTGGGGGCACCCTGTATAATTGCGTAGCACTCTGTATTATAGACCTTATTTGTTGAAAATATCGCAAATTTTAATTTAGTAGAAGCCAAAAGTGATAAAATTGTCATAGTATGTCCTTGGCACATTTATGTGTGTGATCAATGCTCACAATTTTTGAAAAGAACTAAACGCTCAACATTTAGTTTCATGTTCAGTTACTCGCAATAATATTAGACCTCTACATGCAATTTTTCCACAAGTCCTTTCCGTGGCCTCCTATATCCAAGGCGTGTTAACGCGACGAACCCAAAAGCTCTTGTATTTCGCCGTAGTTTTATTTTAAATGAACCGAATTTATGTAGAATTACGTACTATAGATAATAACACTGAGTGATAATAACTTGTAGGTATCGTTACGTCACAGTTCTGGCTACATACATATATTCTTAATTATTAAAACTTCTACATCCGGCCTTGAAATGATAAGGAACCTAGAAAGAAAAGGTGCACTTTTTGGAAATGACAAAACAGGCGCATGAACAAAAAAATTTTGCCAACTAATTATTATTTTACGTCAAATTATTGTACGCGTGCATAATCTTATCTATACACAATTGTTTCAGTGGCGTAGTCGTATCTATTTAATTTCTCACAATAATTAAAAAGTAAACGAGGCACCTTGGAAGAGCAGAAATGTTAATTTTTCTCAACGATCCGCTGGAGTCACGCCGCCTGACGACGCGACGAGCCCTTACCACCAAGCACTCACGCGCGCTTCGTTGCAAATGACAAGACAGGAGACAGAACCTTTTCCTAACCTAATTGTTATGTTGATATATTTTGTTTGCTGTTTTTAGTGTTGCTGTGACAGAATCAAAAAGAACATAATTGTTCTCAATCTGAAGAAGCTACAGTGATAGCGAAACATGTCATTTTTAAGAATATAACGTAGTAGTTTTATTGTTTCTCATAATATTAAAATTGCGCCCTTTTCTTTTCTGATCCAACAATAAGCTCCAAACATTTAGTGAAAAATCAGTAGAAGCAGCTGGAACATGGCATGCCTTAGAAACAAACGGAAAATAATGTAAGTAGTTATTCGTTATATAAATTTACTCGGATATTGTAACAAATTTATTATTTATTCAACACCCGTCACCCTCGATCGCCCTCGATATATCAGACCAGTGACCACTCTGCTACTTACCTATATAGAGAAATTATTGTTTAAACCTGGTTTATATAAGGTATGCAATTCTTCGCTTTACACGCTGCGAGACGCATGAGATCCATCCCAGAGACATGCGCAGTTGCGACAAGGGATACCGTTTTGGAACAATATTTGTTCTTTTCAAAACAGGTTTTTATGTGGAACAAATGTGGATCGAAGGATTTTCCTGTTCCGCTGGAACAGGCTGTTTCGCTCTTCGCTGGAGCCGTCTGGTTCGCTGAACCAGTCTGTTTCGCCGGAACAACCTGTTTCGCCGGAGCGGTCGGAACAACCTGTTTCGAATGCTCGGACACTGTCTGTTGCAACGGAGCAGAAGCAGATAGCAGTGAATGAATTGCGCGGTGTTGTCGATGTTTAATATTTTTCGGGCATACGGAAAAAAATTAAAACTAAATAGGTATTTATCAAAAATTCTTTTTATAACACAAAATTAAATCTAAAATAATAAGGTCGCCTGTGGCAAGGTAATACATATAAGGTAAAGGCGCCTATCAGTATTTCGTACGATAGCGTCGTATTTCGCACGACGGCGTCGACGTTACTTGGCGCGTCCCTGACTCCTTTTATACTATACGGAGCGGGTGGCGAGTAAAATATGCAATTCCTGCTAGTATTTGGACTCGGGCGGTCGGGGAATTACCCAAATTTTTTAACGTCATGTCCACGTGGACGCCATTTTGCCTTAAAGATGATTTACAACGTTGCCACTATTAACAATTTTCACGTAGGTATATTGAATAGTTACAGATCTTTTAAGAATATGATGCCGATATACCGATATTATATTAGTATTGGCAACTAAAATATCGGTATCGGCAAAAAAACATCGGCCGATCAGTAATTATTATTATATGTATAAAGCCGTTTTCTTTCCTCAAATAATAATCATAAAATTACTTGCACTTGCAATATTGATGAAAACTTGGCCTGGCCTGGCCTCGGCAGTCGCTGCTTCTTTCATGCTCGTCGCAGTGTACAAAACGAACTATTTGAAGAAGAAAGAAAGAAATAATACAAATCCAACTTTACCTATCCCGCCTTCCCTGAATATAAATGACGTCACTATATGGCGCACGCAGCGTCTATTCCGGTAACGGAGCCCGGGCCACAAGCACATGACCGGTGCCCTCTCTTTTAGCGTTGCGCGCCACTCGTTCACTCGCAGTTTAGTGCGCGGTCCGTATACACCTTGGGCATTATCGTCGTACATACCCTAATTTTTAAGAGCTAGCGAAAAAAAAACTAAGAAAAATGTCTCTTGCCGATCCCGTTGCCTTCTTAAAAGATTTCCTTGCTGGTGGTATCTCAGCGGCGGTATCTAAAACATGTGTGGCCCCCATCGAGCGTGTCAAACTGCTCCTGCAAGTACAACACATTTCCAAGCAAATTCCTGAGGATCAACGTTACAAGGGTAAGAATAACTTATTCAAATAACGTAAAACATAAATTATTGTGGTTATTAACCAGTTCACTACCCGTTCCAGCACACCTATTGAAGTGGTTACATAACATGTATGGTACCTATACATATTATATAATTGCATATTCTTGTATATACAAATTACGTTGTACTAATCATAAAATTGCAATAATCTGCTGTTATAATATGTGATACAGCTTTTATTAACAATTTTGCACGAGGTTAATAAAATCCATAGTGGCCATTTTAGATCTGTCAAATTAACCTCGTGATGTGTCCTGCTTTTATTTCAAGGTCTTGACGTCAAGTTTTATCTTTCTTTTATTTTACGTTTTAATGGAACCGAAGAAATACTGATCTAAAGGTGATGCATGCCTAACATTTCAAACTTACAATTTGCAATAGAAAAATTTTATTTAGAAGAATCTGTCTGCAATTTTATCGCGACGCGTGGCGATATAAAATTCAGTCTTGGTCATAGCAGCGCTGCCAGATTGTTAACATTTGGCAGTACCTAATCGACTTCAATATCGACATAACAAATATTAATACGGGGTGTTCCATAATGACGTGCTTATATTTCAGAGTGTGTTTAATGGAGAAAAGTTCATGATATATATTTAGGCAACGGCGTGTAGTTTTTCTTTTAATATGGGTGATATGCTAACTGAATCAAGTTACATATATTAAAGGCGGGTTCATGTTGACTACTGGGAAAGTGTCAAAATGACACATGTCAAGTATAGTTTTAAAGTTCATTCATCTTTTGACCATTATTTTTGCACCCGCTTAAACATAATGAATTACAGGAATTTAAGCAACTCTGTTATAAGCTACTACAATCTATAGGTACCTATGCTATTAGGAACCAAAGTACTCATCAACTAACATATTTATAATTGACGTATTCTTACTAAATTTATGAATACCTTAAATCTTAATTTCATAATTAGTTTGAATGATAATGCCAATTTGATATACCTGTATAAATATAGTACCAATTTAAATTGGGTACTATTTTTTTAGTGAAAAAAAAAAACTTACCTGTAGTTGTAGTTACATATAGATAATTTATTGGGATGTTTATATTATTTAGGCTATATCTAGTTTAACAGAAGAAATGTCAGTAACATAAAAATACCGTTACAAAATGTGAACGATTTACCATTTGCATAAAATGGCAACACCGCTTGACACTTTGCACGGGTGTGATCGATAAAGTGAGGGGAAGTTACATGTTTCCAATGTTGCCAGAACATTTTGATAAGATGTAGTTGATATTGCACCAAGGTCGAAAATATCTATTCAATCTTTTTCTGATGCATTTTAAAACGACAACGAAATTGATAAACTCAAATTAACAGTATCATTAGCTGATATTCGAGAAAAGAGATCTAATGTGAGCAGTGGTTTTTGATAAGTCATCATTATTTCGCTAATTTCTATGTATGTAATTCAGACTTAAAGTGGTCATTGATTATTAGCCAAACGTAATGGAATCGTAAAAAGTAGTAGATATATTACAATTAGACTAGACTGGCAACACAGCATATTACGCCAGAGCACGGCCAAGTGCCAAGGTTTGAAGGTATGGCGAATGGCAACGGAATTGTGTCTGTAGGTTAGGACGCACGAACTAATACGTTGGTATTATGTAAAAGGATTTCCCGGCTAAAAATAAAAACTCTAAATTTAAGGTGTTTTGATTTAATCCACGTGTCTGTTAACGTCAAACACTAATGAGAAATTCGGTTATTGTAGATAACAAAGAATGGTATTAGATAGTTTTTGCCAGCGGGTTTTTCGATCGCCAAAATCTCGGATACCTACCACAAACTCAATTTTATATTTTATCAACACATATGGTATATTGATTGATATTTTATTCTCTGATCGAATTACAATCAAAAAAAAACTCTCTTAAAAAAATTTTGTTGCGAACAAAATAAGCGCCTAAACATGCCGGACCAAGGTCGCGGATCCAGAACTTTGGTTTGGAGGGTCAAACTTCGTTTGGGGGGGGGTCATGGGAATCATGGCCCCTCCCGCCCTCTGTATCCGCGGTTGTGCTGATCAGTGGTCCGATACCAGGTCAAATAAATTCAAAATTAATTTTTAAATTATTAATTAAGTTTTTAAGTGTCTAAAAAGCTCGAAAAAAAATTGACGGTTATTAAATATATTTACTATTGTTTTATTTCTGAGGATATTTCCATTTGGTTCAAGGAATATTAAATGACTCAACAGAATGATTTTCTAGTGGTAGGCTATGTGTTATTTTAACTGCATAGCACATGAAAAGACACAAATTGTGACATTTTTGTTTGATATCACTTCCGGTTTTACCGGAAGTGCTTTTTTATTTTAAATATATCCGCTGATGTAGATCTCTTTATAGTGCCTTTCAAATATTTCGCATCATATGGGACGAAAATAGAGATATTTGTAAAATGCTAACGTTGCATCAAACCTAAAAACTCATTTTCATTAAAAAATGTTTTTCCCAGTGTTTAGTTGATTTATAGAAACCGGAGACCCAGTTCATTATTTTTAATATTAAGTTTAAATACAGTGTCTGGTACACAACTATACATAGCGAAATTTTGAAAATTGGACATTATGCTAAAGTTGATGTGGACAACTCGGCTAAGATATTTTCAATATGGTCGCACTTCCGGTTATACCGGAAGTCGATGTCAACTTTCGTATTTTAAAGGGAATACCCTATATATTATTACATTTTTCGATTATACGCCAGATTCTAGGCAGATTTCGTATATCATGTCCTATACCTAAGTCTATAATGTTCAACATATTTAAGGTTTTATGGCTAAAATTACGTTTGCAGATCTTAAAATAATTATTAATTTTCCTATAAGAAAGCATTTGTTATGTAATTTTCGTTGGATTTCTTGTTGGAAAGGATCTGCTTTAATACATTTTTATAATATTTTGATATGTATTAATGCAGGGTGTTCAAACAATAAGATTAAAAATGAAATTGAGACAACTACCAAAAATCTACATGGGACACCCTGAGTAGAGCAATACAAAATTATTCTTATCCGCTTACAAGATGATGTCGAGAGTTCGTTAAAGAAGAAAAAATCGCTCTTATTGTACTTCATTTCTGTCGGATAAAATTCGCACTCATTCGTTTTCTTTATTAGTTAAAAATTTACAGTTTTGATGAGACTTCTGCTATCTTTTATAATTCTTGCTTATGTTGTAAGCGGAGCACAAGGCTATATTATTAGTGTTTTTTTAATTATTATAAATTGTGGAAAGTGTGTGACTTGTAGTAACTTCTTTCCAATAAAAATAGTTTTAATTTTTTTAAAATCTTGTACAAAACAGATATAATTTCCAACTGTCTTCGATTGCACTACAACATTTCTGCCTTCGTTTTTCAGGTATGGTCGACTGTTTTGTCCGAATTCCCAAAGAACAAGGTGTATTGGCCTACTGGCGTGGTAACACTGCTAACGTAATCAGGTAAATATATTCAAATTTCGATTCATGCAATGTTTCTGGAAGCACCCCCCCTCCCCCCATAGTCTCGTGGTATCAGCCGCGATAGTAAAATAAATACTGTTTTTCTCGTCGCATGCCGACCAGTTGTCGTTACGCTTTTGATGCATTACATATTGAACTGTGGGGGCTTCAAGACAACGGCAATAAATACATTTCGCTTAGGCCGTTTTACATTATGTAAGATTACCTACAAGATCATGCAGGACGTATATTAAGAGATTTTACCTATACAAGGAAAATTGCCGCGTTGATCAAACCAAAACATGTAATTTTTTGTGTTGTCTTTGTTTGGATTTATTTTGGGTTTATTTAATTGTAAATAACTTATTTTTTATAACGTATAAACGCGAGAGTTGTCGTTCTTAAAACAAATTACGAGGAACGACATAACAAAATATTATTTCCGGTCGGGAAATGATTCATTCTTGTTTCGTACACTCGGGTTTCGTACACGTCAAGAATTTATCTGAAGTATGCTTGTTTCGTACACTGACCATTGCGATTTTATCGGGTATAGGCAATTTTATAACTAAATCTAATAATATTTATGATTTTATGTTTCCTATCGCTTTATTATATTGTATTAATTCTATGAACAGGTTTGTATTATTGTATTATTATTCTTTTTTAAATGAGGCGCTCGGCGTTCTTTTCTTCAAAAATACCGAGGACAATTCCCGCACGAACGCCACTGGTCGGAATAATAAAACATGTTATACATCATAAAATGCCTCTTGATGAATAGAAAGTGTGTACCAAATTTCACAAAAAAAACTAGAGCAGTATCACAGATATTTGGAAAAAAGGAGATTTTTGAAAATCTTTAGCACCCTGTATCTCAAACGTTAAGACGTATGTTCTTCATATGATGTTTTTTTTCTGAAACTGGACCCAAGAATGGCCTCTTTAAATATTACCATGTTATTAAGAAACACCCTGTATATTAAATAATTTAACTTCTGAACTATTTCCATTTTTTTACGCTAAATTCGCTCAATATTTTGCTCAAGCGGTTGTCTAAATCAGTGTATTTCTTAGAACATTTCGGTTTAGAGAGATGTAGGTCACATCGCTACTCTATGATATCGTAGTATTTCTTCTGTAAGTACTTTGAAGAGTTCAAATATATTCGGGTGACACTTGCCAATTTTAGATTATGTTTAGCTTTATTAAATAATCTTTATGAAACCTACGTTACCTGGTCCTGGTACCCACACCCTTCGGGCCATCATAATGGTCGGTGTACGAAACAAGAAGCCGAAAATGGATTAATTAATTGGGTGTACCAAACACGAATATTTCAGGTAAATTTTTGACGTGTACGAAACAAGGAAACACCCGGGAAATTACCGCTTCTTGTAATCTAATAGATAACAGACAGTTCGGCTAATCGCGCACATTCCACGTAAAAAAAACGTAATTGCCATATTTAATTTACGGTTACAGTTATTCATTATTCAATGCAAACAAAAAATAAATAATAATAAATTTTTGTTCATAAATTGATTTCGACTACATATTCCACTTCAATTCGTTACATGTTCAATAATTTTCTGAGTGAAACTTGATTTTACGTGTCATGTCTGAGCGCAGGCGCTGCCGCCACCTCGTGTGGCCCGGCCTTAATTGTACGACATTAACAAATTTGTACACTCTTATCTAAAAAAAAAAAAAAAATCATAATTAACCGTTATAATTATAATTAATTAATTTAATCACTTAAACCATCCAGCTGAATATTTTCCCGCAAGTTGTTTCAGGTGCTTAAATGGTACCATATATTCCTTGATATCCATGATTAAAAATAGAATAAGTCAAAGCTGAACACTATATATTTTTTAACTGATTTATTTTTGTATCCTTTTAGATATTTCCCCACACAGGCATTGAACTTTGCCTTCAAGGACAAGTACAAGCAAGTTTTCTTAAGTGGTGTAGACAAGAAGACACAATTCTGGAGATACTTTATGGGTAATTTAGCTTCTGGTGGTGCCGCTGGTGCTACATCTTTATGTTTCGTGTATCCTCTAGATTTCGCCCGTACCAGGTAACTTTGAAACTTTCACAGCACTATTTTCTGTCAAAAATATTACCGTAAAACCCCGATTTCAGTTAAAACCCGATTTTCCTAAGAAAAACTAGTTTTAACTATCCTTCCTAGTCAATTCTAGAAACTAAGATTTACAAATATTTTGAGTTAATTCTAATGTTAGCTAAACAAATTTTAGTTAATTCTAGATTTAACTAGTTAAAACTAGAATTAGTAAACATATACTCAGTTTTGACAGCTTTGATTTTTAGGGCGCTATTTGAATGTTACCTTAAATTAGACCTTAGCTAAGGTAGCCTTAAGATTATGACAAACCTTTAAAAAAAACTATGTTTTAAATTAATTTGGGCGTCAATTGACGCGTTAAGTGGATAGTGGAAGATTACTACTTCCTCAAAGATCTATTCCTTATGAGAATGAAAGAGAACTTTAATATACTGACAAACTTGTGTTAAGGATGACTTATGTCATTCTGTACCTTAAGGTGACTTTAAAATATCGACCCTACGTCAGAATTAATTTTTACTACCCCTGTGAAAACCCGCGCTGGTCCGTCTCTTCTTCTGGAGTTAATGAAACCGTAACATTGAATCTCTTCAACACTGAGAGAAGATTCTGAATACCTATGGCAGCAAAAAAATCGCGTATTAAATATTTCTATTTTCAATAAGCTTGAAATTATACTTGAGACAAAAAATAAATTAATTTTATTTTAATATCACAATTACCTACTAAAACAAATTTCCTAATTCAATTATGCTGAATACTTGTTTTAAGCAGAAAGTATTGTATGATAAGTTTTCATGCTTAATGTATAAATGCAAATATTTTAAAAGAAGGTAGATACTCCGAACAAATTAGCTAACTTATTAAGTAAAAAAAGATTCATTCTTGAAACAAAATGGCAAAAATTAAGCAGAAATTAATACTGTCTTAGTGTGAGCACAAATATTATCTACAACTAATTGAAACCGATATATCTTTAATTCAAATTTTTGTTTAGTTTAAGAAGTGTTACCTTGTGTATTATTTTTTTTCCTATTGTCTTTTTTATAAGATAATTATTTTTTTCGTATCTTAGGTTAGCCGCCGATGTAGGTAAAGGTGCTGGCGAGCGAGAGTTCAAGGGTTTGGGTAACTGCTTGGCTAAAATCTATAAATCTGATGGTCTAGGTGGTCTATACAGAGGATTTGGTGTATCTGTCCAAGGTATCATTATCTACAGAGCGGCATTCTTCGGTTTCTACGATACCGCTAAGGGTATCTTGCCCGACCCCAAGAACACTCCAATCCTCATTTCCTGGGCTATTGCACAGGTATGTATATTAACATTTGTAAATTGTGCTATATATCACACCAGGACGCTTTTCTGTTGCAAAAATGTGGGAATCGTTTTTGTTTCCACAGACGAAGAGAAGCAGGCTTTCAGTTTATCGGTCATAACGACGTTATTTTAAAAGAAATACCCTGTATATTTTTCACCAAAGGGATGTGGTTTATAATTCTACATTTATATACATAATATAACACACTTTATATTTAAATTTACGAACGGGAAGTCTTTAGCAAATTAAAAAATTAAGTAATAAAAGTTTGTCAAATTAAAATTATTGAAAAGTTGTTGTCATTTCTGGGATTTATTGCTTGCCGCATAACGCGTTAACCAATAACGCCACATAGAATTCGCAAGATACCGTTGTCATGTAGAATTCACCAGGCTAATCGGAAAAACTATCGACATGGACAGATGTCAGTGGAATATCACCTTTTTTTGTAAAAAATCAGGGAATATATTTCCAGGGACACCAGTGGTAGATCGATAAAATAACTTTTCTAACTGAAATTTGTGATATTATAGTCTATTAACACATACCAAAATTGAAAATCATATTTAAAGTACTTTCAGAGGTCTTAAAAGATAATATTTAAAAAAAAATTAACACCCTATCTCAAAAATTTTTAACCATAATAATATGTTCATTAACTTTTCTTCATAAAATGTGTTAAATGATCGAAAATCAAGGTAACGTTATATAATTTAAATATTTTTATTATTTTTTAAAAATGTGTTAAAATTTAAAATTCAGCTTGGTGTGGCCAGACCCTTTACAACTACTGGTTTTTGTAATTTTGGCTGCAAATAACGTTTTTCGATATCTCGTAATATCTATTTTTTCAATTTTCCAACCAAATAAGTAGTCACGTGACAAATGTCAAAATAAGTTTTTAGGTTATCAATCATGCAAGGGCAATCGGGAGTAAAAAGTTTATCAATTTTCATTTCAATAATAATAAAGTTTCCCATATGGGGGTGGCTTTTTGCTGGTTACTGTATATATTGAGATTTTTTGATTTTACAATCAATTCTATATCCTATGTATCTTCAAGTGTTTTCGAAATGTGGGATTGGGTCATATAGGGTTGCCAGGTTTAAATTTTGAAATCACAGGACACAAGTTTGAAAGTGGACATAGGACATATTCAAATAAGGACGGAAATTTTTAACTAAACTGAAACACAATTTATTTTATATAAAAATAATCAAAAAAGTTATTTTCTAACATACCTAAGTGTAATAGTTATTTAAAATACCTTTAAAATGCTTTAAGAAAATTAATTATTTGGTCGAAAAAGAATATTTCTTATCACCCTTGACGGCTTCCAAGAGCTTATTGTTTTTAACTGCCATATTATGAAATTCTTTGCAAGTTAAACCAAAATTTGTTTTAATCTGAAGCTCTGCTTTAATATGGTCAACAAAGAGCTTATTGCGGCTGTCGCTCCAGGCCGCATTGCACAAAGAAAAACTCTTTCAGGGTCGGCATTTAAACCATATATTGAATAAATAAATTGTATTATTTTCAAAAAATTATTCATTTCGGGATTGGCTATGAAAATGTTATTGCATTTATGAATAGAGCCTTCAGGTAAAGTGCCAGCTTACCCTTACGGCGATTTTTCTATTTAGCAGAAGATTGCGCTGAGTTATATAGCTTAAAAACAATTTATAATTTGAGTATTTATGAAATCCAGGATATTAAGTTTCCTGCCAAAGGTCTCCGCAGGACGCTTATATTCGAGCCTCAAATCCAGGACATGTTGCGAAATCCAGGATACCTGGCAACGCTAGTCATACGTGAAATTAATTGTTTTATTGTTCTTTTGCTTTTACTTCTTTTATTGTAACACAATTGAATGTATATGATATATTAATTACATGAAAAATATCTAAAATTGACTGTAAAATCAAAATATGGGAAAATATATCGTTTATTAAAGTCATTTTATACTTTTTAAACGTTTGAAAGAAACATATTTTTAACTTTAACATTTATCTAGGTGGAAAGTGACATTTACCCGGGTGGAAAGCGATCATCTTCCACCCGGATAAATGTCACTTTCCATTCAGGTAAATATCAACATACATTGAGAACCAAAATTACTTGACGTATTTTTTTATTTGTGGTGGACAAGCTTGTGGTTATTCAGGGATCTTACTTTGTCTACATTTTTCACATTGTTATATTTGTCACAAAAAAGATCATTTGAATCTAAAAGTTATGGTTGTAAATAAAATATCATACAAACCTCGGTCAAAAGTTTTATTCCTGTCTCAAGTTTATTTAATAAGCTACCTATGTAAATAATTATTGGTCTGCATACAGGGTGAAAAAGAATAGATACCCTTTTTCACCCCTGCATTTTTTTTCGACATTTCTGTCATGACACATTAATTTTCAGTTTTATATTTTTTTGACCTACTGGAAAATGTTTATTTAACCAAATTCATGAGAACATCATATTTTTCATAGCCATAGAATTCCCTACAGAAGTATTTTAAGCAGCATAGGCTGCATATAATATTAGTGTTAATGGTGGAACTGTCCAATAATAACTAAATCCTATTTTTCAGACTGTCACTACCATTGCTGGTATTATTTCATATCCATTCGACACAGTCCGTAGACGTATGATGATGCAATCTGGTCGTGCCAAGAGCGAAATTATATACAAGAGCACAGCTCACTGCTGGGCAACCATCGCTAAGACAGAAGGTATGTTATACACATTTAATTATTTAACAAATAGATTTACTAAATATTAACTTTAAAATACGTCTCGTCTGTTTATCATTTTTTTTTCAATTAAATTTTTTGTTTTAAAAATACAGGGTGTTATGGAATGACGTATTATATTTAATTGCTCCTTGGGTGTCCTAGAGAAGCGCTACATATTTTATTTTTTTTAATCGACCGTTTTAAAAGTGGGGTAACAAACACTCTTACTCACAGGTCAGTCCGCGCTACTGTACAACATTTCACCCAGAGCCAATGGCAATATTGCCAAATTTAATGTAAAACTGAAATTCCATATAAAATTATAAACATAAATTCTTTTCTACCTACTTGTATTTATCCTTATACCTAAAGAGCGAGGAAATCCAGGCACAAGCACAATCAGTTTTTTTTCTTTTTCATGGGAACACTCCTAGAACAGTATGTACACACAGTAATAGTGAAACAGAACCGATAGTTAGCTTTTGAAAATGCAATAATACAGATTATACTACAGATTGTTAGAGTTTATTACACGCGACGAAATTTGACGTCCAGAAGAAACGCGTCAATAAAAACAATATTCAAAGATTATTTATGGACGGGCAAGATACACGCGTAAACCGAAAAAACAGAGCGGATTGCTGAGAGTGTGTTGGTGATCGACGAAACACAACGTATCCGGCCGCTGGTTGGTCTTCAACTAACAGACGCAAGCGTGCGGCGCTATATGAAACTACTTCGCTCAGCCGATGTAAGGCATAAAGAGGTCATTGGCATTTGACCTAGTGACGTACGTGGCTATTACTATTCCATATGTTTTTTCGGGTTTCCTTGATTGCTTACATGTATCGAAGTGCCATACAGGTGTTTTTCTGGTTTGACGTCAGGTCACTTTTACCGCTGAATGAATTGAAAGCGCCATTTATGGCTATTTTTCTTCAATTTGTCTTTATCTCAGGAATTGCCTGTTGAAATATAATACGTCATTTCCATAACACCCTGTATATTTAAATCTCTGTTTACCATTTTATTTTTTTCAATAGCAAGACTTTTAAAAAAAATTATTTCAAAATATATTTTAAATCTTCAAACTCAAGTTTGAGCTTTTTTATTTTTCAACAACAAGAAAATTTTCCGTTTTAAAAATATCTTACATTATACCGATAACATTTGTCACAATTTTTGACACGTGCCAAATTTCGGGTTTACGTGTATTCGTGTTTATTTATATTCTTATTCAGTTTTTAGTTTTGTTTTGCGGAGTTTAAGCGTCGAGTTGGCAGCCCAGTTGCAACCGCAACTGCAACAGAATTGCTTGGAACTCTCATGCCAAAAATTAACTTGCAGCAACAAAGTTGCAAAATATTTGCAGTCTGTAATGCGGCCCTTAGGCACTATTATGCCATCAAATGCGCTTAAACATTTTTGCGAATTTAATTATTTTTCTTCGGTTCTTCAGTGAAGACTTTGAAGCTTTAACATGTATTTCTACCAAATGATCTAATTAATTACTTTTTTTTTCAGGTACCCCCGCCTTCTTCAAGGGAGCTTTCTCGAACGTTCTAAGAGGTACCGGTGGTGCCATCGTACTTGTCCTTTACGATGAACTTAAGAAGGTCATCGCTTAAGCATCGGCTTTATCGCATCGCGCATTATTTTTTGTAACACTCAATGTCTCCAGTTATTATTGCTCGGGGACTTGTTTAGATAAATTTCGTTCCAATTTTAGTTTTTAATTATGCCCTCGAGATCGATCCAAAATCATTCCGAACGGTACCAAACCAAAAAAACGACCTAAGTTTACCACGGGTCGCTTTTTTGGTGTTTACGTTGTCCGTAAAAAATGTTCGTTTTTCAGAAGATACCTGGGGCGTAGCTAAAAACGTGTACATATACATTTAGATATAATTCTATTTATTTGTAAACTCTGTTTTTTAAAATGAAACAAACAACAAAATAATAAGACTAGAATCGTACTTGTACCATAATAGAAAGGCAATGTAAGATGGAGATTAATAAATCAAGTGAAAAATGATTTTCCACAAATTGGTCCCGTAGGTTTATTGAAAAAGTTGTTTTGTTAATGCGTATAGAAAAATACTACATACTGCAGTACATGCATTATGATTGCAATAAAGCAATGTTATGACTGTTATTAATGATTTATTATGTCACTGGACACCTAGTGATGAATAAAAAAAAAACGTAAAACAGAAATATTGTGTTTTATTTGGTCAATGCTTATATTCAGGGGGTTACCACCATAGATACCCAAAGTAACACGAATGCGCTTATTGTGATCTCCAAGGTCGCTTTAAAACTATACAATAAATTTTCGAATAAAACCAAATGAACTTCAAGACAGCAATATGAGGACTACCATAAAGCCGCTTCTAGCCAAAAAGGGCCCATCCTAAATGGGTCTTCAAGAATACATTTTAAAACTACATTAAAACCTTTTAATTTTATATTCTTAAAGAGTTATTCAAGGCAACTTTAAATTTATGTATTGAAACTCATTGCATTTAAAATATACTTGCAGCAGAATTATTGTGATTACTATAGTCGGACAACTTTAATATGAAGCGATCATAAATAATGTTCAAATTCAAACTTCTCATAAAGAATTTTCCATAGGATGGCACTATTCTGATTCAATATGATATGAAAAAAACTTCTATATCGGGTCGGGCATCCATAGCGTCCTTATTTACAACAGCAGAAAAAAAAGTTAATACAAAAGTTGTAGGATGTGGATTGATGCATATTTTAAAAATATTTGTAAATATACAGGGTGGTCCAAAAAAGTGTGACGTCATAAAAAAAAAAAATTTTAAATGCCATACCCTGTATTTTTTTGGCATATTTAGGTTCCTTTTGGTGTTCTCTCTTAAGTGCAAAAATATTTTTTAATTTGCTTTGAGATTTTAGGAGCAATAAATAAAAAGATCGTTTTGCACGCTTGGAAAAATTAGAATAAAAATCTTGTTAGATCTGTTTGTTCCAGCTAAATAGTGCGAACAGTAATGCTAGAGGTCTAATAATACTCTGACAATAAACAGGTTTTTCTTATTTTATACAGGGTGTTCAAAATTTGGTTACAAAAATGGCAACTTTCAAATCGGTTTTTCTTAGTATTTTTAAATGGCACACCCTGTATTTTATTTCATTATTTAATGTAGAATTTAATTACAAGCATATTTTGTTATAACGAATGTATCAAAATTCTCAATGGTTTTAGAGATGTTTACCAAAAACCATAAATATCCTCATTAAACTAAAAAAGTATTGCGAACATATCATACACAGCCATGGAAAAACAATATGTAGGAGTGTATTTATCTCTTTACAGACTTTAACAGGAACTATTGGCAATTCATTTTAACAAATTTTCAAAATGTCTTCCAGTTTGCTGCAAACATTTGTTTATTCTTACTTGTAAGCTTCTATCCACATCGCCCAACTCCTCGGTAGTTGGCCGTTCCTTATAAACTAGATCTTTTACATACCCCCACAGGACCTCGGAGGCCATCGAACTGGCCCTCCTCTTCCAATCCAGCGATTTCCATGCGTATTATCTAACTCTGCTCTGAGCTGTTGCGCATAATGGGCTGGAGCTCCATCTTGTTGGAACCACATTTGTGCCAGGATATTTGGTGGTAAATTAGCAAGTAATATACGTAAATCGTTTCTCAAGAATTCAAGATAAATTTGACCAGTAAGGTGGCCGTCAAAAAAATGAGGACCGATCACATTACCACCAATCACTCCTCCCCAAACATTTATCGACCAACGATGTTGGTAGTCCATTTCACGAAAGATGCGTGGATTTTCGGCGGCATAATAATGAAAATTGTGTTGTTTACGCATCCGTTGTTGTAAAATGTCGCCTCATCAGTAAATAACACCGACATAAAAAAACGAGGATATTTATGGTTCTTGGTAAATATCCCTAAAACCATTGACAATTTTACTACATTCGTTATAACAAAATATGCTTGTAATTAAGTTCTGCATTAAATAATGAAATAAAATACAGGGTGTGCCATTTAAAAATACTAAGAAAAACTGATTTGAAAGTTGCCATTTTTGTGTCAGAGTATTATTAGACCTCTAGCATTATTGTTCACACTATTTAGCTGGAACAAAACAGATCTAACAAGATTTTTATTCTAATTTTTCCAAGCGTGCAAAACGATCTTTTTATCTTTTTTTATTTATTGCTCCTAAAATATCGAAGCAAATAGAAAAATATTTTTGCACATAAGAGAGAACACCAAACGGAACCTAAGTGT
Source organism: Barypeithes pellucidus (assembly GCA_963991005.1). Classification (NCBI taxonomy): domain Eukaryota; kingdom Metazoa; phylum Arthropoda; class Insecta; order Coleoptera; family Curculionidae; genus Barypeithes; species Barypeithes pellucidus. The sequence goes on along the minus strand of OZ022562.1, from coordinate 27,233,184 downwards.
GCCAAAAAATACAGGGTGTGTCATTTTAAAAAAATATATTTTATGACGTCACACTTTTTTGGATCACCCTGTATATTTACAAATATTTTTAAAATATGCATCAACCCACATCGTACAACTTTTGTATTAAACTTTTTTTTCTACTGTCGACGCACTAATGCAAGACGCGGTATAACTCGACGGCTAACAATTTAATGATTTTTAAATTATTTAAAAAATATTGTCAAATTTAATTTTGCATTTTTAAATAGAATTTAATGCACTTTAAAAAGATGTATCACAACATACCCATCCCATTTGAAAAAACAAGGGCAGTAGCCGCCCCCGCTAGGGGGGGTTGAGGTTACAGGGATGAAATTAATAGTGAAACGTGTCCCCCTGAAAACACAAGTTTACGGGTCCGAGGTTTTTTTTAATTTTCACTTACACAGCCGTAAACCTTGCTGGACTGTTTTCGATGGGCCACCCTGTATAGTGTTCCCCATCTACGGCATTCAAAAGTCAAAATAAAATAGTTTCTTCCCATGGTAATATGCAGATTTTTGGATACGCTGTATTATGAAGTAAAACTACGAAAATACTAACTAAAAATTTATTTTGAACATTTAGACAAATCTATACATAGAAATTTATGTACTTTACAATGACAATGTCTAGCTTGATTTTTTTTATATAAGTGTTAGTTTGTTCTTTACCATATCCAACAAGTTTGCAGATATATATCTTCGTAATAATTAACTTATGTAATTTACACGTTGAACCACATAAGAACCAACTTATAGTTTTTAATATAAATTTATTTTTAATAAAGAAAAATAACACTTAAAGGCTGTTCCAAATAACATACAAACTAAACTAAAATGAGATACAAAATTATCCCCCAACAATAATACAAATAATATAGTACGTTCCTGTTTCTCTAACATATGAAGGCACCCAGAGTACGTCTCACGCTCTTTGGTTGCCTTTTTACACAATGGCAATTACCTCAATAAATATTCGTGGAATACACATTAGCTCTATCACAAAAATACCTACATATTAATTTTTCGACAAAAATAGCTATTTATAAAAATATACTAAAAATAAAATGAGCTAGAAAGTTTAGATTTTATATAGGTACCTATACTGGGCACCCAACAATATTTAAAAATAAGAATATTACTTAAGAGCAAGCTCCGTTTTTTGGGTATCCTACTATGCATACATATAATAAAATCATTATCGTGCCTTTTTCAGTAATTTAAATTATACTGACTGGTAGTTCAGTGCCGAAAAATTCATATGTTTTAATATAAATCTATTTTTTCTTTAGCTTGTCGGAAAAATTAAAATTTAGGTTCATTAAAATTTATGTAAAGTCATCCTGGGATATCTTGTACAATTCAGTTCAGACTTGAACGCATTAACATTCATTCTCGGTAGATAAAGTAAACACGATCTGTCAGAAAATGTGCGAGATATAATCTTTATTATTTTATTAAAACAAAAATATTTTGCAAATTATCTCAATTGAATCCAAGAAACGATTTTCTTATGCCTATTATCAGTTTTGAAGGCTTTTATACAGGGTGTTTCCTAACCTCTCTGAAAAAAATTAAGGAGATGAATCCTTACCTTATTTGAAAACGAAAATGTGGTATAAAGGTTTTTCGCATGTCGCTTCGTTTTCGAAATACAGGGTGTTAAAAAAATATTGTATTTTTCATTTTATTAATTAATGCCAAACGATATTCTAATGATATTTGTTAAACATAAAGGATTAGAGCACTTTACTTTAGGTCAATTTTAAATTTAATAATTAATTCATTTGCGGGGATTTGGGTAAAAGAGTACCTTAATTTTTTAGTTATTTTCGTATTTTTATCGTCAAAATATACGTAAGCTTTGCTTCGTTCCATGACAGCCACATTTATTTTCTACGTGACATTTGTCTCCTGTTTAACATCTTTCAAATAATATCCTTTTGAATTCTTGGCCACCCCGTTCTCCGGATCTGAACCCATTGGATTTTTATTTCTGGGGTCACCTTAAACAACTCGTTTATACTATTCCTATTGAAACTGAAGAAGACCTTCGACTGCGTATTATTGATGGTTTTAATACGATTCGTACAAGTTCCGAAATTTCCCAACACGTAAGAGAGAATTTAGCACGTCGTGTACATGTGTGTTTACTGGCTCATGGAGGACATTTGCAGCAATTTATTTGACTTATGTTCATATGAGTTCATTATTCAAAGTTTTTAAATCATATGCATTATCAAATCATTCGCATTAATTAATAAAATGAAAAATACAACATTTTTTTAACACCCTGTATTTCGAAAACGAAGCGGCATGCGAAAAACTTTTATATTACATTTTCGTCTTAAAATAAAGTGAGGATTCACCTCCTTCATTTTTTCAGAGAGGTTAGGGAACACCCTGTATAGAATACCGTCCCGTTAATCAAGAATCACTCGGACCCGTCAAATTAATTTGTTTGAAATGTATTCTTTTTTGAAACATGAACATATATTTTTACATTTTCTAATTCTACAATCAATTCTAAATATTTTTCATAAATCATACCCTATACCTATCTTCAACCGTGTACGAAATATTAATACTTTAATGCTGGTATGCACCATTGAGATGTTTCTCGACATAGCAACGTGTTGAACTCAAATCACATTCTTCAAGGGGTTGGCGATGAGAATTTGCTATTTAAGTTTAAGACGTCAAGAAATATCAGTGAATTTTAATCAAATTTGTAAAATTGCTATGTCGGGAAACATATCAATGGTGCATATCAGCATTAAAGTACATGTCAGTATTACGTAAACAGTAGAAGATAGGTATAGGGTTTGATATATGAAAAATGTAGAATGGATTGTAGAATGTGAACATATAATAATACATAATATGTATGTTCCATTAAAAAAATTGAAGTTGATACAAGTACCATATTTATGATCCACCTTGTATAATATATTTTTAAATAAAAGGCTGATCCGTTTCTTTGTAATAACACTGTATAATAATTTTTCCTAATGCCCCTACTAACAAAGATATACACTTGGGTTTTATTTGCAAAAAGAGAGAGTATATGCAATGACAGTTTTGATTTGAAGTCATTAAAAACTTAACAGAAATATTTAACGCATTTATTGACAAAACGAAATATTTAATTTTAACTTATAAAAATAAACACCCTAACGTCATTTAAAATTTGAAAGCAACTTACTCTGTATATTCTTGTCACTGCTTTTTTTATTGCTAATTACTGAGAAATACAAAACAAATTTGTATACTAACGTGCAATCCTTTACATTTCTCTAAAAAAAAAGTCTTCTGGTCTGTCGTCAGGGCATTTTTGCACCATGAATAGCAGAAGCACGCAAAAGCATGTGCACAGGAGAGTATTTAAAGTTGATATTAATAAAATATCATCTTCACATCACGTAGCATGCTGATAACACTTAACCCCGCGACCATAAAATAAACATGTATGTCTACTGGGGTTAGTTCAGTATCGAAATTTATATAGTATTGAACATTAGGTGGCAGTCGATAATCCTGCTGTGGCGCTTTTACGTGATGACGATGAACTGACAGCTATCCAGTATCCAGCGCTTAAGCGGTGTGATTGTTACCGGCACCAAACTGTCCACTTAATTTTAGAACTAGACAAGGCATCTTTTAGTGAGTTTTTGCTGCATATCCATGTTTTTTAAACAGTCCCATTTTTTAAATAATTTTTCTGACTCTGACCATTTTAAAGCATTTTTAGGTATCAGTCATCACTGGTATCAGTTCGGTAGTTTTTAAATTACTAAGTAATTAAAAAATTTCTGGATCCATTTGATGTTTACTGGGTATCCAAATAAAAGGCCTGCGTATCCAAATGAATACTCATAAGTACGTTAAAAGATGCCTTGGAACTAGATGGTACTTATAGTTAGAGAGACGCTGACAATAGGGGGTCCGTGATGTCTGAAAGTGAATTTACAGCATCTGCGTGACCCCAAAGTCACGGGAAACACATTTTCTGACAAGTCAACTTGCATTTACTTTTCCGAGCGTGTAAAAAAATTAAAATTTCTAAAAAAAGAAAAAAAGCGAATTTGAAGTTGAAACTGAAAAAAATGTTGTCGTCAGGTCATTATTGGAATTTTTTAAAAATCTCCTCCGAGGAAATTCGGAAAACGATCGTGACATGTCAGAAAATTGTCACACTACATTGCTTGACACCCAAATATCGTGGAAAAAAAATTCAGAAGAATCGCACCTAGCTAGGCGGATTTCTCACAATATTACGCAGAGATATCGGAAGGCAGGTATCGTTCAGTTATATATATATAGTCAATATTCAATCGCAATATTCTTTTTATCAGAAAATTGTTTACGAGTCATCTCCATGTGAATACAAATCGAATAAGCCCACTTGGACTCATGTCACTTGAGACTTTATTATTTTTCCATTCATTTTTTTTTGACATGCTCGTAAAAGTATATGCATGGGTTGACTTGTCAGAAAATGTGTTTCCCGTAACTTTGGGGTCACGCAGATGCTGAAAATTCATTTTCAGACAAGGCTCGATATAATTTTGAATTTATAGAGAATTTCCTATCTAAAGCGGTACAGCGCCTCTCGGCAACGCTCTACGGCATTTTATCAGACATAAAAGTTGTAGAGGGGGACCTAAACTCCACGAAAAACCAAATTTCTGATATTCCACTTCACGGGTCCCCTATTCTCACGGTCTCTCTAATATTACTATAAATTGTACATGTGTCATGTATATGTAGGTACTGGAAAAGAGTAACAATAATTTTAGTCGATAATTTTTATACCCTAAAAACCTTTTTTTTAAATGTTGACTATATTATGTGTAATTACGAAATCAAATCACTGCTTAGGAATCATTTGGGCTTATCACGGAATATAATTAAAAGCACAAGACTTGAAATGTAAACTAAATTAAAAATAAAACATAAAACACTCGCAAAAGTCGTGAACAGAAAAACAATTTTTGGCAAATTAAGTTAGATACCGATAATGATGTACAATTATTATTAGTCAATTACATAAAACATAAAATAATACCTGTATATGTCCCAAACAATTATTTTAGTTCCTGCGGAAGCATACAAAAACCAATCACAGCCATAGGAAGCAAGGGTATCGAGGCTTCCTAAATATTAAGCACTGGACAACAGAAAATTATTTAAAAATATATTATTTTACAGACTCATAGAAGCCAATGTCCAAAATGTACCTATATAGTAGCGGTGATAAGAATCCGACCAAACCATTATTCTCGTACATTTAATGGTATATAAAAAGACTTATTCTCTATATACAGGGATGGGCAAAAGTCTGAACCCTAAATATCCATTATTGCCAGAATAATTTTTTTTTAAACTCTCTCTACAACGATTCAGGCTTGTTCGGAGACCTCTTTTAAGCGGTACACCCGGAAGATTTTCGAATTGTGCTTAAAATTCTAAACATATTTTATAGAGAAAAGTAGTATGTCCTAATTTATGCTTGCTGATATATTATACGGTTGAAAAATAACAATCGCTACGTTTTGATAGGTTGTGTAGATGTACAATCTTGGAAGAAAAATGGTTTCGAAATTTCTGTCTTTGTTCCTTATTCTCTAGGCAATCAAGAAAGCCATTGATTTAATTGATTAACGTGGAAAATCGGGTTTATAGGTTTAACAAATAAATCGACAATAGTACATTTTTGTCTAAGAAATAAGAAAAACATGCGATTTTTTACGCATGAATATTTCGAAAAGAATTACACTTTGACGTAGGGTGAACTCTATATCATATTATATGAATACAGCTTTTAGTAGAAAATATACTCACAATCTGCTAATATCAACCTTTTCTTCATACTTTTGCCCATCCCTGTATAAATTACATTCTGGTGACTTGACATAGACAATATACAGCTTTTAGTAGAAAATATACTCACAATCTGCTAATATCAACCTTTTCTTCATACTTTTGCCCATCCCTGTATAAATTACATTCTGGTGACTTGACATTAGACAATAGCGATAAAAAGTAAAGTAATTGCATTTTGTGCACCTAGGGATCTTACTAGATTAACGATTTTTTCACAGCAACATTGAAGACTTTAAAGGTGGTAGGAGTATTATATCTTAATATTTGGTTTATTACATAATTTACAGACTCCTTATATGCCGAGCTCTTCTTACCAATAAACAACCTGAAGATAAGCCGCTTGATAGTTTCGCTAATTGTGAGATATCAACTGCACGTCTTGGATACTCAATTTTTTCTCCAAATATCTAAAAAAAAGTTTGTAACGTGAGCAGACCCAGCAAACACGCGTGTGATATTTATGTTAGTTTTACGTAATTCTAGGGTAAATAATATTATATAAACCTTTTATATAATAATAACGTAAAAGCGATGTTACAATTCTTAATTTTTTTATGTAACAATTATGACTTGTATGCTACGTAAATTCACCGTCACCCCAGAGGAACCAGTTTTATATAAAAAATATACTTAATTTAAATTGTCACATTTATATTACAGTTGTTACCAAATGGATTTGATTGCTTTGTTACGTAATATTAATGTGTAAGTGACTACTTTATATTACGTTAGTGGGATGTAAATTTTGGCTGCCGTAGTTCCTCAATTCAAAACTCCCGCCACGTAATGCATGACGGTCGTTTGTTCTGTCTGCCTTAAAACGTAATTTCCGCCATTTTCTTTCATTTCGCGACAGGTGTTGTGTTGGGTTGTACCGTTGTACGTTTCAAGGCAGGTAAATTTCCTAAAATGTGGTGTCGATTGAAATAATGGTAAGTAAAGTTTAAATATTTTGTTCCATGATGTTCCTGGTATGGAAGAAAGGAAAACTTCGCAGTGAAACATTTATATGTTGCCAAACTTGTAATAGTTAGGTTAATATTATTATATTCTATATTTTACTTTATATAGTATATAACTGAATGTAATATCATTTTTGCCATCTGGGTGTTATGTTAATTTGCAAAAGTTTGTATAAATCACTTACACTTTTTTTTTCACACCAGTTTAAAAAATTGTAAATTTAACCTAATCTAATCAAAATTGTTAAGGTTTTTCTGTGATTCTAAGATTCGAGTTATTTTAGAAACCTAGAAAAATGAATTTTACTACTTTAATAAGAGAATTAGCCTCATACTCATAGGCTTTGACATAAATAACATTTTAACTCGAAAAAGCTCCTGAGCTACAAATTTAGGTTCAACACCCTAGTTGTAGGTGTTTCTAATATTCAACTTTATTATTTTAATTTTTGTTAATTTTGGTAGATGTAATTCTAATGCAAGCAGACAACATATCAGCAATTGCTTCTGTGGAGCACCATGCTGCTGAGTGGTTTCGACTGGCAAATCAAAGACTACATGGGAGAAGAAGAAGTTGACTAATGGTGGGCCCTGTTAGGTGGCATCGGTAGTATTTTTAAATATACAGTATTACTGGATCTTCCGATGTTCTAAATAAACCTGAATGAATCACTTGTGTATATCAATTTTTCATTTATTTTTGTCCCCCAAAGTCCGAAAGTAAAGTTGAATATTATTTCATTATTTGAGCTAATATTTTAAAAATTACGTCAGTAAATATAAACGATCGACTGGATCTGGTGTATTATTGATACAGAGCGCCTTGGGAAAAAAAATGGTAACATCTCGAGTAATATATTTTTTAAAAAGGCAAATGAAACAGTATTCGGTAAATATGAGGTGTTTTTCTGTATATTACATGAATATTGGAATAGTTAAATGAAAAGTATGTGTTAGTGCAATTAAATTACGTCACAGTGACATAAAATTTGGCTTTTATTGTGCCACTAAATAGAATAACGGCGATATGTAAATCCTACATAACTATTGTTATATAAAAAACGTACGTTTACGTTACGTAACAAAAATAGGTAACTGATGCGGACATTGCGCACTTCTCAGTGCATGCAATTTAATGTTAGATGTTACCTGAAATGTGACATAACACATAAAAAAGTTATATCATATGAATATAAATATTACATTACCGTGTTTGCTGGGGATGTGGCCAGAAAAAGATCTATCTAACTTATATTATAAGCTATAGAAGTCCTAAATGGATAGTGAGGACAAAATAACAAATAGATACCTATTGGAAACAAACAAATTGGGCACTATGGACTTGTTTACTTTGAGAGTTTAATTTTTCACGAGCTTACAAATTAAAAATCGAAAAGTTTCTACATGGTGTTCAAGATAAGGAGGGCCTCTATGGGGATCTCAACTTCGATTAAATGGGGAAAAAATATCGCAATTAATGCACAAACCAAATGCCGTACAAAAAGTATCGGTAAGATTTTTAAGTTTTGAGTTATTTAAAAAAATCTGATATTTTGAATTTTTTATTTAATTTTTTTTCGACGTCAATATTAAAGCTAAAGCAAAACGGACAAAAAATTCTCACAGCAACTTTTAGTCAACTCAAAGATTTCATAACAAATTTTTTTATGCGACGTTTCGCTTTCAAGCAATCATCATCAACTTCATTTTTCTAATGCGGCCCTAAATTTATAATGTCAGATTTAAGACCCTTTTTTCATTCTAAATTTAATGATGTACCACACATTATCGTTTAATTGCGTTTCGAGTCTTTTTAATCATCTTCATAAAATTTTCAAGATACGGACCAGTATTTTCCATAATTTTGTAAAAAATTAATATTTTAAAATTCTTTCATAATAATGCACTACATAATAGTCATGAAACAAGATAATTATTAACAATAACAAAACAGTAAGTATGAGAAAATAAACAATAAATAGGTACATCGGCAAAAAAAACATTAATTCAAGTAAAACTAACAGTAGATTATTAGAAATTAATTTTCCAAAAGGTGTACGAAATGATTTCCGTCATTCTCCAGAGACCTTAGACGTTATAGTAAAGTTATTGAAGCGTTTCAAAGCGTAAGGCCACAAATGCTAATGAATGCTTTAAATTTTTCAATTTTTAGATGCTATTTGTTTGGAGACTGACGTAAATCATTTCGAATACCTTTTGGAAAATTTATTTCTTATAATCTACGGTCAGTTTTACTTTAATTAATGTGTTTTTGTCGATGTATATATTTGTAGTTTATTTTTTCTTAGTTACTGTTTTGTTATTGTTAATAAATTATCTTGTTTTATGATTATTATATTTTTTTTATGATCAAACACAAGCACTATAGGAAAATCCTTTAGGGCACTCCGGGGTGGTGCATGTGCGCAAAAAGCGATTTACGTTGGTTTTGAATCGTTTGATATTCGTTGGGAAAAACGACCTCGAGAAGGTCGTTCCATAAGGATGAAGTCCTCCAGATGATAGAATTCTTAAATAATGAAGTTCGAGGAGTGCTAAGCTTAACCACATATGGATGGGCGGCAGTGGTACGTTGTGTATTTCTGATATTCGCCGCTCTGTGCGGAATTAAGAGGGCAAGGTCAGCCGAGCACTTTCCATGAAAATATCTGTAAAAGAGAGTCAAATCCCCAACCTGTCTTCGATGTTCTAGGCTGTCGAGGTTCGTCGTCAGCCCGTGGTCTCCAATCAGACGAATGGCCCTCCTTTCGATGGAGTCCAGCACCCGAAGAGTATGTTTGGGTGCAGAGCTCCAGACATGAGAGCAGTACTCTAGTGATGGTCGAATCTGGGCTTTGTGGTGTGTACAACTTTCTGGTTCGGAGGAGTACACCAAGTTTCTGAGAAGCTATCTTGGCGATTGACACAACGTGGTTATGCCAAGACATATTTCCTCCCAGATTGATTCCCAGCAAATTAATAGATGAAGCCAGTGGGATTGCGTGTCCGTCCATGACTATATCCGGTTCTGTAATGTTAACCTTTTTAGAGAAAACTGCTGCCTGGGTTTTTTTTAGCGGTAAATTCGACTGTCATCCCAAGCCAAAATTTCTTCCACGTCTTTGTTGAGGCGTGATACTTCATGCTGTATGCGAAGATGTGCGTCGGCAGCCGATGTCTGTGCATTCAAAGAGAAAGATGAGATAAGTGTGCTATCATCAGCCAAACTAAATATCGGATTTTTCGTTTTCACTAGAAGGTCGTTAATGTAGAGTAAGATGAGAGTGGGAGACAATATGGACCCTTGAGGAATACCGGCATTGATGGTGAAGGTGTCTGAGAGAAATCCGTCAATCGCCACTTGCAGAGAGCGGTCCTTAAGAAAGCTAGATAACCATGCACATAATCGACTACCATAGGATCGCAGTTTACTTAGAAGTCACTCATGCCAAACACGATCAAAGGCTTTAGAAATATCCAGTGCAACAGCCCGAGACTCCCCATGATGTTCGATTGCGTTGTTCCAAATATGGGTGACATAGGCTAGAAGATCTCCAGTTGATCTGGACTTCCCAACACCATATGGATGATCGCTGATAATGTTGAAGCCTTCCAGGTATTTTAGAAGATGTTGGTTAATAGCTTTCTCCATTACTTTTGATATAACTGAAAGCAATGCGACTGGTCGATAGTTGCTAGACAGGGTTCTCTTACCTTTCTTTGGTATAGGCTGAACTCGCGCACGTCTTTCAGCACGATGAAAGTATTCCTTGTTTGTAGGATAAGTTAAAAAGTCTACAAAATACTGGTGTTATTATAAGTGCATTATTATAAAAGAATTTTAAAAATACTTACCTACTGCATTGAACTGTTACAAAATTATAGAAAATACAGGTCCGTATCCTGAAAATTTCATGAAGATGATTGAAAAGACTCGAAACGTAATTAAACGATAATGTGTGGTACATCATTGAATTCAGAATAAAAAAGATCTTAATATTTGACATTAAATCAGGGAAGTATTAGAAAAAAAGAAGTCGATGATGATTGCTTGATAACGAAACGTCATATAAAAAATTTGTTATGTAATCTTTGAGTTCATTAAAAGTTGCTACGAGAATGTTTTATCAGTTTTGCTCTAATTCTAATATTAACGTCGAAAAAGAGATTAAACATTCAAAATTTCAGGTTTTTTTTTAAATAACTCAAAACTTAAAAATCTTACCAAAACTTTTTGTACGGCACATTGCTCATGCTTTGATTGCGATACCTTTTCCCCATTTAATCGAAGTTGTATCTGTTACCATTCACGAGATCCCCGTAGAGGCGCTCTATATCTGGGGCACCCTGTATAATTTGGTTAGGCGAATGCCTATAGCAGAAAATAATACGCAATTTCGAGAAGGCGTATATGCATATACAGGGTGTCGATTCGAATACTTACCCAATACAAACCCACCATTAATGTCTCACTTTCAGAAAATAATATTTGGCTACATTATGAAATGCAAAAAAATTGTATAACTACCACTTTATGAAACTGAAATTTTATTTCTTTTATGTTGGCAGCAAGTAGGGTTTGAATTTTAGGCTTACTTTGATTTCGTTGAAATTAGTTTTCGAGGCATTATGGATTCGACAAAATTTTTTCATAGAAATCTTTAAAATCCTAACCTTTAACCTTGCAAATAGATCATTTTTATTAGATATTTATCTGAAATACCTATACTCGGAAATATATAACATGCTGACGGTGTCCGTCAACTAATTTCTAGTCACAACTATAAAACAACATAACCTAAAAATAATAGAAATATCTACCAGCTTATGCTCTATTTCTAAAGTTTTATTGAATAAAGTACTAGTTTTATTTTCAATTCAATATAGTATTATACATATTACTTTATATATACATATTTATAGTTACTGTACACATTTCCTGGGCATTAATTGTTATTCCTATCAGATTCTGTGTAGACACAATATTTTGTTCAATAGTATTATTTATTATTTTGTTCAATATTTTGAACTTTGTTCTGCTCGCACCATAACTTAAAGTTTTGCATATTCTTTTTAAAAGTTTTTCTAGATTATTTTCTGCAATTTCTCGTATTTCTGACGGAGTACAACTTTCTTCCTGACTCATTTTTATTAACTTTAATAATATATTTATTTTTAATTACGTATTGCCAAACCAAAAAGAAAATATTAATTCAAATGGAAAAAATCTACTATATTTTTTAAAGCTTTTCAGACTTTAAAGATCCAAATAGAAAAAGCATTATAAAATACACGGTTCATAAGACAATTAGAGCAGTTGTAGTTTAGAAAACGACCCGCGAAGCGTGCTCTAAGGTAATGTTTTATAAAACTTGTATCTTAATATACTATTAAAAGTGTCCCCTGTCACATTATAAATTTATGTGTTTTTCCTATTTTTGATATTATTTTCTGAACGAGACATATTAAGGGTGGGAAGTTTTCAAATTGACACAATATTAGCACGTCATTAAGGAACACCCTGTGTGTGTTATTATAGTCTCGGAATGAAGAACAAAAGGGCACGAAATATTTTTGAATTTAGTTTACCTTAAAGGACAAAGGTATTTCCTCCTGCGTCCGATGCACCAGAGTTCCATTCAGATATAAAACATTGGCTCCCGCGTCTTCCGGGAGGGTCAGCGTTTGATAGCTAAACGTTGCTTCTCTTTCCATTCTTTTCAGCACCTCCTGGGATTCTTTGCCGACTCCAACACACAAGAGGTCGGGACCGCCCATTGTAATATAGGATTTAAGGTGTTTGGGTTCAGGAACCTTTAAAGTATTACTTGTTACATTTTGCATAATAAAGTTTACATTATACATGGACATATACCTACATGACATTGACTGCCATAAATCCTAATTATCCTTCTGATCATAGAATGACCCAAATTTGCATCTTTTGGGGCAGGGTACAAATTTTATTTACCTGTATCCCAAATTATTATATCATTTTAAGAAGGTGTCTCTTTAATTTAAAATAAAAATAAATTAATATGTAGATAGCTAGAGCATGTTCAAAATGAAGTCGGCACTATTGCTAACTTTCTTAATTATTATTCAATTATTAAAGCTACGAATTAGATTAAACTAGCAAAATAGTGTAGTTTTTAAGCTGATTATTATGATGATGTCAAAAAGCAATTTAAAGTCAGAATCGCGTGATATTAACAAAAATATATATTTTTTTTAATTTAATGTCCTATATCTGCTATAACCTAAACAGTATAATAATGTTGATGAGCTACAAGATTAATATTATCAATATCATGGCGAACCCTTCTGAAGGCTACAAGTAAAGTTAATAAATGTGCTCATAAACGTATAGAAGTAGCAGTGGCGGTTCCTCCACAGGAACAATGGGGTTTAATCAGGTAATTGATTTATTGCAGTAAAGGTCAGCGGTATAATGTAAACTATAATATAAAGTCAGTAAAAGTTATTATAGAAGCGTTACTCAATTGTTAGTGTGTTAATAAATATAATGTGAAAAAACAAATCAGTATACGGGGTGCCACAAATTCAGTGTATAAGAATCTCAAAAGCGGTTGAAAGGTGGCCAGATTACGATAAAGGAGATGTTTCGGATTTGAGCTCTGCTTTCTTCCCGATTTTTCAAAGTATTGCATGTAGTTATTTTATTTTAAAAATATATACTAGTACTCAAAAATCAATAAGCAACTAAAAATTTTTCATTTTGAAAATATTTTATAATAGAAATCAGTGAGGGGATTGCTCTTTCAGGGTTTGGTAGAGAATTTTGTCGACTTTGATATAGCCCTAATTTATCATTAAAAAATGCTATATTTCTGCGTTTCAAATTTTAAAAATGTGCTACAAATTTGGTAATTTGTGACTTATTCTAGGATATTTTTTGGAAATTTTACTAGGTTCTGCCCGAACGTTTTTGGAATTGGTTGGTTATTGCGTAAAGTCTGGAAGATATTAATTCTTAAGTTGAAACATACAATGTTTCAGCTGTTGTGCCTTAAAATGTTCAACAATAGCCATTCGGAAATGAGTTAACAACCTCGAGTTAAATCATTTACAATTAACACCATATTTTCCAGACAACCCGATTAAAAATCATGCCGTGTAAATTTACAAAAAGATTTTTTTCCCACTACTGAAATGCTTTTTCTTTAGTAGATACAAAAATTGTTATAAGAAAATATGTTCAGGAAGAAAAACTGATTAAAATACAAATTTTTAAAACCATACGCCTATTATGACTTTTTTAGATATTCAATAATTTTAAATTATATAAATATCCAATAGATGGATGGAAATAAACCGATTGTGTTTAATTTATTATTTAGAAATAAAAAAATAATGCAAAATCTCAAAGTATAGGTATAGAATTTTAAAATGTTGTATCTTACTCAGTTTTTCTTTCTGGACATATATTTTCTTAATAACATTTTTTCGTACCTTCTAAGGGAAAAGCACTTTACTAAGTAATGGGAAAAATATTTTTGTAAATTTCCGAAGCATACTGGATTTTCAATCGGGTTGAAGTCTGGAGAATATGGTGGTAATGGTAAATGATTTAACTCTAAGTTGTTAATTCATTTCCTTGGGAACGGTCATTGTTTAACACTTTAAGACACAACAGATGAAAAAGTGAATGGTTTAATTCAAAAATTAATATCTTCCTGAGTTTACGGAGTAAATCGACTATTCCAAAAACGTTTCGGCAGAATCAAATAAGCTTTCCAAAAAATACCCTATCATAAGTCTGTGTCCACAACGGCGCACCGCCCCTCGTCCATAGCCTTGTACCATAGCACCGCACGGCCACGCTTGAGCTTCGCACAGTAGTTCCTCGACATCGAGATATAAACATGGACTGTGCGTTGTTATCTTCTTCCGATGAAAAAGATATTGTTTTAGACTCTAATATATCAAAGTGGTACTTTTATGCTTAAACAAAAATCTAGTATTTCTATGTGTTCTCATATATTCACAAAATCGTTGGGGATCTTTCCTTAGATCATTATGAAGGTAATAAAATTCTCCATTGAATCTTCGCTTTGATTTATGTTTAAACATATACCACTTGGTTATATTAGGTTCGTTCCAACCACCCTAAAAATAGTACAATGTACGGTCACGCACATGCGTAGTAGTCGAAAGGCGTTCCAACCGACACAAAACGGTGTATCTGGCGATCCCTTTGGTGTTCCAACCAAATTGTGATCGTTCGCAAACCAGTTCCTGAACGGTAAAAACGATACATGGCCAAGAGCAGGAACCGCGTGTACTGACTTGCGCCGTAAGATTTTTAACAGTTATTTTTGTATTCCTGGCATTCGTGCAGTTTTTTAGCCTTGTTTTGTAGAAGTTGTTACTTAACCCCTCGTTAATATTCTGATTATTTAATTTATTCTTATTAAATTTGTATAATCCGGTTCCCAAACCTGCAATATATTCGTACCATTAAACACGTTATTATCTTCCATAATTATTAAATACAACAAAACGGAACGAAAAAAGATAATACTCGAGCTTAGACGAAGAAATTAAGCAAAGTAATGATTTACGATAATTAACTAATCTTCTTTCCTAGTCTAAGCACTAACCAGACAGGCGATCAGGATCAGCTCATATTTTTACAGGGAATGGTCATAAAAACGTACCAACCTTGCGTCCCTTGTACATCGGCAACAAACGGTGCAAAATTAACGCCTGCGCACGAAATCGATCCCAACAGTTTCGTGACGGTTCTAGAACGATACAAAAATAGGGTGTTGGAACAAACCTATTAGCGTCTAAAATAATATCTTCTTAATCGGAAGATGACAACGGATAGTCCAAGTTTACATCTCGATGTCGAGAGACAAACTGATAGACAGGCAAGGTAATGAACGAGGGTCGGTGCGCCGTTGTGGACTACTGTGCGGTGCTATGATACCAGGCTATGAGCGAGGGCAGTGTGCGGTGCTCCGTTGTGGCCATACACTTAGTCAGAAATCATATTACCCAATTTTGTTCGCACATAATTTTTTTTTAAATTAGCAATATCTTCTAAAATATATATACCCTGAAATATATACCCTCTTTTAATGATAAATTAAGGTCAATCGACAAAATTCTCTATCACTGATTTCTAGTATAAAATATTTATTCTCAAAATGATGAAAAAATCTTCAGTTGCTTATTCATTTTTGAGTAGTTTATTTGAGATTGAGTTTTGTACGTTCCTCACTTCTATACAGCGTATTTCATAAGTACGGTCCGTTATTTCAGGGTGGAATTTTCTTACAGTATGTTGAATTTTTTTTAAAATTCAAATAAACGTGGACTCTTCTCATTGCTAGGTTTTCAAAATTTCGTAGTTACGTTACGTTGCCACCAGAAGCGTAGTTACACGTGAGCCAGTCTATATTTTCTCCGTAAGATGTAGAACTCCAATTTTTTTTATTATTATTATTATACATTCTACAATAAAATTGCATTTATACTACACTGCCGACCATTAAATTAGGGTCACCCCGTAATTTCAAAGTATTTCAGACATTGTTAGTTTATTTGTTTGTTTTCCAGTTGTAACAAAGTTTACTATCTTTATTCGATGATTTGTTCGTTATTGCTTGTATAAAAAAAAGTTGTTGTTTCGATAAGCATTTGACAAAAACAGTGCCACTCACCAAAATTCGTAAAAACCATTATCAGCATATTTTTGGGTTCTGTACTTTTGTCTGTCTATTGCCAATTGTTTGCGTACTGTTGGTATTGTGAGTGTATTGAAATGGCCATAAATCCTGTTGTTGTGGCACGAATTGTGGCGGCTATCACTTGGCTTGGACAATAGAGGATTGGAGTCGCGTTTTGTTTTCCGATGAATCGCGATTCTGTCTTACGGGCTCAGATAGACATGTAAGAGTGTGGCGACGACAAGGCGAGAGATATGCTCAAGCGTGTATTGCCGAGCGACTTCCGTTTGGTGGAGGATCAGTTATGGCATGGGGAGGCATATCTTTCGAAGCTCGCACGGAGTTAGTCTTTATCCAGAATGGGACGTTGAATGCACATAGATACCTGAAAGTAGTGGTGGAATACTATCGATGGCACTATCGATACTATCGATAGTTTGTTACTATCGAAAACTATCGATTGTTTTAAGTAATCATCGATAGTTTAAACTCGCATGTTATTAGTATTTCTTAAATTTAAGTTCACGGAATTCGATTTAAAAAACTTAAATTAAAAATAAACCAAATTCAGCACTAGATCATAAATCTGTTTTAAAGGTTGTCTCTTTCTTAATCACATACGCACTCTACTTGCTGTTGGTGCTGCCATCTATTGCTTTATGAACAAATTAAAGAAAAATCCTACAGGGAATCCCTGGCCCGGATCTATTAATTCAGTATTATGTGTGCTTTTTTGTTGTAGTGTACTACGTTTCGCTGTCTTCCATAATTTTGATTAATTTAATTAAAATTTAAAAAAAGAGTAATCGCGGGAAGTCATACGTTTGGGAGTATTTTATAAAAAGTGTATGTCAACCATTAGGTCCATAAGTAAAATGTATTACTCAACAACTCTACCACGTATCAAGGTTGGTATAGTTTCGATAGTACTATCGATACTATCGATAGTAACTCTTTAGACTATCGGAAACTATATCGATAGGGCTGACTATCGATAGTATTCCACCACTACCTGACAGAGGTTCTAGAAGACCATATTCTGCCGTTCATGGTTGTTCTTGGAGAAGACGCATCCTTTATGCATGATAATGCACGGCCCCACACTGCTCGGTTTGTTTCTGCTTATCTTGACAAGGTTCAAATCACGCAATTTGTTTGGCCTGCTCGCAGTCCAGACTTAAATCCTATTGAACATGTTTGGGATGAGATGGGGTAACGTTTACGGAGACATGTGCCGGTACCCACAAATTCTAGGAAGCTTCGCAACATACTGGTGCAGGAATGGGACAATCTTCCACACTATGTGATCGATAATCTGATCCGAAGCATGCCCCGTCATTTGCAAGCCGTTATCACTGTCAGAAGAGGGAATACTCGCTACTGAAGTCCTTAAAATCTATTTTCTTTGAACCAACAAATTAAAATTTTCATTTTCATTACCTTCAATAAATAATAAAAACAAAACAAACATTTTTTACAAGCAATCATGACAAAATCATCGCATGACGTTAGTAAACTTTGTTACAACCGGAAAATAAACCAATAAACTTCAAATGTCTGAAATAATTTGAAATTACGGGGTGACCCTAATTTAATGCTCGGCAGTGTATTATATGTCTATGGGTAGAGAGGCGCCATATATAAAAATGCAGGTAAAGATGTGTATCTTTACGGAAGCCAACCGTGTATAGGTGCTTTGTGCAAGCTGCAAATAAAATGGTTTTTGTGTCCCCAGTAACTGCTATAAATAATGCATTAATAAAAAATAAAATAAAATAGTTATATAGGGCCATTTTTTACAAACCGCACACTCTTTAACCATGACATTTCAGAGTCATCTGAAATTTTTTTTTTACTTAATATATATAAAATTAGTTGACAGGTATTTCATAATACTGAAAAAATGTTTTTTTCGAAAATATCCACATATAACTTTTTGATAATTTGCTGGATTTATTCCATAATTTGAAATTTAGCATCTCCAGTTGTACTGATCGGATCAATATCGGTATTTTTTTATTTTAAACTTTGTTACGTTTCGAAGTGTATTAAAAACAAATTGAAATTGTGAACAAATGAAAAAAATAACAATTTAATTGTTTAAATAGTTTTAACATGGTCTGAACCCATCTTAAATTAATTTTTAAAAATACCATTTATCATCATATTTACAAAACCAATTTTACGAAAAAGTGGTACCTCTTTTAGTTCGGAAGTTATTAAATATTTTCGATTGCAAGTCACCCAGCACGGGAAGCGCGAAGATGTACGCATTCGAACGACGAAAATGATGGAAATGTTAATGATTTACACTGCACCGAGCTCGATTGTGCAAGGCTCGGCCCGTCCTGCTAGTGCATTCCCCGTGGTCTGTGTGACTTGCGAACGAAAATATTTAATAACTTCCGAACTAAAAGAGATACTACTTTTTCGTAAAATGGGTTTTGTAGATAAGATGATTTAATTTAAACAATTAAATTGCTATTATTTTTCATTCGTTCATAATGACCATTTTTCAATGCACTTCGAAAGCTAACGTAACAAAGTGTACAATAAAAAAAAACGATATTGACCGATCAGTACAACTTTAGATATTAAATTTCAAGTATGATTGGAGAAAATCCAGTAAATTATCAAAAATTCATGTGTGCATATTTTCGAAAAAAAATATTTTTCAGCAAAATCCTGAAATTCGTGTCTAACTAATTTTATGTATATAAGTTGTAAAAAAAGTTCGGACGGTTCTAAAATGTCAAGGTTAAAAAACGCCGATCTTCACAACACACAGGTACAAAAATTTACATTTTTACAATGCAAACCAAACCCAAACCAGAAAGTACCAAATTAAAACGGTAGTTTATTTGGTATACAGGGTGTTAGGGAAATGGTTTATTATATTTAAATAGGTGACTCCGTGGATATCCCTTATAGGTAAAAACCCTTAAAATGTATGGACGCCAAAGACGATAAAGACAGACATTTGGAGCAAAACCACTTTTTCATATAAAATTCTAAAATTATTCATATAAAATTCCAAAATTTTCAATAAAATGAAGTTTGCTGCGGATATCGATTCAATTTATTAAAATACATCATAAAAACTACCTAGTTTCGAGCGAAACTGAATAAATCCTTATGAAAATCCATGTTTTAGTGCAAAACTGAATAAAGTCAAAAAAATTATGATTTTGAAAAATAAGTATTTAGGTAAAGAATATAATTTTTTTGTCAGTAAAATACAGATCATTGAGACCTAAATTTAAAGGTTAAAAACATTTTCTGATTTTATTTTGGTGCTTAGTAAAACACATTGTTTTTATGTTTGTACTAGTTTGTAGAATGTTTTATTAATATTTGGTAATTTTGAACAAAACCAAATAAATACAGTCTTTTCGACCAAAACCGAATAAATCCATTTTTTCATAATGATAGTTTTTATAATTTATGCTCTCATCGTTACCTACATCTAATCATTTTATTAACGTTTAAACTATACGGGGCAAGTCAGAAACAAATGTGATATGTTAAATTGCGTAAAGTTCTATAGCAAGTAAGTACGGCATTCCTAATATATGCCCTATATATACCCTATAATATGCCCTATATGATTTAAAAAGTAGTAACAAGACTAAGTTTAGTCTACAAATGTTAATTATTAAGTAAGCTTCTTCCCACAAAGAACGTATTCTGCTTTTTGGTCCTATTTTGGGACACCCGGTGTCAATTGAATGGATATTTCTAAAATAAATTATTCAATAATAAACCATGAAGAATGTTTAGAATAAAAATATGGCTGTACAATGGCTTAGATATATAGATTGTGAAATTTAAAAAAACTCAATTTTGTCTGTAAATTCGATAACTTTTGCCACAACGCAATCAACAAAAACCTGTGTCAAATTTTTTTTGAGATATTTACCTAAGCTTTTACTTTTAGGTACGTGAAATTTGCACAATGCCAAGGAGTAAATTTCATTGTTTTTACATCACTTTCTTTTTTGCCCTGTATAATATTGAATTGCAAAAAAACATGTTTAAAAATCTGAAAATTTTATTCAAATCGATTGAGCTTCGTTCAAGTTAAATAGTTTTAAAAATGATGGTAAATTTAGTTGGCCAGTTTATAATAAGGCAATTCCTTAACACCCTGTATAAAGACCTTGAAGTAGGCTAACTCATAGACGTCAATTAGCTGGAGGTGTTATATTTTAAACCACTTTATAACGGCAGGTAAATTTCGCTCTCCTAAACAGGTACGAATAGACATTTCCTTCGCTCTTAAGTGTTTAAACTAAATAAAAATCACTTCTATATTAATACAGAAGTAGTTGGTAAGTATTTTCTCATTGTTTAAATGACATGAAAAAAAAACTGGTAGTCAAGCGTGCATATTTTGGGCAGAAATAAACTCACACCGGCACGCTTACCTTCACCTTGCCCTTAAAACTGTGTCGTAAGTTCGTCACAATTAAATCTTCGGGTTTTACCTTTATGGGTGTACAGGGATACTCCGGGAACGCAGCCGCAACTGCGCGTGCGCCGGCTTCGTTGGTCCAGTGGGAAATTCCGACAAAGAACTCTCTACCTAAAAATTTTAAAAGTTGTCAAACAAAGGGAATTAGTCGGTTGTGGCAGTGGTCACCAACCTTTGATTCCGAAGGACTAGTATATAATTAATACTTGTTTCAGGAGAAAATTAAAACTTTATTCTACACTGAAGGACGCATGAAACTACTCACTATAATTTTAACATACATCTTTTGATCCGCTTAATAAATTTTGATAAGCTTTTTACTGGCGCATAACCCCACTATTTAAAGTCGGTTCGTTTTATGAAGTCCGATATAGGATTAAATCATTAAAGGTTGTTAAACAGTAAGACGGTTAAGTTAACAATACCTTCGTTATACTTCGTCGTACCGAACATTCCACTGGTTCACTGTAGTCGGCTGGGCAAAATCAACGGTTCCAAAACAAAATTATCTTAGAATTATGTAACGCGATAAATATTTTTATCTTGTTTATTTTTCACTCATAGTTTTTTTTATTTATCCAATGAAAAACATTTTGCGTCAATAAGATTTTCTCAGGTACTTTTTCCTAGAATTTAGTTATTTTGGGATCATTATAGTTAAATCTATATAATAATCACTATTTTCCAAAAAAATAATTAAAATTTGCGCAGGATGGTATGTTCTATTTTAAATAAGTAGTTATGCTTTTTGCTTCTAGTTTGTTTCTCATTGTGCGTGAATTAAAAGCAGTTATAAAGCAAAGTTATGAAAAATGTTCAGCAAGGTGACACAACGCCTCGAAGGTGTTTATACCGAGGTGAACGCCGTTTACAAGTGGAACGTTATTTTACTTTAGAAAAAGATAACTCGGGCCCGTTAGTGTCTGTTTTGGCAGTGCAAAAACGAACGTCTGATGCTTGCAGCATTTCAGATAAGACCTTAAGAAGACTTCGAAAAAAGAGTGAAAAGGAATTGGACACACCATATAAAAGGGTTCGACTCCATTCTAAAACCGTTAATTTATCCCAAGGGATAAAACTATCGATTAGAAATATTATTTATGATATGTATAAAGCCAAGGAATATGTTACCTTCAAAGCTATCCTTGCAAAGATAAAGAAGAAAGAACTTTGCGATATTGAAACTACTAGTTTGTCCATCATTTTAAAAGATCTGGCTTCAAATACAAAAAACGAACAACAGAAAAGTGCTTTGCGAGCTGTCCAATAATGTTTCAAGAAGATGGCAATTTTCAAGGGAAGAAACAAAAAATTGGAATTGTCAAGGCAAGTTGTTTTTCTTGACGAAACATGGATACATGCAAACGGAACTTCAACAAAATCGTCTTGGCAGAATGATTCGAAACATTGCTATTCCAGTACCCGAGCCAGTAATGGAAAAATGTATATAATAATACATAAAAGTATAATAAAGTGTATAATACTATAAAAGCTAAAAAATAATTATTTTTCTTTACCTAAACTAATTTTTTATTTACTTTAAATTATTTTAATTAGAAAATACATAAAATATAATTTATTGTTTGAGAGCCACCGGCTACCCTGCTCGAGAGGTTTTATTGCTTAGCGGACTTCATACACCGTACCGACTTTAGCTACATATTAGCGTAGCAAAGTTTTATTTTTCTGTTCATTTAATTTAATATACGGGGTAAAATAAAAAGTGATATTCTTTCAATAAAATGTAAATTGTGACGGGGGGAGGGGGGAGCTTCAGGTATATCTAAGTACTCACATACTCACGAGAGTAAAGGTAAGTCTATACTCCACCTTTTTTTCAAATTTGTCTTTTCATCGTTAACAGTTTTAAAGTTATGTCGCTTTTTTCAGAACAATTACATTTTATGTATATCTACCTATACTCATATGTGCATCATACATGATGTATGTATATTAATAGAGATACGATTTAGCAATATCCCAAATAATATAATCTAACAACTATAAACTAACAATAGAAATACATATTAAATTAAACAGTACAAAAGTTAATAAAAATATAACACAGAATAAATAAATAATCATGAGGTGTTCTGTCGTGCAATATAAGAACCTAGTAAGTCGACTTACTATAAAATAGAGTAAAGTTTTTAATATTTATATAAATGTTTATTTGTTAATAAAAATCAATGATTTTTTTATAAAATGCAACTATGTACCAAGAGCTTAATGTGTATAAAGTTTTAGAACAATAAATTAAATATTAAAGAAGTTGTGTAATTTTTAAATGGAATGTTTTAAAATTTACGACTTACTAGGATTTTGTATTGCACGCAGGGCGGGCTCAGAGGTCGAGACTTTGGGAATTTTCCCAGAGGCCCCCGCGCTTTCATATTTCTAACAATTATTAGTAGCCAGGGCAAGTTTTTGACACCAAATGTTTTTTACGAGTCGAGGTCTTTCCCTGCATTAACATCTCGCACAGTGATGCAGTATGTAGTAGTATTTTTTTTTTCTAATTCAAATTTTCTGGGATTTCATAGTAGACCATTGACAAAGACCGTTCATTTCTTAGTTAGTATTATACGTTTTGTGTTGTTGAGAGTAATTAAAGAATTAAAATTAATAAAAAATTATCCAAGATCAACCATGCAACAAGATAGGTTGGAGGTGGTGTCAATAGAGCAGGAGGTAACCAAACAGATAAATGTTGATGCTATTATCGAGGAATTAGCAATAAAAAAAGTTTGTAGGAAATAAGAATAAAAATATCTGTTATTGAATAAATTGAAGAAATAAATATTTCATTAAATAAAATGACATAAATTATGTTCACGTATCATTTTTTCCTTTTTGAGAAGGGGAAGGGTATATTTTCCCGAGGCCCCGCAAAACCCACAGCCGGTCCTGCAATTTGCACGGCAGTGCTGGTCTTCCTCTTGATTCTGAAACGGCCGCTCATCGCCTTCCCATAGTTGATGGTTATTTATTTTTTCTATGACGCGACAAAAATGTAAGTTGTCGCATCATGTATACGTATGAGTAGGTAAGTATACAAACGTAATGTTCTGGAAAAAGCGGTATATATAACTTTAAATCTGTTAAAGATAAACAGACAAATAAAGAAGGAAAATGTAGAAAAAGACTAACCTTTACCTCGTGAGTATGTAAGTAAATAGATATACCTGAAAACCCCCGTGACGGAATTTAAATTTTAGTAAAAAATACCACTTTCAATTTATCCCGTATATTGAATTAAATGAACGAAAAAATTAAACTTTGCTACGTCAATGCGTAGCTAAATAGCGGGGCTATCAGTCAGTGAAAAGTTTATTAAAATCTATTAAGCGGACAAAAAGTACTTCAAATTATAGTGAGCCGTTTCCTATCATCAGTGTATTTGTATGGGTATTTAAAAAAATATATATTTTCGCGGACCGGCGCGGCGGTTGGAGACCACTGGGTTATGGTACACATGTTTTGGCGATCTGATGAAAAAATTTATTTATATCTGAAATCTGCTGATTTAAAAATATAGTTGATTTCACGAGGGTTCGTACTCACATCATCAATTGCCTTACATTTTTTAACAAATAAAAATTGACTAAAACAAATTAATGACGTACTAAACATTGGTCATTTATAAAAATGAAAATGGCGCCCGTTCAACAGCTGATTTTTGATAACTAGAATAATAATAACCTAAAATGTGGGTTATAAAATTAAGTCATTTATCAAATTTGTAAAAAAAAAAATGTTTCTACTCCAGGTTTCATTTCCTTTTTGCTATTTTTATTGTGTAAAATACCTCAACAGAAGGTGAACAAAATATGATCAAATCAAAAGGCCGTATTAGACTAGGCAATTTTTTCTCTTGCGCCGGCAATTATAATGGCACGTATTCATGCGCAGTAAACCGTTTTCGATCAGCTGGAGCATTGTCAACGGTCAGAACAGCAGTGGGTACTGTCGAAATTCCTAAAATATCCCCAGAATTAGAGATGTGCAAACCTGTTCGTTTTGATTACCAGTTATAGCAGCTACTGCTATTTATAAATAGGAGGTGCAAAAAGTTGCTGAATTAGCAGTCCATAAGTTTAATAAAGAATGTAAACAGCTAATTTAAGTACCAGTGGGTTTAAATGGCCATTTCCTGTTCATACCTGGTTCGGCCAAATAATAAACAGTTAAAAATAACAGAATAATCCATGTCTACCCAACTGCGCCGGCACAGGCAATTAAAATGGCGCCTGTCCCATTTCTGGTAATGAGAGACAGCTGATCGGGAACAGTGTACTGCGCATGAATCCGTGTCATTTTAATTGTCAGAAGAGTAGAATTTCTGACTGTAGTACGGAGAACGGTGTACGGCGCCTGAATCCTTGAATTATAATTGCCATTGCTGGCGCCATAAAAATTCCCGACTATAATACGGCCTTTAATAAACATTGGTCGTTTCTAAAAATGAAAATGGCGCCCGTTCAACAGCTGATATTTGATAACTAGAATAATAATAACCTAAAATGTGGGTTATAAAATTAAGTCATTTATCAAATTTGTAAAAAAAAATGTTTCTACTCCAGGTTTCATTGCCTTGTTGCTATTTTTACAAAAAAGATAGATGTAGGAATCCCCCTGTTACCACTTACGACAGTTTTAGAGATAAGTTTTTTTAAAATAAATAAATATATAAATTTGTTGCTCTTATTCATATCGAAATGTAATGTATGACTCTATTTCTTTGGCTTTTGTAGAGAGGATCGATGCCCAAGGAGTTGGAATTACTACCGTTAAAAAGAATTAAAAATTTTATTAGAAAATAATTGCGAACGTCCTTTAAATAGCGTTTTGGAACATATAACTTGTTTCAATATTGCTTAACTTTAAAGGAAAATTTGAACGCTATTCAATTTATATGACTTAATTATGACAAACCTTTTTTCCAAGTTATGACGCCATCGGTGCCGTAAGTACAAACCCTGATGAAACGAAGATTAACTGACTTGATAAATTTGTACAATTCATTAAATATGTAGATACTGTTTTGTGACGATTATGAAAGAAGCAGCGGTCACCGAGGCGTTTAGATTAACCCCTGTGGACGGCAGTCCAAATTTTCAGAAAAACTGCAACTGCATGATCTGTACTTATATAGATTTGAAATTATTTTAACCTTAATAATATTTTAATATTAGTTAATGCTGAAGAAAACGTAAAGAAAAAATATTGTTTCTACAGTTATTAAATATTTAGTATTATTTTATACGTAACGAGCTTTTAAAGTCCATTTTACTGAGTACTAAATACCAGCTAATAGAATGTTAGGGTCCTAGCTGCCTTTTAGTTAATTTAAATGATAATGAATGAATTAGCATTGTAGTGTGTGTGGCAGGTAAAATCACACATAGTCATTACGGCACACTTGAAATTATTCTGTTATTAATATTCAACGTAATGGAAATATCGTTAGGAATAAAAAATGGTAAATATTTAATTTGTATTCTTCTTCACGTTCTTTAACTAATTTAAGTCCAAGTTAAAAAATTAATCTGACTAGACGGAGGCGGCTTTATTCCTCGCCGAAAAAGATTTATCTCTATTTAAATTGGATCAAAAAACAAACATCCAACTTTACTACAAGTAAGGATACTGACCAGTAAACAGTACATCACCGCCATCCAGTCTTCCGTTTTCATCGGGCATTTCTATAATTGGGAGGTCCAATTCTTTTTTAAGGACTACTCTAATTGTCTCCACCTAAAGAATAATGAAAAACACGTTATTTCTCGACAAGACCGCGACTTGAGCTAGACTTTTAGAGGAGGAATAATCGAATCTTTTCAGTTATTCGTCTTCTAATAAACAACTTTGCGGTAGCAAAATGAATCTTTATATTACGTCTCGTTTATCCAATCGGAATGGTGAATCTTGTGTCGAATATACGTGTATAGCGGTTTCGACGATTCCAAATAAAGACGAAACAATAATTGTCACGGTCTACCTGGCCCAGGGATTACAATGTTACAAAGGGGAATTTTTTTGCTTTCAGATAAATTTTCAACTGACTGGTGAAGCATATTGTGCCTGTAGTCTAGGCTAAACTGTCGATGCGATCGATTTGAATTATTAATACATATATCCAGAGCATTATCACAACCAGTAGTTATTTTTAGTCTGCCTGACTTGTGTCTGTCTTTCACACTTCTCGTTTCGGTGAATTTCTTCACCAGTTTACTTACACATGCCTGGTTATTGCACACCGATTAGGTCTGAATTAATAACTCTCACGTACTTTCCGGACGTCTATTCTTGACTTAGGAGAACGGTCACCGAGATACTTCTCTCGATATAATCGTTATAAGTCCTTATTAAGATTAGACACACTTATGTGTTGTGTTATCCAACCATCGTTAAAGTCTAATTTTTTTCCCGTTCAGTTAAAGTTTCCATCTAGATTTTAAATTCTTGAATGATTACGAATGAATAAATATTTGGTAACTGTCAATTTGTCATCTGACAATACTATGGAAAACAAAGAACCGATAACCCGTGTCACTTATTAATTGAACCCTACAGCTCGATTTTCTTTCATTCCTGCATTTTTAGATATTTAGAATGTTGGGTCTATCTTCAATTGTCAAGATATCGAAAGCGGTTGAATTTGGGTATAGGGTATATTACATAAATTACGATCAGAACTTGACGTAGAATTCTAAAATCAGTTAAAATACAGGATGTTTATAAAAAAAAACACATTTTGATCCCCACTGTAACTCAACAACTTAAAATGATATTTGATCCACTTGTAAAAACTACTTTAAAAAAACTTGTATAACAATGTTTGTAATTTTTTTTGTAGGAAAAATAAAAAAGTTAGGATGGGGATACAACATGCATCACCCTGTACCAGAGCTATCTTAAATCATTTTAGAAAAGATTTAAACCGAAAGGTCAAAGATATTTTTCATTCCACAAATAATTTAAATCAAAGATCGTTTCTTATGTAAGGAAAGATTTAAATAAAAAATATTTTTTTATATTTAAATCTTGTGTACATGTTAAATCATTTTAGGAAAGATTTAAATCTTTTTATAAGATTTAAGTCATTTTATAAGATTTAAATCATTTTCAAATTTTAAATCATTTTCAAATTTTAAATCATTTAAAAGTATTTAAATCATCACCAGTACTATATATCAGTAGGTACTATATATTTTTTTGTATATGGACATTCCATAGTGGATTTTCAATACAGGGTGTCCGCTAATTAATGGTGCATGGAAATACCACAGACTCCTTACGTAAAAATATTAGGATTTAATTATTCTTACCTATATCCGAAAGTTGATATTAACTGAGATATAAGGTGTTAAAGTTAAAACTTCATTTTTGTTTTTCTCTAATAACTTTGAGAGAAGCCAACGTTTTTTTTACAAAATTTGGCAATTATGTTTTTTTAGGACGAGAAATTGATTTTTTGTGAAGTTTTAATGTACAATGTTGGGAGCGCTGCCTGCGGCATTTTTCGCTCTTTTTTGTGCCATATTTTAATGAAAATAATACTTTTATCATATTTATTACGTAAAAAGGGTATACTAAGTTGAGGTCGGAGATATTTTCATTTAAATTGTTTAGTGCACCCTGTCCAATTACTATTAATTTGCAAACTTTTTTTTCTTAAAGTAATCTACTACAACAACAAGTAATCAGACAACAAATGAAATTTAGAGATGCAGTTGCTATGAAACTTCCATCTTGTTATTTGTTTGTTGATTATTGTAAGATAGCTGTGTGAGTTATTTGGAAATCCGTTTAGAACAAAAGGTACGTGTTTCACCTAATCGGTCGTAAATATTTTTAAAGAGCTTAAAATCAGGTTGTTGGATAGAGTTCCGAATATCGTCTCTGGGCACCTCGTCCATTAACATTTTCTATATATATAAACTCAAAAATTAAACATTTTCTGACACAGCTGTCTTATACAATAATCAACAAACGAATAACAACATGGAGGTTTCATAGCAACGGCATTTCCAAATTCCATTTGTTTCCTCATATTTTAATTTAAGAATTTTGTTTGCAAATTAACACTAATTGGGCAGGGTGCACTAAACAATTCAAATTCAAATATCTCCGAAACGCTAACTCTGGGCGACCTCAACTTAGTATACCTTTTTTACGTAATAAATATGAGAAAAATATTATTTTCAATAAAAACTTAAATACACTAAGGCATAAAAAAGTTTTGACCTAATAAATATGCGAAAAATGACAGGGACAGCGCCCATTGCGCTACATTGTA
Source organism: Barypeithes pellucidus (assembly GCA_963991005.1). Classification (NCBI taxonomy): domain Eukaryota; kingdom Metazoa; phylum Arthropoda; class Insecta; order Coleoptera; family Curculionidae; genus Barypeithes; species Barypeithes pellucidus. The sequence continues at coordinate 27,203,839 of OZ022562.1, read as the reverse complement.
CGTACAATAAATTTTCACAATAAAATCAATGTCTCGTCCAAAAAAAACCATAATTGCCAAATTTTGTAAAAAAACGTTGGTTTCTCTCAAAGTTATTACAGATAGAGTTCTAAGTGTTAACTTTAACACCCTGTATCTGTATCAACTTTCAATATAGGTAAGTAGGTATATTAATTAAATCCTAATATTTTTACGTAAGTGGTTTTTCCATGTAGATATTTTTTAGAAAGATTTAAATCATAAATCAAGAATAATTTCAGGAAAAAGATTTAGAATCAAAGTATCTATTTAAATCAAAAAAAAAATTTTTATCGCAACAACGATTTAAATCTCCCTAATTGCGATAGCTCTGCCTGTACCTATGCCACTGGCTCGATAGAAAAAATTTTAGGGTAAAGATGTGTGGTTTTATATCAAAATTTAGTGTAATATCTCAAACTGTTTTCGATATTTTTAATCAAAACCAAAGAAAGATAAAATAAATAATAAAATTTCTTATTACGTCTGGGTTTACTTTGTTCCGTTTATCTAAATAAATATAAATTTCTTTCATCTCATCTCCACGGGACCTTTATGAGCAAAACAGACCAATCCATTGTCAGGATAATTTGATTTAAAGAGCCGTTTTATTATGTTCAGTTGACCCAATTGTACTTAATAACTTTAACGAATAATGATGTCGATGTGATAACACCCATGCAATTTAAATATGTTAACCTCCGTTATGTTTTATACCCACTTACTATTTATATGAGGGGCACTAAAAAAGCTTTTTCCTACGACCACCTACGGGAATGAGAAAACAAGCTCAGCTAACTTGGCTAAAAAGTGCCTTAAGGCCGCATTGCAGTCGGCAAGCCTTTCTGCAATTACAATAAACTTCATTTAGGATCCAGCTAATTTCTTTTTGTAATATTCTTGTAACTTTCAACACCTGCCAAGAAATGGGTCTGCTCGATTTTTGTTGCACTACACACTACTGCAAGTCTGGTGGAAAACATAGAGATTTTTACATTACCAACCAAAAATAAAAGTTACTAAATATTAACCTTTTTTATTTATATTCAGTTTTCAGTTGTGTTATGTGCCGTTTAAGAGTTGTATTTTGATAGTTTCACGGTCCTTTCTTTGCTTGGTTGGCAGCCCTTGCTGTTGAAATCACAACTGCAATAGAATTGCCGACTATAAAGCGACTTGTATGACATATTGCTTGCAACTGTCATGCCAAAAATTAACTTGCAACAAAATTGCAAAAGTATTGCAGACTCTAATGCGGCCTTTATATCACACGACTGTTGACGAAAAATTTGAACAGATGACACATGGCGCCAATTTGACAGTAAAACTGTTTATTTAAAAAAATATCCAACTTTCGGGATCCGTTGGGGGAATTGGGGTGCTGGGTGGGGTAAAGGGCTCTAGAGCCATACTGAACATTAAGAAAATTACGTATATGTGTCTCCCTTTTTAATTGTGGACATCCTTTTAGTTTTTTTGATAAATATAAAAAAATAAGTAACAGGGAATTGTTAGGCAACCCATTCAAAATAATAACTGCTTGGGTAAAGTAGACATGGTATAAGTACCGATTTATTTTCGATTTTCACAATTAACTGAATTATCAAAGATAGCTGAATATCCATAAAGGAGAGCTAAACATTAATGTAAGTTTATTTGGTTCAATAATAATTTGACAATTTTTTAAAGCAATTCCCATATATAACTTTCATAATTAACAAATTAAGTATAACTAACTCTATCTCTATAAATATTGAGGTTATAGGTTATGAGTTTTATTATTTTCTTGGAAGTATTGGTTAAAAATGTACAGTGAAACCTCTCATAAACGACACCTCTAATAAGTGGACATCTCTATTAAGCGGACGTTTTTTCATAGTCCGGAACTAGGTATATGAAATTCCATGAAAATCAACCTCTCTTGGGCGGACTCTATTTTGGGCGGACGCGGACAGGCTGTTTTCATACAAAGAGTGCGAAAACCCTCCTTGAAACGGACAGAAAAAATTTGAAAGACAAATAAGTACGGTGCAAAAACTCTCTGAAGACAAACCGGCAACCAATCGCGTATACGCGGCAGAGCGAATGGACTTCGCCGAATGAAAGTATGTGTGATTCCCTGACAGCAGTCCGCGGATTATTTGTGAGTTGTAAGATTAAATCGTAAACAATGACAGAAAAAAGTCGCGTTTTGAGTCTGAAAGAAAATATTGATGTGGAAGATTTTAATTTGATAACAATGATTTGGGCGAGTTAATTAATATTGATAGATAGCAATGTGCTATTAGAAGATGATAGTGACCTCATTCCTACCAATTATGTAGCCCAAACTGAAACCACATCACTATCTGACGACTCTGATGAAGAAGTTGAATGCAGTAATCAAACAAATGTCACCAATTAATATCAACAAGCCATTAGTATGGTAAAGGAATTACAAGAGTATGCAAAGAATAGAGGTGACTCTACAGCAATGGAATTGTTATCAGACTTGGAATTACATTTTCTAGATTGAAAGTATAAAACGCAAACACGACAAACTACGTTATTAGATCTTTTTAGTACTACATCCTAACTAAATCTAGTGTATTATGTATGTTATATTTATTTGTACATACATATACATAGTAATAATTTTGCATTTACATATTACCTAATAACAAATTCCCCATGGGCGGACACCTCTATTAGGCGGTCCCGTAGGTGTCCGCCTAAGAGAGGTTTCACTGTAATTTAGTAACTTCTCAAATGCGTACCTCATGTCAAAAAAGAATTGCAACATTTTTAGAGTAGATGCGGGTTTGTTCGGGTTATTTCGAACATCGTTTAAACCACGCGATGGTCATTAAATTTAAGGTATTAGTTAGTTTTAAGTGTTTGTTTAATTGTAACACTTTAAAATGGTTACCCTATATATTAATATGATATACTTACTTATAGTATTGTTATATTATGTGTTTTTAATCTCTTATGGGCATTAAATATTCGAATAAAATAATACGAAATATTTAAATACATACTATGAAAAAAATATTTATTGTTTACGGTTTTCTCAAGCATTAACTCATGTTGAAATATTATTATCGTCAAAATTATTTCATATCTGTACTTTACAGTTTTGCTGAAAATTTGACCGGATTTTGAGACTACAATGAGGCGGGTTCTTTAGAGATTCTCGCAAGAACGAGTATTTATTAAAATAATTGCTTTCGTTAAAATAGCGGGTTTTATTGCTTATTAAATTCGATCAAACAATAAAATTTACCTTTACAACATTTTATGCGCCGTAAAACTGTTACTAGGACAGAAGGTCCTATTTTTGGGTAGATAATAAAAAACTGAATGAGGGAATGTGCAAGTCGTACCTCTCTAAGTTGTGGCGTGAAAACTATTTTTATATTTTTATGTCGATTGAATATCTCAAAAACTACAGGTTTTAGTTATAGAACTTAACTTGGTTTTGCCCCTATAATTTAATAATATAATTTGTCGCGGATAGAAATATTAGGGCACCATCAATAATTGACCCCTCTCCGTCTGCATGATACATTCTACCATGCTACGTCTGATATAGGGTTTGTTCGGGTTTGTTCTTAAGTTTCTTCTCTGATCACGACGAAGGTATTTTACTTATTTGATCATTATTGGGATATTGAGCAGGTGGCATACACGATTTATGTAATTTATAATATCTAAAAATTAATTAATTGGATATTTGGGAGCTGCTTTCGAACCAAAATTTTATTTTTTCTGTTTTGTGAGTCTTTCGAATTCCGTGTTTGTTATTTGTTAAAAATGAAATAAAAATATATTTAACCATCACCACCAGCCCAGGAAATGTAACTTAATTATGGGTTCTTACTTCCTTTTGGCGATGTGCAGCTCCTGGCCTAGTTAAAAGAGCTGTCCCATTGCATACGACAGCGCAATCCTCGACGAAAACACATTCCGGCAAAGCCTCGTCGGGTGGCAACTCTATAACATCTAATCCTAGCTCTCTTAATAACCTAACATAATTTTCGTGTTCTTTTTTCGCTTCCTCGAGATCTATTTGTCCCCTTGTTCGCAGGGAAATGGGAATGCGGCTGACAACAGCGTGCGTATATCGAAACGACGCCATTTTGAAAGCGAATATACAACTACGACGGTGTTTGCAGATACACTAGCGGCTATTATAGCGGGTTTTGCCTTTGATTCTTCGACAGTCGGCAAAAGTGCGGGCAATGGAAAGTGCGCAGCGTCCGATCCGAAAACTGTTCGGTTATAGTCGCCTCAAACATGCTTCGAACTGTTGTTTATTGTAATTTATTGTTACCAAGAGTGATTTAAAAAGTGTACCTATATAGCGAGTAATAAATAATACTTTGTTTAAGTAAATGAAATATGTAGTCTTTTTTAAATATGTGACATTGAACCCCAGGAACACTACATTTTTCTTGTTTTCCAATTTCTTTGTTGCTTACTACGACCAGAGAATCAACAACATATCTTTTCGACAGATTTTCCTGGAAACTTAATGGATTTCTTTTAGGCGTCTCAATATACGTTTGTATCGCGAAGCATTTCCAAATAGAAACCCGCCCCCAATCGAGATTCGCGAATGTTCAGTACTATCCATCGAAGACTGGGAGAGTTTGGACAGTTCAAAACTAGAATCCTTGATGTAGGCCGACGCAACGGAATACTAGAACAGCAGAAGTAGAAGCTCGTATTTTGAATTCGATAGGGAATAATCCCAATGTAAGTGTAAGAGAAATTGCTATCCAGGAGGGCATTCCAAAGAGCTCGGTACATGAAACACTACACGAAGAGAACCTTTATCCGTACCACTACCAAAAGATGCAAGCCAATATATCTTCTGAGGATCCTGCTGTTCGTGTGAATTTCTACACTACAATTAGAATACCTACTTCATAATGGTGACCAAAATTTTCTTCGTAATATCCTTTTCACGGACGAAGCTGGATTTGGGCTCAATAAACTTAATAACGAGCATTTTTGGTCTGATGAGTGATGATAATCCTCATTTATCAATAGAGAGTGCTGGTTACCAAAATAGGTTTTCCGTCAACGTGCTGGCCGGTATTGTAGGCGACTACGACTTGGGCTACATTTCTTTCCACAAAGACTCAATGGTGAAGTGGATTTTTTAAGAAACTACTTAGCTATTCTATTAACCCCCCGGATTAAAAGAAATACAATGTGGCTGCTTCAAGATGGCGCGCCACCTCATTTTAGTTTAGCGGTCAGACAATTATTTTCCTGAAAGGTGAATAGACGCAGTGGACCCCTAGATCCCCTGACTTAAACCCGCTTGTATACAGAACACCTAGGTGAATAGCGTTGAAGAGCTAAGAGAAAGGAATGTAGCTAATTGTGAGGTTATTAAGCAATATACAGGGTCCGCAAACGAAGCGTGAACGGAAGATTAAATCGTTATCGAAGAACTTATCAACAATGCTAAAACAGCTTGAGATATTGGACTAAAAGCGACATGTTTTAAAAATATTTTACATTATACAGGGTGGCCCAAAAAAGCGTGACAGCATAAAGTTATATTTTTTTAAATGGGACACCCAGTATTTTATTGCATATTTAGGTTCGTATCACTATCGTTTATAAGTCCCTCAAATTTTATTTAATTTGGTTTTGTAGTTTCGGAGAAATAAATTAAAAACTAAAAAAAAAAGTTTTGCAGTCCTGAATAAAAAAATCAAAAAAAAAAATCCAGAACAATTTTTTTAACCTCAATATTGAGTGAAATTTATGAAAAGAGGTCTAGAGATACTATGAATGTAATTGCGTTTATTCATTTTATACAGGGTGTTCATAATAAGCCTTCAAAAACCCCACATTTTAAAATAATTTTTCTCAAGTTTTTCAAATGGAACACCCTGTATATTATTTGGCTATTTGACGTAGAATTCATAGACAATTTTTTTTTGTAATACAAGCATATAAGTTATATCCAGCCGTTTTCGAAATAATTATAAATATCATAAATTATGTTGTTTATATAGAGTTTTTATTGGGAAATTTTGTTATAGGCGACTAGACTAATAATTGTAAACTAAAGTAAATGTTCAAAATAGCTTCCTTTTACTCTTAGAGTTTACCGTATTTTAGCTATTTCGATATAAATTTTAAAAGCCTACATTTTTGCTACTTTTATTTATTTAATTTTATTTTTTATTCTTAATCGAGTTGCCATGATTTTTTTTGTTTAGATTGTCACTATGACAGCCAAATAAAATTATTTCATTTGTTTAGTCGTCGAAATTAAGTACTAACTTAGACAAAATGTCGAATTTTACAACTTTAGAAATGGTAAATATGATTTTTATACTGGGTGAATGTGCAAGAAATTGCCTCCTCACGAGCCGAGTATATGCTGAAAGATATCCAGATATTGAGAGAAAGCTGGGACCAGAAACCTTCGAGAAGTTGTTGCAAATGAACTTATGCATAACAAATGTAAACCATTAAAAAGTTACCGCTAGATTTTAAGAAAAAGTAGCAAAAACTAAAATACGGTAGAGGAAGCTACTTTGAATATTTACTTTAGTTTACAATTATTAGTCTAGTCGCCTATAACAAAATTTCCCAATAAAAACTCTATTTAAACAACATAATTTATGATATTTATAATTATTTCGAAAACGGCTGGATATAACTTATATGCTTGTATTACAAAAAAAAATTGTCTATGAATTCTACGTCAAATAGCCAAATAATATACAGGGTGTTCCATTTGAAAAACTTGAGAAAAATTATTTTAAAATGTGGGGTTTTTGAAGGCTTATTATGAACACCCTGTATAAAATGAAAACGCAATTACATTCATAGTATCTCTAGACCTCTTGTCATAAATTTCACTCAATATTGAGGTTAAAAAAATTGTTCTGGATTGTTTTTTTTGATTTTTTTATTCAGGACTGCAAAACTTTTTTTTATAGTTTTTAATTTATTTCTCCGAAACTACTAAACCAAATTAAATAAAACTTGAGGCACTTATAAACGATAGTGATACGAACCTAAATATGCAATAAAATACTGGGTGTCCCATTTAAAAAAATATAACTTTATGCTGTCACACTTTTTTGGGCCACCCTGTATAATGTAAAATATTTTTCAAACATGCCGCTTTTAGTCCAATATCTCAAGCTGTTTTAGTATTGTTGATAAGTTCTTCGATAACGATTTAATCTTCCGTCCACGCTTCGTTTGCGGACCCTGTATAGTTCGTCGGAATTTTTTAAGAAGAATTAGTTTATGCATTGAAGAGGAAGGACGTCATTTTGAACCTTTGATTTGAATGTTTAATTTATTGTTCTATTAACTTATGTATTTTACCTTATGATTTTGTTAGTAAACCAAAAATAAATTAAAATGATTTGGTATTCATCACATGCAAGCAATGTTATTTTAGCATTTTTATCGGAAACGGTTAATTTATCGAAACAAAAGTAGTACTTATACCTTTTTTATGTCAAAAGTTTAGGAGAATAAAAATATTCAGTCCTATACATACACACAGTAGCATAAAAAAGTTGGGACCCTTCAAATTAAAGTATAGGTCTACAAAATACGAAAAAGCGATGGACAAATTTATATTCCTTCAAAATATGTGTCAAAAGGTATTGCGAAAAAACTGCAAATAACATTTAATTTTAACACCTAGTAACTCCGTTAATAATTAATTTTCGAAAAAATGTTATAGGAGGAGGTAGCATTTATTTTCGGACTACAATTATCCCCTAAATTTTTGGTCATCATTTCCGAACACCCTGTATATGACGATAATAATTTTTATAGGTTTCATTTGCAAGACGCATGTATCTCATAGAGGCGTCACATACAGGGGGGCACAAGCACGAGAGAGCACGTTTGAACAACTCCGTAACGATATGGAAATACCGGAATTAACCATTGCTGATGTGAAGAACAAAATCAAAACAATAAGAACAACCTACAAAAGTGAAATGTATTCAGAAAATATGGAATGTGTGAACAAGCTCATTCAATTTCCCTTTCAATATAACTGAATCAGTACAAATTAATCAGTAAAAACTGAACCGTGAGAACCGAAGTGAGAATCCGCCTTTATGTAGAGGGGTTCAGACCCGTTTGGGTCATGAAACCATGATTTATGATATGATCCCATTTTGTGTATGTATAGATAAGTATATCCAATCGAAGCAGTTATATCGATATAGCAGTTATCCGTACCTACTATAGGTATACTTTTGCTAAATACTAGGGTAACAGTTTAGCTCGATATACCCTTGTTCGTATTTCTGTATCCCTGGTTTGTTAGCAATGGAATTTTCCTGAGAATACGAAGTACAATCTCAACAAAATTTAATATACAAGGTGTTATGGAAATGACGTATTATATTTAAATGGGTTACCTTGCTTGGGTATCCTAGAGAAGAATTTTTTTTTTAAATCGACCGTTTTAAAAGTGGGGTAATAAACACTTTTACTCACAGGTCAGTCCGCGCTACTGTATAACATTTCACCCAGAGCCAATGGCAATGGTGCCAAACTTAATGTAAAACTGAAATTCCATATAAAATTATAAAAATAAATTATTTTCTACCTACTTGCATTTATCCTTATACCTAAAGAGCGAGGAAATCCATGCACAAACACAATCAGTTTTTTTTCTTTTTCATGGGAACACTCCTGGAAACACTTTATGTACACACAGTAATAGTGAAACAGAACCGATAGTTAGCTTTTGAAAATACAATAATACAAATTATACTACAGATTATTAGATTTTACGAAATTTGACATCGAGAAGAAACGCGTCAATAAAAACAATATTCAAAGATTATTTATGGACGGGCAAGATACACGCGTAAACCGAAAAACAGAGCGGATTGCTGAGAGTATGTTGGTGATCGACGAGACACAACGTATCCGGCCGCTGGTTGGTCATCAATTAGCAGACGCAAGCGTGCGGCGCTCTATGAATCTACTTTGCTCAGCCGATGTAAGGCGTCAAGAGGTCATTGGCATTTGACCTAGTGACGTACGTGGCTATTACTATTCCATACGTTTTTTCGGGTTGTTTAAAACATAGTCCGTCGTAAATGTTCTTCAATTAATTGTACAAAAAGGTACTACAGAATGGAAAAGTGTTTAAATTATGTTATTTTGTCTAAAGAGTTTAAGGTGGACATATAACAACACCGGCCAGAATTCTTTGATTGCTTACATGTATCGCAATGGAAAAGTGTTTAAATTATGTTATTTTGTCTAAAGAGTTTAAGGTGGACATATAACAACACCGGCCAGAATTCTTTGGGTGTTTTTCTGGTTTGACGTCAGGTCACTTTTACCGCGAAATGAATTGAAAGCACCATTTATGGCTATTTTTCTTCAATTTGTCTTCATCTCAGGAATTGCCGGTTTAAATATAATACGTCATTTTCATAACACCCTGGTCAGTTTTACCGCGGAATGAATTGAAAGCGCCATTTATGGCTATTTTTCTTCAATTTGTCTTTATCTCAGGAATTGCCGATTTAAATATAATGCGTCATTTTCATAACACCCTGTAGTATAATATATCGCCAGTGTATCATTTCATAATATCCATTAGATAAAAATATATACTGGCGCTTTCACCATTTCGTTGCTTTGAGTTTTATCCGAAAATACCCGTGTTAAAATTTGTTATTAAAAAATTTATTGATGCAGGAAACGAAATTTCTGCAAATTGACAAAATTTCGTTCCTTGATTCCATTAATTTATTAATTAAAAATATTTCTACCCTAAACTTCAGGTAGTTGGTCCCTAAAAACGAGTAATTAACCGCTTTTAGGATAAAACGAAAAAGTATCGAAATATTGATCAAAAAATAAAATGGTGAATGCGCCACTAGCTCTTACTTAATTATTAACTGGACAAAAAATAACTGAGCATTTAAACAATACCGAAGAAAACAATCATCCACTAGAAACAATCATCTAAAGTCTAAAGGAAACTCGTAGAGGTGAAGACATCTGATATCGCGTCTTTGCAGGAAAGCTTAGAAATTGCAACAAATTTGGTGTATGCATGCTAAATGACAAATATATAAAAAAAGGGTTGGTAGTTCCTTAGTTGCAGATATTTTGTCCATCTCTCCATAAGACAACATCGACGGCTGATCTGATTTGATCCAAATTTAGTGTATGTAAAATACGTTCTCGAATCCAAATACGAAAGAAGCGTTTCGCTGTTTCTTGCGAGTGTTTTCAATTATAATTTTGAGGAAAATAGAATCTTATTAAATAATGTCCGACTACAACATTGCTTATTGATTTATGTCATTCCATTTGTTTGTATAATTTGTTTATCAAAATATCTTTAATTGTTAAAAAATTATTTGAAGACGTTTCTCTTGCAGTTGCATTTACGTTAAACCATCTGTTCAATGAAACAACTTACACATTGGTATCTGAGATAAATATTTTTTTTATTTTTAAAAACCCTGTTTTCATCTTTCCTTAGAGAAAAAAAAACAATTAGAATCAAAGGTATTATAAACTACAGATCCCATAATCGATTCATAAAACTCTTGGAAAGTGAAGGTGTGATTGTGCGAAGTGTTATTGAAAATCAGTAATGGGTGGAAGAGAGAACAACATGTTTGTTGGCTGAATGGCAACAATGTTGAAGTCTGGTTATATCAGATGGTTAAATATTAAAACATACCACGGATGGAAATAAATTCTTATTTAAATGATCCACTCTTTTACAAACTACACATGAATGCACCATGATTGTTTATAATAAAGACAATTTTTCACCAATAATCACAAAAAAAACACAAATCAACCAAAATATATAAACAATCCGATAGATCACAGCACCAACGTTGTAATGTTTAGTATTCATTCATATTTTGGCCCTGGATCGTAGCCAAGCACGGATCCAGGGGGGTCCTGTGCAACTGCAATGCGACCGCAACTTCGGTCGAGTTACTCTTGCGTTCCCGCTGGAATCAACTGGTTTCAAGTCTCTTTTGACGTGAGCAAAATGTCGTCTTCGTCAGATGAAGATATAGCCGCAACATACTTCCTCGTTAAAAAGCTTTAAAAAAGCTGAGCGACAATTTTAGGTTAACCCTTTTTATACCATAAATTTGGGAAATAGTTCGTATCTAGTGGCACAGGAATTAAATAATGATCCGGTTAAATTCCATGGGCTTTACCGAATGAGCCATAAAAGTTAAATATTCTGCTGCCTCGTCAGCCATGACACCACCGCGATTGGAAGCAACTGACAACGGCGACGCGGTATGCCGGGCAACTGATAAGCAACTAGTTGCATTGCAGTTGAGTTGCCTTAAGTCAGTGGCAACACGCGTATTTAAACATTAGTGCTGAAGTTGCCAGTTGCTTTGGTGAGAACAGGCACTTAAGAGTGCATACATGGTATCGAAAATGACAATAGGAACTTGAAGTTACCCATTACGTCAGTTAATACTGATTTTGACGTCTAACGTAATTCCTAAATTTCGTTTTAAAATAAAACTCTGCTCTAAAACTTAAAATATTAAACTTATTTATTTAATTTATCATATAGCTTACAACACAGTTTTAAACGTCGAACCTATCTTAGTTACAGTAACTAAACCTATATAGATAAAAAAAAAATTAAAACGCTAGTCAATTGAGCTTTTTTATTCAATCGCATCATCTTAATTTGGATGGTTCGATGGTTAATTTAGAATAGACGAAAACTGCATCGTTTATAAATATCAATCAATGACTGAATATTCGTTAACGATTGTTAACTTTTTACATTTTTTCAGAACAAATTTTCAAGATAATTTTACAACGTTTGTCTGATCAAGTTCCGGGACCGGAGCCTTAAAAGTTTCAGACATCGTTTGATAATTCGAATTATTTAAAACCCACCAAATTAAACGTTAGCGATTAATGGAGCACGGCTTTTAAGTTATACATGGTCCAACAATTTTACAAAGAAAAAACCATTTGTCCAAAAAAAACATAATAAACTACGTTGCCAGTAAATGCTGCCTTCCTATAATTTAGAAGCTACTTTAAACGTTTTTTTAGCCTACCGATTAGTGGATTTTGCTTGAACTAAATAAATGCTTTGTGGGGGGTGTCCGATGCAGGGAAACGAGCCTAAAATATCGAAAGCTAGAGACAGTAAAAAATTTGTTTAGAATCCATAACCCCGTAGACTTACTAGTAGTGATGGGACATCGATGTCAATGAAATATCGTTGTAAAAACATCGATGTTTTATTATAGTGCGTTTTTCGAATGGCTTTATTATTCGGCGAACAAAAAAAAAGGGGGGATATTGAATTCCTCTACTTCCTATGCAAATAATTCTTCAAAAAGGTATGACATAATGAAAAACGTGTTAAAAGAATATTTTTTCTAAAGTGTTTGACGAGGTGTAAATATGACGACACCGGCTAAAAGTCACTGGCTCTTTTGAGACTTGACCTTGACAATTATTGAGTGTGTACGGCTCACGGCAGTCGCAGCCACATGGTTTTTTCGGGTTTTTGTTTTCATCTCAGGATTTGCGGGTTTAAATATAATTTATATGTCATTTCCCTGTATATACTATCATTTTACACTACATTAGAACTGAGCATTTCCTATTTTTCATAAGAATCTTTTTTTATATATTTGGTATATTACTAAGATTGGTAAGAAAATGGCCGTTTCAAAAACATCGATGAATATAGCCCGTCGCTACTTCGCAGTCTAACGCGATTATTAACACGTCTGTCGAAAAGTTAAATAGAATATTACAAATATAATGCAATTACAACTAATTGTGCGAGCAAGTATCACTAATCCTTGCTACTAGTGGCTCTGTAGATGTAGAAGATCGTTCTTCTACACTTAACGTGTCAAGAATTTCAAGAGGAATTCAACAGGTCAAGCTCGTGAAAAATCACGAGACGATATTGTTAATCACGGAATTATATCGGATCATCCATGTTTGCGTAAATAAAAAAAAAACTAATGGTACCTAAAAATTGCTTCCTCATTTAAATTCCATCGCACGCCCCTGTCGCATTGCTAAAACTAATCAATAAGTTTTCGTCTAAAGCCTGCCACAGACTTCCGACTTTGTTCCTTGTCCTCGGGTTTCAACGTCGCCGCATTTCGACCACAAACTTTCGTCATGATAAAACCCAGTTGTTAGCCCTTGATGGGCCATTAACGAGGAGTCCTCTATATTAATATTATAAATTTAATCGATTAAACTATCCAAAATATTTTGAGCATAATTTTGCTCGGAAAATAACCAGAAACCCTCGACCGCTTCGCGGTCTCTTGTTTTTATTTTAAAATTATTTCGCATGAAACTATTTGCCAAAAAGCACAATCATGCAAAAAATATTGGGATAGCTAAATCCATTTAAATTTATATATCTCAACAAAATTTATTCAGGAAATGGTGACGTCTGATTGGCCTATTTCACAATGAGGGAAATATTCGTGAATACAGTATTCTTTTCGGAAAAATGTTCGGTATTAACATATTAAGTTGTCGCCTTTTTATAGAGAAAACAGTGTGTCCCCTGCGATCTTTTTATTAAATGACAACCCTAGTTTTTAGTGACTATTCCATATTACCGAAATTAAGATTGTTATTCATCGTCATTATTCATAAGATATTAAACAAAAATTAATTTTATTGAAAATTTTTTTTAAATTTAAAAAACTTATCGCAACGATGAAAACCGACAAAATATAATATTACATTTAATGTAAACAATGTTAGATAAACTGTATAGAATAGGGAACGCTGTCGTAGTTAAGATGATTACTATTAGTTTCCTGGGAAGAGGGCAGCAGGAATAAGTTAAGTTTGCTGCTGTAAAGTAAACTACCGTAAATGGTCGGTCACTTTCATAAGCCACACTTAAAAATGTTGAACACCTAAAACAGTTTAAAATGAATCTGGAAACGAGTAGAAATTTGTGATTGGTCATAGATGAGTGTGCAGTGGCGAAGTACCGTACCGTATCTATTTATCATTTGATACAAATGAAAATACAATATCTACACAGGGTGTTACGTGTTTTTGAGGTATTGGAGGATAAAGCTATATATCTGTTTTTCGACACCTTCAATCTCGGGAAGACAGAATTTCCGGACCCACGTTTATATGACCTTTTTTCCTTAAATTGACTCCTGGAATACCTCATTTAAACATATCTCTTTCTCCCGAAACACCCTGTATACAGGGTTTCCCCTAACCTCTCAGAAAAAACGAAGGAGGTGAATCCTCACCTTATTTTAAGACGAAAATGTGGTATAAAAGTTTAAAACCATCAATAATACGCAGTCGAAAGTCTGCTTCAGTCTCAATACGAGTTGTATAAGGAGACCCCAGAAATAAAAATCAAATGGATTCAGATCCGGCGAACGAGGTGGCCATGGGTGAGGTCCTCCTCTATCTATCCACCGAGCAGGATATTGTTGATCTAAATAGTTCCTAACACGTATTGTAAAGTGAGGGGGAGCGCCGTCATGCATGAACCACATTAAAGTTCTCTAATCCTTTATGTTTAACAATTATCATTAGAATATCGTTTAAAATGAAAAATACAATATTTCGAAATCGAAGCGACATGCGAAAAACTTTTATAACACATTTTCGTCCCAAAATAAGGTGAGGATTCACCTCCTTCATTTTTTCAGAGAGGTTAGGAAACACCCTGTATACGTATATGTATTATACAGCTTTGCTATGCTTAACCCCGCCGAACTAATACAGTCGTTTGATTCGTTTGATTATCTATCGACAAACAAGATCCACCAATTCAAAACGATATTATCAAAAATGTTTTAAAACGCAACGTTAAAAATGTGGAATGGATATAATTAATGAATAACTCGACTTAACTTGAAGCACTACTTATTATTTAGTGGGATACGTTTATATTATTTTCATACATATAAAGGCTGAACTAACACGTAAATTCGCGTGCAAAATTTTTGAGAAAGACGACCGAAAATTTAAACAAACACACCGAATAAATATTTCGTATCAGATATTGAAAACATGTTGGTTAAGTTGTATTACATATTATTATTATTATTATGCTCTTAAATTATCACGACATGCTATTATTACACTCTTTAAATATTTAAATAAATGATAATTAAATTTTTCGTATTTTTTCTCAATAATAATGCAACTCTAGCGAAGAAACTTTAAACGGCCGAGATAAGCGAGGAGATTGGACTTGGTCTCGCTTCTAAAAATATACAGGGTGGCCAATCAAAAGGGATACAGCGTTATTTTCGGGTATTTATCGTCATGTCAAACGCTCGGACCCGTCCAATTAACCAATATCAAAAATCCATACTTTTATGCTCTTCTATATTGGCAGAAATCCTCCTGCAGACATATTAATGAGATAAGGCCACAGGAACCCAAATAGGGTTGCCGCGATTATCCCGAAATTTTGTTCGGCTCCCGGATTGCTTTGTATAATCCCGGGATTTTGTACCCGGAGATCATCCGATCCCGGAAAACTCTGAAGCCTGCAGGAAGGTTCCATACCTATTTTTATGTATCCAGTGCAAAAAGCTATTGTTTAGCTGTTAAGTTTAGTTACCGCAATGTTTTGCATATGTACGCAAAGTTAATGTTTAGTTGTATTTCATACTGTCAATACATGATTTACCGTTTATACCGTAGAAGTGGCAGGAATTCTTCTACGCTAACTTCAAGAGATACCCAATAATAGCGTTGTCTTGTTGTCGATTGGCCATCCTGTATAAATACTCTACATATCTCGGGCCGTGTAAAGTTCCTTCCAGACATACACGCTTACATTTTAAAAAAACCTAGCTAAAATATTTATACAAACAATAATAATTATAATGCTAGCAGTTAATATATATATTTTTTTAAAAACTGTCCTTTATATTTAATAAAAAAGCTAAAAACCTATATCAGTATGAAAAAGAAGAGTATTAAAATATTACTTAAAATAATCTTGAGTCAATTACGATAATACAAAAAATATTTAATAAGTCGATAACTCTAATGTAAGTTGAAATGGAGTATCTTACTACTTACCCACCGATTACGTAATAAGATAATTAAAACAATAAAACAATATTTATTTCCGTCGATCGTTCAAAAATGTTCATATTTATAACAAATCTTCTTATAGATATTCCAATATGTCTGGCCTCATACTCCTAAGCAACGAAAAATAGCTGTAAACAGTATTTCCGTACAGTTGTACACGAATCACGTTTGACACTACAAAAATTATTCGTTTCCATGGTTGAACAACACCAATTTTTATTAGGACGAATCGACGGGAAAATAGTGTGTGTACGTCGTAGGTACCGATAGATTCCCTCCCGGACTATTATGTTTCCTAAGTCATCCGGGAATGTTATGGTTTCAGTACTAGATACACAATAATTGAGGTATGTTTGAATCGAAGTATTAAATATCAACTGCATCACCTTAAGATGTACGTTAAAAGATAATGACACTTACAAACTAAATGTTGCACATAAATCAGATAGATTTAATTATGAGGGACAATGAGAGACGGGTAGGGGGATGAGAGAAAAGATGTTTGCCCTTTGGCATGATGGACACTATCTTCATCTTATTTTGTGGCTTCTTTTTCTTTATTTTCTTCGGGTTCTTTGTTCGCTGCTTTATCCTTTTCTTTTGCTTCCTCCTGAAATTAAGATAAATATCGTTTACGCATGATGTCACTAGTTTTATCTGTTGAAACCGGTTTTACCATGTGTAACAGTTAAATGAAATTGATTATTGGGTAGAGAATAAAAAAGTGAAACAGGTATATGCAAGCAAGCCGTTTTTCTTTAAGTTGCATCCGAAAGATGCTGTGTTCTATCAAAGTGTAAAAAATCTGTTGCTTCTGAAGTCGACATGACCGCCAGAGAACCTTAGTTCGATCGGATAAGTGATGACCGCGCCGTTCCATCTGGATTCAGTTAGTAACAATGTGGGCCACTAGAGTATACTAACAGTGTTGTCAGATCACACCGCATGTTTCGCCCTTGCTTGGATACCTGCCGCGCTCGACTATCGTTGATTCAGTATGTTTCGAGACTCGGGGGTGGAATGACGCTGTCGAGGGTTCCACGTGCTTGAATTTTACACGTTTTATTAGTTGTAGCATTACCCGATTTTTTCTGTTGTGAAATAATTCATAATAAGAAATATTGTGATGTGAGTTCAAATTTGTGTGATATTACCTATTGTTGGTTCTGTTGCAAAACATACTTTTTGTGTTTTATTTTTTTATGGAAATTAATTATAAAACGGATTATAATCGAAGGTAAGAGAGTATGTACCTTAAAATTGTAGTATTTTTTTATAAATAGTTTGAAAAAGAAGTGATAATGCGGGTCAAAGACGTCTTGTTGTCAAAAACTGAACACGTGCGTTTACAATTCTGTGTTGCAATATATAACAACCCCGTCTCAATAAACTATTGATTGCGAACGTCCTCATTAGCGGCCACCTAAATTTTCAGATTTCATATAAAGTGTATATTTCGTACAATAATTCAAAGCGCCATTTAAGGTTATTTTTCTTCAATTTATTTTCATCTCAGGATTTGCCGGTTTAAATATAGTAAGTAATTTCCATAGCACCCTGTATATACCTTTTCCTTTTCAATGTCCTTATCTTCAGGTTCCTTTTCCTTGTCTCCTTCTTTCTCGTCTTTAGCAGCTTCTTTGTCATCCTTAGCTTCGGGTGCAGGTTTCGGTAGATGTGAATTCAGATCCAGCGTACTAAAATTAAGAGAAAAAACTCTAAATATAATCTGCGAGATCTGTCGCATCATCTAAACAGTGCAAAACTTTTGTAATTACTTCTCTCACCTGGTGATAGTTGCTGATGAGTCAAACATACAGGTTGTAAATATCGTTATTAGCTTACCTGCAGATGTCATCCCAATCGGCAAAACAACGTTCCTTCATACGATTGACGTGACCAACCAAGTTCGGACACGATTCCGTCATGAAATCGCGTAGAGCCCATTCAACTTCCTTGTCAAGGAAATAAACTTGAGCCAGGTGAG
Source organism: Barypeithes pellucidus (assembly GCA_963991005.1). NCBI lineage: Eukaryota > Metazoa > Arthropoda > Insecta > Coleoptera > Curculionidae > Barypeithes > Barypeithes pellucidus. Next base: position 27,185,727 of record OZ022562.1, on the reverse strand, counting down.
CGAAAACGACGACATCAAGCTAAAGCAAAAACCATTTTTACAACTAAATAGTAAATTGTTTTAATGTGTTTTTGGATAAGATAGTCCATTTATTATTCCACCGTATAAAACGCTGGTATGAATAAGAGCAATGAATAGGGTAGTTATGGCTCTTAGGATAACAATTGTTTTTCTTTTAGGTATAGCTGAATAAATTTGCATGCAAACCCGAACAAACTCCGTTGACATTTCAATTCATTTTATTTAAACGATTATCAGAACTACAAAATACTTATTTGTCGGAAAAATTATATATGTTTACAAATAATAATATAAATAATATTATACTTAAAAAAGTATACCGTAGGTCTGTAACCGCAGTACATTTGTTAAATTTTTGACCAATGTTGGTTTTCTTGCAGAATTAAACTGAATTTACGTTTGTAATGTGTGTATTAGGACATAATTGTAAGTTTTGCGTATACCAAATACCAAAAATATATTTTAATGCGCAATTAATGTTTTGTCCTCACATCCTGCTGTACAGGGTGTTCCTCAATGAGGTGCCAATATTTCTGGGTGTGATTCCTTAGGTCATTTTATAAAGAAAAGTTCATATGAACATATGTCCGCAACGGCTTAAATGTTTTTTTTTAATATCTCCGAAAGTAATTTAGATATTATTTTCAATTTTGGTATGTGTTAACAGGATATAGAATCGCAAATTTTAGGTAGAAGTTATTCAATTGTTCCACCAGTGGCGTCCCTGCAAACATGTCCCCTTTCTTTACAAAAAAGATGGTACGCCACTGACATTTTTCCATGTGGATATTTTTCTGATTAGCCTGGTCAATTTTACATGAAAACGGTCTCTTGAGGTTTTCTCGTCAGACGCACCGTTCTTGATTAAAACCACTAAACTCATACTGAAACTCATTATTAACATTGATAAAATAATTAATGATAAATTTTGTTTCATAAAAATTGTTGGAAATGGCCGCCTTCACTTAAAAGGCATGCTTCCGCCGCCCGTCTTCGCATCGAATTGCCCCTCAAACAATTTTTAAAAAACAAAATTTTATCATTAATTATTTTATCAATGTTAACAATATGAATTTAGTGGTTTTAATCAAGACCAGGTTAATCAGAAAAAAATATCCACATGGAAAAATGTCAGTGGCGTACCATCTTGTTTGTAAAAAATATCAGAGGACATGTTTGCAGGGACGCCACTGGTGGAACAATTGAATAACTTTTCTAACTAAAATTTGTGGTTCTATATTCTATTAATACATACCAAAATTGAAAATAATATCTAAAGTTCTTTGGGAGATATTAAAAAATAACCATTAAAAAAATAAAAATTCAACACCCTGTAGCAAAAAATTTAAATTTATTTTAACTGGTTATTTATTTATAAATTAAGTTTAAACTTTATTCTTAAAATTGTTGTTAAAATATAGTGCCATTGAAAATGACGCGGTCTTTAATTACATTTTTTTATATATTCCTTACTACCCCATGTTCCTTACAGTTGTGCTTTTCCTGTACTCGGGGACCGTCAGGGGAAGTAGGGAAGGGCCACTTCCTCAAGAAAGGAAGGAAAAGAAAGTAAAAAACAATCAACTTATGTTTATTCAATAAATTAATACAATACAATTTTTTTTTGAATTAATAATAATTGTATTGTTACTCCTCTCGTAGTTCAATGGTTTAATACTCCAAAATAATCTAACTAGAAGCAAACGCCACAAAAAATGTTACCCAGTTTTGGTTTTGCATAGAAATTAAAATCTACGCGAATGGAGGAAGAGCGATCAGCATTCTTATTTGTCTCTACCTATAGCTGAAGCTGTTGGCTTGTCACCGGTACCGTCAAATGCCAATGGTATGAAAATTCCTATTAAATTAGTTGGTTGCTATGACAACCATGACTTGTTAAGCGGCGTCCACACATAAGGTTTTACCTGAGGTCTTACCTGACGTTTTAGGTATTCAACAACTACAGGGTTGCCAGGTGAAAAAAAAATGAAATCACAGAAATGGTTATTAAATATCAATATTATTTTTTCATGATCAAACAGAAGCACTATAGGAAAAATCCTTTCAGGCACTCTGGGAGCGCCACATATGGATGGGCGGCAGTGGTTCGTCGTGTATTTCTGCTATTCGCCGCTCTGGACGGAATTAAGAGGGCAAGGTCAGTCCAGCACTTTCCATGGAAATATCTGTAAAAGAGAGTTAAATCCCCAACCTGTCTTCGATGTTCTAGGCTGTCGAGGCTCTTCGTCAGCTCGTGGTCTCCGATCACGTCATCATCGTACCAAAAAATATTTCGATGAGCAAAAAAAATAGAATCGGGTTTTTAAAAAAAGTTTTTCACCAATTACCAGACTATTCCTAAAATTACACGATCTGGTGAAATTTCACCAGAGTTGGCAACACTGTTAGACTGTCAGATAAAACGTCAGGTCAAACCTTATGTGTGGACGCCACTATTAAGACGTCAGGTCAAACCTTATGTGTAGACGCCGCTTTAGATGTCTATGAGACCGTTTAAGAATATGAGTTTGTTGGAATGCCGCCTTTGGCATGAATTATGTTGATGCGTACGATACTTATTATTAATTTTATTTCAGTAGTTCAAACAAACTGAATTCATTTGAACCAGTTTGGTCTGGTGTGTTCCTATAATTATTTATTGAAACTAGTAAAAACCCTTAAACTTTTTTAGTCCTTCCTCTGTTTAACAAAGTAGCCAAGATTTTTACATTCCTATAACTTAAATTAACTAGTTAACTATTCGTAAGTGTTCTCTTAATTTAAACAATTTTAGAAGTAACGTTTGTTCAGCTTTTAATGTACCTATTTAATTTAAACAATTTTAGAAGTAACGTTTGTTCAGCTTTTAATGTACCTATATCTACTAAGAATGTAAAATCGAAATTAATAGTTTAATGAACAATGTATATGTATTTGCAAAAGGTCGTTATTACTGCATGTTTTCCTTTTAGAAATACATTAAAGGCCGTATTAGACTAGGCAATTTTTTCTCTTGCGCCGGCAATTATAATGGCACGTATTCATGCGCAGTAAACCGTTTTCGATCAGCTGGAGCATTGTCAACGGTCAGAACAGCAGTGGGTACTGTCGAAATACTCGAAATCCCTAAAATATCCCCAGAATTAGAGATGTGCAAACCTGTTCGTTTTGATTACCAGTTAAAGCAGCTACTGCTATTTACAAATAAGAGGTGCAAAAAGTTGCTGAATTAGCAGTCCATAAGTTTAATAAAGAATGTAAACTGCTAATTTAAGTACCAGTGGGTTTAAATGGCCATTACCTGTTCATACCTGGTTCGGCCAAATAATAAACAGTTAAAAATACAGAATAATCCATGTCTACCCAATTGCGCCGGCAAGGGCAATTAAAATGGCGCCTGCCCCATATCTGGTAATGAGAGACAGCTGATCGGGAACAGTGTACTGCGCATGAATCCGTGTCATTTTAATTGTCAGAAGAGTAGAATTTCTGACTGTAGTACGGAGAACGGTGTACTGCGCCTGAATCCTTGAATTATAATTGCCATTGCTGGCGCCATAAAAATTCCCAAGTGTAATACGGCCTTAAGTCGTCGTCTTTGTCGTCATATTTGACAATTATACAGGGTGTTACTTAATGATATGTACTTATTTTAATAGGTGATTTCTGAATCAATTTTAAATCGAATTCATATAGTACATGTATGTTATAATATGCCTTGTTTTCGATATGCAGTGTTAAATTTTTTTTGGTTATTATCAAAAATATATATATATATTTTCAGAGTTCAAAATAAATTTCAATGTTTCAAACCTAAACTTTGGTTTTTTAGCTTATTTTTTTTAAAAATTCCTCTTTCATCCTATTTGTATCTGATTATTTTGGTATTTTGTATGATATTCATGGTAAAGTAATATACCCGAACCTGTTATGTCTTCCCTCTAAAAATACGATTTGTCACTGTCATGTTATTCGATGCATGTATCGAGTGGTGTAACATATTTTTTAATTAAAATTGTATGGAGGAGTAGCTGTAGCTACGCCACTGGCCTGTGAAAAAAATTTTTGAAGTCAAAATGGGTGGCTATATCATAATAGTCTATACCAAAATTTAGTGTAATATCTCTCTGGTTTCGAGATTTTTGATAAAACCCAACAAATAAAATAAAAACACCCTATATATCGGAAACAAAGCAATTTATGTAGTGTTGGGAATTTACCTTCCAAGGTAAGAAATTTTCATTGTTTAACGCTCTGACATTTTGTGTAAAAAAACCATCAATTATAATTTCCGCTTATTTAAATAGAGATTTTTTAAAAACTTTTAACAGTCGCCATTTTGAAATAGCTTGAGAGAATCGCTCTAAAATTTATGAGCATACTGTACGAGATATTAGCTTTCGAATGATTGTATCACAAGCTGTATGTTTCTATTAAAAAAAAAATCGATGTCGTCATATCTTTGACAAATGCCTATAAGAAAACAAACGAATAACGTCAAAATGTGAGCATATATAAAACTAAATTGACGTGTCCGAGCGCTTTCCCCAAAAGTTACAGGTTAGGGCTATATTAATTTTATTCCTGAGTTCTGGGCAACACTGTATGTTTATGTACTCGAGTACCGTATCACTAGTTCTTAGGACATATGTATGACATTTTCGACTTAAAATTGATCCATAATGACCCATTAAAATAAGTACATATTATCATTAAGTATTACCCTGTTTAATATATTATATTTAATTTATCCAGTTTTTTTTTAAATTTATTTCAATTAAATGAATAGATATTCGTTAATTTAGTCACGAAAACAGATTCTAAAACATTTCAAGCCTCTACTTACGTTAGTAGGATCATCTCCAAAAAAGAATGGTTTGTCCGCCAACATATCGGAGAGTACTTTAAGGTCTTCTTGTCCGAATTGGATGATCTCTTCGGGAGTATGTACGCCAATGCCGTGAGCTTTTGCTTTCTTGGTCCCCTGGAACCACTAAATTGTCAATATTAAGTTAAAACAGCTCTAAGAACACAAAACACTGGAATAAACATGCATTAACGAAAGCGACTGAAGTTTTTCTTATGAAAATGGATAATAGCTAAACTAAATCCACAGACCAACGATGACTGTGGTAACTAGTTATCGGACGATATGAATTTTTCGCCGATATAATATCGGTTTGGTTGTTTTTGATTAATATGGTAAGGTGAAGGAGGCTATCCCAGTATCCCTCCTAGAAAAAAAACTATCTACGGCACTGGCTAAGCTCGAATTAATATTATAGTCTATTCATTTTCGCAATTCAGTTGACAAAAACAAATAAACGCGACGAGCACGTGAACAGCACACCGGGTCGCATTAAGAATAGAAGAAATAGCCTACCCTGAACAACGAACAACCCTGCTCTCGACAGCATCGGAAGTTTTATCGCCGTTTCACCAATATGCATGGATTTAGTGGCGCCAGTGGTCGCGCCAGTTCTATTTGCACGCCAGTAAAGGCTTACACTGTGTTGAGAAAATAAGACTAAGTGGCACGCCAGTTTCATTCTTAAAGTGTTGTTCGCAGTGCGAACTATGTCGAGTGAACTTTCCGAAGCCTGTAAAATAGTCGCTGAACTTTTAGTAGAAAAAAATTAATATACAAGAAACGACGAAAAGGCCGTGTCTGGTTTAAACCATGGATTGATCGTCCACATCCCATAAACACAGATAAGATTCATACCCTACAAGAAATTTGATTGTCAGTTCTGCTGACCACTTTGTTTTAGCCATAATAAACTATTGAAACTACAAACAACAAATATTAGAAGCGCAACCTAAACGAAATTCAAACTAAATACTGGCGTGCGGTCCCCAGCGCGCAAACACTTTTTAAGGTGCGTTTACACATGCATGGATTTAGTGGCGCCGATAAAAACTGGCGCGCCAGTAAATAAAATTAGCAAGTGTAAACATCGACTTGCATAAAAATTTATTTTTGCATGCATAGATTAAAAAAGTCAGCATCCTGGCGTCAGTGGTGACAAATTCGTACAGAAAATCAAAAGTTGCAAGTGTAAACAAGTGATTGTACGTCAGCGACCGCTCGTTTTTCGTTTAGGTTGCGCTTCTAATTATTGTTGATTGTAGTTTATATAGTTGGTTAGTAGAAGATAGTTTATATAGCTTGCAGGATCCTCTGCTGCCAGTTCTACTAGAAGTTTTGCAGAAACACCCAAAGCAGGTCGACGATTAATCCATGGTTTAATCCAGACACGGCCTTTTCGTCGTTTCTTTTTCGGTATTTATTTAATGTTTTTTTCCACTATTTTACAGGCTTCGGGTTTGTTCACTCGAAATAGTCCGCCCTGTGAAAAACACTTTAAAAATGAAACTGGCGAGCCACTTATTTTTGTCTTCTCAACAAAGTGTAAACCTTTACTGGCGTGCAAATAAAAATGGTGCGACCACTGGCGCCACTAAATCCATGCATGTGTAAATGCTCTTTTTACACTTGCAAGTCTTGATTTTCTGTACGAATTTGTCAGTAATTTCAGAAGGATGCAAACTTTTTTGGTCTATGCATGCGAAAATAAATTTTTATGCAAGTCGATGTTTACACTTGCTAATTTTATTTACTGGTGCGCCAGTTTTTATTGGCACCACTAAATCCATGCATGTGTAAATGCACCTTTCGAGCATGTGGCTATCACGCGCTGATGTCTGTTTATGCTCCTGAATTGGTAAAATGAATAGAGTTCTACATTGCTACTTCAGCTAACGATCGTGTCGTAAAATATTTTAATTTTTTGCAAATACAACTAAAATAACGATGGGACAAAATACCGATAATATCTAGTTAAAAAAATATCTGTATTTTTTAAATGAAAAGAACAAAATAGTTCACAATTACTAGACAAAGAAGTTATTCCTAAAGCCGTTGGAGATTCTTGAAAATGGGTTTCCACTTACAAATTAATAAAATAGTTAATTTTAAACATGCCGATACGATACCGATGTAAAGATTGTTTCACGAAAAATAGATATAACTTAATGACTGCAGTAAAAGTACCTGTGGCCATCCCATTATTTATGACCGTTTGTTATTATTATGTGGAAAGGACCGGATTGTAATAATTATAATTAAATATAGGCACATCAGGTAGGTTAGGTTGCTTAATTTATATTGAAATATCTTTTTGTGGTAAAGTTTGTTAGTTTTTGAGGAATGGTTCAAAAATTGTATTTTACCAAACATTCCTCAGAATAGCGTGTAATTATAATTAAATATAGGCACATCAGGTAGGTTAGGTTGCTTAATTTATATTGAAATATCTTTTTGTGGTAAAATTTGTTAGTTTTTGAGGAATGGTTCAAAAATTGTATTTTACCAAACATTCCTAATAGCGTGATAGTAATGGACAATGCGAGCTATCACAGTCGCCAATTACATAAAGCTGCAAGCTCAAATAATACAAAATTGGAGATTCAGAACTACATGGCGGCGAATGATATATATTTTGAAGAAAGTTTAAGTATAAAAAAGTGATCTTTTAGAAGTTTTAAAGACATTGTGTATAAAAAAAAGTATATGTGTGTGACACATTGGCAGAAGAAATTGGACATACAGTGCTACGGCTTCCACCCTATTATTGCATTTTTAACCCCATAGAGCATATGTGGCACCAGTTAAAATCACTGGTTAGGTCTGAAAATATTTCTCCAACTTTAAGTTCTAGTGTAGAATTAATACGAAAATGCTTTAATGATATTCCTCCAGGTAGTTGGAAAAATTCAGTCCGTCACGTAATAACTGTAGAAAATACGTATATTAGTCTGGATTGTATAATTAATCCAATTATAATTAATTTTGATGAGGATAGCGATAGCGAAACAGAACTATCTATAGAATGACATTATAAATGTAAATAAATATGACTAGTAATATTTAAAAAAAATGTTATTTCATTTGATTACATTAATATAATCATATCATTACTTGTTTTCCTTAGTCCGTCCCTTCATACTTCACTTGTTTATTGCCAAGCTCTTGTCGACACAATGGGACCTACCCAGGAAATCATTAAGTCGTATCCATTTTTCGTGCAACAATCTTTATCGATATTTATATCCATATCGACCGATCACTAGTGCTGACACTTCTAAGATAAGAAGTTCGATAAATGTATTTATCTAAAGCTACCACAAAAAAAAAATCAGTCACCAAAACAGTCTAAAAGTTTCTTTGACCAGGCCTAAACCAGTCAAAAAAAAATACTCTAGTTAACAAAGTAATTTCATCACACTATATTCATTCTACAACTGTCTTTAAAATTAAAACGCGTGCCTCTTGAGTAAAGTTCAATATTTATTCCTTGACTGAATCGAATAGTGTTGGGAAAAACCGATTATTTTAATAACCGAGTGAATCGCTCGAGCGATTAATCACTTGAAATTTTTATGACTAAGAAGAATGTGTTGATAAAACACCAGGGGTTGTTTTTGTAAGTTTTAGAAGTTTAGTCTAGAGTTTTTATTAAGGACGAACACAGTTGTTGTTGTTTTTTTTAACTATATCTTTTAATTTTTTAAAAATTTACAATCGTCGCTGGCTTGCCAGTGAAAACAAAACCCATGTCGCCCTGAATCCAATAAGGGATTTGGCATACTTTTTTATATGCACATTCTCGTTTTTGTGTCTTTAACAAAGACGTATGTCGTGTCAGCCTTCTGGGCGTCAAACTCGAATGACGCCAATCGGCACATTTTCGGTGGCGCACGGCGTCGAGCGAAAATTGGGTATCAAGTGGAAGGCAACGATTCTCAATTTTTCGCTTGAATTTATAACTAGAGTAGTCCTATCGAGCGTTCACACTACCAAGCAGCACATTTCGGTCGGCGACAAGCGAAGCTCGGGTATCGAATGAAAGGTAATTAGTAACAAGCGACGATTTTCGCTTGAATTTATAACTCGAGCATTTTTTGTAATAATCGAGCGATGTCGGGTATTTCAATAATCGAGTACTCAAGCGGTTTATCGCTCGGGCGATCACAACACTATCTAAAGGCAATCAAAATTATCTCTAAAAATAATTCGTTATATTATTTTTTGCACAAAATTCCGCCACCATGAAATTTTGGTCAAGTTTGATTCTATAACTTTTTTTATTTTTTATACGATTTTCATGATTTTGTCATCAGTTTGTAGATACATTTATTGTGTTTTTCCTTAATTATTTTATAAAGTAGTATTTTTCGATTAGGATATATTATACCGGAGTAAATCAAACTGTTGTTTTTTGTCGTAATTTCAAAACACCCTGTAGGAAAATTGAGGTGGATAGTTTTATTTACATACTGTTTCTTGTCATCTTTGATGTATTCTAAACATTTCGTTTCTTGATTCATTCCATTATCTCATTTCTGCTGAGAGCTGCAAAAATTTTTAATAAACGATGTAATTTTCAGAAAATGTATGTCATGGATATTTCTACCGAAGCACGCACCAATCTTTATTTGTTGAGCTATAATCGCCTACCGTTACATTGAGGAAATCCTCCAAGATATTGGTGTTCCATTTGCATCTTTCATTGGGAACCAATTTACATTAACGCTAGACCTTGCACATGTAGTGAGCGAATATCTGGATGAAGTTGAACTTCCAAGATTGAAATGGCCCGCATGTAGCCCGGATCTCAACCCAATCGAACATCTTATCGTTCGTCGTCGTCCTGTATAACCATAAAGCTGAATTTATAAACTCTACGTTGACGATTGACGGCGCTGTTTGACGGTGACGTTACAGCTTAAACATATTGAAATGCATAAGACCATTTATATTTGACGATGACGGTGCAGTTTTACGGTGGGTGACGGCCGACATGAACCAATTTTATTTTTTGACGGTGGACGGTCGTAGCCAGTTTACACAGCCAATCAAAATCGTGTTTGCCTGTCACGTGATATTTAGTAAATATTATTTTATTTTATACCATCTTATTAACCATTTTAAAGTGTACTGTTGATAAGTGTTGATAGTATCATTCAGATCACATAAACACCAAAATTAATATAATCACATAAAAATACAGAAAAGCCGAGAAAAACAGGTTAGGTTATCGTCGCCATCGTCAAGTTTATAAATCCAGCTTTTTACGGCACCGTCAAACTGCACCGTCAATTGTCACCGTCGAGTTTATAAATTGGCCTTAAACCTTGCAAGACTTACGACTAGCGCTGACCGAAGAATATCTGACTATAGGATAAGTAACTTTATTCGTTCGATATCACGAAGACTGTAAACTGTCATTGCTGCGAGAGGAGGAAATACACGATATTAAAACTGTTTTTGTTAATTAACTTTATGATATACCAAGTGTTCGTTTTTCTTAATGAAAATAGGTTTCAGCGTCTCATTTAAAATTTTGCAGCTCGCAGCAGATATGAGATAATGGAATGAATAAAAAAACGAAATGTTTAGAACACATCAAAGATTACAAGAAATAATATATAAATAAAATTATGCACCTCAATTTTCTTACAGGGTATTTTGACATTACGATAAAAAACAACAGTTTGATTTACTCCTGTATAATATAGCCTAATCGAAAAATGGTACTTTATAAAATAATTAAGGAAAAATACAATAAACGGATCTACAAACTGATAATAAAATCATGAAAATCGCATAAAAATAAAAAAAGTTATAAATAATCAAACTTGACCAAAATATCAGGGTGGCGGACTTTTGTGCCGGCGAGTGTATAAAGAAGCCGGCACCGCCGAGCCGTGTGGCTGAACACCGTTTTATCTCTTCCTTACTATTTAATTAAATTCGACCAAGAATAAAACCTGAACTTTACCTACTTTCGATGTATAAATAGCCAAGCTTTCGAATTATATTCCAGCATCAGGGTCAATTTTTAAAGTAGCGTATCTATTTTAAAAACTTGGTTATTTATAAAGGAACACTAGGCAATAAAGACTTACTGCCGCCCGTAACCTTTGTTGTTCGTTTATATTTTGAACATTAGTTATAAATACCGCCACGTACAAACAATTATGTTACAACAAAGTTGGGAAATATTAAAAAATAAATATTTTGTTTCACAAGTGTGGCGGAAGTATTGACGGTACATACAGTTGGGCGGGAGAAAGAATGAACGTGTGTCATAACTTTAGAGGAATATCAAAGACCGGTTATATTTCATCTCTTTTTGTTTTATCAGTTAATGAAAAAGGATGAAATAGACTTTTTCTTTGTAAACGAAATGTAATGCCAGTCTACTAGAGCAGCATTCCTCAAACTGTTTTGACCGCGGACCCCTTTTGATTTTACTATTTTGTTGTGGGCCCCCAGCCTGTAGCTACATTAGTACAGAATTAATTCTAGGACAGGATGCCATGCCCAAATAGTTACCTTTAGTTAAAAATAATTCCTATTCGAATGCTGTTGTTTTTAATAAATCAAAAAGCATTAATAAGCAATAATATATCACTGGCTGCAGCAAGCGTTTTCTAAAGACATTGTTCAAATTGTGCGTTTTATGTCGGAACGAGCGGCTGAGCGACATTATTGGTAGAAAACGCCGCGATTTTTATAGCGTGGCACAAACCGCGTGCATTAAGGGGCCTTAGTGAGATAGATGCTTTCTACTTCCACACAGCCACTTTATGTCGGGATTGATTTGAATAAAACTGCAGCCTTATACAACGTGTTAAGGAGGGCCAGTACAGGGATCTTGGAAACCCTAAGAGATACGAAGTCGGTTAAATGGAGTTAAAGTTGCGCATTTACGTGCCTAATAATACGCCGTTTAGAAAGTTTTAAAATTCCGAGTAGTTCCGGAGATATCAGGAAAAAACCGAAATTCTGAAAAATCGTTTTATTGTTTTTCTGAGATCGAATTCTAAAATAAATTGCACTTTTGCATTGCCACTTTTCCGCTCTATCTAAAAGCGTTAATTGTCTTGTAATCCGACGAGTCGTCTTCGAAGGGCCATTACCAACTTTCCCTTTTTAATTTTGATATTGGAATTTGATAGCTTTTTTTCTTCCGAATGCAGCGATGTGGTTTAATGACGTTTCGAAGGTTTTCTGAACAACATCAGCAAATTTTGGGATACGGTCCTGTAACTTTCCTAATTTTATAAATAATATCTCATAAGAAGCCCTAAATTTTTACTTATGTTATATTATTAAATTATTTGTTATTTATTGAACAAGTTCAACATAAGTAAAAAATTTAGAGCTTACTTGAGATATTATTTATAAAATTAGGAGAAATACAGGAAGGTATCCCAAAATTTCCTGATGTTGTTCAAGAAACCCTCGAAACGTCATTAAACCACAATGTGTCATACATCGTTGTATTTAAAAAAGAAAGTTGATAATGGCCCTTCGAAGACGACTCGTCGGATTACAAAACAATTAACGCTGTTAGATAGAGCGGAAAAAGTGGCAATGTAAAAGTGCAGTTTACTTTAGAATTCGATCTCAAAAAAACCCAGGAACAAAAAAAAATCGATTTTTCAGAATTTCGGTTTTTCCGGATATCTCCGGAACTACTCGGAATTTTAAAACTTTCTAAACGGCATATTATTAGGCACGTAAATGCGCAACTTTATCTCCATTTAACCAACTTCGCATCTCTTACGGTTTCCGAGATCCCTGTACTGGTCCTCCTTATCTTGGACACGGTGTATATCACTGGCTGAAGCTAGTGTACTGCGTTTTGTGCACGCGTTTTGTATCACGCGACAAAAATAGCGGCGTTTTCTAAAGACATTGTTCTAAATGTGCGTTTTTATGCTGGACGAGCGTATGAGCGACATCATTGCATAAAGGCGCACATTACGAACAATGTATATAGAAATCGCCGCGATTTTTATCGCGCGACACAAAGCGCGTGCATGAAAGAGGCCTTAATGAGATGATTGGTACTGGTTTCTACTTCCACACAGCCACTTTATGTTGGGATTGATTTGAAGAAAGCTGCAACCTTATATATCTAGTTCGGCATTAAGTCGGTTACTATATTTTGTTTCTGCGACATTTTATTTCCACTTAGTGGTTCGCGGACCCCTAAATAGTAGCTCGCAGACCCCCAAGAGGTCCGTGGACCCCAGTTTGAGAAACGCTGTACCAGAGTATCTAATGTCTAATCTCTAAGAGCTGGGTTTATTTTGAAAATCGCAATAGCATTCATAAACGTGAAATTATTTTTATAGATGAAATGTGGATCTATTCCAAGGGTAAGAAACATTATCTTGGCATGTTTGTTAAGAAATTGGTTACCTTTTTCTTGAACTATTATACAGTGTCGCCATTAAAGTTGGAACCATATGGGGAAAATATTTATTTTTCGATTTAGGTAACATTTAAATTTACCATATGTTTTTGCTTCTATAATGACCAAAAATGACATAATTAATGGGACCATACGGCTTTTGTTAACTGTCAAATTTGACATTCTCTCCTTAATATGTCGGAAAATGGCATTTATTGAACAATTTTAAAAAAATGTATTTTTAAAAGTGTTTGTATTGTAAGTTTATGCCCACATACCAAATTTGAATCACATGATAATTTTTGTTTCCTATCTATTTTTGGCCAATATCTATTTTCATTGAAAACGGACGTCGACATGGTAATTATAAACAACAGCGTTATTATACTAACATCCTCTTTTTCAACGTATTTGTTATTTAAAAAACAACAATCTCATCTTCGTTGGTTAAATCTTTAAACTTATGATGAGTTTACCACAGATGGCAACATTTTTCAACTGCAATTTAATTTTTTGAGGAAAATTAACCTTTTGGTAGAATTTTTGGTATAAATAATAAATTTAGACGATGAGTATGAGCAAAAATGTAGGCTTTTAAAATTTATATCGAAATAACTAAAATACGGTAAACTCTAAGACTAAAAGGAAGCTATTTCGAACATTTTCTTTAGTTTACAATTATTAGTCTAGTCGCCTATAACAAAATTTCTCAATAAAAACTCTATTTAATAACATAATTTATGATATTTACAATTATTTCGAAAACGACTGGATATAGCTTATATGCTTGTATTACAAAAAAAATTGTCTATGAATTCTACGTCAAATAGCCAAATAATATACTGGGTGTTCCATTTGAGAAACTTGAGAAAAATTATTTTAAAATGTGGCGTTTTTGAAAGCTTATTATGAACACCCTGTATAAAACAGATAAACGGAATTAGATTCATAGTATCTCTAGACCTCTTGTCATAAATTTCACCCAATGCCGAGGTAAAAAAAATAGTCCTGGATTGCTTTTTTTTGATTTTTTTATTCAGGACTCCAAACTTTTTTTTAGTTTTTAATTTATTTCTCCGAAACTACAAAACCAAATTAGATAAAATTTGAGGCACTTATAAACGATACTAATACGAATCTAAATATGCAATACAATACTGGGTGCCCCATTTTAAAAAATATAACTCTATGCTGCCACACTTGTTTGGGCCACCCTGTATAACGTAAAATATTTTTAAAACATGCCGCTCTTAATCCAAGACCGCAAGCTGTTTTAGTATTGTTGTATGTTAATCTTCCGTCCCCTCTTCGTTTGCGTACCCGGTATTTTTATCAATAAATAATATTAGAATAGATATAATTAAATAAACTAATTTAAAATACGTAAAATGCATCAACTACCATTTTAAAATGTAATTTTTTTACTTTAGTTTAGCAAAGAAATTTTGTTCATATCAACGACCATCATAATGTTAATCACGTCTATTGCCTGCTGACGCGGTTTTGTCTTATTTGGGCCCTTTAGGCTCTATAATTTGGATTTGAATCCTACTGTTAGAGATGATGACGCACGTTCATTCTTTCCCCGGATCTAATACCTGCCGTCTTAAAACAATAAGTGACATGACCATTTTTCAATTTAAAAATTAAGCTAACTATTTTCAGTAAAAAAGTACTATACACATGATAAAACAAACGATAAAATTCATAATAAATACTTGAATGTAAAATTATTTTTTTGTGTATACAATAATCCGGCCCTGTTAATACTCATTACATGCTAAGGGTTACTAAATGAGGAATAAAAACACCCATTCAAAACCAAAGTTAAATTTCTTTTACTACAAAACGTAAGTAGTATGTTTAGGCAGCTAAAGTTAAACAGTGCAATAACTCGGCAAGTCTAGAAGTCATAATGTTTAGGAGAGTTGAAACATTCTAACCGGCAGTAAATCCCCTGCATTTATAAAACAATCATGTATCAGATATTAGCATTTGCCATTTAAAGTAATTCCATTGTAGGAGAAAATTGAGCCAAAAGAGACTGACGTAGAAGTATCACCAGTTATTGCAGTGCTTAAAAAATCTAAATCTACTTCCAACAAAATAATGTTAGCTAAAGGTTTTTGTTATTTAAATAAAAACTGTTGGTGTAGTGGTGAGCGATATTTCACTAACTGAGATTTAATCACTGATACAACAAATCACAGGTAGTCACCGTTCCTTAGCAGCAATAAAAAGCGTGATGTGATCACAGTTTAAACAAATCACTTTTTAGTACGTATTTCTAATCATTAAACCTATCTAAACCTATGGGGTTTACTTGTTGGAACACCATTAGAAATACATTTATTACATTTGCCATAATCGGCCTTATTGTGTTGTACCAACAGCAATTGTGTTAAAATAATAAAGGCCATTTTCGCATATGAAGGTTAGAATAACATGGGTGATACGGGACTTCGTGCCTTATTGCTTTTTGGTGGATTTTCTCAAATCACATCTCATATATACCTATTATTTAAAATGTGATTCCGTGAAGTTATCAGGTAGTTATCACATATATATATATAAAGATATTGCCAATGCGAACGTTCCAAAATGCAAAAAGTGTCCCCGCTATGGGAGATCGAGTGGTACTATTGAGTTTGCGCAGTAGGGTGGAAATTTTATCGATCGCGTCAGAGCCGGCCCGACATTATTTGTTTGTTGTTATTCGTCGCCATCTTTGGTTCTGGATGCTTTTTATATTAATTACAGAAAAAAAAGTGGTTCATCCACATTGTTGTCGGTATATTAGTGCTTATAAACTTTCATTACCTAACAACAATGTTTGTGAAGGAGTTTTTAATTTGTGGTGATTCGCTGTTTGATAGGTTAGTGGCTTGTATTGTTTAAGATGATAGTTAAGGTTCTTAGTCTAGTAAAGGTAATTTTTTTAGAAAAATAAAATCATCATCAATACTAGGTATAAAGTATTTCAGGTATGTACATACTATATACGAAAATATTTTGCTTATCACATTATCCGATCTTCGGAACCGAATTTCTTTAAAAGCTTGTAAAAAAAGAAGAGAGTGTCACTCGTATACAATATAATATATATGTGATCACTACCTAACCTGAAAATTAATGTATTTTTAATTTGGTGCATTAGTAGCTGATAATAATTCCCAAAATAGTCAATATAGTCATTCATTCTTAATTTTTGGCTTAGAAAAAAGTGAGGTTGAGAAACATACGACGTCGGATGAAAGTTAAAATAAACCACATCGTGTCGATTGTTACCATTCGGACGGAATTTGGCACCACAAGATTACACCAAGCACCGTCGGATCATCATATCGTCAGAAATCGTATGCATAGAACGCCGTCTTAATTCAAACTAATCGAAATATTGATTGCAATATTTGTCCTAACTAACCAGTGAAATTTACATTAAAAATTGTTTAATGTTTACTTTCACTAGGAAATTTCCGAACTGCGCAAACTCACTATTACCCCTTCGATGCCCATAGCGGGGACATAATTGCAGATGGTATTAGCAATATAATGGTTATATATATGTGGCCATGATTCGGTACTTGACTGTGACTTATGAATCTTGAACTTGAAACCGTAAAATGAAAATGAGTAGTATTATTCAAAAGACCAGCGAGCTCTGGGCATTCTTTAAAGAAACAGGCTAAATAATAAGAAAAATCAAATGATTAACGATCCTATTCTTAAATGATAATATACAATACGTACAAAAGGATTAAGAAACCATGCGTATTTGCATGAACAAATAGTTTATTGTAAAGTACAGTGTTTAGTTCGTCATAGTTTTTTTTTTAATGTATAATTCTACTTTAATCTAGGTAGAAATAACGTTTTCTTTTGTTCATTATCAATGCTGTGTAATATTTTTACAGATTTTACTTTTCTTTTGTTACAGTTCTTTTAGCTGTAAAGTAGTATTACGATACGCGCAATATTCTATAACATATATTATCTAGTTAATTTCTCGCTTAGCAGTGATAAAAATTTATAATCTGTGTTCATGTCACGCTTTAATTTCACTGATATCAAAAAATAACGTTTGACCACGTGATTGAAAAATCAGGATATCGCTCACCACTAGTTGTGAGTTAACATCGGTGGTAGAATACTGAAATTCAAAGAATAATATCGCTGCGTCACCGTTAATAATTCTCGGGCTCCGCCTACTCTAACTCAGTTAACACGTGAGGGCGGCGTTTAGCGGCCACTTGGCTGATGACGCTTCGATGCTATTCTTTGAGTATTTGGATTCTACAAACAACATAATTTGGCCTCTTATTCCAAGTTGGAATGTACGAAAAAATAAAAGTAGCACATTATTGTGGTTTTCATCGAATAGGATAATGCGTCTTATGGGAGCAGTTGGTCTCTTAAAAAATATATTTAAAAATGTATTTGTTGTTATGTTCTTATAAAAGATTCCCCCTGTGATTTTTTTTAGAGACTCCGTGCAAATGTTTTCAATTAAAATGTTTCTTTATTAAATTTGATCCGATGCACAAGAAGAATATAGTGGCATTTATAAACTTTGTCGCTGCAGTTCAGTTCCGCCGCCGAACAAATGAAAACATAGCAGACAGTGTTGCCTGAAATCTTTGATTAAAAGTAATGGTTGACGGTTCGGAACGTAGTAGAATAGTAAAAAACGGTGTCTAAGTAAGAAGAGTATACACTAACGCTCGATATAGTGTAATTACTGAAAGATAAAAATAGTAAAAGAGTAAGGTGATAGGGTAATAGAATTGTTAAAATCGTAATAGATCTATTGCAATTGTAACAGACTGGCAACGCTGATACCAGACCATTTAAGAACTCCGAGGCGCGGCGGTTCGTTCAAGTTTATAAATCAGAAATTGTCTTCGAGCGAACCGCAACTGCGAGCGCAGCGCAACTGAACTGAACGTAAAAGTTTGTAAATGGACCTTAAGAGTTCGATAATAATTGTATACAGCGTATTACTTAATGATATGTACTTATTTTAATGGATGGTTCCTGGACCAAATTTCGGTAGGAAAGTTCATATACACATAATACGTCCTAAAATGCTTTGTTTTCGATATGCAGAGTGTTAGTTTCTATTTTTATCACTTACAAAATGTGTTTTTCAAAAAGGAGAGTAGAAAACGAATTCTTATTTAATAAGCTCCAAACACTAAATAACAAGAAGCGTTCATAAAAAGAAGAATCCCAAAGTTTCCTTGACAATGGATAAAAATGCTAACTTGATTTTCTTTAAACGATTCTTGCTTAATAAAGATTTCCATAAAATATTATAACAAAAAATTTTGATGATAGTTATTATTATTATTATTATTATGTTATTTCCTTCCAAACGATAAGTTTTAAGGAAAAGATGAAAGAGATCTTTTTTGTTTAAAATTGAATGATCATTGATAATAAAATAATTTCGAAAATATCAGATGTGTAACATATTTTTTGGTAAAAACTGTATTGTTTCGTACCGTCACTGGCTTGATAAAACAATCTTTTTCGGGTAAAAACGTGTCTATCTCAGACTTTTTCAATATTTTTGACAAAAACAAAAAAAAAACGAAAACAAAGCATTTTAGGACAAACGTGTATATGAACTTTTCGACTTAAAATTGATGCTGGAATCACCCATTCAGGTAAGTACATATAATTAAGTAACACCCTGTATATAAGAAACTTAATGAGTATGTAACTGATTAATACATTCTTGTGTGTGAGTATTTCCCTGTAATAACCCATTACTTGGTTGAGATGTAAAAGGAAGTAAGCCCATACTTCCAGTTACTTTAAATTGGCATCATTTTCAGTATAACGAGGAGTAGTTTACATAATCTTCCGCAGCACAACACGTACAATTAATTTTGAAAATGGTGATAATGTTAAACATTTTGTCATAAATTTAGAGTAACCTTAACCAAACCCAATTTATTTTACGACCATTATTCACATAAGTGACATGTTTTAAGTTACCTTTCTTCCGTATGCGAATTTAAAGAAAAAGTTAAGGATGCCATTTGGTATTCTAGTTCCTAAAGCGTGTTGAAGATTGACTTTGTAGCCTTTCAGTACGCTGTCTGGATATTTCGACCGCCACCTGAAAATACAAAATTTAATGCAAATAGGTATTTTTGTTAATGAAAGTTTCTGAATAATGTACCATTACATATTTTTACATAAAATGTTATTTAAAAAATCCGAGATCTAACAAGAGACCTGAACCAACGACGTACGACCACCGAACTATAACTATGAGTGAAAAAACTGGTTGGTGCGCACGGTTTACCGGTCATATTTTTATAGGTGCTCGTCGGTTGTCTTGCGCACAATGTTGTCGCCGTCATATAGGCAACCGAGCCGATATTAAAAATCGATCGATACGTGGACAATAGATATCAAAACTAATTCTACAACTGGCTTTTCAGTGATGGCCACATGGCCTTCTTTTATGCGAGAAAAGAGATTGTTTATGTTGTTGTTTTTAAGAAACTCTTGATGTGCCAAATTATTGTCGTGTAATCATTTTCATTAAGGGCGAAGTACGGTCCTGTTCGTCGGTTAAGGTAAATAGTTTATCAGTCGGCATTGCGCATGACATCTGACGATCAGCTTTACGCGAGGCCATAAATTTGCCAAATCTCGGATTTGTTCCATAGATATAGGTAGGTGAGCACCCCCCATATTTCTAATGCCCTGTAAGTTATCAGAAATAAATAAAATGTTATCTTCCTAGTTTTTACAAGGAATCCAGTGACGTACTCAGATTTCTTCTAAGTTCAATACTTTTCAAGGAAAAAATTATTTTTTTTAATTTAATTAATTCAGTTTTTAACAAGCTTCTCAGAAATATATAACACTTTATTTTTAGTCTTAATATTATGCCCCCAATTTATGTCTTTTGAAAAAATATAGAATATTTTCAGTAGGCCGGGTACTAAAAAAAAAACCAAAAGAACATCCTCAGTTGTATTATGATGAAAATTTCTTCTGTTTCGGTCAGAATATTCAGGTTCTCTAAGTTGTTTTACAATTTCTAATTAATAGTAAAAAACAGCTTGTCCTAATTATTACAGTCAATGTAAACTAAAATGACATTCTCGTTCACTTAAAGTGTATTTCAATGGTAAATACCAGTGGTGGTTCTTCCACAGGAGCACATGCGCACGTGCACCCCCCAAAAAAAATATTAATTTATATTCACTGATTATTATTTATCGTATAAAGTACGACCCTCCCTAATATGTTATCGTACCGTCAAACCAAACTGTATATTATAAGCTCTCGATTCATCCGGCAACTCAGCAAGGATAATGACGCGATATACTCGCATAGGCGAATAAGTGGGCGGGGCATAATACAGTTTCTCTGTAGTAATAGGTGGCGGTGGATAGCGGGGCTATGGCGATTTAACATGGAAAAGGCGCACAATTTTAGTGTGCGCCGCGCTGTTGTCTGTTCGTGCATGTATTTAGAAATTCTAGCGTGTATGTTTTAATATTTTAATATTATATAATTTATTAAGTTAAAATGAATAGTTTCACGGTGGACTTTTTAAATAATAACTTTAGCTCTTTGAGTTTGGAGCAAAAAATTGAATGGAGCATGCGGGAAGACCTAAACCCGAAATTAATTTAATGCAGACCACAATAAATCTAGGGACTTTGTTAGAAAGTTGAAAAAATGAAATATACGAAAAAAAAAAACTGGATTTGTGGATGCAACTAACCGTTTTTTTTTTCATGTTTGTTCTTTGGTCGCGCCGTTCCGGAACCTGCCTGAACAAAAACTTGAATAGCCGACTTGGGATACTTAACACAAAAAATTTTAAAAAATGAAAACACTCAAGTTCCAATGCTCAGTTGGAGATACACCTGTTGTTTAAAATAATTTCACGGTACTTGTGAACCCCCTCTATCATAGGTCACGAGCCGCCACTGGTAAATACATATAAACCTTTTTGTAGTATGTAATTCTATGAGAGTTATATAATTTCTTAATAATTTTTCCGAGGGTAAAATCAATTCATATTCATTCTTATATTAATCGCACCAGTAATTTTTTTTAAAAACCCGTCATGTCCTGTAAAATAAATTAATATATATTTCTGAGAAGCTTGTTAAACACTGAATTTATTAAAAATATATATAGGGTGACCAATTTTATAAAAAGCAAATTTGATTTTTTTTCTTGAAAACCACCGAACGTCGAAAAATTCTGAGTATGTCACTAGATTTTACGTAAAAAACTACAAAGAGAACATTTTATCTCTTTTTGATAAGTTACAGGGTAACCGACATGGGGGGGTCCCAAATTCTCAAAAACATCCCGTATATCAAAAACGAGGAGGCCTAGAAAAATTCTAATAGGGGGATCTTTTGTTCCACAAAAAAGTAGTGCTGTGCAAACCGCAACCTTCTATCTTTGTTAATAACGGAGATACCCGTAAAACCATCGAAAAATGTCATATATGTTGTTCCCAGGAATGAATTGAATGTATGGGTAACCTGCACTAAGACCATGTATATTTCACAAAATCGTATAACGGAGTAATCAATCAGAAATCAATAATAACTTACCACATAACGACCCAAGCCAGATGATTCTCAATCATACTCATTGTGGCATGGGCCAAGTTGCGTTGTTCAGCGGTTAATCCGGCATCCAAGTCATTGTTGAATTTCTGACTAAGTTCTTTAATAACGAGAGCACTATCGGCAATTTCTTCTCCGTTGAGCTCGACGAATGGGAGAAGTCCCTTCTTGGACCGATATTTCATTTTATGATCAACGTTCTGAAAAAAAACCATATATCAAAATTCAACATACAACTATACTATAGCGACAATAACTACGCACTAAGAAAACTTCTGTAAAAATCTATATCTTATCAGAAGGAGTTCTTGCAGCACAAAGAACCCTATAATGAAATATATTTTTAAAATGCCATCCCAAATTCTTTTAACCATACTTAAAAAGTGTCATACTACTCCAGTGTAACAATTTTTTAAAAATGACTCTCTCGTTTTATACAGTGTTGTTATTCAAAAAAGTGTATCACTGTTGCAAGTCTTTTAAAAAATATGCTGTTACTGTTTTAATGTCAACCCATAATCAAAAAACGGTATGGCATACACCAATGTGTTGCAATACTATTTCTTCTACTCCTATATTAGTAAGAACATACTTAAGCATCTCACACAGCATGTCTACTGTTACGTATATGTCGGCGTCAATTAGTGAAATCCGTCATTCCCAGAAATGCCTAGTAATTTCACGTATTGCCGGCAAATAGTGTAGCTCTTTGGTACACCGTTTGCCTAAGAGTATCAGGCATTCCCTATAATGACGAAATTCTTTTAGTCAAACGCTGTACTTGATTAAATGATTTAAGTTACCCTGTTTGCCGGTTTTAGTCGAACGCTGTAATTGTTGTTAACATCTGTGTAGTGATTTTTTTTTGAAAATGAAATGCCGAAGCATTCAGAATTGTTTTATAAGAGGTAGATGACTATTACTCCAATCAAAGTAAGAAAAAACCTTGGAATATTACCGAATTGACGGAGGTAAGAAAATTCTTTTCAATTTTAAGGAAATTCCTGATAATAATCAGTTATTTACAAACCTTTTAATATAAAATTATTTTCATGCACTACTGGCAACACTATCCTAATTACAATGATTGACTAAAACCGGCAAACAGGGTAACTTAAATCATTTAGTTAAGTACAACGTATGATTGAAAGAATTCCGTCATTACAGGGAATGCCTGATACTTTTAGGCACACGGTGTACCAAACGTAGAGTTACACTATTTGCCGGCAATACGTGACATGATTAGGCATTTCTGGGAATGACGGATTGCACTAATTGACGCCGACATATGTTTTACGTAACAGTTCCACAAATCATATTACCCGTGATATCCCAATACCGTCAATGTTTTTTACACGTCACCATTTTTCATTTGGGTTTTATTTTTGGGTATATTAGTTAAGTATGAGTGACTACGATATTCAGATTGAGGAAACGTCACGAGATATTACATTACAAGCTGCTTCCGCAGCAAACAATTTATTATCAGAAAAATCCAAGGAGGGGTATGAAAAAGAGTATCAAAAATGTATTGACAGGTGTACTGATAACCATGCGAGTACCGACTCTTTGTTTTATTATCATATTTCGATAATATAACTTAAAAGTGAACATGAAGTCGTAGAAAAAGTATAGTACACAACTCGAATGGTAAGCCTATTACACACAACTCTTGGTATGTAATATACAAAAATTGCTGTCATAACCTAAACTGCTGTTACAGCTTCCTGTATATTTCCAAGTTTTTAAATAACACCAAAAACAGACAAAAATGAATGTCATGTCCCGAAGTGTTGTAACTATTTAAAAATATGTTATATCTAAAAGTGTTAACACATCAACAAAACACACTTTCATGTGTTCAGTGTTGTAAACATTTTTTTCTATTGGGGTTCCATAATGGCTACGTTATGAAATGCAAAAAAATTGAAGATCCTGCCACTTTATGAAACTGAAATTTTTTTTTATGTTGGCAGCAAGTAGGGCTCGAATTTTAAGCTTACTGTGATTTCGTTGAAATTAGTTTTCTAGGCATTATGGATTCGGCAAAAAATGTTTATAGAAAACTTTAAAATATTAACCTTTAACCTTGCAAATTTACTAGATATTTATCTGAAATGCCTATACTCGGAAATATATAACATGCTGACGGTGTCCGTCAACTAATTTCTAGTCACAACTATAAAACAACATAACCTAAAAATAATAGAAATATCTTTCAGTTTATGCTCTATTTCTAAAGTTTTATTCAATAAAGTACTATTTTTATTTTTAAATCAATATAGTATTATACATATTACTTTATATATTCATATTTATAGTTACTGTATACATTTCCTGGGCATTAATTGTTATTCCTGTCAGATTCTGTGTCGACACAATATTTTGTTCAATAGTATAATTTATTATTTTGTTCAATAATTTAAACTGTGTTTTGCTCGCACTATAACTCAAAGTTTTGCATATTCTTTTTAAAAGTTTTTCTAGATTATTTTCCGCAATTTCTCGTATTTCTGACGAAGTACAACTTTCTTCTTGACTCATTTTTAATAATAGATTTATTTTGAATTATGACGGATGGGAACAAGCTTTGGTGTGTTCAATTGTTTCTATCATGGCATATTTGATACTTGTAACATTTTATTAAATTGGAGAAGTATTGCCAACCCAAAAAGAAAATATTAATTCAAATGGAAAAAATCTACTATATTTTTTAAAGTTTTTCAGACTTTAAAGATCCAAATAGAAAAAGTATTATAAAATACACGGTTCATAAGACAATTAGAGCACTTGTACTTTAGAAAACGACCCGCGAAGCGCCTGCTCTAACATAATGTCTTGCAACTTGTATCTTAATATACTATAAAAAAACTTCTGTCATAACCCAAAATCTTGTTACAATACTTAAAAGTGTAATATCTCAATTTCATAAAATGACTGTCATATCCTAAAATGTTGTTACCAAAAATGGAAACAGGACTTTTTTTCTGCTACCGTTTTTCTACAACAGTTTTAATTGATTTAATTTTTTAATCAGATTTGAACGCAGTCCGTAGGTTATGAATTATTTACTCACGGGAACAAACTACCAGTGGATAATGGTGATCATTATTATTTTCCAAAAATGATGATTTTCGACGGCATAGTCGAAGAAAATCAAATTTATGTCCTTTAAGCCATCGGCAGTAAATTTAACTATAATACATTTTTGTAATTAAAAATTACTCAAGCAACAATTAAAACTTTATGTTCGGGTTGTTTTATCGTTAACTAACTTAATAAAGAATTTCCATATAAACCATGGAATCTATTTTTAGTTCAGACGTAGGCTATTAAACTTTTAGGTTAGGATAGATATCTTCCATATGTCGAACACATTTTTGAACAGTCGTTAACCGGCACTTAGCGGTGTCGAAAGACGAGGATGTTTGCATTACCTGATTTGAGAAGCAATTAACCAATTAACTGCCGCTGCAGATTTAGTTTTTAGGGTTACGCCAAAACGAACACCCATACTTATTAAAGTAAACATTTTGTCCAATTATCAGTAATATAATTTTTTTTAAATGTACATCGTACATTCTACGGTTCTTATGAATAAAATATTAGCAATTACTGAATTCTGAATGAGAAAATAATTTAGGAAAGGGTTTTCCTACAATCGTTATAAAAGTTTTTTTTTTACACAGATGAATGCATAAATTGGTCATTTATTAACAAAAAACAAGTAATTTAGTATTAAAAAATGCCGTAAAGTGTAATTTATATAAGTTATATATATATATATAAGTTGCCATAAAAACAGCATCCGCCTCATCCATTGGCTGGGCGCCGCAATGTTATTGCTACCTTACTAATCTCGATAATATTTGAAACCATCAAACATGGAAAGAAATAATTCCGATTGCGAAGAAAAAAACTCATTTCAATACGCTCCAGGCGAATTAATTAATAAAGCCAATGAAGCAACACAAAATTTATTGCCTGAAAAATCGAAATAAGCTTACAGAAAGGTATATAATACGTTTATCAAAGAGCTTTGCAACCAAAACCAAGCGAGGAGTTTCAGCGAACGGGTATTGTTAAAGTATTTTCAAGAAAGGTAAGACTTTTTAAATCTTCGACTTTATGGTCATGATATTCCAAGTTAAAATCAACAGTTCTGAATAATCAAGTCGATATAAGCAAATATCCCCAACTTATTGCATTCCTAAATGACAGTAAGTTGGTTATACACCAATATACAGGGTGTCCCAGAATGTGTGGCCAATCTGCCGGGTTCCGATAGAACACTTAAAAATAACAGGAGAAGTTCATAAAAATTGTTCTTCCTACGGCCCTCCCTACGGAGATACGGGCCCATAACGGACGTCTCTGGAAATCGTTGATTTTAAATAATTTTTTAAGTACTAAAGGTGTAATTTAATAATTTTTTAGTATAATGTTTAATAGATGAGTTTAAACACATTTGGCTTATTTAGTTTGAGTAGACGTAACACAAAAATGCTTTTTTTTACACCCTGTATGATGAAGGGACAATAATATTTTTTTGGATACTCCTTAAGCTGAAAAAAAGGTACTCTTGATCAATGTCGATAAAATGAACTGTTTTCGAAAAAAAAAATATTTTGTCATGGGATAACTTAAGTATAGATTTATTCAATAGCGCCAGATTATTTACTTAACATACCAATATGGCAAAACATATTTATGTCCCGAAAGTCACGATAAGATAATAAGATCCAAAACAAGCACATAATATTTTTCAAAATTCGTTAATAAAATAAGTCGTTATAAATAATTTTGTTTGCGTAAACATATTTGTCAAACCAAAATATACTGAATTGATTCCTGATACTATACTAAATGCAGCAAAAAGTGCCTGCAGAAAGTGCTTTCCGTTTTTCAATAAACAATGTCATTGTCACTGTTCCGAGCAGTTTAGGTCACATGCAAAGAAGCAGAAGCAGACAAAGAGCAGAAGCAAGAAGCAATCGTCGCCGTCATGGCGGACCGGTACTTTTGAGCAAATAGCGAGTATGCAGTATTTCGGCCGGGAAATTTGAAATTTATGTTTCAATTATCTCAAAATATTTTCCAGCAAAGACCACATATTGGAGGAATTGATAAAAATAAGAAAAATGTATTTTAATCCTTTTCTTTTACATGCATTTAGAAAGAAATACATTCATTGGTGGATTTTACGTTTTCTCTAAGCTAACTCTAATCAATTTAACAATCATCATAGGATTTCTGGTTTACGTCGTGCCTTGCGCTTCGCTACGAAAGAGAACTGCTCTGGAAAATCACTGCTGCTTGTCACAGTGACAACGTCGGGCAATCGCATTGTGCCATTGCTTGTTAAAAAGCGCAGACTGGCCCACCTCTAGTAGGTATAGTGGCTGGCTCCCTAAGTTGTCACTCGATATGAATAAACCCCCGGATGACACATAAACTCCTGGTCATCGTGACAAAGTTAAAATAATGGCACTATAACTTTGGACACGATGGCTTCTCTCTGAATCATCGGACACAACAGATTGGCTCGAATAGATAAATTTAAAACGAAAAAGCCAACTAAACAAACATCAAAGTGATGATCGAGAAATAAAGGAAACACTATGTGATTATTTTTCTATCTAATAATAGATTATTCCACGGTTCAGAGTGTAAAAAACGAAGGGCGACCGAAACTTAAGACAGATGCTTCATTAGAGTGCTACTAAAAAAATGTCCATTTTTTTTAACAGTTCACATATTGAAAACCATTGACTTTGTATATAGTATGATCTTGATTAAAAACTGGATGATTATTAACAGTCATAATCTATACAGGGTCTTATGGAAATGACGGTTTAAATACCGGTAATTCCTGAGATAAAGACAAATTGATAAAAAATAGCCATAAATGGCGCTTTCGATCCATTCAGCGGTAAAAGTGACCTGACGTCAAACCAGAAAAACACCTGTGTGGCACTGCGATACATGTAAGCAATCAAGGAATTCTGGCCGGTGTTGTCATATGTACACCTTAAAGTCTTTAGACAAAATAAAATAATTTAAACACTTTTCCATTCTGTAATACCTTTTTGTACAATTAATTGAAGAACATTTACGACGGACTATGTTTTAAACAACCCGAAAAAACATATGGAATAGCAATTGTCACGTACGTCACTAGGTCAAATGCTAATGACCTCTTGGCCTTACATCGGCTGAGCGAAGTAGTTTCATATAGCGCCGAACGCTTGCGTCTGTTAGTTGAAGACCAACCAGCGGCCGGATACGTTGTGTCTCGTCGATCACCAACACACTCTCAGCAATCCGCTCTGTTTTTTCGGTTTACGCGTGTATCTTGCCCGTCCATAAATTATCTTTGAATATTATTTTTATTGACGAGTTTCTTATGGACGTCAAATTTCTCGCGTGTAATAAAATCTAATAATCTGTAGTATAATCTGTATTATTGTATTTTCAAAAGCTAACTATCGGTTCTGTTTCACTATTACTGTGTGTACATAAAGTGTTTCCAGGAGTGTTCCCATCAAAAAGAAAAAAACTGATTGTGTTAGTGCCTGGATTTCCTCGCTCTTTAGGTATAAGGATAAATACAAGTAGGTAGAAAATAATTTATTTTTATAATTTTATATGGAATTTCAGTTTTACATTAAGTTTGGCAACATTGCCATTGGCTCTGGGTGAAATGTTGTACAGTAGCGCGGACTGACCGGTGAGTAAGAGTGTTATTACCCCACTTTTAAAACGGTCGATTTAAAAAAAATAAAATATGTAGCGCTTTTCTAGGACACCCAAGGGGTCACCCATTTAAATATAATACGTCATTTCCATAACACCCTGTATATTGTCGATGAAAAATAACAGATTATTTTGACTATACCCGTTGTTGCCCATTAATCCACTTTTTCCTTTAACAGACTATTTTCCTCTTCGTGCATTTTTACTTTAACATAATAGGTGCAGTAGGTTCGTTCGAGCAGTCAGAAAAAATTAAAATATTGACATGTCATTAAATTATTGACATTTATATTTTGTGTTTCATGTGGCTCACAAATTTTCCAATTTTCTAAACGAAAGTAAATATATATATAGAATTAATCATCAAAATCAGTTTATAAGAACTATCAGTTATACAGTATGTCTCCGTAAGTTGGAACCATATGGAAAACTTTTTTATTATTAATTTTACGATAAAAAGTCATTCTTCATAAAAAGATCTGCATGGTCTAAAACCTAAAATGCAACTATCAGATATTAAACTCTTCTAGGCGTATGCGAGGTTTGTCAAAAAATATGAATTTTGCCCAAGAGCAAAGTACCTTTATTTTTGACAATATCGAATATTGTTGTTAAAAAAAGTTGATCAGAACTAAAAACCACGTTTAAATATGCAGTTGCACCCTTTTACGATGTAATCTAGGATGCTCTGACATACGAATGAATTGTTGATAGCAAGAAATGATTGACAGCGACCGTCAAAACGCGTTAAAATTTAGTCAAAGTATATAAAAATGCAGTTATTAAGTTGTGAAGATGTAAATCATTTGGAGAGGATAAATTACACAATCATGCAGGGAAATTTCTCTAGAAATGATAAGGAAAGTATTAAGGAAATTTGCCAATAGAACGACGAAATGTATTGAACGAGAGGATGGATATGTCCAGGCATTAGTGGAATGAGTGAAAATTAAATTTCTATTTATTTCTAGTATTAGATATTATTGTGTTAATTACAGAATTTATTATTTGTATGTGTTTTCTTATTTGCAATATAAATGCATATGCATTCATTACGGACGTGTTTAAATTCCAACATTGTTAGATAAAATTATGAAACGAAAAGGTTATCATCATGTTTTTAATAATTATGAGACATAAATGTTCATTCATAATGAATCAATAAGCAGAAAAATTATTTAAAAAAAAACCTATTATTTCATCGTAAATGGGTGTAATTGCATGTTTAAACGTGGTTTTTACTTCTGATAACTTTTTTTAATATCAATTTTCGATATTGTCGAGAATTAAGGTACTTTGATCTTGGGCAAAATCCATATTTTTTGGCAAACCTCGTATACGCCTAGAAGAATTTAATATCTGAGAGTTGCACTTTAGGTTTTAGACCATGCAGAACTTTTTATGAAGAATAACTTTTTTCTCGTAAATTTAATAATAAAAAAGATTTCCATATGGTTCCAACTTACGGAGACATACTGTATACAAACTTGGTTCCTTTTCTGTAAATAGTGTTAAATATTGTGTAGAAACTTTTATTTAATATCTAAAAATAGAACTTTCCTACCAATTCCTGGTAAGGGTAGTAAAGTTCTGAAGGCTTAATTTAATAAGTAAGTGGTTTTGCAACTTGTACTAATCATACTCGAGAAATTCCGCTAAGTTTGGCAACAAGGCCAGAGTCCAATATTGAATGCGCCGTCAAACGACAGGACGAGGGACGCGAGGGGGCGAAAATGGGATCGACTGTTACCATGGTTACGGGGGTGAGTTCAGAGGCCCATAATAGACGGATGCAACAGTAGCAGTTGCGTTATAACAGTCACAATTTTGCCCGTTGCCAAGTTGTGTTAAAAATACAGTGATAGCAATAAGTCAAAGGTTATAATTAAGTGTTAAATGAGAATATTTTTATAATCAATTCACCATTTGACGTAGTTATGCGGGACAAGTGAACGTTACACAGACCTCCTAAGCTTGCCAGCTTCAGCTTTTAGCTGTGTAAATTTATTTATATAGAGCTAATCAGCTACGGTCCACTTTTACCTTAGATAACTTTGAATCAAAATTTATGTATTAAAATCAACGGTCCCGTTTGTCCTCCTAATCAATATATTATTGTAAATTTTAATATTCAATTAAAAGTAATAAATTTATTAAAAGTTGAGTTTATTCACAGGTTGCCAAGCAGGCACTATTTTATGTGAGGGTTTAGCCAAATATACTTAATATTTTTCAGTTACAGAATTAAAAAACGGTATGAGAAAAATTTGAATATCAATAAATTAACTAAAAAACTTTATTAATAACGGCTAAAACTTCACGAAAATGAATATTGATCAGATCATCAGCTCTTGGCTTTTTCTAACCTGCCAAGTGGCATATTTTTTAATGGAATTGTTGCAATTAGATGGCTCTGATTGCTAATTTGGGATCCTCATCTTAAGATGAAGATCCTAAACAATCCCAAATTATAAATCAGAGCCATTAAAAATATGCCTCTTTTTGGTAGGTCAGAAAGAGACGAGTCATCAGCTGAACAATATTTATTTTCGTGAAGTTATTTAGTTAATTTATTGATCTTTATATTGTCTGACATGTCGATTGGGGTATCAACAAGTTTCAGGAAGATCTGTGACAAAAATTTGAAAATTGTTCATATTTGAAATTGTTATTATTATTATTCTTATAACATTATATTTTTTAATGCGATTTTTTCATATCGTTTTCCAATCCTTTAACTTTACGAATCCAGTTTTAGATTAGAAAAAAATTAAGTATATTTGGCTAAACGTTCACATAAAATAGTGCCTGCTTGACAACCTGTGATTAAACGCAGCTCTTAAACTGATTTTTCCTATTTCATCTACGTGTATAGTTCATATTTTATTCTCTGATCGAATTCCAATAGAAATAAAAATCCTCTTTTAAATTATTTATTTTAAATATTATTTTTTCCGGCGACGGCTTTACAGTCCGATCAAGACCGATTTCGCCAGTACGTATATTCTTGACTTAGGAGAACGATGATATGGAGAGGAGTAATTATTCCTTTCTCTGCGTTCCTTAGAGGGGGGAATAATGACTTCTCTCGATATGATCGTTCTCCTAAGTCAAGAATATACGTCCTGGCGGTGTCGGGCTTGATTGGACTGTAAAGAAGCCATCGCCGCAAATAAATAATATTTAAAATAAATAATTTAAAAGAGGATTTTTATTTCTATTGGAATTCGATCAGAGAATAAAATATCAACTTGTGATAGACGCGGCGCTGCCAACGCAGCGTTGCTATACTAGCATCGCGGTAAATTTTGTGAATGGCTTGACCCAGACGATACTGAATGCAACACTTGCTGGAAACGAAATTCATGGGCGCGCCAAACAAAGGGCATTGGTCTTGGTATAGGTTGAAAGAACACCATTAAAACACCCTAGGCGTGTCATCGAATTACATTGATACTATTTAATACGTCTAGTGATGTAAAATTTCCGAGCATTTAAATAGGTATGCGAATTTCCGGGAATATTTTTATTTAATTATTTTTTACAATATTTTTAAATAATGTACTTACGCAGCAAGCAAAATAAACTCCAATTTGGACAGCTATACACCATTAGTTCTATGGCGGACAAAAAAGGCGTACTTTGAATATCCGCAATAAAATTTTTCTACGATTTTCTACAACTATATTTTTTTACTCAAGTCAATGTATAAAATTGGTGATTTTTACGAGTCAAAAAAAAGTAATTTAGCATTAAAAAAGTGTCGTAACGATGTAATTTCTTTACTTCTCTCTGAATTCTTATAATATGAAGTTGTCAGGGAAACAGCATCCACGTCGTTCGTCGCCTGGGCACCGCATTGTTTACCTTACAACTGTCAATAATATTTGAAAACATCGAAAATGAAAAGAAATAATTCAGATTCCGAAAAAGAAAACTCACGTCAATGGGCTCCAGACGAAATAATTAATAAAGCCAATGAAGCAACACAAAATATATATAGCCTGAAAAATCGAAAGAAGCTTACAAAAAGGAGTATAATACGTTTATTAAATGGCTTTGGACCAAAAGCAAGTGAAGAGGAGCAAGCAACTAAACCGGAAGTCTGTGTCAACTTGCTTACTTTAAATGGAACACCCTATACTTTATTATTTTTGTGGACTGTGGACTAAGACTTTATGTCTAAAATGATGTTTGCAGAACTTAATTAATTATTAATTTCTCCTATTAGGAAGCCTTTACCATTTAATTTAAGTTGGATTTCTTGTTGAAAAGGACCTACGTTAATAGATTTTTTTATAATATGTTTGCCTATTCCGAAAATTTGTGATTTTCGAAATATGTATTGCCAATTTAATATTTTTATATGGCGATCTTGCTGCGGAACGTGCTACGGATATTTTAATGAAGATGGTCAATTTAAGGCGCAAAACATAGGAAAACTAGTAAGTGTTTTGTACCGCTAAATGTAGATTCCGTTCCTCTTTCATAAGTAAAAAAAAATAATCCAGGGCCGTATTTTAAAAACGTAAGTTGATGATGGTGACCCAAAGACGAAACGTCGCATTAAAGATTTGATGATGCCATCTTGTGGACCATAAAAAGTAGCAACGAGAAGGTGAAATTTATTTTCGGACATTTCTTCGAACAAAGTCAAAAAAAAACAAAAACCGAAACTCAAAATTTGAGATTTTTCGAAATATTTTGAACGCCCATGTATTTATTTTTGATTTTTTGCGCCATATTATTGGGTCCATAATTACACAACTTTGCCCTAATTTAACCGACTTCGTATCTCTTACCGTTTCTGAAATCCCAATGGTGAAGGACGAATTTGTTACGCCCTGTATATCGGCAAAATTTTGTCGATACCGATTATTATAGCTGTATGTACCGATATTTATATCGGTGTCAGAATGTGGCCCGATCACTACAGTAATCAGTGGCGGTTCTTCCACAGGAGCACATGCGCACCTGCACCCCCAAAACAAAACGAATAAAAAATATTATATTCATTGAATATTATTTATCGTATACAGTCCGACCGTCCCTAATATTTTATCGTGCCGTCAAACTAAAAAAGTCCGACCCTCCCTAATATTTTATCATCCCGTCGAACCAAACTGTATAGATCCGGCAACCCTGCCTCGGTCGAGGTAAATGACGATTATGGCGAGACTTGCTCGCACGTGCGATTAAGTAGTGCAGTTTCTCGTTAGTAACAGGTGGCGGGTGGCAGCGGGGGATAGCGCGGCTATGGCGATTTAACATGGAAACGGCGCACCGTTTTTGTATGTTCGTGCATCTAGTTAGAAATTCGAGCGTGTATGTTTTAATATTTTAATATTATATATTTATTAAGTTAAAATGAATAGTTGACGGTGGACTATTTAAGAAATAACTTTAGCTCTTTGAGTTTGGACCAAAAAATTGAAGTGAAGAATGCGGGAACACCTAACCCCGAAATTAATTTAACGCAGACCACAAAGGGTAAATCTAGGGACTTTATTAGAAAGTTTAAAAATGAAAGATATGAAAAAAAATTTATAGAGGGTATTCCAAACTTAATGAGGCTGTTATTGATCAATTTTCTACAATTAAGAACCGAAGAATGGGGAATGGAAGAATGTGTATTGTTCTGGTCTTGGTTGCGCTTAATGACGTAGCCGTAGATGGCGTAGTGGTATTAGACATCATACGGTTTACTTGATAACTCGTAGATGGCGGTAGTAGTATTAGACATCATTCGGATTTCTTGATAGCTCGTAGATGGCTTTAGTAGTATTAGTAGTGGACTGTATAAATATTGTTACGAGGGTTGCATGCGACGACGTTAAGATCCGACAGCTATACACACTAAGAAAACCTTTCTTATTTTCCAAAAGTTGTATTTCCTTGTGTAAAATTAAAAAATTAATAAAAATATGTTTTACATTTTCATATTACTTTTTTCCTTTCTACATTTAAAACGCCTAGAAAATGTTCACCATACTTGTGAACCCCCTCTATCATAGGTCACGAACCGCCACTGGCAGAAACCATTTAATTTGCTACTGGAATGCAGTATAAAATGTCGAATATTGAAAATTATATAAATTTCTCACAGCTGTTGTAGTAAAGCAATGACTCACTAATTAGTGCTTCAAAGGCGAACAAGAGGACGAGGTTAAAAAGGCACATTAAAATACTCGGAGATACGCATTGTGGTGTTATTGACACCAAACCCGCATCATGTCACAATATTTTTATCCCATAATATTTATAAATAAAATATGTATGTATATTATATGTTCCGAGATTATAGAATGACCGTGTGATAAAATTAAGTGGATGGATAACGAAGCATTTTACAGACTTAAACACTGAATTGTTTTCATCAGACGACGAGAGTTCGCAGGTTCAAATCCCACGGCCGATAGTGGTATGGCGGCGATACTGCCCGACCTCACGTAAAAATAAATTGAGACGAGTGAAAATAACCAGGCCGGATATCACGTGGGTAACGGGGGACGATACGGACTCCTCAATCGGTAGGATTTTGCCGCAATGAGTGAAATCAAGGGTTGATAGCTCTTGAGGGTGCAGTGTATGACTGAGGATACCGGTTCGCAGTCAACGTTAAGCTGTAGCTGTGTGAAAAAAAGTTATCCCAGGAGGGTGTTATAGCTGCATATAAAATTAAAAGTAGAATTATTTACTATACAGGGTGTTATGGAAATGACGTATTATATTTAAACCGGCAATTCCAGAGAAAAAGACAAATTGAAGAAAAATACCCATAAATGGCGCTTTCAATTCATTCGGCGTTAAAAGTGATCTGCTGACGTCAAACCAGAAAAACACCTGTGTGGCCTGCGATACATGTAGCCAATCAAGGAATTCTGGCCGGTTTAGACAAAATAAAATAATTTAAACACTTTTCCATTCTGTAATACCGTTTTGTACAATTAATTGAAGAACATTTATGACGAACTATGTTTTAAACAAACCCGAAAACACATATGGAATAGTAATAGCCACGTACGTCACTAGGTCAAATGCAAATGACCTCTTGACGCCTTACATCGGTTGAGCGAAGTAGTTTCATATAGCGCCGCACGCTTGCGTCTGTTAGTTGAAGACCAACCAGCGGCCGGATACGTTATGTCTCGTCGATCACCAACACACTCTCAGCAATCCGCTGTGTTTTTCGGTCTACGCGTGTATCTTGCCCGTCCATAAATAATCTTTGAATATTGTTTTTATTGACGCGTTTCTTCTGGACGTCAAATTTCGTCGCGTGTAATAAAATCTAATAATCTGTAGTATAATCTGTATTATTGTATTTTCAAAAGCTAACTATCGGTTCTGTTTCACTATTACTGTGTGTGTATAAAGTGTTTCCAGGAAAAGAAAATTTATTGTTTGTGCCTGGATTTCCTCGCTTTTTAGGTAAAAATAATTTATTTTTATAATCTTATATGGAATTTCAGTTTTACATTAAGATTGGCAACATTGCCATTGGCTCTGGGTGAAATATTGTACAGTAGCGCGGATTGACCTGTGAGTTAAAGTGTTTGTTATCCCACTTTTAAAACGGTCGATTTAAAAAAAATAAACCACACCCAAGGAGTCACCATTTAAATATAATACGTAATTTCCATAACACCCTGTAAATAGGCTAGTGAGTATTTAAAAGGGTTAAATTTTGGTAGCACAAAATACACTCGCACAAGGAGGAGGATTTTGTTTTTATTTCCTGAAATCTCAAAATACAGATTTTGTAGGTTAAATTATCATATAAACACCAACAAAACGTCATGACAATGTTGTAAAATCAAACTGCGCAAGTTCCCAACTAAAAATTCCCTCTGTCAGCGAATTATTTTGATTAGAAACCGATCCATAACCATCAGTTTGGCTTCTGCGAGGTTTTCTAGCAGCGGTTTGGGATTTGTCGTGTTCGAACGCTTTTAAACGCATGCGTGGTCGGTTTGTTCGGGTTTTTGACGGCTTCCGACTACTCTGCGAACGAACCTAATTTCTTGTTTGTTTGCATACATGTTTCGCTCCATGAGAGCATCATCAGACCTGGCAGTTAACCTAGTTAATTTATCTATTTAAAAACATCATTTTGTTGGTAAAAAAATAAGGAAACAAACTTACAAAATTTGTGTAAACAAAAAGTACTAAAAACCTTAATTAATTAACAAGACTTGCGCAGTTTGCGTTTACAACATTGTCATGACGTTTTGTTCGTGTTTATATAAAGGTCTGATAAAATAAGTGTATTGGCTCTGGTCCAAGAAAATGCAGACCTAACATCATTTGATTAAGCTCCTGCGTTTTAGTTAAATGATATTTTCTTGATTCTGATTTTGAGACTAGCTCGCCGTCGAGTCCGCATTTGAGTGAAAAACTAGAAATTCGTCCCAGGCGGAATATAACATGGAATGGAATATTTCTCCATTATTGAACATGTGACTTAAGAAATAAAGTTAAATATACCTTCTAAAATTTGCATATTACAGATTTTATTTGTTTTTAATACAACAAATTCCTATTTTTAATCGTTGTTAAAAATAATTTGTTAGGTTAGGTTTCCGTTTGTGGTCCATCCCTAGCCACAATTTTTTAAAAAAGAGACACTACGCTACATAGCTAGACTAACACTTAGGACGGATTTATCAGTTTTGGTTTCATATTTGCTAGCCAATTTATACAATTTGACGGCAAGAGATGACCAGCAGCAACACTTGACCAACGGCTAAAGTACATAACCATGCACTGATAAACCCGTCCTAATTGTTAATTCTAGCTAGCTAGTTCGTTTCGTTTTCAAAATAGTTTCATAGAATTTTTAGATTCTCCAGAATTTTACGTCACTAATTCCGACTCATTCCCTCCTTTAAAGCCCGGTAGTTATTTAGTTAGTTCCCCTATATTAGGTTGTAATTTAACTCGTGACCTAGTTTAGTACATCAGGTCATGTTGGTTTATTTATAACATAATTGGCCGTATTATTTTACCTAAAAAATTACGTGCAGAGATTCTGGCTTATACGGGGTCAAAGTATATCGCCAGCGTTCAGGGTCAAAATAATACACACTGTGTTGAATGACACTATTATATCGACACCTGCCTGGGTGTCACAAGTGTTGAAACAGCGTTGCTGTCTCATATTATACAATGACACTGTTATGCCACACTCCCGGTGGGTGTTGCGATGTTTGATGATACGATTGTGATTGTATCAGGGCGGCGTTTCATGATACATTGTATCATGACGGTATGTCATAATCATAACACAATTGGCAACGGACGAAACAATCAAGCTCTGTCCTTATCATGTTAAGGGAGTTCTGTATTTAAGTGTACCTATTTATATATCTTTATAAATCAGAACCAGACTTTTTGCAGTCAGTTCACAATTCTCTTATTGAAATTGGGTTAGGAATCGCACAAAAATGAACTGTACGAAGGGTTGCGAATTCACCGAAACATACCTATACTACAGAGTCATACTGAAACTGTAAATAAATTTTTGATAAAAGTTTATAAACAAACAAATTATAAACTTCAGGAACATAAAATTCATGGAACAGATGTAGCCCAATGTAGCCATTATACAGAGTGTTATGGAAATGACTTATTATATTTAAATGGGTGACTCCTGGGGTGTCCTAGAGAAGCGCTACATATATATATTTTTTAAATCGAACGTTTAAAAAGTGGGATAATTCACCCCTAAACCCACACACAACTCCTCGACACATTCATATATGAACATATTACATTGCCCAGCTGGGTAATCAACAGATGTTCAGGCACAATGTTGCCAAACTGTTTAAAAGTGTAAAACTTTAGTTTCTTATAAAAATATTTAGCTTACTTAGAAAGGAATCCAGGACACAGACACTTCCAGTTATTTTTTCTATGAGAAAAACTTTATGCTCATCACGTGTACTGATGATAGTGTGGGAGTGCATAATAAGCTTATCACTGAACCCCAACACTAACGCATAATTACACTTTACAATAACACACATAGAACAAGAGCACTTAATCATTTCGCAATAGAAATAATAAAAACGCTCATTTCTATGGGCCATTAACCCTTTACTAAAGATAAAATGAAACAATTACGTTAACAATTGACATGAACTACCCTTTGAAATAAATGGTCTAGTCCACCTTGGACTTTCTTTCCGAGAACTCTCCGCTACTAGAGCTAGCGCGGTTGCCATTTCCGAGACTATAATTATACAGGAAAGTAATATTATAGAAGGAAATTCGGCAATTTATGATAGTCGCTTATAAAACATCGAAAGTGGCAACGCTGTATTTTTAAATATTAGCCCGATTGTCCAAAATCAGCTGTTTAAACTAGCTGGCCGATATCGATCGAGAGAACCAACGTGTTATTTATTTTTAAAATTTTTAGATGTTAAATACATTATTTCCCAGACAATAAGGGCGTATTTTTGTCTACACAGTAGCCCTTTAAAATACTAATTCAGATTGAACGGAACTTAGATGTGTTGTGACGCGAAAACTAATGTGATGTTTTGATGTGAGTACTTGGTGTTTTTTATAAACTAAGTTGGTTTTAAATAAGTCCGAAAAGGTAAATAAAATTGCATTTTTTTCTAAAGGGTAACTGGCATTTATAAACTTTTAAGTTGTCCAGATCTGACGGGTGTCGTTCGAATTGAACAAATGAGAACATACCTGACCATTTATAAACTCCGCGGCGGTTCGTTCGAGTCAGTTTAAGTTTATAAATCAGAGATTGTTTCCCAGCGAACTGAACGTAAAAGTTTATAATAATGTACCCTGAAAAATAAAACTTGAAATCTGTCAAACGGTTATTGACTTTCTAAAGAGTTTACCCTGAAGGTATGACAACACTGTTCAAGATTCACTGCCATATGTTGCTGTGTTTACCTTCCGAACAGGGGCACCACGTGGTAATTTTTGGTTTGACATAAGGTCATGTACAGGGCATATTAAATTAAAGCACCATTTTTGGATATTTTTCTTCAATTTGCTTTCATCTCAGGAATTGCCGGTTTAAATATAATACGTCATTTCCATAACACCCTGTATAATATTTAGACAACACATGAAACACAATACAACCCACAATTGGTTGCCTACGGTTGAGTTAAGATTTCAATAACCGTATTTCTAAAATGTATAAAATGTCGTTTTGAAGCTCTCTATGACTAAGGATGTTTTCCATCAAGCAAAACTTTTTAGCAAGAGTGACCTTTTTCGATAAAATGAAGTATAAACAGTTTTCCATTTGTTCCACAAACGCTGTAGTTTAATAAAATTTTGTAATTTTGTCCATACGGACGCAGAAACTCAAATTAGAATCATACTTGTGCATAGCCACCAAAGCCAGGAACAGACTTGGCATCGTACAAATAAGATCAAAATTTTGATAGGTGTCAATTTTGGAAAATTAAAAAATATTTTTTAAATGCTTTACATTGTATAATCTCGATGGTTGATGTTTTTAATCAAATGAACAGTGCCTGTTTTAAAGAAAATGCCAAAAAGGGTTTAATGCCTTTTTCTATTTGGGTGTCATAATGGCTACATTATGTCATTCAGACCCAAATAAAAAAGTATTATAAAATACACGGTTCATAAGACAATTAGAGCACTTGTACTTTAGAAAACTCCCCGCTTCGCGGGTCGTTTTCTAAATTGAACACATGCTCTAAGATAATGTCTTATGAAACTTGTATCTTAATATCCTATTATGAACTAAAGTCGGTACGGTGTATGAAGTCCGCTAAGCAATAAAACCCCTCGACCATGGTAGTCGGTGGCTCTCAAACAATAAATTATATTTTAGGTATTTTCTAAATAAAATAATTTAAAGTAAATAAAAAATTAGTTTAGTTAAAGAATAATAATTATCCTTATATTATTATATTTATTTAGGCAAATTAGTTTTACGAATTCTTTTTTTATTAAGTTTTGGTATCTAAAAAGAACCGATGTTGTAGTCTTGCAACATACCCCATATCAATTCAATTGCATTGTAATGGCAATGGTAGGGCGGTAATCTCACGGGTACTGGAATAGCAATGTTTCGAATCATCCTGCCAAGACGATTATGTTGAAGTTCCGTTTGCATATATCCATGTTTCGTCGAGAAAGAAAAGACAATGCCGATTTTTTGTTTCTTAAATATTCCCTTAAACAATTGCCATCTTTTTGAAACATTATTGGGCAGCTCGCAAAGCACTTTTCTGTTGTTCGTTTTTTCTATTTGAAGCCCAGATCTTTTAAAATGATGGACAAACTGGTAGTTCCAATATCGCAAAGTTCTTTCTTCTTTATCTTTTCAAGAATAGCTTTGAGGGTAACATATTCGTTGGCTTTATACATATCATAAACAATATTCCTAATCGATAGTTTTATCCCTAGGGATAAATCAAAGGTTTTGGAATGGAGTCGAACCCTTTTATATGGTCTGTCCAAATCCTCTTCACTCTTCTTTCGAAGTCTTCTAAAGGTCTTATCGGAAATGCCGCAAGCATCAGATGTTCATTTTTGCACTGCTAAAACAGACGCTAACGGGCTCGAGTTATCTTTTTCTAAAGTAAAATAACGTTCCACTTGTAATACCAAACGGCGTTCACCTGGAGATAAACACCTTCTAGGAGTTGTGTCACCTTGTTGAACATTTTCCATAACTTTGCTTTATAAATGCTTTTAATTCACACACAATCATAAACAAACTAAAAGCAAAAAGCATAACTACTTATTTAAAATAGAACATACCATCCTGCACTTGAGCAGATTTAAATTATTTCTTGGAAAATAGTGATTATTATATAGATTTAACTATAATGATACCCAAATAATTAAATTCTAGGAAAAAGTACCTGAGAAAATATTTAACTTATTGACCCAAAATGTTTTTCATTTGATAAATAAAAAGAACTATAAGTGAAAAATAAACAAGATAAAAATATTTATCGCGGTACATTTGTTTTGGAACCGCTGATATTGCCCCAGCCCACTACAGTGATCCAGTGGAATGTTCGGTACGATCAATTATAGTGAAGGTATTGTTAACTTAACCGTCTTATTGTTTAACAACCTTTAATTATTTAATCCGATATAGGACTTCATAAAACGAACAGACTTTAGAAAGAATTCATTTGCCGATATTATGATAACGTATAAAAGCGCTTAATTTTTCATAGGCGTGAAAATAACATCTGTCTGTTTTAATTATATTATAATTTTGTGCTATTAAAATTTTTAATTAATTTGATGAGTCACTCACTAAATATGCAAGAATTACAACAATACTAATAATTATATAGTTAGTTGCATTATAGTCATGCGATTTTCAATTAAGTTTTCTTAAAACGACCTTGGTATAAATACAATTTAAATACATTTCGATCTACCTCTGTGCGCTTACGCTACCGTACAAATCTAAAAAGTTAAACTTTTGAATTCCCAAGAAGAAAATCAGCGGAGCCGATCACGTAAGGGAGAGAGGTTTCATTCATAAATAAAATGATGTTCAAATAAATTAAAAACGCCGCTTTGGTACATTTAAAGATTGACTGGTCATGGGTCTTTTTTTTTTATCGAATGATGAAAATAAAAAAACCTTTATCGTGGAAAATACAGGGTGTTATGACGTATTATATTTAAACCGGCAATTCCTGAGATAAAGACAAATTGAAGAAAAATACCCTTAAATGGCTCTTTCAATTCATTCAGCGGTAAAAGTGACCTGACGTCAAACCAGAAAAACACCTGTGTGGCACTGCGATACATGTAAGCAATCAAGGAATTCTGGCCGGTGTCATATGTACACCTTAAACTCTTTAGAAAAAATAAAATAATTTAAACGCTTTTCCATTCTGTACAATTAATTGAACATTTACGACGGACTATGTTTTAAACAACCCGGAATGGGGATGGAATAGTAATAGCCACGTACGTCACTAGGTCAAATGCCAATGACCTCTTGACGCCTTACATCGGCTGAGCGAGGTAGTTTCATACAGCGCCGCACGCTTGCGGCTTGTTAGTTGAAGACCAACCAGCGGCCGGATACGTGGTGTCTCGTCGATCACCAACACACTCTCAGCAATCCGCTCTGTTTTTTCGGTTTACGCGTGTATCTTGCCCGTCCATAAATAATCTTTGAATATTGTTTTTATTGACGCGTTTCTTCTGGACGTCAAATTTCGTCGCGTGTAATAAAATCTAATAATCTGTAGTATAATCTGTATTATTGTATTTTCAAAAGCTAACTATCGGTTCTGTTTTACTATTACTGTGTGTACATAAAGTGTTTCCAGGAGTGTTCCCATGAAAAAGAAAAAAAACTGATTGTGTTTGTGCCTGGATTTCCTCGCTCTTTAGGTATAAAGATAAATACAACTAGGTAGAAAATAATTTATTTTTATAATTTTATATGGAATTTCAGTTTTAGTACATTAAGTTTGGCAACAGTGTCATTGGCTCTGGGTGAAATGTTGTACAGTAGCGCGGACTGACCTGCGAGTAAGAGTGTTTGTTACCCCACTTTTAAAACGGTCCATTTAAA
The DNA here is from genome assembly GCA_963991005.1 of Barypeithes pellucidus. Lineage (NCBI taxonomy): Eukaryota > Metazoa > Arthropoda > Insecta > Coleoptera > Curculionidae > Barypeithes > Barypeithes pellucidus. Next base: position 27,142,480 of record OZ022562.1, on the reverse strand, counting down.
AAAATAAATATGTAGCGCTTCTCTAGGACACCCAAGGTGTCCCCATTTAAATATAATACGTCATTTCCATAACACCCTGTATATATTTGTATGTGTACCAAAGTTGAAAAAATACAAAGCGAGTAAGTAGAGGTATTGCGTAAAAACTGATTTTTGTTAAATTTCAACACCCTGTATCTGAGAAATAAGGCGGTTGTGAATCTCTAGGACACCCAAGGTGTCCCCATTTAAATATAATACGTCATTTCCATAACACCCTGTATATATTTGTATGTGTACCAAAGTTTAAAAAATACAAAGCGAGTAAGTAGAGGTATTGCTTAAAAACTGATTTTTGTTAAATTTCAACACCCTGTATCTGAGAAATAAGGCGGTTGTGAATCTGTCATATAAAGAATTTTTCATAAAATCATCAAGTATTATCGCCCTTTAGGATAAGAGAGAGGGTAGACCACTGCAAAATTCATAGAACAAATTTCGTTCTGTAAAAGTTTGCTATAGCCAAAAATTTTGATACCTTTGCTACACGATACCGCATAAGAGGATAAAATCAACCTGTGGTCAATGACCAGCTGCGAGTGTACAAACTAGTTGAGCAGACGTGGTACTTACACAAGGTCATCACAGGTTCATTAACAAATTCTTTAGTATTTGACGGTACCTACTCCAAGCAACTCTATAGTAAGGCAATTTTTAGCATCTATTTATTTTTTTATCTCTCCTTCATATAGTGTGCCTGTTGAACGGAGGTGACCGTGGAAGGGAGAAAATAAAATACATAAATTTAAAATATTTAAACATTATTACGTATAGTCTTTGAATATCGAAGGTTAAAGAAAAACGGATCAATGTAGAAATGTAACAACTTATATTGGGAGACAAGCGCCTGGTTTACACGGATTTCGATCTATCTCAGACATACCGCGTTGGATATACGTGCGCTACAAAACGAAATGCCAGCTGAAATCATGTCGATTTGGGAGTTCATCGCATTATGAATTAGTCATACCTATCTATCCGTCTTTCTTATAGTTCGAAATTCATAGGTAGTCGATTCTAAAATTGCCGGTATTTAATAAAAGTTTTTATACTAAATATTAGTGATGCAACAGTTACGATTACGATTATTGGATTTATTAATGGTAATCGTCAATATTAATACGATTATTTTACGACTCTTTATATTACAAAAAAAAATATTTTTAACACAATGAATTGCTTCTGATTTTTAACATGTTTTATGTATGTTTTGGATCGATTTAAAAATCTCTAGTCATTAACAAACTATTTTTATCATCTTTTTTTATATAATATAAAAGTTTTTGAGTTGTGTCACTTTTGAAGCAATAATATGATGTACAGGGTGTCCCATTTTCGAACCAGAAAAATATTTTATACAAAAGTTTCATTATAATGATTGTTGAATAATTTGACGGTTTCAGAATACGGGGCCAGGTAAAAAAGTTATCGGACCAAACTTTTTTTTTTAATGGAACACCGTGTATATTTTAATCTAAAATGATAGCATTTTAAATTCTATTTTCCAAATATATAACACACCATGGATGATATTGGTTTCCTATGCGATTTATTTAAGCTTTTCTTCATTTTCCTGGGTTTCTTTATTATAAGTTTTTGATCTCGGCTTCGTAAAAGAGCCGTATATTTTTAAATTATGTTCCAGTCGTCGGAAAATGTCGTTAAATGGTTGCCGTCTTTTCGGCTAGCGAACAAAATATAAACTTCGCGCCATTTCTTCCTTTGTTCCACTTTCAATATAAACTGATATCATATCAAATTTTTCAAAATATTGATAAGTCATTTTCATAAATGAATATGTAAAAATAAAATTGACGTTAAATGTTAATAACAACTAGAATGTCAACATAGTTGTTTCTAGGATATTAGCGTTTGTTTCATGGCCTACTGTGGTTTAAAGTCATAAAGTTTAAATAAATCGCCTAGAAAACCAATATTATCCATGGTGTGCTATATATTTGAAAAGAGAATTTAAAATGCTATCTTTTTAGATTAAAATATACTTTAGATTAAAATATACAGGTTGTTCCATTTAAAAAAATGAGGTTAGGTCCGATAACTTTTTACCTGACCCCGTATACTTCTTCTGAAAACGGCAGATTATTTAACAATCATTATAAAGAAACTTTGGTATAATAGTACATTACGTATCAAGGGCCGAAAAAGGCTTTTACGGACGAGATGCGGAGACCGCACGAATCCGTAAAGCCTCCGACGGCCCGAGATATGTACCGTATTTTTTTTTACAAGTGCTCTGAACCCTTGATGCCAAATAAATAAAATCTTCAGATAGTTTTCCTGTCTAGATGACATGAAAACACTCGCGTATGGAGAATGTAAATATCTATTTATTGTTTTTGACAAATAGGCTCGGTGGCCTAGTGGTATAGCGTTCGCCTTGTGATCTAGGGGTCGCAGGTTCAAATCCCGCACCCGGCATCTCTGGTTTTATTTATTTATTTACAAGTGCCCGAGTCTTTGAGGCAATATAAATAAAGAAATTCTTCAGACATTTTTCTAAAACATCTTTGAAAAATTAACTGCCAATTTAAATTATATATAATCCGCTATTTATTATCGCTTGTAGTATGGCTCGGTGGGTAGAGTGTCCGCCTGGCGATGTGAGGGTCACGGGTTCAAATCCCGCACCGACAATTCTGGTTTTATTTATTTATGAGCACATAGTGACTCGAAGCGGGCGGGAAAAATCTTTCCCGCCCGGTTCGATACTTTCCCGCCCGCTCTCTTGGAAAACGCCACTTTCGGTGAAGTGAACATGCATGAAAAGAGGCACTTTCGGGACACTTGTAAAAAAAAATATTTTTCTGTATCTCTTTTAACTAAGAAAATATAGGTTAGGGTAATTTTGAAATTGTCAATTTTTTGATTTTCCCCCGTATCTCTTAAGCGAGCGAAAATTTTCGAATTTTGATTTTACCATTTTAAGTTTGATCCAAAAAGAGCACATGATACCTACATTACTCTTTTGATAACACTAACAATTACGGAGATACCCTATAAAAGTGTCGAAAATGGAACACCCTGTACAGAGTGACAACTATTTAATTGGCCAGTATGGGTATCTTTTGAACGGTAATATCTACGAAGTTGGTTAAATTAGAGAAAATCTGCAGTTTTTAAAGCTTTTTAGAATCAAGTTGCCATTGTTTTTAATTCATGAGATGCAGGGAGACTTGTTAAAAATGTCTAAAATTAATTTCTTTAATAACTCGAAAGGTTTTGATTTTAGAAAAACATCCTTTAAACAAATGCTTCATATTGTCTTTTTTCTATAAAATAACCGATAAGTTTTTTTATATGATTTTTTTATAATTTAATTTTGATATCTATTGTCGACGTATAGATAGATTTTTAATGTCGTTACATCTCTACGACAACCAAACCGGCACCAATGACGACGGGGTTGCCCATATGACGGCGACAACATTATGCGCAAGACAGCCGACGAGCAACCTTTAAAAATATGACCGGCAAACCGTGCGCACAAAACACATTTATTCACTCATAAAATTTACATTTTTACTGCGCGCCCCATAAGTTGTACGTATTCATAGTTAAAGGTCGGTAGGACCGACCTATCATTCTAATCACCGGCTCACCAAACTAAAAAAACGTTGAAATTTGTCGCGCTGTGTACTTAAGTAGTCAAACTTTTTACAATTTAATATTATGTAATTATTCTTTAAGGTTTTGTTTCTTAATCGTTAGGTTAGCAATGTGCATATTTCCTTTACGTATTAGGAAATCGACGTAATGCGAAAACCATGTTTTGAAACTTTTGAAAATTCAGTAAGTAGGCATTTAATCATTTGTTTTGTAAGGACGTGAGCAGATTTGAGTTCAATGCTGGCGAATGTTACCCAGAGGTTAAAGGAAATTGTTCTTTTACCGGATTATGACAATCATGGGCGGATACGTTTTTTTGTAACGTTTGTAGGTATGTCTGTATGGGAGTTTTGTCATATCTTTTCTTCCATGGCCGTCATATTTACAAGTAACAGGTTCACACAGACTTCCATAAATGCTAACAGCGGTTTTAACTTTATCCAGTTGCGGAATAACATCGTACCCTTTTAAAACGAGATTTCTTCCCAGAGGTTAACTAATCAATTAAGAAAAAAATGGTTTATATAAAAGTTTTTATAAATTAACCAAATAATGACAAACAAGCTTATATTTTCGTCATTTCTGAATTGATTCTTTCCAATTTTGGTGTGGTTATGTATGATCCCAGGGCACACTTTTCTATTGCTTAAAATTTTAGTGAACTCATAGGCGTACGGATTATAAGGGTTCTAAAATAATAAAAAGTAAAGTGCCTTAATTTAGCGATTATTTCATTATAAAACTAATATCAGAAGTCGATTTAAAATCGCTCAAAACGACCAAATAAAAAACTTTAATAAATTGACACGAACAAACCAATAAATATAAAATTGGTCATACAATTTTATATTTATATGTTTTTAAAAATAAGCTAAAAACATTGACTGTTTAACTGCATCTAAAAAATATCATACGTTAAAAGCAGAGGCCTACTGTATTATCTGATATAAAATTAAATTTTGTACATAGGATATCTAATTCTTGCAATGTGAAAAATTTCTCGTTGACGTGTAAATAATAGTATATTACGTACCGAGGTGGAAAGTGATTCATTCCTGTCGAGAGAGGCGGTAGTTAACCGAGGCGCGAAGCGGCGAAGTTAACTAAATCTCGAGACAGTAATGAAACTTTTCACCGAGGTTTGCATACTATTTTATTTACAATCACATCTAACATCCACTTCTTATTTTGAATTAAAATTATTAATAAAAGATAAATGTCATTTTGACTTTTCCATTGAAAAATTAGACATAAATTTCAAACTTCAACCGCAGGTGGTAAAATAACGTAGGTAATAATACACATCAAGATGGCAAATGTTATTTTTTTTAATATGGTTTCCATGTCACTAAACAATATATTATTTTAACAACAGAAAAATTATGAGGAATTTGATTTTGCTGCTACTCCACCAGAAATTCGAAAAGCATCAAAAATAGTAGAAGATCTACTGCCAACTAAAAGCCGCCCGAGATATGACAAGGCATATAACTGTTTCAAAGACTGGTGTACGGGAAATAAAGTTCAAAATCCTGGTTCTGAGTCGGCGCTACTAGCTTATTTCAGTCAAAATGCCAAGACAAAGACGATATCAACGATTTGGTCACAATATTCAATGCTGAGGACCACTCTATCAATTAGGGAAAAAGTAGACATATGTAAACACGCAAAGCTATTAGCATTTTTTAAAAAGCAAAAATAAATAAAACAAAAACCATGTTAATTTTTTATTTTTTATAAATGTAATTAGGTTTATTTTAAAAAATTAATTGTCGTTAAATTTGTGTAATGAGTTGTATGTTGGTGTGTTAGTATATTATTTTGAGATATCCATTTTTTTAAAAATTATAAAAAAATAATTTATTTTCCAACCGGGTGGAAAGTAAAAGTAAAAAAACGTCAACTTTCCACCTTTCAAAGATAGATGAAATGTCATTATTACATGCATGGTTGTAAATAATATTTTTCTACATTGCCAACTGGTTCACATTTTCTTATTTATACCCATTGGATTATTTTCTAATTTTTTACATTGCAAGAATAAATTATGCACGCCCATGGAGAAGATGGCGTTAATTGATTTATTTACTCCCGTCTATTAAAAACAGACTGGGAGCTAAAGCAGGGACAAAACTCGAGGGCGTAAACAATATCATCCATGACTCTTCAAGAGACCTATTATTGTTTAAAAACATAATTGTGTCCTACCCCCTTCTTTAAATACAATATGCAATTTATTTGATGGTACAGGGTAGGGCAAAGTACGACAATTCCGCTATGGATACACAATTATCCTTAAAAATTAATTAAAGTTACCCACTGTCATGGGAAATAGGTTGGTAATAACTTTTTCAAGCTACACGACATCAGACTTTTATTTTTAACCTCATATTTTCTTACGTTGTTATTTAGTGCTATTATAAGTAGAGAAGAGCGATATTTTTATACCGGTGGCTTAGATAGTCACCAGTTTATACCGGTGAATCAAACTTAGCCAAGCAGCGAACTAGTCGCTAATAGACATCGGATCGCTAATCTAAACAGCGACTTAAGTCGCTGTTAAAAGTAACCAGTTACTGTGTGGTCGCTGTCACCGGTATACCGGTGACTTAAGAGTCACTGCTAAGCTCATCTCTAATCATAAGGTATTATTATGGGCCTTGACCTTTTAAACATTCAATACCAATACGGAAAATTATTATTTCCAGACCACACGATGATCCTTATACAATAAGGGCGTATTTTTGTCTACACAGCAGCACTTTAAAATACCATTTCAGATTGAATAGTACTACCAAGAAAAGGAAGCCCTCTCCATTGATAGGATGCAACACCTGTAGACCGGTTTCGAACTTATTTGTTCTCGTCAGTACAGGGTAGGTGTACATACCCATCATCAGAGAGGACTTTTAACTTAACGCCGTACTATCGACGGCAGTCGACAAAATACTGTGGTCTGGAATTAATAATTTTCCATATTGGTATTTTATATTAATACCACCTGACAAGCATATACTTATTTCTTAAATGGATTTTTAAACATTCTTCATATTCAGGTTTTCATCGAAAATGAAATTCTGCAAACGAAAATATTTTATGCTATATACAGGGTGTTAAAAATTCGATGTTCACCATTGGAATTACATAAACGATACGGGATACAGCAAAGGTTAAATTGGTGCAAAGTTGCGCAATTCATAGCCGACCAAAATGCCATAAAGAAATTAGGAAAATTCCGAGTACTTCCGAGGATATTCGTAAAAACCCAAAAGTCGCCGCCTGGCTTTATTTAATGAGATTATGTAATAGTATATTACATAACGAGTGTTGAAAGTGGTATATTTCAAACGAGGAGCTATTTAGCACGAGGCATTAGCCGAGTGCGGGAAACCGCCGAGTTTGAGACAGTCACATTCAGACAAGTAATGTATAGTTGTTGCAGAATTATACCGTTGACTCTTACTGCCATAAATAAACTACCTGATTAAACCCTATTGTATACGCCTCAACCTCTTCAATGCCCAATAAATGGGATCAGGGCCGGCTTGAAAATGTATACCACACCACATGATTTATTTTTATAATTTAAAATAAATAGATAGGTATTTTTAGTTTTAGGTACCTATAATTAATGTAAACTAATGATAACAATTAATGATAATTGAAAATAATATAATTTAAAAGTAAGTATAACTATTAGGATAACAAGTACAATAAAAATTAATTAAAATCTAAGAAACTATTGATAATTTATTCAAAATTTAACTCTGTATCACTATCACTATCTTAATCTAAGCCTAAACTTATAATAAAAGAGTTGAACATTTGTAATCATACAATTGTAAGAATTTTCCACCTTAAGTACATGCTGTACAGTTTTTCCAGCTGTCTGCAGAAATTTTTCTGACTTCGTTTTTAATTAATTCTACTACAGATGCATTTAATGTAGGAGAAATATTATTTCTCCTAATATTGGATTTTAATTGGTGCCATATTAGCTCAATAGGATTGAATATACAATAGTACGGAGGAAGACGCAACACTGTATGTCCATTTTCTGCTGCAAGTTTGTCACACTCGTATTCCTTTATTATTATTTATTTTAAAAGCTTTTAATACTTCTAGCAGTTCTCGTTTTTTGTAAGTTTCTTCAAAATATAAATCATTTTCAATCATAAAATTTTGAATTTCTGCTTTTGTATTATTAGAATTGGGAATGATTTTTGCTTTCAGACTATGATAACTAGCATTGTCCATTACAATGACGCTATTTTCAGGTATATTTTTAAGGAGTTTAAACCAATCTTCAAAAAGTTGTGCGTCGGTATCGTGATGGTAATCTAAAGAAGAATCTGTTATGTTTTTAGCTGAAAGCAACAGACAATTTGGAACAAACCCGTTCTCTGAACCAGCATTTCTTGGAGTGTCATGGGTATCGAACCATGTTTCGTCAAGGTAAATAATTGGACGATTTTCTTCTCTAAATTGTTTAACAGCTGTTAAATATTTAAGTCTCTATTCCCGTAAACGTTGAGATTCCATTAATGTTTGTCTTTTATCAATGCTTCGGTATTTAAAACCCATTTTACGCAATATTTTCCTAAGGCTTGAAAAATCCATGTCATTTTCGTCAATGCTTCTAAATGTGCCAAAATCACTCCGATTTTCCTAGGATTAACAGGTTTAAGTACTATGTCTCTTACCGAAGATAAAGGAGTTTTTGTCAAAGTAGACGTCTCTGCTAAAGCATCCATCGAATTAAAATTTCTACTGAACAACGATTGATACACATTTTTAATTATTAGTTGGCATCGGTAGATAAATATGCTTTCTTTTAAAAATGACACTTGAAGATGCCCCCCTATCAGCACAATTCTAAGGACGCCACATTCTACCACTAATAAGTCTAACTAAAAATTACTCGCCGGAAAACCATTAAAGATTAAAATTATTAAAAATCACTTTTTATGTATAATATATGCATCAGGCATAGGCAAGATCAACGGTATAATTTTGCAAATACTATAAGTACACAATTTTTCCTACGACCACAAATACCATTCCCAATTATTTCAACACGTTTCAGCTTAATTACGTGGTTGTAAATAAAAATAATAGCTATACTCCTATTTGTTTACGCTAATTACTTATTGTGTGTATAAATTTTTATAGTTTCTGATTTGTTAATTAGATTAATACTGTTCTGGCATTGTTTCACCTTTTCAACGTAGTGTATTGTTTAATCGTAAGAACTTATTTATTTCTTAAAAACTTTTATTTAGGTATTAATTGAACCAAACAAAATGGATGTATTCTTTCCGCCTAGTCTGCCGTCAGTTCTTGGTTCTTCTCCTTTCCGCTAAGCGCTACGATCGCAGTTCGTGTAAAATTATCCTAGACTATTAAAGTTCAAAGAGTTGAACCGTTTATTTTTTAACTTTACAAAAAAAAATTAAAGTAATCTTAACATTAAATAAATACATATAATTCCAAGAAAATCATAAAACTCATAATCTAATCTCAATATTTATAGAGATGGAGTTAAATGTCGGTAATTTGTAAATTATGAAAGTTTTATATATTTGCTTAAAACAATATTTAAATTATTATTACAGTAAAAATAATTACATATATCAGGTTTATACTTACCCTGAATGTTGTGTGTGTGTTTTTAAATTTCGTGTCAGACGTTTTGGCCGTCAGATGCCATTCTCAGGTTTAGTTTTTTAAATAAGGACCTGTACTTTTTGCATTTATGTGAGATTCGATGCAATCTTAATACAAAATTACTTTTATTAAATATGCACGTTTCCACCCCATAAAAAACATCTTCAGTAATATTTTAATTTAAAAAACTTTTTGATTATGGATTGAAGGCATTTTAAAAAATTGTAACAATATTTTTGATACATTACAGTGAAACCTCGCTTAGGCGGACAGCTACGGAACCGTCTAAATGTGTCCGCCCATGGGAAACTTGATATTAGGTAATATGTAAATGCAAAATTATTACTATGTATATGTATGTACAAATAAACATAACATAACAAAAATACACTAGTTTTAGTTAAAATATAGTAATAAAAAAATCTAATAACGTAGTTTGACGTGTATGCATTTTATACTTGCAATCTAGAAAATGTAATTCCAAGTCTCATAACAATTCCATTGCTGTAGAGTCACCTCTATTCTTTGCATACTCTTATAATTCCTTTACCCTACTAATGGCTTGTTGATAATTGGTGACATTTGTTTGATTACTGCATTCAACTTCTTCATCAGAGTCGTCAGATAGTGATGTGGTTTCAGTTTGCGACTACATAATCGGTAGGAATGGGGTCACTATCATCTTCTAATAGCACATTGCTACCAATGTTAATGAACTCGCCCAAATCATTGTTATCAAATTACAAACTTCCACAACATCAATATTCTCTTTCAGACTCAAAACGCGACATTTTTGTGCCATTGTTTACGATTTTAACCTTACAACTCACAAATAAAAGGCGGACTGCTGTCGGGGAATCACACATATTTTCATTCGGCGAAGTCCTTTCGCCATGCCACGCATACGCGATTGGTTGTCGGTCTATCCTCAGAGAGTTTTTGCACCGTACTTATTCGTCTCCCAAATACTTCAAAATTTTTTTTGTCTGTTTAAAGGAGGGTTTGCGCACTCTTTGTATGAAAAGAGCCTGTCCGCCTCCGCCCAAGAGAGGTTGATTTTCATGGAATGTCATATAAGTACCTTGTTCCGGACTAGGAAAAATGCCCGCTTAATAGAGATGTCCGCTTATTAGAGGTGTCCGTTATGAGAGGTTTCACTGTAGTTAAGTAAATAGAAGAAAATCTCCAACTAAAATAATAACAAAATGGTGAATTCTCTAATTAATTGTTATAACAGACTCTAAAGCTTTTAAAAAACGATCTGGAACAGCCATCTCGACGAGGGTTTGTATATATATTTTACATAATCTCTTTAAATAAAGCCAGAAAAAATTACAACCCAAAACCGCGATTTTCGGTTTTTTACGAATATCTTCTAAAGTACTCGGAATTTTTCTAATTTCTTCATGCCATATTGGTCGGCTATGAATTGAACAACTTTGCCCCAATTTAACGTTTGCTGAGATACAGAACACACCGTTTATATGACATCCCAATGGTGAACATCGAATTTTTAACACCCTGTAAAGCACGGCATCGGCCAAATAGATTGCGTCAACTATAAACTTTTGCAATTTATTTTAAATGTAAAATAAAAAAATAAATATATTTTCTTTCCATAATATTACTGCAACGGAATAAACCATTAAAAAGCATATTTCATGGGAAAACGAACATTCGATTGAAGACGAGTAATCAGTAGAATTTACAGGCATAGGGCATAGGTTCATGTTCGTTTGTAGATAAAATCTAAAATAATAGGTAATACTCGTAATAATAACTTTATTCAAATCATGAATACAAAAAAAAACTAAACTGATGAAATGACGTTGCCAGTAAAAGAAAGATAAATATTACACATGCATTCATACATATACAGGGTGTCAATTTGAAAAATTCCCACGCTTAATATCTCACTTCCAGTAAATAATATTCAAAATCGGAAATACGTGTCAATTTCATTGTGATATTATTTAAACCAAAATAATTAAATAGTTCTTAATTACTAGATAAAGAAGTTATTCCCAAAGCCGCTGCAGATTCTTGAAAATGGGGTTTCACTTACAAATTAATAAAATAGTTAAGCTTAAAAATAAAGACATTTATCGGCAAAATTTTGCCGATATGCCGATACGATTCCAATGTACAGTGACACCTCTCATAACGGACACTTCTAATAAGCGGACATCTCTATTAAGCGGACATTTTTTCATAGTCCGGAACTAGGTATATGAAATTCCATGAAAATAAACCTCTCTTGCGCGGACGCTTCTTTGGGCGCACGCGGACAGGCTGTTTTCATACAAAGAGTGCGAAAACCTTCATTTAAATGGACAAAAAATTTTTAAAACTATTTGGGAGACGAATAAGTACGGTGCAAAAATTCTCTGAAGACAGACCGGCTACCAATCGCGTATGCGTGGCAGGGCGAAAGGACTTCGTCGAATGAAAGTATGTGTGATTCCCCGACAGCAGTCCGCCTTTTATTTGTGAGTTGTAAGGTTAAAATCGTAAACAATGGCACAAAAATGTCGCGTCTTGAGTCTGAAAGAGAATATTGATGTTGTGGAAGTTTGTAATTTGATAACAATGATTTGGGCGAGTTCATTAACATTGGTAGCAATGTGCTATTAGAAGATGATAGTGACCCCATTCCTACCGATTATGTAGTCGCAAACTGAAACCACATCACTATCTGACGACTCTGATGAAGAAGTTGAATGCAGTAATCAAACAAATGTCACCAATTATCAACAAGCCATTAGTATGGTAAAGGAATTATAAGAGTATGCAAAGAATAGAGGTGACTCTACAGCAATGGAATTGTTATCAGACTTGGAATTACATTTTATAGATTGCAGGTATAAAACGCAAACAAGTCAAACTACGTTGTTAAATTTTTTTAGTACTACATCCTAACTAAAACTAGTGTATTTTTGTTAGGTTATGTTTATTTGTACATACATATACAATATACATAGTAATAATTTTGCATTTACATATTACCTAATACCAAGGGCGGACACCTCTATTAGGCGGACACATTTAGACGGTTCCGTATAGGTGTCTGCGAAGAGAGGCTTCACTGTTTTTAAAATAGGAAATACGCGTCAATTTCATTGTGATATTTTTTAAACCAAAAGAATGAAATAGTTCTTAATTACTAGATAAAAAAGCTATTGTCAAAGCCGCTGGAGATTCTTAAAAATGGTTTTTCACTTAGAAATTAATAAAATAGTTACTATTAAAAATAAAGACATTTATCGGCAAAATTTTGCCGCTATGCCGATACGATACCAATGTACCGATATTTATATCGGTATCGGCCGATCACTACTTTCCAATAAGTATTCTATAATTAATTCTAAACAACTTTTTTTAATGTAAATTTCACTGGTTAGTTAGGAAAAATATTGCAATCAAAATTTCGATTAGTTCGATTTAAGACAGCCTTCCAGGCATACGATTTCTGACGATATGATGATCCGACGGTGCCCTGATTGGTGTAAACTTTTGGTGCCAAATTCCGTCCGAATATTTGTAACAATCGACACGATGAGCTTTATTTTAACTTTCATCCGACGTCGTATGTTTCTTAACCTCACTACTAATGCACCAAATTAAAAATACATTAATTTTAAGGTTAGGTAGTGACCACATATATATTATATTGTATACGAGCGACACTCTATTCTTTTTTTACAAGCTCTTTAGTGAAATTCGGTTCCGAAGATCGGATAATGTGATAAGCAAAATAATTTCGTATATACCTAAAATACTTTATACCTGGTATTGATCCACGACTTTTGCAAAAAAGCACCATGAGCTTGTGTCCTTTCATCTTAAACAAAAGAAGTCACTAACCTACCAAATAGCGAATCGAATCACCACAAATTAAATTTGCAAAAATTGTTGTTAGGTAATAAAAGTTTATAAGCAATAATATACCGACAATGTTGATGAACCACTTTTTATTCTGTAATTTGAAAAATCATCAAAAACCAAAGATGGCGGCGAATAACAACAAACAAATAATGTCGGGCCGGCTCTGACGCGATCGATATAATTTCCACCCTATTGCGCAAACTCAATAGGCCCGCGATCTCCCATAGCGGGGACACTTTTTGTATTTTGGAACGTTCGTATTGGCAATATACTGTTTATATAATATATGTGAATGAGTCGCCCACTGAAGCTCTATCTTTCTAATATCACTGGCGAACGCTACTCTCGGAGACCCGCGCCAGCCGGCGAAATTGCTAGAAAATCATTAAACTGTAACTGCGGGCGGCTACGGAATCCTCTTAATGTAATTGCTTGCAGTAAAATGATAATTACAATTGCTCAAAAATGACAGGATAGTGAATATTTTACTAGACAGGATGAGCCTTTTAGAGTGCTAACAAGGCGATATCTCGAAAACGATTCAAATATTTTATATACATACATATATCCATACCTAGAGATGTAAAATTACCGGTAATTTAAAAATCGGTAATATTACCGGTAATATTACGTAATATTACGGTAACATTGGTAATTTATAAAAAAAACAGCTTTTTAAGTAATACTAGTTTTTTTTATTTCAAAACTGTAAAAACATTACGAAAAACAATAAGAACGTTTTTTAAACTAGTCAGAGTCAGAATGGACTACGTAATAGAGTGGACAATGGTAAATCATCCTCATCATCATCCCCAACCTCGTCATCTGATTCTTCTTTCTCTTTCGTTAATTGAGTCAAGTCTATAACTTCGAAACCGATATCTTCTTTTTCTATTTCTTCCTCAGTATCTTCTACTATTCTCGAATGATCTTCTTCATTTAGTAAATTATAATTATGGGCAATATAAGTTAGTTTTCCGGCCCTCTCCACGGTTAGTCTGTTTCTTTTTTGCCGATGAATAAATCCATAAGTACTAAAGGTTCTTTCGGTTGCGGCTGTTGACGATGGTAAATTTAAAATGTCTACAGCTAACCTACTTATTTTAGAACTGGAGCAAATTCCTGCCCACCAAACAGATCCAGACATAGATTTTTCGCTGGAAATGACGAATTCCTTAGCAAAAATATTACCTCTAATTTTGTACTGTGCGAGTGCTTCCATAATAAGATCTACTTGTGAAGAATACTTTGGATGACGCCTTGCAGTTTCATAGATGAACTCCGTTGCAATTAAAATTTCAGCTTCAGTTAACTTCTCGCCGCGTTGACTTGGTTCTAATAGGTAAGCAGCAAGATGAACGGGTTTTAAACATATATTTTCTCGTTTTTCAAGAATTGAACACATTTTCTGGTTTTCAAACATAGTAATAGATAAATTTGATACTTTGTCACGTAATATAGACCTTATTTCAAAAAAGCAGATAAACTCTTTTGAGATTGTTGGCCCGTTAGCTTCAAAAATCGTTATCCACTTAGACATTGGCTGGAACAAGTCATAAGTTGCTTCTATTTGCAACCAAAATTCGTTTTGAAGAAGAAGTCTTACTGTATTTGATGAAAGAACATCAGAAATATCTGGGCTATCATCAACTGCTAAACTTTTTAATGAATGTTTAGTCTCCAAAAAGCTTTTTATACAAGAAACAAAGGAACCCCATCTTGTTTTCACCGGCAATTTTAAAGAGATGTATCGCCCCGTTTTGTTCAACTGGATTTGGCTTATGAAAAAAAAAAAAAAAAAAAAATATTTCCAATGTTACCGATCTTGCGGTAATATTACGTAATATTACGTAATATTACGTAATATTACGGTAACATTACCTCGGTAATATTACCTTTACATCTCTATCCATACCCAGTATAGGCGAAGAAACAAATTAATATACTTGGGCAGGTACCATTTTGCTAAAGATCAATAAAAGGAAATGTGCGTGGTGTCAGTTTAAAATTCCAAAGCTTGATAATTAGTAAGCAACCCGGAAAGGAATGTATTACATTACCGGTCACGGTGTCGTGTTGAGTTATGCATAAAAGAAACAAAGTTATTATACTTGCATTAGTAAGAAAATAAGAAAAACAATGCTTAATTAATATCAAAAACATTTAATTAACAAATAGACAGAATTGTTTTTATTGTCAGAATCATACAAAGGTTTAAACAGTAATCAATTATGCCAAGTCTGTACCGAGAGTCCTAAACCTACCGCCTGCGTAAGAAACCGAAAAGTATAATATTAATTATATTGAACGCTTTTCTCATGTGTGCCTATTAAATAAAAATGTTGTACTAAATGTGTGTATTTTTTATTTTCTACTCGTAAAATTATTTATCAACAACAAACCCGATTAAACCCCAACAACATCAAATTCCAATGATTTAGGGAAACCACCGTGGCAACGCTGTACGCACGTGCTACCAATTATACTACGTGTGTAACCCTGAAGTTTAGGGCTTTCATTCATTTATTCGTGCGCGGTGTTGTTTGTGTTTATTCTCTATTGTGATTGTGATCTATTGTATTTTGGAATTAATTTTTAGTGTTTTCTCCAACTAGAACTATTTAGAACTATTTATTAGCTATCCACAATCGTTGACAAACAAACTTCTTTTTTGCGTTCTTTTTTTTAGAAATTTTTAATTTTTTTTTTATTTTGTTGTACGCAAGATTTATATTTAGTGTATTTAGTAAAGCATGTATTATTTTTTTTTGGGATTAGTCCCGGCATCCCAGGATTATATTACCTCGAAAATACCGGGATTGGAAAAAAGCTTTGGGACTGGCACTCCTACTATACATACCCAAGGATCCATACATAGGTATACCGGAAGGTAGTTGATTGGATTCATACGCTTAGTTTCAAACTTAATACTGCTAATAATAAGTGTAAAATTTGAAGTGTAATCCAACGCGGACAAAATCGTACCTATTCAGAACTTCGAGTGGATTTTTGTACTAATTTTTTTTTCTACTTTTCGAACTAAACTGAGATCAATTTGGTTTCGATCAAGAAAAATTTCGCCTAAATTTAAAAGTTAATATCTTCTGAACCAGATATGACATCGATCTCCGGTTTTTAATGGTTGATAGATTTGTCCCTTAGGAAACAATTGCCAAAGTTGGATTGTCTTAAACTGTCAGAAAATTTTATGATTTTATGATTTTTGCTCCAATTTAAATAGCATGTAACTTTCACAATAATATTTTTAAATTTTACCACTGTACGTCATAGCAAAGAAAGTAATCTGTCAAATTTTTGATATCTGCTATATTTTAAGAGATACCGATTTTTTTTTAAAAACTTTGCTTTTTTTCAACTTTTTGTTAGCTAGATCCCACTGTGCGTTGTATCGTGCAAACTTTGCAAGTGATTATTATACCTTATGAAAAGCTTGTTTATGTTCAGTAACAACAATTGTACCTAAATGTTGTGATGTGCAGTGGCGTACTTATAATCACTTATATGTCTATGCTTTACGAGTATCTCACAATTTTTTTGTATTGGAAAGTACTCGCCCCTAGATTAGGCAAGTTTTTCCTTATTTTTTAGTTTTTCATATCCCGCTACAGGTGTATTATACAGTGTCTACAACATTTTAAAAAAGATAATTTTTTTATTTAATTATTTGAAAAAAATTATTTATTAATTTCTAACTTTCTAACACGACACTATTCCTAAAATTAAACTTACATTGAAAGGCACTTTAATATTAAATAGCACTAGCTGCCGTCAAACCAAACCCCGTCCATCCGAGTGTATTAATTTGAATCGAGATTATCACGAAAAAAAAAACAATATCAAGTCAGCCATGCTAATGCGATTTTTTTTCAAAATATCGATATCTGTTAAAATATAGCAGATATCAAAAATTTTACAGATTACTTTCTTTGCTATGAACCAGTGATTCAATTGACGTACAGTGATAAAATTTAAAAATATTATTGTGAAAGTTACATGCTATTGAAATTGGAGCAAAAATCATCGTTCTCTTTAACACCCTGTATATAAAATTTTCTGACAGTTTAAGACAATCCAACTTTGGCAATTATTTCCTAAGGGACAAATCTATCGACCATTAAAAACCGGAGATCGATTCATATCTGGTTCAGAAAATATTAACTTTTAAATTTAGGCGAAATTTTTCTTGCTCGAAAGCAAATGGCCAGCAGTTTAGATTAAAACTTAATATAAAAGAACATCGAAATTGCTTAATGAAAAAAAATTTTATAAATGAAAAAGTTAAACACTAACCAGGGGAATCACATAGCATTCGGGAAATCCCCTTAATATTATTAATTTCCGGTGCAGTGTGTCAAGCTTCTCCTAAATTTATTGATTTAATAACCATTCAATTACACTGAAAATAGACTATCGGTACCTACTGATATAATATCGGTATCAGTTCCTAGAATATCGGCATCGGCAAAATAATCAGTATCGGTCGATCACTGTTTATACTTGCAACCACTAACTTCCACAAGAATCAATTATACAATGCAATGGTGACAAAATTGAATAAAATAAATATAATATTATTTTTATAAAAATATTGCACATGTAATATAATTTTAATTAATTATCATTTATTGCATTGAACAGAGTGAACAGACTATATTAGATGATTTGTAAAACAAACTATATTACGTTACTAAGATCTGAACAGTCAGGTTCCTTTTAAATATCCTATTTCAAGAGGCTATTAATTTAATGGTGTTATGTAAACGCATGGATTCTTTGAAAAATAAAACGGACCAGTCTTGTTGAGGGTATCGAGATAGGCTCTCGATAAGTTGCACGGTTCATCATTGCATTGAATATAATGAATGTTATTAACTAATTGTTAATATAATATCCCAAATATACAGGGTGTCCGGGAACATGTGGGAAATCTCCCGGATATGAAGAGAACACGTGAAAAGAATACTATAGGTTCATATAAACTTCTTTCGTATCGGCCTCCTCTTCGGAGATATGGGCTCCCAAAGAGCACCAATGGAATCAAGTTTTTTACACATAATTATTGAACCACCTGGTATATTTCAATTATTTTTTAATATGATGTATACCAGGTAAGACCCGTCAAATTACTGTTTTTTACATACCTTTAACTATTGGCTAAAAATTAAGTACTCTTCATTCATGTCGCTAATCCTAACCGTTTTCGAAAAAACGGCATTTCATATACATCATGTGCTTAGGGTATTTCAATAAAAGATACATCTTTGTTCCGATCCAATGTTCAACCTTCAAGATTCCGCTTTTTCATATTTAGTCCATGAGCAGTTAGGGGACTCAATGTAAATAAAATGACGTTTTCTCGAAAACGGTTAGGATTAGCGACATGAATGAAGAGTACTTAATTTTTAGCAAATAGTTAAAGGTATGTAAAAAACATTGTCCAAAGTTCTCATCATACAGGGCGTAAAAAAAATGGGCCCATGAGTGTTACAGCTAGTCCGTCCCTGCAGCTGTGAGTAATTCACAACAGTTTCTTGGGTAGTAATTTGACGGGTCTTACCTGGTATACATCATATTAAAAAATAATTGAAATATACCAGGTGGTTCAATAATTATGTGTAAAAAACTTGATTCCATTGGTGCTCTTTGGGAGCCCATATCTCCGAAGAGGAGGCCGATACGAAAGAAGTTTATATGAACCTATAGTATTCTTTTCACGTGTTCTCTTCATATCCTGGAGATTTCCCACATGTTCCCGGACACCCTGTATACACTTTTATTCGTTTTACACAAATTTAATATTCATGATGAATCTACCTACCATCAGGAAAAACTCATATCTAAAGTAGGTTCGTTTTATGAAGTCCGATACCGGATTAAAGCATTAAAGCACTTTCAACAGTAAGACGGTTAAATTAACAATACCTTCGCTATACTTGATCGTATCGAACATTCCACTGGTTCACTGTAGTCGGCTGGGCAAAATCAGCGGTTCCAAAACAAAAGCATTTTTATTTATCAAATGAAAAACATTTTACGTCATTAAGGTAAAGATTTTCTCAGGTACCTTTTCCTGGAATTTAGTTATTGTGGGATCATTATAGTTAAATCTATATAATAATCAATATTTTTCAAGAAATAATTAAAATTTGCTCAAGTGCAGGATGGTATGTTCTATTTTAAATAAGTAGTTATGCTTCTTGCTTTTAGTTTGTTTCTCATTGTGGTGAATTAAAAGCACAGGATGGTATGTTCTATTTTAAATAAGTAGTTATGCTTCTTGCTTTTAGTTTGTTTCTCATTGTGGTGAATTAAAAGCAGTTATTAAGCAAAGTTATGGAAAATGTTCCAGCTGTCGATTAGGAATATTGTTTATATGTATAAAGCCAAGGAATATGTTACCCTCAAAGCTATTCTTGAAAAGATAAAGAAGAAAGAACTTTGCGATATTGGAACTACCAGTTTGTCCATCATTTTAAAAGATCTGAGCTTCAAATACAAAAAAAAACGAACAAGTGCTTTGCGAGCTGTCCAATAATGTTTCAAAAAGATGGCAATTTTTAAGGGGGTATTTAAGAAACAAAAAATAGGAATTGTCAAGGCAGGTTGTTTTTCTTGACGAAACATGGATATATGCAAACGGAACTTCAACAAGATCGTCTTGGCAGGATGATTCGAAACATTGCTATTTCAGTACCCGTGCCAGTAATGGAAAAAGGTATATAATAATACATGCTGGCAATGAAGAAGGGTTTGTTTCAAATGCTAGTGCCATATTTTCATCAACAAAAAAAACTGATGATTATCACGGCAATATGGATGCTGATGTTTTTGAGTATTGGTTCGGGAAAACACTTTAAAAAAGTTTAGAAAACCCTTCCTTAATTGTTTTAGGCAATGCCTCTTACCATACGAGACTCGAAGAGAAATTTCCTACAGCTGGAAAAAGGAAGAATTAAGAGAGTGGTTACCTAAACTAATTTTTTATTTACTTTGAATTATTTTATTTAGAAAATACCTAAAATATAATTTATTGTTTGAGAGTCACCGAACCCTGCTCAAGAAGTTTTATTGCTTAGCGGACTTCATATACCGTACGGACTTTATGCTTGCATTTTCTTTAAAATAAAATAAATAAAATGGGTTTAAAGAAGTGTTAGCTCACCGGCCGATTGTAAATCATTTTATTAACGGACGAATGATACTACAGTCCCAATTAGTGATCGGCCGATACTGATATAAATATGTGTCGGTATTTTATCGGCATATCGCCACTTTTAAGATATATGAAGCTGTCACTTACCATTTGAACATCATTAATAATCAAGCTAGGACGTGTTTATTATTTATGAAGAATGTGGCAAAGTAATAACAAGAACAAGTGACAAATTTATTGCTTTCACATTACATTGTTTTTTAAATCCGTCATAGCCAACTAGGAGTAACTGAACCTCGAACTGAACTTAAAATCCGTAAAAAAATTGCCCAATAAAAATATTAAATTGGCAATATTTCGAAAATTACAAATATTCGAAATATAGAACCTCATACAAACTTACCCTTATTTTTAATGCTAAATACAAAATAATTATAAAATTTTGGGGTTTGTTCCATTTAAAAAGGTGGATTTTTTGCAGTTTTCTTAATTTAATCTTTAATCTTATTTTTTGAACACCCTGTTGGTTCAATAAATAACAAATAATTTAATAATAAACCAAAAATAAGTGAACAAAATATAGAAACATTATTTCAAATTTCTGTTGATTTTAAAAGAAAAGTAGGCGTTTGAAACAAAAAAAAATTGAGATGGTGACTTTCCTATTTTTTGTGCTTGAAGCCTTTCAAAGTATTACGCCAAAAATGTTGTCAAATGTTTAAGAATCGACAGTTAGAAGATGTTATTTGTGCTTAGAAAATGACGGAAATCATTTTGAACACCTAATTGTATAGTTCCTTACTTTTTTCGTTGTTCGTTTTATTACTTACTGTTTTGGTATGTTTTTTGTTCACTTATTGTGTATTATTGAATTATTTTTTGTTCACTTATTTGTGGTTTATTATTAAATTATTTGTTATTTATTGAACTAGTCCAACATAAGTAAAAATTTAGAGCGTACTTATGAGATATTATTTATAAAATTAGGAGAAATACAGGACCGTATCCCAAAATTTCCTGATGTTGCTCAGAAAACTCTCGAAACGTCATTAAACCACAATGTGCCATACATCGTTGCATTCGGAAGAAAGAAAGCTCTCAAATTCCAATATCAGGAAAACAGGACAATATTTTAAAAAATAAAGTTGATAATGGCCCTTCGAAGACGACTCGTCGGATTACAAAACAATTAACGCTATTAGTTAGAGCGGAAAAAGTGGCAATGTAAAGGTGCCATTTACTTTAGAATTCGATTTCAAAAAAAAATACAGGAAAAAAATAAAACTATTTTTCAGAATTTAGGTTTTTTCCTAATATCTCCGGAACTACTCGGAATTTTAAAACTTTCTAAACGGCATATTATTAGGCACGTAAATGCGCAACTTTATCTCCATTTAACCGACTTCGTATCTCTTACGGTTTCGGAGATCCCTGTACTGGCCCTCCTTATCTTGGACATGTTGTATTTGAGAAAATACTGTCAGAAGAATTTGATCCTATCGCAGCCCTATCGCAAATAATAGGATTTGTACGGTTCTGTCGGTAGGATGAACGAATGGTCGACTACGTGTACGTAGGGCAAAACGTATATACACAATGATTTGAGGAAAAGTAGGTCATTCGGTGGTTTTAAATTAAGAGATGTACGGCACTGGATGTCTCATTTATCACGCCAATGGTATGCTGAAAAAATGTGATACACATTAATATGCGAATTCCGCTCGTTCATCCACATATCCTTGATTTGTAATTAGGAGGCAAGCGTTGCATTGCATGAATTACTAATATGAAAAGCACTGTCATTGCAAAAACAACGATATCATTACCAATCATAATAAAGTAGATAATATAAAATGCTACTACTGACCAAATACAGGCTATGTCTACAAATATTACATTCCATGACTAATTGTAATACTTTAAACAAAAGGGTGAATTCTCTAATTAATTGTAACGAACTCAAAAGCTTTTAAAAAATGATCTGCAACAGCCTTCTTGATGAGGGTTTTAGAAGCAGAAAAATTATTCTCTCTCTGTTACACATTATCAAAGATGGCTTTGATCTGCAATAATAAAAATGTTAAAAAAAAAGATTGCTGAAGATGTTTTTATGGGGTAGAAACGTTAATATTTAATAGAAGTGATTTTGTATTAAGATTACATCGGATATTAAGTTTACATAAATAATACAGGTGTGTATTTAAAAAAACAAACCTGACGATGGCATTCGAATGCCGAAACGACGGATACGAAATCTAAGAACACTGTTTTATAGAAGACGAAAAATGGCAATAAAAGTTTGAAATTTATTTTACATTATCTCCTTAAGTAAATCCAGGAAAAATTAAAACCCGAAACTGCGATTTTCGGTTTTTACGAATATCCTCGGAAGTACTCGGAATTTTCCTAATTTCTTCATGCCATTTAGACTATGAATTGCGCAGGTAGATATATTAAATTTTGTAAAAGATTCGAAAATTTTGAAAGTGCTAAGTGCATATTAAAATAATTCAATAGAATTTTGAGAAAAAATTAGGGAGGAAGCAATTAAAATGGGAGGCTGTAAAAACATCGATATAAACATGCAGGCAGCGGCGTACACACACTTCGTTTATACGATTGGCGGGGAGGTATTCCTTAAGGGGAGGGGAGGGGGGGTGTATGTTTCGGAAAACAAATAATGATGCGTAAAATATGATTGTATGGGCGTCATACCTGAAAAATAGTTCATTATCTAATATCCCCCCCCCCCCCCCCCCCACACACACTTTTGTACGCCACTGCATGCAGGGGGGATGACTATATATAGTATTTCATTTATAGTTATTTTTATTATACTTACTGTCTCTTTAATTCAAAATAAAAATATATCAATATGTAAAGAGCTATATTTTCAAGCCGACCCTTTACCCATTTATTGGGGTTTAAAGATTTAGGGGTAGACACAATAGTTGATTAGTTGGGTGATTTATTGCGGCAAAAGTCAACGGTATATCTTCCAGCCATGAGTTTTCCAGCTTAGGATAATCAACTTAATAGATTAAAGATATTATATGTATAAGCCCATTTTGAAGGCATGGAATAGATAGTTTCATCGCTGTTAAATTCCGAAACAATAATACCTGTTTTCCACAGTAGGAATATAAACCATCTACTTATTAAAATTTTCGCAATTAATTTATGTTTGAGATAGGTTAGTGTTTAAATGACCTTTAATTTTATAAATAACTTTATATTAGGAAACCCACGCGTGTTGTGATATTTTTATTTTATTGTATTATCAGTGTTACTGACAAAATAAATGTTGCCAATTTTAGTAATAAAATTAGATAAAGGGAATTATGGCTATATAAGATAATGTTGCTTGATGTATTCCGTAATCGGTCCTTAAAAGTCCTTATCTGTGAAATTAGCTTCGAAATATGGTACTATATGACTATATACAGGGTGATTCACGACGAGCTTGCATTAGAACTTTATGGAGAACCACTGAATATATGTTTCTGAAACTTTGGGAATTTAGGTTTATCGATATGCTCTCTTGAACTAAAATATTCACGTGTTTCTGTCATTTCCGGTTATACCGGAAGTAGCTGCCAACTTTCGTTTTTTTAATACAACATGGTAATTTTTATTATATTTTTCGATTAAGCGTTAAATACGAAGCACATTTTATAGCCCATGTTTTTGTCTGACTCTGTTAGTTATTGAGATATCTGTACTTTTGGTAATTATTTGGCAAATGCATGACGATGAAATAATCCATATAATTTTT
Source organism: Barypeithes pellucidus (assembly GCA_963991005.1). Classification (NCBI taxonomy): domain Eukaryota; kingdom Metazoa; phylum Arthropoda; class Insecta; order Coleoptera; family Curculionidae; genus Barypeithes; species Barypeithes pellucidus. The sequence continues at coordinate 27,118,313 of OZ022562.1, read as the reverse complement.
TTACCTTAGCTCTTGGACTAAAATTTTTTTCGCATCGAATACCTAGACGATCATCAAGTCGCAAAAATATTTCAAATTCGGCAGAAAATGTACTGGGTGGTCACAATCCAAGGTTCATTGTGAAAGAATTCAACCATTAAAAACTTTCTTATTTTAAATGGAACACCCTGTATATTTTTATGTAATTTGATGGCAAATTAGTTGTTCTTTATAAATAGTATTTACTGTCCTATACCTATATCAAAGCGTTTTCTCAAAAAATCCAATTTTATTCCGAAAATACTATTTGTTCAAGTGTGTTATGAAAACAATTGTACTTAGGGGTATACTAATGTCTATACGGAGGAAAAGTGATTGATTGCTTGAAAATACAACGTTCTAAAGCGTTTCTTAATTGAATTTATAAATAAAATGCAGTTGATTGTTTTAAATTGTTTTAAATTTAATGGTTTAAATATTATTTTTCTAAAAAATAGCAAGGAAACAAGTTTATAAACTTTAAATTCTTAGCTAACTTTAAATACCTCATTATCCAGTATTGGTTTAATTCTTCGTACTTTGGCTTCAAATGATCCAAATATTAAAGAATTATTATTTAGTCTTCTAATATCAGGTGTGGGAATCGGCCTATTCGGAGATTTATCTCGATATATTCGGCATGCTCTTAACTTAATTTTGCCACATTCAATGTAAACCGTAAATAAATTTAAAAAATCTTCACTTGAATATCCGCATAGACATCAGTATACAGTACTATTGTTTCCATAGCACACTTGAACAAATAGTATTTTCGGAATAAAATTGGATTTTTTGGGAAAACGCTTTAATATAGGTATAGGACAGTAAATACTATTTATAAAGAACAACTAATTTGCCATCAAATTGCATAAAAATATACAGGGTGTTCCATTTAAAATAAGAAAGTTTTTAATGGTTGAATTATTTCACAATGAACCTTGAATTGTGACCACCCTGTACATTTTCTGCCGAATTTGAAATATTTTTGCGATGATGATGATCTTCTAGCTATTCGCTGAGAAAAAAATTTTTAGTCCAAGAGCTAAGGTAAAAAAATTATATGGATTATTTCATCGTCATGCATTTGCCAAATAATTACAAAAAGTCCAGATATCTCAAAAACTAACTGAGTCTGTCAAAAACATATTCTATAAAATGTGCTTAGTATTTAACGCTTAATCGAAAAATATAATAAAAATTACCATGTTGTATTTAAAGATCGAAAGTTGGTAGATACTTCCGGTATAACCGGAAATGACAGAAACATGTGAATATTTTAGTTAAAGAGAGCATATGGATAAACCTAAATCCCCAAAGTTTCAGAAACATATATTCAGTAGTTCTCCATAAAGTTCTAATGCAAGCTCGTCGTGAATCACCCTGTATTATATTGAATTTTTCGAAAAAGAATATTAGTTTTTTCAAAACGGCAAATAATGTTTAAATTGAAAAATATAGTTATATCATTTTTGAAAGTATTGCACTATCAATAATCTCAAATAATTTCATAGTTTAATTTTAATCCAAAAACAGTCACACCGATGCTTTCAGGAAAAATATCTAAAATCGCAACTATCTAAAGTGATTTGGCAACGCTTCGGGTGATCAAAGGCAGAAGAATAAGGAAAACGTCTCCTACTCCCTCGATACAGCCGGCCAGCGCGCTGGCTGGAATGGCGATGTTGTCTCATTGTTCAATGACAATGACTTATGCTGTTCCGCGGCGAGATCTCAAATAGGATCAATTTTACATCATATCGGTGTGTTCTGTATCTGTATTTTATTATTATCTCAGTACAGCCTTAGAATTTCAAAAACTAAAAACGTGGATAATTATACATGAATCTTGTCTTCTCTCTATGCATCAGCAAAAATTTTAATTTTACAGTGAAAATCGCAATTAACTTATTCCATATGTTGCAGTAACAGCAACAAGATGCTATCTGTAAAACATCTGTCGGAAGGCAACAATAACACATGTGTTTGTTGTACGATCTATAAAAAGTAATGACTAGAAATTTGCTTATGAACTTATACAGGGTGTCCGGGAACATGTGGGAAATCTCCCGGATATGAAGAAAACACGTGAAAAGAATACTATAGGTTCATATAAACTTCTTTCGTATCGGCCTCCTCTTCGGAGATATGGGCTCCCAAAGAGCACCAATGTAATCAAGTTTTTTACACATAATTATTGAACCACCTGGTATATTTCAATTATTTTTTTAATATGATGTATACCAGGTAAGACCCGTCAAATTACTACCCAAGAAACTGTTGTGAATTACTCACAGCTGCAGGGACGGACTAGCTGTAACACTCATGGGCCCATTTTTTTTACGCCCTGTATGATGAGAACTTTGGACAATGTTTTTTACATACCTTTAACTATTGACTAAAAATTAAGTACTCTTCATTCATGTCGCTAATCCTAACCGTTTTCGAGAAAACGTCATTTTAATTACATCATGTATTTGGCGTATCTCGGTAAGAGATCCATCTTTGTTCCTATGAAATGACGAACGTCAAAATTCCGCTTTTTCATATTTAACCCGTGAGAAGATAGGGGGATCAGTGCAAATAAAATGACGTTTCCTCGAAAGAGTACTTAATATTTAGTCAATAGTTAAAGGTATTTAAAAAACGTTGTCCAAAGTTGTTATCATACAGGGCGTTAAAAAAAATGGGCCCATGAGTGTTACAGCTAGTCCGTCCCTGCAGCTGTGAGTAATTCACAACAGTTTTTTGGGTAGTAATTTGACGGGTCTTACCTGGTATACATCATATTAAAAAATAATTGAAATATACCAGGTGGTTCAATAATTATGTGTAAAAAACTTGATTCCATTGGTGCTCTTTGGGAGCCCATAAGTCTGAAGAGGAGGCCGATACGAAAGAAGTTTATATGAACCTATAGTATTCTTTTCACGTGTTTTCTTCATATCCGGGAGATTTCCCACATATTCCCGGACACCCTGTATACTGGATGTTTCAAAAAACATGTGCCATCGCTCGTGTGGCGATTCCTTACTCGAAAATATGATAAATAGTTCCCATCAACGTGCGTCCGCAGATGATTTGTTTGAAAGATACAGGGTGTTAAAAATTTCTCGGTGTTTTCCAGATATTTTCGACGAAGAAAATCGGATAAGGACGTTTTACATTATTTTCACTTCTACAATACACTCCTTGAGTTCCTCCCCACTCACCGTGTAGAGTAATAATGCTCGGGCGGTCAGAAGCCTAGAGACTTCAGATGGGTAAATGTTGCCCTTAAAATTTTAAATGGAAAGGGAAGTCAAGAGGTACATCATTTTAAAGCCCATTTAAACCAATTTCCAATAATACTACTTATAACTTTTTGGCGTAAATTTATATAAAGAATCGTCAAATAATTGAATTGATATTGACGATTAATCGTATAAATCCAATAATTATCGGCGGTTAATGATAATAGTAACTGCATCAATAGTATTTTTAACTTATTATTTACCAACCAAGACGATGTATTTAATAGTTTTTAATTTTTTAACAAATTCAGCCGGACTATCCTGTCGAAACAGTAGATCGGTGTTAAGGCCAGTTCGGCCGGGCGCAGCATTGCTGCCAAAATTCTTTCTCATCCATAACTATACCGTTTTGAGAACTAAGTTTTGGTTGTAAATTGAAGGCAGTAAAAATTCTGTTGATAAAGCTATTTCTATATTTTCCTTAGAACAATCTTGTGATCACACATGCATTGTATTTCACATCATGCTTAGAAAATTGCGAGCTTTTTAAAAAATCACGGGCTATAAAAATATTGTTTTAAAACAATCTAAATAAACTATTCAAAAATTAACAAGCATCATTTTGAAGATAAATATTTTTTAGTAGAAAGTCAGGAAGATATTAATTTTTAAATTAAACCATACAATTTTTCAGCAGTTGTGCCTTAAAATGTTCAACAATGGCCGTTAGCACGAAAATAAATTAACAACGTGGAGTTAAATCATTTACAATTACCACCATTTTCTCCAGACGTCAACCCGATTGAAAATAAAGCATGCATTGGAAATTTACAAAACGAATTTTCCAACTAGTAGTGCTTTTTCCGGGGCTTTTTCTTTAGGATATATGAAAAAATATTATTAAAAAATATGTTCAGAAGAAAAACTGTGTCTCTAAAAGGTCGGTACAAAATCTGAAAACATATTGCTGAGGCCAGAATAAGACGATTTAAAGCAACTTACCTTAGTCCGAAATTGCTCCGTTTCCAAGATACAGGGTGGTAAAGTTCAACAATAAAAATCGAATTTTTTTAAATTAATGAACAGTTTTTACTGTAAAACTTGGTACCTGGGGGTTTTTGGGATGCGAAACCCGAATACGGATACCTTTTCACTGTGGCCATTAGAGGGCGCTTCACAATGCTCTTCTTATAGTTTAGAATGGCCATAATTTTTTTATGTGTGTGTGAAGGTTTTTCCTTTTTTGTGAAGAAAATAATTTTCTGAACATTTTGAAACAAAAAAGGCGCTCTTGTGAAAATCCGCTAAAGTAAGCCGTTTTATAGATATTTCGGTTTTCAATGTTCGAGGCCGCACCGGAATATTTAAATTATTTTGAATAAAATATTCCGCTGTTAGTAAATTGTCGGCAGGAAGAAATGGTTCACTTGGGTTCGTTACAGCAAGTTTTGCAGGAAGAATTTGAACTTAGTTTAGTTCAATAGCTGGTAATAACCGAGATATAGGGTGTCCAAGTAAAAATATAATTTTCAATTTTCCTAAATAACTTATTTCTGAATCAATATTTTTGCACAATATTTTGTGACTAGGGTTTGTTTGAGGAAAGGAATTTTAATTTGTTAATCATTTTGATGTAGATTGTAGGGGGCGCTCTCTGCGGTACTCTGGATTCATAAAAAGAAGTGTAACTTTCTTAGGCCTTAGTATAATTATATTTTTATTATAAATATCAGTTTTTCCGTCATTTTTAAGCAATAAAGGTATACTTTGTAAATGTCGCTCCGACTCACCGTTTTCGAGATATTTTCAATTCCAATTTCTAAAGCACTTTGAAACCTCATTTCTGTCAAAGTTTATTTTCATTTGTCAGCATTGTGGGTGTTTGTTCGGGTTTGTTCGTTTGTTCGTGGGAGAAACAGGATCCTTGCGTCCAAAACGTAATAGTGGAGGATCCTGTTTCTCCCAGTCTGTCGTATAGGCTTCTAAAAATTTTAAAATCTGGCTGCCTTCTATTTGGATACATTTCCAAATATCGCCGATGTGACCCGCGTCAGTTAAAATTTGCGTTACACATACCATGTCTCGTATTTCTCCGTTAGAAAATAGTTATGTCGCAGCATTTTTAGTTTAATTTTTGATAACAGTATCTTCAAAAACTCCTTAAAAACACCCACAATGCTGACAAATGAAAATAAACTTTGACAGAAATGAGGTTTCAAAGTGCTTTCATTGTATTTGTTTTTACCAAAGCCTACTGTGACAAATTTTACATTTACAAATCAAAATTTAAACGGGCGCATTAGAAATTGTAATTGAAAATATCTCGAAAACGGTTAGTCGGAGCGCCATTTACAAAGTATACTGCAAAGTATATTGCTTAAAAATGACGGAAAAACTGATATTTTTAATAAAAATATAATTATACTAAGGCACAAAAAAGTTACATTTCTTTTTATGTATCTAGAGTACCGCAGAGATCAAAATTATTAACAAATTCAAATTCCTTTCCACAAAAAAACCTAGTCACAAAATTGTGTGCAAAAATATTGATTCAGAAATAAGTTATTTAGGAAAATTGAAAATTAAATTTTTACTTGGACACCCTGTATCTCGGTTATTACCAGCTATTGAACTAAACTAAGTAGTATAGCCAAATCGCAGTATTTTTACTCAAGGAATCTGCAGTTTTCGTGTGTACCATTAGTTATGGGACACACTGTATATTTTTTTAATTAATTAAATGAGGAACAATTGTATTTTAACCCTGTAGCTCGGAAACGGAGCAATTTCGGACTAAGGTAAGTTGCTTTAAATCGCCTTATTTTGGCATCAAGAATATGTGCTCAGATTTTGTACAGACCTTTTAGAGACACCCTGTATAAATGTCCAATAGATGGATGGAAATAAACCGACTATGCAGGCAAGTGTCCCATCTTGTCCCTCTCAAACTCGACGCCAATGGTAGGGTATAGTATATAGAATTAAAACAAATAATACAAAAAATCTTATTAGAATGTTTAATGCTTATTTGAGTTTGCTCAGCTTTCTTCATCTTCTTATTCTTATGAATTAGATTGAAAACAATCATCGAGTGAATGCATTTTCATAAAAATACTCCCAGGTTCATTGACAAATTGTGGTCGCGACGAGCCGGATAACCTACTACGAGGTCAACGATCTTTTAACTATTTGATCTCAGAAAATTGCACAAATGAATGTGCCAAGTTTTTTACTTTATAAAATAATCGTTATCATGCAATTTTTAGACAATATAGGTATTATAATAATTGCCTCTTATTTACAGATAGTTTGTGGGCCGTGAACAAAGATACATTACTAACAAGGGGCAACCAATCATAGAAATGCCGGTATCACGCCAATAAAAACAATAGCCAGGTCAAATGTGTCCAACAAACTACCCTAAAAGATCAAATCTTGAATTGTGGAATATTAATTTATACTTTTTGAGGAAAAACTACTACTTAGGTATATTTACTAGGATGATTTATGACATTAGAATCAATAGAGAACCATCGGATATTGGATACTAAAACCTGTATAGGCCCTAGGTAGGTAGGTACCCGAGTAATAAAACAGATATTACTTGAATTCCTATAATTAGAAACATAGAGGAACCTACAATAAGGTATCAAGTTGTGGCCTTGGTGGTAAAAAAAGTGTATCGGCGATATTTTTATAAAAAACGTAAATTCTTCAGGAGGTTAATAAACCCGCAAAACATAAACTTCGCAATAAAACCTGTTCAGATCATCTCATTGCCTTGTAAAAGGGATTGTTCATGAAATAAGTTAATGACCTGGGGTTGCCTGAATATGTCAAGGCATATTATGAATTTATGATTTAAGTGTAAGGCCCTGAAGGATTGAACAGACGCGACCTTTGAACTTTGCCCTTTCTGAAGCTGCAGATATTAAATTATTATTTTGTTTTACAATACCTATAGTAGGTACTTAGATATTTGTTATTTGTAGACATGCATGAATATGTTATTTATGATGATCATCTTATGTCTTTCTGATTATACCTAAAAATTTGGCCGTTTATACTTAATCGTAAAAACATCCCAAATAAATGGGGTAAAATTTACTATACCAACTTAATTAACGAATTATTACAAAATCACAATCCCCCTTTGGATAATTCAAACATGGCGGCCCATTTGCGTCGCATAGCAATCACAGCATTAAAATCGTCTTTTATTGCTCCCAAAATAACTCCTTTTTACTATATGAATTAAATATAAATTATTTTTGGCTCAGGCTTTAATTATGTTAATTACTATTAACAATTTAACAGTAGGGCATATATCAAGACACAAAGAAAACCTTACCTCATATTTGATGCCGGCCAGTCTCAGCCAAGTTTCAACTTTGAGACAATACGGACTCATTGAAGGAAGTAGAGGTGTACGCGAAAATTGATACAAATAAACAATATCCTTTTCAAAATTGCTCTTGTGTACAACAACCTTTGGAGGAGCCGGTTCTTTTTCTTTGGGGGCATCGCCCGCCCCAGCCTCCTCTTTCTTTGTTTCTTCCACTTTGGAAGTTTCTTTTTCCTCTTTGACCTCTTTGGTATCCGCGGCGGGTGCGTTATTTTCTACTTCCGTAGCCATTTTCAGAATTCCTTTTGTCGCTGAACTAGAAAACACTGAGCAAACACGAAACGAACACAGAAACAAACGGACAGAACGATGCGGTACGAGACGTCAACAACGCGTTGAGCGGAGTAAGAGCGTAGTTTGTTCTTGATGGCGCTGACTGGAGCGGAGACGAAGAATACAGTGTTGCCCAGTTGAACAGCGGTAAATCCTGAAAATATGATTAACTAAATCTGGATGTATATTTTACCAATATAATAATTGAATAAAATTCATCTTGTTTCAAGTTTAAATTAATAACGGTTGATTTTTTTACGCTTTTTATTATAACAACAATTAATATAATATATATATCCGAAAACATATCTAAAGAGAATTTATTGATGCCTAGAAAATTGAAATTTTAAATAAGAATCGAATTAGTGTTTGTAGTATGCCTCTTCTATTTTTCTAATAATTTATAGGCGCATTGATATAACTATATACCGTCAGACGCAAACAAGGCCAAATAAATCCACCTCTCAAGTTCTTTTAGTATAAACAAGTTCAGTATTCAATTAAGATCGACATTCCTAATTCCCTGTATTCGGATTTATTTATCATTTCTAAAGTAATTTAGTAGAATCTGTATTTTCGTCGAAATCAACTCGGGTTTGTTCGGGTTTGTCGGTGTCCCATCGCCGTGTGAAATTCATGGCGCATGGACCTCTTTGATTTGCGTTGGCGGAAGTTATACTTTATACTTATGCTAATCCCAAGAGATAGATGCTCTGGATTTGAAAATTTGTTTTATAATGTGTAAAGTGTTCAAAATGAATGATCATATACCAATAATTATACTCTTAATTATCGATTCTGTTTGCATAAATAATTTTGCACACTCTTATTCCGAACAAATTTACACCCTTATCGGCTTATTTATAATTATTATTATTAGTTAAGTAAGGTGGGGGAATTATTTCTAAGAATTTTATTATTTACAATTGTGCAAAAAAAGACGCGCGTTCAAATAGTATATTTTAAAGTTTCTTGGGAATGGCCCGTCAAATTAGCCCCGGCTCTAGTCTCTCGTGCAAAATTTCAAGAGGCGTGTAAAATTGTGCAAAACTGCAGTGTTTCTGTGTTTCGAAGGGGAAACTTGGGCTGAACACCGAACACACACTGATAAATCTTTAGGTTTCAGTCTTGCAAATGTTGAATATCTAAAAAGTCTATAATAAATTTGAGATCTTTTAAATGACGTTTATGGCTAATAACTTTGACATCCTGTAAGAACTTTCAACTTTCAGAACAGCAAATCTCATTGACTCATTGGAATTATCGTAAAGGGTGGGGCCGCAGCATGTACATAAACGACACACGGGCTTTATATTAACGGGGTAGTGGGGGGGAACACAGGGTCCGGAACTCGCGTCGATGGAATAATGACAATAGGCAGCGTTGCCTATAATCTGGCAAAAGAAGCAAATTGAGGAGAAACGCCCAAAGACTAGCCAGCATTAAAAACAATAAATTTGGTAATTAACCAAATTTAATGTAAAAAAATGATAAGGAAACACATACGGTTACCCAACTAAGAATGCACTATCATGGAAGTCGAGTAATATGAAGTCCAATCAATTATTGTCAGATATGTTTTCATGCAATTCTTTTAGAGATTTTTACTTATATAATTAAATAAAATGCAGTGAAGCGACCAGTTATTTTAGTTTTTTTTCAGGATCATGGCTTCTATACTTTTCAATTAATAAAAAATCGATATTTTAATTTTCGATACCTAATAATTTAATCGATTATTAATTAATTAATAATTTTGCTTGTCATATTATACTACCCAAAATGGGTACATTTCTGAATAAATCCATAATTTTGGCGCGGTAGGCAATAATATAGACATTTATTATTTACGTTTTTGAAACAGTCTCAACTCTAATTGTATAAATTTAAATGCGTCCACCCGGACAATATAGGGAACCTATTACCCCCTATAATATGTGGTTTTTATCGACTGCTATTTCCGCAAATAACTGGAACACGATTACAGGTACGATAAAAATGTGATGCATTTTTTTTCATATATTTCATTTTTAAACTTTCTAATAAAGTCTCTAGATTTACCCTTTGTGGTCTGCGTTAAATTAATTTCGGGTTTAGGTGTTCCCGCATTCTTCACTTCAATTTTTTGCTCCAAACTCAAAGAACTAAAGTTATTTCTTAAATAGTACCCCAACTTAATAAATATAGTCATAGTCATAGTCATAACAATTTTTTTATTCAAGAAAGCCACTTAAGGCATAGAACAATGTAAACAGAGTACAAAATGATTATATGATAATAAACAAGTGAAAAAATAACTACAAAATAAACCACATCAAATAGACAAAAAATAAATAAAGGAGAAAAAGAAACATAAATAATAAATAGATAAACAAAAAAGAAAAATATAGAAAAGAAAAATACAGAAAATCCCACCTACGTCAGTCCAAGACCAGCTCTATCACAGTCAGTCAAAAATTCATTCAAGGAATAGAATGCTTTCCTAACTAAATATCTGGATATTATATTCTTGGCCTGGCGATGCGGTAGGATCCGTACACTCTCCGGAAAACTATTATATATTTTAATTATTGAGTGAGTGACATTTTTTTGTATGTAAGTGAAATTACATCTTTCCGGCAACAAGTTAGTCTTATTTCTATAATATTAAAATATTAAAACATACACGCTCGTATTTCTTACTAGATGCATGAACAGACAACAGCGCGGTGCACACAAAAACTGTGCGCCTTTTCCATGTTAAATCGCCATAGCCCCGCTATCCCCTGTTGTCACCCGCCACCTGTTACCACAGAGAAACTGCACTACTTAATCGAACGGGCGAGCAAGTCTCGTCATAATCGTCATTTACCTCGACCCATTGGCGTAAATAGAATAATTTTATAGGGGGGGCCTCGCCCCTAGTCTAGTAGGATTTTAATGGCAAGTGTCACTATATGACGTATATATGGCTTCGAACTTCGGAAACACTGGGGTGGGCACCAGAGCAATCTGGGGTGGGCACGGCCGACCTGGCCCCCCCTCTAGTTACGCCTATGCCTCGACCGAGGCACGGTTGCCGGATCTATACAGTTTGGTTTGACGGGATGAGAAAATATTAGGGAGGGTCGGACTTTTTTAGTTTGACGGTACGATAAAATATAAGGAGGGTCGGACTTTACACGATAAATAATATTCAATGAATTATAAATTAATATTTTTTATTCGTTTTGTTTTGGGGGTGCACGTGCGCATGTGCTCCTGTGGAAGAACCCCCACTGGTATTAAGTGTTAATTACTAATCCGATATCCCAAATATTGGAAAAATGTCGACAAAGTTTCCGATTGTTCAGACGCCTTCAAAGTAATGTTGGTTTAATTTATTAAAGCATTACACGATTTGCTGGACAAATTACACACTTTTGTGGAAGCAAGGTTGTTGGGTTCTGATTGTTCAACAAAACTGAATAGTAATACACTTTATGTGGGCTCTGATTTATTTTGCCCCAAAAAAGTCATCAAAACTGAGAGTAACACTTTTAGGTGGTGGATTTCATATTACCCGCAAATTACACACAAAGTGAGTACACAAATATTACACACAAAGAATGCAAATGCACGTGAATCGTTGCAGAGTGCTTAGACCAATCCCTCCTCTGTGGCCTTGGTCACAGAAGCGTACTCGTTGATAAAAAATATAGCTATGGTCGGCTACAATATCAACTGTTCCTCCTCTGTGTTTACTTGATCTTTAAACTACCGGCCATTGGATTTGACGTCCTTGTTCTCTATTTATTTCATCAAATTTATTATGCGTTCTCTTTCTGGCGAAAACGTATTTCTGACAGTTCTAAAGTGTCATTAGAATTCAATTTCAAAACCGTCATTGGCCGTTAAATTATATTTGAAATTTATAAACTGTGTTTGTAGTGTTTTGTGCTCTTGTGCTTAAATATAGATTTATTAATAATTGTTATGTATAAACTTGGGGTTGTATAAACTAATTCAATCAAGTATGTTTTTTCAGGTAAGTTATTTCCTATGGTTAATTTAAAACCGTGTTAAGTCGAGGTCCTCAGAAATATTAGCTAAAGAAAACAGATCTTAATTTTGTCGACAGCTAAAGTATGCTCCCGTTTATCTATTTTAACATTTTTGTATAATATGCATAACATTATGGTAAGCAAACATAAGGCAAGAACTAAATCGAATTCTTTTGTGTGTGCTGATAATATGTGTTATTGGGTTTAAATAGTTTCTTAGTAAACAACTTTAAAACTGAAATATGTATATATATTTTTTACTGAACAGCAGTATTGTTCGACCTTATGAGGATTGTCCAGTGGTCAAAAATGTACTACTTATAGTACAACTTACAAGCGGCGTTCATTCTGGGTAAATCTAAACTGAGAATGGAGTGCTGCAGCTGCGGGTAAGAATCCTATATTCCCCTGTGATTTATGTAAGAGAAAATACTGCAAAAAATGCTCTAATCTTTCAGCGTCTGAAGTGAGAGTTCTGGAGCTTAAGGACTCTAGAGTTCTTAAGTTTCACTGTGAAAAATGTGAAAAACTCGAAACACACGTCCTACTACAGAATACCATTGAAGATAAAGCAAAGATTATTGAAGCCAAGGAAGAAATAATAGATTTTTTACAAAAAAAAACAAAAGAATTGGAAAAATGTGAAAATGGCCCACTGTCATAATATAGTGAAATTACCCAAAGAAAAATAAACCTTCCTTCAACGATCCCCAATCTACCAAGCATTATAATCAAACCAAGAAAGAAGCAAGAAGCTACAAGGACTGAGACAGATGTGAAGAAGGTCATTACGCCGGCTGATTTGAAAATAGCCATTAAAAGTACCAGGAACCTGAAGGATGGTGGCTTATTAATAAAATGTTCAAGTAAAAATGACATTGAAATACTAAAACGTGAAGCAGAGAGCAAACTAAAAGAATATGAAGTCCAAATAACTAAATTGAGACGGCCAAGATTTAAGATCATAGGGTACTGTGATGAACTTGACGAACATCAAATAACAAAATCGATCATAGAGCAAAATCAAATCATGGCAGTTACAGAGAATCTAAAAATAACCTATATTAGAAAATCCAAAAAGCCAAATGAACCTGCCGTTGTTTTTGGTGAGTGCACGCCCAATATATTCGGTAGACTGATGGCAATAAAGAAGGTGTATATAAACTGGCAAAGATGCGGGGTATATGAAGTCATTAGTATACCTAGATGCTTCAAATGTCTGCAGTACTATCATAAAATGGATATGTGTCCAAATGGTGACGTATGTGAGCACTGCTCTGGAAATCATCATTCGAAAGACTGTAAAAGCAAGTTACAAAAAAAGTGTAACAATTGTATCATGGCCAACGATAAATATAAAACGAATTATAAAGTAGATCATAAAGCAAGTGATCCCGAGTGTCCTTCTTATAAATATTTAATAAATATAGAGCGAGGAAAAATAGACTATGGTCATTGTAATGGCGTTTAAACCGTGTGAACCTATGATTTTGCAAAAATTAGACACAGTACGGAATGAGATTCGCGAGGAAAGTGTTTACTGTAATCAATTGCAAAATAAAATCAATTTAAGTAGTTCAATTCTAAATGTTCTGCACTTAAATATTAGAAGTATTCATAAGAACTTTAATGAATTTTTGGTATTTTTTAATGCATATAAACTGGATTACTGTGATATAATAGTATTAATGAATCATTTCAAAGTTTTAATAACCAGTACAACATAGATGGGTATAATATGTTTTTTAATGATGCAAAATTTAACAGAAATGATGGTGTTGTAATTTTTATAAAGTCTAATCAAGCATTTACTGTAAAGCATGCCACTATGGAAAATTCTAACGTAACCATAAGCAATATTTATTTACAACAGAAAAACAATAAAGCTAATATAATATGTTTGTACAGGCCACCAAATACAGGTAAGCTGCAATTTCTTCAGGACCTTGAACACTATCTGCTTGAGTGTAAGGGCAATCAGACAGACATATTTCTGGGTGATATCAATTTAGATCTTTTGGACAAAAATGATAACTTCATGCACCAATACCTCTCAATGATGAATCATTTTGGTTTTTTGTCGTGCATAAATTCCCCTACCCGTGTCACTTCCGAAACACGCTCATGCCTGGATCACATATTTGTTAGAACTAAGTTAGATACAAATTTTCATAATAGTAAGTCCTATATATTGCACTCTGATATAACAGATCACTATCCTATAATGTTAAACATTAGTGTAAAATCGAAAGTAAGTGACAAAAGCAAAAATAATATCATAACAACATTTAAGATAGATAATCAACTTTTTGATGACTTGATGAGGACAGCGAACTGGGATTTGGTTTGGTTTTAAGTCAAAACGATGTAACCAAGGCTACTGATGAATTTTATAAAATAATAATTACAAATATCCGTGACAGGGCTACAATAAAAAAAACCTACATACCACAGTTTAAAAAACGTAAATCCTGGATCACCGCTGGTATAATATCAAGCATAAAAAATAGAGATAAAATGAAAAGAGATCTTGCAACAGATTATAACGAATTTAACCACCACAATTACATACAATACAGAAACAATCTAAAAAAGATTATTCAGAAGTGCAAATATGACTATTATAAGGAAAAAGTTGACAATGCCGGGCATAACATGAGAAAAGTATATAATTTGATATCTGAAGCCTCAGATAGCCGGTCGAATAGCAAAAAAACCGCTCTACCAATTACTATTCCACTGGTATTACTACAAATAAAGATCTCGCTGATTACTGTAATAAATATTTTATAAACATAGTATTGGATATGCTTAAAGAAATTCAGAAACCTGTCAACGAATTCAGGGCAGAATCTAATACCTCATCATCTTTGTTCCTGGAACCTGTCAATGGAAATGAAGTCATCAAACACATAAACAGTTTAAAAAATGATAGTGCCCCGGGCATGGATAAACTGGATACCAGAATTATCAAAAAAACACATATGTACTTGATTTCCCCTCTTGTACATATTAATAATTAATCTAATTTTCAGTAGTGGCGAAGTTCCAAAACAATTTAAAATTTCAATAGTTACCCCAATTTACAAATCTGGAGATAAATCAAGTATAAATAATTATCGCCCTATTAGTTTGATTAATAATTTTGCCAAGGTGTTCGAGAAATGTCTTAAAGACAGGATCTTGAAATAATTTGATCTGAATAACATGCTCTCAAAGAATCAATACGGGTTTATTAACGGCGTTGGGACCTCTGACGCGCTGTATCAACTTACGAAGGAGGTAACTGATACGTTAGAGAGCAACGAAAAATGTATTTCTGTGTTTTTGGATTTGGCCAAGGCCTTTGACACGGTGCCTCATGACCTGCTTTTGGAGAAATTACATAAGCACGGTGTTAGGGGCACCGCGTTGGAGGTATTTCAAAGCTACCTAAAGGATAGAAACCAGTTTGTTAAAATTGACAATATCTTGAGTGATCCTCTGGATGTTAAAATAGGCATACCACAAGGTACCGTACTGGGCCCAATTCTTTTCATTTTATAGATAAACTCCTTAACTAAATTGAATTTAAATAATGGATCCATAATATCATATGCTGATGACACAGCTGCTATTTTTTCTGGAAAAACCTGGCTTGAGGTAAAACATAATACAATTAATGGAATTTATAAAATAAAAAATTGGCTTGATACTTTTAAATTATCCCTCAACGTTAAGAAAACAAACTATATCGCCTTTTCCTTAAATGAGGCTAATCGCCCCGATTTTGAACATATTAAAATTGATAATTTGGATGACTTAATTAATGAAGTTCCATCGACAAGATATTTGGGAATAACTGTTGACAAACACTTAAAATGGGACCAGCATGTTCTTCACTTGGCAAAAAGTGTAAGAAAGCTAATTTACAAGTTTTACATCCTAAGAGAAATCTTGGGTAAGAAACTTCTAATTGCAGTTTACAAAGCTATTGTCGAGTCCTTAATAAGGTATGGCATAGTTGTGTGGGGTGGTCTGTACAATAATGCCCTAAAACCCTTAAATTTGGCACAAAATTATATTCTTAAGGTACTTTATAAGAAACATAAACGTTTTTCAACACAACTTCTTTACACGGGGGAAGTTTTTAATGTTCGAGCTTTGTATGTCATTGAAGTATGTTCTTTTGTCTATAAAAATCATAAACTGAAAAATTACATTTTCCATCCGTATCATACTAGAGGCAAGGCTAATAAGGAAAATTATCATACCAAATAGTAACACTAATGTTAATCTCAGGTTTGTCAATTGTTTGGCGCCAAAAATCTTTAATCTTCTACCGTTACACATAAAAAATGTCACTAGAATTGGATTGTTTAAGATAAAATGTCGGAGATTTATTTTTGACAATATGGAAGTCTTTATGTCACTTTTTTAGAACAGGTTTCCTGTTGTCTGTTCGAACTAACCTAGGTCTTTTTTTGTATAGAGTTTGTTCTTGTTTTTTTTTTTATATCATTCCTGTTTTCTAAGCACATACAGATGTTCAGTCATCTAGGTGCTTTTTTCCGGTTTCTCCCTCTTTCTCTTTATTAATGATGTCTTAAAATAATTTAAGTAATTTCTAGTTTAAGATCCTTTTATTAAATTACATTATTGTAAACCTGACAAATTATATATAAGATATTTGTTGATAAAGAAAAGAAATAAAGTATTGTATTATTATTATTGTATTATATATTACAATAATGTTAACCTTTAGTAACCATAACATGACCAAGATCCTATTTTAGATATCTCCAGTTATTCACAAAAAAAAGAAACAAGTTGTGCACAAGAAAATTGAAGATGACGAATCAACTGTGGAAATGCTGTCACTGGCTCCATTCACACCAAATCCAAAAATTGTATTTAATGATGTTGTTATTGGAACAACTCAAACAAGGAAGTTACTAATAAAGAACCCTACAGCACATGACGTAGAAGTAAGAAATTTGCTATGTGGTTACTAAACATAAATACTTAAATATTGAGAAACCTGGATGTTAAACCTATTGTGAAATAAAATTGACAACTGATGGGTTACTCATTTTCTGTTATAGCTAGCTATACAATTTTTTGTATTCCACAGGATTGCTCAAAAAGTCACACATTTAGTTTTTTAAATAGAATACTCCAAATTTGAGTTCTACTTGAATTTCTGAATATTGTTCATGTAACATATCATATTTCGATCTTCAGCTGTTTTCTAAATCTAAACACAATGGTGATATTCAGGGAATTAATTAATAAGGAAGAAGTTAAGGAAAATTATTACCTTTATTGTAGTCATCTGGTAACAAACCATAGTATTGTACTTCCGTGTTAATTCAAAGCAGCGTGTCTGCTAAAAATTCAATTTTGAAATTCATCGATGCTTTAGCTTCCAAATTTCAATTATGCCCATATTTGTAGTTACAAACGCATTAATAGGTTTTGGTAGCATTTTCTTTCAAATTTAATAGACATTTAGATGAGCTCATTCGTGTCACGTTGCCTGAAAGGTATTTAAGTACTTATGTAGCTACTGTTAAAAGATTTGATAATTTAAAGTTATTTTGTGTCTGGCAGATTTCTAGTGCTGCTTCCCGTAAGTACATTTTAAATTTCATTGTTTTTAAGGCTATACACAAAAACTGGTCAAAAATCGATCTTTTTTCTTGTTAAATCTCAATAATGTAATGCTTTCCTACAATACTAACATGTACGCTATTACTGTGAACATATAATTTTAAGCGGTATATTCAAATTTTTATAGTGGGGCCTATGTATACAGGGCGAAATTCATCTCGAGTCCGGGCGAATTTGATCACTTTAATGTAAAGTTTCTTTATACAACTTAGCTGTTTTCGGTTTTTAGGTAAGGTAAGAAATTGTGTAATTGTAGGGTTTAAATCTACAGACACAAACAAAAATAATTTTCAAATAAATGAAGGTGACCAGTTTCTTATTTAAGTTAATGACATTATGGTGATATTGCCCTACCTTGAGTTCAGAACAGAAACTGTTTGCAGTTTTAAAAACAAGTAGCCGTAAGAGAAATGTAATGTGTAAAAGTTTTTCCTTAATCTTTAGTGTAGGTATTGTTTTTTTTTCGGCATAGATATAAGTGCTCTAGTTTTTCCCTGTATTATTTTCTTGTCAGTTTTTGCGATTGTTTTTTTAAATGTATTTTTGTTCTAGAATCTGCTATTATTTAAAAAATAAATATGAACAATGTTCTGTATAGTTTTATTTTTTTTAAATAAACTAAATAAAATAGGTAATGATCAATTTCGCCCCATCAGTTATAAAGGAATACAAATTTTACAAACTAAGAAACATTCATGGGGCTTAAATTGTTTTATATCAATGAACTAATAAATTTAACCCCAAGTAGAGTATGAAATTGATCGCACATATTTAGATTTTATTACTGAAAAGTTATAGCCACACGATGTTGTGATTATCAGGAGTTTTCACTTTATTCGAAAGTAATGTAATTGACAAAACTTCATAAGTAATATTTTAAATTCAGTGACAATACTTAAAAATTAATTTTAACAATCAAATTCACCCCAGATTACGATACCCCGGAATAACTCCGGTGCATCGCATTGCAGCGGAAAAAGTCGTTTGTATTCCACGGGCATTTTTTAGTACAAGACAGAGACATAGAGTATTTCCGGGATAAAACTTTATTTTCGCACGGTTCTGACTTTGTCTTTCTCATGGTGATTATTGGTGAAGGATGGGCCCGAATAAAAAAAAATTTCGGACAAAAGATGTTTATTTTTGTCGGAGAACACGATACGCCAATAAAAAATATGGGGTTCCATTTGAAAGTCTTAACTTACCCCCACCCGAGCCCGGGGGGGGGGGGGGGGGGTTGAGGGTGTGGGGGGTGGTTTATATTGCAAACTATTCCTCCTTCAAAACCAAACAACTTTTTCACCAGACATTTTCCGCTGCAATGCGATGCACCGGAGTTATTCCGGGGTACCGACCCTTTTTCAACACCCTATATATTTATTTCGATGAACATTGCCATCTTGGTTGTATTGTGATATCTCAAAAACAGCTGAGGATCGAAATCAGGTATGTTGCATGAAAACTATCCAGAATTTCAAGTAGAATTCAAAAATCGAACACTATTTGAGGTATTCCATTTAAAAAACTAAAGTTGACATTTGAGCAAATCCTGTATAATACTAAAAATTCTCAAAATTTGTTAAAGTGAAATCGACGAGTCCGAGCGTTTTTCGAGAAAAGGCGTGGTTATGAAAATATTTGGAGTGTTCTATTCTTTTTGCCAACCGTGTATACGGCAATCTACATAATAGTAGGAAACATTAGAAATAAAAATATACCAAACTAGTTTTAACAAACCTGGAGTATGACCAAATATTTGCCTGGAAAATCTGGAAGAGTCATGGAATCTTACAGCTGTTGAAAAATCCGAACGCTGATTGACTACAGTACACCGAATTTGATGATTTATTTTATGGGTTATTTTGGGGCATAGATGATTATGATTGGAAATGAGTTTTTTAGTTCAGTTTGAGATATCCCTGTTTAATGTGACCTTTTGTAGGCACTAGATTTTAGATGCCATAGGAAAAACAAGTAAAAGAAGTAAACCCCCACAGACCCCGTGATTTTTCGTCGCTTCGCGATTTTCCATCGGTGTTCGTGACAGGCCGTCGTGCCGCGCTTCATGACATCATTTTCTTACCGTATCCATGGTTACCAACTTAATTTTCTACCGCCCGGTGAGACCGCTTATGGCGGGGATCGAAGCATATAAGTAGGCCGTGCAAGTGACGTCACAGCCACGCAGGTTACTCCATACGTTTATCCTTTTGTGTCGATCGTTGTGTGTCAATATCAGACTTACATAGCTATATCTGAACAAAAATGTGAGTGTATTTGCTCGGCTTTGTTCGATTTGATCTAGGCGATATTTGTCTCCCGTTAATGAAGCGGGGAAGGTTGATGCAGACAGCGAGCAGCACATATTCTTAAATTATTTCGCAATCGAACATCCTTCGTCTGGAAGGGAATAAAATCAAGTAACATATGATTTATAATGTGATTGAAAATGGTGAAGGAACCATCATTAAATTCTAAAATAATTTTTAATTTTCTATTCTTTTCACGAAAACGGACCTTTCCGTTTTGTTGCAGGTAAGTAAATTTGAAATATTTTTTTACTAATTTTTATTCGATATTGTTATTTTACATTTGTCCCTTTATGTCCCAAACTTGTCACGCAAACTAGCAATAAACACATTTTTAAAGAATTTTACTTAAATTTTACAATCTACAAGTCAAAAGCTACAACATAATATTTACAGCTTATATAGTTATATTAACCTGTAGTCAGAATTTTAATAAGTCAGGTAATATATTATTATAACAATTCTTTCTTTTCATAGTTTAATTGAGAATCCCATAATGACTGAACATTAAAGATTCGATCACTAATGTTGCCAGGAGTATGCTACGAAATAAACAAATTGGAAGCCCATTCATAATGATGGTGCATATATTTACTTGGTTAGCCGTACATTTAGTTTTGTATTTACCTTGATTTGTCTGAAGTTGAAGATGGTAAAATATTTTATGTAAATTATGATTTATTTCGTATTTTTTAATAAAACTAATTACAACCTTCAATCTCTGAATTCTTTATTTCTAGTTTCGTTACTAGTTCAATAATAATTTAAAAGTATGTAAGGACAATTTTAAAGCGCTATTTACAGCTGAAAACCTAATATTTGATTTTCTCTATTTAGTAAATCAAATGAAAGGGTTTTGATGTTTTCTTTGCTTAAATGTCTCTTCAAAATATTGACAGTAATAAAAACTTGGACAAAAGTGACATTTGAAAAGCACGTGCGCGCCAGGCATAATGGATGCCGCCGTATCATGCCTGCTTCGATTTTTTAACACGGCAGTTTGTCTTCTTCCTGGTTATAAGTATTCGTTGATTTTTTTTATTTTTAATTTTTAAAGTTAAGTAAATGAATGAGAAATATATACCACTCTAAATATTTTAGAGATTTAGAGATTTTATTTGTTGAAATGATTTCTATTTTTAATTTAGCAAAAGCCAAAAATGACATAATGTCTCATTGATTGTTTACGTAACGTTTTTTCTACAATACAACGTGTTTGGAAGAAACGGTAATTTTTTTTGTTACCTCTAGTGGCATGGTGGTACTTTTGGGACAGGGCCTAACCCAAATATATCTCTAATTGGTTTAGTTTAGAAAATAAATTAAATTCAATTTTTATGTAAGGTATTCCATATTTCACGACATATGGTTTTAGTTAACGAGTTATAAAGAGACTAAGTGCATCCACTAAAAAGTCTATCCATATTTTTGATAGCCATTTTTAAATATTAATATTAATGAATTTCCAAAGACAAGATAATGAATTTAAACTGTCACTCCCACACACCTCGTTTTTAATTATGAACGACGAACCGTCGCGACAAGAATCAAGCATCGACAGATATCCATCGTGACGGGAATCGTGACAGCTTTCGCCCGTAGACTTCGGTTTTGGAACGACGGCCTGTCACGAACACCGATGAACTGATGAAAATCACGAAGTCTGTGGGGGATCGATTGTTGGCATATATCCATCGTGACAGTTTTCGTCCATACACTTCGGTTTTAGCATGACGGAATGTCACGAACACGGATGAAAAATCACGAGGTCTGTGGGGGATTGATTTATTGGCATATATCCATCGTGACAGTTTTCGCCCATACATTTCGGTTCTGGCACTACGGACTGTCACGGACACTGATGAAAAATCAGGAATGCGCGTAGGGGGGGGGGGGGGGGGGGGGTTGCTAAATGATTGTTGCATAGCTATTTTACCACCTGGACCGCATTTTTTCTTTGACTTGATTTCTAGATGTGCACTAAGAGCAATAATAAAAATCAAGTTTTGTCCCACCCTGATGTAAAACGTCGCGAAGCCAAAAAATAATCAAGTAGGTATATTATACCTTATAACTTCGTACTATCTACGATAAAATAATCCAAAACTTAAATAAATAAAACCAAAAATACATCCCAGTGTTACATGCTTTATCACATTCCCTTAAAGGCATTACAAAAAGGAACGAAAGTAGCCTTATTATTATTTTTTAATTCGCCAGGCTCGAATTGATTTGGGAGCCCCAAAACTTGGTACCATAATCAAAATTTGAATATCGATTTGTTACAGCTATTCGTTAAAAAAACAATTCCCGAAGTAAATCTAGTCTTCAGTTGGAGTACAGCTAAAATTGAACAAGGTGGCGAGCTACTTTTAGAGTTAGTTTGGGGTCCAGTTAGTGAAGAGGCGTGCAGACATAGCTTTACCTTGTCAGATGGCAAAAGAATTAACAGGGACGTTGCAGTGACGTTCCGGTCTTTAGCACCACAGGTAAGCAGTATAATATTAATTTTCCATCTACGCAATACAAAAATTATACGTTCTCATGATTATACAGGGTGTCCATTTTTGGGTAGTTTTACGGGGTATCTCCGTTATTAGTAAAGATAGAAGGATGCGGTTTTCGCAGCACTGTGCTACTTTTTTGTCAAACAGAAGATGCCGTAATCAGAATTTTTCTAGGCCGCCTTGTTTTTGATATACGGGATGTTTTTGAGAATTGTGCATTTTGGGACACCACCCATATCTCGGTTACCCCGTAACGTATCATAAAGGAATAAAATGTTTTGTAGTTGTTTACGTAGAATCCAGTGACTTACTCATTTTTTTCTACATTCAATTGTTTTCAAGGAAAATAAACAAAGTTGCTTTTTTTAAATGGGTCACTCTATATATTTTTTAATAATATAATTTAGTTTGAAACAAGCTTCTCAAAAATATATAACACTTTATTTTTAGTCTTAGTATTAGGCCCAAAATATATGTTTTTCAAAAATATACCATATTAAAAAAAAATACTGGTGTGATTAAATATTAGACACAAAAATTGAAAATTTATTGAACTCCCTCATAAATATTGCTCAAATTGTTCTCCATTATGCCGTAGACATGTTTCACGTTTCATGTTTCATCTTCTATTATTTCTGGAACAACATTTTCCAGAATTTCTAAATATTTATTTGCATAAGGCTTCCTTCAAATATATTATAAACTATTTTGCTATTCAGTATAAAGCATGAAACGCTTACGCCAAGTCTGCCTTGCCGTTCGATTGGAAATATTACATGCTGATTTTCCTGAGACCAAAACCTCGTATTGTATCGATTAAACATGCCAGCACTGGTAAAATGAGCCTTATCAGACCATATAACGGTTTTTTCAAAATTGTTTTCCCTGTTCAGATTATGTAAATACCAATTGCAAAACTCTATACGGCGCTGTGCATCACCAGGATGTAAGTTTTGTACACGATGGAATTTATATGGCTTAAAATAGTTTTTTTGTAGGATTGTTTGCACTCTTGATTTAATTATTCCGACCGAACCTTCAACTTTTCTGCAAGAACTACTTGAATTTATTTCAATTGAAGCTAACACATTTATTTCATCAGTCTCGCGATTATCCTTGTGGTAGATTTTAGGGCGAGGTTTAGAAAATGACCGTGTTCAATTAAATTTGATTTTATTCTTGAAAAAATTCGTTTATCCGGTTGTCGTCCGGATATCTACAAGTAATTTAAGAAAATTTATAAATTTCATAGAATTACTACATAAGGGCTTATATTTACCTATTCAAATACACTTCTAATGCTCCATCTGCATTTTCGTTGCACTGGATATAACAAACGAGCAGGCCGTACTTCTCAAAGTTTACATGCTCTGCCATAATTAGGACAAACTGATTTTTCACTATTAATTAGAAATTTTAAAACGACTTAGAGAACCTGAATGATTTGACAGAATTAGAAGATTTTATTATTATGACACATATGGTATATTTTTGAAAAACGTATATTTCGGGCTTAATACTAAGACTAAAAATAAAGTGTTATATATTTTTGAGAAGCTTGTTACAAACTAAATTATATTATTAAAAAATATATAGGGTGACCCATTTACAAAAAGCAAATTTGTTTATTTTCCTTGAAAACTATTGAATGTCACTGGATTCTACGTAAAAAATTACAAAAAGAACATTTTATTTCTTGCGTTTCTGCGAAAGCCGCATCCTTCTATCTTTACTAATAACGGAGATACCCCGTAAAACTACCCAAAAGTGGACACCCTGTACAACCGGCACAGTCTCCCGGCAATGTTAAGAGTTTTTCTATTCCCACATGTATATTTTCTGTTCCCTTCACAATCTACAGAATTGATATGAAGGCTATTTCAGATAACTGAAATACAGTGTGTCCGACTCTACGGATGGAGTCCCCAAGAAGCAAAAATCTTTATTAGCGGTTTTACGACCATAAGTAATTCTTTATAAAAGTTCTGCTAGTTGAGAAAATGAATTTACAATATAAAAAATTTAGATCAAATGTATACTACAGGGTGTTAATAAATTAGGAAAATATGAAAATGTTTCAAGAGAGAAGTACCTTTATTTATTACCTTTAGCAAAAATTTTATAGAAGAAAGTTGTTTATAAAATAACATACAGTCCAAATACAAATTTTGAAATAAAAATACGAATATTTAAAAATAGAATAATAATTGTGATTTCATGTGACGACATGACATTAACAAAAAAATCAAGCTGGTAAATAAGATGCTGATGTAACATCGATACAAAATCGGCCATCTTGATTTTTTGTTACATATTCGCTCATTTACGAGAATACCGGCACGACTCAAAAAACTTCAATTTGAAATAATTAGGTTTAAAGATTATTAGTTTTAATATTGTGTTTTGGATCCACAATTTAAAAGATATAACGTAAATTTCTAACTGCACTTTCTATTAGGAAAGATAATAAATTGTTTTTTTTTTAATTTTAGAAGAAAAAAGTTACATGGGGTTTTAGTTGTAATTTTGAGTTGTGTCGTTATTGGTAAAAAATTCAATTAAGGCTATGACACATTATTTACGCAAACTATTATATTTCAAAAAACTTTTACAATATTAAATATAAAAATACTCACAAAAACTAAAGGTAGATGTTTTAATGATTCTAAAAATGGCCTATACATTTTAGAGATATGGTCATGGTTTTTCTGGATGAGTTCCATTAAATCGGCTCTTTTTTCTGTCTGGTATAATGTGGCTTTCTGGGAAAGCTGGTTGAAGCTGGATATATTCTCAAAATTTATTTATTTATTGTTCTTTACTCAGTTGGACCTCTTGAAAGTCTTTATCAGCGTGATCTGGGATAACTTTTACAATTTTTAAATCCTCGTTTTCTGTGTTTTTTGAAAATGGATCCTAATATTTTTTAAATAACGGCTCAACCTACAAAGTGTCTTTAATAATCCGAAAATGTTTCAGTATTTGTGAAAAAAATCCTGATCAAAAAAGAAGTTTTTCGAGATGCGCCAGTCTTACTGACAAAAAACACAACACTTACCTTAAGGCACACAACACAAATGAGATGTGTCACTGTTTGATAAATTCGACAGGCTGAATCCTGCGATGAGCCAACGGCAGTAGCGCCATCTCTCGAAAACCACTATAGCTACGGAAATACCGTTGTGTCAGCAAATGTATAATATACTACCCCACTGACAGTAGACTCAAAAAAAAGTTTTGCAATCTTCCTAATTAAATAATAATTTTATTTTAAAAGAAAATAAATTTATTGATTTCTCCTAAATTTATGACTAAAGGTGGAAAATTTAGGTAATTGTAATCATCTTTCTAACAATTTTTAAATATTTATTTCTGAATAGATGGTATGGAGACTCTGGTTTGTTTACATTACCTATATACCAGTGGCGTAGCCAGCGTTTGGGGCGGGAGGGCGATTCGAAGTCCTTTTTAGTTTTTTTTTTAAATACACATATTGTCATATCAAGTATAAAGTATTTTAAAAAAAAATTGTTAAAACCGGCATTTCCAATTTAGTGATTTTTTTTTTGGTAGCATGCCTTTTTTCCAGTGGCTTCGTCACTGGTTTGTACCCACTTACTAGTTCCTTGTTTTCGTTTAAAAAACAAATTATTTGTTTTGTCGTTTTAAATCGTTTACAGAATTAAACACTAATTCTTACACTGGATGATTCTTATTTGATAATATTTAATTTTTTTACAGCAAATCAAAACAGGCATCAATAGTAAGTCCAAGCCGGCTACATTTCCAATTAAATTATCTCTGTCACGGAAAACTATATCACCTACAAAGAAAATGAAACCACCACAAAAATCTGTAGGTAAATTTTCTACAATAAAGGAAAGATCTCCTATGAAACACTGCTCGCCACCTCGAAAATATCAAAAACAGCAATTTCTCTATACCGTTACTAAGGAGGATAGCTCTCCTAAAAGACAACAAAGTCGTGGTTACCCAGAGACGTTATTAGGTGGCCAAAACAAGAAGTCAATCAAAGAAAATAAAGAAAACTTGTCACCCTCTTATCAACAGCTTTTAAGCAACGCAAGTGCCTCTTTTACTTCACCTAGTAATGCTACTTTCCTTATGGAAATAAATAATGAACAGCGCAGAGATACATACACCTTGAATGCAATGGTCGAGCGCCGAGAAACATATACTTTGCAGGCTGACAAAAGAAATATAATTCAAACCGAAAACGCTTTTATTGATGCTACAGATACTTTTACTGTTGAAAACGTAGAAACCTCTCCGAATTTTAGTGATAGTTTAGAATCGCCCAGCAGAACTGTAGTCTTAAGAGAGCAAAATAATCAATGGGATACAACTCCCTCTTTAAGAAGCATCCGTAATAGAGATGCCATAATCACACAGAAGCGGTCTCCAAATTTCGATTATAAGTTAAAAATTATTGAGAATTTTGCTTTTTCCCCGGCTGTGTCTCCTTACCCAACACCTAAACTTTCTATGCCAACAGCGTGCTCTTCAACCAGTACGCCTTCTTCCCAAAATAACTCGTATGGAAACACTGGAAGGTTTGGTACGGAATTGTTTCCACAAGTCGACCATAGTTTCGGACTGAATGGTAGTAACGAAACGTTCACTAAAATGAATACCACTTCGAATACCTACACCAAAGGTAACTCAAGTTTTGAAACCTATATTGTAGGAAATACGAGTTCTGGAACGTACGTCAAGGATAGCTCGATTGGCAACGTTGAATATTTAGAAGTATCTCCAATTTCAAGTCGGCTTCGTCAAAGTCCCTCCCCGCTTCCTTTCAAGCTAAATACTTTTGAATTTCAACCTGTTTTCGAAAACGTTAATGAAGCACGGAAAGCACGAAATTTATCATCAATCGCAGAAGAATCTTGTGCTTTTAATGAAAGCTCCTTAAGAATTGGATCTAAACGCAAGACGTTGGATTCAAGCAGTTATCCATTGAAACGAGGGAAAATTAGCCCCAATTCTAATAAAAATTGGTCAAAGCAAGGCGGGGCAGCATACAGAATTGCAAAGGCAACAACTGGTCTAAATTTGGAAAGATTCGTAACAAAAGGTAATACAGTAGAGCCGTTACTGACCGTTAAGGATACTAATATAAAATCTGTGATTATTCAAAACCCGTTTCTCTACGCTAACATAATTGATCCGTTTATGACGTCTCAAATTTATGGCAGTGACGGATGGATAGAACAACAAGAGTTGCATTTTAAAAAATGGCTTAATGCACTGTTAACTCCTCCTAAAGAACTCGACGCCAAAACTGAAGTAGATGTTGCCGTGGTATGGCAAGAATGTAAGAAAAAAGATGTTTCCGAAGCTCCTACAAAAGAGGTTTTGTCTTTCAATTTTCACACAAAAAACAAATTGGATTACTTAAGGAAGCAAGCTCAAAATCTTTTTAGATCGAAGGAGATTAGTGATGTTTTACAAAAGGTATGTCTTGCAGTTGAAACTGGCAAACTGACAATACGCGAAGATAAGGATTTGCATCTTAATTTAAAGCTAAAATCGGACATGGTACATTTAATTATGAGTTACAATCCTCTGTGGTTAAGAATTGGTTTAGAGACCATTTATAACGAAATAATTCCTTTAAAATCGAATTCTGACACTAACGGGTTGGCTCATTTTATCCAAGAAAGATTTTTAAAGGACCCACATTTAATTAAAAAACACAAGACCCCATATACTCCTAAATATTCTTCAGATATTAAGAAATTTATGTTGAAAAAGTTCTTGATCCTGGTATATTTTCTTGACAGAGCCAAAAATACCAAGCTTATTCAACATGATCCTTGTTTGTTTTGTAAAAATGCACCGGATAAAGAAAGTAAACTTATTCTTACACGCTTTGCAAGGGATGTATTGTCTGCTGTAGGTGACATCACAAAGTATTTAAAATGTTTAGGCTATGTGGTAACTCACGTTCAATCTTACATTCATGAATTTGATTATGCTGTTAAGAATCTTGGCGTTGACCTACGTGATGGTGTCAGACTTGCAAGAGTTATGGAAATTATACAAATGAGAAGTAATTTAACTAGCAAGCTTAGAGTCCCGGCAATTTCACGGCTGCAGAAGGTTCACAATATGCAGCTCGTCTTTAAATCATTGCAGGAAAGTGGTTATGAAATACAGTACGAGATTTGTGCAAAAGATATCGTTGATGGACATAAGGAGAAAACTTTGTCGTTCTTATGGCAAATAATCTATAAATTTGAGGCTCCATTGATGGTTACCAGCGCTACCACCATTCAGACTTGGTTTAGAAGTCTTCCTATAATTTTAAAGAGACTTAAGTTACGCAGAACTTACAACCAACGCGAGGACGCCGCTAACAAGATTCAGCAGTGGTACAAACGACAGAAATTATCAAGAACTTATTTTATATTAGCAAAATTATTACAGACTTTCATCCAAGAGCGAAAAGAAAATGTTGCTGCCATTAAAATACAGAATTTCTTCAAAATGGTAATTTGTCGAAACAAATATTTAATCCAATCCAATGCTATAAGAAAGTTCCAGGCCTGCGCCCGAGGATGGCTTATTAGACATAATTATAGGCGTAGAATAATTGCAGCGAAAATGATTCAGAAAGTATGGCGACGATATATGTGTCGAAAGCAATATACAAATTTGAGAAGCGTTGTTATTTTTATTCAAAGAAAATTCAGGGCCAACCGAAAAATGAGGGAAAATAAACGGGCCTACGATAAGCTAAAGATGGCTGTAGTGAATATTCAAATCAGGTATAGGGCCAATGTAGCACGGAAAAAGTGCAGGAACGATTTTATTGCCCTTAAAGGTGCAGTTATTAAAATACAAAGCTTTTTTAAAATGTACACTCAAAAGAAACAATTTTTACGGCTCTTACATTACACCAGAATTATTCAGAATAAATATAGAGCACAATTGGCCATGAAAAAGGAAAAGTCTAACTATTCCAACTTAAGAAGTTCTGCCGTTGTTATTCAGCAGCGGTGTAGAGCTTATTTAAAAATGATTAGATGTAGGAAAGAATTTCTGTTAAAAAAAAATGCATCAGTAAAAATACAAAACTTTTACAGAATGTATACGACACGAAAACGTTTTCTACAGCTTCGATCCGCTGCTAAAATAATCCAGATTAGATTTAAAGCTAATGTTATTATGAAAAAACAAAAGCATTGCTATGAATCTCTCAGAACTAGAACTATATTTATTCAGCAACGATTTAAAGCAAACTTAAAAATGAAAGAATGCAGAAGAGATTTTCAAGCGCTTAAAACGGCAACCGTGCAAATCCAGAGCATCTATAGAGGGCGCAAATGTCGTAAACGATTCTTGGCGATTCGAAAAGCTACAAAAGTTGTGCAAGAAAGATATAGAGCTTTAAAAGCAACGCAGAAGGAGTGTCTTCAATATCAAACCTTTAGACAGTCAGTTATATTTATCCAGAGAAAGTTTCGTGCCAATCGATTGAAGAAGAAAGCCGTTTTAAGATATAGTTACATCCGCCAATCGACCATTAGGATACAAAGTTATTATAAAATGTGTGTTGCTAGAAAACGTTTCTCAAAGTTAAAAAATGCCGCTGTGAGGATACAGCAAAGATTCAGAGCCCAGAGAGTTATGAGAGAACAAAAAATGACGTACCAGAAGCTGAGAAATGCAACTATAGTACTACAGCAAAGATGGAGAGCTAGAAAGGTGTATTTGCAGGAGCATCGCCGCTACTTGGAATTAATAAAAGCTACCATGGTTATACAGCAAAGATTTAAAGCCAATAAGCAAATGCAAATTGATAGAGACAGGTATTCTGAAGTTAAAGCAGCTACGGTAAAAATTCAAATTTGGTTTAGATCTATATTATCCATGAAAGTTTGTAGAACTAATTATCTTAAAATGAAGAGGTCTGTTCTTGTTATTGAAGAAAAATACTTAGCCTTGAAACTAATGCGCATTGCCAGCAGACGATATGCGAAATTGAAACAAGCTACTGATTTCGTTCAACAGAGGTATAGAGCTAAGATCCAAATGAGAGTTGAAAGAAATAATTATTTGGCACTAAAATCTGCTGCAGTAACACTACAAGGGTGGTATAGAACAAGGAAGTTCCGGTTAGGCTATAAGAAGCTAAAGGAAGTTACTGTATACCTTCAAGCTAAATATAGAGCAGCGAAGGCTATGAAGTCTCAACGTTCTACTTTTATAAAACAAAAGAATTCCGCTATAAGAATTCAACAATGGTACAGAGGAACAATTAAAATGAGGCATTGTCGAAATTACTATAAGTCATTAAAGTTAGCTGTTGGGAAAACCACGGCGCGGTATCAAGCTAAGAAATTGATGGAGCAAGACAGAAAGTATTATGAAAGTCTGAGAAAGTCAAGTATAACAATTCAGAGACGATACAGAGCTATCTTAATGATGAGGGTATTGAGGAAGAAGTTCATCGATCTGCATAATGCTGCAATTGTAATCCAAAGAAGGTATAGGGCTAAGAGAGCATCTAAAAGAGAAAAAGTAAAATATCAAGAACTGAAACAAGCCACCATCTGTTTGCAAAGGCAGTATAGAGCACTAAAATCTATGCAACAGGAAAGAGCAAGATGGACTTCTTTAAGAGCGAGTATAGTATCTATTCAGCGTTACTATAGAGCTAAAAAACAAATGGTTACAACTAGAAACAATTATAATCAAATAAGAAATGCTATAGTAACGATTCAACAATGGTACAGAGCTCAAAAGTCAATGATTAAACATAAACAACAATATCGAGAGCTTAGACATGCAGTTACTTTTATTCAACAAAAGTTTAGGGCCAATATGTTAGCAAAACGGAATCGAGAACAATATCTTAAGCTCAGAAACTCGGTTCTCAGAGTTCAGCAACAATTTAGAGCCCAAATGATAATGATAGTAAAAAGAACCGAGTATACAAGATTTAAGGCAATAACTGTAATGGTACAAAGAAAATATAGAGCCACAGTTTTAATGAGAAAGGTCAGGGAAGATTTTTTTGTTTTAAGGAGAACAACTATAACCATTCAAAGGCGATATAGAGCAACGAAGGCTATGATATCGCAGAATTTGTACTACAAACAACTTAAAGAAGCTGTGGTTTTTATACAGCGAAAATTTAGGGCCAATGAGCTTACCAAAATTCACAGAGCGAACTATCTGAAACTAAGAAATGCTGCAATAGTCATCCAAGGAAGGTATAGAGCTAGACGGTCTATGTTATCACACATGGAAGTGTATTCAAGAATCAAATGGGCTGCTTTAGTGATCCAGCATAGATATAGGGCTCAAGAAGTAATGCGAACAGAGATGTTAAAATATAGGAATTTAAAACAGGCAACATTCATCATACAAAGAAGATTTAGAGCTAAAGTAATGGGAAGAACTATGAGAAAGTGGTTCTTAAAATTCATAAACTCACTCAGGATTATTCAGAAACATTACAGAGCTTACTTATTGATGAAAAAGGAACGAAAAATATTTTTGGAAAAATATGAAGCTGCGGTCGAGTTACAAAGGCTTGCCCGAGGCTACTTGGTTAGAAGAAGGTATTCGCCGCTCCTTACCCCAGCTGCTGTTGAAGCAAGAAGACTTTTAAAAATACAGGCAGTTGCAGCTGTTAAAATTCAGGTAAAACTATATAGTGTATCTTGGAAAGTCCGTACCAAATGATTACTTTTTATTATAGATTTTATACAAAAAAAAGTTACTCGTTATACAAGGTGTCCGGAAATGATGAGCCAAAAACTTAGAGGCTAATTGTGGCCCGAAAATAAATGCTACTTCTTCCTATAACATTTTTTCGAAAATTGATTATTAACCGAGTTTCAGGGTGTTAAAGTTAAATTTTATTTACACTATTTTTCGCATTTTGTAGAGGGCGCCAAATATGTCAAAAAGCACAAAAAAGTTGGGACCATTCAAATTAAAGTATAGGTGCGTATGTGGCGCCTTCTACAAAATGCGATAAAACTGTGGGCACATTTGTATTCTTCATCCGGAAAAAGCCCCATATACGAGATTTCGTCAAATATTATGTGCGTGGCCAAAGGTATTGCAAATAAAATTTAACTTTAACACCCTGACACTCCGTTAATAAGGTAGCATTTATTTTCGGTCTACAATTATCCCCTAAGATCTTGTAAAACTCCAGATAGAAAAATGTACATTTCTAGCCTACGCAACGAATACAAACAGCCTTTCCCACCTCTTTCCGCCATTATTGCAGCATAGCCAGATTGTCATATTTATCGCAAAGATATCTTGCAAAATCCCAATTAAAAATTTGTTGATTTGACAATTACAACTGGTTTAAGGTTAATCCGCAATTGCTCTTAAAATAAATTTATTTCCCAATAATTTTACTATAAACTGTGAAAAGGCGATGAGAGATTCTTTAAAAAAATATTATTATACTTAAAAATATCAACCGAATCTTGAACTAATCCGACTGTACTCTGGCAACATCTATTTTTATTTTATTGTGCGCTAGGATCCCAAAAGACTATTTAGCCATCTGAAATAACCAGACTTCAACATTGTTGCCATTCAGCCAATAAACATGTAGTTGTCTCTTCCACCCATTACTGATTTTCAATAACATTTCGCACAATCACAGCTTCACTTTCCAAGAGTTTTATAACTGGATATCCCCTAAATTTTTTCGCTCATCATTTCCTGACACCCATATTTCTGAGAAGCTTGTTAAATTAAAAATAAATTATATTATTAAAAAATATATAGGGTGACCCATTTAAAAACGAGCAATTTTTTCCTTGTTAAACTTTTGAACGTAGAAAAAATCCGTACGTCTCTGGATTAATACGGGAAAACTACAAAGGGAACATTTTATTTCTTTTTAATAATTAAGAAAATAGAACACTGCTGCGAAAATCGCATCCTTCTATCTTTACTAATAACGGAGATACCCCGTAAAACCGAACCGAATCGAAAAATGTAAATATTTTGTTGCATTAATAGGTAGAACATTTTCGTAGTGCCCCTTGTGATTTAATATTATGTTATCAGGCAACATGGAGGGGATATCTGGTGCGAAAATCCAATAACCAGGTTATAGCTTCAATAAGAAAAATGAGACGAGAAATTCTAAATGAAACCAGATCATCAGTGCCGACTCGCACATTGGGGCAAAGATGCGAAATGGCCATGCTTTGCATGACAAGTAGGAATTCATCTCTGCTTATGGTTATTAAAGCATTGGAGGATCTAGGTATGTATGGTCGTTAACTTTTTATTTTCCACCCCGGATAGCGCACTACGTTTTAAAAACGTCCATATTATGATTATCTTTAGCCTGAACGTCTTTGGCGTACTCTGGATGTAAAAAACACATTTTAAAGATGTCACTACATCAGCGTATTTAAGATGACTTGTGCGGATGTAATAAAAATAAATACCTTCGATGCTCAACTGGAGAGAAAAATGGACTCTCCAAAAAGATGATGTTAAAAACGGGCCTTTAAAATTCCTTACCTTGGATACTCGGAGAAGGGTTTCAGCAGGCCTGCTTGGGGTATCTCCTGGTTTCGTTATTTGCGGATGCGGGTGATAAAAATGAAAATTATATTCGTTCACTCCCGAAAACAGTCCGGTCGGATTCACGGAATTAACTCGACTCTCTGCATGCATCGCCGTAGTGTAGTACGGAACCTTAAAGGCGTCCATGCACGCGGAGATATGAAAAATAAAAATTTGTAGGTATTGAAGTATTGAAGGTTGAATGTTGAATTAGAAAGAAAATGTGAATTAATAAATAAAAAGTATAAAGTAAACTTAAATGCAATTAGATAAATGTAATTAACACACGAACTAAATTAACTTGGACGACACACGCTTGTGTGGACGGACCATTTCCGCCCACCAAAATACGTAGTATTTTAATTAGGTAGGTAGAGGACAGAGTTTTAGCGCCGGTCGTTTAAAACTACCATTGGCCGTCTGAACCTTAGCGACTCTGACAATACCGTCGGGGCCAGGATAGGTCTCCACTATACGCCCCAGAGGCCATTTAAGTGGTGAAGTAGTATCCTGTTTAATAATAACAAGGGTACCTGGTTGAAGATTGAAGGAAGGTGAGGTCCACTTGGCTCGTTGATGTAACGTGTGCAAATATTCATTAGACCATCGAGCCCAAATATGCTGATGGATGCGGGTAACAACTTGCCATCTCGAAAGCCTATTTAGGGGAAGATCGAGAAGGTCAGGTTCCGGGGGGGCGGTCAGAGGCTCTAAGGTCAAAAAATGACCTGGGGTAAGGGCACTTAAATCGTTGGGGTCATTACTAACTGGAGTGAGCGGTCGCGAATTCATGATAGCCTCAACCTGAATAAAAACTGTTGATAGCTCTTCAAAAGTAAGAATCAAATCTCCAACAACCCGGAGTAAATGGGTTTTGATAGATTTGATATTGGCCTCCCAAAGGCCTCCAAAATGGGGAGACGAAGGTGGATTAAAATGCCAACTAATAGTCTCTTTCACCGCAGCTGCCTCGGCGTATTGATCCAGCAGTTTACGAGCCTTGACAAAATTTGTTCCGTTATCGGAATAGACATGCGAACATCGACCACGACGACCAATAAAACGCTTAAATGCAGCAAGAAAGGCGTCGGCCGATAACTCGGAAACGAGTTCTAGATGAACAGCCTTAACGGATAAACAAATAAAAAGACAAAGATAAGCTTTTAATGTTTTGGCACCACGAGTTTTAGACATGGTGATAGTAAATGGGCCTGCGTAATCAATACCAACGTGAAGAAAGGGTTTAAAACGGGAAACCCTTGCTAAAGGCAAATCGCCCATTGGAGGAGCCGTAGCAGTAGGGTGAGTCTTAAAGCATCTTACACAGCGTGACAAAACACGTCTGATGGAACGTTTAGCGGATAATATCCAAAACTTTTGTAAAAGTAAAAAATGAACAGTTTGTATCCCCGCATGGAGATACTGCAGATGAATAGATTCAATAATTAAGTCAGTTAGAATACTGCGACTAGGAAGAAGTGCGGGAAATTTACGATCATAGTCAATGGGAGCGTGTCTTAGTCGACCTCCCACTCTCAAAATTCCTTGGTCATCCAGAAAGGGTGAAAGTTTACGTAAAACTTTAGGAAGTGGTTGCCCTTGACCAAGAGCGTGAATTTCAAGTGAAAATTTTAATTCCTGAGTGCGTTTGACAAATAACAACAGTGCCTTGTGAATTTCAAGGGGAGTAAGAGCACCTGTAAGGGGGGGATGGTTGCGGATTTTAATTTGGCAATTATGAATAAATCGTAGTACATATGCTAAGATGCGGGATAAAGTATTAACCGAAGAATGGGATTCAACTAAGGAATCAAGAAAGTTAGGTGAAATAAAGGCAGCGCAAACTAAAGGACGCTCTTCCACAGTAACTTCTGGAGTAAGCGGAATGTCAGGATAATCCATAGTGGGGAAGTTATGATAAGAAAGAACGGGTGCCGCCCACCATAAGGAACAATCAAGTAACTCGGATGGTAGCATTCCCCGGGAACCCACATCAGCAGGATTATCCGAAGACGAAATATAAAACCAATTCGAAGGAGGTACCTTCTCGTGAATAGCAGAAACTCTATTCCCGACAAAGGTACGCCATTTGTGCGGTGAGGATTTGATCCAACTGAGAGCAACAGTGGAATCAGAATAACAGTGAACCTTTTGAAAGTGTACTTTTCCTTCAAAAGCGGTTAAAACGAAAGAAACCAAACGAGCAGCTAGAACCGAAGCACAAAGCTCAAGTCTAGGCAATGAGACTCGTTTGAGTGGTGCAATCTTTGCTTTAGAACAAACAAAATGCACTGAAATATTATTGGAAGGTGAAAAGCATCGAATATATAAACAACTACAAAATCCCTTTTCACTTGCATCTCCAAAACAATGTAGTTCATAATGAGATGTTCCCTCCGGAAAGAGCAGACGGGGCAAATTAAACGAACTTAAACAGGACACATCGTTCAGATAACGGTCCCAAAGCCTTACAATTTCTTCGGGGGGTGTTTGATCCCAATCTAACTTTAAAGTCCAAAGTCGTTGAATAAGATGTTTGAGGAGAAAAGTTATCGGCGAGGCTAGGCCTAAAGGATCAAATATTCGAGCAAGATTAGATAAAAGGTTCCTTTTAGTGCAAGGTCGATCTGGAAACTTCACACAGAAGCGAAAACTATCAGAAGAAGCATTCCATTCTAAACCCAACACCTTTAAGGAAATTTCATTTGAAGGAGAAGAGTCAAAACTTACTGGATCTATTGCTACAAGGGAAGAGGGTAAGTGACTTAAAAGTTTAGGATGGTTGCTTGACCATTTCTGAAGTTCAAAACCTCCCTTATGTAGCAAAGAAGTTAGTTCGTTTTGAAGAATTAAAGCACGCTCAAGCGAGGAGTCACCTGTGACTATATCGTCAACGTAGGTGCTAGTGCGTAAAGCTTCAGCAGCTAATGGATAAGACGTTCCATCTTCCTCCGCTAATTGCAGAAGAGTGCGGATGGCAAGATAAGGTGAACAAGTAAGGCCATAAACAAGGCGGTTGATGCGAAATTCCTGAACAGGGTCAGTGGGAGAAAAACGCCATAAAATGCGTTGATAGTCCTGATGCTCAGGAGTGATAACAATCTGACGGTACATTTTGGTAATGTCCGCAGTTAAAACAATTTTGTGGATGCGGAAATTAAGCAAAATTGTAAAAATGTCATTTTGAAGTTTTGGACCAATATAAAGTTGATCATTGAGAGAGGGTTGATTTGGTAAATGAGCTGAACCATTGAAAACCACCCTCAATTTAGTAGTCAAACTATCTGGTTTGATAACACAATGGTGCGGAAGATAAAATGAATTGTGAGAAAAACCAGAGGCGGGTTCCATATGGCCAAGATCAAGATATTCTTGAATAAAATTACGATACTGATCATAAGTTTGCGGGTTTTTAAGGAGCCTGCGCTCTAATGAATAAAAGCGGTTAAGGGCAAGAGGACGAATTTCTGGAAAAGAGGGTTTATCGTCTTTAAAAGGAAGATTTAATATAAATCGTCCGGACTTATCACGCCTATAAGTGTCCATGAATAATTTTTCGCATTGAATTTCGTCAGGAGATAAGCATTTAACCTGTGGAACTTCCTCTAACTCCCAAAATAATTTAACTTGATTCTCCAAAGAGGCAGAATCTTCAATATGACAAAACATCGTAGTAATCGAGGTAGTGGGACAGGGCTTTTGAACGGTTCCCATTAAGATATATCCAAAAATGGTATTTAGAGCATCAGGGGCTCCTACGCGTCCTGGGATACGCCCATCTAGTAAAACCTTAGAAAATACATCAGCGCCTAGTAATAAGTCGACAGAACCAGGAACATGAACCTGATTATCGGCCAGGCGAATGTTTGAAACATGGGGCCAAGTTTCAATTGGAAGTTTATAAGTTGGTAAATTATCACATATTTTATTAAGGATAAGCGCATCAATAGAGAATATAGGATTCGTTTGTTGAAATGGACGAAATGAAATAGTTACTCCTTGATTTACCAATGTATTCATGGGTCCTAAGCCATTTAAATTGACTGAACTTTGTACAGGGTGAAGTCCGAGGCGTTTAACACATTTTGAAGTTATAAACGAGGTCATGCTTCCAGAATCCAAAAGACATCGGACGGGTTGATAAGTACCTCGGTTATCTAAGAGTTCGATGCGGGCGGTGGAAAGTAAAACACTAGATTTTGAGGAAGTAAAACAACTTTGTGTAGAATGTGATGCGGGTGTAGAATTTCCTTGATGAGTGGTTTGAACAGTAACCGGTATTGGCGATAAAGCTGTTGGGTGCGGTGGAGAGGTATTTTTTGAAAAATGTAATAACGTGTGATGTCTCTGACCACATGTATGACAACTACTTTCGGAACGACAAGTAGCAAAGCGATGGGTATGGCTTAAGCAATTAATACAAAATTTATGTGTTTTTGCGAATTGATAACGATCATAGGCTGTTTTATCTAAAAAATTCGAACATTTAAAAATTGTATGATCCGTTTTATTGCACACTGGGCATTGAGGATCGGAATTTTGCGTTTGAACTAGTAAGGCAGTATGATAAGGCGATTGAGATTTAGGATGCACAGGCTTTCGAAATGTAGGCTTGTGTTTTTTAAGAGGAAAATTAACATTATCCAGAGCCATACAATTCTTCATCAAAAAATCTGATAATATTTTATACGTAGGTAACGCCAGGGAATTATCATAGAATAGCTCAAATCTTGTAACAATTGCAATATCGACACGTTTCAGTATCATTTGGACTAAAATAAAGTCCCAATGATCAGTTGGTAGTCCTAAGTTTTTTAACGCTGCTATATTTTCAGCAAAAATATCTAACAAATTTCGAAGGTCATTTGAATTATCACAAGCTACTTTTGGAGCATTTTCTAAATTATTCCACAGTGTGGCAGCCATTAAACGAACGTTTTTGTAACGTTTGCAAAGTGTATCATACGCAATAGTATAATTTGTAGAAGTTACAGGAAGATGTTGAATAACAGATAAAGCTGAACCTTTAAGTGTAGAAAGCAAATAAGTAAATTTCTCACAATTAGCCAAAGTGGCATTATTATGTATTAAAGCATCATACATGTCAATAAAGGATTGAAATAAAGTTATATCACCTGTAAAACTAGGCAAACTAATTTTGGGTAATTGATTTGAAGTTATATTTCCACTAGGGTGCGAAGTACCCGCTGACGACTGAGAAGCTGATGCTGAATCAGACGGTAATTTAAATTTAATTGCTTTAATACCATAATAGAACAAATCAAATTCTTTTCGAATCGCATCTTCAGCCTCAAACTTCTCCCCATCATCGGCCACTAAACAAATAATACACTGGTGGCTTTCATAGAAGCCTGAATGCCTTTTTTCGATATTCTCCAGCATACATTTAAACCTCGCAACCTGAGTGGTATCACCTCCTTCAACCTGCTTTGCGACCTCATACATTTCTCGTAATTGAGAAAGTTCTATTTTGCGTAACGCTTGATATTTTTTAAGTTTATCGGACATTTTTACTCCAATAAAACCGTATTTACTTATAATTAACAATGCAAACTAGTTCACGTGCAACAAATTTATACGTATCTGAACACCTTTAAACTCTGTCTCCTACAAACCTAAAAAATGTATTAAGGAATTTGATAAAAAAACCGGTACGTTCGTCGCCAAGCAAATCTAATTCCAATGCGTGGAAACGGAACTGTATTAGTTTAATTTTTTAAAAAGCGTAATGAAATAATTATTGATTGATGAAAATTATTAATTTATAAAAATAACTTTTAAAACCAGAAAATATTTAGTCTATATCCGGTCTCGAAAGTGACCAAAATGACTTGTGCGGATGTAATAAAAATAAATACCTTCGATGCTCAACTGGAGAGAAAAATGGACTCTCCAAAAAGATGATGTTAAAAACGGGCCTTTAAAATTCCTTACCTTGGATACTCGGAGAAGGGTTTCAGCAGGCCTGCTTGGGGTATCTCCTGGTTTCGTTATTTGCGGATGCGGGTGATAAAAATGAAAATTATATTCGTTCACTCCCGAAAACAGTCCGGTCGGATTCACGGAATTAACTCGACTCTCTGCATGCATCGCCGTAGTGTAGTACGGAACCTTAAAGGCGTCCATGCACGCGGAGATATGAAAAATAAAAATTTGTAGGTATTGAAGTATTGAAGGTTGAATGTTGAATTAGAAAGAAAATGTGAATTAATAAATAAAAAGTATAAAGTAAACTTAAATGCAATTAGATAAATGTAATTAACACACGAACTAAATTAACTTGGACGACACACGCTTGTGTGGACGGACCATAAGACGTCTTAGTTTAGACGTCTTTACTACGTCAAAAAGTGGACGACGATAGAACCTATGTTTTTTTCATAAAAAATATAACTTTAATTATGAAGCATTCAATTTAATATAATTTGTGTGTTTTGCGAGGCCATCGTTTTGTACTTTTTTCTACATTATTGGCTTGTCTTGCAATAAATATAAAAAGGGTTTCATAAAACATTTATTATACAGGCCGCAACAAGAACCGGTATTGCCAGATGTACTAACTAGAGGTGGTTATATTATATATGGGAACAATACATTTTTTGTTTATATCAATTCTCTAAAAAATAAAATACTTATTATTTATTTGAAAGTAAAAAATATACAAATAACAGCGGTACGCCGATCTTTATTTCCATAAAGAACTAAGTAAATGTGACAATTCCAATTCTGGATTACGGTGCGGTGTTTATCCATTAAAATGGCGTGAACGTCATTAGCGAATTGGCGTTCGACGAGATTTCTAAACTACGCTTGTGATTGTGAATTGAGTTTATTATATTTATTTGGAGCTTATAATTCTGTTTGACAAAGATCCAGGTAAGTTAATTTTTATTAATTACTACACTTGCTATAGTGAACATGAGTATAAGGGATATCCATAAATATTTTGTGCAGTATTGTTGGCAGTGATGTGATCGATATGATAGATGACCTATCAGGGAAATGAAAAACCAAAAGATGCTAATTTATTGGTTACTGATTTTGTTTCTAATGCTATTAGTGTAATAAATAATGGTTTTTATGTTAATATTTGTATGATGTAGAATTAAGGGTTTCATTTGTGATGTGCCAGCTAAATCTTTTGCAAAATGTACGACTTATAATAATGTGAACATTTACTTTTAGGGTCTGCTGAGGTAGCTAATATAGCGTCAAGCTAGAAGGAAACTGAGGTGTCCATTCAGGCATGGCTACGACTGGCTAACGATAGGAAAAAAAACAGTTTAAATAATAAAATATACTCATGTAAACAAAAAATGGAATGAATAAAAATAAAGATATAGTGAGATCGCCAAGAACTGCAAGTTTCAGAGAAATTCACAACCTGTATATCATACCGATAATGCCGGAACACGACTTAAGGGAACGCCTTTAAGATGTCGTAAAACCATTTTAAAGTTTTAAAGACGTACAATTTTGTAACAATGTACGTCTTTAAGACACCTTTAAGATGTATTTAGGATATTAGCCGATGTTTTAAAGACGTCCTAAACATCTTTCACCAATATCTTTAAGACGTCTTAGAGACGCTCTCACTCTGGAGAAGGACTTCACGTGGGCGACATTGTTGTAAAATTTTTTCCTCCAAATGTAACCAGCATAATGCAACCAATGAACAAAGGCGTCCTCGAAAAAAAAAAATTATAGGCGTTTGTATCTTGAACATCTGTTAGAATACACAGAAAAGTATTATCAGTGCGATGAGAAAAATTACACTGAAAAATGTTATTTACTGGGTAAGCCAAGCTTGGGATTCTGTATGTGGTTCCACTATTAAAAAATCTTGGTCAAAAGTTATTGATATTGTAAACGATAATGACAGTGAAGATGATATTCCATTAAATGAATTGGCTTTGAAATGGAGAAGCCGTGGGAAATGTCCTCTTTAAATTTTGACAGCGAGGCAGAAGAAGAAGAACACAATTTATTTGAATTAATGCAAAACTTAAAAGGTTGCGAAAATGTGACAAGACAAGACGTTGTTGAATGGGTTACAGCAGATGATTTAGAAGAATAAATGAGTGTTGAAGAAATAACGAATGCCTTTCAGGAAACCGAAAAATCAGATGACGACGACGAAGCGGTGGATGAAGAGCCTCCCACTAAGATCTCTCATCAAGAAGGTTTTGCTTCTCTGGAAAAAGCTCTGAGGTATATCAAACAACAATCAAAGGCAACCCCAGCGGATTTGCTTCTTCTTAACAGTTTTAAAATAAAAACGTTAATAAACCGTTTAAAGTACATTTGTGTTTATTTTTTTAATGAATAAAAAATAAATCCGGATTATCCGAGTTTTCAGTTATCCGAGGAGGGTGTCCCCCATGTTACCTCGGATAATCGGGGTTCTACTGTAAATGAAAATATAATTGCGTAACATTCTATATTATATACTTTATTTGTTGAAATAATTTTTAATTTTAATTTAGCAAAAGCCGAAAGTAAGAAAACGTTTTTTCGACAACATACCATGTTTAGAAAAAAATGGTAATTTTTTTGTTACCTCGGGTAGAATGTCGATAATTTTGGACCAGCGTCTAATACAGATATATCTCTAATTGGTTTAGTTTAGAAAATAAATTAAATACAATTTTTATGTAAGCTATGTCAAATTTAAATTTTAGGAATGTTACATGGACCTAGATTTTATGCGCTACCCCGTACAATTAGACGTATCAGGACGTAAACTCTAGTCTATTTTTTATCATTTAAAAAAAATTATTAAAACTGGTTCATTTACTAACGAAATAATTGCTTATTAATTAGGAGGTGAATTTTTGAATATTCGATAATTAATTGGACTAGTGTATTATCTTTTCTCCTTTTCAGATTTTATTACAAGACACTGCCGCGACTCCTGCATTCGACTGAGTCGACTACTACCGGACCAGCTCTACATTATCATTACCTCAGTGGCTCGGTCACTCCCAGAAATGAGCGCTTGCAACATGGCCGTTTTTATTCTGATAAACTTCTATAAATATCCCCAGACGAGGGAGAATAGCTGGAATCCTGACTACATGGATGCCGTAATTAACGTCTTGTTGAACTGGTGCGATAAAGAACAGCCTCTGTTTTCTACCTTGTGTACCCTGTTGTGGCTGTTTTGCCACGAAAAAGAATGGAAAGAGGTATGTGCATATACAGGGAGGCTCATTCTTAAGTATTGCTATACCATATCGAGTTAAGAATTACTAATTCTTCCACAAACAATACGTGAATTTAACACACAAACACTAAAAAA
Organism: Barypeithes pellucidus; assembly: GCA_963991005.1. NCBI lineage: Eukaryota > Metazoa > Arthropoda > Insecta > Coleoptera > Curculionidae > Barypeithes > Barypeithes pellucidus. Next base: position 27,074,989 of record OZ022562.1, on the reverse strand, counting down.
CAACAAAGAATTTTATTTAACAACAATGACAAATATGACAGTTGTTATTCCGGTAGTGTCAAACGTGAAATCAGGTATGAAAGATGGCCGTTTTAATAAGGGCTTTATACAGTGAGTCCCAGAAGAAATGTCTAAATTCATTTAAAATTCAGCGGTAAGTTTTTTCAAAAAACGCTCGTACCCGTCGATTTTGATTTTTTAATTTTTTTTTTTTTGGTAATTTCATGTATACAGGGTAGCTCAAAAATAAGTTACGACCATCAACTTCATTTTTTCAAATGAAAACATATATTTTTTATTTCATTTTTGAATTTTGCATTGAATTCTAAGCATGTTTCATGTACCATGTCCTATACATAAACTCAACAGTTATTGAAAAAATTAGGATTGAACATATCTATAAGTAAGACCTGTTTATTAAAAAAAACACAACAAAATCAAATTAAATGTTGAAAATGTGCGCCATTTACGGCTTTACAATATCCAAGACGACCAATAAACTCTCTTTGCACGTTTCCAACCATTTCCGGAGTTATGACACGCACTTCTCTTCGGATCCTTTCTTTCAACTCCTGCATATTGTTTGGCCTGTTAAGAAATACTTTTGATTTGAGGTAACCCCACAAAAAAAGTCCAGCGGAGTTAGGTCTGGCGACCTAGCAGGCCATTCGATAGGTCCTCTCCTTCCAATCCACCGATTGGGAAAGGTTTCATCCAAAAATGTGCGCACAGTGGCCGCATAGTGCGGAGGAGCACCATCTTGTTGGAATATCAGTTCTTCGTCAGGGGAGTCTGGATCCAATGGATTCGGAAATAAAGCCACTAATGCTGGAATTAATTCTAGTTGGAGAAATTCGAAATATACTTGTCCAGTTAAAGACTGTTCAAAGAAAAATGGACCAATTACTCTTTCGCGTACGATTCCACACCATTCTTTTGACATATGGGAGGACGATCAGGATGGATTTCATTAAATAATTGGGCTGTTTCTATTTGAGTACGTGTTTTATCACCAAACCCAACCATGCATAGAATTTCAATTTTTTCCCGTTCCGTTAACTTCACCATTATTGTGAAAACCGCAACTTTGAAACTACGCTTGACAATAATTATACTTATTTGAAATAAAATTGTCATACAGTTTCTATGGAAATAAACGGTGACAGTGAGACAGTACACTCTTACTTATTGTGGAGCCCAAAATGCCATATTGCCAGAAGATTTGATAGATCGTTGGATCCTAATTTTTTCAATAACTGTTGAGTTTATGTATAGGACATGGTACATGAAACATGCTTAGAATTCAATGCAAAATTCAAAAATGAAATAAAAAATATATGTTTTCATTTGAAAAAATGAAGTTGATGGTAACTTATTTTTGAGCTACCCTGTATACATGAAATTACCACACAAAAAAAAAATTAAAAAATCAAAATCGACGGGTACGAGCGTTTTTTGAAAAAACTTACCGTTGAATTTTAAATGAATTTAGACATTTCTTCTGGGACTCACTGTATAAGAAAAAAAATTATACTAATGTTCAGAGAAAAAAAATTATACTAATTTTCAGAGCTCCCCGATTGTTTGTCTGGAAAGTTGTTTACAACATACCTAAGAATGTGAATTGTTTATTCTTCAAAGTATGTGAACCAAAGACGTATCCTCCTTGATTTAAGATAAGATTGTGTCAGTAAGGTGTCTGGCTTCGATAGCGCCTAAACAAACGCTCCATACAAAAGATGAATGGTTTACTAAGATGCATAACCTGAAAATATTTTGCAATCTACAGGGTTATTTTTTGTTAAATATGTCCTATACCTTATAATTTCTGAAATATTTTAAGATTTGTCTTAATTCAGGTAAAAATTCTGAAGAAGTTCTGATTACAGAATATAGTCGAGATAGCCTTGGAACAAAAAATAAATAATTTTCTTTAACATAGCTGTCATTATAAAGTTAGTGTTCTTAAATTTGTGGTTCATTACTGCTTAAGACTTCAATTCCTTTTGTTAACTTTATCGAGATAATAGAAATATGAATTTTTCCAAAGAGGAACTGGTTAACATGATCTATGGTTTGGGCGCAAGCGATAGAAATGCATTTCTGACGTCCAGAGTATACGCAGAACAATATCCTCATAGAACTCATCCTGATCGAAAATCGTTTGAAAGGTTAAAAGAGAGATTAGAAAGAATAGCGAGTGTTGATTACGAGAAACATGAAAGAGTTAAGCCAGCTACTAACGATGAAAATAAATTTATGGTTATGTTAAATTTAGTTGAAGATCCCCACAAAAGTACGATACAGCGTGGCCACGAATTTTCTTTCAGCGCATCATCAGCATCAAGGATTATCCGAATCCTTATGGGCACACGTAAAAGAGACCAAACTGCTGCCACAACAAGATAAAACATGAAAGCACGAATTAGGGAAGTTTTTCACCCAATTACTCTGAATATGTTGAGAAATGTAGGCGAATCTTTTGAAAAAATAATTCGGGCTTGCATCTTAAATTTAGAAGCTTGAACATAATTTATAATATTTTTATTATTATTCTTATTTGTTTCTTGTCAGCATTTCGTTGACAAGAAACAAATAAGAATAATAGGTCTTTTAAATATTGTTAAATTTGATTAATTAATTTAATTTCTTAGCCTTAGCTTATCCCAGCATCCTAGGTGCACTTCTTGTTTTATCAGTTTCACAGTCAGTTCATTTGAAAATAAATGTTTTTGTTCAAAGGCTATATCTTGACTAAATTCTGTAATCAGAACTGCCAATTTTTACCTGAATTAAGACAAATCTTAAAATATTTCAGAAATTATAAGATTTAGGTATAGGACATATTTAACAAAAAATAACGGTATTCGCAAGATACATCCATATGCCAAAAAATATATAGGGTGTCCTATTTAAAAAAATTAAATTAAAGCATATTTAAAATCGCTAAATTGTCCCAAGATCTAACGAACGCTTTGTATAAGAGAATTAAAAATTACTAACATAAATCGATATAAAGCACTTTAGGGTACCCACAATGTAAATCGCATTTGTTCAGGTTGTACCAATGGGTTGCTATGATTTTTATATCGTACCGTAATACGGGGTGTAATTGATCTTTGGGGGCGAAATTGATATCTGGAACCTTTTTAATATATTTCGTATTTTCTCAGGGTTAAAAACATTTTTAAAAGATCTGACAACATAGCAATTTAAAGTTATTTTGTGTCCGGCAGATTTCTAGTGCTGCTCCCCGTAAGTACATTTTTTCTAATAAAAAATGGTGCTTTTAAAGCCATTTTATATTTAATTGTTTTTTAAGGCTATATACTTTCACGTGTATACAAAAACTGGTCAAAAATCGTTCGGTTTTCTTCTTAAATCTCAATAATGTAATGCTTTCCTACAATACTAACATGGACGCCATTACTGTAAACATATGATTTTAAGCGGTATATTCAAATTTTTATAGTGGGGCCAAATTGATCATGTATACGGGGCGAAATTGATCTCGAGTCCGGGCGAATTTGATCACTTTGATTTTAAGTTTATTTATACAACTTAGCTGTTTTCGGTTTTTAGGCAATAAATATGGTAAGAAATTATGTAAGAAAGCCTGGGACACATTCCTATAAAGACAAGTGCCCACTTTGACCAATAATCTACCTGGCAGTGACTGGGTATATTCTCTGTTAAAGAGACATAAAAGTGATGTTACCCAAAAAATGGCGACAAATATTAAACGACCTAGAGCCGATGTTTCAAGAGAAAGTCTTAATACATATTTTGAGAATCTTCGAAAAGAATTGGAAAATAGTCTTCCTACGAATATTTTCAATTATGACGAGACCAATATTCAAGATAATCCCGGTCAAAAGAAAATGATATTTCGACGTGGTACAAAGTATCCCGAACGCGTTTTTAATTTTACAAAGTCAGGGACCACTATCATGATGTGTTCTTCTGCCTCAGGGATGCTTTTACCACCCTATATTATATACAAAGCCCATAAGATGTGGTTACAGTGGACCGAAAATGGCCCCAAAAGTTTGCCATGTTGTACAGGTAGATGTTGTTCTGCAGGAGCAAGATACAATCGCACCCACCATGGCTGGATTGACGCGCAATCGTTCACCGACTGGTTTACTATAACATTTTTGCCGCACGCTAAACGTCTAGAGGGTCGTAAAATTATAATTGGAGATAACTTATCTTCCCATTTTACTAACGAGGTTATTTCTTTATGTGAAGAACACAATGTAGGTTTCGTTTGTCTCGTTAAAAATTCAACCCATTTAACCCAACTCTTAGATGTTGGATTCTTCAGACCTTTTCAAATGGCTTGGAGAGAAACTTTAACTAATTGGAAAAATTCTCATCCTACATTGACTTCCATAGACAAGAAAGACTTCCCTCAACTTCTTAATACTACGCTTCTCCATATGGATCAAAAAACGCAAACAGAAAACGAATCTGGCGCTGCAAAAAGAATTATTATTTCCTCGTTTGAGGCCACAGGCTTATCACCATTTTGCCCAGAGCGAGTTCTAAATAAACTTCCAAGAGAAGATATAATAATAAACTAAGATAAACTAAATAAAACGTAACATCAAATAGGTAATGATCAATTTCGCCCCCATCAGTTATAAAGCAATAAAAATGTTACAAACTAAGAAACATTCATGGGGGTTAAATTGACTGTTGTGTAAATGATTTTCTATCATCTCAATGCACTAAATATACCCTGATCAATTTAACCCCAAGTAGAGCATGAAATTGATCGCGCATATTTAGATTTTTTACCGAAAAGTTATAGTCACACGATGTTGTGATTATCAGAAGTTTTCACTTTTATTGAAAGCAATCTAATTGACAAAAGTTCATAAAGATTACTTTAAGTTCCGTGGCAATACTTAAAAATTATTTTTTTTAACGATCAAATTCACCCCAGATTACGGTACCATTAAAAGGCACTAAAATTTCAGAAAAAAATTAATTACTTGACAACGCTGCATTTCAGTTCAAAAAAATTAAATACGGTTGTAACGCTCTTGGTCTGCTAAATTAGAATGTGGAAAAGATACCTAGTGTCTCATTTAAAAAAAATTATAAAATATTCCGTGCCACTTTTTGGGGCCACCCTGTAGATTGCAAAATATTTTATATATCTTTAAGAGTTTAGGCGCTATCGAAGCCAGACACCTTACCAACACACCCTGTATACAGGTAAACCTGGTTCCTAGGTAGAGAATCTACAGCTACATAATTAGGAGTCTAAGGGTTGAAATATTTTTAGGTGATATTGAGTGTCCCCAACATACAACTAAGATTCAACAAAATCCAAACACAGGTGCATCGCAAACAAAGCATGGTTATAAGGTCAAAACACGTTTGCAGTGCTTCATTTTTTGGTCCCGCAGTGAACACGAAGTTACCAAGCAGGGATGCGAACTGGGGTTTAGATTATAACAGGCCAAACACATTTACCAGTGCTCCATTTGCCATAGCAAATCTGATGAATATTTTGAATAATTAGTACGTGATTATGATTAAAGGTAAATTTAGTTATGATTTTAGACCGGGATACTTTAATTTTAATACTGTTTTTATGTTTATAAGTGCCATTATACTAAGTGTAGTACCTAAATTTTTATTTATTGCTGTATAGCTCTAGTGTTTCATTATATAATTTTTTATTGATTTTTTTTAATTTAGTTTATTTACTCTCGATTTTCTTAATGTCCAAATTAATACTAAAACCCGCTGGTGATTGCCCGGTAGATAAAGAGTACTACACTCTACTTTTCCATCAGTTGAGAGTCGTGCAAACCCTAAACAGCTACTTCTCTGGCAGTATGGTACGCCGCGTATTGGTTTGTATCATAGATATACAGGGTGTCTCTAAAAGGTCTGTACAAAATCTGAGCACATATTCCTGAGGCCAAAATAAGACGATTTAAAGCAACTTACCTTAGTCCGAAATTGCTCCGTTTCCGAGACACAGGGTGGTAAAGTTCAAGAATAAAAATGGATTTTTTAAAAAGTATTGAACATTTTTTAACGTATTACGTTAACTTGGTACCTGGGGTTTTTTGGGGGTGCGAAACTCGAATACGGATACCTTTTCACTGTGGCCATTAGAGGGCGCTTCATAATGCTCTTCTTATGGTTTAGAATGGCCATAATTTTTTTATTAGTGCAGGTTTTTCTTTTTTTTTGTGAAGGAAATAATTTTCCGAACATTATGAAACAAAAAAGGTACTCTTGTGAAAATCCGCTAAAGTAAGCCGTTTTTTAGATATTTCGGGTTTTAGTGAATAATTTTATTTTAAAAGTAAATTTAATTAGCATAAACTTTTAGTAATTGTTCAAAATCAAAGTCAATTCCGCATCGTTCTTTAATATGTTGACTTCATTTTGAATTCTTCCCCCATAACAGCGGAATGTTTTATTCGAAATAATTTTAAAATTCCGGTGCGGCATCGAACACTAAAAACCGAAATATCTAAGAAACGGCTCACTTTAGCGGATTTTCACAAGAGTACCTTTTTTGTTTCAAAATGTTCGGAAAATTATTTCCTTCACAAAAAAAAAGAAAAACCTGCACTGATAAAAAAATTATGGCCATTCTAAACCATAAGAAGAGCATTATGAAGCGCCCTCTAATGGCCACAGTGAAAAGGTATCCGTATTCGAGTTTCGCACCACCAAAAACCCCCAGGTACCAAGTTAACGTAATACGTTAAAAAATGTTCAATACTTTTTAAATAATCCATTTTTATTCTTGAACTTTACCACCCTGTATCTCGGAAACGGAGCATATTCGGACTAAGGTAAGTTGCTTAAAACGCCTTATTTTGGCCTCAGGAATATGTGCTCAGATTTTGTAGAGACAATGTCACCATTAAAGTAATATAAATATATTGATCGATTTAGGTAAAATTTGACTTCACCATAAGATTTTGCTTCAATAAAAACCAAAAATGACATAATTAAATGTGACCAAGCGGCTTCTGATAACTGCTACATTTTACATTTTCTTCATTGCTCGAATTTTCAAAAAAATTATTTGGAAAAGTTGTTTGTATTCTAATTTTATCCCCAAATACCAACTTTGAATCACTTATGATCATTTTTGTTTTCTATCTATTTGAGGCCAATCAGTGGCGGCTCGTGACCTATGATAGAGGGGGTTAAGAAGTATCATGAAATTATTTTAAAAATTTTATTTTTCTGTAACCATCAAATAATTATATTTTTCGGCGTTCTAAACGTAGGAAGAAAAAAAGCAATAAGAAAATACGTTAGGTAAAACATTTCTATTAATTTTTTAAATTTTACACAAGGAAATACAATTTTTGTAAAAAAAGAAAGGTTTTTTTTAGTGCTTAAACGTAAAGTCCATTCTTCGGTTTTTAATTGTAGAAAATTTATCGATAACAGCCCCATTAAAGTTTGGATTACCCTCTATACATTTTTTTTAATAGATAGCATTGCTAGGGGTGCCTTCCTTCATTCATAGAACTTCGCAAAAGTGTTTTTGTTCGTTTTAACGTTGAAAAACATCGTTCACCTTCGACCGTGGTCATTAGTATGGTAACAATTATTTGTAAAAGTGTAAAGGTGGCAGAAAATCTGCGCTGAAGATTATTTTCTATTCCATTTTTTGTCAAGGCAGGCTCTGCAACGCCGCGACCAAACAACAAACAGGGAAAACAAAACAAAGGGTTAGTTGTGCTGCATCCACAAATCCAGTTATTTTTTCATATATTTCATTTTTAAACATTCTAATAATGTCCCTAGATTTACCCATTGTGGTCTGCGTTACGTTAATTTCGGGTTTAGGTCTAAACTCAAAGTGCTAAAGTTATTTTTTAAATAGTATACCGTCAAACAATTCATTTTAACTTAATAAATATGTAATATTAAAATATTGAAACATCCACGCTCGAATTACTACTACATACATGTGCGAACAAACATACAAAGGCGTACTCCAAAATCGTACGACTTTTCCATGTAAAATTGCCATATCCCCGCTATCCCCCGCCACCTAATACCAGCCCGGTGAGACTGCTTATGGGGGGGATCGAAACACGTAAGAAGGCCTTGGACGTGATGCTAAGCCTACTCTGCTCCATACGCTCACAAGTAACCTACTTTTATCTATCTGTTTCACTCTATCATTTAAGCGTCAATATCAGACTTACGTAGAGTTAATATGGAAAGTCCAAAAGTGAGTGTTTATGCAGGCGACTTGATCCTGGTCATATTTGTCTCACTTTACTGAATTAGGGAAGGTTGCTGCAGACAGAGACAGGCATAGAATGCGAACAGCTCGAATTGTTAAACAAGCTAACTTCCGTCGTCTGGCGGGCATGGAAATCAAGCAACATCTGATATGATTTAAAATGGTGGAGAAGACGCATCTTTAAATTTTAAAATATTTTTAATATTCTAATCTTTTACGAGAAACGTCGTTTCCTTTTTGGTGCAAGTGAGTAATTTGTAATTGAAATATTCATTTAGTCATCTTTACTGAGAGTAAGCATCGATAATAATTTCTTTCCATAAATCATATTGTGCCCAAAACATATGTTCGGACGTGAAGCCTGAAATATTTGCTAGGACCTAGAGCCCAGTTGAAGATGGTAAAATATTTTATGTAAATTATGATTTACTTCCTATTTTTTAATAAAACTACTACTATTTCTGAAGTTTAATTTTTCATTTGTAGTTACGTTACTAGTTCAAAAAATGATATAAGAGTGTGTAAGGATTATTTTAAAGATATTTACAGCTTAAAACATGTCAGAATCCTAATATTTGATTTTCACTACTTAAAATCAAATAAAAGGGCTTTGAATGTTTTTTGTTGGTTAAATGTCACTTTAAAATATTGACAGTAATAAAAGATTTCTACAAAAGTGACATTTGAAAAGCACGTGCGTTTGTCAGCTGATTCCAGACGTAATGGATACCTGGTTTGTTCGTTTGTTCATACTTGCTTCGATGTGTTAACACGGCTGTTTGTCTTCTTCTTGTTTATAAGTATTCGTTGCCTAATACTAAAGAGCAGTGGCGGCTCGTGGTCAATCTCATTGGGGGGTCATTACGCTATATGCGATACAAGAATAGTATATTAAAGTACAAGTACTTTATAGGTACTATTTTTTCTATTTTAAGTTTTCTTAATAAGAAAAATCCATATTAAAAAAATACATGCTATACTTGTATAACTTTCGTAAATATTTATGTGAAAATTTTATGTTGGTAATATGTACTATCAAATTATGATTTTATAGCATTTGATAAATTATCCATGTCTATCATTTTTTCGCAAAACTGAAAATTTTCTTAAATAATTAAACAATATGAACCAAGATGATTTTAATCCTCCTGAGTTAACGGAAATTGCAAAGCTTTAAATTTGTAAAATATTGTAGTGCTGTGTTCAGCTTTACAAAGAAAGTAAACTTGACAGGTGTGACGTTACTTTAGAAATTATTTCTGCAAACAAACATAAAATATATGACCTCAAATTACCAACCTTTAAAAAAGAAAAAAAATGATTTCGAGACAAGCTCAGTTCGATACTAAAAACGGCATCGAATTAGCTTGGAGTTGATAACAATATAGAAAAAATTATTTTTTTAAACTATTTTAAATTTTAGATCAACCCTTCGGTCTTTAACATTTGCAAAATGAGTTATAACACGCTCATTAAAATTAGCAATACTATTTATAAATGGTTTTTCTATTCGTATTAAGACAAATTATTACAACCAAAATTAATGTAGACTAAATGTTGCGCGACCTACGACCTACGTCCAACCTGGAACCTGCCATCTCTTTTCCAAGCATTTAATAATTACTAATGATGAGACGACATAGGTTCGTAGGTACATTTTATTCAGATTTTCAATAAACCGGGCTGTTGACCCAGCGGCGGTAAACTTCGCGTATGTTTCTCCCGCTTGCCGGAATCGTCAGAGCTCGGCTAAATTCGTTTCCATTTAAGCTATCGTGGTCAATTAGTGGCTCCAGCCCGTTTTGAATCGCACTACACGTTTGCGTTTACGGGGGCGTTTCAAATATTATAGGTAAATTATTATAGTAGGTACATTTGTAGTAAATTCTAATTTAAAAAAAAGTTTTATTTCCTAAATTTTTATAGGGAGGTCATTGACCCAATGACCTAATGGAGGAGCCGCCGCTGCTAAAGAGAAACTACATTATGTGCCTGTGCCTTTAAGCGCATATGCGAGCATTTCTCGTCATCAATCTAACGCCGGCCGGATCGGCCACGGTGAGAGCCGCCTATATACAGTTTGGTTTGACGGTACTATAAAATATTAGGCAGGATCGGACTTTATACGATAAATAATATTAAATGAATATAAATTAATATTTTTTATTCGTTTTGGGGGTGCACGTGCGCTTGTGCTCCTGTGGAAGAACCGCCACTGAGGCAAATATCTATTTTCATTGAAAAACGGAAGTCGACCCGACCCTACCACCGTAGATCTTAAATACCTTGCAATAAATGGAAATATTACAATAAAAGTGCCGTTGTTTATAAGTAAGTCTTTATTTTATCTCATCTCGGCCAAAAATAGGAAACAAAAATTATTATAAGTGATTCAAATTTGGTATGTAGGCATCAAATTACAATACAAAGAGCGTTTCCAAATACATTTTTTTAAAATTCGATCAACAAATATCATTTTTTGACATTCTGTGGAGAAAATGTCAAATTTGACAGTTAACAAAAGCCGCATGGTCACATTTAATTATGTAATTTTTCGTCTTGATTCAAGCCAAAAAATTATAGCAAATTTAAATTTTACATAAATCGAAAAATACATTTGTTCCCCATATGGTTCCAACTTTAATCAGGTTCACAGTATAATATAAGTTAGAAGATGGTTTTTAAAAATGCAACGCTGTTATTCTTACCAGTGTTTTGTCGTTTTTTTATGATCATAAAATTGTATTTATCTATGGATTCTTAAAAAAAATTGTATCAACATTTTTAATAAATGTCATTGATTAGCCAAGGTATTAAGAATTCAGCCGCGAATTTGAGATCACTTTATACTATAAGAAAATTTTATTGAAATAATATATTTATGGTAAGCTACTTCAACCAATATCGTAGTGTATATTGTACAATAATTGGACCCCCTTCTGCAATAAGGAACCAACTGACAAAACCAAAAATTTGTAGTGAATATAAAAAGCTGTAAGTTGTTTCTTACTGGAATTTATTATCAAAAACATTAGAATGTAGTTCCTCATCTAAAAAAATATTTTTTTGTGGTATACTTATTCTTAAAGAAAAATCACTTGGTTCTTCTTTGAAAAATGTAATTTATTGAAAAAGAAAAACGCATAACGGAAACACAATGAAAAGCACGATATAAAAACATAACAGATGTGTTAGTAGTCTTCTATTAAATTTGGTTTTCCAATTCAAAATCAATATCTCCATTGAAGCCCTCAGTATCTTCCTGTAGGGTTCAGGTCCATGTAAGATTTTATATCGTTCAGTTTAAGTGTTAGTATTGCTTTACCTTGAGGTACCCTCTAAGCCAGGGGTGGCCAACACGCGGCCCGCCAGGGTTTTGTTGCGGCCCGCAGAATGCTAGGGTACATAAATATGATTTTATTGTGCATATGACCAAAATAACATTACAAGATGAGAGGAGTCGTTCGTATCATATATTTTTAAATTAGAGAACTTAAAATATCTCGAATTTTTGGAAAAAATTAATTGGTTTTAAGTTTTTTTTATATATCCCGCATTTTGGGAAAACTTCATACATTTTAGCTATTTTAAATATCCCGCTATTTGACACTCAAGGTTGCGTAGTTTTAAATTAAAACAAGGCCCATGTGCTTGATATGCAACGAATCTGTTTCTGTTTTGAAAGAATATAATATCAAACGACACTACGAGACGAAACATGCAAATAAGTTTGATAAGTACATGAACAATTTCGCCAAGACCAAGTAAACAATTTAAAAAAAAAACAAATTTGCACGACAAAATATATTTATTAGAGCGGGTTTAGAATCAACCTGCTATGTTAAAGCTAGTTATGCAGTAGCAATGATACTAGCAAAAAAATCGAAACCATATTCAGATGGTGAAATGGTTAAGGAATGTTTGGAGAGCGTTGTTGAAATTCTGTGTCCAGACAAGAAAAAGGATTTTTCAAAAATAAGTTTGTCTCGTCAGACCATTACTAGGCGTGTGGTTGACATTGCAGAACATATTGAAGTTAATTTGAAAAGTCGAGCATCCGAATTTGTATTTTATGCTCTCGCTTTGGATGAAAGCACAGATATGACAGATACTGCCCAACTGGCAATTTTTATCAGGGGTGTTGATGTCCATTTTAAGAAGACAGAATGCTCTGTGCATGGTTTCGCTATTTGGAAACACTTATGCGTGTGAACAGCTTTTTAGTCCAATGAAGCACAAAAAATCACAAGTGAGAACACGTATTACTGATGTTCACTTGGAAAACTGTTTGCGTGTAGCGACAGCATCAGTCGAAATCAATTTCGATGCACTCAGTTCTTCAAAACAAAGTCAGATGTCTCACTTTTAAATATTTTTAAATTGTATAATAAATATGTTCTCACTTATGTTCTATTTTCTGCACAAATAAATATACCTATTTCTTGTTATTTACATTAAATCAGGCAAGCGTTTGACCACAATCTCACCTATCGGGAAGCGAGATTTTGTCAATTTAGAACAATTTCGTTTCCTTCCTACTTCCATTAATTTTTTAATCAACAATCAACACACACACACACAACTTTAGGTAATTGATCTCCTAAAACGGGTATTGGCCACTTTTCTAATAATAGCAACGAAATATTGATCAAAAAACGAAATGGCGAAAGCGCCACTGGGGATAATTCTTAACAATAAAAAATTATGTGTGTTTGGCCCGGCAGGAAATATCATATCTGAAATTTGGCCCGCCTGCTGAAAAGGTTGGCTACCCCTGCTCTAAGCTATTACAAAATACTACGCCTAATGTTGGTATCCTTCCCTTTCCGTTTTAATGTTTATCCAGTTTATGTCTCTCTCGTAATTTATTTTTATAAAAATGCTGTAAGGTTTATTTTTGACAATTACATTTTTTTTTATGTACTTAACCAGTTAATCTTTTCACCTAAGACGTCTTTTTTCTATTTGTAATTTCTTTTTATTATACTTAACCTATTTATTATACCTAAATCAACAACATTTAAAAAGATATTTAGCAAAAAGGATCCAAATTAACTTCTTGACAGGTCTAAAATTAAAAACTTTAATTTTTTTTTAACTGAATACAAACTGAACACAAATGTTAAAAACTTTCTGACAACTGGCACAATACGTTATGTAAGAAGAAACCAACTGCTTGTTGGTTCCGTCTTGCATAGCGCGCACTGCTCAGTACTTTATTGCGAAACTTCAATATATAGGTTTCTCTAATTTTCAATTAGGTCAATATTCCTCATAAATGGCGTCCATAGGTATTTTAAGACGGATCTAAATTGCAAATAGATAAAACACCTTTTTGTGATTCTAAAGAACCAACTAACTAATTTTAGCAAAGATTGTTAGTTGGTTCCTTATTGCAGAAGGGGGTCCAATTAAGGTATTGAATGAATCAAAAACGAAAACGTTAAGAATACATGTCACTAAAAAGTTTGACATCTCCATCACTACATAGCGTTTTAAAGTTTGACTCAAAAAACAGTTCTTGTTTCAAACTGCATATTGGCGACATATTCTTAACTTTCTTAAAATCTCACACATGTGCGAGATTTTCTATAAATTTATCTACCAAACAAAAAAGACTAATAAAAATCGGACTAATATAAAACACGATCAAAATCCATCCAAATATTGCGTGGATCGATTATTTTGACTGCGAGTGTATTATTCATCATTGGATACAAAATTAGTTATTTTCAAAGATATTACAAACTACAGATGGAAAAATGTATATTTCTAGCCTACGCAACGACTGCAAACAGTCTTTCCCGCCTCTTTCAGTCATTATTGCAGCATAGCCAGATATATTTGACATATTTATCGCAAAAGGTATCTTGCAAAATCCCAATTAAAAATTTGTTAATTTGGCAAATACAACTGGTTTAAGATTAATCCGCAATTGCTCTTAAAATAAATTTATTTCCCAACAATTTTACCATAAACTGTGAAAAGGCGATGAGAGATTGTTTAAAAAAATATTATACTTAAAGTATCAATATAGGGGGGGGGGGGTCGGTTGTACGCTGATTTTGGCATATAATTAAAACCAAACGTCTAGCTTGTATTCAGCGTAATTTTTAATTCTACCAACGCTTAGCGCTTTCGTCCAGGCCATCATCAGGGCTAAGGCTCTACAAGAAACAAAAATAACAAAATAAAAACTTACACATAAGGAATTCAAATTTTAAAAAAATTGTCATAAAACAAGTTAAATTAAACAATTCAAGATTAATTGAGAATACTCACTCGTCAAAATCACCGATACCGATATCGGTACCAAATGTCATTATATTGTTTATTTATATTTAAGAAACCACCACACAGTTGAATCGAAGGGTGTTTAATATGTTTTTTTTTTATTTTATGGTCGATTTTGATCAGTGAGTATTCTCAATTAATCTTGAATTATTTAACTTAACTTGTTTCTATGACAATTTTTTAAAAATTTGAATTCCTTATGTCTAAATATATATATAAGTTTTTGTTTCTTATTTTGTTATTTTTGTTCCTTGTAGAGGCTTATCTCTGATGATGGCCTTTTAGAGTCCGAAAGCGCTAGGAGTTGGTAGAATTAAAAATTATGCTGAATACAAGCTAGACGTTTCGTTTATATATTAAAAGTATCAACCGAATCTTGAACTTAATCCAACTGCACTCTGGCAACAACATCTATTTCTATTTTACTACGATTCGGACCCAAAAGATGAATGAATATTAATCTCGTAAATATTGCGATGTTTATCCTTTGATCTAACGGATTGTTATATATTTTGGTTGATTTGTGTTTTTTTGTGATTATTGGTGAATAATCGTCTTTATTATAAACAATTCTGGTGCATTCGTTTGTAAAAGAGTGGATGATTCAATAAGGATTTATCTTTTCATCGGTAAGTATGGTTATGTTTTAATATTTAACCATCTGATATAACCTGACTTCCAACATTGTTGCCATTCAGCCTACAAACATGTAGTTCTCTCTTCCACCCATTACTGATTTTCAATAACATTTCGCACAATCACAGCTTCACTTTCCAAGAGTTTTATGAACGGATTATGGGATCTATAGTTTACACTACTTTTGGTTATTTCATATTCTTTTCTTTCTTGTAAAAATTTTGAAACATTTTTTTTTTGGTTTTCCTGATTCGGTATTTTATTAAACAAAAATATTAGTTAAATTAACAGAACAAATAGGTAAAATTTGCTTCTGAATGAGTTTTTTCTTCACTAGGTATATATTTTAGGATTTTATACATTAAGAGGCTTACATTTACAAAACAGGTACAGTTGAACCGGGGAAAGAATGAATGTGTGTCATGGCTTTGCAGTAATATCTAAGCCCTGTTCCTTTTAATGTATTTTTGTTTTATTAGTTAATGAAAAGGTATGAAACAACGTTTTGCTTGGAAATGAAATACAAATTCCAGTGCATTAGAGGACAGTGACAAAGTTAAAATATTGACATTTATATTTTATGTTTCATACATTTTTCAACTTTCTAAATGATACTGCTTTGCTATATGGTCTGGATAAAAAACATGTTATACGTCATAAAATGCCTTTTGATGTGAATAGAAAGTGTGTACCAAATTTCACAAAAATATATACAGCAGTATCACGGATATTAATAAAAAAGGAAATTGTTTGAAAATCTTTAACACCCTGTATCTCAAAAGTTAAGACGTTTAGGATATGAAGTTTTTCTGAAAATGGACCCAAGAATAACCTCCTTAAATAGGAGCATGTTATTAAGAAACACCCTGTAGAATCTTGATTTCAATCGTACTGTTACAGATGATGATGACGCACGTGCTTTCTTTCCCCGATTCACCTTTATATATTCTTCACATCTTTTTATATTTCACTTACACCAAATATTCATACACTAAATTTTCTTCCTTAGCTAGACTGTTGTCCGGTTGGAGTCTCCAGCCAATTTGTCAACTAACTAAAAATTGAAAAAAGATAATTCCAAATTGATCAATTCGAAATAAGTTCATTGAATCAAATGACTATTCTTTAAAATTCTGTTAAACTTAAATATACATATTATTAATAAGGCTGCATTTTTAATGCATATCCTTGGTCATGATCTATAGGTGCTCTTAATGCATCTGTCAGTTTTGTCAATAGCCATTTGATTCATATAAAAACTGAAAATACACACCTTACTAATACCAGGCAGATTTAAAATTGTTCCTAACAATGGTACCCTTCTTATAAAGTTTATGGCAACAGGGAAAAAACCACTAAAAAAAAATAGAACAATGAATAAGATTAATAATAAACCTAAATTCTACATTCCACCAAAAATCTCTTGGCGTTTTTGCAAAATAAATAACATCATTAAATCCATACAGTAGTGTCCGATAATCCGACTGCTTCTATAATCCGGATTACATTTGCGCTCCCTGAAGTACTCTGTAATTACCTTAACCTTTTCAGACTGTACAGGAAAATGTAAAAGACGGTGGTTAACATTTAATTTTCATAGTATATACGATACCGTTTTTAATTTGTCTTGGTTTTTTTTTAGATAAATACAGTACTTCAATTAAATAAAGTCTTCAATTAATTTTTTTGCAATTATAGCATGTCAGGCATGCAATAGATATAAATATATGTACAATAATATGCCAGTAGAAAAATTTACATTTCAATTTTCAAAATGTTTGTTATCTGATGATAACTATCCTTTAAATAATGTAAAAGATAGTTTATAGTACATTGATATCATTAAAAAATTTTGCTTTTTATTTATTATTTTGTGATATACAGTAAAAGTTAGTTTTAAATATAATAATTGTACCTAAATAATAAGAAAAATCCATATGCTTCGAAAAGCATCCCAACCATGGGCCATCCCAATAAAACTATACTAATACCACCAAAAAATGCCAGAGTTCCTTTGATTTTATGACGTTGAAAAAAAAAGCTAAATGTCCTTTGTCTTCCGATCACCGCTGCCAGTCCAGCTATAAAAAGAATCTAAAAATAAACAAATATGCAGGGTCCCTTGTTGTCATTATAAATGGGTCTACATGTATTATTTAATGATATATCAAAAAATAGCTCTTCTTCCACTGGCATTGTAGCTCTGGAACTGTTATTGGACTATGATTTAATTTAAAGTGAAAATTTGTTGTAGTGTAATATATTAAAGACTAAATTCTAAACATAAATTCGTTAAAATACTTACGTTTCCCAAGGCTAGTAAACTTTTATCAAACAACAACAACATTCCCAAAAATAGAAAAAATATCCCAAAGCCAGCAAGGCCTACGCCAATTTCTAAAACAGGACAACAATTAGGGAGGGAAAGGGGATAAACGTGGCAAATTCACTTACTCTGGGTATCACTTATATCAAACATATTGGTATTTTAAAAAAATTCCGAAGCTTTCTGTTTTAAAATATGAAAATTTTTAATTTTGTAAACATAACCTAGTAAATTTTTATCCACGTCCTTAATGCCAACTTTCACAAACTATTGTCTATGAGATGATACTTGATTGTACTTTTCTAAACCCTCTTTTTTTTTATTGAAAAATTTAGCAACGTCCTTGTAAATATTAAAACACGTATGTAAACACTTTTTTCACAAATAAATAACGAATTTCGAGTGTGCTTAGAGTTCCGTATTCCGTGTCAGTAAGAAACACTCCGTGTTTGCCAAAGAAGATACATAGAGCTATCGGGTGCTTTTCCGTGCCAATCTCAAGATTCGGGTGTAGGCGAATTCTTGACTAATATTTTTTAATAAATTAAGAGCAAGGTCAGCCGAGCACTTTCCATGAAAATATCTGTCAAAAGAGGGTCAAATCCCCAACCTGTCTTCGATGTTCTAGGCTCTCGAGGACGCATGGCCCTCCTTTCGATGGAGTCCAGTAGCCGAAGAGTATGTTTAGGTGCAGAGCTCCAGACATGAGAGCAGTACTCTAGCGATGGCCGAATCTGGGCTTTGTATAGTGTCAAAAGTTGTTGAGGTGTGTACAACTTTCTGGTTCGGAAGAGTACACCAAGTTTCTGAGAAGCTATCTTGGCGATTGCCACAACGTGGTTATGTCAAGACATAATTCCTTCCAGATTGACGCCCAGCAAATTAATATATGAAGCCAGTGGGATTGCGTGTCCGTCCATGACTATATCCGGTTCTGTAATGTTAATCTTTTTAGAGAAAACTGCTGCCTGAGTTTTTTTAGCGTTATATTCGACTTGGTTACTGTCACGACCCCCAAGCCAAAATTTCTTCCAGGTCTTTGTTGAGGCGTGATACTTCATGCTGTCTGCGAAGATGTGCGTCGGCAGCCGATGTTTGTGCATTCAAAGAGAAAGATAAGATAAGTGTGAGGTCGTCAGCAAAACTAAATATCGGATTTTTCGTTTTCATTAGAAGGTCGTTAATGTAGAGTAAAAAGAGAGTGGGAGACAATATGGACCCTTGAGGAACACCGGCATTGATGGTGAAGGTGTCTGAGAGAAATCCGTCAATCGCCACTTGCAGAGAGAGGTCCTTCAGCTGGATCATTTCGGATTGAACCGCAGGAATGTTGCGTGGTGTTCTTCCCTGGAAATCTACAGTGGAATGCGAAGAAAATAGTTCAGGAAGTAAGTTTGCTTTGTCTCCGGTTGTGGATGCTATTTATTGTACCATTTTGGGAAAATGAGAAAATCCTAAAGCAAATTTTATCAAATGTATTGTTTTAAATGCAATAATCTTGTATAAATTATTAATTAAAACTAAAATTCTCCATATTTGAAAATAAACTACATAATGTAAGTTTAACTCAATGTGGATTTGACTAATATTGCAACAAAAACAGGCAGCAAACGACTGTAAACTATAAAATACTTTAACGTAATTAAATCCGCAAATCACTTTTCCACACTTTCGATCGACATAAGCGAATGTACACAAATTCAAAGCAGAAAACACTATATAGGTCATTTTCAAAGCTACTAGGATTCACGTCGACGTGCAGCTACTTTGACATGGTTTCTAGCAGTCCTTCTTTCGATTAATTGGGGGTTCTTATATCCTATTAAAAAAAATAGTTTTTAGTCTTTCTCTATGTTCTAAAGTCGAGGACATCCAAGGAGTTATGTCTAATTAGATAAATAAAGTCTCTCCTAGCCCAATTGGAAAGACGTGAGATATCCTCTATATTGGAAATACTGTACTGAAAAATTTCCTTTTTGATCAGAAGCAAAAGTCAGAAGCATAGGCGTCAGAAACCAATGTCTTCTCGCTTTGTTCGTCCCAACCTTTGAATCTCTCTGAACTATTCGACGAAGAATTTTTAATCAAGGAGGATATGGCTTTGGTTCAGTCTTTGAAGCAAACACAATTCACATTCTCAGGTAGAGGTTATAATTGTGACCAATTTTCCAAAAAATAATCGGGGAGCTCTGAAAATTAGTATCATTTTTCTTTGTCGTTTTCGTTAATTATACAAAGACATTCCGTCGCCCTCAAGCGTTCGAAACGTACTTTTTAAGAACTTTTTTTTTTTTTTTTTTTTTTTTTTGGGACAGCCGATGAGAATCTGCATACAGACACGATGCACAGAGTATGCAAAGTAGTGTCGGGTTTAGCAACCTGTGGGGATGAACCTCCGACAATATCATCCTTCCTGAAGGGAAGGATCCGCCTCGAATGAGGAGGGCCGACCGACTAAACTCACCGTGGGAGCCAGGCTAGAAGCCTCTGTTACTCTTTTTCACTAATTAGTGTTATTTTTGAATCATGTATGATTTCTTTGGTTTTAGCTTCTAAGCTATACACTTATGTTTGGTGCCAGCTCTTGATATTTTTCCATTCGAATTTAATCGAATGAACAAACAATCAAGTGCTCCGAACGTATAGGGTAGCTTGTAACAAGTGTTAGGCTGTGAGGTATGTGCGATGCAAGTATCGTACTGTTGTTGGCTATATTAGCCTTAGTGTGGTATTTTGCGATTGTTTTGTCAAAGAACTCGGAAATTGTGTCAATTTCGAGATCTGTGTATGATGTCATTTCTTGTGTATCGCGGCACGTTTACTATGATTTTTAGTACCTTGTTTTGCATAACCTGAATTCTTTTGATGTCACTCTTACTTATGGTGCACCAAGCTGGAGCTCCATATGTCATCGTTGACCTGATGAATGTTTTGTAGAGGTTTTCATGTTTATCTTGCTGCGTTTGTTCAGCAGACAGTAGATTGCGCCTAGTTGTTGATTGGCTTTCCTTATTGTGTTGGCTGTATTTACTTTCCAACTGAGCCTCCTGTCAAAGTGCAAACCTAGATATTTAACGCTTTGTTGCCAGTCTATTTCTTTGTTTCCAACTTTGACTTTCCCCGCCGGGAATTTGTGGCACGATTTTGAAAAGTAAATTGCCTGTGTCTTGTCAGGGTTTAACTTTATCTTCCATTTGTTCAGCCATTCTTCTAGAATGGCTATGTTCCTTTTTAGCCTGATCATTATTAATCGAGGGCTCCTTCCTGTTACTGCGATGCCCGTGTCATCCGCATATATATATTTGTCACACTGGGGAACTGCTGGGGAAGCTGAGGAATATCCGCTGTGTAAATGTTGAAAAGTAGGGGGCTATTGCTGAACCTTGTGGAACGCCAGCTCTTATGTTTTTCAGTGTAGACAGTTCGTCATCTATCCAAGTTTGGAATGTTCTATCTTCCAGATAAGAGGCTATTAGCTTTATTTAAGAACTCTTATTGGAACGGCCGTCTTTTATACCTGTTTTCACGTTTGACACTGCACCGGATTAATAACTGTCATGTTTGTCGTTATTGTTAAATAAAATTCTTTGTTGTTTTTCAGTGTTTGTGCTTAAATTTAAGTATTGTTTGTGGAAAACATACAGAAGATAAAAAGGGATGTGGATTCTGCAGATAGAATCCCCGTTCCTTTTTTGTTGTGTTTATTTTCGTAATAACAGGCGTCACAAAGCAGATATAAATACCGGGTCCATGTTTGTTTTAAGTTGGTATTCCCAACCTATCAGTACCAAAGGTATGACAAAATCGCCTGAGCAACACAAAGAAAATATAGTTCGTATTGTTCGTGCCTAGTCTAAGGTTCGTGCCGTTAACATAACCTTATTTTTTTTAAGTAGACAAAAAAGTAGATAAAAAATGATTATGTATACAATGCATGATTAACCATTATTTTTTTTGTTAATTCGCGCTCGAATTGCTGTCCACATAATTCACAGGAGATAGAGCAGCCACAAGTTTATATTTCTCCTTTATATCTATGTTCTTATCATATGGGCATTGTAAACTTTTAGGTAATTTGCGGTTTAGTTGTGATTGTATATCTTTATCAAAATTTTACTACCTCAGTACAATGTCAACTGTGAGCGTGTCTGACTGCGGTTTAGTAGAAAAGGCCAAAAAATTAGCTCCACCACTGAGTGGAGATAAACATAAAGGACAGGTAAGCTTAAAATATAGTTCTATTATTTGTAGCTTTGGACACACAGCAGGAATTGAGGGAAGAACAAATAGCTAAGTATTGTGTAACATACCCTCATCTTAATTTTCTCTTGTCTGACACTGCCTTCTATTTAGATATATTTTACCAAAGTTTCTGATCATCAAGATACCAATGATGTACACCTGTAGAATTAGTATTGTTTGAGAGCATAGATAATTTGTTAGGCATAACATTCCCTGAAATATCTATGATTTTTTAAATACTTAAAACACACACCAGTCTTATAATAATGTCCCATTATCCACTGCATAATAAGCTCTGTTAAAATGAAAGTATAGTAGGTACCAATGGTTATTTTATACTATTTAAAGCAGCAAAGTCGAAAAAATCTGCAATTCCCCACAAGAAAGAAAGTTTTTCAATTAATTTGGATTTTATCTAGGAAAACTATAAGAGTGTGCAGTACCATGCAGTGCCATATGTTGCCAAAATTTTATTGCTTTATTTTCTGACTACAAAACGTTGCAATCGTAATTTTTTCAGGCAGGAAGAATTGGTGTTTTCGGTGGAAGTATAGAATTTACTGGTGCTCCTTATTTCTCATCCATTTCTGCTTTAAGAGTTGGAGCTGACTTAAGCTATGTTGTTACTATAAAGGATGCTGCTAATGTGATAAAATCATATAGCCCTGAGTTAATGGTCCTTCCCTTTTTAGATGATTCAGACCTAGTTAATAAAATAGGTCCTTGGGTTGATAGACTGCATGTGGCACTTCTAGGTAGGTTCGGCAATCTGAGAATTTCAATATATTATTGTTTTTCTTTAATTTGCGTTTAAAATGATGTACTCCATGTTCATAGATCTATTAAAGAATTGTTTCAATTTTAGTAAAATATCAACATAACTTAAATTAACATTTTAATTATTATTTATACATTTTGCTAATTATTATTCAAGTAAAATATTTTGTTACAAGGGTAATAGGTAGGTATACTTAAATATTATTAAAGCTGATTCTCAATATCGTGCTCGGCAATGGCAAGTCACTGGCTTGGAAAAGTTTTGGCAGGCCGTCGCCTGCCGAGACGTTGCGCGCATAGTGTGAATTTACACCTGCAAAATCCTTAAGATTTGATGATAAATATACTTTGCTGAGCCAGTGCATTGCCATTGCAGTATTGATCATTTTAGGTCCTGGAATGGGGCGCTTAGAATCTACTCAAAAAGCGTTTGAGAAAATCATCAATCTCTGTCGTTCAAAAAACAAACCAATCATAATCGATGCAGACGGTCTCTTTTTTATTGCCCAAAATCCAGATGTTCTTATAGATTTTCCCGTTCCAGTCATTTTAACTCCAAATATAATGGAATTTAGAAGAATCGTTGGGGAAAATAATAAGGGCAGTTCCAAAGTAGATCAAGCAGAACAGTTCTTGAAACGAGTAGGTCCAAATATTACAATTTTTTGCAAGGATGCCATAGATGAAATTGTTACTTTAGGTAAAAGTATTAAGGTAAGAAGTAATACAAATAAATAAACAGTAATAGTTTTTCATATAATTGTCGAATTAGATCGGTTTTAAATTTAACATTCTTGTTTCTATAGCATGTATAACCTAGACCTCCATTAGAATATGTGTTTTTTTGCTTCCGTGCTTTTTAGATTTCTGGTGGTGGTTCAGGACGTCGTTGTGGCGGTCAAGGTGACATGCTTGGAGGCGCTATGGCCATTTTCCTAGTATGGGCTTTGGAAAAAAATTGGGAGCCTGCTGTCGCTTGCTATGCAGCGAGTAAACTTACTAGAGACTGCAATGCAAAGAGTTTTAGCAAATACGGCAGAAGCATGGTTGTTACAGATATGATCCCTGAGATACATGGAATTTTTAAGGAAGAGTTTGAACTTAAAGAATAATGTTATACATTTTAAAGGGATCAAAGGATAGTAGTAATTGATATATTTTTACTTAACCTAGAAGTTTAAGAAATGGGTAAGTACATATTTGTTTCTTTTGATATTACCTGTTATTTTTTGGATAAGGAACTAGTCAGCTTATACTAAAATTATTTAAATATTTTGTATTTAGATAAAATATGCATGCATACTATTTCATAATTATTGCAAATGTAGTTATATTTCCTTCAAAGGTTTAATATACTTAAATCTTGGGTGTTACTTATTGCATCTAAACCTTGTGTATTATTTCGTTACAGCATAAATAAGATAAATTGAAAGGGGTATTTTTGGTAAAATTAAAACCGACGTGGTTTACCACACATTTATTTATTTTGGCGTATCATATTTGTCTCGAATGTTATTCAATGTCGAGCGATACCAGATTGGGCTTCGGCGGATATTATTTCGCTTCATAGTGAATGTTATTTATCCCACAACATTAATTGCATTAAATAATAACAGCTATGCATTGTATTGTTTATGACCTGATACTTAAGAGGACGTAGAGGAAGTGCCAGAGATTGAATATATTGACTAGAAACATGGACCAAGCATAGTGTGGAAATCATGAGGCAACGTTATGTTACTCCGACCGTGATGTGGAATGAAATTCATAGCTACTATTATTTTATAATGTACCGGGTTATCAATTTAGTTTGTCCCACTTTTAAGAGCCTGTAACTTTTTTGTATTTTGAGTTAGCGCGTTCATTCAAAAAACAAGATGTATAGCCAAGTTTTATGAGTGTTCTCAAAAATTACAGTAGGTGTCATGTCACACCGAAACGCAATTATAATTTTTTTTTAAATGGGACACTATACAGGGTCCGCAAACGAAGCGTGGACGGAAGATTAAATCGTTATCGAAGAACTTATCAACAATACTAAAACAGCTTGAGATATTGGATTAAAAGCGGCATGTTTTAAAAATATTTTACATTATACAGGGTGGCCCAAAAAGTGTGACAGCATAAAGTTATATTTTTTTAAATGGGACATCCAGTATTTTATTGCATATTTAGGTTCGTATCACTATCGTTTATAAGTGCCTCAAATTTTATTTAATTTGGTTTTGTAGTTTCGGAGAAATAAATTAAAAACTAAAAAAAAAAAGTTTTGCAGTCCTGAATAAAAAAATCCAAAAAAAAATCCAGAACTATTTTTTTAACCTCAATATTGAGTGAAATTTATGACAAGAGGTCTAGAGATACTATGAATGTAATTGCGTTTATTCATTTTATACAGGGTGTTCATAAGAATCCTTCAAAAACCCCACATTTTAAAATAATTTTTCTCAAGTTTTTCAAATGGAACACCCTGTATATTATTTGGCTATTTGACGTAGTATTCATAGACAATTTTTTTTTATAATACAAGCATATAAGTTATATCCAGCCGTTTTCGAAATAATTATAAATATCATAAATTATGTTGTTTAAATAGAGTATTTATTGGGAAATTTTGTTATAGGCCACTAGACTAATAATTGTAAACTAAAGTAAATGTTCAAAATAGCTTCCTTTTACTCTTAGAGTTTACCGTATTTGAGTTATTTCGATATAAATTTTAAAAGCCTACATTTTTGCTACTTTTTCTTAAAATCTAGCGGTAACTTTTTAATTGTTTACATTTGTTATGCATAAGTTCATTTGCAACAACTTCTCGAAGGTTTCTGGTCTCGGCTTTCTCTCAATATCTGGATATCTTACAGCATAATATACTCGGTTCGCGAGGAGGCAATTTCATGCACATTCACCCAGTATGAAAATCATATTTACCATTTCTAAAGTTGTAAAATTCGACATTTTGTGTAAGTTAGTACTTAATTTCGACGACTAAACAAATGAAATAATTTTATTTGGCTGTCATAGTGACAATCTAAACAAAAAAAATCATGGCAACTCGATTAAGAATAAAAAATAAAATTAAATAAATAAAAGTAGCAAAAATGTAGGCTTTTAAAATTTATATCGAAATAACTAAAATACGGTAAACTCTAAGAGTAAAATGAAGATATTTTGAACATTTACTTTAGTTTACAATTATTAGTCTAGTGGTCTATAACAAAATTTCCCAATAAATACTCTATTTAAACAACATAATTTATGATATTTATAATTATTTCGAAAACGGCTGGATATAACTTATATGCTTGTATTATAAAAAAAATTGTCTATGAATACTACGTCAAATAGCCAAATAATATACAGGGTGTTCCAGTTGAAAAACTTGAGAAAAATTATTTTAAAATGTGGGGGTTTTGAAGGCTTCTTATGAACACCCTGTATAAAATGAATAAACGCAATTATATTCATAGTATCTCTAGACCTCTTGTCATAAATTTAACTCAATATTGAGGTTAGAAAAATAGTTCTGGATTGTTTTTTTTTATTTTTTTATTCAGGACTGCAAAACTTTTTTTTTTAGTTTTTAATTTATTTCTCCGAAACTACAAAACCAAATTAAATAAAATTTGAGGCACTTATAAACGCTAGTGATACGAACCTAAATATGCAATAAAATACTGGATGTCCCATTTAAAAAATATAACTTTATGCTGTCACAATTTTTTGGGCCACCCTGTATAATGTAAAATATTTTTAAAACATGCCGCTTTTAATCCAATATCTCAAGCTGTTTTAGTATTGTTGATAAGTTCTTCGATAACGATTTAATCTTCCGTCCACGCTTCGTTTGCGGACCCTGTATATCAGAAGCGCATTAGATGGCGCTTTTGCTTCCGATTTCAAAAATATATAATACACATATTATGCATTCTTTTCTTCAAGTTAGTAGTAGAAAAACAATTTTATTAATATTGGCATAACTAGAAAATAACACAAGTTAATAACATTAATTTAATAACTAGAATTATATAATAATTATTTCATAATCTATATTGCTCTACATGACCACCTCCATTTTCGATATATTTACGAAACACTATTACAGTGTGACTATTAATTTTTAATAAAACCCCGAAAAGAAAAAATCACAGGGTGTTAGGTCTGTGCTGTCTTGGACATATTTTGCGTTTAAATAGTTGGTTTTTACATACAAAATAACTTTTCAAATTCGATGATTAATTAGAATGACAGACTCAAATCTAAATAATGATAAAATCCATAGCAACCGAAACATTCGCATAGCTATCTTGATGCTTTTTAACAATAATATATTTTGACATATTTTTGGCAATGTTTGATGGGATGAAGAAAATAATGCATATGTGTGTTATATTTTAGAGATCATAAGAAAAGGGGCCATCTAATGCGCTTCTGATATATAGAGTGTACTGTCATTTTTGACAACACTCATAAAAACTTGCCTAAAAATGCTACATCTTGTTTATTGAATGAACACGCTAACCCAAAATACAAAAAAGTTACAGGTTTTTAAAAGTGGGACAAACTCAATTGATAACCCTGTACAGTTGTAGTGTAAGCTGTATACTTGAAAATGGTGTGTGTAACCGTTATTTGTAGGGGATATTTCAGTCTAGGGGTGCAAAAATCCAGATGGGCTTTAATTTTTCCGAAATACAAATATTTACGATGGTAGTAAATTCCTCACAATTGAGCGGTAGGGATATATGAAGTGCGGTGGTGCCATCCAATAAACCAGTAGAAAACAAAACAAATTAACTACGTTTATAACGTGAGTGCATGATACTTTGTATCGTGGTTTGGTGTATACTTTAAGTCAAGATTAATAAAGTAATTTCTATTGCTGTGTATCGTGAAGTGAATTTAATTTTTACCGTTGTTATTGATTTTGTTCATAGAGTTATTTGAATCTTTAACGCGACTGGTAAAATGACGATCTTGTGTAACGTATTTTTACTTTTACTTCCCACCCGGGTGGAAAGTAAATTATATTTTTGTAATTTTTTTAAAAATCGTCTCAAAATAATATACGAACACACTTTTTTAAAAATTCTAATAGCTTTGCGTGTTTATGTCTACTTTTTCCTTAATTGATAGAGTGCTCTTCTGGATACATACTTAGGGCCAATTTTATAAAGTGATCTTAAGTCTTGGATTTAAATTAATACTTAAACGGAAGAATAATCAGGGGATTAACTTACAGGTAAATTATGACACTTTTATAATAGAGGCTTATATTTTTCACAGAGTAAGAGTAGGCTGCTAGGTTCGGCGAGATTGTATTCTGATTCTTTTTGAATAAAAGGCTCTTTTCGCTGATACTATGGCCATAAAATAATAAAACTACAAAATTTGAAAATTATATGCCTACTTTGATATTTTGGATTATTTTCAATTTCTTCAATAGTGAGGGTGGAATGAAAATAATGCATTTTATATTCTTACTCAGTTTTTCTTTCTGAACAACTTTTCTTAATAACATTTTGTTGTATCTCCTAGAAAAGAATAAGCAATAGCAAAAAAATAAGTTTTTGTAAATTTCCAAGGCATACTTACTTGATTGTTCGAAACTAAAATTATGAATCAAATTAGTTTCAATTCAAGCAGGGCTGAACCCCAGAAGATGAATTTTGAACTAAAAAATTTTCAGTCTTATCTCGCACCTATTGATGCCTCGATCTGGGGACACACTGTATACTAATGTGCCGGTTTCTTCATCCTCGGAACTAGGTTATTTTTATTACTTGATTAAATTTGATTTGTTACACATAAAGCATGTTATAAATGTTAAATTTAACCGAGGATAAAGAAACTGGCACTTATAACTAAATGTATTTATAATATATTGTATAATATACCCACGGTTTGTCGGACGCTCTAAAACATGATTTAGGAGGCCTAACAATTGTTCCACAGAATTTTTTGAAATCCTAAACCTTTGTAAAAACTGAAAATCGGTTAAGGTATTTATGTAATTGGGGCGTATCCGAAATATTTTGTCCCGCCTAGGCTGCTCAATAGTATTTACAAAATCATCTTCGTCGTCCGTTAATAAATCATTAAAAATTTCAAAAATATCCATTTGGTGCAGCCAGAAACAATAAAAAACAGACTCAAATATTAGGGTTATAATACTTGTCTTAAATCGTATTGTTGAGTTTAAGCGGTACCCTTTCTACTGATTAACTTATTACCAGGATGGCTGCTCTTAAGTCGAGCCTCGCTGTCAATCCTAGTTTATAAAATCACCGTTTTCAATAATCTGAGATTTAAACCGTGCAGTGCGATTTAAATCCGAACAAACCCGACAAACCCGATTTAAACCCACGTTATAAAATTGGCCCTTAGGGCGACAACTGTATCATTAGATTGACAATATATCGAATTTTATACCGGGTATTTAGAAACTAACGGTCCCAACTGAAGAATACAGGGTGTTATGGAAATGACGTATTATATTTAAATCGGCAATTCCTGAGATGAAAACAAATTGAAGAAAAATATCCAAAAATGGCGCTTTCATTAAATATGCCCTGTACATGACCTTATGTCAAACCAAAAATGACCACGTGGTGCCCCTGTCAGGAAGGTAAACAAAGCAACGTATGTCAACAGTGTTGTCATATCTTCAGGGTAAACTCTTTAGAAAGTCGATAACCGTTTGACAGATTGCAAGTTGTTTATTTTTCAGGGTATTATAAATTTTTACGTTCAGTTCAGTTCGCTGGGAAACAATCTCTGCCGCCGCGGAGTTTATAAATGGTCAGGGATGTTCTCATTTGTTCAATTCGAACGACACCCGTCAGATCTGGACAACTTAAAAGTTTATAAATGCCACTTAACCTTAAAAAAAAATGTAATTTTATTTACCTTTTCGGACTTCTTTAAAACCAACTTAATTTATAAAAAACACCAAGAAAATTTAATTTCTTTGAATAAAATAAACAATTTAAACATATTATTTTCAAAGTTAGTTATTATAACCAAGTTACATAAAATGCAAAAAAAAGTCTGATAAAAACATAAAAGATAATTTCTAGAAAAACTCACAACGTTACCAGGCATATAAAAATAGCAACTAAAAGTGCTTTTTAGTATGATATAACTCAAAACACGGAATTATACAGCGGAACACGTGGTAAAACTATGCCAACGTGCTTATTTGTCAAGAGCAAAGCAATGCGAATATACTCGTCTAGAGCAGTTTACGGCATAGCGAATATATTCGTCCAGAGCAGTGAAAGGGTTAAGTGATTTAGTGCAAATGTTCCGAGAGATTGGAAATAAGATGCCGAATGGGGTTTAGTGGGTATAAGCTTATTATGCAGTTCCACATTATCATCAGGGTACTTGATGAGCATAAAGCTTTTCCTATAGAAAAAAAAACAAAAACCTGAAGATGTGTGTGCCTTGGATTACTTGCTAGTGTACTGGCACCTGGATTTACTTCTATTTGGATACTAGGTAAACTAAATATTATTTTTATAGGAATCTAAAGTTTTAAATTTTTTACACAGTTGGCAACATTGGGCCTGAACATCTGTTGATTGCACAGCTTGGCAATGTAATATATGAATGCGCCGAGGAGTAACCGGGTGGGTTTAGGGGTGAATTACCCCACTTTTTAAACGTTCGATTTAAAAAAAAATATATATGTAGGGCTTCTCTAGGACACCTCAGGAGTCACCCATTTAAATATAATACGTCATTTCCATAACACCCTGTATATTATTATAGGGGAAGTCAAATTAATGTCGAACTTAATATAAATATTTCCTTCCTTATTGATATACAGGGTTACAAAGTTACAAGTTGAAATTTTAATTCTTTTGAATCTTTTTATTTTTGAGCGACCCCGCAAATTGACTGGTACAAGTAACTCATATCAATACATCTTATTGAAATTGGAATTTGAAATGATTTATTATACAGATACGGTAGAAATTATAAATAATTTATACAATTTTGACGGTGTTGCCAAATTTGATATTTTTCTTCCGCAGTTTTACATTCTCCTATTAATTTACGAAAAAAGCTATACTTCGTTTGATTATTGGATATATTTTACCATTTTCGAGTTAAATCTGTTTTAGTCTTATAGTTTCAACCTTGACTTGATGAAAACCCATAATAAAATTATTAAATAAATTGTTAGTCTCAGAAGAAATAATGTGATTCAGGGTAATAAAAAGGATTGTCGAAGTTGGAATCGAAATAAAAATACACATTGATTTACAAAAGATACTCGCTTTTATTTTCGGTAATTATAGTTGATCCATAATTGGATATCACAGAGGTTTTTTTTTAATCTTACGTTACATGGTAGGTCTATTTTCTAAAAGATTTAACCTATAAATTATATATTATGGTAACGTGCAGAAAGATAAATGTGTACATTAATGGGATATTAGTATACATACAAGGTTAGTGTATATACCGGATGTCCCAACATTGCGACAAAGGAAAATAACTCCGTTAAAGTTAGATAGTGATACTGGACTAACGTTTTAAAATTATTGTGAAATATATTATATTGTTGAAAATTAAGATTACCGACAAAGTTATAGTTTTTAGAAATAATATAACTCCCTGCATATTTCGCGAGAATTTTAACTTTGGGGTCCTTTACAGTACCGGACACCTGATATATTTCTACTTCGGTTTATGGGCACTTTAGCCTGTATTGGGCATATTCAGGGAATTTTTACATGTTTGGCGCTTTTGCGCAAGTTGAATGGAATTTACGTTGATATTTGACGTATTAAAATGCGTTTGATATGGCTGTCTATCAGTCAGGAATATAAAATATACGATCTACTGCTGTAGCAAAGCGATCCAGTCATTTTTAGCCATCGCTTGATTACTGCTGCGGTGCCCCAAAGGTACCCATTAAAAACACATTTTTCTGCATGTACACTTTTGTCAATACATGTACACAAAATGGCACTTACACTAATACAACACACATACAAGCATTGCAACATAAATTAAGCTCAAGTAAATATAAATACGGTAGTCAAAAGTCAATTTAAATCGATTTTTACTAGGCGTTAAAATATAAATGCAAATTTGTTATTTGAAGCTGATTCGGGAGGAAACTCCAGGACCGTATTGTATACGCGAAAATAAATTCATTAGTTATAGCGTAATTAAAAGAACAAATTTTTGGTAAACGTGGTGTGGTATGGTCCATAGTTATTTAATTGGAGAATCACCTCGCGGGTGACCTCTACTTACAGTTTTTACAAGATTATTTACTAGAACTACCAGAGGAGGTTCAATATCAGAATGAAACTGTATTATCAGGGCGACGCAGCTTCTGCACATTCGCAAGATTTGGTATAAAGGTGTCCAGGGCTCTGAATTGGTCGCTAATTGGCCTACAAGATCTCCAGATCTCGCACCACTAGACTTTTGTTTATTGGGCTAGTTCAAATAATAATAATAAATAAGTATAACCAACTCGTTGGTTAGTATGTAAACTAACCAATCCTCTTTGATTAATTTATTACACACAATAAATAATTATTTTCTTTGTTTTGTGGTTTCAATGTTTTGAGGTTTATTATTAACAATTTGTCACAAAAATAGTATTTTTATGTCAGTTTTGTTTTCTACTGATTTTTAAGTAGTAATAGCGATGTTATATTATACCTAAATAAATAAACTTAATTTTTTTACCAAGAATTAATTTACTATCCTAAACTAAATTAACCAAAGAGGATAGGTTAGTTTACATACTAACCAACGTGTTGGTTATTATGTATTACTAGTAAGATTCAGTTCAGTTTATCCAACTGCTGTGGATAGTTTGTAAACTAACCAAAAACACCGGTTAATTTGTGTACTTTTCTTGGGGTTTGTACTTTAGCGATAAATCTTGTATAGGTTGTAAACTAGCTGGATAGTAATCAAACCAACCAATATTTGTAGCTATTTTAGTAGAAATATGATTTTCCATCAAAATCACCAGACATTTGAATAGTTTGTATACTATCCAGCTGGTCTATAAACTAGCCAAGCAAACACTTTAACCCTAACATATACAATACGCCCTCGAGTTTGATCCGTTCCTCCCGACCCTGTTTAAACATCACATTCGAGATAGTTTATGATATGAGTTTTTCACATTTAAAAACACGAACAGACGTAGTAGTAGTTCTATTAAACAATGATATAAATTAACTTTTATTTCCATTCAATTTCTAATCCTACTAAAAAATACAACGTTTAACAAATAAGAGGAATTACGGGTTTGATAAATATTGACTAGGAAAATAAAAAATCTTTTTATTAGCCTGAGTTGAGCAAAACGTTGGGTCAGTAACAATTTGATTATCCAGGGGTAAATTACGTTGAGAAAGGGGGGATTTTAGCAAAAATACTATTTTCTTTTATAGGACAAAATCAAAGCATTTAGACGGGTGACTTCTTTTACAAGTTTTGCCAGTCCACACAAGCCTACGGCAATAATAGTGCTCGGCTTTGAAACAGAGGGTTCAATTTAATGAGATTCTTGTTTATTGTTGAAACAAATCAAATCAAAAATGCCTTTATTTGGTATCAGAAAATTATTTATAAGATGCTGCGGTGTTCAAGATACTTAGTTGCTCATATAACCGCCATTTGTGATAATTGAAGTGCACGTTTGCTCACAACAGACAAGTTTTGACTTTTTTTGTGTTTTTTGCTACAAAATTTACACGCAAGCCCGAGTTATTGATAAAAATTTAAAAAAAAATTCGATTATGATGCATAAACAAATTTTGTTGCCATAAATCGTATGTCATGTAAATGCGTATTTAAGCTGTAGATCAGACAGGCTCAGTTCTTGAATGTTTTTGGTTTTTATGTTGGCCTTTATGCAAATATATTTTTCTTCTATCCTTATCAAAACTGGAATTTTAAATGAGAAGTAATTAAATGGTTTGCCGTTATTAACAGTCGAGCTGCGAAATGATTACTTGGTCAGCAAGATTTTACAATTGGTCAGTAGAAGAAAACATGTCTAGAAGCAGTTTACTTCAGAGGTCCCGGGCACTGTCAATTTATGTAACTTTCTTGTGTTTTCTTTTGCCGAATACAGAAGGAAATCAGCTACAAAAGGTGTAGCGGGGGCGGGGTTTCACTTGTTTTCCCAGGGCACTGTCACGATTCAGAAATGTTTGCTGTCCATAAGTTGCTGAGCAACTAGCCATTTTGGCTGACCGATTAGATTTTTCTGTTCGCAAAAATAAGAATATTTTGCTAACCCATTTTAAATTATAAATGTGTTTTTAAGTTAAGAAATTTCTGGCGCCAAATCGGGCTCAGAAGCAAGTTGCCGTGTGAGCCCGCCTTTATATTTATTTCAAAATGTCTAGTCAACTGTTTGTATGAATAAATTTTAACAAATTATTATTTTTTCTTAAAATTTAATAGCAATGCTGAATATTCAAAGAAAAAAACATTGTTCCGCGGTTATATAATTGTTTACATACCCTTCACCATACAGATAATATACAGGGTGCTAAATAAATATATGGCCAAACTTGAGGGTGTTATTCCTTAATTAATTTTAAGACAAAAAGTGTATATAAACATAGGTCCTAAACGGCTTTGTTTTTATTATACACAGTGTTGAATTATTAAAAAAAAATGTTTTTCCTAAATAACTAGAAGAAGCAAATTAGTAGTATTACGTTTAAACCTGGTGACAATTTTTAATGTATACAGGAGAATCGTTTAAGCTAAAAATTGTTTGTGTTACTTTACGTTACTTTGCCATTTCTTTGCAGTAACAAAAAAAGTACAAGTGTCATGGAAGGAAAACCAATTTTTTAAACAAATTTGACAACCGGCATAACTTTTAATGGTTTTAATACGTTCCAAATGTTAGCAAATGGTTCTAGTTACAAAAATATTTCAATAGCCTGTATAATAAAAACAAAGCCGTTTAGAACATATGTTCATATAAACTTTTTGTCTTAAAAATTGAGTAGCTCAACTTTGACCAGATACTTAATTAACACCATGTATATCTGTATAGGTACATAGCTGATAACCATGAAAGGCCCTAAGGCTCGATATTTCAAAATCACCTTAAGGTACAGAATGACATAAGTTATCTTTAACACAGGTTTGACAGTATATTAAAGTTCTTTTTATCTCTCATCTAAAGGAATAGATCGTTAAGGACGTGGTAATCTTCCACTTACTGCGTGAATTGAGCCTCTAATTAATTTAAAACATAGTTTTTTAAAGGTTTACCATAACGTTAAGGCTACCTTAGCTAAGGTTTAACTTAAGGTAACATTCAAATATCGGCCCTAAATTTAAACATATTTAGTGGATATTGTAAAAGTCAAAGCCAATACAATGATTTTAATTAGGTACGTCCCACTCTTGACCCTACTCGTTCGATACAGCCTGAAGGCTAGGAGTTTTGTGCCCATGGAGAAAACGTGTTCTGTTGATGGGCACATCAACACTAAAATTTCAGAAAAATTGTCCGAGGACCAAAATTCGTTTTAACTGAATGTCTTACCCAAACATAGCCTATAGAAAATTTAAATACATAATAGTTTAATTCTAAACGTTTCTTACATTAATATTCTTTGGCGATACATAGGAATTAACTATAATTTCTATTACTATTAAAATAAGTTAACTAATAATTAATATTCCGAAAGATAATGCAACGTCAAGCAGAAAATGTGGAATATTTTCATTATGGGATTTGGAAAAAGTCGATAGAGCCAATTTTTTTTCTTTGTATTTTCTCTACTGTTGTTCAATTGACAAAAGGTTTATTGTAAATCTAATTATAATCAAATTAGGCGAGTGGAAAAACCTTTCGATGTTGTCGATTGACACAATATGTCTATCGGCCTGTCGATTGACTTTCTGTCGGTTGTCGGTCGATAATATCTATTCAGTGAAGACGCACCTTTATGTTTTGTTGTCCATCGATAGATCGAAATCCAGATAAACTGGCGCTTTCCTTAAAAAGTTGTCAGATTTTTAGATCGTTCCGTAGTTCTCTATCGTTCGAAATTGAAAGTTTTGTATAATATTTTTAAATTCCAAAGTAACGTTTCCTCTTATTAATACAATTTTATTCTTATGTCGTTCTTGTTTCGAGTCCGATGATACTTTATAAAAAACAAATCAAGGCATTATTGGTGTTATTTTTAAGTCTCAAAGCGTTCGACTATTTTTATACCTTTACATCAAATAATTTCTCACAGCAGATACCCCTTTTTACATATTAAAAAGTTTAAATATAAATATAGTTAAAATTATCCTGAACAAACTTCTGAGTGGTCATCCCATGCTGTTACCTAAAAAATACATATTGTTAGATGTGGCCGAGACGAAAACAAATTGAGGAATAACAAGCACTTTGAATTAATAAGCGAGATATCCACCTTATTGCAAACCCATAAAACCACGTGGTATCCACTGGCGAGAGACGCACATAATCAATAATTGTCGTAGGTCAAGTCTCAAAAGACGTATCTATGACAATACTTCTACTGTTATAAAAATACCTATATTTTATTGTTAAAATCTTGATTGTGGAGTACTGTGACTCGCGAATGATATTCTCAAAAAAACTAGCTTCCGGATTTGTATTGATATTGTATGGAACTACGTACCTGACAGTTTCTACTACAGTACCATTGATTGCCACATCCAGCACATACAAATTGAGCAGGTTTTTGGTTGCAACCTTGACATTGCGGAACATCTTCTCCATTCTCTGAACTATTGTCTTCTTTGCTCCTCGAATTTAGATTCTCCGTGGATTCATCAATTACCAGACGATCTAAATTTTCTTCAGATTCTTCCTCCATCTAATTATATATTACCCGATTATTAAAGGTATGTTTGATAATTTTTCATTTTGTTAAATTTTTTAAAGTTTCCGTCAAATCATAAAATTAGTTGTAGACAATGGTGTTTCTTGAATAAAAGAAAAGTTTTGGACTTGCATTGTCTTTATTTGTTATATATCACAACGTGAATACTGTATTGTATATATATTGTAGTATTCACCTGAAGACGACTGGAGATACTTACCAGTTGAAACGTTGTGATATATAACAAATAAAGACAATGCAAGTCCAAAACTTTTCTATTATTCATAAAATTAGTTCTTTTAATTTTCAATAATTTTAGGCTTCCTCGTTTTGATATACGGGATATGTTTTTGATAATTTTACATTTTGGGACACCCTCAATATTTCGGTCACCTTTAACTTATCAAAAAGAAATAAAATACTAATTTTGTAGTTTTTTACGTATAATTCAGTGACGTACTCAGATTTTTTCTACGTTATGACCGAAATTAACGTTTCTAAAAAATATACAATTTTTTGAGTATGCCATGACGGATATTACAACAAAAGAACACGGTCAATTGTGACATAATGAAAAATTCTTCTGTCAGAATATTCTGGTTCTCAAGTTGTTTCATAATTTCTATTTAATAGTAAAAAATTTGTCCTAATTATTATAGGCAATGTAAACTAAAAAATGCTCGTTTGCTATATATATCCAGTGTATTTCAATAGTAAATAAGCGTTTTTGTAGTATGTATGGAGTTTATAAAATTTCTTAAATTAGTTTGTTGATATCTCGAAAGACGACAGCCGGATAAAATAATTCTTCCAAGGATAAAATCAAATTTAATTGAAAGGTTAATTTTCAAAACCACGGCCTAAATTTTTTTTGAAAAACTAAATTTCGGGTACAATATTAAGGCTAAAAATAAGGTATTGTATATTTCTGAGAAGCTTGTTAAAAACTGATTTACATTATTAAAAAAAATATAGGGCGACCCATTTAAAAAAAAGCAAATTTTTTTTTTGAAAGCTATTGAACGTAGAAAAAATGTGAGTACGTCACTGGATCCTACGGAAAAAACTACAGAGATTACATTTATTTCTTTTTGATAGGTAACCGAAATATTGGGGGTGTCCCAAATGTAAAATTCTCAAACGAGGAGGCACTAGAAAATTTCTAATTAGGGCATCTTTTGTCGCACAAGAAAGTAGCACAGTGCTGCGAAAACCGCATCCTTCTATCTTTACTAATAACGAAGATAACCCGTAAAAACCCAAAAATGGACACCCTGGACTGTTACAAATTTAGGTCAGTATTTTCAAATGTTCCGTATATGCAGATACTTACAGACTCTATTTTTGTTGGCGTTGTTCCAAACTGGCTTACAACAGGAGTAATAGTAATTTCATTTCTGGCCTAAAAGAAATGTTGTTTACAGAATGGCAATGTAGAAATATATATAGACTTTTTAAAGATATTAATTAGCCCAATTATTAAACCAAACATAAATCCTGACGTGTGGTTTCAACAGGCATTGCAAGTTCCCAATTGTCAAATTAGAACTATTTTAAGTTAAACTCTCAACCGTATCGGAGCCCATTATGCAATACAGACTGTGAAAGTGTTTGGAATTTGAAGGGGGATATTTCGAATAACTTCTCAAAGATGACAATATTTAAAAAAAATTTTTAACCTAATAAATCATAATTATGTAACCTAAAGGGTAGTGTTTTTTACGTAGATTGAATTTTATAAACAAAGGTACACACACCTCTCTTACAATAGAGCGAGCGGGTAAATGTCAAAAATGTGTTTAAATGTGGTTTTCCTCGTCAAAATTTCATGAAAAAAGCCGCAAACACACTATTATCACGTCACGTGAATTCACGTGTTGTCATATCGACAAAATAGCACATGCTGTCACGGCTTAGAAACAGACTACGTATAGTACACTGCAGATCATTTTTATTTCATATTTTGTGTTTGTCAAGATCGCAAGTGAATCTTGTAGCCTTCTAGCGTTAAACTCTGACACAGTATTATAACGCGTGCCGAATATGTAAATTTCCAGAAATAAAATTGTGCTGTCAAGTATGGCTTGCCGTGAGCTGCATGAGGTGACTATAGTGTACTTCTAAACCTATTTATAAGCACGCATAAACCGTCTTGCAGATATTTCGAGTATGCCGTGACATTGCGTGATAGCATGTGATCTCACGTGACGTGATAATAGTATGTTTGCAGCTTTACAGTTTTCGAGATATTGCCTTGTACACTGTAAAATATTCATCTTGTATATTTCAGATTTATTTTAAATGTACATTAACATTATAAAGTTTTTTATCATTTTAATGACGTTTCTGAAGAACTGAAATCACGGGTTGTAATAGATTACCGTAAGCTACTAAGTACCTAATTTGTCCTCAAATTAAAAGTTCAAGAGCTAAGGTAAAAAAATTGTGTGGATTATTTAATCACCATGCATTTGACAAATAATTACAAGAAGTCCAGATATCTTAAAAACTGGCAAAGTCAGTCAGAAAAGAGATATTCTATAAAATTTGCTTATAATTTAATGGGTAGTCGAAAAATAATAACAATTACCATGTTTTATTTAAGAAACGAAAGTTAACACCTACTTCCGGTATAACCGGAAATGACAATGAACATGTGATTATTTTAGTTAAAGACCGCGTATCAATAAACCTAAATCCCCAAAGTTTCAGACATTGCGATGCTCTCACGAGCCTAGATACTACGATTGATTGATATTAACCGGTAAGGATACGGTCATTCAATACTTTCAACTGAATCATTCACCTCTAAGATGAGGGGGACAAGCATTATTGTCCATTTAACGCTTTTATTCAATCAAAACGTCATTGTAAACATAACGTGATCCGATCCGTCTGGGTTTTCCTTCAAATGTATTTAAGTTTCTCAAATTATTAGTACGTACCTTACTGCCACAAAACATATCTGATATGGACATATTACCATGATTCATACCACTTATCATAGTTGGGGTTGACGAAATGAGATTAGTGGCCGACTTCTCGGGAGCAGTCAAAAGTCTTGCTAAAGTAGGACTAAAGGAAGTTTTGCTATCATCGTTGACAGCTGTGTTGTAATTACTTTGCCTTATGGGGGTCTAAAAAATTGTTAACAATATTGTTATTTGTGCCATTCCGATTCATTGTTTATTTTAATACAATTTAATATTTATAGTCCTTTATTATTGTGCAGTAGTTTAGTATTTATTAAAATACCATTCTTCATCGAACAACATTTGATGTAACCGAAGACGTTCACTATTTATAAATCTTTATTAAACTTCGAGTCTGTGAGGAGCTTGGTACTGATATTTAAAATTCAGATATAATGAAATTACTAAACGCTGGCTACTAGCATGTGATGGCATCGTTTTCCTAGCTTATGATTTCTATCAGTAATACATATTATAGCTTCTTACCTTCGTTAAAATACCATGTAATAGAGAATTTGTCGGTGCTACCGAACTGGTACTAGTAACCGGATGCACGGTCACTTCGGGATATGGAGGTGGTGGTCTTGTCGTGTTTTTTAAATGCATTTGCAACTCTGTTCTTTCGCTTTGTGATAATTTAGCAAACTGAACCAATATATCCTTGTATGATGTATTATCGGGAAACGTTGACTCTATGGTTGAAGACCGGGAGTTGTCTTGGCTCTAAAACAATGTATTATAAGAAAATCATCATCAAATTGGTTAATAATGTATTGAAAGTACCAGACTAGGTCACTTACAGAGTGTTACGGATATGACTATATATTTTATTTGAAAGGAGTATAAAACTCGTCGCGACACCTCGCGGTATATTTGCCTAACCCAAAGCAGCATCTTATAGAGGACCAATGCAGAGGGTCCATTCTGCAAAAACAGATACGTCTCTTAAGCCGCAAACACAGTATTATCACGTCACGTGAGAGCACATGCTATCACGCAATGGCACGGCATACCCGAAATATCTGCAAGGTGGTTTATGCGTGCTTTTAAATAGGTTTAGAAGTACACTATAGTCACCTCATACAGCTCAAGGCAAGTCATAATTGACAGCACAATTTTGTTTCTGCAAATTTACATATTCGGCACGCGTGATAACACTGTGTCAGAGTTTAACGCTAGAAGGTTACAAGATTCACTTGCGGTCTTGACAAACGAAAATAGTTTTACTATCAAATTCGACAGAGTGTGTGGTATTTTTTTTTTCTCGTGTAGTTGGCCTTACAAGCTAGTGTATTGGCCACGAACTTTAAATTGTTTATAATGTGGTAATTTAAGATAGAGTAGTGTATTTTTCAATAAGGTAATATTATGGCCGAGGCCTTTTAAAATATTAATACAAAAATTGTTAATGTGATGGAGGAGGAAACTAGACAGGGACACACGCTTCTTGCCCAGGGGTCTTTCAGGGCGTTTGTTTGTAAGACAGACATGGTGGACCCTGTGGGGTAAGGATGAAGAACACTATAGGAACACAAAGGAAATGGATTTGTTTTAAATATTTTTATAATGTTATATGTAATTTCTGTGTAAAGTGTACGTAAATATCTTTGTACAACGAGTAATTGTTTGTTGCCATGATAGATGGTAGCCATATGGGGTTGACTAATTTGTATTTATGTAATATTTGTGAAAAGTTGTTTATATTATGTCTTTGGAGGTGGCAGTTTAACATGATATGGTTAATAAGTGTGTGGTATTATTACAGACACTAATTGCAATTCAATAACTTACTCCATTTAGGTATAAACCCATCTCGCTGTTACTATCCAGTCCAAATTTTTGTCCAAAGGTAAAATTTCCTCCTGAAAATCCCAAAATGTTGGATTTATCGTCACTTTGAGAATGCCTTATTCTCCTCCCTCTTCGCGGAACAATTTCTGGATGTCTTTGTCTAAAAACCAATTATATTTGGATATATTCATTTTTAATTAATATGTGCAATACAGACTATGTATGGATCAATCGTTTGGTTCATATATTATCAAAGTTATATTCGCTATATTGGTAGACTTTAAAAAAGGATAATGTTCCGTACAAACTGGCATACATATCTTGGATCAGGCGTATTGACAGGAATTAAAATATAATATACAGGGTGGCCAATTAGTGCGACAAAGCTCAATATCTCTTTTACCGCTACGGATAGCGGAAAACTTTTTTCACGAAAGTTATTAAGCGTTAAGAGGTGCAGCTTTTAAAATTATTTTCGACCATACAGGGTGCTCAAAAAGGGCGGTCTGATAAAAATTTCATATTTTTTAAATGGGACACTATTTATATTTTTACATATTTGAAGTAAAATTCTGTACATAGCACCATAATTATTTGTACACATTTTTGCAACGTTGCCAAATAGATTGGAAAATTCCTAAAAGTTGTGCAAAAACATGGTTCAATGAAATGTGTAACATTTCTTAACTTATAATAATATGAAATAAAATATTTTTTATGTCGGAAAGAGGATGTTGACAGAAGTCCCCTATGATAACACATATCAATATTTTTATATAGAGTATTTTCTATGGATATGCCAATATTACGAACTTGAAACCTGAGTTTCGTAAGTTTTTTCAATGAAACACCTTGTATATGATTACTTTATCTTGTAGATATTTTAATCCTCTCTAATTTTTATTAAGGTCTTTCTATGCCTATCTCTACCAATCTTGGTGGTATTTCAATTTTTATTTAAACTCGAGCAAAAAAAAGTGGATGTATTTTACCATTGTTCTTTTTCTAGTCATCTCTGACAAAATAAATACAAAATGTTGTAATTTAAAAAAAATATATTTATTCATACGGGAGGATACGACTTCCGCCTTCGAAATTTCGACATGAAAAGTTTAAGTAAATATTTTTTAAAAGTTCAAAGGCTTGTCAATGGAATCAATTTGAGCTCATGGAAAAATCACTCTGTACCAGTAAATTTAGGAAATTCCCAAAAAATTGAAAAACAGTGGACTGTCATGAATGATTTAAACTTGGTTGGGCCATTAAGTGGAGATGGTATAATGAGAGGAATCAACATCGCCAATCTCATTAAGGAAGATCGAGAAAGGGAAAGTTACATGTGTAAAATTGAGGAAGGATACAACTAATAGCTGTATCAAATTTCTACTTAGCGTAAGTACAAGAAATTTATTTTAATAATACACATGAAATTTGACTCTTAAAGTCAGCCCTTTCTTAAGACTTTTAAAAGAGGCATTGAGTTTTACATTTTCGAATTATACCGAATTTAAAAAAGCAAATTACATGAACGTACGAGGGGTATTTTACCTGAAAATGGTCAATTTAAGGAACAAAACGTCTGAAAACCGGTAAGTGCTGTATACCACTGAACGTAGATTTCGGTCCTCTTTCATGATTTAAACAAAAAGATCCAGGCCCGTATTTTAAAAAATTAAGTTGATGATGGTGACCTAAAGACGAAACGTCGCATGAGAGATCTGATGATGTCATCTTGTGGAGAATGAAAGTAGCAATGAGAAAGGAAAAATTTATTTTTGGACATCTCTTTCTAAATATTTTGAAAGCCACTGTATTTATTTTTGCGGCATATTATTGGGCCCATAATTACGCAATTTTTCTCCGATTTAACCGACTTTGTATCTCGTACCGTTCCCGAGATCCCAATGGCGAAGGCCAAATTTGTAACACACTGTATACAATACCATATATTTACAGTACCTACCTGTGGTCTGCTATTATCGATTGAACATCAACAAGTGGTTTTTGTCTTAGCCGTAAATCCAACGAACTGCTGATATCGAATTGAGGTTTCGGTAATATAGTTCTTTGTTTTAGTTTTTCTATATTAGCTGCCCGTATGTCTCGTAACACTTTCATTTTTTGATTACATTTCAGTAAACTTTGTTGCCCTACAAGATAATAATAATAATGTAATAAGTAGGTATCATTGCGACCAAACATACATGAAGTACAAGAGAAACAATCAAAATATGTTGCTCCTAGGCTGTTATGAGAACCTTTCGAAAATATGATATTTATTATTGCACCTTGATATACGTTGGTGGGTCAAAATTTTTTTACAGGCAACTCTTTCAGTCCTTAGCATATAACTTACTAAAGAAATAAACTATTTGCCTGTAGAAACGATTATAATTTGCGAAATATATGTTACTTCCTGCATTAGAAAGCAATTTTAAAAGTTTTTTTTTAGATTATAGCTGCAATATTTAAATTTGAATTTAAAAATGTATCGCCGGTCACGTATCCTCAGTTAATAATTTCTTACTTTACACTTTTATATTTCAGTCATTTTACTAACGTTACTTTTATATATAAATAATTTACACTCCTACTCCAATTTGTATTGAAAAAATACTGTTCAAAGATCAACAGTTTAGTTTCTCTAACGCAATTATTACGAGAAGTTCCGTCCCCGCAGATGCATGTATCGCCGGTCAGGGCAGAAATTGCTTATAAATAAAGCCACTAGAGGTCGGCCCATTTATTTTTTCAAATATGATAGTGTGTGTTTGAATTGTGTAAAGCGTGCTCCTGTTTAGGTAAGTTCCTTATTATGTTTATTTAGGTATAAACTATTTCATTCACTATTTTTTACCAGGCGTATGTTTTTATGTTGTATCGCCGGTCACTGACTTAACTCGGACCTATTAGTCTTAATTAAGGGAAAAATACTAGACGAAGTCATTCTTTTGAGTACAGATACTCATTTCAGTCTA
This sequence comes from Barypeithes pellucidus, assembly GCA_963991005.1. Taxonomy (NCBI): domain Eukaryota; kingdom Metazoa; phylum Arthropoda; class Insecta; order Coleoptera; family Curculionidae; genus Barypeithes; species Barypeithes pellucidus. Next base: position 27,030,839 of record OZ022562.1, on the reverse strand, counting down.
ACAAAGCTTAAGAAATAGCTTGTATAGTCTTGGCAGCGAGCCCTCAAGCTTTTTCGACAGTTGACGTCAGCAATATGTCATCGATCAGCTGTTTTGGGACTTAATCAAATACCCCAGTTTTATACGAACCGCAATCAGCGTGTTGTTGTGTTTTTATATTTTTCCAGTTTGATTAGTGCTAATAAGTTTTAAAAGTGTATTTCCGTCGTTTTAGTATAGTTTAATTTGTTTTGAAAACTTTGATTAACTATTGTATATTGAGTTGTTTGTGTATCTGGTAAACCACAGTAAGTACGACTCACGTAACGAAAACGAACTACCCATTTCATACATAACCTCCTATGTATTTGCAGTATACATAGCTAACGCATACAGAAGAAGTGTGCATATAGAATTTGCTTGTTATGATACTATACACTTATAAGTTACTATTGAACATTACAGTTAACAGAGGTAACAAGAGTGAACAACCTTTAAGCAAACCGTATATTTAGTTTTTTAATACAATAACCTTTCCATAGGTCCATAGCTATTTTCAGAAATGTTTTTTGTGCATCCGGTACAAAAACATGGAAAGTAGATACATACTTCCTATCTTTTTGTGAATATAGAGTACCTACTAGACATGTAATTATAGATAATGACTTTATTTTATATATTTGAATAAATAAATAACAAAAAAATACAATGTGTTTGTGTGTTTTATTTCCTATAATAAATAATAAAAAACGTATTTAAAAATATAAATAGACTCGTTTCATTTAAACGTACATACTATTGTAGTACGGCCCTGGAATGTCATACAAACCTAGGCAAAATAAATAACCAAAAATATGCAGACAAGTCATTAATGTCACGTGAAGCTTGACATATCTGGCGAGAGGGTTCGCTGCAACGACTATATTAGCTGTTATCCACAAATTTGTGTATTTTTGTATCGCCGGTCACAGTAACACCGGTCAAGCATGAAAATGTTACCGGAGATACATTGATGTGACGGTTTGTTATCCGAAGCTATATACAATATTATTTTAATTAACCATTTATAAACCATTAAGGAAAAATATATTTTGATGTGCAAGTTTCGTGTACACCTAGGTAGATTAAAAATATGACTTATTTTCTTAGTATGTTAACATTCTATAAGAAACATTCCAATATTCTTGTGTGAAAAATCACATCAACATAACCTTGTTTTTAAAAGAAATCGACTGATTCTATACCGTCAATTCTATAGAATATTGCGTTTAGATTTTATTTTGAGAAGATAAAAATTTAGTTAAATTAGGATTACTTGCCGTTTTTTTCAGACTGAATGTCACCAAGATCGCTCTCGTTAATAAGCATTACTTGTTTTTTTCTCTGCAGTCTTATTAGGAGCTCCTCTTTAATTTTTTTCATATGAAGTAGCTGATTCCACTCTCTTTCCTGAAAACATAGTTTTTGGTAAAATGTTTATTTTTACAACAAACAGGTAATATAATTAATTTTCCTACGTCCCCCTACGAAAATGAGAAAAAAATCACGGCTAACTTGGCTAGGGAGTGTCTTATACCACACGCGTGTGGAAAAAAGTTTTCAACACGAGCGTTGATAAATATTTTTCAAACAACTGTATTTGAATTTGAACAGTGCCAATTTGATAGTAAAATTTATTTAAAAAATAACAAACTTTCGGGGCCCGTGGAGTGAATTGGGGTGGAGTAAATCGCACTAGAGCAACACTACACATTAAAAAATTACATATATTTGTCTTCTCTTTTTTAAATTGGGGATCTTTTTAGGATTTTTAATGATTAATAGAAAATGATGTAACATAAGGTATGTCCCATACATTTTAGCACAACTTTCAGATGCCAAAAAATTGGTAATAAGAAGAAAATGGCCAGTTGCCCAGGTAACAAAAACTTGTTTGACACCTTCACTTAACATTAACAGTTTAGTTTTTAAATTGATTATGTCGATATGGCTTACAAATTAGAAATTCGGAAAAATATTTATAATTTAGTTGGACGGGTCCCTAAATCCGAAATAATACGCATTTTTGAAAATCAAAATATATCGCGTAGAACCATTTATCGGACAATTGCTGAATGTGAGCAAGGTATTCCTTGTATGAACCTACCAAAAAGTGGACGGCCTAGAATGTTTACCAGAGTAAGATCAGAAAGCCTGGAAGAAGGGCGAAAAAACACGCTTGGTACATGAAGAGGAAAACTAGCATGACAATATTGAACATCTAAGAACACCACAGCGCGGGAACTATCGCGGAATGGCCAGAAATACCGAAAAAGAAGCCAAACCAACTAGCCATGATCACGAGATGCTGTCGCACATTAAGAATAGTATATTTTGCTAACCGGGTGATAATTCTGGATGGCCAAAAATATTTCACACTAAGCAATTCCGAAATGAAGGGAAATGATTGTTTTTATACTGACAATATTGCAGAGGTCCCTGATAATGTCAAACTTAAACAAAATGTGAAATTCGCTGATAATGTGTTAGTATGGTGCGCTATTTGCACCAGGGGTGTATCCAGGCCTTATGTGGGTCGAGTAAGAGGTGAACCCCGGATAGTCAAAGGTATATTGTCTTACGAAACTGGTGAATTTTATTGAAGAAGAAGAGACGATATTATGTTCTGGCCAGACCATGCGTCCTGTCACTATGCAAGACCAACCCAAAATTGGTTAGCAGACCAAAACGTACCATTTGTTCAGCGAAACGACAACCCTCCTAACCTTCCCCAGGCTCGGCCCATAGAAGATTTTTGGGCTCTTTTATCTCTAAAAGTTTACGATGGAGGATGGGAAGCACAAAAAGAGGAGGAACTTCGACGCAGGATATATAGAAAAATCCGAGAGATCGATATAAATGCTGTCAAAAACCTAATGTTAGGTGTCCGCAGAAAGTTGCGTCTAGTGGAAGACCATGGTTCTCTATATTTAATTTAAGTTCATAATTTTGTTGCTTATGAAACATTTACTATGTATTACAACTTTATTTAAATATATTTTATTATAAAAAAACAATTGGTTGAAATTTGTGCCAAACCTTATGGGATATACGTTAATTGTTAGGCAGCCCATCAAATATAGGTAGCAACTGTTTGGGTAAAGTAGAAATGGGATAAGTACCGATTTATTTTCGTTTTTTTGCAATTATCAGGGTGAGTAAACATGATTTTTGTAATTATATTTGTTTTAATAATAATTTGAATATTATTTTCAGCAAATTCCATGTAAAACTTTCATAATTAACGATATCTAACTGCATCTCTGTAAATATTGAGGTTAGATTATGAGTTTTATTATTTTCGTGTAACGATGCATTTATTCAAAGTTAAAATTAGTTTCATTTTATTTTCTTTTAGGTCTAATTTAAACATATAAACTATAAGGTTTTATATACAGTAAGCTAAAAGTGGGTATTGTATTTGTCGTAGGAAAAATTGTGTATTACCTACTTAATTGTGTGAAAGTGATTTTCTCAAACTCGGCAGATTTCCGCACTCGGTGGGCGCCTCGTGCTTTTGTATGCCCAACTATTTCTGAACGTTAGGAAGGAACACGAACAAAAAATTGGGCTCTGTTGCCGTTAGTATAGTAGTTGTAAGAACCATGTAATTTCCAATTAGCACAACTAAACTTACCCGTAATGTAATACATTTTAATATAATAACAAGCCTATGCATTGTGTTATCAAATTCACCTAGACCAACATGACAAGGCATATAACTGTTTCAAAGAATGGTGTACGGGAAACAAAGTTCAAAATCCTGGTTCTGAGTCGGCGCTGCTGATATCAACGATTTGGTCACAATATTCAATGCTGAGCGACCACTCTATCAATTAGGGAAAAAGTAGACATATCTAAACACGCAAAGCTATTAGCATTTTTAAAAACGTGTTCTCGTATATTATTTTGAGATATCGATTTTTAAAAAAAATTACAAAAAACTTTAGTAACTAGTAAAAACTTTCTGGGTGGAAAGTAAAAGTAAAAAAACGTCAACTTTCCACCTTTCAAAGGTAGATGAAATGCCATCATTACATGCATGGTTGTAACTAAAAAATATCATTTCCACCATATTTAAATTGATAAAATAAATCTCTATTCATTGATTCTCAGATATATGGGCACCGCTGTAGCTGTGGTTTATTTTTTGCTAAAAGGCGAAACCATACGACGTTTTTCCGTAGCCTTTCATTAAGCTAACAAGAAATAATTAGGTCTAAAAATGACCGAAATGGAAACAAATGCAAGATAATTCATTATACCGACTCTTTACGGGTTACATAAAATATATCATAAATGTATTTTATTGAATTTGACATCCTATGCTAAAACAAAAATTGTATTTCTTATGCATTCCCGCCCTTCGAAGCTTCGCTTCGCACCGTTAAAACGCATAGAGAGTTGTCACTACAGTAGGGTGAAACGCGGGCTGAAAAGTTTGTCTTTAATCATTTGGTGAGTCAAATAAAATAAGTCGTTGCAAATACTTACAACTTATGTAAAGAAAAGGGGGCTAATAATACTCGGCAGAAGAGCATTTTTAAAAAAATACTAGTTTTGGATCTTTAGGAAACCGTGGAATCAACACAGTGATTTATTTATTTTCCACTTAATAAATTATTGATTGAGCACGCCTATGGTAATACGTTTTCAACCATGGTTTTATAGATTTTTCTCCCCTCGCTCTTCACACGGAAACGTTCAGAATCCACTGGGCAGTCAATAAATACCTCCTCGTTTGATAACTACCACTTTCAACACTCGTTATATAATATACTAATTGATAGCCACTTGAGAAGCATATTGATGCATATTTTGACGGGCTAGAGGAATAATTTTTTTAAGGAATAGGGAGGAAACTTTTCTAGTGGCCTTCATACCTTTTCCTTTGCCATTTCATTGAGAGTCTTTATTTCCATTAAAACTTGTTCACTGAAGGAGTTTATCTGCTCCATATTAGAGCAGTCGGCCATTTCAATAAACTCATTTATAATTTTGTCTCTGGTAATGAAACTGTCTTGTATCTCCGTTTTCAGTCTTTTTATTGGGGAATCATCTCCTTCAACTTTTCGCTTATTGTTGATTTCTGAGGTCGAACTGTTGCTACTGAAAAAAATTTACAAGAATTAGAATTTTTTAGATACATAGGTGTTCAAAAAACTGTTCAGGGGCTTCTGATATTTCTACCCGACCAATAAGACACTGATTATAGCGATAATAATCGCCCTAAGGGCAATTATTACTTGTATCATGTCCGTCAGATATGATATTTTAGAAGCATACAGGTGGCCCATCGAAAACGTACCGCTAGGCATTACAGGCTAGGAAAGAACTTTTCGACAAAATTCAAAAACATGTCAAGTTTGTTTGTCAAGGGGACAACTTTTGACGCAAAAAGCATAGCAAAATCTTCACCTCCCTAACTGGGGGTGCCCCCCCAATTAATGTTATTTTAAAAGTAAAAAGAGCAATATATATAAATTCAATAAACCAACTAACTTCTTCACCAACTATATGAACTTTGGTAAACATTTGGGGGAGGGTGTTCCCCATCTGCTCTCTTATAGTGACGCCCCTGGGTGCCATACCAGCAAACACATATGTAATGAATAATAATTATTACTGCATATTACAGTGTAAATTTAAAATACCAATATTAAACAGAAACAATAAAACACTGAAGGTTTCAACCTTGACACATTTTTGTACGTTGTTATATTGTAGTTGAATGTTTATTGAAATTTTCTTTATCGGTCTTGTTTGCAGATACTATTTATTTGGTGTGTACCAAAATTTATAAATATCCACCAGTATTTAATATCGTACAGGGTATTTATTTGTGGTGATGATACAGATACAGACACAAGTGATGCATCCACATGGGGGGGAGGGGTCGTTATAGTAAAATACAATTTCATGAAGATACTTTATTTAAAAAACCGTTGAAATAGTGCTGGGACATCGAAACGGAACATCGATGTAACATCGAAAGCTAACATCGATGGCTTAAAAACATCAGTTGTAAAACATCGATATTTAAAAACGTATATTTGCGATTAGGAATAAATTAGATATAAAAACTAAACATTTTATTAGAAAGAATTAAAAAATTATCAAACGTCAAAATACTAATTAACAAAAACTTTAAAAAATAATATAGACAAGAAAATATAACAAATATTAAAACATTATATTTATAACTGCATTAATTCCAGTCACTAACAACTTATAAAGTATTTTTTTTTGTAAAACTATTAATGAGCTTCCCACAATTTTTTATTAATAGATAACAAGAAAAGTAACTCAGAAAGTTTCTTTCCTCGCACGCTATTTTGTTTTTGGGCCATAGTTTCGCAGGCTTTAAAAAAAAAGATTTCAACCACCTTCAGCAACTGAAATCAAAAGCCTTCGTTCTTATTTTCTTGTGCTGGGAAAATTGAGTTTAAGATTACAACCTAGTTTTCTTGTTTTGTTCGATGTCGAAAACATCGAACATCGGTAGCAGAACATCGATGTTTCAAAAATATCGATGAACGTCGCCCAGCACTATTAGTTAGTCAGTTAGTCGCATTTCGGGTCATCAGAGAGCAACACTACGCCTTGCGAGGTTTCGAGGTCGCTCCCAGAAATTCCCGAGGGCGCGGGCGGTCTGATCCGTGGAGGGTTCAATTTTTTACGTTGAAGGAAAATTCGGTATAGTGTAAGTTGAAATATCTTCAATTAATTTTAGTCGAACAAACCCGAAACCGTGTTTCAGGTATCTTGATAATCTCCAGGTTAGATAATTATCTCCTTAGTTGAGATTTAGGTTTGGTTTTTGTATTGTGAATAAAAATAAATTAACCCGTTCGTGAGACTCGACAGACGAAAGGACTTACCCATAAATCAACCCTGTTCAAATAACAAGGATATTAAAACTAAAATAAATTCAAAAACAGCCTTCCGTGATTAAATTATCAAATATAACATGCATTGTGTTATATTTCATTGGACGTGCCCGTGCCAATAAAATCAAGTATTAGTCTTCGTCCTACGTTCAAAAATTACTATACCGAATTAAATTCATTTCCAGAGGGGTAAAAGGTAGTCAGACCAAACAAGACCGGCTGACAAGTGCGTGCCAGGTCGGCATCGGCAATCATATCTGGCATCCCTGACAATCATAAGGGCAAATCGTGGCCGTTCCAAAGCTGGCTATAGCGTCAGAAAAAATCTCTAGGTGATTTCTGGGTCCTCTGGAGGAAGTCGATAAAACATCAATCAAGTAAAACAGTAGTACAGGGACTCGGCAAGAATAAGAAATTGGGAACGACGGGTCTCACCGACGAGCTACGCGAGACGAGCGTGCGTGATAGTGATTCTTGCATAGTCGATGAATGTGCCGCAGGCGATCGCACGGACAACTGCGCGACATTGTACCCTGACATACAAAATATTTTTATGTTGTACAAAATGTGAAAATTATACCTTTGGGAGCCCAGTGCCCCATTGGTTGCATTACTGTTAACCAGTGAAACAAATTGAAATATTTACAATCAATCCCATCGATTTTAAAGAAATCGGTAGTATTATAGTAGAATATCAAAAACACCAATTCTCTTTAGTTCCCTTGGTCGGGTAAATATTTATCATGGAATTTCGCATATGCTCACGTTTGTTGCAAAATTAGGAGAAAAATATTATTTAATTATTGCTTTCAAAATATTTTCTACTTATTTACTACCTATTTAGTCACAGTAAAAAAAATTTAAAAACCCGTTTTCTCTAATATTTGGTGTAATTTGGAGGCCACTAAAGAAGTCACTTTTTAAATACTGTGAAGGCCAACCCAACAATTAAAAAACAAACTACCCTCCCTCCCTTCTCCATAGTAAAGCAGTGTTCACACGTAAGGTTTTACCTGACGTCTTACCTGACATTTTAGGTATTCAAGTTAGACTGCAATGTTGCCAGGTAAAAAAAAGGATATCACCAGAAACAGTTATTAAATATCAATATTACCCCAAAAAAGAGTGTAAAGCATACTTTTATGGCCGTATTAGCAAAAAAAAGGTTCATCATCCTACCAAAAAATATCTCTATGACAAAAAAAATAAATGAAAGGTCAAATTGCGCCTAAAATATATTTAATGAGAGAATTCACCAAAAAATCCAAGAAATCGGCTTTTTTTAAAAGTTTTTCATCAATCACCAGATTATTCATAAAATTACCAGATCTGGTGAAATTTCACCAGACTTGGTAACACGTTGTACGGTCAGGTAAAACGGGTAAGGCCCGCTTAATATCATAGGGAACATTATTTTTATTGTTTTATTTCGATGCGACAAGAGATACATACATTTAAAAATGTGATCTTTTATCAAATAAATTTTTACCTCCTTAAACGTGAATTAGACATGCGAAAAAACCCCTGTTTCTTATTAATATTCTACATGTATAGGTACTAATTTTTATAAAAATCGACATATTTGATAATATTGTTATGTAATTTAAATATGGGATAACTGAATAAACCACCAAGTGAAAAATTCTAACCTTACCTGTCTTCTTCGTGTTTTTCATCCAACTCATCATCACTTCTTTTTTCTTCTTTAACGGTGATTTCTGTTTTGTCCTCGCCCTCTGCTTTTTTATCATCGTCAATGCCATTTTCATTCACGTCTTCCACTTTGAGTTTTTCGTCGACCTGGTCGTTCTCTTCCTGTCGTTGCTCCGCGTGGCCAGGAGATGAGGGGGGATTCGCATCGCATCCTTCCCGTACGTCGTCCATAATCTGCATCTTATTAAGGCTGGAAAAGAAATGTAATTACAGTAAAAATGACAATGAAATGGTCAGCAGTAGTAGCAGGCAGTTACTCCTTTTCTGATTTGAGTAATTTCCCCCACCAATAACCTCCTATAATAGTTTGCGCCACAAATATACACATATTTACTTGCTCATTAAAGTTTACAACAGAGCCAAAGTTTAACCCTTCCTCCACGGGTGTAACTTGTTTGAGTTTGACCACCCGCCACCTTCTTTTTATTCAGAAATTTAAAGAAGCACCTCTAGAGAGACGAAGATATCGAATTGAAATATTTTTTCTTGATGGAATGAAGGCGTTGCAGCACAGGTGGCGTAAAGAGTCTTTGTTTTATTGTTAGAGATACGCATTAGGATAATTGCGCACGCAAAATGTAAGGTTTACGGCAGTATTGGAACGTGGGTGAAAATATAGAGGAAGAGCCAAGGAAAAATATTCTTAAACACACAGACTACCGTTAAGCGTCAATATAATTCACATCAACGGCGAGGAAGTGGCGCACTTCCCCTACTTCATCTGAACAGCCCCGCCACAGGTTTAAGGCAGTTACAACTAAAAATTATTTTATTGAAAACCAATTAAGCAAAGCACGCTTAGAAGAAAATCACATTTTACTTCATAGTTTTAGTAAATAACATAAATACGTAAAACGATAATAAAATTACCTCCTAGAAATCTCAGTCTGCAAAACATCCAAAAAGCTTAATCATATTTGTCCCAGTAAACATCGCAATACTTGCTAAGAAATGTAGAACTAAAGACGCATTTACAGAAATGTATAATTATAAAATAATCGGTAGGTACACGTGCTTTGCACCATGCAGCTTTTATTGTCGCGAAATGACAATAAACAAAAGTGCGAGTATGCGTACGGAGCTTACGCGATATCGTCGCGACGTTTTACACTAAAAACAACTACGGGACGGCGGCGTGGGAGAGAACTCGTTGCGACGTCGCTATTGCCTGTGCACAAATAATGTGCATCAGTGTGAACGTTCGTTTGCAATGTTGCCGGTTTTAAATAAGGTAAGAACGAATCTGAAAATCGATCTGGATAAAATAAAGCGGGTAAAGTTGAATTTTTATTCATTGATTAAATAGAAACAAAAATTCTCTACAAAAATAAAATATTTTTTCGCAAAACAAGCAATTTAGGTGCTCTACCGTGCAATACAAGAACCTAGTAAGTCGTAAAAGTAAATTTTAAGACATTCCATTTAAAATTTGCACAACTTCTTTAATATTTAATTTATTGCTCTAAAATTTTATACACAGTAAGCTCTTGTTACATAGTTTCATTTTCCAAAAAAATCATTGATTTTTATTAACAAATAAACAGTTAAATAAATATTAAAAACTTACTACCTATTTTATAGTAAGTCAACTTACTAGGTTCTTGTATTGCACGGCAGACCTGCTGCACGGTGGTTCTATATCGGGTCAAATAATATAATTTACGACAAAACTGCAATGTACAGATTTACGAATGCGAAGAAAAATAAAATTATCTCAGTTATTAAATAGTTTATTCGTAACGATATTTTCATTACAGGGACTATTATATAACACTATTTTCGAGTGGGAAGTGGTACGCAATTTTAACTATTACACACTAATTTTGTAATTATTCTTGCGCTTACCGAAGAACCCACTAAGCATTAAAAACAGGCGAATATACAGAATATGAGAGGTGATTCTACATGTTAAAATAATGCTGTTAAAATGCTAATACATTAATTATCATTTAAATAAAAAAGCATAACATATGTAATTATTAATAGATATTATATTATATTATAAATATTATTAAACTAAGTTAACAATACCACAATGTATAGAAATCTTCAGTTTTACATTTAAATAATGACAGCACAAATTTAATGATAATGTTTATCACTTTCTTATTAATTGAATCTCTATTTTTATTTATTCTAATTGCGTTATGCCAGAAAATGTTGGTCATTAAATTCCCTCCCGCCTAAAGCTTGACACATTGACTTGCGCACATCGGTTGCAGAAGTGTACTCTTCTCCCAAGAAAACGCTCATGAAACCCGTTCTTATTCCCGTATTTTAGCAATAAAATCACCTCCAAAGTGCGAAATTTCATCCTCCAGGATTCAGCGGTGGTCACCCAGAAAACGATTAGAATGACGCAAAGGTTTTGTTCTTGTGTCCCGCTGTCGCCGCATCTTGTATTAAAATTTTATATATCTCTCAATTGTCTCATCCCTTTTCTCCTCAACCAGAATTATACATTTTATAGAGAAACAGCATTATAACTTCTTGAAGAGGCCGAGTTTGAATACATTTTGGTAAGCCAATTGTAAGATATTTAGTTAAACGTGAAGACAAAATCACGAAACCCACAGTTCAGGTAATACAGCAAACACCAGCAAATTAAATTTTGACATTGACGAAAGGAAAATTAGTGTCAGTGACAATATTTTTGGCAATAGCGTCATAGAAATTATTTGCTGGTGTTTGCTGCATTACTTGAACTATGAGAGTTTCGTGGTTTTGCCATCACGTAAAATTGAATCGCTTAGGATGGGCTCACCAAAATGTATTCAAACTCGGCACATGGGTTCACCATATCGGTCTCTTCAAGAAGTTATAATGTAATTTTTCTATAAAATGTACAGGGGAGCCAATATTCAGCCACCTCAAAAATGACATTGGACCCTGTATACAATCCACTTGCTCTTTTGTGTCTCAAATCCAGATAATGTTGGATGGAACAAACAAACATACAAAATAAATATTTTATTAAATGAGCAGTTAGACCTGAATATTCCCCTTTATTAATTTTAAATTTATAATTAGTTAGTCCACCCTTAATAAAACTTTAATTAATTATATTATTTACCCCTATATTCCAATTAAGAGGGTGTTTATGCCTTATTTATTATTATTTTTAAACATTAATTTGTAAAATCAGGGTAAAGAGGTTTATAGCAGGTGTTATATTTAATAATAACTGTTTTTATTTGAATCACTTCGTTTTTTTTCATTTGAAGGAGACATTGTCATTATTGTCATGGTACAATAAAAAAAATACCGCTACACATAAAGTATAATTAATCATATAACAATTTATGATATGCACGGGTCATTATTTATTAGGCAGCACAATTTTTAGTAATACGATCCACAAATTATTTATTTGGTACAGGACACCATTCTTCAAAAATGTAAACGAAATGATATGTTATTGTTGAACCATTATATAAAAGGGTATCATTTAACTGGTTAGAAAAATATTCTTATTTTTGCGAACAGAAAAATGTAATCGGTCAGCCCAAATGGCTAGTTGGTCAGCAACTTATGGACAGCAAACATTTCTGAATCGGTCAGTAATTAATGTCATACTAGAGTGCTTTAAATTATTTTGGTACGCAAATTAAATATATAAGCTGCTATGAGCGATCCACTTTGAATCAGATATTAGTAAGCAATCAGCGGGTAAGCAAAATATTTAATCTTGATCTTCAAAATAAAAAAAGCAATAAAACGTGAAATAGTGACAGTGCCATGGGAAAACAAGTGAAAACCCGCCCCCGCTACACCTTTTGTAGCCGATTTCCTTCTATATTCGGCAAAAGAAAACACAAGAAAGTTACATAAATTGACAGTGCCGCCCACAATAACGAACTTTGCCGGTTATTCAAAACAAACGCAATCCAATGATTTATATTGATAACCATTCTTTTAATATGCAAACCTCTGAAGTAAACTGCTCCTAGGCATGTTTTTTTCTACTGACCAATTGTAAAATCTTGCTGACCAAGTAATCATTTCGCAGCTCGACTGTTAATTAAGCGAACACATGATATTACAAGCGGACTGATATCGGTTAAATTCTTGAGAGTTTGTAGCATTTTGTGCAGAACAAGTGTTGCAGCCTGATTTTTATTTATTGCAAGCAAAATCTTTTTATGCTGACCAAATGATTTAATGGATATTTTTTGTTGCGAACCAATTTTAATAACGGCTAACCATTTAATTACTTCTCTATCTAAAACAAGTATTTTGGTAACTATAAATTTTATTTATGTTCAACTTAGGTATGAAGTTGGTTGCAGATTTAAATAACAATATTTGGAAGAAAATAATAGTTTTTAATCGCTATAAAATAAATAACATTGAAAAATTAACATATATTTTTTTAAACTTTAATATCGATGGATATATGAATTATCTAAGTAATTTCTACGACTTCTCGTCTCAATATTCACCAGTAATTTGCAAGAATATGGTAGATTTTCCTATTCGAGATTGACGAGATCAGATTTGATTATGTTCGAATAATAATGTGCTACGGCAAGACGCGATAAAGTAAGTAAAGCTGTTATATTTTATATTAAAATATTCATAATATTTCTACGGAATGCTCTATTTTGGAAATTCTGAAAGAACACAATACGTCCCAGAACATTAATGTAATTGTAATTTAATTCTATAAAATTTTTTTATATATTTTTCAAAAAGACGTTTAACTTATTTATTGATAGCTTATGAGTCGTCTTTAGCGGGGAATGGATTATATCACCGACTATTTCCTGGCTTGTGAAATTTTAACTTATTTGGTATACAGGGTGGCCCATCGAAAACAGTGTAGAAAGGTTTACGGCTGTGTACGTGAAAATTAAAAAAAAACTCGGACCTGTAAACTTGTGTTTTCAGGGGGACACGTTTCACTATTAATTTAATCCCTGTAACCTCAACCACCCTAGCGGTGGCGGCTACTGCCCTTGTTTTTTAAAATGGGAATGGGTATGTTGTGATACATCTTTTTAAAGGGCCTTAAATTCTCTTTAAAATGGCGCTTCGTTTTGTAAATTTGAGCTGCGCGCCGCCGAGCAACGGAATTTGAAACATTTCACTGCACCTCTTATCAAGTACACAGGTTTGTGCGTAAACAATTTTGAATGTCAATAAATTACACCAGATGTTCTTCACAATGTCCGAGAACACTTTGAACAGTTGTTATACTATTGTATGGAGGTGAGTGGCGGACATTTTCAACATTTAATAAGATAACATGTAAGTATTACTCAATAAAATTACATTTTTTAAAAAGGCGCGTAGCTCAAATTTACAAAACAAAGCGCTATTTTAAAGAGGATTTAATGCCCTTTAAAAAGATGTATCACAACATACCCATTCCCATTGGAAAAAACAAGGCCAGTAGCCGCCCCCGCTAGGGGGTTTGAGGTTACAGGCATGAAATTAATAATGAAACGTGTCCCCCTGAAAACACAAGTTTACGGGTCCGAGGTTCTTTTTAATTTTCACGTACACAGCCGTAAACCTTGCTGGACTGTTTTCGATGGGCAACTATAAATATAACGCAAATAGGCAACACCGCATATAAGCGTCGTGATGGAAATTAGGTCGTGCGGCCGGGGGTCACGGACCTGCGAGCGAACCAACTATAGCAGATAGAATAGATGAAAAGCGATGACGAAAACGAAATGAAAAGTAAAATCACAAAAATAATCGTTAGGCCCGAATAACGATTTTACGCGGAACTGGCACCGAAATATACAGGGTGTCCATAACTTTGGGCCATAGAGCAACTGAAGCTACTAAACATCAGACTGGACCAATTAAGTAGTATAAGTTTTTTCGAAATGTTTCTCGTTCTAAAAATACAAGTGTTTAAAGTGGAAGTTTATTTTCGAAAATAAGCCATAATTTGAAAACGGTATGGCGTATTTATGAGTTAGAAATGAGAATTTGTAGAAATTTTTAATTTTCACATTAGAGGGCGCTAGTTACATACACTGGGTTTAGTAAATTCTTACCTGTTATTAATAAGTATTTTTAATCCAAATTTCTCAATTTAACTATAAAGGTATACTTAATGCATTACAATGCATCAAAAAAATCTAAATAGAATATACATAAAAAAATGGAAATGACTTATTATATTTAAACTGCCAAATCCTGAGACGAAAATAAATTGAAGAAAAATAAACATAAATGGCGCTTTGAATTATTAAGCGAAATATACACTTTATATGAAATCTAAAAATTTACGCGGCCGCTACTGACGACGTTCGCAATCAATAATTTATTGAGGCAGTCTCAAGTCTCAAAAGACGTCAGCGTATTGTAGGCGGGTTGTGATATTACAAAACATAATTGTAAGCGCACGCGTTCAGTTTTTTCACTTCTTTCTCAAACTTTTTAGAAAAAAAACTACAATTTAAGGTAAATACTCTCTTATCTTCGATCTTATTTTTAAATAATCCGTTTTATAATTAAATTCCATAAAAAAATAAAACACAAAAGTATGGTTTGCAATAGAACCAAAAGTAGATAATATCACACAAATCTGAAATCACATCACATATTTAGTATTATGAATTATTTCACAACAGAAAAAATCGGGTAATGCTACAACTAACAAAACGTTTAAAATTGGTATACATCAAGCACGCCGAACCCTCGGCAACGTCGTTCCCACACCGAGTATCGAAACATACTTAAGAAACGATACTGAAGGTTAAACATATCAAAACGCGCGCGGCGGTTATCCAAGCAAGGGCGAGACACGCGGTGTGATCTGGCATCACTGTAGTTTACTCTAGTGACCTACATTGTTGCTAACTGAAACCAGATGGAGCGGCGCGACAGCATGTAGGCAAAAAGGGTTTTTACCTTAGTATTTAGATATTCGATTTAAAAAAAAGTATGTAGACTTTCTCTAGGACACCCAAGGAGTCACCCATTTAAATATAATAAGCCATTTCCATAACACCCTATATATTTAAAAAATTACTATGAAATTTGTTTCGGTCTTTGTTATACAATAGGAAGCCTCAGATGGGAGTTAAATTTTAAATTCTCATCAATCTTAAAATATCATCATAAATAACTATTATTCCCCTTGGGCAATGGGCATGCAAGGATGTGATGTTTTTTGTCCAACGAGCAAATCCGAACAAACGAACCCATATTTGAAAATTGTATGCTAAACTTACTCTAGAGGTAATCCCCCACTACCCCCTTCTTTATTATTAGCTGGAACCAAACCGACAGCTAAAAGAATAGCAATAGCACTCTCTTGTTGCTTTTCTTCTTTCAGGAAATCGGCGGGTAAATTTTGATCGGGAAATGCGCCTCTTTTAAGACGACACCTAGTTGGTAGACCTAGAAGTTCGTGTTGTACGTCTCGTTCGTAGCTTGACAAACTGCAATAAGTAAATTATTTTCAAAGACAATTATCCAGAATGGATTTTTAAACAACTCTGTGTCTTCGTTATTTCAGTGAGCAGTACATACATATTTTTTTTATTGAAGTTAAATCCCTTTCCCCATCATATCGATAAGAAAAATAAGTAAGTCTTAGAGCTCGCTATCAAAAATATATCTATACATTTCCCTTATTTTATGCATGACCACACTATGTCTATCTCAATGAGGTGGTCCATCTTCAGATGTAAATTCAACATTCAAATATTTGTTTTTTATGATGAGAAATTTAGTTTTACTACTCAAGAATGAATAGAATAGGCAAGTGAAAATGGTTTGCATTAGTTTGAGGATACATATTTTATAGCAGAAACCAGGGGGATCGCCCTTCCCGGTTCTTCTGGAACGTTTTCGGAATCATCGATTTATTCCGTAAAGTCTGGAAGATATTGATTTTTAAATTAAACCATACAATTTTTCAGCTGTTGTGCCTTAAAGTGTTCAACAATAGCCTGAAAAATTAACCATTCAGAGTTAAATTATTTAACATTACCACCATATTCTCCAGACTTCAACCCGATTGAAAATGCCTTGGAAATTTACAAAAATATTTTTTCCACTAGTAAAGTGCTTCTTCGTTAGGAGATACGAAAAAATATTATTAAGAAAATATGTTTAGATAGAAAAAAATGAGTAAAATTTGAAAATTCTATGCCCTCTTTGATATTTTGCGTTATTTTCATTCCACCCTCTCTATTGAAGATATTACAAATTTTTTTTAAGAAAAGTTAATATTAAACACGATCGTTTTATTTCCATCCATCTATTAGACATTTATACAGGGTGTATCAGAAAAGGTTGGAAGTAAATTTAGCAGTGATTTCCTTGGCAAAAAATAATATTTTTTTTCCTATAAATTTTTGCTCTACTGATTTTTGTTTCCAAAATACAGGGTGTTAAAAGACTGTTAAAAGTTTGTAATAATAAAATTCTAATAATTAATTAATTAACAATAAATGTATCAACTTGTAACTTACAAACTTTAATTAATTAATTAATATTATTAATTAATAATATTTAGCAAAATAAAAAGAATATTACAAAAGATGTTGAAAATGTTGTTCCCTAGCTTCAATGTTTGGTAATATGGTAATATCCGTATACACGCCACTGAGTAGGTAGTAGCAAAGTTAGCTCCTGCTAAAATTTTATTTCATTAGCTGGCAGCGCTATAAAGTTATTACTCAAAAACGATTATTAAATCTTTTAACACCCTGTAGTTTGGAAACAAAAATCAGTAGAGCAAAAACTTATAGGAAACAAAATATTATTTTTTGCCAAGGAAATCACTGCTAAATTTACTCCCAACATTTCTGTTACACCCTGTGTAATTTACAATTTTTGAACATCTTAAATTGCGAGGGTGTAATGAAAATAATGGAAAATGCCCAAGTTGGAATACGATTTTAGTTTTGAATTCTTACTCAGTATTATCTTAAATCATTTTTTTTTCGGATATCTTATTGAAAAGTCACTTTACTAAGAGAAGAAATTAAATGGTTTGCCGTTATTAAAAATAGCTATTAAATCATTTGATCAGCATAAAAAGATTTTGTTTGCAATAAATAAAAATCGGGCTGCAACACTTGTTTTGCAAAAAATGCTACAAACTGTCAACAATTTAACCGATATCAGTCCTCTTGTAATATCATGTGTTCGCTTAATTAACAGTCGAGCTGCGAAATGATTACTTGGTCAGCAAGATTTTACAAATGGTCAGTAGAAAAAACATGTCTAGAAGCAGTTTACTTCAGAGGTCCCAAGGCACTGTCAAGTTTTCTTGTATTTTCTTTTGCCGAATACAGAAGGAAATCGGCTACAAAAGGTGTAGCGGGGGCGGGTTTTCACTTATTTTCCCAGGGCACTTCCATTTCACGTTTTATTGTTTTTTTTTTGATGACCAAGATTAAATATTTTGTTTACCCGCTGAGTGCTTGCCAATATCTGATTAAAGGTGGATATCTCATAGCAGCTTATATATTTAATTTGCGCACCAAAAATAATTTAGAGCACTCGAATATGACATTAATTACTGACCGATTCAGAAATGTTTGCTGACCAACTGACCATTTTGGCTGACCGATTACATTTTTCTGTTCGCAAAAATAAGAATATTTTGCGAACCAGTTAAATGATACCACTTTACTAATGGGAATTTGTAAATGTAAATTTCCAAGGCATAACTACTTGATTTTTCGAAATTAAAATTTTGAAAATTAGAAACCCCAGAAGATGAAGTTGCAACAAAAAATTAAAAAATTTTTTTTACCTATTCGTGGGCCGATCCGGGGATACACCGTATATATAATTAATTAAAGTAACCCCTGGCGCCTCTGGTGTTCTTATAACCAGCGACATAGGAACCACTCACTCACAAAAAATCTTATTACCTGTGTAATCGTATGGTTTAATTTAACAATCTTTCTGACTTTACGGACTAAAACGATGACTCCAAAAACGTTTGGAAGAACCCTGGTAAGCTTTCCGAAAAAAACCCTAGAATAAGTCAGAAATCATATTACCAAATTTTGTAGGACATAAAAGAGTTTTGGAATTTGCAATGCTTTCTAAAACACCCTGTATAACACAGAAACATATCCTTTTTAATGATAAATTACAAAATTCGCTATCTAACCCTGGAAGAGCGACCCCCCACTGGTTTCTACTATAAAATATTTATAATTTATGCCCATTTCCACCAACGTTTCTCTAGTGAAAAGGAAAACCCTAGAAACTGATTTTTGTTGATTTTTCAGGAAACACAAATAAGTTAATATGATATTAAAATTTGCATTTTACTAGGTTTTTCCATCTACAATAAATCGTTTAAATATTCAATTTTTAAAAAACTGTTTATACCAGTCGATAGAGGGAGTCGAGAACTTTTATAAAATCGATGCTAAGCAACAACCTAGCAAGGCACTCTACTAGGTTTTTCCTTCCTAAGTTGCAGAGAGTTCCTAAACCAAACTGAATGGTGGTGGAATCCCACATGTATTTATGACACCCCTGGTTAAGAACAGAATAACGCTGGCAACCATGCAACTTTTCTTCAAGAAGGTAGAGCGGATGGCGGGGTTCTTCTACGCCATAACCTAGCAGTTTCGTGTTTTTGACGTTTTAACTCGTTTTTCCTTCAATAAAACAAGTTTAGTTACCATGAGAAATAGAGGAAAAAAGAATTATAGGCGCCCCAAAGTATACATCGTGAGAAAAGGAGCTTCTACTTAATATTGTATAAAAATATAATGGCACCGAAAACTAAAAAACCTGGTCGGTATCTGTAAAGGAAATGAAGCCTAGCTTAAAATTAGCGAATAATTTAATAATTGTTTCTCAAATTAGTACTGTTCATTCACTAAAAAAATGATCGAAAAAATGAAGGAAGATGTTCGAATGAGAACACACAAAAAAGAATTATACAAACGGACGGTGACCAAATATTATTATCTATTGTAAATAATAAATATATTATTTCTGATGTGTTTTCTTAAGGTTAAACTTCTTTATATTCTTTAGATTTGATAATTTTTGGTGCAGGTGCAGCCAAGGGATTGCCTCTGTCACCCGCCAAGGAATCAGTAAAACTAGTGAAAATTCCATAATAAGCAGTTTCACAAGAAATAGTTTGGAGAAAAAATATTTTCAAAGATTGCCAAAATAATAAAGAACCAGAAATATTAAATACCGTAAAATGCCGGAAACTTCAGTATTTCGGACACATAATGAGGAATCCAGATAGATAAGGGCTATTACAACAAATCCTACAAGGCAAAATTAACAGCAGGAGAGCATCTGGCCGAAGGAGAATATCTTGGTTGGCAAGTCTTAGAACATGGTTGGACAAATCGTCAGCAGAACTCTTCCGAATCGCCATCAACAAAGTAAGAATAGCCATGCTGATAGTCAACATCCGGAACGGATAGGCACTTGAAGAAGAAGAAGAAAAGAAGCCAAAATAATTTACAATCTCATTTCTAAATTCAAAACCAGGCGTTATATCATTATGATTGTTTATATTAGAAATATTTCTTATTTCTATGCATTCTATGCACGGCTAGCTGGTTTCCTTCCGTAAGTAACGATTTGAACAATTTGACTCCCTAGAACCCCTAAACTACATTAGGGAAGGAATAAACGTTGACAGAAACCGAAATCGCATCTTAGCGAAAGTTATTATTTACCTAATGTTAGGTAGGCCCTGAACGTGTTGGTGCATGGGACTGGGCATTAAATAGGTATACCAATGCTCGCGAATATTTTGTGTCATATTACTGAATATAAAGATATAGATATATTTATATTAATTTAACTCGAGTATTCAAAAAATAAATAGGGAAACTATACTTACCTAAAATGTCTAGAACAAATTCTAGCAGTGGAACAGTTGTTTAATCTCTTTCCACAGGCTAGAAGCCACTGGTTCCTGATACCGCTGTCTCCCGGAAATCGATGATACCTAATAGAACCTCCTCTAGTTCTTCTGTGGGTGCTGTTACAGCCCACTACAGCACACTGCGGCATACTGACGTTGACATTTGAACGTTTTATTTTATCACTATAGTTCAATAGCTTTAAATTAATGTTCACTATGCCTGCTTTCAATATTTAAAAATATCACTAGATCACTAATTTCTTCCTTCTCGCAATATGGAATGAGTTTAAATTAGCCCCAAATACTAATAACAATAAATCGTATTTAAAAATTATATAAAGTCATTAAGTATAGGTTCCGTAGGGCTTGTTATCCGATACCTTTTTTCCATGTCAGCAAATAATTCTGCTCTAGAGGGGTGCGAGGTCCTTCGTGGCGCCTATATTTTTAAATACGCATTTTGTCCTGCATATCTATCTATAGTAACATTCAGATATTTAAAAAGAACTTTTTTATTTTAAAACCGGCATTTACAGGTTTTGTGATTTGATTTTTTTGGTAGTAAGTTCCTTTTGCTGGTATTTAAGTAGCGGGGGCGGCACCCCGCTTCGTCCCGTGTGGCTGCGCCACTGGTGTATAATTAGACATTTTTGTAGTACGCCAATGACAATTTTCAATATGGATACTTTTTTTCTAAATATTACAGGATATATTTCCAGGTGCGACACTGGTGAACTGACAGAATAACTTTTCTAGAAAAATATATGGTTTTATATTTTATTAACGCATACCTAAATTGAAAATAATATTCCAAGTACTTTCGAAGATGTTAGAAAATAACGATTTAAAGCGAAATGTCAGTTACGGTCAAAATTTTTTTACATGCAACTTTCAGTAAATCGGATTTTAAAAATAAATAATCTCAAAAACACCTGCTAATTTTTTAATAGGTTTTTCTTATGTAGTATCTTATTATAGGAATTATATATGTCCGCGAAAAAGATCATCGTCACAAAGATCTTGGTCTATAGCATCGATTTTTTAATAATTTAACTCCCGTCACATGGCTAATTTTACTCTTTTGAATCGTATAACGCCAATATTTGGAACTGAGTTATTTTAATCAGTCACTATAACCATTTTCTTATCATTTATAACAGCCCTGTCTTATATTGGTTTAACGTTTTGGAATGTTCCTTATGGAATGTTAAAATACTATGAAAATTAGTTATACTTTTAATCTATCTAAGGTGTAAACGAAACTTGCACATCAAAATATATTTTTCCTTAATGGTTTATAAATGGTTAATAAAAAAATATTGTATATAGCTTCGGATAACAAACCGTCACATCAATGTATCTCCGATAACATTTTAATTCGTGACCGGCGATACTGTGACCGTCACCATACAAAAATGCACAAATTCGTGGATAACAGCTAATACAAGCTATTTCTTGAACTTTGTTAGACTGAAATTAGTATCTGTACTCAAGAGAATGACTTCGTGTAGTATTTTTCCCTTAATTAAGACTAGTAGGTCTGAGTAACCCAGTGACATACAACATACGCCTGGTAAATAGTAGGCACATACCGTCATATTTGTAAAACTATTAGGCCGACCTGTAGTGGTGTCATTTATAAGCAATTTCTGCGGTGACCGGCGATACATGCAGCTGCGGGGACGGAACTTCTGGTTAATAATTGCGTTAGAGAAAGAAATACAAATTGTAGTAGGAGTGTAAATTATTTATATATAAAAGTAGCTTTAGTAAAATGACGTGAAATATTAAAGGGTAAAGTAAGAAATTATTGACGGATACGTGACCGGCGATACATTTTTAAATTCAAATTTGAATACTGCAGCTATAATTTAAAAAAATACTTTTAAAATTGCTTTCTAATGCAGTAAGTAACATATATTTCGCAAATTATAATCGTTTCTACAAGCAAATAGTTTATTTTAGTAAGTTATAGGCTAAGGACTGATATTTTGACCCCAACACTCGATAGCACGAAATTTAAGCGGCTGCGGACTTATAATGTTCATATATGAATTTTTCTTCACAAAATGACCAAAGAAATCGCACTCTGCATCCTATTAATGTTTTATTAAATAATAACCTAAAAACCACAAAATCTCACTGCAGTTAAGTTCTAATATCGTTCATTTTTGGAACGCGATCCCTTATAAACTACTACTCAAAAAATAATACATTATGGTATTATCAGAAATATATTTAAACGACTAAAATGATGTACCACTTGATCCTCTTTCCATTTAAGATTTTAAGGGTAACATTTTCCCCTCCCAGGGAATTAAACCGTAATATAGAACATTAATAACATGAATACTATGACCAAAAATTATGTAATAAGTTAAAATTACCTATCTTGAAATCATATTATTACTATTGTCACTGTGTAACCTTATGATCCAATTTCGCTATACGTGTTAAGTTTTTCCTAATAACTTTGACCCTATTTCAGATAATGTTTATTTCCTACAAAGATAAGAGTTCTGTCCCAGTTATTTCTATATTGGTTTGTTATTTGCTGCAATGGAACCGTTACGTAAATAATTATACAGTGAAACCTCTCTTAGGCGGACACCTATGGGACAGTCTTAATGTGTCCGCCTTATAGAGGTGTCCGCCCATGGGAAATTTGTTATTAGGTAATATGTAAATTCAAAATTATTACTATGTATATGTATGCACAAAAAAACATAACATAACAAAAATACACTAGTTTTAGTTAGGATAAAAAAATCTAATAACGTAATTTGACGTGTTTGCGTTTTATACTTGCAATCTTGAAAATGTAATTCCAAGTCTGATAACAATTCCATTGCTGTAGTTGCCTCTATTCTTTGCATACTCTTTCCTTTACCATACTAACTAATGGCTTGTTGATAATTGGTGATTTGTTTGATTACTGCATTCAACTTCTTCATCAGAGTCGTCAGATAGTGATGTGGTTTCAGTTTGGGCTATATAATCGGTAGGAAGGGGGTCACTATCATCTTCTAATAGCACATTGCTATCAATATTAATGAACTCGCCCAAATCATTGTTATCAAATTACAAACTTCCACAACATCGACATTCTCTTTCAGACTCAAAACGCGACATTTTGTGCCATGTTTACGATTTTAACCTTACAACACAAATAACCTGCTGTGGGGAAATCACACATACTTTCATTCGGCGAAGTCCTTTCGGGTTTGCGCTGCCACGCATACGCGATTGGTTGGCGGTCTGTCTTCAGAGAGTTTTTGCACCGTACTTATTCGTCTCTCAAATACTTGACATTTTTGTTTGTCCGTTTAAAGGAGGGTTTGCGCACTCATTGTATGATAACAGCCTGTCCGCGTCCGCCCAAAGGAGAGTCCGCCCAAGAGAGGTTGATTTTCATGGAATTTCATATACCTAGTTCCGGACTATGAAAAAATGTCCGCTTAATAGATATGTCCGCTTATCAGAGGTGTCCGTTATGAGAGGTTTCACTGTATATGATTACTTATTTCCGTCATTGTAAAATAGACCAAATATACATCACCATTATTTTGAAAAAAAATTGTTTAGATAAGTAATTATGCTTTTTGACAAATAGTTTCATGAAAAATAATTTTAAAATATTAAATTATTATGCATTCAACCATATTCCAAGCAAAATCATGCTTAAAATATTTTAGATAGTTTAATCAATTAAATTTATAGGTTTTGTGATTTAATATATGATTAAATATCGCAAATTTTAATTGTATAATTATTATTAATAGGTTATTTTAGGTCATAATTATTAACCGCGAGTTTAGAATGGATTAGCACGTATTATGTGCGATCAGTGTAGTCTATTTCCGTATTCTGCAAAGATACAGACAAAAATGGTGAAGCGCTATATGTCTCCAGTCTATTCAGGGCCGGATCAAACAAATTAATGTCATGGGGCCAGGTGTGGTGGGGGCCCACGTCCCCGCAGTCAAGCGGGAAATTAAAACGAATTTGTAACGTTTCGAATAAATACAGCCGATGATATGTTTAACATCGAATTACGCTTTATGAAAGATATAAATAGAATTGGTTCAGTATTTATTACGTTTTACTAGAGTGGTAACGTGATCTTACGCATTTGCTTTTCAAATTGGTGAAAAACAGTTATTTCGAAAACTTTTCTTTACGGGTGGTGGAGGCCTTCCCATGGTGGAGGCCCTGGGGCCTTGGCCCCAGTTGGCCCCTATGATAATCCGGCCCTGAGTCTATTACTATAGTAAAATATTTGAAAATAATCTCACTCTCACTTTATTGTACATTTGAAGCTCAAGCACATCCATGTACGCTTATTGGTTTTAATATTGAATGTTCCTTATAATGAATTATTTCCTAACTTTCTGCATGGTCAAAAAATTCAATTTTTTCTTATGAAGGTTCCAGAAGGTATGTTTTACATTGTATAACGTTCATTTATAACGTACATAGTTCATGGTCGTACCTGAACTAAAATGGTGTTTTATTGAGACCTTGGACTGTTATTGGAGACGCAACAAGTGATAAAAGGATATTTAAATTATACTAAAAGAGTACGTTTTTCGTCCTCGTACATTCGTTGAGCAATAGTACTTTACATGCATTTATGACATCGGCGAAATTATTTGTATTTTAGGCGCACAACTTCGGACCTGGGTCGTTTTGACACGCCCAAACCTAAGAATGATCAAACATATCGACCATTGAAAATTTAGAGATGGCCCTTGAGAAATGAAACAAATGGACAATATTAGAGGTGTCAGTCCCGAAGCATTGTTCCAACACTTCCAATCTCCGTATATACCTACTCCCGGGATTAATCCCCAAAAATTAAATGAGGTTAAAGATCTGTTTACTTGTGTTTACTACATACACTAAATAGAAATCTTACCTACTGTTAACAGAATCAAAAAAATATTAAAGATTTCTAAAAACAAGAACTTAAAAAATCTGTTGTTCTACACTTAAATCATGAAAATGAGGAATTAAAAAACATTTAATCCTTAAAAGAGATTAAAAAAAATTTATCCGTTTTTTTTTTTGAAATTATTTTAAAACTAAATTTTCCCTATCTTAAAGTGTATACTTAAGTCGGGAAACTTTTTTTATTATTAATTTCACTCTTCAATTCTTTATAAAAAGTTCTGCATGATCCAGGTTCTAAAATGCAATCATACATTTTTTCAGTCGTATACGAGGATCCAGGTTCTAAAATGCCATTTTTCAGTCGTATACGAGGTTTGTCAAAAATTATACATTTGGCTCGAGAGTAAAGTACTTTTATTTGTGATAATATCGAAAACTGTAATTCTGAAAAGTTATTCGGTATGAAAAATATGTTCTAATATGTAACTACATCCTTCTATCCTGAATTTATTGAAAATTTACGCTTGAACGTATTTTTATTTAATGAGTATTATTCAAATTTTTTAAAATAAATTTTGTTTTGGGAAAATGTACTTATTATTTTCGGAACGGAACAGAAAAGTTATCATGTTTTTAATAAATAGAAACATAAATGTTCGGTATCAATAATGTAAGAAAAAAAATCAGTGTAGAAGGATTTAATTACATATTAGAACATATCGAACAAATGTTAATACTTAATACAGTTTTCGATATTATCACAAATAATCGTATATTACGTACCGAGGTGGAAAGTGTTTCATTCCTGTCGAGAGAGTCGGTAGTAACTAAATCTCGAGACAGTAATGAAACTTTTCACCGAGGTTTGTATACTATTTTATTTACAACCACATCTAACATCCACTTCTTATTATTTTGAATTAAAATTATTAATAAAAGAT
This sequence comes from Barypeithes pellucidus, assembly GCA_963991005.1. NCBI lineage: Eukaryota > Metazoa > Arthropoda > Insecta > Coleoptera > Curculionidae > Barypeithes > Barypeithes pellucidus. The sequence goes on along the minus strand of OZ022562.1, from coordinate 27,004,542 downwards.
ATATGTCATTTTGACTTTTCCATTGAAAAATTAGACAGAAATTTCATTCGTAACCGCAGGTGGTAAAATAACGTAGGTAATAATACACATTTTTCCTATAGTGCTTGTGTTTGATCATAAAAAAAACTCAAGATGGCAAATATCATTTTTTGAATATGGTGTCCATGTCACTAAACAATATATCATTTTAACAACAGAAAAATGCTATGAGATGAGGAATTTGATTTTGTTGCTACTCCACCAGAAATTCGAGAACCAGCAAAAATAGTAGAAGATCTTCTGCCAACTAAAAGCCGCCCCAGACATGACAAGGCATATAACTGTTTCAAAGAATGGTGTACGGGAAACAAAGTTCAAAATCCTGGTTCTGAGTCGGCGCTACTAGCTTATTTCAGTGAAAATGCCAAGACAAAGAAGATATCAACGATTTGGTCACAATATTCAATGCTGAGGACCACTCTATCAATTAGGGAAAAAGTAGACATATCTAAACACGCAAAGCTATTAGCATTTTTAAAAAAGTGTGTTTGTATATTATTTTGAGTTATCGATTTTAAAAAAAATTACAATAAAATAATTTACTTTCCACCCGGGTGGAAAGTAAAAGTAAAAAAACGTCAAATCTCAAATCTTTTTTTGAAAATCGGCTCTAAAAAATAACATTATTTTGTAAATTGTATATTTGTATTAGGGGTATCGAAATATGTTGCCAAGATAGGGATTTTTTAATGAAATATAATTTATAATAAAATTAGTTAGTTTTAAAATAAATATTTAATAAATAAGTTAATTTTTAAAGAATTCTTATAATTTATCCCCGGATTTGAGGGCTTCTCGTGATGCCGGGATCCCGTGATTTCGGTATGCCGGGATTGGCACCCCTGATCACTATGTATCGATTAGTTTTAGTTATCAGGCAGGATATGTGTAAGGGATTTTTTTTATCAATTATCAGTGATATATTTCGTCCAAACCCGACCGTATCCTCGAAAGGTAAATTAATGATTTCATTTATAATATATTTATGGATGTTATCAGTTCAATTTATTTACAATGAACCTTTTCCCTGAAACAAAATCTATAGAAACGGAACAGTCTATTGTTTTTATTGCAGTCACATACCCAATTGTTTTCAAAGAAATATTTTTATTAAACTTTCTTGATCGAGGCATTTTTTTTCTATTATACATTTCACTCCATCAGGTCAAGGCAACATATGGGCGAAAGGTTTCCAGGGCTTTAGATTAGTCGAGCTGGTCCTATTAGTACGCCTCCAAAATATCCAGACCTGACCCCGCTAGATATATATACGTTTATGAGGCTAGTTCAAAAAGGAAGTATTAAAATACCGCTTAAAAATTTTTTAATGTATGACCTGTCTTTTTTCTAATTCGGTAGGTACTGTATAACTTGAAAACAAATGAAAATCGGATAAGGATATACGAGTTGTTTTTAACATTATTTTCACTTGTACAGCACACTCCTGGAGTTTGGTCGGTTAATTCCGACTCACTCTCTATCCATCTAAAAGAACTATAATTTGTTTTATTCGTCTACCTTATCCTGACTCTTTTATGGTAAAGTTTATTCGCCCGAAAGAATCAATGTACGACGACCATTGTGGATAAGTACGGCAGGTTCAATCGTTTTATATGCTTAATTAATTTTATAAGGTCAACCATCACGTGTGCATGTATTTGTCTGATACCTGCTTCCATATAAACAAAAACATAATAATTGGGTAACTATCCTTGAATAAATAACTTCACACATGTAAGTAAAACGAATAATATTAATATAGGTAGGTACCAACGATTGATAACAAAACGTAGAATCTTATCTGGAGGTAAATAAAATGTCGTTTGTCTCTCTATTTTGCGTTGGCTATTTTAGAAATGCATTCTAGGTATAAATCGTTAGAATTTTAAAATTGGCATTACCTGTTTTAGATAATTGGTAGACCATCGTCATTTGAAAACAATTGTCAACCATGGGCGTCGTTTAGGAGGGGCGAGCCCCCCTCCGGAAGTTGTCAACTTTATACATCAAGAATCTTTTAGTTAGTTTGCGGAAAAGATTGTTGTTTTTTCTATTTTTTTTTCAAATTTGGTAGGTATCATTAAAGTCATCAAGTAAATGTGACATTCGCGGCGGTGCATGGTGGGATAGTGTCTTCGAAAATATTTTTCTTAATCGAAGCGAAGACGAACGAAGACAAAATCTAATACAGCGAATCCGAAGCTGCTATATGAACAAATTTATATAGACATTTTAGGCACCGTTATTACTTAAATTAACTAACCAGAACCACAAACTTTGGTTAGAAAAGTTATTCAATTGTTCCACCAGTGGCGTCCCTGCAAACATGTCCTCTGATATTTTTTACAAAAAGGATGGACTCCACTGATATTTTTCCATGTGGATATTTTTCTGATTAGGCTGGTCAATTCTACATAAAAACGGCCTCTTAAGTTTTTCACGTCAGTTGCACCGTTCTTGATTAAAACCACTTAATTCATATTGAAACCCATTATTATTAACATTGATAAAATAATTAATGATAAATTTTGTTTTATATAAATTGTTGGAGTGGGTAATTCGATGCGAAGATGGGCGGAAGCGTGCCTTTTAAGTGAAGGTGGCCATTTTCAACAATTTTTTTGAAACAAAATTTATCATTAAATATTTTATCAATGTTAATAATAATGAGCATCAATATGAATTTAGTGGTTTTAATCAAGAACGGTGCGTCTGACGAGAAAAACTCAAGAGGCCTTTTATGTAGAATTGACCAGGCTAATCAGTATCCACATGGAAAATGTCAGTTGCGTACCATCTTTTTTGTAAAAAATATCAGAGGACATGTTTGCAAGGGCGCCACTGGTGGAACAATTGAATGACTTTTCTAACTAAAATGTGTGGTTCTATATCCTATTAACACATACCAAAATTGACCAAAAGTCACCCTGTATATGTTTATTATAAATTGCAGATTAAATACATTAGTAAAAGTTCTTTTTATACGATTTGTCGGTGGATTATAGGACGGCGTCGCTCTTAAATTTTGAACCTAATTAATTTTTATTAAATTTTAAACCACCAAAGTGTAGGGATACAACGGCGTCCGTACTTGCCAAAGTAAGATAAATTCCTATAGGATTATCCACGGTACACACAACGCGAAATAATCTAAACAAAGTTTGCACTTAACCTGCAACCTGCCGCCGCTTTATTGTTTAATTTCTTTTTTGTTGTATTTGTTTTGCGGGTTGGTCAACAGGGTTGTAAAAAAACATGTATTTTTTAATTTTAAACAAAACAAGTGTTTTCTTTTGTTTTAAACGTTTTTTTTTGTTTTAAACATGCATGGTGGCGGTCTATTAAACATTTAAATACAAGGACAATGAAACTTGTCCAACAGCTACATACAGCTATTGCTTCGTCCGCCAACATAGGATGACTTTTTTCGTCTTATGGTTTAGTTCATTCCAAACTCCGCAGCTAGGCAATGTTGTTTATAATTTTTAAAGAACTAAATTCTAATGCACCCACTTACGGCGCTAACTGATGTCACTTCCGATCAGTGATTATTATGCATTTTGACCTTATTCCTTTTTTTTGCGGGTTATACACTTATTTGTAGTTTTTTGAACATACCAAAGTTCTGTGCATGATGTTCATTAGGTACCTAACTTTTATTATTTTGTTAATTTAAATGGAAATTACTGTTTTAGTAATTTCTATTTATCAATAAATATTTTTTACAACAAGTTGTTGCATAACTTAAGTATACTCCTGTTATATAATCAATTTACTAAAAAAAAACAACCGTGTGTTTAATTTACCTGTTTTAAACATGTTTTAAACTCAAACGATTGTTTAAAACATGTTTTATACAAAATGTTTAAAACGAAATAACCCTGATGCTCAAACTTGGAAACCTAAGGAAACTGACGAAAAATATCCATACATTAATATTAAATCAGTAACATTGGCGTTTTGATTTTCGGAAGTCAGTGTTATGAAGTAGTGCTGGGACATCGAAACGGAACATCGATGTTGACATTGAAAGCTAACATCGATGGCTTAAAAACATCGGTTGTAAAACATCGATGTTTTCTAAACATCGATATTTAAAAAAGTATATTTGCGATTAGGAATAAATTAGATAATAAAAATAAACTTTTTATTAGGAAGAATTGAAAAATTATCAAACATCAAAATACTAATTAACAAAAATTTAAAAAAATAATATAAACAAAAAAATAAAACAAATATTAAAACATAACTGCAATAATTCCAGTCACTAACGACTAATAAACTATTTTTTTTGTAAAACAATTAATGAGCGCCCCAGAATTTTTTATTAATAGATTGCAAGAAAAGTAATTTAGAAAGTTTCTTTCCTTGCAAGCTATTTCATTTTTGGGCCATTGCTTCGCCGGCTTTGGAAAAAAATATTCAATCATCTTTAGCAAATGAAATCAAAAGCTTTCGTTCCTATTTATTGTGCTGGAAAAATTGAGTTTAAGATTACAACCTAGTTTTCTTGTTTTGTTATAACATTGAACATCGAACCTCTAACATCGATGTCGAAAACATCGGTAACAGAACATGGATGTTTCAAAAACATCGATCAACATCGCCCAGCACTATTATGAAGCAAAATAGGTAAACCTAAATATACCAAAATAAACATTTCTCGGTTTTAAAAAATATAGTTCTATGTTTAAAGGTATCAGAACTTGTTAGGAATGGTGTAATCTAAAATTGAGCCATAAATTATTAATGCATAGCTACAAAAGCAACCACGCAATAGAAGAAAAGTTTTTATCATGCAAATCGTTCAATACTAAAAAAATATTTATAAGGTACTTAGAGGGATTCCGACAGATATCCTCGAACTTTTAAAAGTCGAGTTCATCTATATTCACTGTTGAAAACTAAGGTATCGGAAAACAGTCCTTGATTGCCTATAATTAAAGATTTTTAATTTGATTTAAAATGTAGGTACTTAGTTTGCGATATGTTTAAATATACACTCTACCGGTAACCGCACTATTTCGTACTACAGTTTAATACCTTTTAAAACAATAATCCATCAATAACCACCCACAATTCACAATAGCACTTTATTGCTCACGCTAAAAACACACAGAACCACAATCTATTCCCGACGATAAGGCGATAAAATCGGTACCGCTGCCTGACTTTGCGACTCGAGCACCAAACTACCAAACAACTTCAATGACGCAAACTATGCTGGTAACCACACGCTGCAAACTATATGAAGAATCCGGGCAGGGATTGCGGTGCCGGTGAATCATATACTTAATTTTTGCCGGTATAACAATGAACGCGATAAGCGGCTCTAAGTTCTAACACTATTCGGCTCTGGTCACGCTCGCAGCTCTGCTTTGGTCCTTCCAGTAGGCCACGTTAACGGAAGGAGAGTGTGCCAGGATCGCTCGACGATAAGTTTATAGGGTGTGTAAACTATATAAGCATATTATTTCTTTCATATAAAAATAATCGGGTCGGGTACTATTTTTTTTAATGTGTTTTAGGTCCCATGAATACTGATTAAACTACCCTAAAGCTGTGTCCACACATGAGGTTTTACCTGGCGTGTTACTTGTTTAAGTAAAACAGTTAAAACATTAACTGTGGACAGGGTCTAACATAAGGTTTTACCTTAAGGTATATACACAGCGAAAAAACATACAAGAACAAACATCAGCGAACAAATGTTTTTGGTCTGTGTGGATGGTAAATCTAGCGAACAAACGTGTGTTTGTTCTTGTTCACACATGTTCGAGGAGACGTCGGTACATCAAAGAGAAATTTTGTTTATCTAGTTTTGGTGTGGACGGGATATTTGTTCGTCGGAATGTTCTTTTAGTTTAAGTTTGTGCTACGAAAGGTTAAAGATCTATACAATTATTATTAAAAATTCTAAAATTATTATTTAATTTGAGTTAACTGTTAATTGGTCTTGCTTTTTTAAGTTTTTGAAGATGACTTCCACTGTATATCGCTCTACATCTGAATAAAGATGTTTGCCACCAACGCCTTCTTCTTCTTCTTTTTTTTATTATTTTTCAGTAAACCACACAAGATAATAAACGCCGCACTCGCAAATAGATTTTGTTCATGGTCATCCATAATTACTATTGTCTATTCGTACAGAAAGAAGTGATCTACCTAGTGGAACAAGAGTGAACAAATGTTTGCTTGCATCTATTTAGACAGAAAAGAGAACAATGAACAAAGAACACAAACAAACAAGGTGAACAAGAACGAACGTTTGTTCTTGTATGATTTTTCGGTGTGTACATACCTTTACGTTTTACTTGTTCAAGTAAAATGCATCAGTTAAAACATTAGGTGTTGACAGCTTAACGGACGTTTTACTTGACCGGAATGAAGACGGACTGCCACGGGCTTTGTTTTCAAGCAATACGTCCGTCTTACGAAGCATGTAGACGGGTTTCTATAGTTTTGCCCGAGAGTCTTACTTAAAGACCTAAAACTTCTGGTAAACCTCATGTGTGGACAAGGGCTACTAAAACAGTTTTTCCGGACAGTCTTAGGGTTGATATTTGAATGTTACCCTAAGTTAGATCTTGCGTGGTTCGTTGGTTAAAGGCGGGGGTCGGTTTAAAGGCCCGAACTTCAAATCACTGCAGCCTTTCGGCTTATTGAGTACCCCGATCTTGTTAGAAGATGTTTGTTCCTTCTATGAGGTCCAGTAACCTTCTACCAAGCTTGTCATGTGGGAGGTTGTCACCACGTTGTATGTTCCCGAAGATATTTTGTCTTCTACGAGACAGCGCTACGCAGCGGTATATTATGTGTGAGGCGGTTTCATCCTCCTCGCCGCAGAGTCTACATTCAATGGATCCGTTGTTTATCCCTATCCGTTGAAGGTGTTTTCGGAAGTGGCAGTGGCCTGTTAGCAGACCCATCACTTGTTTCAAGTGGGGCCGCGTCAGGGTTAGCATCCCATTCGATCGTATTTTCGATGGTTTTCCAATTACGGCCCGTGCATGTATTTGACCAGGTAACTTTTGCCATCGAGATAGGTGTTGTTTTTCGACCATCTATCTAATGTTGTTTTTGTTGCCTGTTTTGATATTCCAAAGACCGGTTCGGGGCCCCTGAGACTTTGAGCAGATCCGGCTCTCGCTAGTTCATCCGCTTTTTCAATTCTTAATATCTCGGAGTGACCAGGGGCCTACAAGAGTTCCACCTTGTTCCTCCTGGCCGCCAGTACTTTTAGGTTGGTTAGAGTAGACCTTAGCTAAGGTAGCTTTAACGAACAAACCTTAAACAACTATGTTTTAAATCAATTTGAGGGTCAATTGACGCTTAAGATTACCTGCACGTTCTTAAATAGGGTATATTCCTTCAGATACGATTTAAAAACTACTGTTAAATTTGTGCTAAGGATGAGGAACATGTCATAAAACGTCAGGTAAAACCTCATGTGTGGACACAGCTTTAAATATGCAGGCGTTTTATGTTGACATTTTCCTTGCTTTCGTGAGATCCTAGTTTTTCTGATGAAATCTGGCAATATGAAACGAGACACTTCTGCAGCCTTTGTAAAAAAATGTTCTTTAAGTGCTAGGTAAAGAACAATTGTATCATTTTAGTCGCATTATGTGATTGCAGTTACACAGATAGATATTTGTAATAAATTATACTATATTTGGTTATTACTTTTTGTCTAAATCCATAAAATACTTTTGACTTACACAAAAATCATCAGGTTGTTAAGGTTTCGGACGAGATATCTATTACACTTGATGTACTACAGCGAAGCTATTTGGGTCCCTATTTGTGGAACATCGTTATTAATTAACTACGACAGGAAATCATATTCTTAGAGCCTTTGTTGTTAAATTTGTTAATGCCTCCTGTAGTTGTCCGTTGAAGCTGTGGGATCCAGGAGAACTGGAACCGATTGACTAATTAGTCTGTGCGCATCTCATTTAACCCATACCATTATGGATGGGAAAAAATGTGGAACTTGAGAAGTTAAGTTAATTTAAGTGGAAATAATAGAGATTTCCAGAAAATAATACGCTTTACAGAACTTTGCTCTCGATTCTAGAACACCGACCTATATCTATGGATACCCAAACTCTAAATGCAAAAGTGGCACGGGGGCGGCGGGGCTGCCTATATGACGGCGACAACGTTGTGCGCAAGACAACCGAGGAGCAACCTTTAAAAATATGACTGGTAAACCTTGCGCACCAATCCATTTTTCCACCCATAAAATTAAACTTTTTATTGCGCACCCCATAGGTTGTACGTATCCATAGTAATAGGTCGGTGCTTTAAAGTCATTTCCTTAGAAGTGTAAATAACAGAACAAATTAGTCAAAACTTTTTCTTTCCCTGCTATATGATTCTCTACTTTTGCTAAAAATTACATTTCCAATTCGGGATTCAATTTAAATGAGATGTTAGTCTGTATTATAAATATATATTATTTTTAACACGATTTTATATTTATTTGAAAATATTTTAGGTTAGTGCATGATGCACTCTGTAAATGTATTCACGTCAGACCTCCGATAAAGAGAAAAGGACAGAGAATATTGCCGAAAGAGGGAACAAAATAGTCTAGTTATGTTCTCCAACTCGCTCTTTTCTGGACCGTCTGGCGTATAAACCTGAGCACAGGCTGACGTCACGGGTGCGGCTAAGATTACTGGGGATCGATATTCAGTATGCAGATGCAGAAGATGTCGGTAGGGTAGATGATTTATGTATTAAGAGCTATTATACGCTACCAAAATGACGTAGTGCCGAGTATTAGTAATTATTCTATGATTGTCAATAGAAATGAACTTTTTTTTTATTCATACAACCTTTGGTTGGGAGGTATCACGATGTTCTTTCAATTGGATCACAAAAATAATTTTCATCTTTAGGACAAGAGGCGAATTAGTCAAAGGCCAACTAATGTTTCTTCTTGGCCGGAACATTCCGCGTGCTGTCCAGATTTGTACCGGTTGACTTTTTTTATTCAGATATTTAAAACTATAGCGTCAGAGACCATCGTTTTGTCATCGACAAACAATTATTGGATCTGATGGACTGATGTATTTGCAGCCCAGGTTGGGAAAGTCTGCCGAACTTAAGGCAAATTATCAGTGGCGTAGCGAGGGTTTGAGTTTGTTCGGGTTTATTCACACTGACCTATAACTATGGATACGTACAACTTATGGGATGCGCAGTAAAAAGTTAAATTTTATGAGTGAAAAAATGGGTTAGTGCGCACGGTTTACCGGTCATATTTTTGAAGGTTGCTCGTCAGTTGTCTTGCGCACAATTTTGTCGCCCCCGTATTAGTGCCGGATTGGTTGCTAACTAACGACGTGAACCAACGATGACCGTTCAGAACTGAAATCAGTGGTAGCGATGTAAGGATATTAAAAATCTATCAATATGTGGAAAATATAGATATCAAAATTAATTCTCAAAGTGGCCTTTCGGTGATTACCATAAGGCTTTCTTTTATGCCATAAAATATATTGTTTATTTCCCAGTAAAGAAGGTCTTGTTGATGTGTCAAAATATTGCCGTGTAATCATTTACATTAAGGGCGAAGTACGGTCCTGTTCGCCGGTTAAGGTAAATAGTGTATCAGTCGGCAATGCGCATGACATCTAACGATCAGCTTGCTTTTCATGCTCGACGCCATAAATTTGCCACTTTTGCTCTTAGAGTTTTACTATCCATAGATATAAAGGTGGGTCAATCTCATGAGCAAAGAAGAAGAAGTAGAAGAAAGAAGTAGCCAGGGCGAACTTGATGCGTGAATGGCAGGAAAGGTGGGATGACCGAACATATGGACGATGGACCCACAAACTGATACCAGATATACAGAAATGGGTTGGACGGCCTAAGGGAGAAGTCGACTATTTCTTGACGCAAGCATTGTCGGGCCATGGCTGCTTCAGAAAGTACCTATATAACCGTAGGAGGTCAGCATCAAGCGAATGCATATATTGCCAGCAAGAAGATGACTAGGAACATACCTTATTCAAATGTCCCAGGTGGGAGGAAGCTAGGAGGAAATATGCTCTGGAAACGGGGAATCTTTTCAGTGTGGGCAGTGTTAGGACAGGTTTAACAGAATCGGAAGAATCATGGAATGGTATTTACAGAACAGTAAGAAATTGAGACCAAAGAGAAAGAAAGTAGGACCTAATATCTAGAAGAGAGCAAAGACTGCAGGCCCTTGTATTGAAGTAATGCGAAAGCGGTTTCCGGTACGAAGGGTCAGAATGGGAGGAGGGGTTTTTTAGTGAGTAGGAATCTCACACTACCCACCACAGTCATCTTGTGGGTGTCTTATGCAAGATTTTTCCCCTCCCCTTAACAAAAAAAAAAAAAAAAAACAAACCCAATTATTTGATAAATAATTGGAGCTTTGGTATGGTCCCAGAACATTTATCCAAATCGTCCCGTTCATAAATAACTTTTAGTTCAGTTTTAAGTTTTATTTACACATGGAAAGTTTTCTTTTCAATTATTTTAAAATATGGTGCATGTTGCGCGACCTACGTCCAACCTGGAACCTGCCATCTCTTTTCCAAGCATTTAATAATTACTATAATGAACATTTTATTCAGATTTTCGTTAAACCCGGCCGTTGATTCGGCACCGATTAACTTCGGGCTTCTTTTGTCCGCTTGCCGTAAATCGTCAGAGTTCGTATGCATTTAAGGTATTAAGGACATTCACGGGTCCCAGCCCGATCCCAATTGCACTGCATCCTTGATAAGGATGTTAAGTACGTTAGGTACGCGTTTATGGAGGGTGCTTAAAATATTAGAGGTAAATTATTATAGTAGGTACAATTGTAGTAAATTCTAATTTATAACCAAAAGGTTTAGTTCTTAAATTTTTATTGGGAGGTCATTGACATAATGGAGAAGCCGCCACTGTACATTTTGTCATATTAAGTGTCATTTAAGTATTTAAAAAAAGTTTTTTATACAGGCTGTGCGATTTTTTGGTAGTATGTCCTTTGTGTTAGGTGTTTAAGAAGTGTTAAGTGGTGAAGGGACGCCACTGGAATTTATGTTAAAAATAACCTTCACGTATTGACGAACCAATAAGATGCTCAATAATAACGTAAATATATCTGATCAAGTTCATAAGTTTAAAAATCAGGTGGTCAAAATTTAATCTATTCTGAAGGGCTTGTAGGCTGTTGTCTAGAACTCTTACTAACAACGTTTCGAATAAATTATATTGTCACCCTGTATGCCTGATGAGATTCTGCGATCAATATATCCATCCAAGATGCAAGTGAATGCGGGAAGGGTGGCGACAGCATCCTGCGTTGTTCGTTGCTACAAGGCATTTATATTATGTTTTAGCTTGCCCAACATTAATTGATAACTACAGTTGGACCTGTTCTTTGTAATGTATTTTTGTTTTGTCAGTTAATGAAAAATGATAAAACATATAACGTTGTCATTGTTTGATATATACTTGACATTTATATTTGATGTTTCGTGTGATTAACAAATTTTTTCAGTTTCTAAACCACACTACTTTACTATACAGAATTAGTTATTAAAATCAGTTCTTATGAGAACTATTAGTTACAAATTTGTTTTCTTTTCTATAAGTGGGGTAAAATATTGTATATTTAGTTATTAAAAAAGTGTATTTTGTTTGAATAACCTATAAGAAGTAGTACTGGGAACCGGGTATATCTAATATCCTATTTTTTTCAAGACTGGAACTTTGATAAATGGACGAACAGTGCATCCCCGTCGTTTGACAACGGTCTAGTTTGGTACACCGATCGATCAAGAACCGCCAATGGGTTTGTTCGGGTTTGTTCGGGTTTGTTCAACGCCAACGGTGTGGGCGCAGGTATATTTGGGGAAAGACCCAGGATGGACATAAGCATTCCTCTGGGGAACTACGCCACAGTATACCAAGCGGAAGTTCATATCATACAAGCATGCGTACTACAAAATCTTGAAAAGTGCTACCACAACCAAAAGATTTACATCCTGTCGGACAACCAAGCTGCTCTTTAGGCTCTGAGCTCCAATCGGTTTACTTCAAAACTTACACTGTAGTGCCATACCACCCTAAAAGCACTGGCGGCCAGGGGGAACAAGGTAGAGCCCTTGTGGGTCCCTGGTCACTCTGGGATATTAGGAAATGAAAAAGCGGATGAACTAGCCAGATTCGGATCCGCTCAAAGTCTCAGGGGCCCCGAACCGGCCTTTGGAATTTCAAAACAAAAACAACATTAGATAGATGGTCAAAAAAACAACACCTATCTCGATGTCAAGGGTTACCTGGTCAAACACATGCACGGGCCGTAATTGGAAAACCATCGAAAATACTATCAAATGGGATGCTAACCCTGACGCGGCCCCAGTTGAAACAAGTGATCGGTTTACGAACAGGCCACTGCCACTTGCGAAAACACCTTAAACGGATAGGTATAAACAACGGATCCACTGAATGCAGACTCTACGGCGAAGAGGATGAAACCGCCTCGCACATAATACACCGCTGCGTAGCATTGTCTCGTAGAAGACAAAATATCTTCGGCAATATACAACGTGGTGACAACCTCCCACATGACAAGCTTGGTAGAAGGTTACTGGACCTCATAGAAGGAACAAACATCTTTTAACAAGATCGGGGTACACAATAAGCCGAAAGGCTGCAGTGATAGAAGTTGCAACAGGCAATAAAATGGGTATACAAATGTGAATTAAATAAGTCCGTGATAAATATGTGGAATTATGCGCGTTTCACTAGAATACACAAATTTAAAAAAATGGTGGAAGTAAAATGGAAAAGTTGATAGCAATAAAGGTTCGAAATATCGTCTCTATTGGCGTCTTTATTATGAAACTTTTTACCATAAATTGTATGCCAAGGAAATAATATACCCTTATTGCATTTATTTGTACTTGATCTTTGGAATTTCTGTTCGAAGTAGGCACTCAAAATCTTTCAGGTTAAACTAATTGCGCACAGTTCAGCCATTAATCTGAGGTTAAGCCATTATTGCAGGAAAGTGAGCTTGATAACCTAAATATACACAGTGGCGAAACAACGGTACGGACCGGAAGCGAGCCCAAAATGGAGGGGGCTCGTCCCTTTTATTTTGCCTTTTTGAAAATTATTTTTGGCTATTTTACAAAAATCAAATTAAAAACTATGATGTTTCTCTAAGATTCTTGATCCAAGTTTTTCAGTAATTTATTAATGTAACTTTCATATATAAAATTTTTTCTTTTGTAATGTCTCTTTTTAGCGTAATAATTGTTGAAAATGTTTCCCAGGAACTTGTTGACATAGACCCAAGTGCACGCCCATTAGTTGGCCTTGTTTCCTTGGTAATGGTTTTGTTACATTTGACAAGTAGGTTAAAAGTTTTTAACGATTTTATTTGAAAATATATTTGGTTGTTAACGTTAAAAATTGAAATATTTACGATGCTCGGGTTTGGAGAAAGAAAACGTCCAGGAGAAGTTGCTGTGCTGTTTCATGATAGTCATCCAGATGTGCCTCTTCTGTCGTGATGTTCAGTCAACAAAATTGTTGATTGTGTAATTTTGAGTATTGGGTCCCCAAAAGTATCACACGAAACTAAATTGGATCTCCTATTGACCTATCAAGAAACCTCAACTACATCAGCAAGGCAATTATCTCGTGACCACAATATTTTAAGGATATTTTTCCAGCTGCGCTCCCTTTGGGGTCCTAATTTTCCTTACATGACGTATTTTTGGATTTTAGGGGAATCTTATTCCCAGAGCCACTGTAAGCAATCGAACGTAATTATATTTGTCGCTAAACTGATTGATTGTACAATTTTTACTTAAATAATACAAATTATAATTACAAGTTTTTAAATATCTTTTCGCTGGGGACCGCATCCTCTCAGACCAAAAAACAAACTGTAAAATCCTTGAACCCAGGCCAAAGTAGTACGAGGCCGAAGCGTTCTCGCTTTGACCTTTACTTGACTTTGCCTATGAACACACGGAGTTGCTTTGTTTCTGATAACAACACTAACATGCCGTGGTGAACTGTAGTATAGTTATAATACGGAAAATTACGTTATCACTTATCAATAAATAAGCATTACATGTTTGAAGGTTCATACACCTGGTGAACCAGAATTTTGTCTAGGAAAGAAAGAGAAAAGGTTTTGAAAGGGATGTGAATACTATATTGATGAAATTATTTTAATAGATACAGTATCGGACTGATCCATCGGACAACCGGGCAAAATCCCGGTGGGCCAACTGGGCAGATTCCCGGTGGGCCAAATTTAAAGTATATTCTATCCTATTTATCGTCATGAAAAGTAAACTTGTCCAACGGGGAATAATTTTATTTAGATGGAGGTGAATTTACGAACAGACCCGAAAAAACTCTGAATTCCGCGCGTAGACTTACAACGGGGAAACCACACTGTCCTAAAGTGCATCTGTCCTACTCCCGAACGTCACTTCGTGTTGAACCGGGAATCTTCGTTACTGCAATTGCCCTACTCTCGTCCTAGCCACCCTTACGACTCGGAGGGAGCGGAAGTCGATAAACAAGGATGGAATATGCATACTTTCTTTGCTGTTTCGTGTGTGTTTCGTTATGGAAAAACTATTTGGTATAGTTTGTAAGTTTCAGGTTCGAGCATGATTTGAAATTTGTTCTTTGGAATAGACATGTTAGCCAATGAGATCGTGTAGGACAGATGAACATCGGGATAGAAATAATAAATACTTGTTATAGTTCTCTAATTTATTTTATTATTATATGTAGAGTAGCTGTCGGGCGATTTGCGCTCGAATTTTGTTTTTTCAAATTAAAATACAATAGGAAATCGTCTCCAAAAGGTGTATCGGGGCGAGTTTGCACTTGTTCCCCCAGGGCATCTATAAATACTATTACAAATTAATTTTCTTCTTATGTAAGAATAACATTTCGATAATAAAATAACTACTACTAATGGCGTAGTCAGGTAGGGTGCAGGAAATCCCAAAAATATTACAGTTCTAATATGAAAATAAATATGACATAACCATTCAATCGTTCGATGCTAAGAGCAATATTTTAAGTCTCTATCCAATAATAATTCACAGCATGTCAGTAAAATGCATGTAAACACAACACAACGGATTAGGTCATACGAGCTTAACCGAACATCACCCGATACACTCGACTGGTAGGGCAGATGAACATTAGGATAGTTAAACAGTAGGACAGATGAAACCATCTCCTTACAACAAGACTGCAACACACGATAGAGGAGTGAAGCGAAATCTCTAGACATATTGTTTGGTTCTTTTACTGATAAGATATACGAAATATATTCGATGTTGTTAATTATTTTGCTCCACACAATTTACACAAGCGAGGAATTTGACAGTAAGACAAGCTTAGAAGCCAAAGGTTTATTGAATTCACTTTAAAAAATTCTAAACCGTTGCGAGGAGCGAGACAGCGAAGGAACAAACCTGAACAAAGCAAGGTGAATTATGTCTAGAAGAGATCTACGTCGTAATCGATGATATGGATAGAATGAAAAAAATTGAAATTCAATGTTTTAAAACGGTAATAAATTAAGTAAGTTTGCATTCCAGATTTTCATAGCATGAAGGAATGTATTATAAAGAATTCTCTTACATTGATCCTGCCATCTTTAAAGATAGTGCTCCTTCATATGGAAAACCTTACCCCATAACGCTTCATCATCTATTTCAAATTCAACTGGCATAGATGCAAATAGAATAAAGCAATAATTAATCAGTTTTGAACAAAATTACAACCACCTAAACTTGCAAAACTCACAGCGCAGCGGTCACATAAAACGATGGAAACGTCAAAATCTTCCTCATCAGATGAAGAAGACACTACAGGCGACAAAACATTCAGTATTTTCCATACGACGACGATGACCAGAAGAGTAATATACCGAGCCAATGATCCTGTTGTATGCATTGCTGCTTTTTGGTTTTGAAAATATATAACTTACTTTCCTGAAGAGAATGTGTTTTTAACTATCTGAACGTCTCATATTTTATTTTAATACATGTTTATTGCTTATACAAAATAAATATGTTGTTCAAATTTTGCTGATCAGGTAGTAGAAAATATATTGGATGGGCCACTTCGAGGTTTTGCTTGGTGGTCTAAATAGCCTCGGTCGGATACCGAGTAGATACCCTCTAAAAGTTGCATAGCTTGTTTCGCTCCTTTAAGAACCACCGACCTTCCACATTTATTATGAGTAAGGCGTGTTCTTAGCAAATATATTATAGTAAGAGCACAGAAGAAGTCGTTTAGGTAAATATGCAAGGAAATTTATTCCGAGCCACCTGAATTATTCTGACATACGTTAAGAATAAACCATAAACATATAATGAAATGTTTTTGGAATAAACAAACAAATATAAATAATGTTCCGTATTTTATCTAACACATTTAGATACGAAAATAATAATAATTCTTGCTTGAAGTAGTTCTACCTAGAAAATGAACAGTGAAAGTCCTTCGCGAGAATCTTTTGTTCGATTGTTAGGGAGAAAACTTTTCTGCGGCGTCTCGTAAATATATACAGGATCATTCACGGCGAGTGGCCTATTGAAGGGTCTCGGGAACTAAAAAAGATATTCGTTTGAAATATTGATACTGTATACATGTATCATTTCCGGTTATATAGGAAGTTAGATTTAACATTATTATTCAAAATAGAATCTCTTGTATATTTGAGCGTTTTTCGAGCCTGTAAAAATTCAAGTAACTTTTGTTATCAATTTCCTATACCCATCTCCAATCGTTTTTGCGAGAAAATTCTCAGAAAATTTGGAAAAGATATTTGTCTTTTTACTTCATAAAATTTCTGGACAGTTTTGTACAGTTTTGTATTTTAAAAATTATAGTCTAAAAAAATCATTTTTTTAACTTAACTACTTAAGATCTAAACATTTATACAGGGTGTTCGCTAAGTAATGGGACATGAAAAAACCACAGACTACTTACGTAAATATATTAGGATTTAATTATACTTACCTATATCCGAAAACTGATATTAACTGAGATACAGGGTGTTAAAGTTAAAACTTCATTATTGTTTTTCTCTAATAACTTTGACAGAAACCAACGGTTTTTTACAAAATTTGGCAATTATGGTTTTTTTAGGATGAGGAACTGAATTTTTGGTGAAATTTTAATGAACAATGTAGGGGGCGCTGCCTGCGGCATTTTTTGCACATTTATTAGGTCATAACTTTTTTGTGCCTCCGTGTATTTAAGTTTTTAATGAAAATAATACTTTTCTCATATTTATTACGTAAAAAGGTACACTAATTTCAGGTCGGCCAGAGTTACCGTTTCGGAGATATATGCATTTATATTGTGTAGTGCCTATTATTAATTTGCAAACAAAATTTTTTTTGAAAGTAACAAATGAAATTTAGAGATGCAGTTGCTATGAAACCTCTATGTTGTTATTTGCTTGTTGATTACTGTAAAATAGCTGTGTAAAAAATTGTTTCATTTTTGAGTTTATCCTAAGTTAAGTAGCAATGCCGAACCACAATAATCAACAAACAAATAACAACATGGAGGTTTCATAGCAACTGCATCTCTAAATTTCATTTGTTTTCTCATAGGTTTAATAATAAATAATAATAAAATAATAATAAAATTAATAATAAGCACTAAATAATGCATATATCTCCGAAACGGTAACTCTGGGCGACCTGAAATTAGTGAACCTTTTTTACGTAATAAATATGAGGAAAGTATTATTTTCATTAAAAACTTAAATACACGGACGCACAAAAAGTTATGACCTAATAAATGTGCATAAAATGCCGCAGGGAGCGCCTCCTACAATGTACATTAAAATCAATCACCAAAAAATCAGTTCCTCGTCCTAAAAAACCCATATTTGAAAAATTTTGTAAAAAACCGTTGGTTTCTGTCAAAGTTATTAGAGAAAAACAAAAATGTAGTTTTAAGTTTAACACCCTGTATCTCAGTTAACATCAACTTTCGGATATAGGTAAGTATAATTATATCCTAATATTTTTATGTAAGGAGTCTGTGGTTTTTCCATGTCCCATTACTTAGCGGACACCTTGTATATTGAGCAAGTATGGAGGGTTTCCTAACCTCTCTGAAAAATGAAGGAGGCGAATCCTCACCTTATTTTAAGACGATAATGTGGGATAAGAGTTTTTCGCATGTGGCTTCGTTTTCGAAATACAGGGTGTTAAAAAATATTATATTTTTCATTTTATTAATTAATCCTTTATGTTCAACAAATATCATTAGAATATCGTTTGGCATTAATTAATAAAATGAAAAATACAATTTTTTTTAACACCCTGTATGTTGAAAACGAAGCGACATGCGAAAAAAATTTATACGACATTTTCGTCTTAAAATAAGGTGAGGATTCACCTCCTTAATTTTTTCAGAGAGGTTAGGAAACCCTGTATATTGAATGTAATTCTACACAGAACGGTAAATTAAAATTACTTAGGGCGTATTTATCTTATTATACGAGAAAGGTATAATTTTGTCTGAATTAATTACAAAATAAGATCAAATTACATTTGACATGTTTCTTTTTTATAGAAAATTAATTTAATGAAATTTATCTCAGGAAGGGTTAGAGATGAATATAGAAAATTGTTACTTGGATTTTTACATAGTATCGAATAATGCTAAAATATACAGGGTAGTCTATTTAAAATAATAATGTCACACCTCACCTTCGATATAACCGGAAGTAATATATACGTCAAAATATCTTTCTTTAAGAAGATCGGCATATTTAATAGCGGGTAACAATATATCAAACACATTTTTTTTTGAGTCCAAGATCTTTTAATAGGCCACTCATCCTGAATGATCCTGTATATATGTACAACATAAAATTGCACCTATTGGATGTGTTTAATTGTACGTATAATCGATTTTAATACAAGTCGGGAAATTAATGCTACTCAAATTAAAATCTTACCTTCGTACGCGTTCGTTCTTTAACGCCTTTTCCAAGGAACCATAAATGCCGTAATTATTGGAAAAAGTTACAAAATTCTCTTGTCTTTCGAACTTTAGCTGTAGCTTTGCCATGAATTTCAATTTATCCGTGAACTTTTCCGGTCTATCTTCCTGTTTCGATTTGCTGTTAACTTTTTCTGTAAAAGAATCGCTTAGGGACTCGATGGACTTTTTCTTGGCTATTCTAAAGCTTGATCTCATTGGTAACTTGTTTATTCTGTTGTTTATTTTAGAAATGTGATCAATGTCCTCTTTCTCTTTGAGCACTTCCTCGGCAATATCATCTCGATCTTGAGGACTAAATACTTCTTCCGTCTTTGCAGGTTTTGCTTTAGGTGCCTTAAAATCGTAAATTTTTGTTGATTTCCTTCTACTTGTCCCTAGTTTATCCTTATTTGTAACTTTGTCTTTTATTGCGGGAGGACTTTCCAAAACTATGCTTTGTTCGGATTGACTTACTTCTGGTTGTTTCTTTTTTAACCCATGTTCAATGGAACTCACTGTTTGAGAATTCTGTTTATTTCTTGCGAGACAAGTTACAAGTGATTGTTTTGTAATTAATTCTGCTATAACTGACGGTAAATTTTGTTTTAAGTTAACTATATCTTTTGATTTCTGATATTTCGGCAAGTTTTTGTCAGGAACTGCGCCTGGTTTCAACTTCCTTCTAAGGGGTAATCCTAAAATTATTTTAAGTTACACTCACCGCCAAAATAATCGATCCACTCAATATTTGGATGCATTTTGATCTTAAACAATTGTTTTATTTTAATTCCGATTTTTATCACTCTTTTTCATATTGTAGGTAAATTTATCGAAAATTTCGCAATGTGTGAGATTTTCAAACGAAAACTGTTTCTTGACTCAAACTTTAACTGTATAGCGATGGAGATGTCATTTGTTCTTTACATTATCTTTTTTGGTTCATTTCAATATTTTAATTTTTGTAGCTGATGCGATTTTTTAAAATAAACATTACAATTTCCAAGAATGGACTTGGTAATGGTCAATGGAGGAGCTATGACAGCGAATAGATACAGGATTATGGTTTTAATATGTCCCACTTTTAAGAGCCTGTAACTTTTTGTTTTTTGAGTTAGCGCGTTCATTTAAAAAACATAGTGTAAAATTTGTAGCTAAATTTTGTGGGTTGGTCAAAAATTACAGTATGTAGGTGTTACATGTCATATTTAAAAGGCAAAAATGTTATTTTCTTAAATGTGACACATGTAAATTAGAAGTGCACTAGATACTCCCTTTTTTTCCGATTTCAAAATTATAACATACATAATATTCATTCTTCTCTTAATTCCATCAAATATTGACAAGATATAATATGTAAAAATAATATTACAAAACATCAAGATAGCTATGCAAGAGTTTTGTTGCTATGGATATTGTCTTCATTTATTTCTTAGTCTATCATTACACTAATCTGACAAACATTATAATTAAACAAAACATAACTATGTTAATTATTAAACAAAACTGAATGCTTTTTAATAATATTACTTTTACATATTCTTGTCAATGTTTGATGGAATTAAGAGAAGAATGCACATGTGAGTTATATTTTTGAAATCGGGAGAAATGGGACCATCTAATGCAATTCTAATATGCATAGGTCCCATTTAAGAAAATATAATTTTTGCTTTTAAATGTGACATGTCATTGTGATACCTACGATCATTCTTGATATAACCCACAAGAAGTTAGCTAAAAATTTTACATCCAGTTTTTTGAATGAACTCAAGAAACAAAAAAGTTACAGATTCTTAAAAGTGGGACATACACTTGATAGTTGCATAACAAAATAAACAGTTTGACATGGCTGTCACTCTACAGGGTGTTTTAAAGTTTGAGTCAAAAAACAGTTCTTGTTTCCACCTGGATTTTCTGCACATATTCTTAACTTTCTTAAAATCTTACATGTGTACGAGATTCTCGATAAAATTAGCTACAATATAAAAAAGTAATAATAAAAATCGGAATTAAAATAGAACGATCAAAATCTATTCAAATACTGCTTGAATAGGTTATTTTGGCTGTGAGTGTATTTCGTGACTCCATCAGAAACAATTATTTTTCAAATATCAAAAAAAAGAACTGCAGAATTGAGGGAAGTTTAGTTGACACCTTCAATGTTAATACACACTCTAATTGTATCAAATTCATTCGTATTTGGTAAAAAACCCTTCGATACAAAAAGAAAAGGATTAATTTCAAGATAGCTTACCCAAGAGCTCATGTTGTAAGTCTCTACGATAACATTTTTCCGAAAAGTGATCACTGCAGACCCTTGCGTAAGCTGGCCTTTTTTGATCTTTTCTTCCACAGGCTCGAATCCATTTTGCCACCAGTACTGGATCTCCCGGGAGCATATGATAAATAACCGTGTTATTTCCTCTAGTTTTTTCATAGTAGTTTCCACATGTTTCCACATAGCACTGCGGCATGATTTTTCTTATTTATATATCGAGACCTACACGTAAATGATTAGATTTCTTGCTCGTTTTTTTTATATTATGGTTTTGTTTCCTATGTTATTATCTCAGCTATGTAAACGCAAACTTCTGTGGTTTCCAACTTGCTCTATTGTCAATAGTATACTAAACAATATATTCATTAGGATCCTTTTTAATTCACATACTGTCCACATAAACACATATTATTATTACAATTTAATTCCTTGTCAAAGAAAACCATCATTATTTGGTCCATACGACGTAATAAAAACAAATCCGAAATGCTACTATGGAGATGCGCTATAAACATATTTTTTTTATCATAGTTGATTGGGAGCAGCAAAAAGACACGCGATGTAAAAAGATAAATAATAAAACTGAATTTCTCTTTGCTCTCGCTAACTACTATTGCACTACAACAGCATGGGTTGTAAGGGATGCAGCTTATACAGGTCCGGATCGTTTACAATTTAAAGATATCCATATAATATAAGTGTTACATCGATTTTGATTGTATTTCAAGCGAATAAGGATATACAGGGTGTTCCGTGCTAATATTTCAGAGTGCGATTCTTATATATAATATAATAATATAATATAGATATTTTTTAATATTTTCGAAAGTACTTTAGATATTATTTTTAATTTTGGTATGTATTAATAGGTTATAAAACTACATATTTTAGTTAGGGAAGTTTTTTATCGATTCAGCAGTGGCGTGCCAGCAAATATGTTCTCCGATATGTTTTACGGAAGAAATTGTACACCACTGGATATTTTTCTGATTAGCCTGGTCAGTTCTACATGAAAACGGTCTCTTTCGTTTTTATCGTCAAGCAATTAAATTCGTTATTCAATGGGAGGTAGCATACGTATTAAGTGAAGGTGACTTTCTATAATTTCTATTAAAAAAAAATATAATTACAGCAACCCTACAAAAAAAATTCTTGTCTTGGTGCCGAAGAAAAAACAACGGATTTTAGTTAGTTGCAACGCGGTGATTCCAAAAAACACTGAGCTTTTCTTCGTATCAGCTCTAGTTCTTGAGATAGAGCCTACTCTTAATAAATTGTAGTATTAATACGATATATTATTTGACAATTATAATGTTCATAAATTTTATCAAAATTTAACTAATTCCAAGACTACTGCCTTTTTAATTATACTTATTTATACATAAATCATTTACGTAATCTTATATTAGAAAAAGGCCATATAATTATTACAGATATGAAATCATTTTTCCTTCAATTTTCTTGCACCTGCAGATTTCTAATTTTCGTATTTGCAATTAGCACAAAATATACATTAGAAGGCAATAAAAGATAATGAAATTGTATACCGTAAGCCTCATAAATTAATTCGTTAACTTGGCTTGTATGTGTCCTAAGGTATTAGTACCTTCCCCATATGCGGAATGCATTTGCAAAATTTAGTTCAAAATTGAGTTTCATTGCAAGAGTGTGTTTTTTGAAAAATCGTATTTAAACACGGCTTCTAAAAATAGGCGTAGTTGCGTAAACCATCCGGACGTTTTTTGCTACCTATGTGGCATTTTAAAGTACATCTGACGAGCTGCAGAGTGACCAGATTTGAAAAAGAGGACAGCGATTTTGCAGGAGATTTAACAAGTCCCAAACGCTTTACTCAGGAGGGTGACCTTGTCAGAGATTTAAACTTCTCAAAAGAGTCTGCCGAGTTACTTGCCTCCAGACTAAATGAAAAGAATCTTCTTTATCCAGGTACCAAAATTAATTAGTGAAGAACAGGGGGAACGATTCCACCAGGATATAAAAACTATGGACGAGAGATATCAGGGTAGATGGGACATTCACATGATGGCCGATAGCTGCTTGTGTCTTCAACGAGTCCTTTTCAGTCTCATGCGAGAACATCTTAGAGTTTTTGGCTGATGCAGATTAACTAATTTTTATTTATCAGTTTAGGTTAATTTAAATTAATAACTTAAAGAAATATTGTTAATGTTATTGACCGATGATTTTTGTATTTGTTGTGGTGTACAATAAACATTTTTCTTTTATTCCTGAGTTGTTTTTTTGGTGGTAGCAGTAATACATATATAATTATCCGATATAAAATACCCTTAATCTCGAAAATATAGCTCATGGCCCTAGTTCTTGAAAACGATCTGATGGAGCAAATCTGAGGTTATTTTTAGGTTTAGCAGACCCAAATTACCTAGAAACAGTAACAGAATTGCCGGCACCAAATTATGTGTTGACCAGTGTTATCGATGTTAAATAATTTTTTGAAATTTAAATTTCAGAACAATGAATACTTAATTCTTCAAAGCATAGCCTGTAAATCCGTGTTTTATAAAGGAGTTATTTACAATCACAAATCAAAATGCTTAAGGTATTACTTACTAGATACAGCACATAAACGCTGTTAAAAGTTAATATTATTAATTTATTTCTTCTGTTTTTCTTGGTCGTATGTTTCAATAATATATAGCGGGTGATGCATCGTTGGAAATCCCATGTAATTTTTGAGGTGTCTGGATATTGGCTCCCCTGTACATTTTATAGAAAAACTGCATTATAACTTCTTGAAGGTGCCGACATGGTGAACCTATGTGTCGAGTCTGAATACATTTTGGTCAGGAAATCCTTAGTTATTCAATTAAAGGTGATGACAAAACCACGAAACTCTCATAGTTCAAGTAGTTCACACATGACAAGCTTGGTAGAAGGTTACTGGACCTCATAGAAGGAACAAACATCGCCTAACAAGATCGGGGTACAAAATAAGCCGAAAGGCTGCAGTGATAGAATTTCGGGCCTTTAAACCGACCCCCGCCTTTAACCAACCAACCAACCAAGTAGTACAGCAAACACCAGAAAATAATTTCTATGACGCTGTTGTCAAAAATTGACGTAAAGCTGAACAATGAAAATATTGTCACTGACACTAATTTTCGTTCTGTCATGTCAAAATTTGCAGGTGTTTGCTGTATTACCTGAAGAGTGTCGTGGTTTGGCCATTACGTTTAATTGAATAGCTTAGGATTGTCTCTACAAAATGTATTAAAACTTGGCACATGGGCTTGCCATGGCGGCCTCTCCAAAAAATTCTATTAAAGTTTATCTATAAAATGTACAAGGGAGCCAAAATTCAGCCACCTCAAAAATTACAGGGGGTTTCCTATGTTCAACTTACCCGAACACAACAACAACAACAATAAACCCGAGCAAACCCACGAGAAAATCATTTATTATTAACGTACTGAATAAGATTTAAAATAATGTTAGCTAATGAGGGATATCTCCTCAGAAGCGACAATTTGCCTCGAAATAGAAGTAAAACTACGGAACCGGAAAAGAAAATAAGCGTTCTACGGGACTGCTTATTTTTACAGTTGTAGCGATATCGAATTTGGGACGATGGAGGGTAAGGGGATCCATGATACAAACACAAGGTAAGATATCCAGCCGTTCTAATTTGATCTGGCGTGCGCATTGAAGTCAAGTGGTGACAAATTTTTAAATTGTTTATGGAGATTTACGTTATTATTAGCGTTTTTCTCGCCCTACTCTCCACCACTTAGCTATATCTCCTTGCGCGATATCATACCTTGTGTTTATTGTATCATGCTATATACCTAGAATGGATTAAAATTTAATTATATAATTATTCCGAAATTTAATTTAACATGCACATATTGCATGATTTTGATAAATTTGGCGTATTTTATAACACATCGATAATGATACTGAAGATTAACAAATAACTTTATATATGCCAGAGTTTCCAGAATTTTGGACAATTTTTACAAACATGCCTCCTAAAATAAGATTTGTTAACCACGAAGAAAAGTGTATTCGCCTGAAAATAAAATTAGGTGTGTGGTTTCGAGATTCTTATATTTAATCGTTGCATTAGTAAGGATTGGCAAGAACTGTCTATTTCATTATAAACCATTTACCATGGTATTTATCGTGTTTATCTCTAAAGTAATTATTTCATTGTATGTGTTTCCGTCATGAACATTAATATTTAATATCTAATGGTACATTTTTTCATCGATACTCGACCGTTTAGACTACATACTTAACATACCAATGGTTGTTTGCTTTAGTTGTCGTTTAAGGAATCCTTCGTAACAACACCTAATATTTTAATATTTTTCCCAGTCCCAAAAAAGTTTGACGTGTGCCGTGTGATTTTTTTAGATTATATGCCACTTATTTTATTGTTCATTTCGGTGTCTCTTATGGTCACTTACATACTCCTAAAATTTTGTTGCAATCGGTTAGGTAATATCAGAGGAAAAAAAAACTAAAAAAAATCAGTTTTGCACCACTTATTTTAAACACTAATAAAAAATATAAATAGTACCATATATACTAAATAAACTGCCACGAATTAAAAAAATGCTTTGATTGCTTTTTATTGCCGCATCGAATGACATAAAAATATACAAATAAGAAAAATAAAGTGCTTCGAAACTCGAAAAGTAAATGTCAACACCCTGTACAATTTGAATCAATTAAACTTGGTTATCAAGACTGTTAGGCCTTATTTATTAAGTATCTTGTATCATTTTATTAACGATATACTGTTTCTATTTTTTATCAGTTTTTAAAACAATTGGTCCAAAATTAATTTTTTAAAATTTTTATTTGTTTTTCTCTAATATGACTTAACCGATTGCAATAAAACTTGAGGAGTATGTACATAAGTAACGATAAGTCACACCCAAATAAGCAAGAAATTATATAGCATGTAATTTTAAAAAATATATCACCATGACGTCACTGTTTTGTGGGACTCCCTGTATCATCAAAAATATTTTTTTGCAACGCGTATAAAAAAAGCATATCTGCTGTGTTAATTCAAAGTGGCGTAACTACTGAAAATTTAATTGTGAAATATACAGGGTGTAACTAAATAAGTGTAAAACATTTAAGGGGGTGATTCCTCATCGAAAAAAAGATAGGATCTTTCATATAAAGAAACTTCATTGGAGCATCCCTTGTTAAGATACAGCCCCTTAAAGGGGGTACATAAAATTTATAAATAAACAAAACTAATTTATTAATAACAAAACATACAACATCTAGAAATCATAGTAAATGTTCAATATGTCTACCTTCAGACATTACGCATGCGTCTAGACGTCGGCGCATTGAGCAACGTATTCGCGCGTTTGATGGCGATATGTATCTTGTTCGTAAAATAATTTTTTGCTGCGAACTGGTTTATTTTGGGCAAAAAATTCAAGAGACATTTTTTGTTTAGAATGAAACAGGCTATCGGAAATACATTTTTAGATGGTAAACAAATAATAAGACAAAAACTTACATTGGAAATAAATTTTAGGGGTTGCGTTTTCCACCCCTTACAACCATGGGGTAAACCAAATAAATTACTGGCTAAGTGTCTTTTTGGTAGTAGAAAATGTCAGGTTAATTTCAATATTGTAACTTTTTTAGTGCTTGTGAAAAAAATTGTTAAACACATTTTATGTACCCCCTTTAAGGGGCTGTATCTTAACAAGGGATGCTCCAATGAAGTTTCTTTATATGAAAGATCCTATCTTTTTTTCGATGAGGAATCACCCCCTTAAATGTTTTACACTTATTTAGTTACACCCTGTATAGATTATCTAGCTTTCAAAGTTCAATTATGCCCATATTTTTGTAGTTACACATGTGTAATAATAGGTATTGGTAGCATATACTGCTTTAAAATTGAACAAACATTGGTGCTTGAACGGTATAAGTAACTTTTGACGATATTTGCAGTAATAAAATCTCGAAATCTTAACATCATGCATTTAGCTATAGAAGACGAAAAGTGAAATGCAAGACCCTAAAGTTTTTAAAACATTCCTTTTTATTTACTATAAATAACAAGGAAAGCATAATACGAGGTTGAATGATGTTGAATTTTTTAAAACAGATTTTTAAGAATTAAAATGTTAATGCTGGGCCAGTTCAACCCTGCCATCAATTGCCTATAACCTGAAAGAGCTTAGCCAAGTTTCCTATCACCCCCGAAAGGCATTCAAGCAACTTTGGTACGTATTAACTGACCCAATAAGGATCTGGCCGCTTGACAGATGCCATACAAAGGCACCCCTTACAGCCGAACCCTCGCCGCTCTATTGTCTACCGCTGTGACGTCACTCTTAGCAGAGGATACAATTATAATTTTTGCGAGGAACAATGTTTTAATTTTGCAGATTATAATAATAATTAAGGGAATATAGTATAATATTTTTAAAATGATTGGTATCTTCTGTTATCTGTTAAAATAAATTGAATTTGGAATTTTAATGTAATTATTAATATAAAATTCCTATATATTAAAATTAATAATTAAATTTTTATATAATATATTTAATATTAAAATCAATATAAATTTAACATTAAATTTAATGGTTCAAGAAGTAGTCCACTCTCACAGTGGCTAAAATGTTAAGTTTAGACATATTTTTATTCCTATAATTCAAATTAATGTTAAAATTAATATTAAATTACTAGTAAAATGATAAAATTTATATTAAAATTATGATTAAAATTTATATTAAAATTAATTTTAAAATTAATATTAAAATTAATAATAAAAAATATAGCGATTTAGGTTATCTGGACCACCATAAGTCCTAATATCCACGACATATCTTACATAAAAATTGAATTTACCCCAATTAGATATATATCTGAGTTTCTTCTGACCTAAAAGAATATTATTACTTTTGGTTTTTGCTAAATCAAAAATAAAAATCATTTGAACATATAAAGTCTGTAATATAGAGTGCTACGACGGTAAGTAAATTATATCTATCTATTTGTCATTATGCGAATCGGTTTTTAACATCACAAAAATGTTTTTACGCTAGAGGGTTGCATAAATCTTGTATGTATATTTGTATCGTTATTTTAGAATTTTTAATCTTAAGCAAATGACTATTAAGAAGTAAACTCAAAGTTACGGTCTGACGAATTACAATATGTATATTAACGAAGTGCTAAAAAGGTTACATGTGAATATACATTTTTTTTTATGATTAAACACAAGCACTATAGGAAAAATTCTTTTGGGCACTCTGGGAGTGGTGCGTGTGCGCAAAAAGCGATTCACGTTGGTTTTGAATCGTTGGAGGTTATACTCGTTGGGAAAAACGACCTCGGGAAGGTCGTTCCATAAGGATGAAGTCCTCCAGATGAAAGAATTCTTAAATAATGACGTTCGAGGCGTCCTAAGTTTAACCACAGATGGATGGGCAGCAGTGGTTCGTCGTGTATTTCTGCTATTCGCCGCTCGGGGCGGAATTAAGAGGGCAAGATCAGCCGAGCACTTACAATGAAAATATCTGTAAAAGAGAGTCAAATCCCCAACCTGTCTTCGATGTTCTAGGCTAACTTTATGGTTCGGAAGAGTACACCAAGTTTCTGAGAAGGTAACTTGGCGATTGCCACAACGTGGTTATGCCAAGACATATTTTCTCCCAGATTGACGCCCAGCAAATTAATAGATGAAGCCAGTGGGATTACGTGTCCTTTTTAGAGAAGACTGGTGCCTGGGTTTTTAGCGTTAAATTCGACTTGGTTACTGTCACCCCAAGCCAAAATTTCTTCCAGGTCTTTGTTGAGGCGTAATACTTCATGCTGTCTGCGAAGATGTGCGTCGGCAGCCGATGTTTGTGCATTCAAAGAGAAAGATGAGATAAGTGTGCTATCGTCAACAAAACTAAATATCGGATTTTTTGTTTTCACTAGAAGGTCATTAATGTAGAGTAAGAGGAGAGTGGGAGACAATATGGACCCTTGAGGAACACCGGCATTGATGGTGATATATATATGTAATTCGTGAGACCGTGACCTTGAGTTTGTTCGGGTTTGTTCGAAAGAAATGTAAATGTTTTTTGTTACGTCTAGTATTTATATGCATCTATATTTTATGCGCTACACCATACAATTAGATCAGGACATAATCTGCTCTGCCCTAAACACTAGGACCTATGTTGCTATCAGTTAAAAAAAAATTTAAATTCGGTCATTAGTAACGAAATTACAGCTTATTAATTCGCAAGTGAATTTTTGAATATTCAATAATTAATTGGCGTAGTGTTTTTTAGCTTTATTGGATTGAGATTGAATTTCCTATCGCGTAGAAGTAGATTCCTCCTAGATATCGCTACCTACTTCATATTCAGTAGGAGCATAATATTGTACTTTAAAATTTAGTGATGAATATGCGTTTCGCCATCGCATTGGCGGGGTTGCTTTATGTTGTGACAGTCCGCACGGACTCTTCAGTCATTGTTTATGTTTATCTGTCCGAGGGAAGTCATTATTATTTAAGCCTTCCCGTGGCATTACACACTTACCTGTCCAGTATATAGGGTGTTACCTGATATGTTCTTATTTTAATGAGTGATTCCTGGACCAAATTTAAGTTGAAAAATTCATATAGGTACCCATATGTCCTAAATTGCTTTATTTTTTATATGATTTAGTATTAAATATTTGATTTTTTTTTGGTTTTTATCAAAAATCTCGAAACCAGTTTGAGATATTACACTAAATTTTGGTATATACTATTATCATATAAAACCACATATTTTTACCTCAACAAATTTTTTTCTCAAACCAGTGGCGTAGGTACTGCTATACCTCAATACAATTTTAACCAAAAAATATGTTACGCCACTGATATTTTCGGAATAATTATTACGATAATTATTATATGAAAGAGACATTTTTTGTTCGAATTGAATGATAATTAATAATAAAATAGGGCGCAGCTGTACCTACGCCACTGGCTTGAGAAAAAATGACTTTTTGAGGTAAAAACTAAAATATCAATGGCGTAACATAATTTTTTTTTTGGTTTTTATCAAAAATCTCGGAAACACTACACTACATGATGTATAGACTATTACTATATAAAACCACAAGATTTTACCTCAAAAAGTAATTTTTTCTCAAGCCAGTGGCGTAGGTACAGCTAGGCCTCTTTTATTATTAATCATCATTCAACTCTAAACACAAAAGGCTCTTTTATAATAATTATTCCAAAAATATCAGAGGCGTAACATATTTTTTGGTTAAAATTGTATTGAGGCGCCACTGGCTAAAAATCTTTGTAAGGTAAAAATGTATGCTCTTATATCATAATAGTCTATACCAAAATTTAGTGCACTATAATCCAAAAAAAAAAAAAAAAAACTTTAACACATTTTATATCGAAAACAAAGCAATTTAGGACATAGTATAATATGAACTTTTCTAGTTAAAACTGATCTATAAATTGCCCATTAAAAATAAGTACATATCGTTAAGTAACAAACTATGTTTCTTTGTTGATTATAATTATTATTAAAGTTAATCAAGAATTAGTGAAAATAGTTGCAGCCAATAAATATAATTTATATAACAATTAAAGTTACCTGGTTAATTAATCATTGTTAATTGATAAATTAAATTCAGCAAATTAACTTACCATCTAATACTTCTTCTTTTTAAAGATCTTGCTAAATATTTAACATTTAATGTTCTATTTTTTTCAGTATCTTCACTGCCTGTGCTGACTTTTAGATTATTTTCTTCATTATTAGCATCGTCCTTAGAATAATCTTTTACACTCACATTCCCGTTCTTGTTTTTATTTTTACTTAGGTCTCCATTACAAGCACTTTCAGCACTAGTATTTAATATATTATCACTTTTGAAGTCAATTCCTTCATTTTTGTCCTGTTCTAAATTATCGAAGTCTTCATAATCATAATTCACGCTGCAGTTTTGGGTTCCCGCCAAAAACTCTTCCACAGCGTCCTCGAGCGGCCGCACCACCGTACTATTTATACTTATATTTGATTGGTCGCTTTTATTTATATTGTTTGACGGTTTTATATAATTTTCCAAATATTTTTCTTGGTTAGAACAATAATTGACACCTTTGGCAATATCTTTTGTATTTTTCGAAATTTGAGTTTCCAAAATAGAGTCCGCCATTTTCAGACCGAGTAGAAAATAGCACTTTATTAGGTCACTGTCACTTTTTTCACATAGCTCTGCACTCACAGTCAACTACATTATATTCGAACAAGATGATTCTAATTTAATATTTCTTAATATTCATTTTATAATAAGACTCTTTCCTCAGGAAACGATTCAAAATATTTGCTTTTGATATTGATCCAGTTTTAGTTCAAGGCAGAGCGTGGGACGGTCGGCGCTCGGAAGCAAATGCGTTTTTTGAACTTTGGCGCTACCGCTTTAAAATGTGCTGTCAAGATAGAAAATGCTGTTTATGCGGATGCAATTATAATTTCTGAAAATCTTGGATGTAGAATATCGGTCTATAATCGTGGGATAAAATGAAGTGTCCGGCAACATCGTAAATGTCTTTCTTAAGGTGGTCTCAATTCCTTTTCCTCATGGCAACTTGTGATTGACTTAAAGATGTTTGATTACTCGGACGAGTATTTTTATATATATATGCTTTGATTAAGAAGTGGTGGAATAGAATGCCGACTGTTCCCCTTAGGGAATAAACATGTCAAAATAAAGCTTTTACTTACATACCTTTTTTCTTAAAGCTGTTTTACATTATCCCATTTCCCAATTTCTGAAATATGACAATAATCTGAATAAAAATAGATAAATAATACAAAGATTAAAAATCTTAGTTAAAATTAACAACACATTTAGACAGGTTATAAGCCTTACCAACCTTTTTTTTTGTTACCAACATAACAACAAACATTTATTAACATCCTATGACATTTATTGTAAATGTGATAAGTTTAAAACTGGCAACACTACAAGTTATTTATCATCCCAACAATATTTTGTCTATTTATTGCACAATAAATTGTACAATTTATTGTACAAGATATGGGATAATGTGAAAAGCTTTTACTTTACTCAACTTAAAACTAATGTTATGCAGAATTTTATATTTTTTCGTTTTTATCGAAAACAGTTAATCTGAGTGAAAAACTCAAGAGATGACTTTCGTGTAGTTTTAATTGCTGAATCATAAAATTCTTTAAGTTTGGAAAAAAGCGGCCTACTATAATTTTTAAAAAATTAATCCTGGAGCGTTAACCCTGTGGACGCCACTGGTCAAATGACACCTAAATTAAAAATTGTCACCAAGTTTCAACATCATACTAATTTGCGCATTGTAGTTATTTAGAAAAATCATTTTTACTCATATTTTTGAAGACCCTATATAATAAAAACAAGGCCATTTAGGACCTATGTTTATATAAAGTTTTCGTCTTAAAATTGAGTAAGGAATAACATCCTCATGTTTGGTCACATGCTTTATTAATATAATTGTCACAATTCAATGCAAGTGCCATTATATTCATCTGAAATTAAATTAAAAGATTTATTAAATTTAATCCTTTTTTAAATTTTATCTTGCTAGAATGCACTTTACTCCCCTAAAATGAAATGATATACTTTAGTCCCCGTTGTTCGGGACTAAAGTACGCTCTTTAGTCGCAGAAGTACAAAAATAGTTTTAGCTCTATTAATGACAACATAATATCATCCTGAAGTACTATTTTCTTTAGAAACTCGAAAAAAACCCGGATAGGCAATTTAATTAAACCCCCCCAACTGTCAATTTAGGACAGTTTTAAAGTTTTCTTTAAGCCGCCAAATTTGAACTTAAGTTTTCTACAAGTAAATTTTAATTTTTAAGCGCCCCTTAAGACAAAATAGCATAAATAAGAACTTTATTAAAATCTTCCTTGTCAGTTTTATTATCCGCCACCTTAATAAGTAACCACCTCCCAGAAATAAACAATGTTGCCAAGTGTAATAATATATTTCCCTATATTATTCGTCAAAATACTGGTTTGTCGATTTATAACTTCTATTTGCGCTATTATTTACTAGATGGCGTAAGTTGATTGAATCAACCGTTTTAAGATAAGGAAATGCATTGATTTTGTGATAAAATATTTTTGTCGTTAGTGCAGCGCTATAAAATTCTATTTTTATAACTCGAGGCATAAACGAACTTGAAGTTACTTGAAATAATTTATGGCGTAAAAATAAAATGCAGGGCGGAGTCTTCCAGCTTTAAATCACCATGTTTGCTAAAGTTTATGAATAATGTAGATATGAAATATTTATTTTTATATTATTTTTGTAAATCTTTATTTTTTAGATATAATTTAGTAATAGTTAGCCAGAAATTACCTGTTACATAAATCTTTCAAAGTACGGAGAAGAGGTAAATTTGTCAATATTTAAGCTGAAAAGACTTTAGCTCCATTTAGGTTCTTGCAGTTTTTTTATAATAAATGTTATGTTATTATGTCAGAATTTATACTTATATTTCATAGTTATAGTTTATAGCTTATTTCTTTCGCCTGATGGGCATTATAATCTAGTAACGCCTGTTGCATATACAATACTTTATTTTTCATCTATTTAAAATATAAATAGTCAAATTCCAGCATTTTTTAAAACTAAAGTTTGACGGTTGCTAAGGGTTGTTTATTTTACGTGTATTTTACCTTTTATAAACAAAAATATGGAAATTCCACAAAATATTTTAGAAAATGCTGAAAAAGCTAAGGAAAACTTATTACCGGCAAGGTCTAATAAAGTCCTGTACAATAAGGAGTATGACCATTTTCTACAATGTAAAGTAAAACACTAATTACGGTGATTACTGAAACTGTAATGATGGCTTATTTTCAGGAACTGGCATGTAACCCTTTTGTTCATTGGTAATGTAGCGGACATACACACAAAATATTAAGATTAACAAGTATTTTGTGGGTATCTTAATCAATGCAGTGTACGTGCCCGAGAAAAGGCAATAAAACATCTGCATTGCATTTTAACGGTCCGTTGCGGCTGAACCTTTCTGCCAGGGATGAAACTAAACAATTTCCAGGGCATTTCTTAGAAGAGTATTATTGCCGACGCCTTTTCGGGACTATCTAAAAAGGCAAAACACAAAACGGTAGTGAGTCGGGTTTATTCGGGTTTATACGGTACAATTCGGTAGCCAACGGTACGCGCGTCACTCTGAGAGACGATGACTAACCCCGTTTGAGCCTCTTGTAAATATTTGTAATGTTGCATGTAAATATAGTTAAGTGTACATATAAGTATAGTAACACCGACTTTCTCATTTTCACGCACAACCACATCCCCCAAAGGTAATAACAATTTTAAATTATTTTTACTTTATTTTAGTCGGAAAAATATACTCGAAATAGCATTCGGACAAAATATTCAGGTGAAGTCTGAACTTATAGTAAAGGAAAATATTAATATTTCAAGATATTGTTAATTAATAGCATTTTTGAAAGTTAAATCCTAAAAAGTCCAAAGTTTTGGAAGGTGAACAAGTTTTAACTTTTATCAAAAATGCACTCAGTGATACTTTCCTGCTGCATAAAGTGGTACTCGTAATGGGAGTTTTTGGCGGCCTAAGACGGGATGAGGTGGTAAAAATTGCCATTGATGATATTGATTATAAGGGACCTGTTATGCTCGTCAAGGTACCAGAAACTTATTTTTATTTTTTTAATTTTTTTTTTATATGATCAAACACAAGCACTATAGGAAAAATCCTTTAGGGCATTCTGGGAGTGGTGCGTGTGCGCAAAAAGTGATTCACGTTGGTTTTGAATCGTTGGAGGTTATATTCGTTGGGAAAAACGACCTCGGGAAGGTCGTTCCATAAGGATGAAGTCCCCCAGATGAAAGAATTCTTAAATAATGAAGTTCGAGGAGTACTAAGCTTAACCACATATGGATGGGCGGCAGTGGTTCGTCGCGTATTTCTGTTATTCGCGCTCTGGGCGGAATTAAGAGGGCAAGGTCAGCCGAGCACTTTCCATGAAAATATCTGTAAAAGAGAGTCAAATCCCCAACGTGTCTTCAATGTTCTAGGATGTCGAGGTTCTTCGTCAGGTCTCCAATCAGATGAATGGTCCTCCTTTCGATGGAATCCAGTAGCCGAAGAGTATGTTCTGGGTGCAGAGCTCCAGACATGAGAGCAGTACTCTAGGGATGGTCGAATCTGGGCTTTGTATAGTGTCAAAAGTTGTGGAGGTGTGTACAACTTTCTGGTTCGGAAGAATACACCAAGTTTCTGAGAAGCTATCTTGGCGATTACTACAACGTGGTTATACCAAGACATATTTCCTCCCAGATTGATGCCCAGTAAATTAATAGATGAAGCCAGTGGGATTGCGTGTCCGTCCATGACTATATCCGGTTCTGTAATGTTAACCTTTTTAGAGAAAACTGCTGCCTGGGTTTTTTTAGCGTTGAATTCGACTTGGTTGCTGTCACCAAGAGATGTGTGTGCTATCGTCAGTAACACTAAATATCGGATTTTGCATTTTCACTAGAAGGTCGTTCATGTAGAGTGGGAGACAATATGGACCCTTCAGAAACACCGGCATTGATGGTGAAGGTGTCTGAGAGAAATCCGTCAATCGCCACTTGCAGAGAGCGGTCCTTGAGGAAGCTACACAACCATGCATAGAATCGACTGGGCATACCATACGATCGCAATTTACTTAGAAGTCCCTCATGCCAAACATGATCAAAGGCTTTAGAAATATCCAGTGCAACAGCCCGAGACTCCCCATGATGTTCGATTGCGTCGTTCCAAAGATGGGTGACATAGGCTAGAAGATCTCCAGTTGTTCTGGACTTCCGAAAACCATATTGATGATCGCTGATAATGTTGAAGCCTTCCAGGTACTTTAGAAGATATTGGTTAATAAACTAAAACTACTACGTCAAAAAATTTTATTATAACCGAAGGAGACCAAATAGATGTCTTAAAAGTAGTTATACAGTACCTTGCATTAAGGCCAAAAGGAATTAAGGAACGCAAATTTGTCCTTACATACAGAAGATACGTGGATGGGGCGAATCGACAGAAGACGTCGGCGAAGACAACGTTTGTTTAGCATTGAGATGTGGAACTGTTTTAAATGATTTGCCAAAAATCAATAACAACATTGAAGGTTGGCACAGATGGTTTGAGAGCCAGCTATCAGCAAGTCATCCATCAATTTGGAAATTTATCGATGCCATTAAAAGGGAAGATAGTGTGAATAGGTTGTGGATTGAGCAATCTTTAGGAGATGCATCGCCTCCTATCAAAAAGAAAAAATATGGAAATTGTGGGGAACGGCTTAAAACACTTACCAGTAAGTTTGGGACCGAGGAGCAGGAAATATACGATAAATTGAGATTCGAGGAATCGAGTTTGATGGAATGCGTTTCGATGAATTGAGCTTGAAATTTACCGGATACGGTTAATTTCCTCTATTTTTAATTATCATCGTTGTTCCTATACCTACTACTATACTATACATCACTGTTAAAATAATTTCATGACAACACTGCTTGCCAAGGGACGTAATATATGTATGTGAGTTATGTCATATTAAAATTTTATTCTCATATGAAAATCCGACATGGCATTCATCATACACTTTTTAATAAAATATACATTCTTTACTAAAAGGGAGTGCTCGAGAACAGACAAATGAAGAGATTATTGTCCCGAGGGATGATAGGGAAGGAAAATTGTTACATTTTTGACGATTGCATTAAAAGCCTCTTTGCAAATTGTAGAAGCATAACGGGGGGGATTTTCCCCACCAGACGCAGCAATACAAAGTTAATGAAGTGTTGTAGTTGGGCGACTGGCATAATAAGCTCCGTTTATAGCATGTTAACAATTTTTTTGTTGTTGTAAAGTATACAGAGTGTTCCTTAATAACGCGTTTGTATTTGACTATGTGTCCCCGCATGGCGGCAGCAAGTTAAATTTTTTTTCTATATTAACACAAGTATTTCAGATATTATTTTCATCTTTGGTATGTGAATAGGATGTCCGCTGATATTTTTAGAGAAAATGGTGCGGTTGTATAAACAATTGTAGTGGCGCTTTCTCCTTTTCGTATTTTGATTAATATTTCGTTGCTTTTTAGTTTATTATTTGTTAAAATATTACATTTCGGGGGGGGGGGGGGGGGGGATTTTTCATTATTTTGTTTCTATGAATCAATTCCTGTGGAATTGATTCATAGAAACGCCACTGATGCAGGGTACACCAAGTAAAGTGGCCTATTAGAAGTAATGAATGAAAACTAAATGAGATTTTATTTTGAAAATTTGGTTGTGGCTATAAGAGATGGTTTTCTACATTCATAAAATATCATACCGAAAGTGGTAGCAACTTCGGAATTTTAAATGAATTATTATTATATTTTTTTGGAATCTAGGTAAAGATCACCGTATCAGGACCTGAGAAGAAAATCATATCTTTTTAGCAGTTACAGCTAGAAAGCTGAAATTTTGACAATAGTTTCACAAGACCATCGAAATTTTATAATTTTGAAGAGTATTTAATTAGTTTTATACAGGGCGTCTCCATAACAATATTTCTGAGGGAAATAATTGCAATAATCTTCTTTTTTTAAAATGGGACACCCTGTATTTGATATGTTTTGCTAATGGAGGATCGGATTTTCTACCTAATAATACTAAGTGTTCCTATACTTATCTTATAAAAATATATCTTTTGGTAGTTGGCTGTGGAATCGATTCATAGAAACAAAATAATGAAAAATCCATTTGACGTTATGTCTGTGTTATTGTAAAAAAATGGCGAATTCACATTAGTCGAGCTTAGATATTTTAGGTTTATTTTATATTCTTTGGGTAGAGTTTTTTCTGAACTTCATCCTGATGCAGCTCCTATCACTCCCAAAAATGGAAATGGCCCCCAAGTTCTCTGGATTTTACCCCACTAGATTTTTATCGATGGGGTAGGATTAAAGAAATAGTATACAAGTCACCCGTCACAACAAGGGAAGATTTAGAAAATCGAGTAAGAACAGCTCTGGGGTCTCTAGAAGGGGGGGGGGGGGGGGGGGGGAGAAAGTAAAAGGTGATAAATGAAAATGTTATCGCCACAATTCATGAATGTTTAAGAGCCAACGGAGGACATTTTAAAGAATTTAGTTATTAGTTATTTCATCGGTGCTGTTGCGTAATTTTCATTTTGTTTAGTTATTAATAAATTGCTTATTTGTTAATCATTTTTTTAAAATAACACAAACATAACGTCAAATGGATTTTTCATTATTTTGTTTCTATGAATCAATTCCTGTGGAATTGATTCATAGAAACTACCAAAAAATATAAAGATTTTTCCGCCCGCTTCGAGACCATGTACTCCTCATAGTTTTTTAATAAATAAAACCAGAAATGTGGAGTGCGGGATTTGAACCCGCGACTCTCAGATCGCCAGGCGTACACTCTGCCACTAGGCCACAGAGCCATACATACCAACGATAATAAATAGCAGTTTATATATAAATTGAATATGCAGTTAATTTTTCAAAGATGTTTTAGAAAAATGTCTGGAGAATTTCTTTATTTCTTTGGCATCGAAGACTCGGAGCACTTGTAAAAAAAAGTTAGGGACATATCTCAGGCCGTCGCGGAGGCTTTACGCACTCGGCCCTTGATACGTGATATACTAGTACTGGAAGCGGGATATTAAGGGTGGGAAATTTTCAAATTGACACCCTGTCTTGCATTTATGATAATTTGATTCTCCTTTATACATTAAAAATTAAGAATTTCTAGTTTATTTAAAAAAGGTGTTGCACCGAACCTTGTTGTACATTTTCTTGTCAGTTTTCTTGCCTTTTTTATTACATAATTTTTATTGTCGATCAATAAATCGAGCGCTAGTTGCATGTTATTATGAATTTTTTAGTTAGTTAGGATTTCATGAAGAAAATCTGGGAACATAAAAATGTAAGGATTTTAGCCAATAAACATGCACACGGTAATTTCTCTACATCGGGTGCGGTGAAAACGGTCCGATACTTCCGGGCGTTCGGGTTTGTTCGGGTTTGTCCGCGAAAAAAATTTTTGGTTGCCATTTGAAATTTCAAAGTCACCCTCATCCCCCACGTGGAGGTGAAGGGTTGAGGGATGATTCAGCGGCCAATCGATTGCAAACTAAAAACCAAGAAACTTTCGTACCAAACTTTTTTTCGAAAACCTAACCACCCGGAAGTATCGGACCGTTTCCAAACTTTCGCCGCACCCAGTATAGGGTGTGTGAAAATATTGGCACCATATAAAAAAAATTTGTTATCTGCAATTTTAGGAAAAAATTCATAAGAAGTTTTGCTTAACTTAAACCCCGAAAAAATCAGAAGTATAACGTACATTGTGGTAAAAAAACCAAATTTAGTGTCAAAATATCATATCATCTACGAAGAAAAAATATTTTAATCTATTTTTTTGTCCGAAATATAGAAAACTTTATAATTTCTAATAGTTGAGTCGTTAATCCGTATTCGAAAATCCCTTGACGAAATCGAGTAAATTTTTTTCCCCAATCGATACAGTAGGATCCCCTCGACATTCTGAAATGATTCGTGTAGGGCGCCGCATGGGGGGGGGGGGGGGGGACACGCCCAGTAAATCTAACCTACAACGGGAAATTGAAAATAACTCAGCCGGATTTGATGCTACAAAAAAAAAGTGGAAAGCAAAATTGACGAGCTTGACAGAGCGCGTAAGATCGAATAAACCCGATCCCGATATCTCAGTGAGTTCGCAAATTAACGCAAATTGCAAAATCAATAAAATTTAATTAATTATATCTCGAGAAGGGGCTGAGTTGGGGCATCATTTTTTCGCGAATTAACGGGTGATACCGAGTACTTTGATGGGCCGGAGGCTGGGGCTGGTGGGGCAATTAGGAGGGGAGTAAGGGGTATTGGAAATTTTTTACATAAATGCTAATAAGTAGCTTATTAATCGAGCTACGGGGATCAGGCCGAATTCAATTTGCTCATTTTTTTTATCAGCTACGAGGTGGGATTGGCGAAACATTTTTATTTTCCCAAATGCGCGCTGGGCCATCTCCGAAAATAGTTTAGATATTATGTTTAATTTTGATACCTATGTGTTAATAGGATATAGAACCTCAAATTTTAGTTAAAGAAGTTATTCAATTGTTCCACCAGTGGCATCGCTGCAAACATGTCTTTTGATATTTTTTACAAAAAGATGGTACGCAACTGATATTTTTCCATGTGGATATTTTTTCTGATTGGCCTGTTTAATTCTCCATGAAAACCGTTCTTGATTAAAACCACTAAATTCATATTGAAACTCATTATTTTTAACATTGATAAAATAATTAATGATAATTTTTTTCATTTCATTTGCGAAAATAAATATTAAAAGGCATGTTTCCGCCCGTCTCCGCATCGAGTTGCCCACTCCAACAATTTTTATAAAAAAAAATTATCATTAAATAATTCATCAATGTTAAAAATAATGAGTTTCAATATGAATTTAGGGGTTTTAATCAAGAACGGTGCGTCTGAGAAAAACTCAATAGACCGTTTTCATGGAGAATTGAACAGGCCAATCAGAAAAAATATCCACATGGAAAAATATCAGTGGCGTACCACCAACTGAAATTTGAGGTTCTATATCCTATTAACACATACCAAAATTAAACATAATATCTAAAGTATTTTCGGAGATTGCCATTTCTTGTATGCCGCGCCCAGCGCGCATTTGGGAAAATAAAAAATTTTCGCTAATCCCACCTCGTAGCTGATAAAAAAATGAACAAATTGAATCCAGCCTGATCCACGTAGCTCGATTAATAAACTACTTATTTGCATTTATGTAAAAAATTTCCAATCCACCTTACTCCTCTCCTAATTGCCCCACCAACCCCAGCCTCCGGCCCATCAAAGTACTCGGTATCTCCCGTCAATTCGCGAAAAAAATGATGCCCCAACTCTGCCCCCCTCTGGAGATATAATTAATTAAGAAACCTATTGCGAGCAATAAGTGTGATTATTTCCATTACCTGTCAAATATACTGTTTCGACCAATCAAATTGTTTCATTTACATGTAATTATTTTGATAAATTTTTTATCTTCCTTACAAGTGGTCCAAAACATTTTTAAAAGGCGTTTCTAGGAAGGACGAGTACTAGAAAATGACTTTTAATAAAAGTTTGAATGACTTTCTCTTTAAATCTTCTATTTTTTTTAGATTTTCATTATTATTTACTCGTGGCAAACGAGAAACTACTTTAAAGGTAGGATTTAAGTAAAAAAATATGTACTTACTGTTTATTTATAATGTTTTGTGTCTTGTAATGTCATATTTACGGACATTGTTGACTTGTTTTCTTTTGAAATTTTAGTCACATAACCTTAAACTTTTGGCATTCGTGGACTACCGGAAGACTTTTGATTCCATTGAAACTTGGGCAATCCTGGAATCCCTAGATAATGCAAGGATTAACTCCAGATACTCATGTCTTATTAAAGACATATATAATAATGCCTCCCTCCATGTAATTCCGATCAAGAGGGGAGTAAGAGAAGGGAACACCATCTCGCCAAAACTATTTACTCTTTCTTTGGAAGATGTCTTAAAAAAACTCGGCTGGCATGAAAACGGGATTAATATCGATGGAGTACGTTTAAACCACTTGCGTTTTGCAGACGATGTTGTGATCATCGCCAACACATGCTTGAGGAACTTCATCTAGCATTGACGGAAATTGGACTTGAAATGAGCTTAACCAAAACAAAGCTCATTGACTACAGAAGACATCCAAATAACTGTAAACGACCAACCCATAGAAGCGGTCGCTGAATATATTTACCTAGGCCACAAAATTCAACTTGGGAAAGAAAACCAATTCTCCGAAATCTCAAGAAGAATAGGCCTCTCCGGGGTGGCTTTTGGAAAACTGGGATTTATCCTTAAATCGTGCGAGTTACCTATAAACTTAAAAATAAAAGTGTACTCGCAAATCTGCCAATAAACTGCAGACCACTCAACGAGCGATTGAAAGGGCTATACTGGGAATGCGACAAAATCCGACGAGGAAATTCGCAGGAGAACTAAAGTGACAGATGTACTGAGATTTGTGGCACAGCTGCAATGGAGATAGGCTGGCCATATAGCAAGAA
The DNA here is from genome assembly GCA_963991005.1 of Barypeithes pellucidus. Classification (NCBI taxonomy): domain Eukaryota; kingdom Metazoa; phylum Arthropoda; class Insecta; order Coleoptera; family Curculionidae; genus Barypeithes; species Barypeithes pellucidus. The sequence continues at coordinate 26,961,962 of OZ022562.1, read as the reverse complement.
GGAGGACCACAGGTGGACACATAGGGCCTTGACTTGGCGCCCGAGAGAGACGAAGCGGAGCATCGTTAGACCCCAGAAACGGTGACGAGATGACATCTGGCGCTTTGCGGGAAGAAACTGGATCCAGACTGCAGGAGACAGAAGAGCATGGAAGGACATGGAAGAGGCCTACATCCAGGAGTGGATAAACATAGACTGAGAAGAAGAAGAACCTTAAACTTACGTAACGTCAAAAGTCTAGAGTGAACACGAAAAATTTGATCGATAAAAAACGAGCTCTAGTTGTATTACTTTCGAATAAATTAAGGAACAGAATTACACAAACCTGGATCGAAACGTTTGAAATTCAAAAACGATGTTCGAAGATTTAAAAACAAACCTCGTTACATGCATTGAAAATGATGGTGGCTCAGCTGAAACTGAGATATAACAAGAGGCTTCCCTCAGTCTATTTTGCGAGTTAGTGCAAAATGTATTAAATCAAAGTCGTACCGCATATTTCAACGAATATAACACTTAATTTTTGGCATATTATCGATAAATTACCGATAATCTTCTTACTTATAGGTTGAACGCCCTCTAGAGGTGACTATAGGAACTTAAAAATAATTTCCAGCAATTTTTCATTGTTGATTTTGTAATAAATTTTGTCCTTTCTTATTTGGCCACCAAGTACAACCAGCAAAACATTTATGGGCAACCCACGCATAGGCCACGATAAAAAAGCAGAAATATTAAAGGTTACACCTTGTCTAGCCTAAGCTGCTATAAAACCGCGAATGAAACAAAAGTGGCCTTTGTTCGATGAAATTAACTACCATCAATAACTGCATACGCGGTTTAATAATTTTATAAATTCCCATGCAATTGTTCTGTGGAAAAGCATTTTATATTTTTCCGGAGTAACAACTTAGCAGACATCAAGAATCTTAAAGTTGCGTCAATAGAGGTACTAATATATAGGGTGTTATGGAAATGACTGATTATATTTAAATCGGTAAATCCTGAGATGAAAATAAATTGAAGAAAAATAACCTTAAATGGCGCTTTGAATTATTGTCCGAAATATACACTTTATATGACATCTGAAAATTTACGTGGCCGCTACTGAGGACGTTCGCAATCAATAGTTTATTGAGGTGGTGTTGTCATATACAGGGTGTCTTTTTAGAACCCGAACACCCTTTTTTCTCGCTCAGATTGCATTTTTTTGATATCGACCTTCTCAGATGATTTTCGTAGTTTTGAGGGGGAAATCGAATGGTGCAGGTTTTTTCACTTGCGGTGTTCAGGTGGTGCCTTGCGCAGGGCAACTTTTTTTTTTAAATTGGAACCCGTTTTTTTTCTCGCAGGTTCCGAACCTTCATTAAAAAACAAGCAACTTTCGTCCCAAACATTTTTTTATTCCAAACCGTTCTGTTTTTTTCGGTTGTATTGTATTCGTGTATCTTGCCCGTTTTTTTTTCAGAAGCTAACTATCGGTTCTGTTTCACTATTACTGTGTATACATAAAGTGCTTCCAGGAGTGTTCTCATGAAAAAGAAAAAGAACTGATTGTGCTTGTGACTGGATTTCCTCGCTCTTTAGGTATAAGGATAAATACAAGTAGGTAGAAAATAATTTATTTTTATAATATATGGAATTTCAGTTTTACATTAAGTTTGGCAACATTGCCATTGACCTGTGAGTAAGAGTGTTTATTTACTATTAAAACGGTCGATTTAAAAAAATAAAATATGTAGCGCTTCTCTAGGACACCCAAGGAGTTGCCCATTTAAATATAATACGTCATTTACATAACACCCTGTATTATAAATACAATTATAGACGAATAAATTAAACAGCTAGGTAAAATAACAGCTATTTTGCAAATGTTCAAATGTCAAAACGCGAAGTATAATAATCGCACGGCAGTATAACACACAATTCAAAAATAATAAATTTTTAAACTTAATAAAAATTTATTTGATATTTATTTTTACTATAGCAAATAGTTGTTACGTTTGTGCTAATCCCTTCCGATATAGAAATAATGCTTCCGACATCCGCTAGATACACAACGATCGCATGCCTAGGACCGATCAGCGAACGTTAATCAGGATCAGCGTATTGTCATCCATCTGATAACTCATCACAGCGATAGGTGACTAAGCATTGATGCCGGCGGAAGAAAATTAAGGGCGATATAAATATTTAATTCTAATTTATCTGACGAAATATCATAAATAAACCATAAAATAAAATAATTGTAATGAAATTAAAAAGCTCTACGTTTTATTAAAAGTTAATATGTTAGTTTAAGGTACCAAGATTTAATTTGACAATTTTAAAAATCAATTAAATTACGATTTTTTTGCCCGCATTGTTTTCATCAACACATATTCGTGATGCGGACAATACATACAATAATCAAACCTTAAAAAATAATGGCTCCTGTGATTTCCCTTCGAGGACTTATCGTTTCAGATTTACCCTGACATGGAGCAAAACCCAGCCAGGTTAATTCGTGTCCATCAGGATTTATTCTCTGCATGATGGAATTGGGTTCCCAAGTTCGAAAATCTGTTTATGCGGTTCACGAATAAAAGGATTTCCTTCAAATAATCCCATCTCGTCATTCCAAGAGCGACCCTTAATTTAATAACGGTAAACTTGTATCAAAGTTTCAGAGCTGGATTCACAATAAATAAGTTAACAATGATATGACTTATAGGAATAATAAATATCCACTCAAGGATTGATTTCAGGAGATTTTTGTGTGTGTGATGGTGTGTGTGTGTGTGTTAGATTCAAAAGCATACAATTATGGTCAATAAGTCGTTTGCTTCTACGTAAACATAGTAATATTAATCAATTACACTTTTAAAAATAATGAATACACTCTCGAAATTAGAGCCTCGTGATTTTGAGGTATAAGTCCGATTTGTGGCGTATTCTTAGGTTGAATGGACTTCATAAGAAATATGAATATTACTTAAAATTTGGATTATTGTCTACAAAGAAAAAATATTGTTTCAGGATTCTACCCTTAAATAGAATTAATAATGATATAGTGTCGTATTGGGATTAATACAGGGTGTTATGGAAATGACGTATTATATTTAAACCGGCAATTCCTGAGATGCTGACAAATTGAAGAAAAAGACCCATAAATGGCGCTCTCAATTCATTCAGCAGTCAAAGTGACCTGACGTCAAACTAGACAAACATCTGTGCGGCACTGCGACACATACGAATTCTCACCGGCGTTGTCATATTTACACCTTAAACTCTTTAGACAAAATACAATAATTTAAAAGTTTTCCATTCTGTCATACCTTTTTCTACAATTAATTTAAGGAGGATTACTAAAGAATATGTTTTTTGGAACACACGCAATAGTAGTAAACAAGTTTGAAATACGCACGTACGCACTAGGTCAAATGTCAATGACCTTTTGACTTTTGAGTGATTGCTCATTGTTTATTTTTAAATGCAATTTTATTTAAGCCACACAAACACACTTATCTTGTCGGTCTTATTTAAAAATTAGTGTCAATTTCTATACAAACTTATACACCAAATACGTTTTAGTAATAAAAACACCGGCACATCACATAACCATAATATTTGCAATACTTCACATGAATACTGGCCACCATAAAACAGTTAAATGCATAAATTCACTTGTAGACATCGTTTATATTAACATTGGCTGGTTTCGCCTAAATTTGTATGAACTTTTGTTTCTAATAGACTTAGAATCACATTGTCAATAACATTTCTTTGAATTACAAATTTCATGACATCTGCAATCATTCAAAACACGAGCTGTCAAAACGTGAAGTAGAGATGGTCACTATTAATGCGTATTTTTCTTAGCATCAATTAAAAGGGTCGGTAAATTCCAGCGCATTCGCCAAAAATGGTTGAAATAAATAATAATCTACAGCACTTATTTATTGTTTTCTTTCACTGCTGTAGGTACCAATAAAGATTAAAAAACTTGTTAATGGCTGCTCTAGTGCTCTTTTTCATTCGAGAAGCTTAAAAAATTAAATCGATCGTTTCACAGCGGGATTTTAAAAATCAAAGATTAGCCCATCTCTACTCCAAATCGACAGAAGAAATAAGGTTATAAGTTGACATTTGCTTGACAACAAGATATTTCGAATTTAAAAGCGTTTTTTTTGGGATATTTAATCAAATTTAATAAAAAATAATGTGCGTGCGGAGAGTGTGAGAATGTTTAGTACATACAGAAAAATCAGTCGAAGGCATTCTATGGGGTACGATGAATAAAGAAATAGTTTACAAAGAGTCAATCGAAGATATGGATCAGTTGCGAAATAAGATAGTGGATGCAGCATATTAAATAATTGCTGAATATTTTTCACAGAGTTCGAGCACTTCACTACCTGTGAAGCAGTCGGTTATTTTCAATATATTCCATTCTAAAAGAAAAGCGAAGAAGGAATAATAGTTTGGAATCTACAAATTTGTTATGATGCCTATTGTACAGAAATCAGCGTTTTTATTATGTATAAATTTTGTGTATCTACTAAGTATTGCCAAATATAGTGTTGAAATGTGCTTTTGTTCGCGAAACCTCTGACCTGTGTAATAAAATCTAATAATCTGATAGTGTCTCTAAAACAATGAACTGATATGTATGTGCCTGGAGGCACATATCCTGCCAGCAAGGGCCAATTTGTATCTCTCTCCTATTTGTATGTTTTCTATAAAGTGTGTAGCGATTTTGTGTGCCTATCTTCAACAAACTAATTTGAAACATGTGTGTGTGATCTTTAAGTGATTTATGGTAATTTGTTCAGTGTTTCACTATGTGTCTCTGACGATATACAGGATCATGCTCTGAGATTGGAAGAAAAATGCCGAAGAGGTTTTAGTGGCGTATAAGCTTTGCCCACTAAAACCACAAAAACTGAAGATGTTTGTGCCGTGGATTACTTGCTAATGTACTGGCACCTGAATTCAGTTTTATTTGGATACTAGGTAAGCTAAATATTTATTTTTATAAGAATCTAAAGTTTTACACTTTTACACAATTTGGCAACATTGCGCCAGAATATATGTTTATTACACAGCTGGGCATTGTAATATGATTGTGACCTGTGGGTTTATGGGTGAATTACCCCACTTTTAAAACGTTCGATTTAAAAAAGAAAAAATATGTAGCGCTTCTCTAGGACACACCAGGAGTCACCCATTTAAATATAATACGTCATTTCCATAACACCCTGTATTATTAAAAAAATTGCTTGAGTTATAAATTCAAGCGAAAATCGTCGCTTGTTACTTATTATCTTTCACTCGATACCCGAGCTTCGATTGCCGCTGACCGAAACGTACTGCTTGGTAGTGTGATCACTCGATAGGAAATACTACTCTAGTAATAAATTCAAGCGAAAAATCGAAAATCGTTGCCTTTTATTTGATACCCGATTTTCGCTAACACCGCGCGCCACCCGAAATGTGCCGATTGGCGTCTTTGTTAAAGGCACATAAACAAGAAGGCCCATACAGGAAGGTATGCCAAATCCCTTAGTGGATTAATCGCGACATGGGTTTTGTTTTGACTGGCTAGCCAGCGGCGATTGTAATTTAAAAAAAATTTAAGGATATAATGTTTTTAAAATCAGAATCAACTACTCTTCTTTAATAGAAACTCTAGACTAAACTTCTAAAACTTACAAAAACAACCCATGGTGTTTTATCAACACGTTCTTCTTAGTCATAAAAATTTCAAGTGATTAATCGCTCGAACGATTCACTCGATTATTAAAATCGCTCGAGTATCAAGTACTCGATTATTAAAATCATCGGTTTTCCTCAACACTAGATATTTTGGTATAAAAACGGACTGTTCCTGCCCACCCTACCCTATTCCACTCCTACGAGTAGCCTGAATTGCCAACGATGCGCCTTTCAAACAGTGTTAACAAGATTTGGACTTGATCCGATTTTCGCTAACGAGCTCAAGCTAATCAAAAATGTTCCCTAGGAGTACAACAATGTTTTCTGAAGCCATCATGAACGATCCCTCGGGGCTTCTTATAATCTAACGCCACTTTTTATGTTCCGTATTAGTACTTATTTTTACTTATACAGTGTGTCCGTGTAAGTTCTCTATACAGGGTGTTCCATAATTAATGGGCCATAGAGCAAGTGGAGATACTAAACATCAAATTAGACCAATTAAGTCATCATCAATTTTTATCGAATTGTTTCTTGTTTTAGAATTGCAGGGTGTTGAAATAAAGTAAAAAGGTAGTACTTAGCTTAATATCCCTAAGTGTTTTCGACATATTTCCACTTACCTAATCATAACAATTCAATACAGATTCAAATGATCTTTTCTACACGTCATGTTTGTCTAGGTAGATTTGATAACCCTATGAATAACATTATATTAAAACTTATATTCCTGGTAAGTTTAGTTGTTCTAATTGGAAATTACATAATTCTTTTCTGTTAATGATTTTTACAACACAACTAAGGGAAGCGTATCCTACTTTCTTGCTCACATTCCTTGTTCCGATGCTCAGAAAACGTTGGGCATACTATACAGATTCTTCAGTTATTTCCATTTTTTTCAATTTTATTTAAATCGACGATAAGTGATCCCCTCCAACCCAACGGAGGAAAGGAAACTTAATATCTGTTCTAAAACATAATGGCTTATTTGTCAATTTATTCTAAAAACATCGATTTGATCCGGAGGCAAGTAACAGACGCGGGAGCGAGACAAGTTGCGAGAGATTATTGAAACACACAGACAATGAGACGTACAATTGAATATTATTAGAGATATTTTGCAAAATTTGTATAGGAGAACTATTATAGAATATTAGAGTTTATATTAAAAAAATATGTTTTAAAGCTTTGATTGAATATTTATAAAAATAATAGAGTCGCTACTGGTGAATATCTCTACACATTATTATGCACCATGATATAAATAACTAAGAAGTATGATTGCACGCCGAACTTGTGACGTCACCAGGAGAATGATTTTGAAATCTCTTATGGAGATTTATATTGCTGTCAACGTTTTTAACTCTCTTTTAAAGGTATTAAAAGGTTTTACGCTTTTATTAGTATGTGAAATGAAAGAATAATATTATATATTTAGGTATACATATTTATTTCGTGAACATACAACAAAGATTTAGCTAAAATACGACCTAAGTAGTTATAAACAACTTTTTTTTTAAATAGGCCATTTATCAGTGGAGTGAAATTATGAAGAGGTAAAGAAACCCTATAGTCTGCTCCAGTAGTTAAATAAACAATATTTTAATTTCCATACATTTTCAGATATTTATTTTAATAAACACACACGACTAAATAAAAAAAAATTCTGGTAACTTTCAAAATTTCCATGTAAAATTACGGCAAACGGCACTTCGTATCGACCAATGTTGCCAGAAATCTTTGATCAAAAGTGATAGGTTGACGGTTGAAACCGAATAGAATAATAAAAAATGGTGTCAGAGTAAGAAGAGTACGAAAAAAAAGGGTCGTTGCTTTGCTATGATATGGGGACCACCTCCAGATTGAACATACATTTTATATGGGGATCCCCACAACAAGAACATCTAAAAAATTATTAAAATTAATGGATATATTACAATTGTAAAAGACTGACAACGAGGGGTCGCCGAGCAGCTTCCAATGGCGCGGCGAATGTTTTAAAAATTTGTCAGAATCTTTTCTTATTTTAATGGTATTTTAGCTGTAATGTGTATTATATTTCTATGAAATTAATATACGTAAATACTTGTCATATATTATTCTTTAATTTCACATACCTACCATTAAATGCGTAAAACCTTTTAATACCTTTAAAATAGAATTAAAAACGCTAACACCGTAGGGGAGTTTTGCCTAAAATGACATACTAAACATTGGGGCTTATATCTAGCTTCAGCTTGATTCAAGCACTACCTTTTCTTTTTTTAAACTTAGCTACAAATATGCCATTTTCAATAAAGATAATAAAAGTTCCATAAATTGAACCCATAGATTATTTACACCTTTTTTTTTTAAATGGCCGACTGTGTCATTTTAGGCGAAAACTATGGTATAAAATGACATAATATGTTGTTTTAACGGGAAAGGTGGAAAAAAATGTAAACTAGTATTTTTAACACGTTTATTAAAAAAATAGGTACAAATTTCCAAATCCTTTTTATATCCATAGGTCACATATGAACGATTTAGTTTTCACAGACTTTCCAGCACATTCTGCGTGTGCCCATGACGAGCAGATTTGGCATTTTAACCAAAATTCATGAGGCTTAGACCTCGAATAGACGTCATTACAAAAAAGGCATGCCACGTCATTGTCATCGTCCGCTTTCTGTTTTTGTTCCTCCAAATTAGGAGTGGTTGTTAAAGTTTGCGAACCAGTGGATTTTCGTTTTCTTTTTGTATCCCTTGAAGTCACATGAGGTATTGGTGATATTTCTGAAAGTTTTATTTTAGGCGCTCTCTCTGCAGTTTTTAATGTGGTCTGCATTGCTCTCGAAGTTGATTGAATTACTTCAGGAATTTTTGGTTTTGTTGCGGAGGTTGGACGTCAGTTTCTTCTACATTAGTGGTTTCTGCTGGAGCAAAAAGATAATCCGGAAATATTTCAGGGTTTATTGGCCAAATCCCAGTTTTATCAAATCCATTTTGAGCAACACTAGTTTGTGCAGATTTACCCTATGCAGCTGAAAATAACGAGGCAATCTGAAACTGAGTGACAACTCTTTCAGGGTTTTCCCAAATTGCATGTTCAACAATGTTACCAAAATACTAAATTCTAACCTTTAAAATCGTGCAAACTAGAATCTCTATAGCATAGATTATTGGCCAGTTAGTGGCAAAGAAATACAACATCAATGAAATCATGGAAATCCTGATGATAGTTCTACACACCACTTACCTTGTATCACATATCAGATACTTCACTTTTAGTTTTTCTTTCACCGCGCTAGTTTTTCACCGGGCACGTATCTGCCATTACAATGGGTGCATCGTTGTCACCTGTAAATCCAGGCGAAGTGAGCCGCAGATCATTTGGAAGGGTAAGAAGGCTTCAAACGCCACCATGTCATTTTATCAGAGTATGTCATTTTAGGCAGAACTCCCCTATGAATCTCCATAAGAAATTTAAAAAACACTCTCAATGTGACGTCACTGCGTGCGGCAGATGAAATTGGAACGGTTAGATATCTTATTAGTTTTTGCAGAATTATATCGTAGATCTCTTGACTGCAATAAAACCTCATTATCTATTCGACCATAAAATAAATAAGGAAATCCCAAATTTTAAAACCTTTTCGAGCAGAGCCGGACCATATATACAAATTCAATTTATACCTATATGCCTGATGCATATACATATAAATACAAGGTGATTTTTAATAATTTTAATCTTTAGTGGTTTTCCGGCGAGTAATACCGTCATTGTAATAGACAATGCTAGTTATCATAGTCGGCAAGCAAAAATCATTCCCAATTCTAATAATACAAAAGCAGAAATTCAAAATTTTATGATTGAAAATGATTTATATTGTGAAGAAACTCACAAAAAACGAGAACTGCTAGAATTATTAAAAGCTTTTAAAATAAATAAGGAATACGAGTGTGACAAACTTGTAGCAGAAAATGGACATACAGTGTTGCGTCTTCCTCCGTACTATTGTATATTCAATCCTATTGAGCTAATATGGCACCAATTAAAATCCAATATTAGGAGAAATAATATTTCTCCTACATTAAATGCATCTGTAGTAGAATTAATTAAAAACGAAGTAAGAAAAATTTCTGCAGACAGCTGGAAAAACTGTGTACAGCATGTTCTTAAGGTGGAAAATTCTTACAATTGTATGATTACAAATGTTCAACCCTTAATTATAAGTTTAGGCTTAGATGAAGATAGTGATAGTGATACCGAGTTAAATTTTGAATAAATTATCAATAGTTTCTTAGAATTTAATTAATTTTTATTGTACTTGTTATCCTGATAGTTATACTTTTAAATTATATTATTTTCAATTATCATTAATTGTTATCATTATTTTACATTTATTTATAGGTACCTAAAACTAAAAATACCTATCTATTTATTTTAAATTATAAAAATAAATCATGTGGTGTGGCATACATTTTCAAGATGGCCCTGAATCATTTATTGAGCTTTGAAGATGTTCAGGCGTATACAATAGGGTTTAATCAGGTAGTTTATTTATGGCAGTAAGAATCAACGGTATAATTCTGCAACAACTATACCTTTAGTTATTTTATCATGATTATTAACTTAGTCAAATAATTATACTTTAATATTTTATAATTTGTCTTAACACAAAATATTATCAATAAGTTGAATTCTTACACCTCGAGTGCACGTAGGTGATAAATGATAAAAACCCCTTAAGGAAAAATGGGCAATCATCCATTACGCCCAGTATGTGACTCCTGCAAGCCTGACTGGCAAACCTTATCTATACATAGACAGCAAACAATGTAGACTCCCCGCGTTCTTACACATTATTTTCTTTAGCAGTCGGCCGTATCGCGAAAGACCAAAGAAGGACCTCGGTACGCATCGCTGATTTTATACGACTTTGACCCTTATGCCAAAGGATCGTAAGGTGGACCGACCTTGGCTTGGGCCTTTTTATTCAACGGAGTTGTCAAGGACGTTTCGCAGTGCATTTGAAGCGGTGTTGCCTATATGTTTTGTCTTTATATGGATACAAGTCATACCACCCAAAAAGATTTTATGACAACAACGTGAGGCGGTAACTAATTTTACTGACGCATGACGGTACCACAGCAGCCTTTATGAATTAAATTTTGAACCATTTGCAAGAACGATAAGGACATAAATAAGTTTATTTGTATTATTTTCACGTATTGGTCATTATTTGACTACGGGATAAAATCATAGATGACAAATACAGAATATGTCTAAATGGTAATATTTAATATTACATTGTTGTATGACTAAATATGTACTATTGTAGCACAATAAGCGGCCATGATAAAAAAATATTAATTCCGGTCTTATATAAAAATGTACTTAAGCAAAGTCCATGGAGTGGAAAATTTAAGCTACCACGTATATTTCTTTTTAAAGGAATAGTAGATTGTTTACCGAGTAGAAAATGCCCAACATTCCTGGTTGCGCTGATACTTAGCTCTAGGAATGTCCAGGAATGTATTATTTTTCCGAAAATGGTTTAAAATCGACAGATAATGATTAATTTTGAAAAAAACGCGAATAATTGTATTCACAAATAAATGGTGCTTTGAAATTCGTAATAAAATTGGTTGCGTTACTGTGGAAACGTATTAATGTTGAATTGTCAAACTTGACGCATATAAATTTATTTGCTGGTGTTTCCGAAAGTAAAACAGTATAAAATGATAAGTGATGATGAATTTTCCATTTCTGGAACTCCTCCAGAGCTGGTTGAGGCAGTTAATACTGCTTCATTAGAATTATTGCCAAAGAACTCAAGAGAAAAGTACGAATATGCACATAAACGTTTTATGGACTATCGCAAGAGTAAAAACACGAGTTCTTTCTCGGAAAATATTGTAATGGCATACTTCCTAGACCCTTGTTTAAAGATGAAATCTTCAACATTATGGGCCAATTATTCAATGTTGAAGTCAACCCTTGCAATTAAACACAATGTAGACATATCTACATATTCAAAACATCTTTCTTTATTGAAACGGTAAGCTCAAGGTTATAGGGCAAAGAAATCTAAGATTTTAACGATGGAAGAAATCGACAAATTTATCCAGGAAGCTCCAGATAAAGGACATTTAATGATTAAGGTAATTTACAAGGTTTTAATTTCTATTTACATTACACATTTATTATTTTTTAGGTGGCTTTAGTATTTGGTATTTCTGGAGCCCGTATAATGGATGAGTTAGTCCGAATGACTCTACACGATGTAGAAAACCTAGAATCTAAGTTTTTAATTAGCACACCTGATTCGAAGACCAGCAAACCAAGATCATTTGTAGTTAATCAGATGTACTTGAATGATTATCGAAAGTATGTTTCGTTAAGACCAGAACATATGAACAGTGACCGATTTTTCTTTAAATCAAGTCGAAAAGTGTTGTAGACAAGTGGCAGAAATACATCAATTTAGAAAAATGCCTAAAATAGTTGCTACTTATTTGAACATTGAATTCGGTAAATCCGCCAGAATATACTGGTCACTGCTTCCGTCGGTTTTCTGCAACAATATTGGTTGACTCTGGTGCCAACATAAGATAAATATTGACTTTTTCTTTCAAAAATGTTATCAAAAATGTCAATATTTCCGAACGATTTTCGGAAAAATATATATATTTAAAATAATTGATCACTTATGTTGACACAAAAGCAGAGTTTTGTTGAAACAGCCAGAATCCTGTTATACAGTGTGTTCTTATATACCTTTGCACTAAATCTATGATAATTAATTTTTAAGATTATGATAACTATTATCAAAATCAAGCTAACCAAGAATGCACGGAGCGGACTTTAAGTTATATTTTTGTTTAAATTTATGTCATATCAATTACATATAACAATATGTTTAAATTTTTTATAAACTTACTGGTTACTCTATTTTATCCCATATAACTCAAACTATATATTCTTCATTATAGTATTAAGCTTCATTACAAAATAAATCACATACAGGGTGCCCCTTTAGTGTGGTAAAGTAGAACAGCTCCGCTACTATTTGAAATACATCATAGATGTGTTAATATAAAAGTTGAAGAGCAGTAAGTGAGTTATAACCTAAAATTATTTTTGAATCTATAAAGTAGCCCAAAAAAGCGGAACAAGACAAAAATATGTGTTTTTTTTTAAAATATATATATTTGTGCATTTTAAATTTCCCCTCGAAATTAATTTGCGTATCGTGGTAATATTTTTTAATTATCTTGCAACGTGGCCAAGTTATTTTAAAAAAACTAATTTTTGGAAGAAAAAACTTGTCAACTAAAAATTTGAAATATAATAATATAAATTTATTAAAAACAGATATTACGCCGAAATAAGAAAAAATAACTATATAAACATCTTAACACAAGTTGCACAGGGCAAGAAACTCTACGAGATAAGAATTTGAAAAAACGAGCTAAGTTAATTTTTAAGTGAGACGTGTTGACATGTTTGTAGAGAATACCCTGTATAAAATATGGAATGGTCCGAGGGTCTAAAGTCTTGAGTTAGCCTTTGTTTTTCATATCCTTGTGAATCTTTCGAATGTCTTAATTCAATTATATTTCACATTTTAAGATGACAAGTTTTTTCTTCCAAAAATTAATTCTTTAAAATAACTTTGTAAAATAATTAAAAACTATTTGACACGACATGCATAATTTTGAGGGAAATTTAAGAATGCAAGAATATATAGGGTGTTCTATTTAAAAAAACAATTTTTTTCTTGTTGCGCATCTATTGGCCACTTTATAGAGTCAAAAATAATTTTACGTTATAGTTTACTTACTGCCCCTCAACTTTTGTATTAACATTTTTGATGTATTTGAAATAGTAACAGAGCTATTACTAGCTATCTAGCTAGCTAAATAGTACATAGATTTTTTCTGATGGTTAAATATTTAAATTACAATAAATTATAATAATTATAGCAATTATAATTAATAGCAATATTATTAAGTATCCCTTTATTTTTGTTCTTAAATACATCAGTTAACATGGCATTACCATATCTAATAGGATGGTTTCGTCGTCCCTAGGAATTGGACTAGGTACCTATAAGATAACATCATCTGTTTGGGAAAAAATGCGGATTTCCAATCGAGGTTGTATTCCATAAACATATAATATAAAAGTGGAGACAAAACATTCCATTCATAACACACCATTTATCTACAATCAAGCACAGTTCTACAGTTTCAAATAAGTTAGAAGACGATGGCTTTAAAAAATGGCGACGCTGTAATAAGGTACGCGTTTAGATAATTTCGATCTAACATTAGGTATAAATAAGGTAATCGTTGTAGGTATTTTTTACAGAAATTCAATATAGAATTAGCTACACCATTGCTTAACCTAAAAAAACATAACCTCATTAATCTCACTTACCGACGAAATATTAATCCGGGGTTAGAATAGTCGAATTTCTTACAAACCACGCACTGAAGAGCCATTGTAAATAGATCTAAATAGTTCTAATTCGAAAAAACACTAAAAATTAATTCAAAAATACAATAATAATAATAATAATAATAATAATAATACTTCTTTATTTCAAATTAGATTCTACAAAGTAGGATGAAAGTGAAATGACGTCATAAAATGGAATGGGTTTACCATTCCTTGTCTAAAAAGTCCACTAATGTATAGGGTTCAATATCTATTAACACTTTTTTTAATGTTTTTTTCCACTTTGACACACTGGTAATAGATTTTATATCATTTGGCAGCTTGTTAAAAAGTTTGATACACATATAATAAGGATTCTTTTCTGTGATAGTTAAACGGTGACGAGGATATAATAAGTTTTTTGTTCTTGTATAGTTAAGATCGACATTTACAGTTTCAAACTTGTTCTTATTCCTAAACAAAAACATCAGACATTCAAAAATATAAAGCCCATAGACTGTTAGAATATTCATTCGTTTAAATATTCCCCTACAGGAATCTAAAAGGTTCATTTTATTAATTATCCTTATTGCTCTCTTTTGTATTACAAAAACCCTTTGTAGTTCAGAGCTACTTCCCCAGAACAGTATGCCATATCTCAGGACGGACTCAAAATTTGCATAGTATAGAATTTTTAAGGTGTTTAAGTTCATATATTTAGCCACTACTTTTATTCCATAACCTATACTACTCAGTTTCAAACACAAACCATCAATATGATTCCCCCATGATAAAAATTCTTCTATAGTAATACCTAAAAATTTTGTATTATTATCTAAAATTATCTGTTTGTCGCCTAGAGTGATTTTATCAGGTTTATTCACTTTACTTTGCTTGGTCCTGAAAAGAAGTAATTTAGTTTTCTCGTCATTTAAAATTAATTTATTTTGTGAAAACCAGTTGCCGATTATAACAAAAGCATTTTCTGCATTGTTAATAATATCCTCAATATTTGATCCTGATACAAGGAGATTCGTGTCATCTGCATAGTTTGTTGTTGAACAACAACTGCTTTCGATACTATTGAGGTCATTTAAAAATATAATGAATAGTATAGGCCCCAATATACTCCCCTGAGCTATGCCAATACTGTTTCTTTGTAAATCAGATTTTACTTCGTTGTTACAATCCTGAAACACCACTCTTTGCATTCTATCCGACAGATAAGACCTTATCCACTCATGTGCATTTCCTCTAATTCCATATTTATTCAGTTTATACAATAATAAATTCCTATCGATGCAGTCATACGCTTTGCTTAAGTCCAGAAATATACCTAGAGCCAGGTTTTTATTTTCCAACTGATCTAAAATGGCCTTTGTAAATTGAAAAATTGCAGTAGTGGTGGATCTACCTGTCAAATAGCCATGCTGTGTTTGAGAGAAAAGCTTACATTTATTCATAAAATTAATCAATCGAGAACACATTACTAGTTCAAAAATCTTAGAAAAACTAGGAAGTAAGCTTATAGGCCGAAAATTATTTAAATCTTTGGGAGAGCCTTTTTTATAAAGAGGTTTTATCTTGGCAACTTTAAGTTGTTTTGGTACAATACCATATCTCATTGAATTATTTATTATATGTTTCAGAACACTAACAATATCTACAATCGAGAGTTTAACTATACTTGTTGGGATTTCATCGTCACCGCTACTGTATTTGTTTTTTAATTTGCGCGTTATATCTAATAATTCATTGTTAGTGATAGGTTGCAGAAACATCGATTGGTTATTGTCTGGGATCTTACACTGAAAAGGGGTTATATTTTTATTTCTCATCATTTCTGGTATTATACTTAATAGATGATTGTTAAAATCATTCACCAGCTTCTGAGGATTTTCACCAAAATGATTTTCATTTATGTTTAGTTTACCATTTATCTCATTACAAATGGCCCATAAACATTTATTTTTATTATCTGAGGTCCTAACCTTCTTTTCATAACTGTTAGATTTTTCTGCTTTGAGAAGCTTATCATACTCTTTTTTTGTCTCGGTGTAGAAAGGTTTATATAAATTATATTTTCTCGATAATACCAGCAATGTGTCCAACCTTTTCTTACATTCTACAGTTTCCCGACTTCTCTGTGTTGTTTTTTTGTTTTCATACACTAGAGTTTTAGGAAAACACTGATTAAAAATTCTGATATAGGTATCCATAAAAGTATCCCACTGGCGATTAACTTTTTTTTTATCTATTTGAAAAACATCTTCCCAATTCTGTTCTTTCAAAGCCCTTTGGAATTCGCGTTTATTTTCTTCCGAAAAGAATCTTTTATGAATAAGATTGTTTTTTGTTTTGTTCATCTCGAAGGTTATTACTTGTGCCATGTGATCAGAGATATGTGTTTCGATAACGTCAGTATGATAAGCAGTTTCCAGACTGGTAAAGATGTTATCCAAACAACTCTCAGTGCTCTGGGTAACTCTAGTGCTTTGAAAAACTGTACCTTTTATGTTATAGAAATTTAAAAGTGAAAACAAAGAAATTTTATTTACATTATCTTTCAGCATCTCAATATTAAAATCCCCTGCAATAAAAACTAAGGAGTTATTGTCAATTTTACTTAACATATTTTCTAGCTTAACATAAAAAAGTTCTTTGCTACCTGCGGGTGGTCGATATACAGATATAATAACAATTTTTTTACCATTAATGAAACATTCAATGGCGGCACATTCACATTCATTTTGTACAGATAAATTATTAATACTTTTAAAGACCTTAAAATTCATTGATTTTTTTATATACACTGCACTACCTCCATGTTGACCTTCTCCTCTGCAAAAACATGCTGCTAATTTAAAACCCTTTATTCCTATTTTTGACAACTGTTGTTGTGTTTTCCAGTGTTCTGTAAGACATAAACAAAAACATTCTGGCTTGTCCTTAAGTAACGCTTCTATACGATCAACGCTGTTCCCAATCGATTGAATATTTTGATGTATCACACTGAATTTGTTTTTTACTACAGTATTATTTAACCTAAAAAAGACTCATCTATAGTTATCTGGTTTCCATAATTTTTTTGATCTGGTGAGTAATTTATGTTACTTTGGTATTGTCCTAGCCTTCTTTGATATACAGGGCACTGCGAGTCTCTTGCCGAGTGTTTGCTTTCATCTGGCCTTACCCTTAATTTAGTACAGTTTGGACACTTTTCTCCTTTGTTGATACAATCTTTGCTTTGATGTTCCCCACCACACTTATGGCAGCATTGCTTTTCTTTGCAATATTTGGCCACGTGTCCAAATTGTGAGCAGTTAAAGCAAATGGCCAGATTGAAGTACTCTTCCACATATACCTTCATTAAATCCAGATTGATTTTTTGCCTCTTCAGATACCATTTAGCAACATCTGGAGATGCCTGAATAATCCAATTTTCTTTGCTTTGGTTTCTGCATGTCTTTTTTGCCACAATTTTTATTTTATAGATTACAATCCCAGTAGAGAATAAACACAAACAATACCGCGCCCGAAAAAAGAATGAAAGTTCTAAACTTCAGGGTTACACACGTAGTATAATCGGTAGCACGTGCGTACAGCGTTACCACGGTAGTTTCCCTAAAACATTGGAATTTAATGTTTTTGGGGTTTGTTCCGGTTTGTTGTTGTTGATAAATAACTTTACGAGTAGAAAATTTAAAAAATACACACATATTTCGTACAATATTTTTACTTAATAGGCACACATGACATACATTCAATATAATTAATATTATACTTCTCGGTTTCAAACGCAGGCGGTAGATTTAGGACTCTCGGTACAGTCTTGGCATGATTGATTACTGTTTAAAACTTTGTATGATTCTGACAGAATAAAAACAATTCTGTCTATTTATTAAGTAAATGTTCTTGTTGTATTCACTACATGCTAATATGTAAATATTATACAGGGTGTTATGGATATGACGTATTATATTTAAATGGGTGACTCCTGGGGTGTCCTAGAGAAGCGCAAAGTATTTTTTTTTAAATCGAACGTTTAAAAAGTGGGGTAATTCACCCCTAAACCCACCGGTCACTACTCGGCACATTCATATATGATCATATTACATTGCCAAGCTGTGTAATCAACAGATTGTCAGGAACAATGTTGCCAACTGTGTAAAAAATGTAAAACTTTAGATTCTTATAAAAATAATATTTAGTTTACCTAGTATCCAAATAGAAGTGAATCCAGGTGCCAGTACACTAGCAAGTAACCCAGGGCACAGACATCTTCATGTTATTTTTTTCTATGGGAAAAGCTTTATGCTCATCACGTACCCTGATGATAATGTGGAACTGCATAATAAGCTTATACCCACTAAACCCCATTCGGCCTCTTATTTCCAATCTCTCGGAACATTTGCACTAAATCACTTAAAGAAACACACAGACACGCACGAGTTTCAAATTAGTTTTTTTGAAGATATGCACCTATTATCAGATTACACACAAACACTAAACAGCACTTAATTATTTCGCAATAGAAATAATAAAAACGCTAATTTCTATGGGCCATTAACCCTTTACTAAAGATAAAATGAAGCAATTATGTTAACAGGAACTACCCTTTGAAATAATGGTCTCGTCCAAGGTGCTTTCTTTGTGCACATTCAGCGAACTAACTTGAGCTAGCGAGGTTGCCATTTCCGAGACTATAATTATACAGGAAAGAAATATTATAGAAGGAAATTCCGCAATTTATTTATAAAACATCGAAAGTGGCAACGCTGTATTTTTAAATATTAACCCCAGCCGGCGAAAAGAACAAGCAGCCCGCTTTATTGTCCATAATCAGCTGTTTAAAGAAGCCGGCCGCGTTATCGGTTTCCTACTTACGAAGTTTCAAGCAGATTTGTGTGTTAATACTTAAATCCGAGTTTAAATTATTAAGTTATTTGTTCTTTTCGCGACGGCAGTGCCCCAGCCCAGCAGTTCAATATCGATCAACGGAACCAACGTGTTATTTCATTTTAAAATTTTTAGATGTTAAATACATTATTTCCCAGACCACTCAGACAATAAGGGCGTATTTTTGTCTACACAGTAGCACTTTAAAATACTAATTCAGATTGAATGGTACTTAGATGTGTTTTTGTGAGTAGTGTGTAGATGTGTAAATGTGATTTTATCGTGCCGGTTTGTTTTTGTTCAAGTTACCTAGGTGCTTGGTGTTTTTTTATAAATTAAGTTGGTTTTAAATAAGTCCGAAAAGCTAAATAAAATTGCATTTTTCTTCTAAAGGGTAAGTGGCATTTATAAACTTTTAAGTTGTCCAGATCTGACGGGTGTCGTTTGAATTGAACAAATGAGAACATACCTGCCCATTTAAAAACTCCGCGGCGGTTGGTTCGAGTCAGTTCAAGTTTATAAATCAGAGATTGTTTCATAGCGAACTGAACTGAACGTAAAAGTTTATAATAATGTACCCTGAAAAATAAACAACTTGCAATCTGTCAAACGGTTATTGACTTTCTAAAGAGTTTATTACCCTGAAGATATGACATCACTGTTCAAGATTCAGTGACGTTTTTCGCCATATCTTGCTTTGTTTACCTTCCTGTCATTTTGGTTTGACATAAGGTCATGTACAGGGCATATTAAATTAAAGCGCCATTTTTGGATATTTTTCTTCAATTTGTTTTCATCTCAGGGATTGCCGGTTTAAATATAATACGTCATTTCCATAACACCCTGTATAATACATTTGGCGAACATAAAATGCTCAGTGCATGTACGGCTCTGACTGCATTGGTCCTTGTGACTGAAATAATTGCATTTAGTTCATGCACCCGTGGTTTGTCCAGCGATCGTCATGCCCGCCGATACGGTTTAGTTTTTGCTCGTCGAAGCCGAGACAAATTGGAAATGTCACAGGTTCGGTGGTTTATATATGTCTATTAATGTCTAATGTCTGGTATAATATGATTCACAAACATGTGAATGTGATTTAATTGATTAAGCGCCAGGATAACATTAGCCAGAAACGATTCTTTTGTAAAACATCGCTAATCTCTTTCGATCTAAAAAGATTTTGAGTTTGCTTCCTTAAGTAATCAAATTTGGTTTTTGTGTGAAAATTAAAAGACAATACCTCTTTTGTAGGAGCTTCGGAAACTTCGTTTTTATTACATTCTTGCCATATCACGGCAACATCTACTTCAGTTGTGGCGTCGAGTTCTTTAGGAAGAGTTAACAGTGCATTAAGCCATTTTTTAAAATGTATCTCTTGTTGTTCTATCCATTCTCCACTGCAATAAATTTGGACGTCATAAACGGATCAATTATGTTAGAGTAGAGACGGAATTTGAATAATCACGGAATTTATATTAATATCCTTAACAGTAAAGGCTCTACTCTATTACCTTTTGTTACAAATCTTTCCAAATTTAGACCAGTTGTTGCCTTTGCAATTTTGTACGCTGCCCCGCCTTGCTTTGACCAATTTTTGTTAGAATTAGGGATAATTTTCCCTCGTTTCAATGGATAACTGCTTGAATCCAACGTCTTGCGTTTAGATTCAATTCTTAAGGAGCTTTCATTAAAAGCACAAGACAAAATTTCGAGCTTTTCGTGCTTTATTAACGTTTTCCAAAACAGGTGAAAATTCAAAAGTATTTAGCTTGAAAGGAAATAGGGAGGGGCTTTGACGTAGTTGACTTGAAACTGAAGATAGTTCTAAATATTCAACGTTGCCAATCGAGCTATCCTTGACGTACGTTCCAGAACTCGTATTTCCTACAATATAGGTTTCAAAATTGGAGTTACCCTTGGTGTAGGTTTTCTAAGTGGTATTCATTTTAGTGAACGTTTCGTTACTACCATTTAGTTCGAAACTATGGTCGACTTGTGAGAACAATTCCATACCTAACATTCCAGTGTTTCCATACGAGTTATTTTGGGAACCAGGCGTACTGGTTGAAGTGCACGCCGTTGGCAAAGAAGGTTTAGGTGTTGGGCAAAGGAACACAGCCGGGGAAAAGCAAAATTCTCAATAATTTTTAACTTATAATAGAAATTTGGAGACCACTTATGTGTGATTATGGCATCTCTATTAAGGATGCTTCCTTTTTTAACATATGATGTCAGATTTAATAAAATACATTTAATGATATATTTTATTGAACCCATCATGAGTCGGTATAACAATTATCTTGAATTTGTTTACATTTCAGTCAATGTAGACCTAATTATTTCTTGTTAGCTCAATGAAAGGCTATGGAAATTTATTCAAAATCTCTTAACTTTTTAAAATTATTCTGAAAAAATACATTTAAGAACCTGGCAACGGTCTCTACAGAGCTCTATATCCAAAGGAATTGTATACTACAGATCCCATAATCCATTCATAAAACTCTTGGAAAGTGAAGGTGTGATTGTGTGAAATGTTATAATAAAAGAAACACAAACCAACCAAAATATACAGGGTCCGCAAACGAAGCGTGGAAGGAAGATTAAATCGTTATCGAAGAACTTCTCAACAATACTGAAACAGCTTGAGATATTGGATTAAAAGCGGCATGTTTTAAGAATATTTTACAGTATACAGGGTGGCCCAAAAAAGTGTGACAGCATAAAGTTATATTTTTTTAAATGGGACACCCAGTATTTTATTGCATATTTAGGTTGGCATTACTATCGTTTATAAGTGCCTCACATTTTATTTTATTTGGTTTTGTAGTTTCGGAGAAATAAATTAAAAACTAAAAAAAAAGTTTTGCAGTCCTGAATAAAAAAATCAAAAAAAAAACAATCCAGAACAATTTTTTTTAAACTCGGGATTGAGTGAAATTTATGACAAGAAGTCTAGAGATACTATGAATGTAATTGCGTTTATTTATTTTATACAGGGTGTTCATAATAAGCTTTCAAACACATCACATTTTAAAATAATTTTTCTCAAGTTTTTCAAATGGAACACCCTGTATATTATTTGGCTATTTGACGTAGAATTCATAGACAATTTTTTTTTGTAATACAAACATATAAGTTATATCCAGCCGTTTTCGAAATAATTATAAATATCATAAATTATGTTGTTTAAATAGAGTTTTTATTGGGAAATTTTGTTATAGGCGACTAGAGTAATAATTGTAAACTAAAGTAAAAGTTCAAAATAGCTTCTTTTTACTCTTAGAGTTTACCGTATTTTAGTTATTTCGATATAAATTTTAAAAGCATACATTTTTGCTACTTTTATTATTTAATTTTATTTTTTATTCTTAATCGAGTTGCCATGATTTCTTTTTGTTTAGATTGTCACTATGGCAGTTAAATAAAATTATTTACATTTGTTCAGTCGTCGAAATTAAATTTGAAAAACTTGAGAAAAAATATTTTAAAATGTGGGGTTTTTGAAAGCTTATTATGAACACCCTGTATAAAATAAATAAACGCAATTACATTCATAGTATCTCTAGACCTCTTGTCATAAATTTCACTTAATGCCGAGGTTAAAAAAATAGTTCTGGATTGTTTTTTTTTTGATTTTTTTATTCAGGACTGCAAAACTTGTTTTTTTTAGTTTTTAATTTATTTCTCCGAAACTACAAAACCAAATTAAATAAAATTTGAGGCACTTATAAACGATAGTAATGCGAACCTAAATATGCAATAAAATACTGGGTGTCCCATTTAAAAAAATATAACTTTATGCTGTCACACTTTTTTGGGCCACCCTGTATAATGTAAGATATTTTTAAAACATGCCGCTTTTAATCCAATATCTCAAGCTGTTTCAATATTGTTGATCAAGTTCTTCGATAACGATTTAATCTTCCGTCCACGCTTCGTTTGCGGACCCTGTATAAACAATCCGTTAGATCACAGCGCCAACGCTATAATGTTTACGAGATTAGTATGCATTCATATTTGGGGTCCTGGATCGTAGCGCAGTAGTAAAATAGAAATATATGTTGCCAGAGTGCAGTTGGATTAGTTAAAGATTCGTTTGATACTTTTAAGAATAATAATATTTTTTTAAAGAATCTCTCATCGCCTTTTCACAGTTTATAGTAAAATTGTAGGGAAATAAATTTATTTTAAGAGCAATTGCGGACTAACCTTAAACCAGTTGTAATTGTCAAATTGTCACAAATTATTTTGCAAGATACCGTTGCGATAAATCTGTCAATCTGGCCATGCTGCAATAATGACCGAAAGAGGTGGGAAATACTGTTTGTATTCGTTGCGTAGGCTAGAAATGTACATTTTTCTATCTGTAGTTGGTAACATCTTTGCCTATATCCATTTATCGCTGCGTTACACAATAATACAAATCAAAGGGAAAAATAGAACCAGTTTACCAGTTTTTAATTATTTATTTTTTATAGATTACAGCTAAAAGATGATAAGCTATACCTAAAACTATAGAGTTTTCTTTGGTTTTAAAGTCAGAATAATAATAAATAACATAATAAATAAACTGTTTACATAAAGGGCATTGTTAATACGAAAAACTTATTTACGAAATTCAACTTTAGTCGAACAACTTAGAATATGGTATAGATGGGAAATAAATTCAATATTATATTTGTATTAGAAAATATTAATTAAAATGAAATAGTAGTCGTTATATTACAGAATGTTATAGTGTCGCAGCTATGGCGCCCCCAAAAACGTATGTATATCTCCTTTTAGAAACAAGTATGGATAATTCTCTTCAAATTCCGTTATACAGTAATATATTATTTTTTTATCGAAGTTTTTAAATCATCGAATTTAAAATGAAATACAAAGTTTCTCCTAAAATAACTATTCTTATACAGGGTATTTCAAAAATCATGTGCCTTCGCCCGTGTGGTGATTCCCCCACAGATGTTGTGTTTGAAAGATACAGGGTGTTAAATTTTTTTCGATGTTTCAAGATATTCACGAAATGGCTTTACCTAAAATAGCGCATATTATTTTAACAATACAAATGTGTGAATCAGGGGCTTTAATACATTTTAAGAAAAAAATAGATACGACACTGATGTTTCATATTTTCAGAAATTTAAATGACTGAAAAAAAACATCTCTTAATAATTATTTAAAGTTGTTTACAAGATAAATGAAATTTTATTAGGTAGCACGATTTTAGCATATTAGGTATTTATTCAGGGTTTGGACTGGTTTGGAAAATCTGAAGAACCTGAAAAAATCATGGAATTTAAAACTAGTCATAAAAACATGGAAAAGTCATTGAATTTCGTAATTGTAGGCACCCAAAATCCTGGACATTTGATATGGCAACTTGGAATTCTTTAATGTATTTTTTTATTACCAAATTCCAAATATTCCCTTTTTGTTTAGTTCGTAATTTTTGATAAACCATAATACATGGCTGGCAAAACGAATACACCTCCCCTAATATTTTCATAACCATGTACGTATAGTTTCGAAAAACGCTTGGACCCGTCAATTTTATTTTCAACTTTTACAAATTTTGAAAATTTTTAGTATTCTACAGGATTACGCAAAATGTCGGGATACACGTAAACTTTAGTTTAAATGGAATGCTCCAGATTTGGGTTTTTGAGTTCTAGTTGAAATTGTGAATATTTTTCATGTAACATATCCTGTCTCGATCTTCAGCTGTTTTCGAAATCTAAACACGATAACAAAGATTATGGAATTAATTAATAGGGAAGAAAATACCAGCAATTATTAACTTTATTGTAGTGGTAACAAACCACAGTATTATACTTATTTAGCTACTGTCATTTTAATTTAAGTGACATTTATTATTTCCGTGAACATTGCCTTCCTGTTTCTATTGTGATATCTAGAAAAAAGCTTAAGATCGAAATCGGGTATGTTACACGAAAATTCTTTAGAATTTCAAGTAGAATTCAAAAGTCGAACAAAATTTGGGGTATTCCATTTAAAAAAACTAAAGTTGACGATGCTTCGAGTGTTTGAGCAATCCTGTATAATACTAAAAATTTTCAAAATTTGCAAAAGTGAAAAATGAAATGGACGGGTCGGAGCGTTTTCGAAAAAGACGTGGTTATGAAAGCATTGGGGATGTTCCATTCTTTTTGCCAACCGTGTATATGGCTATCTACATAATAGTAGGAAAAATTAAGAAATAAAATGATTAACTGATCTAACCAATTATTTGCCTGGAAAACCTGGAAAAGTCATGGAATTTTACAGCTGTTGAAAAGAAATATTGCTAAAATATGTGCTATTTTAGGTACTTTTTATAACCCAAATTTCACTAAAATTACTAATCGTTTCAGAAATATTTTGAAAACACCGAAAAAATTGAAAAATTTGTTGTTTGAAACACCCTCTATAATTTCTTGCGATATAAGAAGATGAAGATAAAATCTCATTTAGTTATCGAGATACTTCTAATAGGCCACATTACTTGGTGAACCCTGTATAGGCTTTGTATATTTTAGTTAAAATCGCTCATAGTTTACCACTTTCACTTGAAAATATTATTATATTATTCTGTTATGAGTTTGTTCGGATTTCTCAATTTTCACTGTAATGGAATTGTCGGAATAAAATAGGAGTAAATATTTAATAACTATGATAATTTTGCTTTTCTTCCCGTTCTTTAATTACAATTTTCCGACCAGCAGGTGTTCAACTAAATGGCGGAGCGTCACGGCGACATTTTTTTGTCGTCAAAAAGATTTTATTTTTGAGGAGAATTTTTATTTCTATTAAATTCGATCAAATAACAAAAATTAAACTTTAACGGATTCGGAGTAACACATCAGAAACGATAAGAATAGTACATTACGTATCAAGGGTCGAAAAGAGGCTTTTACGGACGAGTCCGTAAAGCCTCCGACGGTCCGAGATATGTACCGTACTTTTTTTACAAGTGCTCCGAGACCAAATAAATAAAGAAATTCTGCAGATATTTTTCTAAAACATCTTTGAAAAATTAACTGCAAATTCAATTTATACAGGGTGTCCGGGAACATGTGGGAAATCTCCCGGATATGAAGAAAACACGTGAAAAGAATACTATAGGTTCATATAAACTTCTTTCGTATCGGCCTCCTCTTCGGAGATATGGGCTCCCAAAGAGCACCAATGGAATCAAGTTTTTTACACATAATTATTGAACCACCTGGTATATTTCAATTATTTTTTAATATGATGTATACCAGGTAAGACCCGTCAAATTACTATCCAAGAAACTGTTGTGAATTACTCACAGCTGCAGGGACGGACTAGCTGTAACACTCATGGGCCCATTTTTTTTACGCCCTGTATGATGAGAACTTTGGACAATGTTTTTTACATACCTTTAACTATTGACTAAAAATTAAGTACTCTTCATTCATGTCACTAATCTTAACCGTTTTCGAGAAAACGTCATTTTATTTGCACTGATCCCCCTATCTTCTCACGGGTTAAATATGAAAAAGCGGAATTTTGACGTTCATCATTTCATTGGAACAAAGATGGAGATGGAAAGATCTCTTACCGAGATACGCCAAATACATGATGTAATTAAAATGACGTTTTCTCGAAAACAGTTAGGATTAGCGACATGAATGAAGAGTACTTAATTTTTAGTCAATAGTTAAAGGTATGTAAAAAACGTTGTCCAAAGTTCTCATCATACAGGGCGTAAAAAAAATGGGCCCATGAGTGTTAAAGCTAGTCCGTCCCTGCAGCTGTGAGTAATTCACAACAGTTTCTTGGGTTTGACGGGTCTTACCTGGTATACATCATATTAAAAAATAATTGAAATATACCAGGTGGTTCAATAATTATATGTAAAAAACTTGATTCCATTGGTGCTCTTTGGGAGCCCATATCTCCGAAGAGGAGGCTGATACGAAAGAAGTTTATATGAACCTATAGTATTCTTTTCACGTGTTTTCTTCATATCCGAGAGATTTCCCAGATGTTCCCGGACACCCTGTATATATACAGGACTCGGAGAAGTCTAGAAAGCACCACTTTCGGTGAAGAGAACAAGCATAAAAAGAGGCACTTTCGGGCACTTGTAAAAAAAATATTATTAACTTAAATCGATAACTAATTTTGTCACCTTTATTTTTTTTCATTTGACTGACCTAAAGAATACCTATTAAGAGGATAAACGGTTATTGAACCATAAGTTAGCGCTGATAAGTTCAAAGTAATATTATGGTTGCGTATATATATATTTTTGCAACGCACCTTTTTGATAATTTTCTAATACTAGATGTTCTTAAGCGTATAGTTTCTTAACATCAATTTTTACCTTGTTTATCTAAAAAAATTAACGTGTTTTATTATTGTCTACACTTGAAATATTTTCAAACTAAACTTCCTAAAATAGAAATAAAATTATTTGCGATATGTTTGTATACATCCATAGTGATATTACTCTGATAGTCTTATACCGGGTGTAAATTTGGAAACTTCCCATTCCCTTAATATCTAGCTTCCAGTAAATAATATTACAAATCGGAAAGACATACCCATTGGAGGGGTAGATGTTGGCCAGGTGGTACATCATTTCAAACATCTTTTAAATCTCTTTAATTTATTATTCTTTGAGTAGTAGTTAGAGACGTAATTTGAACTTGCATTCACTAAGAATTGTGTTTTTTTAGGTTACATTGTTGTGTTGACTCCTCTTTTAATAGAATAATTAGAGGATAATAATATTAGGTATGCGGATGACACAATCATATTCGCAGATGGCTTGGAGTGCTTACAGCCATTGATTATGCGCACAGCAGAGTGCAGTCAACAATATGGCCCGGACTTCAACGTAAAGAAGACAGAATACATGATAATTAGTAAAACTTACTTCCCCTTCAACCAGATCACAGAAAATCAACAACAAATAGAAAGAGTAAGCGGGCACGAGCAATTCGCATCGAGAAGGCCAGAATATTATTCATCAAAATGAAAAGGGTCTTTAAAAACCGTAATTTACCAATAACAACGATAATACGTCTATTACGCTGCTATGTGTTTTTAATCTTACTGTCGGTCTTGGAGTCGAATCATGGATGTTAACTAAAGCATCGATCAGGAAACTTGAAGCTTTCGAAATGTGGTGCTACAGGAGGATACTGAGCATCAGTGGCGGCTCGTAACCTATGATAGAGGGGGTTCACAAGTATGGTGAAATTTTTCTAGGCGTTTTAAATGTAGAAAGAAAAAAGTAACAAGAAAATGCTTTAGGTAAAACATATTTTTATTTATTTTTTAATTTTACACAAGGAAATACAACTTTTGGAAAATAAGAAAGGTTTTCTTAATGTGTATAGCTGTCGGATATTAACGTCGTCGCATGCAACCCTCGTAACAATATTTATACAGTCCACTACTAATACTACTAAAGCCATCTACGAGCTATCAAGAAAACCGAATGATGTCCAATACTACTACCGCCATCTACGAGTTATCAAGAAAAGCGAATGATGTCTAATACCACTACGCCATCTACGGCTACGTCATTAGGCGCAACCAAGACGAGAACAATAGTTAACTGTTTTATGACGAGAACGAATCGAGCCACGAGACTGACAAGAATTAGAGGTCCGTCGGTAGTCACTTCTGGTGTCACTCTTTCCAAATCTTTACCGGTTACACTCACCGTCTATGAAGAAGTTCATTTTTGGGACACGAGTTTTCGGAAACTTTTACTCAAAAAATAATAAGTTAGAGTATTATTATAACGTCTACTCCTCAAAGGGAGTTAAACCAAGAAGGTTGCAAATATTCTTTGAAAGCGTCTCTCTTCTCAATGAAATTGATGCATCATTCCGATTTTTAATGTTATTACTGGAAGAGCTATTAAGGGTGAAACGTTTTCAAATTAACACCCTCCATACAAATTTAATATACAGGGTGTTTCTAAATAATATGCTATATTTAAGGAGGTTATTCTTGGGTTCATTTTCAGAAAAGAACTTCATATGAACATATGTCCTAAACGTGGTTGAAATAAAGATTTTCAAAAAATCTCCTTCTTTATTAATATCTGTGATACTGTTCTAGAAATTTTTGTGAAATTTCGTACATACTTTCTCTTCATCGAGATGCATTTTATGATGTATAACGTGTTTTTTTATTCCGACCAGTGGTGTTCGTGCTGGATTTGCCCTCGGTATTTTTTGAAGAAAATAATGGCACGCCACTTCTTTTTTTAAATAAAAATTATTTTTGAAATTCTTATTCCTTGCCGAGAAAATGTCCTTTCCTAATTTTTGTCCTTTGATGTATAGTTTTCTTATAAAAAAATGAAATTCATCCATTGGTACTCTGTTATGAAATTAGATTTTAACAACGATTAAAAAGGATCGAGTAGGTAAGAAGCAGATGTTGTTTTGTAAACATAACAGTTTTGACAGTTGTCTAGTATTTAAGTCATTAACTTTAACAAATTATTAAAAAACATGAAAATCTTGTCACCCTGTATCTCAAAAGTTAAGACGTTTAGGACAAAGTTTTTTTTCTGAAAATAGACCCAATAATAACCTCCCTGAATATTAGCATGTTATTAAGAAACACCTTGTATAGATCTGTAAATTTACATACATAAATATTGCAATGGAAGGATCTTCTTTTAAAAAGGATGACGTTCAAATACTAAATTTAAAAATATATTCAACATAACCTACTTGGATGTATCTTTGGGATTAGAACAGAAATTATTGTTTAAACATAACCTACCATGGGATGTATCTTTGGGATTAGAACAGAAATTATTGTTTAGAAGTATTTACAAATAAAAAGCCTTAAAGAAGCATTTCAGCAAAATTATTTCAAATTTAAAATACATACCTAGATTTTTGTATATTATTGTATTGCATTTTATATATTATTTTTAAACGTTTCCCCTCTTATTCAGCTTTAAGTTGAGTCTTATGTAGCCCAATCGTGTTTTCAAATTCGTTCTACCAATAAATATTTTTTAGCGTTAAAAAATTTACACCAGTAAAATTTTTAACCCAACGATTTCGATGCCAAGTCTGTTCCTGGCTTCTCTGACTAAGTACAAGAATGATTCTAGTATGAATTTCTTAGTCCGTATGGGGTGTACAAAGTTAGAACATTTTATTAAAATATACAGGGTTGTTTAAAAATATAATCGAAAATTTAAATCTTCAGGATCGCCTTTAGGATGTTCCATTTAATATAAGCAAGTGGACAGCGACTTTCGGTATAACCGAAAGTGCCACTATATTGACAATTTTAGCCGAGTTGCCTCCATCAACATTAGCATACTGTAAAATTGTCAAAATTCTCCTATGTATAGTGATGTACAGGGTGGTGAGTCCGGTCAGGACACATAGCATATCCCATATAAATTGTAAGATTATCAAATATTAGCTCCCTTATTAATTTTAGTCCAATGTACTTAAACTATTTAAAGACTTAAAGACTACAAAAAAGATAAATATTCTTGTTCAATTTAAAGTGTATTTTCCTAGTAATGTAAGAGTTATTTAACAAAATGTATTTTTAAAATGATAAACTGGGAAATACGGACTTAACACATTTTTGACAGTACACTAACAAATAATGATTAAAAAAATATTTGAAAGTCATTTTATGTCAAAGTTAATATTATTTTATATTATAGATACTATTTCCGCCGTGGTACCATTTAATCATAATAACTTATTTGGTATTTGCATTTTAACACAAATTAAAATTAAACAGCGTCATAATCACGATTTAAGCTAGTTGAAGACAGAATTTTCTTAATGTCATAAAAATTATGCGCGTATAAAAGTTGAAATTTGGCTCACTTTCTATTCTCATTATCCTCTTTAAAAAGTCTTAATAAAAGTTTTCTTAAAAATCAATATGGAAGTGAATATTTGACCACATCGAAATTTACATGGCAATTCCATAATAATATGCCCTATTCGGACGTACCACCCGGTATAGATCGAGGCGGTTGCCGACGGGACACCTTGTATACATATATAAAATAAAATTTACACAAAGCTCCTTCCATTACAATCGTTGATATATTGTTTTTGAATCACATAAGTAAAGAAACTTTTTGCGATTACTGTTAGTACATTATTCTGTATTAACTATAAAAAAGGTTAGTATATATTTATCGAGCATAATTTAGTAATAACATAATGACACAAAGATTCTAAAAACCGATCAGTTTCAAAATTCTAGACCTATAGTAAAATTGCTCTACATGAATTTTACTTATGTATCCGATTTTGGGCAAAATAGCGTAAGAATGTGAAAAATTTTAAAAAAAATGGAATCTGACAATCTAAATATTTGCAAATGTAATAATTTATAGTAATAGAGCAATAACAAAAACGTAATAATACATATTAAAAATTTAAATACCCCCAACAATAAGTATCTTATAAAAAAGAAACTCCAAAAGGAACAATTGAACTATCTAAATACATACATTTATTTAACACTAATCTAACAGATTCGTAATCTTTCAGATGTATAGGTAAATCTATGATTCGTTGATAAACTTGTGAGCAAGTTTGTTAAGACTTGCAATTTAACCAGAGGAATGTGGTGAGTTTAAACGGTTAAACAATTTTTCTAAGGACACCGATACTGAAATATGATATGATATATTTCATATACATACATACAGTGTCAAAAATTAATGTTGGAACCATATCTGTTCGATTTAGATAACATTTGACTTGACCATAAGTATGCTTCAATAAAGAGCAAAAACGATGTAAATAAATGGGGCCACGCGACTTTTGTTAACCGTTAAACTTGACATTTTCTCTTCGTTGGTTAAATCTTTAAAGTTATGGGGAGTTTGCTACACAGATGGCAACATTTTTAAACCGCAATTTAATTTTTTGAGGAAAATGTAAAAAACATTTTGGTGAATGAATTTAGATGATTAATATTATACAGGGTGTCACAGAATATGTGGGCAATCTCCCGGGTTTCAGATAGAACACTTAAAAATAACAGGAGAAGTTCATATAAATGTTTCTTACTACGGCCCCTCCTACACAGATACGGGCCCATAACGGACGTCCCTGGAAATCGTTGATTTTTAAATAATTTTTAAAGTACTAGGTGTAATTTAATAATTTTTTAGTATAATGTTTACTGAGTCTCCTTAAAATTCGCCCTTTTAAACACATTTGGCTTATTTAGTTTGTAAGGGACGGACTAGACGTAACACAAAAATGCTTTTTTTGTACACCTTGTATGATGAAGGAACAACAATAATATTTTTGGATACTCTAAACCTAAAGTTTAAAAAAGATACTCTTGATCAATGTCGATAAAATCAACTGTTTTCGAAAAAAAATATATTTTTGTTCAATATGATTTATATTCAGTATACGTAAATTCCATTACTAAGTTAGTAACTAATAAGACAAAGGAAAAAAACCGGAAATTTCAAGACACTAACATAAATTAACACTGCCATAAATATTCTTATTTAAATCGGTACATGTGAAAAACCATAACAACAATGAGGGCATTTTATGAACATAAAACAACTGATACAAAAAACCATATTGAACAAAAATATTTTTTTTT
The DNA here is from genome assembly GCA_963991005.1 of Barypeithes pellucidus. Lineage (NCBI taxonomy): Eukaryota > Metazoa > Arthropoda > Insecta > Coleoptera > Curculionidae > Barypeithes > Barypeithes pellucidus. The sequence continues at coordinate 26,929,315 of OZ022562.1, read as the reverse complement.
CGAAAACAGTCCACTTTATCGACATTGATCAAGAGTACCTTCTTTTAGCTTAAGGTTTAGAGTATCCAAAAATATTATTGTCGTTCCTTCATCATACAAGGTGTACAATAAAAAAGCATTTTTGTGTTACGTCTAGTCCGTCCCTGGCAAACTAAATAAGCCAAATGTGTTTAAAAGGACGAATTTTAAGGATACTCATCTACTAACCATTATACTAAAAAAATATTAAATTACACCTAGTACTTAATAAATTATTTAAAACAACAATTCCAGGGACGTCCGTTATGGGCCCGTATCTTCATAGGGGAGGCCGTAAAAAAAAATTATTGGAACTTCTCCTGATATTTTTAAGTATTCTACCTGAACCCGGGAGATTGCCCACATATTCTGGGACACCCTGCATAAATAAATAAATTTATGGCGGTAGAGTTTGCTTCCGTTTTTAATGAAAATAGATATTGGCCAACAATAGATACGGGACAAAAATTATTATTAGTGATTCAAATTCGGTATGTTGGCATAAAATTACAATGCAAACAACTTTTCCAAATTAATTTTCTTAAAATTCGACCAACAAATGCAATTTATCAACATTTTGTGGAGAACATGTCATATTTGACAGTTATAAAATCCGCATGGTCCCATTAAATAATGTAATTCTTCTGATTGAAACAAAAACTTATAGTATTATAAAATGTATTTAGTAATTATCTAATATGTTTTAAAAATCAATAAATTTATTTCAGTAAATTTATCTAAATAAGATTCTCTTAATATATCGGTTGTACCTAAAATAACAGAACAAAATAAGTTTGCGGTATTATTTTAGACTAATTTTTGCTTAATATGTTTAAAGAAACTGTGCTTGTCTGGCTTCCATGGAACGAATGTTACTTCATTTTGAAATATTTAAACAAATACTAATAGATAATTTGTGTTCCATAATAACATAGCAACAGCTAATAAATATGTATACATGTAGTGATAGTGTGATTAAAAGTATATACATTAACATAAATAATTTAAATATGCTGGACTTGCCCATACATCTTACAATTTGGCTTAAATTATATTTTTCTTCATTCACAGAATTTATCTACAATCTTCCGCTTTATGTATTATTTTATTTTTAATAAAAAAATCAGAAATACAATGAAAAAGAAACATATTAAAACATTTATTAAACTGAAACGTAACAAAAATGATGAACGCAACAAAAATATTGCACAAGAAATAAATCGGGTTCATATCACTGTTAACAATCCCCATTTACATTATACAATGTAAAATTGGACTTACGTTAATTTTTGTACTAAATAATATTTCAAATTAAGTTTCTAAGAACAAAATCTCGAATTCTGACAATGCTAAGAATTAATATACATTTAAATTACATTAACACATATCTTTATTGTAATATTACAACGACTAAATAACTAGGTTATTTACACTTTATATTGTAACTTTATACAACAGGAACATATGTAATAAGCGTGGAATGTCAGATTTCATATTATACTTGAAATTATTATATTAAATAATATTGACTAAGTATGTACTTGTTAGAGTTTTTAGCCGTACGCATAAGTTTGATCAAGGTAATTGTACATAAGTACAAATTACTTGGAAAAGGTTGTTTCTGAACTAAACGTTCATACAAGTCAAACAAATGTATTTCCTGTTACTTGACTGTGCAAACTTACATTATAATATGTAGTCATGCTTATGCACTCAGTTTGTACTATTAGGTATACTAACTTCAATACATGTATATGTTTCCAACGTCCTGGTGTTGCAGCAAACATTACTGAGCTGTGAGATATGTACAAACATATCAATAATTATTATATTTATACCTACCATTCGATAGTGCTGTTAATTCGTAGATATTTCACTTCAATGTACGTTGCGGCGATATTGCTGAGAATTAGACATATTAATATATTATGTCTTATGTATTAACAAATATATTTGTACATATCAATAATTATTATATGTTGACCCACGATTTGATAGTGCAATTAAGTCTTAAATATTTCAAGTCAATGTATGTTGCAGCAATATTACGGACTTGTTGACATATTGATATTTTATGTGTTATGCATTAAAAAATATGTTTGCACATATCAATAATTATATGTATACCTACGATTTGATAGTGCAATTAAGTCTTAAATATTTCACTTCAATGTATGTTGCGGAAACATTACTGAGCATTACCCCTATGGATATTTTATGTCTTATATATTAAAACATATGTTCGTACATATCAATAATTATTATATGTAGACCTACGATTTGATAGCGCAATTAAGTCTTAAATACTTCACGTCAATGTATGTTATGGTAATATAACTGAGCACTAGACATATTAATATTTTATGTGTTAGATATGTATTAAAAAATATGTTTGCACATATCAATAATTATATGTAGGCCTATGATTTGATTGTGCAGTCAAGTCTTAAATACTTCATATCAATGTGTGTTACTGAAACATTACTAAGTAGTACATATATCAATTATTTATGTATTATGTTCTAAAAATATGCTTATACTCAATGTGAATATTAATAAAATTTCCGCAGTTCTTCATATTTCTCGCCAGTCCTTTAAAGAAACCGCCAAGAACAAATATTTCAAAGCAACTTATCATACTGATTGTTTGACTTATATGAGAGCCAGTAATTAAAATATGTATCTGTAGTTATCAACAAATTGATTTCCTAATATATAAATTATTCATTGCTTGCACAAAGGTCTATGCATTCGTGATGCAAGTTTTAAAAACTTGTATGTACGTCTAAATGGGCCCTTTAGATTCATTTAAAAAATAGAAAATCAAACAAACATTTCATTGTTACGTTGGATTATAAAAAAAAGTACGATGCGCACCAAAAAAGTTTCCTTCTTAACCACTTGTGCTATAACGACTTAGTTTCATCAATTTATCTTCAATTTAATTGACAACTGTAACCATAAGTCAATAATGTATTATAGCTACATTTTTCGGATTTACCTCAAATTTATAAAATGAAAATTATTTGAACATGCATGTGCTCTTGTCATTGATAGAACTAAAACTATTTTGGTAACAAACCCGTACAAATATTCATCAGAAAACCGATTAACTGCAAAAATATTAAAGTGAAGACGTCATGACAACAGAGACAATCGATTTATAAGCGATTTTTAATCGGTGCGCATCGATTTGTAGTTTTGTTGTCAGTTTTTTCTTCGGTTAGGATCCCTTCTAAATATTTTGATCAAAAAAATGGATAATTTTATTTTTTTAAATTGAATGGAAACAATGGAAGCAGATTTCCCATCGATTTGTGAAATTGATTTTTCTTAGTGCGTTCAGGAGATGATAGTCGCCTATACTCTATTAATTTTATCAATTCAGGAACATAAGCAAACATCAGCGCATGATATCCACTTGCTCGATGCATAAACTTATTTCTATTGGTCAATCAACGATAAAAAAAAAATTTCTACAGGGTCGTTGTTTTGATCTACTGACTTGGGAAAATGAACAGACTATGGTTGCGTTTTCACCGTGTTGTTGTCTAAGTAGTGTTAGTCCTATTATGACAACAGTATATCCTGGAACACCTTTGTCTTTATAAAGTTGAGGAAAAATCAAAAATGTTATTATGTTACAAAACTTGGTGGACTTATTCTTAACGTTGTCATTCGAAACCCTCGACAGTCAATTTAGAACAATTTTAAGGTTAAAACTATTTAAAGACTGCAATATGCTAACTTTTATGCCATAGGTCGTAAGTGCCCCAGTTGAGTTTCGGACATTAATTAGGTGATAATTTCACACTTGTTAGGTTTCGTTCTGTTAACAATATTGTTTTTTAGTCTTAACTGTTAAATTTGGCGTGTTTTTATCTCCGAAACATGATCAGCTTCAATTTGACCGGCATTAGATCTTTATGAACCAGTGGAGAAGGCTGTGAATTTACTTTCCCTTCTTTTGTTTCATTGCTATAAAGAAAAATGTTCTATAGGGCCCCTTGCATATACTACATGGATTCTTAATAGCTAATAAAAACAGTTGGATGACAATCATTCTTAAAGCCATGTTTTGCCATTTAGACCAAATTAAAAATATATAGGTAGCTGTTGAACTATTTGTTATTAATTGATATTATTTAATTTCATGCGCTTGTGGTATTAGTCTAATAGCTATATCTTAAAATTAAATGAAATAATAAAACTATATTTCTATGCGGCCGATTTTGTCAGGCTTTCATAGTACAAACAAAATCAATGGCTCAAACGTTGAACGATGACTTTGACGATGAAATTGCCTAACATACATGTCAATGTTAAAAACGTGGTCGGACACAGTGGCCACGATAAGGATTCGGGGATCCCCCCGTCAGATTTTGTCAAGTGTGTTTTTATTGGAAATTAACAAGGCAATGTCAATTAGCATGGGCCCCTTTCTCGAAACAGAGGCCGATGTATCCTCCAAAGGCGAGCCCTTAATGCCCCTTATCGCCGCCAGTAATCCGACAACACTATAGCCAATCGTGTCATCGTTCGGAGTCATCTCAGTGATCTTACTTTGCCCACGATTTAATAAAGCTTATACAGGGTGTTTCAAAAAACACGTGCCATCGCTCGTGTGGTGATTCCTTACCCGAAAATAAAACAAATTAGTTCCTATCAACATGGGTGCACTGATGCCTTATTTGAAAGATATAGGGTGTTAAGATTTTAATATTTCTTCGATATTCAAGATTCAAGATACACTGCCCCAATTAATTATCGACTATTTAAAAAGGCACGTCCAAATTAATAAGCCGTTATTTCGTTAATAATGAACCAATCTAGATGCGTATAAATTCCTTAAAGTGTAAATTTGTCATATAAAAGTAACGGGAATCATCGTAAATGTTCGGGATATGTCCTTAAATGGTTGCCGTCTTTCCGGATAGCGAACAAAATATAAATTTTGCGCCATTTCTTCGTTGTTTTCACTTTCAATATAAACTGAATATATCAAATTTTTCAAAATGTTGATAAGTCATTTTCACAAATGAATACGTAAAAACGAAATTGACGTTAAATGTTAATAACAACTAGAATATCAACATAGTTGTTTCTATGGTATTAGCTTCTGTTTCATGGCCTACTATATATGATTTAAAGTCATAAAGTTTAAATAAATTACCTAGAAAACCAATATCATCCATAAAAGGCAAATAAAGGGATTGAATCTTTGACCGGTCGAGTCTATTGCTTTTTGGATTTTATAATTTATAATTTATTAAATTTTGAATGGTTTCCCATGACGCCGTGGTTGGTGTATGGGAGTGGTCTCGAATTATTTGTTCATATTTAGATTTAGTTAGGACATAGCTTATAACGTACTTGTACACGTTACTGAAAATTAGTGGGTAGATTTTTGGGTCTAGAACCTGTCAGTATCCCAAATCGTAAATAAATAAATAAATAGTGTGTTATATATTTGAAAGGAAAATTTGAAATACTATCTTTTTAGATTAAAATATACAGGGTGTTCCATTTAAAAAAATGAGGTTAGGTCCGATACCTGACCCCGTATACTTATTCTGAAACCGGCAGATTATTTAACAATCATTATAAAGAAACTTCTGTATAAAACATTTTCCTGTATCTCTTTTAACAAAGAAAATATAGTATAATTTTGAGTTTCCCTCGTATCTCTTAAGCAAGCGAACATTTTCAAGTTTTGCTTCTGCCATTTTAAGTTTGACCCAAAAAGAGCACATGACACCTTCATGACTTTTTTGATAGCACTAACAATTACGGATACCTTATAAAGGTGTCGAAAATGGAACACCCTGTACTATGTCAAATTTAAATTTTAGGAAATTTACATGAATCTAGATTGTATGCGCTACCCCGTACAATTAGATATTTTCAAAGCGGTATGCTGAAATGGTACATAATTTAAAAATTAAAATACATAATAATATCTGAACACCCTGTATCTTTCAAACAACGCATCTGGGGACCCATGTTGAAAGGAACTAATTGTCTTATTTTTGGACAACGAGCGACGGTACATGTTTTTTTGAAACAGCCTGCATATTGCCTTTGAATAATAATATTAAATAATTTTTTACGCAAAAAATATTTCAAGTATACATCCATACAATGGGAAAATAGAAACACGTAATATTTACAAACACCTTTTGTAAAAAATAGGGTTATGTAGCTCAGTATTTTTTAGTATACACTTGGATATTTCAGGTCCGACATCAATGAAGCTTGGCAGGCTATGTATGCCCGGCGAACGGCGCGACGTATCAGAACATCCATTCTGGATCCCCTACACGGCCAGGGAAGATATTATCTGGAAAAAAGAACTTTGGTTAATTCTTTCACCATGCTATAATTTTAATTAAAAAGAAATAGAGTAAGGTTCACGCTCTTTCGTTGACCCTGTTCACCTGTAATAAAACCAGGTAAAATAACAACTCTAACCATGGTCAGCTCTAATAATCTAACAGATCATCATTATGATACAATAAGTCTAGTTTCTGTCCTTTTCGCAAATCGTATAGTTGCTATATATTTTTGATCTTATTTTTTGTTTTTCCGGTCGTGCTAAAAAAGGGGCATCTTCGGAAAGACTTTGGTTGCTTATAGTGCAGTGGCGCCTCGTGACCTATTATTTTAAACAACAGCTGTATCTCCAGCTGCACATTGATATGAGCTTGAGTGTTTTCATGTTTTTTAATTTTTTGTGTTAAATTCCTCAAGTCGGCTATTCCATCTTTTATCCAGACAGGCTCCGCAACGCCGCGCCCATACAAGAAACAGAAAAAACAACAAACGGTTAGTTGTGCTGCATCCACAAATCCAGTTATTTTTTTCGTATATTTCATTTTTAAACTTTCCCCTAGTCCCTAGATTTACCCTTTGTAGTCTGCGTTAAATTAATTTCGGGCTTAGATCCCGCATTCTTCACATCAATCAAACTTAAAGAGCTAAAGTTATTTTTTAAACAGTTCACCGTCAAACTATTCATTTTAATTTAATAAATATACACTTAATATTAAAATATTGAAACATCCACGCTCGAATTACTACACATGCATGAACGAACAGACAAAGGCGCACTCCAAAATTGTGCGACTTTTTCATGTAAAATCGACATATCCCTGCTATCCCCCGCCATTTGATACTGAAGAGAAACTGCATTATGTCCCACCTATATGAGCGCATATGCGAACATTTCTCGTCATCAATTTAACGACTGGCGCGCCGGCTGAATTGCGTCACGGTGAGAGCCTATAAACAGTGAAATTTTAGGACAGCGATTTCTTAACTTCTGCTAAAGAAAATAATACAGTGAAACCTCTCTTAGACGGACTCCTATGGGACTGTCTACATGTGGCCGCCTAATAGAGTTGTCGGCCTATGGGAAATTTGTTATTAGGAAATATGTTAATGCAAAATTATTACTATGTACAAATAAACATAACATAATACAAATACACTAGTTTTAGTTAGGATGTAGTACTAAAAAAATGTAATAACGGAGTTTGACGTGTTTGCGTTTTTAACTTGCAATCTTGAAAATGTAATTCCAAGTCTGATAAAAAATCCATTGATCTAGAGTCACCTCTATTCTTTGCATACTCTTGTAATTTCTTTACCATTCTAATGGTTTGTTGATAATTGGTGACATTTCTTTGATTATTGCATTCAACTTCTTCATCAGAGGCTTCAGATATTGATGAGGTTTCAGTTTGGGCTACATAATCGATAGGAATGGGGTCACTATCATCTTCTAGTAGCACATTTTTCTGCCATTGTTTACGAATTTAACCTTACAACTCTCAAATAAACGGCGGACTGCTGTCGGGGAATCACACATACTTTCATTTGGCGAATTCCATTGCACCGTGCTTATTCGTCTCCAACATACCTTTAAAATTTTTTTGTCCGTTTAATGATGAGTTTTTAAATTGACACAAGCGCGGATCCAGGGGGGGGTCATGCGGGACACGACCCCCCCCCAACCAACAATTTAGCACGAAAAATACCCTATTTACCGGCTTGACTAATGCCACAGGGTATTATTTGCCTAACTTTTCCTTGTATGACCCCCCCAAACGAAGTTTGACCCCTCTCTACCGAGGTTCTGGATCCGCCCTTGATTGACACCCTGTATGGTTCTTACCATATGCTATTTTAATTATAGATAAGCGTTGTATAAACAATAGGTTTTGTTTAACATAAAAGTCTGATTATATTATAAACAAGAAGTATTTTATTTGGCAAGTAAACAAGTATTATCGGTTAGCAATTATCGGAAACATTAAATATTATCTCACGTTTAAGAGAAACTCATTAGCAAAAACTAATTGGCAAATATATTTTTTCAAATTTAAAGACGAACTGGCCGTTTACTTTTTATTAGGAAATTCCAAAAAGAGCAATAAATTATACGAAAAAGGAAGTTGTAATGTTGGTAGGAGAATAAATGGCAATAAATAATATGTAAATTGTATTTTAAAGGCAATTTCTGTAATTTTCGATATTTTCGGAAAAATTTACATATTTTTAATAAAGAGTTTACATTTACTTGCATGTTTTGTCAAGTCGGCAAATATTTTAATCCATGTTTCCTTTTTTCATCTTGATTAATATTATTCGTAGAACTATACAGCGTGTGTGAAAATATTGACGTCAACTTTTTTATGTTCTTTATAATAAGTTTTGCTTACCTTGAAAAACGTCTAATACCCTCCTAATCAGAAATAGAACGTACAGAGTGATCAACAAGTAAGAAAATGTGCAAAAACACTAAGGGTAAAGGAACATTAATTTAGGGAACTATAACGACCCGAAAATCTTTGGTGAACGGATAAACACAGTCAGCGAGGTAAAGTATCTGGGATTGACCTTCGACGCCAAACTGACATGGAACCAACAATTAAATAAAAACCTAAACAAAGCAAAAATGTGAATAATGCGGTGTTGGAGCTTGGTTGGGAAAACCTGGGGACTCAAGCCCCAGATGAGTGGACAAAATACAGCCGATTAATACATCGAACAAACTTAACAGTTTGCAGAGGCTGGCCTGCCTGTGTATCAGTGGGGCGATGAGAAGCACCCCCACTGCAGCAATGGAAGTCATACTGGGACTAATACCCCTAGACATTCACATCAGAATGGAGGCTAATTGTAGCGCCTCAAGGATGATCACAAATGTGGAATGGACACAACACCCCGTAAAAATTGGACACACAAGAGCCACGGATCTAATCAAATCTGCAAACTGATCGTATGAGAGCAAGATACGATTTCACAAAGCCTTTCAAGATTATTTTTCTAACTTTGATAAATGGACGAACAGTGCACCCCGTCGTTTGGGTCCAATTTGGTACACCGATGGATCAGAGACCGCCAACGGTGTGGCCGTAGGTATATTTGGGGAAAGACCCAGGATGGACATAAGCATTCCTCTGGGGAACTACGCCACAGTATACTAAGTGGAAGTTCATGCCATACAAGCATGTGTACTACAAAATCTTGAAAAGGGCTACCACAACCAAAAGATTTACATTCTGTCGGACAGCCAAGCTGCTCTTAAGGCTCTGAACTCCAATCGGTTTACTTCAAAGCTTACACTGGAGTGCCATACGAAGCTAAAAGTACTGGCGGCCAGGGGGAACAAGGTAGACCTCTTGTGGGTCCCTGGTCACTCTGGGATATCAGGAAATGAAAAAGCGGATGAACTAGCGAGAGCTGGAACTGCTCAAAGTCTCAAGGGCTCCGAACCGGTCTTTGGAATATCAAAACAGGCAACGAAAACAGCATTAGATATACAATAAACAATACCTATCTCGATGGTAAGGGTTACCTGGTGAAATACACGCACGGGCCGTAATTGGAAAACCATCGAAAATACTATCGAATGGGATGTTAACCCTGACGCGGCCCCAGTTGAAACAAGTGATGGGTTTATTCGGGTTTGTTCGTGATGGGTGTGCTAACAGGCCACTGCCACTTGCGAAAACACCTTCAACGGATAGGTATAAACAACGTGACAGTAACCAAGTCGAATTTAACACTAACAATACCCAGGCAGCAGTTTTCTCTAAAAAGGTTGACATTACAGATCCGGATATAGTCATGGGAGGACACGCAATCCCACTGGCTTCATCTATTAATTTGCTGGGCGTCAATCTGGTAGGAAATATGTCTTGGTATAACCACGTTGTGGCGATTGCCAAGAGAGCTTCGCAGAAACTTGGTGTACTCTTCCGAACCAAAAAGTTGTACATACCTCAACAACTTTTGATACTATACAAAGCCTAGATTCGACCAAAACTAGAGTACTGCTCTCATGTATGGAGCTGGGCTCAAACATACTCTTCGGCTACTGGATTCCATCCAATAGAGGGCCATTCGTCTGAACGGAGACCACGAGCTGACAAAGGGTCTCGACACCCTAGAACATCGAAGCCAGGTTGGTGATGTGACTGCCTTTTACAGATATCTCCATGAAAAATGCTCGGCTGACCTTACCCTCTTAACTCCGCCTAGAGCGGCGAATAGCAGAAATACACGACGAACGACTGCCGCCCATCCATATGTGGTTCAGCTTAGTACTTCTTGAACTTGATTAATTAGGAATTCTTTCATCTGGATGAATTCATCCTTATGGAACGACCATCCCCAAGTCGTGTTTCCAAACCAATATAACCTCCAATGATTCAAAATCAACGTAAATCGCTTTATTCCCACACGCACCACTTCCAGAGTGCCTTAAAGGATTTTTCCTATAGTGTTTGATCATAGAAAAAAATATTTGTAGCATAGTATGCCCCGTCAGTAAATTATATCCAACAAGTTATTATTTACGCGTATAGCATGTATTCAATAAGCCACTGCTTAATAAATAAGTCTATTAATTACTTTCGCAAGTTTCTAACCTAAATATTTATAATTAAAATGGTGTTTTATTTTGCACGCCATCGCAATTGTAACTTATAGTCGTATGCAACATTAACCGGTGTCTGTTGGAACGAACTCGAACTTCAGTAAATATTCACACTCCAACCGAACAAAATGTCAGGTCGCAGCAGTGCCGTAGTTATTTAACAATATTAATTTCGCAATAAGTGCTTTTTCAAATGCCATAGTGAAATTATTTATAGTTGATATTTGATTTTTTTCATCGAATTCCCATTTAAATAAAAATTCTCTCTTATTTATTATTTATTATTATTATTATTATTTATTCCCATATTTTGATGCTATTTTTTTTTCTGAATTTATGATCCGATTTGAATGATTTTTTTTTGCATCGTAGGTTGGTTCCTTGACAATGTCATAGTTTTCGCTGTTTATGATAAAAATTTCATTTTCGATTTAATAAGCAGTTTCCGAACAGTTTTTATCAGTATGGCGAATTTTATTTGACCTTTGTAACTTTAAAACACAACATCTGCTGACACATCGCTTGCAATGTCCGAAAAAGTCCATAGTCTACTTGAAAACATTTAACAATGAATGTGTTGAATATTAGAGTCTATAAAAACATGTTACTCTATAAAACGGTGGATCTCCTTTAATAACAGAGATTATGGAAGTAAACCAAAAAAGAAAATGTTGGGGAAAGATGGACCTACCGTTTAATGTCAATTGCAATATGTTTCGGTTGCTAATATACTCCACAGGGTGATGCGAATTTTCGGGAAAAAACATAGCATTCTTAGTACACCCAGTATAAATCGAAAATTAAATTTTTATCATAAACAGGGAAAACTATGATACTGTCAAGGAACCAAGCTACAATGCAATAATAAAATGATTCAAATCGGATCACAAATTAAAAAAAAAAAATAGCATAAAAAATATGGCAAATTTATGATGTTAGGTTAATTTTGTCCAGGAGTTTAATTGATATTTGATTTTTTGATCGAATTTCCATTTAAATAAAAGTTCTCTCTTAAATTGTTTTTTTTTTGCTGGCGGCGGCTTGTTTTAACTCCGACACCGGCTAGGCCAGCAATGTCTGCATCGATCCAATTAGTTCAGGAGGCGACGGTTGTCTTCGTTATATCTGCTCGCAAAAAATAATATTTATTAAATAAATAATTCAAGAGAGAATTTTTAATTCCGCGGGAATTTGATCACAGGATTTTTTAAATTTTAGAAATCGTGGTATAATATGATTTCCCACTTGACAGAACTTAACATTTAAGATTTTAAGGGTAACATTATACCCTTCTAAGAGGTATAAATCACGAAGGGCGAAAATATTCTTTAAAAGCGCCCCTTTTCACAATAAAATCGACATCCGATCCACTGTTTAATATTATTCCTGTTGGCCTTTATTATCGTTAGCTGGAAAACTCATGAGCACCAAGCAGGAATTATTCCTATAGGATACTTACAGCAGGTCTATGGTACTAAATAAAAAAAATTAATGCACTTATTATGCGACACACGGACGGCCACATTTGCTCGGGTTTGTTTTTATGATCAAACACAAGCAATATAGGAACAATCCTTTAGGGCACTCTGGGAGTGGTGCGTGTACGCAAGAAGCGATTCACGTTGGTTTTGAATCGTCGAATCGAAAAACGACCTCGGGAAGGTCGTTCCATAAGGATGAAGTCCTCCAGATGAAAGAATTATTAAATAATTAAGTTCGAGGAGTACTAGGCTTAACCATATATGGATGGGTGGCAGTGGTTCGTCGCATATTTCTGCAATTCACCGCTCTGGGTGGAATTAAGAGGGCAAGGTCAGCCATGCATTTTTCATGGAGATATCTGTAAAAGGCAGTCAAATGCCCAACCTGTCTTCGATGTTCTAGGCTGTCGAGGTTCTTCGTCAGCTCGTGGCCTCCAATCAGACGAATGGCCCTCCTTTGATGGAATCCAGTAGCTGAAGAGTATGTTTGGGTGCAGAGCTCCAGACATGAGCATGAGCAGTGATGGTCGAATCTGGGCTTTGCATAGTGTCAAAAGTTGTTGAGGTGTGTGCAACTTTTTAGTTCGGAAGAGTACACCAAGTTTTTGAGAAGCTATATTTGCGATTACCACAACGTGGTTATGCCAAGACATATTTCCTCCCAGATTGACGCCCAGCAAATTGATAGATGTACCCAGTGGGATTATGTGTCCGTCCATGACTATATCCGGTTCTGTAATGTTAACCTTTTTAGAGGAAACTGCTGCCTGGGTTTTTTAGGGTTAAATTCGGCTTGGTGACTGTAACCCCAAGCCAAAATTTCTTCCAGGTCTTTGTAGAGGCGTGATATTTCATGCTGTCTGCGAAGATGTGCGTCGGCAGCCGATGTTTGTGTATTCAAAGAGAAAGATGATATAAGTGTGCTATCGTCAGCTAAACTAAATATCGGATTTTTCGTTTTCACTAGAAGGTCGTTAATGTACAGTAAGAAGAAAGTGGGAGACAATATGGGCCCTTGAGGAACACCGGCATTGATGGTGAAGGTGTCTGACAGAAATCCGTCAATTGCCACTTGCAGAGAGCGATCCTTAAGAAAGCTAGATAACCAAGCACAGAGCATGCATGAATAATAAAACTTGCATGCGAATGTGAAATGCAATATGATCCAGGTAGGCCGAGCGATTCTGTCATTTTAATAGAGGCCGTAAATCAGCAGTATCAATATTTTCTGACGATCAACGTAGTCCTTGGATTGGGAAATAATTGTTTGATGAAGTCGAATGTTGTTACACGCACGTAAAGTAGCAAAATAATGATAACTGGCATATTTCTTTGTCACACAATGTATCACACCAGTCGGCACGAATGCCAAAATTCAAGCCGCGACAGATCATTTCACATCGCACCAAAAGCATGGAAAATCGTCACCACACAGTGTCAAATTTGCATGCATGCTTCGAAGTGTTCATGCATGCTCGCGAGTAAATGCGATGCACGCATTAGTTGGAAGTGAAGTACGCCTCTTCAAATAGTGCATTTTTTTTTTAATTAACTAAAAAAAAAATAAAAAAAATACATACGGGGTGTTATGGAAATGACGTGTTATATTTAAACAGGCAATTCCTGAGATAAAGACAAATTGAAGAAAAATAGCCATAAATGGCGCTTTCAATTCATTCAGCGGTAAAAGTGACCTGACGTCAAACCAGAAAAACACCTGTGTGGCACTGCGATACATGTAAGCAATCAAGGAATTCTGGCCGGTATTGTCATATGTACACCTTAAACTCTTTTAAATAAAATAATTTAAACACTTTTCCATTCTGTAATACCTTTTTGTACAATTAATTGAAGAACATTTACGACGAACTATGTTTTAAACAACCCGAAAAAACATCTGGAATAGTAATAGCCACGAACTTCACTAGCTCAAATTCCAATGACCTCCTGACGCCTTACATCGGCTGAGCGAAGTAGTTTCATATAGCGCCACACGCTTGCGTCTGTTAGTTGAAGACCAATCAGCGGCCGGATACCGTGTGCTCGTCGATCACCAACACACTCTCAGCAATTCGCTCTGTTTTTTCCATTTACGCGTGCATCTTGCCCGTCCATAAATAATCTTTGAATATTGTTTTTATTGACGCGTTTCTTCTGGACGTCAAATTGTATTTTCAAAAGCTAACTATCGGTTCTGTTTCACTATTACTGTGTGTACATAAAGTGTTTCCAGGAGTGTTCCCAAGAACTGATTGTGTTTGTGCCTGGATTTCCTCGCTCTTTAGGTATAAGGATAAATACAAGTATGTAGAAAATAATTTACTTTTATAATTTTGTATGGAATTTCAGTTTTATATTAAGTTTGGCAACATTGCCATTGGCTCTGGGTGAAATGTTGTACAGTAGCGCGGACTGACCTGTAAGTAAGAGTGTTTATTACCCCACTTTAAAACGGTGGATTTAAAAAAAATATATGTAGCGCTTCTCTAGGACACCCAAGGGGTCATCAATTTAGATACGTCATTTCCATAACACCCTGTATTTTTACATACAAGCTTACATATTACTGCGCCTTTAAATAAATACGACATGTTTATATACTTTGAAGAAACTAATTTTATTATCGTTTAGTGATTACTATCAATAAAAACTTGTTCTGATATTAGAGTCAAATTTAGAATTTTCCAGGTACGACACTGATGGAATTACAATCCAATTGCACCGAAAAATCCATAATGGCGACCTACTTTATTGACACTGTGACGCACGGTCGGCGTATTCATATGTACTTTGTTGTTTAACGCTATAACGACTGTGCAGCATCAATGATAGTTCTCGATTAACTTTATTAACGTCATCTAATAGGGTCATCGACATGACTGATTTACTAAAGTATATTTGAGTAGGTCGGTCAGTCAAAAGTATCTTTTTTTACAAATGAGCTTAAATGCAGAATTTTATTTGCCAGCAAAAAGGGGATGTCAATACGATATAAGCACCAGGGGCGTCTCGTGGTATATTTTTTATGGGAGGCTAGAGAAGGGTTAGGAATGGTAATTATGGTAACAAGAGACACGATACTAAAAACCGCGGAAACCTCTGAAACATTCGGCATCTTTCGGAGATCCGGAAAGCGGGCGGGAATTTTGACGTGACAACTTGGACCTTCCACGAGAGGCGATGGTGACGCGAATTTGAAGTTGCGTTGGCGCACAGCTCGTAAACAAATACCTAACCTAACATATTATTGCAGCTCACATATAGACCATTTTCAAACAGCTGATTTTGACATGTCGGCCATTTTGGCTGAATTATTTGAGTTTTCGACTTTCACGAGTCCACAAGGACAATACGTATTCGATTTTTAGCTAATTTATTGTATAAACTAATTCTATTCTTAATCTGTGTATACCTATAAGTGTTTTAAAGTTTTTGAGACAATGGAGAGGAGCGATTATTATGAATAGTTTTCTCAAAGTGTGAAAGACAGATACAATGATAAATTAAAAATCATGGATGGTAAAGATCCATGAAAGACTTTAAATTTACATTCCCTGCCTGAAGTCATCAACACGTGGTTTATTTGTGTAAAAAATCCTATGCCTAAGCCATAAATTATATATCCTTCGAGGAATATTAAATAAAAAATTGTTTTACTTCACAGATTAGCTTTTTAATTTTAATATATAATTTCAGCTTTAAACTAATATTTACGAACTAAATATACAGTTTATTTTAATATGCACATACAGGTGGCAACACCTAGGTGCATTGTATTTACAATATATTGATGCATATTATTATCCTAAGTTATTTAATTTGGTATGTATTGTATATAAAATAAATATAATCATATAATAAAATAAACAGCATTTCGTTTTTTGGAAGCCCAGTATAATAAAAGATTCTTCTGTCATTTCCAAGTTTTTTAATTTTTGATAAAAAAAACTATATAAGCTTTGTGACAAATTTTGAACTGTTGTCGGTCTGTGTGGCTCCATTTAAATGATTTTCCATCATAGGTTCTTCATCTAAATTTCTGCTCGTACCAGGAATCTCTTCGTCCTCAAGCGTTTGCTGTTATTGCTTAAAAATTTGAGAGTTTGCGAAGTATATTCCAAAAAAAATAAGTAAAATATTCTTATATCATTTTACATGGTGTATACTTGAAATACTTAATTTAAAATTTTGCTTGTTAATTTGTTATCCAAATCAATAACTGTATCATAATCAAATCATTGAATTTTGAATTTGAATAATGTAGGTATGGTTTTCATCCGTATCTACTTGTCCTACCTCATCCAATCGCTTTTTCCTTTTTGTGGCTCGTTGAAACCTATCAATCTGTGTATCACCCACAGAATGAGAGCTAACATATCCCATATTCTTATTTGGAATCCAATCAGGATGGTCCTTCTCAAGTAATGCAGCAAGCACACGTAAAAAAAAGTTTTTTAGAATTTCATTCACTGATGTCATCTTTAATTTTATTACCACTTTTGAAATGTCTAGAGCAAACATGTCCATGCTTCATTTGGGATTCACTTAATGGTCCCCTTTTAATGGCCTTTATCCACATCTCTTGCCTGTGTTTAGATCAACCAGCATTTTTCAGAGCAGGAGTTCTTCTAAAAAACCTTACGTTGTCTCTATTTTGCCTCGTCCCACAAAGCACTACTGCACAAAATGACGGCATTAGTAAAGTATTTCAGTTTCTTATAATTTTAAAAAAGGTCATAAAGTCACTTAAACGATCCCGAAAATAAAGAAACACCAAAGAAAATATAGAAACACAACACATCACCTAACCAAGTTTTGATTTGTTTGTCCCTCAGGCAAAATGGCTGCCGCGTTGTGACGTCATGTGAAAATGGTCAATTATTTGCCCATTAGGCTATCCATACCACGTGACTTTTCTTCTGTCAAAATTTGCTTGGTGGGCAAACAAACCCATTGTTTGCATTGATTCAGATAGGTTTATTACCTTTCTTGGGAGTTTTAAACCATCTAAATTCTAAATATTTGTTAGTTCTGGCCAATTCTTTTAAGCCCATTTAATTGTGAAAACGTACCAGTGTGTTTTATCATGCAGAGTTCATATTTGAGGAAATTATTGCAAAAATGCTCAGACGTAGACCAGAGGTACAGTACGCACAGGGGATCTTTACCCTGACGTCATCGCTTACACGTCATAAAAATCGTATGAATCAAATCAAAATTACGTGGAAGAAAAGTTGTCAAAACAAAAACTAATTTCATAACATTTTAATTGACGTAAATAACGTTCCCATATACGGATTTTTAAAAATTTCTTTAAAACTCCGAATCAAAATTTTGAGTCGGTCTTACATAAAATAGATTGTTAGGAATATGTAGGTATAAATCTGATATTCTTGAATTTTTACTGGCAGTTATGTACCTACTTCTTATTTGACAAAATGATAAACTCGGTTTGAATGTGACATTTTGATTACACAGATTAAAAAGCTCCGCCCATTCATCCCCTACAGGAATCACCCCAAAAAGTCAAGAGTTTTTTTCATTAGAATTGAAGATAAATGGTAATTTATGTCGTAAAACATGAAAAAAAAATCAATTTACGAAAAAATGCAAGCTAATAGGCATTGCCTTGGAAATTTAAATAAATTATTCTATTGAACTGTCATATTTGTATTTTTCGACCAATTTTTACCACATTTTGAGACGAGATTGTGAACTTAATTTGGCGGTTTCAGATTTGATTTTGCCCGAAATACGTTCTGTGAACCTTCTAGTTTCGATACATATACAGAGCGTTTGGAAATTCGGGCCAATTTACTTATTTTTTTCGAAACTAAAAAGACGTGTTTTTACGTTTTTGGGATGGCAAAATAGCGGAGCGGAGACTTATCCACAATTTTTAGGGTTAGGAATACTTTATTACAATAAATAAATAACAATAAATATCAATATGTACTTACCACTAACACAAAAAAGCGATACCAAAACTCTGAAAAGAACTGTTTGCAGGAGTAAATGAAGTTTTAATGCACAAAAATGTATAAAAACGAAAAAATTGTGAATCAATTGTCACAATGACGTTTTTGCAATTTGTAGTACTGCGTAAGTCAAAATAATTATTTGGCAACTCTTCTTTATAATTATTTCTCTGTCTAACACGTTTAATTCCGGACGACGTATAATACAATTTTTATTCGCCTTTATGTCTGTACCAAACAAAGATGCAGATATATGAAATATGTCGGGATATCTATTTGTTAGCGATGACGTCAGGGTAAAGATCCCCTGTGCATACTTTTATGTTTGTTTACATTTTGATTATACTTTCAGTTTAAGATTCATAAGATTTTTTCTCACTTAAATAGTAAAATTCTATTCTTGAATATCATATTCAATTGATATAAAATTATAATTTGTTTTAGATTTCTAATGAAGCTGAAATTAATAAAGGATTTGGATCTTTTTACCATGGCAGTTGTTGATTTGGAATACACCATTAATGGGATTCTACCAGTGGCCTATCATCTATTATTTCCATTTTTGTAGCCTTAACACATAGTTCTTATACACATGAGCAAATGAAAGCCTACGAAGTATCACTCATTTTTCAGAATGCAATGCTTTATGTTAATGTATATAATTTTCTTTTTCAGGTGAAGCATTCGCAAAAAACCAGCGCATATTTATACATTCAAGGATGAAAGCACGTCTTGTTTTTGGGTCCGGAATCACCACACGAGCGATGGAACACGGCTGTTGAAACACCCTGTATGATAAATTCATATATAATTTGACTGTTTACTTAAATTTAAATATAAACCAGCAAAATATGTAACTCTTTATACTGCAAGATGTAGCTGCCATATTTTTTTTGTAACTTAAATCGGATATACAAGTAAATTCGTCTCGTCATGGCTCAAGAGCATTTTGAATACTTAAAAGCGTTTAAACAGCTTGTCTGTGGTTCCGAGACAGCTGCTCCTGGGCAATTCTTTGATTTTCACGGTTGATCTGCACAAAAAAATGTATTATGCCTTCAAAGCTTTAAAACATTTAAATACACAATTCGAGTACAAAGGATCTCGACTAAGTAGAGTTCATTGCCATTAATTGACAGACTAAATGTTAATTTCACTGACAATGTTCATAATATGTGTAGGTAGGTAACATTATTAGATACTTTAAATTTTTAAATTATTAGATATACCCTGAATAATAAAACGACGAGATTCTCGACAGTTCACATCACAGATATGACAGATCGAAGTGCTGATAAACAATTTCCGGACCGAGCCGATTTCAGCCCCTTTTGCTTATAGTTTTTAATTGTTTTTCGGATGTTTTTAGTGCTATGTTAACCCTTAATCTTTAAATTTAAGCTTTTATTGAATATATTGTTATGGTTTGTTCGTTCATTTAACTGGTTAGCAAAATATTCAGATTTTTCCGAACAGAAAAATGTAATTGTCAGCCAAAATGGTTAGTTGGTCAGCAACTTATGGACAGCAAACATTTCTGAATCGGTCAGTAATTAATGTCATACTAGAGTGCTCTAAATTATTTTGGTACGCAAATTAAATATATATGCTGCTATGAGCGACCCACTTTTAATCAGATATTGGTAAGTAAAATATTTAATCTTGGTCATCAAAAAAAAAGCAATAAAACGTGAAATAGTGACAGTGCCCTGGGAAAACAAGTGAAAACCCGCCCCCGCAACACCATTTGTAGCCGATTTCCTTCTGTATTCGACAGAAGAAAACACAAGAAAGTTACATAAATTGACAGTGCTCTGGGAAAACAAGTGAAAACCCGCCCCAGATACCTTTTGGGCCTTGACTGCTACACCGAATGAGAACATACGCGCGCAATTAGCTACTCGTATCACACGGCTGCTTTCGCTCCGCCCACAATAACGAAATTTGCCGATTATTCAAAACAAACGCAATCAAATGATTTATATTGATAACCATTCTTTCAATATGCAAACCTCTGAAGTAAACTGCTTCTAGACATGTTTATTTCTACTGATCAATTGTAAAATCTTGCTGACGAAGTAATCATTTCGCAGCTCGACTGTTAATTAAGCGAACACATGATATTACAAGCGGACTGATATCGGTTAAATTGTTTACAGTTTGTAGCATTTTTTGCAGAACAAGTGTTGCAGCCCGATTTTTATTTATTGCAAGCAAAATCTTTTTATGTTGATCAAATGATTTAATGGCTATTTTTTGCTGCAAACCATTTAATTACTTCTAATTTTGTTATGGTATTATTACTAAATTGGCTGTAAGTAAAATTGATTTTGCCAAAATATTTGAGGTTATGAACTTTTATTTCTCTATATTTTAGACTTTAAATATGCATAATAGTTATTGTTTGTGCAGTACTTCAGCTGAAACCAATATTCTAGTGTGGCAACAGTCACGGTATCGGCTCACTTGCATCACATTGGTGTTTCAACTATATTTATTCAAGTTTGAAGAACATGTATACAGGGTGTTATGGAAATGACGTATTATATTTAAACCGGCAATTCCTGAGATAAAGACAAATTGAAGAAAAATCCCATAAATGGCGCTTTCAATTCATTCAGCGGTAAAAGTGACCTGACGTCAAACCAGACAAACACCTGTGTGGCACTGCGATACATGTAAGCAATCAAGGAATTATGGTCGGTGTTGTCATATGTTCACCTTAAACTCTTTAGACAAAATAAAATAATGTAAACACTTTTCCAGTGTGTAATACCTTTTTGTACAATTAATTGAAGAACATTTACGACGGACTATGTTTTAAAGAACCCGAAAAAACATATGGAATAGTAATAGCCACGTACGTCACTAGGTCAAATGCCAATGAGCTCTTGACGCCTTACATCGGCTGAGCGAAGTAGTTTCATATAGCGCTGGACGCGTGCGTCTGTTAGTTCAAGACCAACCAGCGGCCGGATACGTTGTGTCTCTCATCGGTCACCAACACACTCTCAGCGATCCGCTCTGTTTTTTCGGTTTACGCGTGTATTCTGCCTGTACATAAATAATCTTTGAATATTGTATTTTTTTGACGCGTTTCTTCTCAATGTCAAATTTCTCGCGTGTAATGAAAAAGAAAAAAAGCTGATTGTGTTTGTGCCTGGATTTCCGCGCTCTTTAGGTATAAGGATAAATACAAGTAAGTAGAAAATAATTTATTTTTATAATTTTATATGGAATTTCAGTTTTACATTAAGTTTGGCAACATTGACATTGGCAACGGGGTGAAATGTTGTACAGTAGCGTGGACTGACCTGTGAGTAAGAGAGTTTATTACCCCACTTTTAAAACGGTCGGTTTAAAAAAAATAAAATATGTAGCGCTTCTCTAGGACACCCAAGGGGTCACCCATTTAAATATAATACGTCATTTCCATAACACCCTGTATAATATTACTATAGCTAAGCAGCTAAGCTCTGTTAAACTACGCAGCTACGCACATTATGCAGTTATCTAGCTAAACTTTAAATATGGGCAACCTTTATCAGTTTGTTTGTGTTTATCTTTTGACTAAAGGTATGTAGCCTACGTATACTTAAAAATGATGCATTTTGAATTTGTTCGCTATGATACGATATACTTATACAGTTACCTCTTTAACCAAGTTTGTAGGTTCACATAATATTAAATATACTTTAGCTAAATACAACCAAGTTCATAATTTACTCTTAATATGTGAATTTGAAACGGTTTGCATTATTCCTAAGTGATCACTAAAAGGACAAAGGAAACTTAATCAAAAATCTATCACTGTGGAAGTGGTGGTTACATTTAAGAAAATATTTTCAGTGCAGTAAGAAATTAATTAAAAACTAATAAAATATGACTAGAAGGGTATTTAACCCATTGCAGTCTCTGAATTCTTTTGCAATTGCATTTCAAATATGATATATTATTATTATGGTCATTCCTGCAGTTCAGTGTGTTATTGCAACCGATCTTAGTTTCTCATAAAAGAAGTGACAACCATAAAAGAACCAGTTTCAAATATTTTTTTACATGAAGCTAATAACTAAGTAATTACTTCAGCTACTCTATCGTTCGATTATATGATTTGTTTTAGAAATATCGAATATACTTAGTTACCTAATATAATGAATATTTCATTATAATGTCTCTATTAATGTGCTAAGTACTGAACTCCATATTTTTTACTGGTAAATCAATAACCACTCAATATTTAAAGGAAATTATCGCTTGTCCCAAAATTTTGTCCGTTCCTTGATGGGTTAAGATAATAAAACCTAATAATAAGCACATTTGAGTCCTTTATTATTAATATACAGGGTGTTATGGAAATTACTTATTATATTCAAATGGGTGACTCCTAGGGCGTCCTAGAGAAAGTCTACATACTTTTTTTTTAAATCGAATATTTAAATACTAAGGTAAAAACCTTTTTTACCCACATACTGTCGCCCCGTTCCATCTGGATTCACTTAGCAACAATGTGGGTCGCTAGAGTATACTAAGAGTGTTGTCAGAATACACCGCGTGTCTCGCTGTAGCTTGAATACCGGCCGCGCGCCGCTTCATACTTCAGTATGTTTCGAGACTTGGGAGTGAAACGACGTTGGTTCCACGACGTCGAGGGTGCCACGTGCTTGACGTATACGAATTTTATAATATAAATAATTCGTAATAATAAGTGTTGTGATGTGATTTCAAATCATATTATCTACTGTTGGTTCTGGTGGAAAACATACTTTTGTGTTTTATTTTTTTATGGAATTTAATTATGAAACGGATTATTTTAAAATAAGATCGAAGGTAAGAGAGTATGTACCTTAAAATTGTAGTTTTTTTTTGTCTAAAAAGTTTGAAAAAGAACTGACAATATACCAATATTGCAACTGCAATATGACAACATCGCATATAATGCGCTAACCTTTTTTGAACCTGGAAACTGCCTCAATAAAATATTGATTGCGAAGGGGCTCAGGAGCGGCCACGTAAATTTTGAGATTTCATATAAAATGTATGTTTCGCTTAATAATTCAAAGCGCCATTTATGGTTATTTTTCTTCAATTTATTTTCATCTCGGGATTTGCCGGTTTAAACCGGTTAACACCCTGTATAGGCAGCATAGATAGCAGAAAAATTTCTTCAGGAAAGTTTTTTAATTAAGGGTTGAGAGATGCATATTCTAAAATTATTTTTGACTATACAGGATGCACCAAAAACACGTTGAAAGTGTCATATTTTTTAAATGGGACATCCTAGATATTTTTAAAATTTTAATTCACGTGTAATCCTGTATATAGCACCGTAATTATAAATATACATTTTTGCAACGTTGCCAATTAGATTGGAAAATTTGTGAAATATTATGGTTCAATGATATACTTTTTAACTGTTAGGCACTTGACAACTTTTATGCTAGAGTAAATGAAAATTGAAATACCACCAAACTGAATAAAGATAGAGACAGGAAGGCCTTAGTAAAATTCAAAGAGGACTAAAATCCCTACAAGAAAACGTAATCAAATGCAAGGTGTATCATGTAAAAAACTTACGAAAATTAGGTTTAAAGTTCGTAATGTTGGTAGGCTTGTTCATAGGAAACACCCTGTGCAAAAACACTAATATGTGCTACCTTAAGGTACTTTTGTCAACGTTCCTCTTTCCGTTATAAAAATATTTTCTTTCAATTAAGTTCAAAAATATTAGAATATTACACATTTCATTGAACCGTGTTTCTTTACAAATTTAAGTAATTTTCCAATCTATTTGGCAACGTTGGAAAAAATGTATAAGATATACAAAAGAGGTGAGTAGATAAGCTAGGACAGTTCAGGGCCAAAAACCACCACTTTTACATGTTATTTCTTATGGGAAAATTTAAGGTTCGATCTGCATTTTTTCTTTACCGACGCCCAGCATCGCGACGCCCAGAATGAGAAGACCGTGAGGAGTGTGGAGATGAATGGAGAGCAAATATCGTCATTTTTACATGTATTTTCCCATAAGGAAATTTAAGGTTCGATCTGCATTTTAAATCTACCGACGCTTAGCGTCGCGACGCCCAGAATGAGAAGAATGTGGGAAGTATGGAGATGAATGGAGAGCAATATCATCATTTTTACAGGTATTTTCCCATAAGGAAATTTAGGGTTCGATTTGCGTTTTTTTTCTTACCGACGCCTATCGTCGCGACGCTTAGAATGAGAAGAACGGGGGGGTTCCTTAGATGTACCTAATAAAGACTATAATTTAAAAAAAAAACACAATTTTATTCTTTATTTCTTTTTCTTTATTTTAGAAGCAGACGTATTTTACAGACTAAATTTTATTTACAAACATATAGAAAACTATACTTTATTATGACAATACATATCTCGATTTTATTCTTCCATAATACTGTGATGTCCCCAAGGTAAAGTATCATACGAAGTTTTGCATAACCTTCTCTTATCATCATACGGACTTAGACCAACCTTTACTTGTCGAATTGTATGGAGCTCGTGCCGTTCTGATCGAATCAATGTTTGAGATATTTGCTTCTCGGTAAATGTTTCCAAACACTGAACATAATCATCAAAGGTAATTTTATTCTTTATAACTGATTTCTTGACTCCTTTAATCTTTTTTGTTACGCCAAAGTTCGATAATACCCTTTCAATTTCAGCCCTCTCTTTTTCACTGTCTTCTAATTTTACTGTCTCACGCTCAATCTCCTCAGCCGTCTGCAGAACTACCGTTGCATACATTTTTGAACGAAGACCTATAAAATGAGTCATAATTCGACCATTATTTTCGTCTTTCATCATCCCCAAAACCTTCTTATTAACTCTAGGTATATTGTAAATATTATTTTCTGAATAGTCGCTGGTATCAAAATATTGATGACAGTCATGCAAAATTATATCATAAACATCTTCATGTTTGATTTCATAAATAAGACTGTCCGTATCTGTATATAGAACTCTACAGTGATTATCAAATCTTTTATTCATATAATTATAATGAAAATCATATAGAGTTGTTTTGGCCAAATCCAAAATACACATTCCCACGTATATTGGCTTGTTGAAGTATACCTCAGACTTGTTCATTTCTATTATTACGAGGTTTTCGTTAATAACAGTTGAAGATTTAAACTCGGGACGGGAGATCAGAGCTTCAGCACCATAACGCCCACCCCATTTAGTCTTTAATTTAACGATGCTATGTTTTCTGATATTTTCCATCGTTTTACCGAACACAGCATTGTTCATAAGTTTAAAAAGATTTTTTTCAAATTCATTTTTTGCGGCTTGTCGTAAATTGGTGTTTAAATCAATATAGGATTTAAGCCAGGGAGATTGGCTAAATGATAACACCCTATGAATTTTAGTTAGTTTGATACCAAGTGCTATGACTTGTTTTAAATTTCGATAATGGATAATATATTCGTTTTTATTATAAAGGGTTGCCAGCAGTTTTTTAGTATTTGATCCGTTTGTTTCCCTATGTTCAGGACAAGGAGGTAAATCCAAAAATGTATTATGCAGTGCTTCAGGTATTTCAAGGTCCACTTCTAAGACATAACCTTCATCAGAATTTTCTGGAACTTGAAGAATGTTTAAATGCAAAATTTCATCTTCTGAAAGCCATTGAAACCCCCCATATGGTAGGTATTGTGACATAGCCCACCCATATTGGTTATTGATATCAAAATACATTAAATAGGAATTCTCTTTATTTGCATCATATGTAGGCATATACTTATTATTTGCTGCACTGTATCGCTTGCAGCATTGACTTAGGCCGCCCCTTATACCTCGTTCAATAAATATTATCATCGCGTAATCGGTAAGTAACTCGAGCTTAACCTGATTCTCCTTATACATTTTGAACATTAAGCATAACCAGGCATATCCAGGCAGAGTATATGACCAGGCTGGGTCAAGACCATAAGTGAGGTGAGATGTTGATCTAAATTGTTCGAATATATCTGCTAATAATAAAATATCCGTTTTAAGATATAAATCGGAATATTCTTGTAAAGTCTTACAGGCAAACCCATTCCATACTTTTTGGGCATGCATATAAGATTCAGCACTTATATGAGAATCCTCAAGACTATTGTAAAAAGCATATTTAGGTGGTAGTTCGAATTCATTCAGTCTATCCCAACTGTCCATGTAATCGTATGGAAAAATACCTTTACGTGTTAATAAATTAAATGTTTCATCAGATAATCGATTAAAATTAGATTTTAGGATTGGATAATCATCTAAATTTGATGCCAATTTATCAAGACCTGACTCAAGAAATCTGAAGCTATCAATAAAGCGAAATTGAACCAAATTATCCTCAATGTATTTCGTAAAAGATATATATTTTTCTTTTGTAACAGGTAAGACGTCAACTCGTCCTTCTACCTCTGCCAAGGCCTTTACTATCATGTGACCATCATAGCAACTAAGATTATGGAACACAACGGGAACAGTGTGAAAATCCTGATAATTTAAATTGCAGCTTTCATGGCTAGGACCTCTATATGTTGAATCGAAGTGATTATGATCACGAACTTTTTTATCGTCAAATGAAAACGGTTTCTCGCAAATATGACATTCTCGTGCTTTATAGAATAGTTTAGTTTGTTCATTGGTTAATTCTACCATAGGTAACGGACATAAAAAAACAGTTTCAAGGTCCTCAGCAAAGTTTTGAAGCTCTTTTATAAACCATTCCATGCAATCCAGCCCAGTATATGAACGATAAAATGAGAGCGAGTCATCATAGGAGCATTTGACGTAATATCCAACGCTATATGGTACGTGTTGTTGACTTTTTTGTGTATTTTTTTGAGAGTTATCTTCTACTGGAATCAATAAGCACTCCGTGTCAGCATAAATTATAAATGCAACCTTTTCTTTATGACTAAATTTATTGAATTCAATTATTTTGTTTTCTTCTTTCGGTAATACAGGAACTGCCAATTTATCTATTTTGGAACAATATTTAATATGTTTTGTCAATTTTTCTTCAGTGAGAAAATAGTGAAGGCAACGATCACATATAAACTTCTGACCGTCTTTCCTACTTAATTGAGACGAAAGTAGTCGTGATAAATTTTTGATCCACGCAAAATGATATCTAACTGGACCTAAATTATCTAAATCACCCTCAGAAATGTAATTATCTTGCAAAAGTAATAAATTTACATGTCTCTCTTTCTTGTCTTTAGTAATGTAATATGGTAGGGTTTTAAAACTTTTTTTACATTTTTGTAATCTATAAACGTTCAAAGACAGATTATTCTGTATTTCAAAACGAGGAATTTGGCCAAGAGTTATAGGAAACTGAATCCCCATTAAATTAAGAACTTTCTTTGGATCGGGATATGATGAAGTCCTCTCAGGATGGCGACCCCAGCTAACTGGATATAAAGCTGACGTAACAGCCCACGCAAAACAAATATCATCAGTATTTTGAACGTTGATACACGCGTGCTTTTTAGCTATTTGTTTTGGAAGAGCGATATAACTTCCAGCACGCAAAGGGTTAAATTTATTTATTCCAACCATTAAGTTGATCACTCTACTCAGGGCCCACCCAGAGTATTTTTCTGCAAAAGAATCCAATTCTGTTAAAATGGGGTGAATAACTTTATCCTTGAACCATTGATCCAGGTCTGTATAATGATAAATAGGTTCATTTGGAGTGTTTATATACTTGTTCTCAGTAAAAGATTCATTCGCCTTACTAATCATAAACTCTCCACACAAAACGGTGTTGACCTTGAGTGCTTCATCTTTTTTAAGCATGTTCTGGATTCTTCGTCTAAAAATTGCTGCACAGTCTTCCAAGAAGGGTTTAACATCCGTATGTTTCATATTAACGATCACACCGGTTCTAATACGAGATTGGAAGGCAGATTGAATGTCTTCCCATTTTACACGATGAGTAGCTGTCTTTTTTCTCTGCAAAAATCCAAATCCAGTTACTTCCTTTGCTTTCAGAATTTCTCCAAAGCTTTTTATTTGACCTAAACACGCTAGTAGTTTATTTTTCTCTCCTACTGTTGATGAGTTTTTCAATGCTCTATTTATTAATTTTGAAGCTTGTGCGCATTGCTTTAGACCTTCCTTGATTGTCTTTCCATCATGTGTGGGTCGATAAACTAAAGTTCTGATGTTTTCCACAAGTTTATTAGTCCAAGACATCTTGAACCTATAATAATAACAATTACTTATCAGAATATTAAGGAGCTGAGGAAATTACACGTCTACACTCTCAGATGAACTAAGTTAGAATGAGCTTTAGCCCCACGATACATTTGTTTTAAGTGAGAATAAGCTCTACCCCGTAATAAGTGTTTCATTAATCTGGGTTGAGAGTAAAATTCAACCAAACGCACCACTGATTTAGGAAGTTAAATAACAAATAATGGCTATTTACATATTATGGTTTAATCAAAAAAATTTTAACCCTTAAAGCAAAAAAAAAAAAAAAGAATGTATATATTTAAAGAAAAAATTAATTTTGATGTATATCACCTACCCTGACATCCATACTCTAAAATATATGTAATGGAACTCTATTACCCATCATAACCCTTTAGGGATGGCTGCTAGATGGTTTCTTTAATAGCCAAGAGGCAACAATTTTCCCTGATCGTGTCTATAAGACATATGGAAAACACTGGAGATACCAAACTCTTTAAAGGTGTCAACCTCTTTTGTAGGGAGGGATTATCGATCACCAGAGTCGGTACGTCTCCCCTCGGAAGGGTACCTGTCGTGTTTCCATGCGGAAAAAAGTCGATCATTCCTTTATATCAAACAAAGAAGCCAAATCGTATATAAAATATTTAAGTTTTAACTCTATTATTTATCGCAACCCTTTCAGGATGATTTAATAAATTTTCTATTTCATTATAAGTAATTACTGATTAAATACAGTATTTTTACCAATTATCAAACAATAGTTGAAAACATTACGTTCCAAGTAAAAAATCTCTTAATTCTTACATATCAGTTTTTAACGTCTTTGCAGTCTGAAACTAAGTAGGTATGTTTTTAAATTTAAACCGCTAATTAAAAAAAAAATATTGGAGGAAAGACACATACGAATTTAGAAAATTATAATTCCCCATCATAACCCTTTAGAGATGGCCGATAGATGATTTCTTTAATAGCCAACAGGCAACAATTTTCCCTGATCGTGTCTATAAGACATATGGAAAACACTGTATATACCAAACTCTTTAAAGGTGTCAACCTCTTTTGTAGGGAGGGATTATCGATCACCAGAGTCGGTACGTCTCCCCTCGGAAGGGTACCTGTCGTGTTTCCATGCGGAAAAAAGTCGATCATTCCTTTATATCAAACAAAGAAGCCAAATCGTATATAAAATATTTAAGTTTTAACTCTATTATTTATCGCAACCCTTTCAGGATGATTTAATAAATTTTCTATTTCATTATAAGTAATTACTGATTAAATACAGTATTTTTACCAATTATCAAACAATAGTTGAAAACATTACGTTCCAAGTAAAAAATCTCTTAATTCTTACATATCAGTTTTTAACGTCTTTGCAGTCTGAAACTAAGTAGGTATGTTTTTAAATTTAAACCGCTAATTAAAAAAAAAATATTGGAGGAAAGACACATACGAATTTAGAAAATTATAATTTCCCATCATAACCCTTTAGAGATGGCCGATAGATGATTTCTTTAATAGCCAACAGGCAACAATTTTCCCTGATCGTGTCTATAAGACATATGGAAAACACTGTATATACCAAACTCTTTAAAGGTGTCAACCTCTTTTGTAGGGAGGGATTATCGATCACCAGAGTCGGTACGTCTCCCCTCGGAAGGGTACCTGTCGTGTTTCCATGCGGAAAAAAGTCGATCATTCCTT
Source organism: Barypeithes pellucidus (assembly GCA_963991005.1). Classification (NCBI taxonomy): domain Eukaryota; kingdom Metazoa; phylum Arthropoda; class Insecta; order Coleoptera; family Curculionidae; genus Barypeithes; species Barypeithes pellucidus. The sequence goes on along the minus strand of OZ022562.1, from coordinate 26,898,974 downwards.
TATATCAAACAAAGAAGCCAAATCGTATATAAAATATTTAAGTTTTAACTCTATTATTTATCGCAACCCTATCAGGATGATTTAATAAATTTTCTATTTCATTATAAGTAATTACTGATTAAATACAGTATTTTTAACAATTATCAAACAATAGTTTAAAAACATTACGTTCCAAGTAAAAAATCTCTTAATTCTTACATATCAGTTTTTAACGTCTTTGCAGTCTGAAACTAAGTAGGTATGTTTTTAAATTTAAACCGCTAATTAAAAAACATTGAAGGAAAGACACATACGAATTTAGAAAATTATAATTTCCCATCATAACCCTTTAGAGATGGCCGATAAATGATTTCTTTAATAGCCAACAGGCAACAATTTTCCCTGATCGTGTCTATAAGACATATGGAAAACACGTATATACCAAACTCTTTAAAGGTGTCAACCTCTTTTGTAGGGAGGGCTTATCGATCACCAGAGTCGGTACGTCTCCCCTCGGAAGGGTACCTGTCGTGTTTCCATGCGGAAAAAAGTCGATCATTCCTTTATATCAAACAAAGAAGCCAAATCGTATATAAAATATTTAAGTTTTAACTCTATTATTTATTAGAATAATACAGACGATTTTTTAATTCAAAGGAACACTGTTCTCACCTTAGGATGCCAAGTCAGAAGCACGAGTTCTTCTTCAGGTCAAGTATTCACGAAAGGATTCCTAGGTAGAAGCAAGAGAGGTGCGCTCGTGAAGAACGGCCGTCTAAGTGTGAGGGTGCCCATTCTTGTCCGCTCCGGATTCCGAGTCGATGACGTCAGCGGGACGTGGGGTGTAGGCTGGTCCGATACTCAAGCGACGGGTTCGATGGTGGCGACGCCAAAAGGGGTAGTACGGAGAGTTTACGTACTACTGAAGGGTGTTTTTCCTGTTAAAACTAGAAAAAAATATATTAGAAGAATAATACCGATGATTTTTGTTTTAATTAAAAGGAACACTGTTCTTACCTTAAGATGCCAAGTCAGAAGCAAGAGTTCTTGTTCAGGTGTAGGATCCACGCAAAGATGCCAAGGCAGAAGCAAGAGAGGTAGCTCGTGAGGAACTGTCGCCTACGGGCGAGGGTGGCCCTTTTTATCTGCTCCGGAGGCCGAATCGGTGACGTCAGCAGGACGTGGGGTCCGATACTCAAGCGACGGATTGGATGGTGGCGACGCCAATAGGGGTAGTACGAGGAGTTTATGTACTAATGAAGTGTGTTGTGTTCAAAGTTCATTTTTTAAAAATAATGCATAAAACGCGATGATCATTTGTTTCCTCGCTTTTGCCATTTTAATCATCGGAAAAAATGGTACTAATTTAACCAGCATCATAGCTCTAATAATGACCGAGTTAGCAAGACAACAAACCTGAACAATCCCGATTTAATTCGAGACACCCTGCGTAGTTCCACAGATGGAGTAGATAATGTATTAGGTTCTTTCCTCATTTCCTACAAAAACTTTGTTAGTTCTTGTAAAAACCGTGGGACAATTGTTATAAGTTGGACCAATTGGCAATAACCATTGAAATTGGCTTATCGATATCAAAATTAAAAAAACCGAAATAGTAGACAAAAGAATTCAGGGTTTTCGCTCTCATGTATGAATTTTCGTAATGCCGGATGGTCTGGCCATCATAATTCCATAACGTATTCGTATACCGGGTGATGCGGCCAGCCAGGATACATGATATCCCACGTAAATTGTGAGATAATTTTTTCAGTCCAACAAAAAATATACTTAAATTTTTTAAAGACTACAATCAGAAAAATATCCTTGTTCAATTTAAAGTGTATTTTCCTAGTAACTAATAAAATGCATTTTTAAAATGTCAAACTAGGAACTATGGATTTCACACTTTCTCTCAAACCAGGAAATAAATGATTAAAAATTTGTCAAAGTCATTTTATGTCAATGTTAATATTAGTTTATGTTATAGATACTATTTCCGCCGCAATACCGTTTAATCATTGTAACGATTTCCTCAACTGACGATTAGAAATATTCAAAGCGAAAATTATTTCAAAAATTAAAAACGTTGACAAGCGTAAACCTAATTATAAAAGTGATTTCATTTTAGCCTGAATTAAAATTAAACGGTATCGTACGTCAGATTTAAGCTAGTTCGAAGACATAATTTTACTATTATCCTAAAACGATATGTGAAAAAAGCTAAAATTTCACAGACTTTTTAATCTCATTATTCTCTTTAAAAAGTCTTAATAAATGGATTCTTTCAAATCAATACGGGGCGAATATTTGATCACATACAAAAATACCCCTAAAATGACCTAAGGGACATGCATTATTGGTATTGATTAAATAATTCTCTTTATTTAGAATGTTCGGAAAATACGTGCAAAACGTTGATGACAGACTACTCACGTCATAATAGATCACAATTTAAATCAGATTAGTTATATCTGAAATTGTTTTATTTAGCTGTTATGTTATAAATTTAGGGTTTGCCCAACTGAAAACGTACGTATTTTAGGGGTTTTCTTGATCACTCTTAATTATATCTTATTTTATCTAAGACATGTACCAACAACCTATTATTATAATAGAAAATTAATACTTTTTATGATAGTGACTCAAGTAAACGGTACACGTTAAAGTGCCCTCCGAAATCGATTTATGGGGTATTAAATCCATTAAAACAATCAAAAAAAATATACTAAATTTTTTAAAGACTACAATCAGAAAAATATCCTTGTTCAATTTAATGTGTATTTTCCTAGTAACTAATAAAATGCATTTTTAAAATGTCAAACTAGGAACTAGGGATTTCACACTTTCTGTCACAAATTTGTCAAAGTCATTTTATGTCAATGTTAATATTATTTTATGTTATAGATACTATTTCCGCCGCAATACCATTTAATCATTGTAACGTTTTCCTCAACTGGCGATTAGAAATATTCAAAGCGAAAATTATTTCAAAAATTAAAAACGTTGACAAGCGTAAACCTAATTATAAAAGTGATTTCATTTTAGCCTGAATTAAAATTAAACGGTATCGTACGCCAGATTTAAGCTAGTTCGAAGACATAATTTTACTATTATCTTAAAAACGGTATGTGAAAAAAGCTAAAATTTGACAGACTTTTTAATCTCATTATTCTCTTTAAAAAGTCTTAATAAATGGATTAATGGGCGAATATTTGATCACATACAAAAATAACCCTAAAATGACCTAAGGGACATGCATTATTGGTATTGATTAAATAATTCTCTTTATTTAGAATGTTCGGAAAATAAGTGCAAAATATTGATTACAGACTACTCACGTCATAATAGACCGCAATTTAGATTAGATTAGTTATATCTGAAATTGTTGTATTTAGATGTTAGGTTAAAAATTTAGGGTTTGCCCAACTGAAAACGTACGTATTTTAGGGGTTTTCTTGATCACTCTTAATTATATCTTATTTTATCTAAGACATGTACCAACAACCTATTATTGTAATAGAAAAATTAATACTTTTTATGATAGTGACTCAAGTAAACGGTACACGTTAAAGTGCCCTCCGAAATCGATTTATGGGGTATTAAATCCATTAAAACAATACAATACAATGGTACAACTTAAGAATAATATGAGGATGTTAGTTCTTAAATGGAGGATTTGCTTTTTAAGTAAAGCTACCACTTTTTTATGTCTCAGCCTCTTATTGCGCGAAAAAGTACAGTAATAAGTATAAGCTAAAAAAGGCATCTTCAATATGAGAATCAGGTTTGGGTTTCCCTATCGACCGACTGGCTATAATCGGTGTGATTATACATACGATTTTAAATAATTGAGAACTTTTTGTGTTAGGTAGTTCTAAGATAAACACCACTGTGTAGTACAAAGTCTCTCTGAAATACGGTCTTGCGTGTCACTATCATCGCGCTACCCTCGCGTTACATCTCGTTGCCATCTCGTTACTGTCGCGTTGCCATCGTGTTACAACGGCGTTACCTTCGCGCTACCACCGCCTCTGTGATTTTACAGTAGTCAATGCACGAAACTAATACATTTTTTTTTTGCATGACATTTGTCACTAGCATGAACTATTTACATAATTCTTTTGTATATCTCCTAAAATGCTCTTTTAATGACTCTTGAGTATGTTATAAGTTCTCAATTACTTATTTTTCCACTGAAGATGGGGGTATGTACCTTCACAAACATGTTAGGTGCCAGATTTGATCGGAATGCTATCCTTAACCACCTAACATGTTTGTGAAGGTACATACCCCCATCTTCAGTGGAAAAATAAGTAATTGAGAACTTATAACATACTCAAGAGTCATTAAAAGAGCATTTTAGGAGATATACAAAAGAATTATGTAAATAGTTCATGCTAGTGACAAATGTCATGCAAAAAAAAAAATGTATGAGTTTCGTGCATTGACTACTGTAAAATCACAGAGGCGGTGGTAGCGCGAAGGTAACGCCGTTGTAACACGATGGCAACGCGACAGTAACGAGATGGCAACGAGATGTAACGCGAGGGTAGCGCGATGATAGTGACACGCAAGACCGTATTTCAGAGAGACTTTGTACTACACAGTGGTGTTTATCTTAGAACTACCTAACACAAAAAGTTCTCAATTATTTAAAATCGTATGTATAATCACACCGATTATAGCCAGTCGGTCGATAGGGAAACCCAAACCTGATTCTCATATTGAAGATGCCTTTTTTAGCTTATACTTATTACTGTACTTTTTCGCGCAATAAGAGGCTGAGACATAAAAAAGTGGTAGCTTTACTTAAAAAGCAAATCCTCCATTTAAGAACTAACATCCTCATATTATTCTTAAGTTGTACCATTGTATTGTATTGTTTTAATGGATTTAATACCCCATAAATCGATTTCGGAGGGCACTTTAACGTGTACCGTTTACTTGAGTCACTATCATAAAAAGTATTAATTTTTCTATTACAATAATAGGTTGTTGGTACATGTCTTAGATAAAATAAGATATAATTAAGAGTGATCAAGAAAACCCCTAAAATACGTACGTTTTCAGTTGGGCAAACCCTAAATTTTTAACCTAACATCTAAATACAACAATTTCAGATATAACTAATCTAATCTAAATTGCGGTCTATTATGACGTGAGTAGTCTGTAATCAATATTTTGCACTTATTTTCCGAACATTCTAAATAAAGAGAATTATTTAATCAATACCAATAATGCATGTCCCTTAGGTCATTTTAGGGTTATTTTTGTATGTGATCAAATATTCGCCCATTAATCCATTTATTAAGACTTTTTAAAGAGAATAATGAGATTAAAAAGTCTGTCAAATTTTAGCTTTTTTCACATACCGTTTTTAAGATAATAGTAAAATTATGTCTTCGAACTAGCTTAAATCTGGCGTACGATACCGTTTAATTTTAATTCAGGCTAAAATGAAATCACTTTTATAATTAGGTTTACGCTTGTCAACGTTTTTAATTTTTGAAATAATTTTCGCTTTGAATATTTCTAATCGCCAGTTGAGGAAAACGTTACAATGATTAAATGGTATTGCGGCGGAAATAGTATCTATAACATAAAATAATATTAACATTGACATAAAATGACTTTGACAAATTTGTGACAGAAAGTGTGAAATCCCTAGTTCCTAGTTTGACATTTTAAAAATGCATTTTATTAGTTACTAGGAAAATACACATTAAATTGAACAAGGATATTTTTCTGATTGTAGTCTTTAAAAAATTTAGTATATTTTTTTTGATTGTTTTAATGGATTTAATACCCCATAAATCGATTTCGGAGGGCACTTTAACGTGTACCGTTTACTTGAGTCACTATCATAAAAAGTATTAATTTTCTATTATAATAATAGGTTGTTGGTACATGTCTTAGATAAAATAAGATATAATTAAGAGTGATCAAGAAAACCCCTAAAATACGTACGTTTTCAGTTGGGCAAACCCTAAATTTATAACATAACAGCTAAATAAAACAATTTCAGATATAACTAATCTGATTTAAATTGTGATCTATTATGACGTGAGTAGTCTGTCATCAACGTTTTGCACGTATTTTCCGAACATTCTAAATAAAGAGAATTATTTAATCAATACCAATAATGCATGTCCCTTAGGTCATTTTAGGGGTATTTTTGTATGTGATCAAATATTCGCCCCGTATTGATTTGAAAGAATCCATTTATTAAGACTTTTTAAAGAGAATAATGAGATTAAAAAGTCTGTGAAATTTTAGCTTTTTTCACATATCGTTTTAGGATAATAGTAAAATTATGTCTTCGAACTAGCTTAAATCTGACGTACGATACCGTTTAATTTTAATTCAGGCTAAAATGAAATCACTTTTATAATTAGGTTTACGCTTGTCAACGTTTTTAATTTTTGAAATAATTTTCGCTTTGAATATTTCTAATCGTCAGTTGAGGAAATCGTTACAATGATTAAACGGTATTGCGGCGGAAATAGTATCTATAACATAAACTAATATTAACATTGACATAAAATGACTTTGACAAATTTTTAATCATTTATTTCCTGGTTTGAGAGAAAGTGTGAAATCCATAGTTCCTAGTTTGACATTTTAAAAATGCATTTTATTAGTTACTAGGAAAATACACTTTAAATTGAACAAGGATATTTTTCTGATTGTAGTCTTTAAAAAATTTAAGTATATTTTTTGTTGGACTGAAAAAATTATCTCACAATTTACGTGGGATATCATGTATCCTGGCTGGCCGCATCACCCGGTATACGAATACGTTATGGAATTATGATGGCCAGACCATCCGGCATTACGAAAATTCATACATGAGAGCGAAAACCCTGAATTCTTTTGTCTACTATTTCGGTTTTTTTAATTTTGATATCGATAAGCCAATTTCAATGGTTATTGCCAATTGGTCCAACTTATAACAATTGTCCCACGGTTTTTACAAGAACTAACAAAGTTTTTGTAGGAAATGAGGAAAGAACCTAATACATTATCTACTCCATCTGTGGAACTACGCAGGGTGTCTCGAATTAAATCGGGATTGTTCAGGTTTGTTGTCTTGCTAACTCGGTCATTATTAGAGCTATGATGCTGGTTAAATTAGTACCATTTTTTCCGATGATTAAAATGGCAAAAGCGAGGAAACAAATGATCATCGCGTTTTATGCATTATTTTTAAAAAATGAACTTTGAACACAACACACTTCATTAGTACATAAACTCCTCGTACTACCCCTATTGGCGTCGCCACCATCCAATCCGTCGCTTGAGTATCGGACCCCACGTCCTGCTGACGTCACCGATTCGGCCTCCGGAGCAGATAAAAAGGGCCACCCTCGCCCGTAGGCGACAGTTCCTCACGAGCTACCTCTCTTGCTTCTGCCTTGGCATCTTTGCGTGGATCCTACACCTGAACAAGAACTCTTGCTTCTGACTTGGCATCTTAAGGTAAGAACAGTGTTCCTTTTAATTAAAACAAAAATCATCGGTATTATTCTTCTAATATATTTTTTTCTAGTTTTAACAGGAAAAACACCCTTCAGTAGTACGTAAACTCTCCGTACTACCCCTTTTGGCGTCGCCACCATCGAACCCGTCGCTTGAGTATCGGACCAGCCTACACCCCACGTCCCGCTGACGTCATCGACTCGGAATCCGGAGCGGACAAGAAGGGGCACCCTCACACTTAGACGGCCGTTCTTCACGAGCGCACCTCTCTTGCTTCTACCTAGGAATCCTTTCGTGAATACTTGACCTGAAGAAGAACTCGTGCTTCTGACTTGGCATCCTAAGGTGAGAACAGTGTTCCTTTGAATTAAAAAATCGTCTGTATTATTCTAATAAATAATAGAGTTAAAACTTAAATATTTTATATACGATTTGGCTTCTTTGTTTGATATAAAGGAATGATCGACTTTTTTCCGCATGGAAACACGACAGGTACCCTTCCGAGGGGAGACGTACCGACTCTGGTGATCGATAAGCCCTCCCTACAAAAGAGGTTGACACCTTTAAAGAGTTTGGTATATACGTGTTTTCCATATGTCTTATAGACACGATCAGGGAAAATTGTTGCCTGTTGGCTATTAAAGAAATCATTTATCGGCCATCTCTAAAGGGTTATGATGGGAAATTATAATTTTCTAAATTCGTATGTGTCTTTCCTTCAATGTTTTTTAATTAGCGGTTTAAATTTAAAAACATACCTACTTAGTTTCAGACTGCAAAGACGTTAAAAACTGATATGTAAGAATTAAGAGATTTTTTACTTGGAACGTAATGTTTTTAAACTATTGTTTGATAATTGTTAAAAATACTGTATTTAATCAGTAATTACTTATAATGAAATAGAAAATTTATTAAATCATCCTGATAGGGTTGCGATAAATAATAGAGTTAAAACTTAAATATTTTATATACGATTTGGCTTCTTTGTTTGATATAAAGGAATGATCGACTTTTTTCCGCATGGAAACACGACAGGTACCCTTCCGAGGGGAGACGTACCGACTCTGGTGATCGATAATCCCTCCCTACAAAAGAGGTTGACACCTTTAAAGAGTTTGGTATATACAGTGTTTTCCATATGTCTTATAGACACGATCAGGGAAAATTGTTGCCTGTTGGCTATTAAAGAAATCATCTATCGGCCATCTCTAAAGGGTTATGATGGGAAATTATAATTTTCTAAATTCGTATGTGTCTTTCCTCCAATATTTTTTTTTTAATTAGCGGTTTAAATTTAAAAACATACCTACTTAGTTTCAGACTGCAAAGACGTTAAAAACTGATATGTAAGAATTAAGAGATTTTTTACTTGGAACGTAATGTTTTCAACTATTGTTTGATAATTGGTAAAAATACTGTATTTAATCAGTAATTACTTATAATGAAATAGAAAATTTATTAAATCATCCTGAAAGGGTTGCGATAAATAATAGAGTTAAAACTTAAATATTTTATATACGATTTGGCTTCTTTGTTTGATATAAAGGAATGATCGACTTTTTTCCGCATGGAAACACGACAGGTACCCTTCCGAGGGGAGACGTACCGACTCTGGTGATCGATAATCCCTCCCTACAAAAGAGGTTGACACCTTTAAAGAGTTTGGTATATACAGTGTTTTCCATATGTCTTATAGACACGATCAGGGAAAATTGTTGCCTGTTGGCTATTAAAGAAATCATCTATCGGCCATCTCTAAAGGGTTATGATGGGGAATTATAATTTTCTAAATTCGTATGTGTCTTTCCTCCAATATTTTTTTTTTAATTAGCGGTTTAAATTTAAAAACATACCTACTTAGTTTCAGACTGCAAAGACGTTAAAAACTGATATGTAAGAATTAAGAGATTTTTTACTTGGAACGTAATGTTTTCAACTATTGTTTGATAATTGGTAAAAATACTGTATTTAATCAGTAATTACTTATAATGAAATAGAAAATTTATTAAATCATCCTGAAAGGGTTGCGATAAATAATAGAGTTAAAACTTAAATATTTTATATACGATTTGGCTTCTTTGTTTGATATAAAGGAATGATCGACTTTTTTCCGCATGGAAACACGACAGGTACCCTTCCGAGGGGAGACGTACCGACTCTGGTGATCGATAATCCCTCCCTACAAAAGAGGTTGACACCTTTAAAGAGTTTGGTATCTCCAGTGTTTTCCATATGTCTTATAGACACGATCAGGGAAAATTGTTGCCTCTTGGCTATTAAAGAAACCATCTAGCAGCCATCCCTAAAGGGTTATGATGGGTAATAGAGTTCCATTACATATATTTTAGAGTATGGATGTCAGGGTAGGTGATATACATCAAAATTAATTTTTTCTTTAAATATATACATTCTTTTTTTTTTTTTTTGCTTTAAGGGTTAAAATTTTTTTGATTAAACCATAATATGTAAATAGCCATTATTTGTTATTTAACTTCCTAAATCAGTGGTGCGTTTGGTTGAATTTTACTCTCAACCCAGATTAATGAAACACTTATTACGGGGTAGAGCTTATTCTCACTTAAAACAAATGTATCGTGGGGCTAAAGCTCATTCTAACTTAGTTCATCTGAGAGTGTAGACGTGTAATTTCCTCAGCTCCTTAATATTCTGATAAGTAATTGTTATTATTATAGGTTCAAGATGTCTTGGACTAATAAACTTGTGGAAAACATCAGAACTTTAGTTTATCGACCCACACATGATGGAAAGACAATCAAGGAAGGTCTAAAGCAATGCGCACAAGCTTCAAAATTAATAAATAGAGCATTGAAAAACTCATCAACAGTAGGAGAGAAAAATAAACTACTAGCGTGTTTAGGTCAAATAAAAAGCTTTGGAGAAATTCTGAAAGCAAAGGAAGTAACTGGATTTGGATTTTTGCAGAGAAAAAAGACAGCTACTCATCGTGTAAAATGGGAAGACATTCAATCTGCCTTCCAATCTCGTATTAGAACCGGTGTGATCGTTAATATGAAACATACGGATGTTAAACCCTTCTTGGAAGACTGTGCAGCAATTTTTAGACGAAGAATCCAGAACATGCTTAAAAAAGATGAAGCACTCAAGGTCAACACCGTTTTGTGTGGAGAGTTTATGATTAGTAAGGCGAATGAATCTTTTACTGAGAACAAGTATATAAACACTCCAAATGAACCTATTTATCATTATACAGACCTGGATCAATGGTTCAAGGATAAAGTTATTCACCCCATTTTAACAGAATTGGATTCTTTTGCAGAAAAATACTCTGGGTGGGCCCTGAGTAGAGTGATCAACTTAATGGTTGGAATAAATAAATTTAACCCTTTGCGTGCTGGAAGTTATATCGCTCTTCCAAAACAAATAGCTAAAAAGCACGCGTGTATCAACGTTCAAAATACTGATGATATTTGTTTTGCGTGGGCTGTTACGTCAGCTTTATATCCAGTTAGCTGGGGTCGCCATCCTGAGAGGACTTCATCATATCCCGATCCAAAGAAAGTTCTTAATTTAATGGGGATTCAGTTTCCTATAACTCTTGGCCAAATTCCTCGTTTTGAAATACAGAATAATCTGTCTTTGAACGTTTATAGATTACAAAAATGTAAAAAAAGTTTTAAAACCCTACCATATTACATTACTAAAGACAAGAAAGAGAGACATGTAAATTTATTACTTTTGCAAGATAATTACATTTCTGAGGGTGATTTAGATAATTTAGGTCCAGTTAGATATCATTTTGCGTGGATCAAAAATTTATCACGACTACTTTCGTCTCAATTAAGTAGGAAAGACGGTCAGAAGTTTATATGTGATCGTTGCCTTCACTATTTTCTCACTGAAGAAAAATTGACAAAACATATTAAATATTGTTCCAAAATAGATAAATTGGCAGTTCCTGTATTACCGAAAGAAGAAAACAAAATAATTGAATTCAATAAATTTAGTCATAAAGAAAAGGTTGCATTTATAATTTATGCTGACACGGAGTGCTTATTGATTCCAGTAGAAGATAACTCTCAAAAAAATACACAAAAAAGTCAACAACACGTACCATATAGCGTTGGATATTACGTCAAATGCTCCTATGATGACTCGCTCTCATTTTATCGTTCATATACTGGGCTGGATTGCATGGAATGGTTTATAAAAGAGCTTCAAAACTTTGCTGAGGACCTTGAAACTGTTTTTTTATGTCCGTTACCTATGGTAGAATTAACCAATGAACAAACTAAACTATTCTATAAAGCACGAGAATGTCATATTTGCGAGAAACCGTTTTCATTTGACGATAAAAAAGTTCGTGATCATAATCACTTCGATTCAACATATAGAGGTCCTAGCCATGAAAGCTGCAATTTAAATTATCAGGATTTTCACACTGTTCCCGTTGTGTTCCATAATCTTAGTTGCTATGATGGTCACATGATAGTAAAGGCCTTGGCAGAGGTAGAAGGACGAGTTGACGTCTTACCTGTTACAAAAGAAAAATATATATCTTTTACGAAATACATTGAGGATAATTTGGTTCAATTTCGCTTTATTGATAGCTTCAGATTTCTTGAGTCAGGTCTTGATAAATTGGCATCAAATTTAGATGATTATCCAATCCTAAAATCTAATTTTAATCGATTATCTGATGAAACATTTAATTTATTAACACGTAAAGGTATTTTTCCATACGATTACATGGACAGTTGGGATAGACTGAATGAATTCGAACTACCACCTAAATATGCTTTTTACAATAGTCTTGAGGATTCTCATATAAGTGCTGAATCTTATATGCATGCCCAAAAAGTATGGAATGGGTTTGCCTGTAAGACTTTACAAGAATATTCCGATTTATATCTTAAAACGGATATTTTATTATTAGCAGATATATTCGAACAATTTAGATCAACATCTCACCTCACTTATGGTCTTGACCCAGCCTGGTCATATACTCTGCCTGGATATGCCTGGTTATGCTTAATGTTCAAAATGTATAAGGAGAATCAGGTTAAGCTCGAGTTACTTACCGATTACGCGATGATAATATTTATTGAACGAGGTATAAGGGGCGGCCTAAGTCAATGCTGCAAGCGATACAGTGCAGCAAATAATAAGTATATGCCTACATATGATGCAAATAAAGAGAATTCCTATTTAATGTATTTTGATATCAATAACCAATATGGGTGGGCTATGTCACAATACCTACCATATGGGGGGTTTCAATGGCTTTCAGAAGATGAAATTTTGCATTTAAACATTCTTCAAGTTCCAGAAAATTCTGATGAAGGTTATGTCTTAGAAGTGGACCTTGAAATACCTGAAGCACTGCATAATACATTTTTGGATTTACCTCCTTGTCCTGAACATAGGGAAACAAACGGATCAAATACTAAAAAACTGCTGGCAACCCTTTATAATAAAAACGAATATATTATCCATTATCGAAATTTAAAACAAGTCATAGCACTTGGTATCAAACTAACTAAAATTCATAGGGTGTTATCATTTAGCCAATCTCCCTGGCTTAAATCCTATATTGATTTAAACACCAATTTACGACAAGCCGCAAAAAATGAATTTGAAAAAAATCTTTTTAAACTTATGAACAATGCTGTGTTCGGTAAAACGATGGAAAATATCAGAAAACATAGCATCGTTAAATTAAAGACTAAATGGGGTGGGCGTTATGGTGCTGAAGCTCTGATCTCCCGTCCCGAGTTTAAATCTTCAACTGTTATTAACGAAAACCTCGTAATAATAGAAATGAACAAGTCTGAGGTATACTTCAACAAGCCAATATACGTGGGAATGTGTATTTTGGATTTGGCCAAAACAACTCTATATGATTTTCATTATAATTATATGAATAAAAGATTTGATAATCACTGTAGAGTTCTATATACAGATACGGACAGTCTTATTTATGAAATCAAACATGAAGATGTTTATGATATAATTTTGCATGACTGTCATCAATATTTTGATACCAGCGACTATTCAGAAAATAATATTTACAATATACCTAGAGTTAATAAGAAGGTTTTGGGGATGATGAAAGACGAAAATAATGGTCGAATTATGACTCATTTTATAGGTCTTCGTTCAAAAATGTATGCAACGGTAGTTCTGCAGACGGCTGAGGAGATTGAGCGTGAGACAGTAAAATTAGAAGACAGTGAAAAAGAGAGGGCTGAAATTGAAAGGGTATTATCGAACTTTGGCGTAACAAAAAAGATTAAAGGAGTCAAGAAATCAGTTATAAAGAATAAAATTACCTTTGATGATTATGTTCAGTGTTTGGAAACATTTACCGAGAAGCAAATATCTCAAACATTGATTCGATCAGAACGGCACGAGCTCCATACAATTCGACAAGTAAAGGTTGGTCTAAGTCCGTATGATGATAAGAGAAGGTTATGCAAAACTTCGTATGATACTTTACCTTGGGGACATCACAGTATTATGGAAGAATAAAATCGAGATATGTATTGTCATAATAAAGTATAGTTTTCTATATGTTTGTAAATAAAATTTAGTCTGTAAAATACGTCTGCTTCTAAAATAAAGAAAAAGAAATAAAGAATAAAATTGTGTTTTTTTTTTAAATTATAGTCTTTATTAGGTACATCTAAGGAACCCCCCCGTTCTTCTCATTCTAAGCGTCGCGACGATAGGCGTCGGTAAGAAAAAAAACGCAAATCGAACCCTAAATTTCCTTATGGGAAAATACCTGTAAAAATGATGATATTGCTCTCCATTCATCTCCATACTTCCCACATTCTTCTCATTCTGGGCGTCGCGACGCTAAGCGTCGGTAGATTTAAAATGCAGATCGAACCTTAAATTTCCTTATGGGAAAATACATGTAAAAATGACGATATTTGCTCTCCATTCATCTCCACACTCCTCACGGTCTTCTCATTCTGGGCGTCGCGATGCTGGGCGTCGGTAAAGAAAAAATGCAGATCGAACCTTAAATTTTCCCATAAGAAATAACATGTAAAAGTGGTGGTTTTTGGCCCTGAACTGTCCTAGCTTATCTACTGAGGTGCTATATACATGAAAACCGTATTAGAGTCGGCAATTTTTGTCTCTTGCGCAGGCAATGGCAATTATAATTATTGCACGTATTCATGCGCACTAACCCGTTCTCGATCAGCTGGTCCAATACTGCTCGCATTGCCGGAGCAATGCGAGAATGGAATCCGTATTACAGTCGGCAATTCTAGTCTTCTGGTAATTAAAATTGAACGGACTCATGCGCAGTACACCGTTCTCGACCAGCTGTCTCGCATTGCCTGAAATGGGGCAGGCGCCATTTTAATTATTGTCATTGCCGGTGCAAGTCTGGGTAGAGATGATTTTGTTATTTTGTTATTTTTAAATGTTTATTAGTTGGTCGAAGCACCTATGAACAGCTAATAGCTCTTTAAACTAACTGGTACTTAAATTAACAGTTCACATTCTTTATTAAGCATATAAACTGGTAATTCGTAGCAACTTTTTTGAACTGCCCTTTGTAAGTAGCAGTAGCTGCTTTAACTGCTAATCAAAGCCAACAGGTTTGCCCATTTCTAATTCTGGGGGTATTTTAGGGATTTCTACACTACCAACTGCTGTCCTGACTGTTGGCAATGCGCCAGCTGATCGAGAACAGTTTACTGCGCATGAATTCGTGCAATTATAATTGCCATCGCACCGGAAATTTTTATTGCCGACTCTAATACGGCTTTAATTTCCCGATGAATTAAAAACATGTAAAAATATACAGGGTTTCTGATTAAAAAAAAAATTAAAGTTTCAACGCGTCTCCTTTTTGGTATACCCTGTCTAGTCTAATATAATTTGAGAAGATGCGAACAAACACTTAGAAATTGTCCTGAAAAAAGTTTATCGCTATCTTGAAATGGTACACTAGTGCAGGAGATATTGAGCTTTGTCGCACTAACTGACCACCCCGTATACTTAAACTATAATACCATAGCACACAAGTTATGAAAGCGGCAACATTGCAGAACCAACGCCTCGCTACTGTTTCTGTTTAACCAGATTTTCCTTATTTAGAAATTCGGAGCGAGATAATGATTTTATTTCAGGTCATGTCCTTGATAGATTGATTGATTAATTTTTCACCTAATTAAGACCTGTTTTGTTTTTCAGGCCACTTCGCCCAGCCGCTGTTTTAACGATTATCCATTATTTCCTTGTCCGCTTTGTCATAATAACAATAAAATTATATTCATCGTTTAGCTTATAGCAGGGATGGATGAAGAGGAAATTCAAAAGCGAAGTCTTCAAATATCTGCGATAATCAATACCTCAATGCGTTTATTTGTCTGGATATTTCAATTTTGGATAATAATATGCTACATTTCAGACTTAATTATTATACTATACATTTTAACAAGCGCGGATCCAGAACGTCGTTTTGGGCTGTGACGGTTTAAGGTCGAGTCACAAACATCAGTGACGTCACGGTGACGTGACGGCGCATGATTTTACCGGCGAGATAGGAATTATTCTTGTAGGTATTTGTACGGGCACGGGCCAATTTATAGTTATTCACACCTGGCCGTCGCGCGAGCGTGGCAGTGCAAATGGTGCTGCGACCGACACCGTAACGTGCTAGTAAGGTTCGACGATATTTTTCAATTTTTACAGCCGTTCGGGGTGTCCATTTTTCGATGGTTTTACGGGGAACGTCATTAGTAAAAATTTTTGCAATACTATGCGGCTTTCGCAGCACTATGCTCTTTTAAAAAAAAAATGCCACATGAATTTTTCTAGGTCTCCTAGTTTTTGAGAATTTTACATTTTGGGACACCCCCATATTTCGGCTACCCTGTACCTTATCAAAGAGAAGTAAAATGTTTGTAGTTTTTTACTTAGACTCCAGTGACGTACTCTGATTTTTTTTACATTAAATTATTCTCAACAAAAAATAAGAACTATTTTATTATCTTTCCCAAAATGTTCTCTATTATGCCTTAGACATATTTCACACTTAGTTATTATTTATTATTTTAATAATATTTGTTTCCATTAAATCAAAAGCATATTTATTTCACCAATCTCGCGATTTTCCTTATGGTATACTTTAGGCGAAAGAAAATGAACCTTGATCATTTTATTTTATCCTTGGAAAAATTATTTTATCCGGCTGTGGTCTTTCGAGTAGGGGTGTCAATCAGATATAGAGTATATCATGCCAGGATCCCGGGTTTAATCCCAAAAAAATTAATATGAAAGGTGTGCTTACTTATACACTAAATAGAAATCTTACCGACTGTTATTTGTTAATAAAATGAAAAAAAAACATTAAATATATCTAAAAATACTTGTCTCTGTTCTATTTCTACACTGAAACCCTGAAAATGACGAATTAAAAAACTTTAATTTAATCCCTTAAAAGCAATTGTTGTTGAATTTTTTTAAAAAATTATTTTAAGAGTATATAAACCACGTGACCAAAGTGTCTTTTAGTCCCTAGGTTTTTTAATGCACTAGTAAAAGACCGGAAAAAATGGTTTGATGTTAATTAATTCCCTTTTTTAATGATTTTTAGTGAAAATCGGCGCTTAAAAATTACATTGCTTTGTAAATTGTATAATATTTGAATTAGGGGCTCGAAACATGTTGCCAAGGCCAAGACGCCAAGATAGGAATCTTTTATTGAAATATAATTTACAAAAAAATTGTTAGCTTTAAAATAAATATATATTGGGAAACTGATATGCTAAACTTTCTTATTGCAAAAAAATAGTAACTAATTTTCCTTGACAATTTTTTAACATTGAATGTTACGTATATACGTTAACGAACAATAAAATAGCCCTATTTAAGAAATAAAAGGTCTATGCTTGTCAGGTGTTAATAATATCAAATACCAATGTATTGAAAAATTATTATTTTTCCAGACCACCCGATGATACCTTATACAATAAGGGCGTATTTAGTCTACACAGTAGCACTTTAAAATACCATTTCAGATTGAATGGTACTACCAAGACACTGACACTTTTTATTTCTTAAATAGCTTTCTTAAATTTGATTTAATCAAATAACGTCTGTTCAGGTTGTGTGGGACTGCTAGGAGATGGCGCTGCGCGCTGTATTTTCTCGACTACCGTTGATAATACAGCGTTAAGTTAGAGTCCTCTCTGATGATAGGTATGTACACCTATCCTGTACTGACGAGAACAAATGAGTTCGAAACCGGTCTGCAGGTGGTTGCATCCTATCAATGGAGAGGGGTTCCTTTTCTTGGTAGTACCATTCAATCTGAAATAGTATTTTAAAGTGCTACTGTGTAGACAAAATACGCCCTTATTGCATAAGGATCATCGGGTGGTCTGGAAAATGATAATTTTCCATACATTGGCATGTAATAAAATACCTTTATTATTAAAATCTTGACCGTTGAATAATCTGCTTTCTCTCTGGTATTATTCAAGTTTGTAGCTTCTTGGCAATTTTTGCTGATTGCATTTTATCCACACCACTCGACTGATGTCTCGAGGCTTTGTAAAAAATATGATTTTCGAAATTAATAAACAATAAAATTTTCTCCATAAAAATCGGTTGCAAATTTCGAGCTGCGCATATTCGGTTGTGGAATACTTGGAATACTGGTTGCTACTTTTTGTCTGTGTGAATGGGTACAAATGCCAAACCTTCAACTCTCAAATCTGAGAATTGACTTCTTAACTTAAACTACAAAAATTCTTGCTCATTTCTGGTTTGTTTAGAGCTAGTTTTTGTTCTGCGAATGAACCCATGTATCTGATCGAATAATGTCTGCCAGTTCGATAGATTTTAAATCACAGTTTCTAAAATAAATATCACTTGGTAAAGGAAATTCATCCATTGTCAAATCGGTATATGATACATTGATAACATTGTCCTTATTTGTTCCTATTATAGGCGTAACTAGAGGGGGCCAGGTGGGCCGTGCCCACCCCAGTTTGCTCTGGTGCCCACCCCAGTGTTTCCGAAGTTCGAAGCCATACATACGTCATAGTGACACTTGCCATTAAAATCCTACTAGACCAGGGGCCAGGCCCCCCCCTACAAAATCATTCTAGTTACGACAATGGTTCCTATATCGAAATAATCAAAAGAGGTTTAACATTTCTGTACAAAATGCAAATAGTCGTGAAACATGTATCAGATAAGACAGTAATTCCAACTTTTAAGCTTTTATACCCTTTTATTTAGGTAGTTAAAAACTAAGATACCATTTGTGATAAAAGTATTATAAAGTATTATAATACTGTTCATGTGCGTGTCTATACGGATTTCTATACTGCATGCCTTATTTGCCTTGGCCGATGAATAAGATTAAAATAAGATTTGCATTTGTTTCACTTACGAATAAATATAGACGTAACTTTAATCCGAGAATTTACTGGCATTTTACTTTAACTTTGATAGTTTTTGCTTAAATGCGTTCAAATAGGATCAGACAAATTACCATTTTTCATTCTAACATAGGGGAGACCGAGGAGGGTTGTGACAATTTTTACTTAAAATAACATATCTCAGTAAACAAACATAACACCATTATGAATTGTATGCCGCTATGTAGCTCAATCCTTGCTCTTTTAAAAACAGTCATCAAAGTCAATAAAAGTTATAAGGTTTCTGAGAAAATTTACGAAAATTGAAACTACTCCCTTTGGTACCAAGGTAAGTTGTGATAGCTGTGTATCTAGACTTATTTTATTAGATAAAATTACTTTTATATGAATTATAAACAAACACACGTTTTCTTGCATAAAATTACTTTAATTATCCTTTGACATAATTATAGGAACTACAATAACATGAAACATTAACAAAACAGTAAATCTTTTATAAGTAACTATGGCATCATTATATCAAACTTAGGTTGTAAGAATTGACCAAAGCAAACGAACAGGAACAGAAATAAATAGAACAAAAAACATTGCAAAAAGTGTGTAAAATAAGCTAACCAGAAAATAACAGCGTGTCACAACTCTCCTAGGTGTAAAAAATCGCGATCTGGTCAGAATAAAAATTGATAATTTCGAAACAAGATGCAAACACAGCAAGATCATGATATAAATACAATCAAAAATTTTATAAAAAATTTACTTTTCGGTTGTTTTTTCATGCAGACGTCGTAATCACGCAACCGCTTGTCGTGGGCCATTGGCGCGTACTGTGTCAAGTAGCGGGTCTATAAACAAACAATCGTGCGCTGTTGTCAGCTCGCTAACGGCCATAGACTCCGAGAAATCGTCTTTGTCACAACTCTACTCTGTCACAAATCTCTTCAGTCTCCCCTACTTACCCTGTGCACGCCCCGGTATAAGAAGCTAAATTTCATTTAAAAAGTTCCCAATTTCCATGAACATTTATACTGATTTAATCTGATGAATGACCCACCGCACATCGCCTACTCTGATGCATAAAAGTAATGGAATTATTTACTTCGCCTAAGCGAGGCTATGGGCTAGCCGAGGTGCGGTGCGAAGTGCGATGCACCTTCGTGGCCACACAACACACTTAGTGCGTTTCAGCCGCTGCGATTTGGATGCAAGACAACAACACGTAGTTTTAAATATGATCGTCCAAACATGCGTCTAAAACGCAGCCACCGGATGCAGACGTAACTTGCTGCGGTCGAAACGCACTTCGCTCGACCGCAGTGCCATGATAAACGCATTCAGTTAACTCAGAGCGTTCACACAGTTTGACTATTTTGGTGCGGTTTTACGGTGATTGACACGGACAAATTTATTCAATATGTACAAAATCATTCATCAATATGGAAAAAAGCTTCGAAAGTTGAAATGTAATACTACTGCTTATTAGAACATGCGGACAAACCGCAGCGTTTGAATTGCTGCGTCTAAAACGCAGTGTATGGTTCAGCACTTATTAGTCGTAGAATTAAATAAGTGTAGTGCGACGTGTATAGCAACGATATTGATAGAAAATTATCTTTTGCGGGTGGTAGGATATTCATTAAGATTTTTATTTTATTTTATTCCAGACAATAGAATTCTGAAATGGACCGACAATAGGATGTACATATATTTCAGGCATCGTCCTAAATAAATATATAATTATATATAATATACAATGAAACCTCTCATAACGGCCACCTCTAATAAGCGGGTATCTCTATTAAGCGGACATTTTTTCATAGTCCGGAACTACGACAGGCTGCTTTCATACGAAGAGTGCGAAAACTCTCCTTTAAACGGACAACATTTTTTTAAAAGTATTTGGGAGACGAATGAGTACGGTGGAAAAACTCTCTGAAGACAGACCGGCAACCAATCACGTATGCGTGGCAGCGCGAAAGGACTTCGCCGAATGAAAGTATGTGTGATTCCCCGATAGCCGTCCGCCGTTTATTTGTGAGTTGTAAGGTTAAAATTCTAAACAATGGCACAAAAATGTCGGGTTTTGAGTCTGAAAGAGAATATTGATATTGTGGAAGTTTGATAACAATGACTTAGGCGAGTTCATTAATATTGATAGCAATGTGCTATTAGAAGATGATAGTGACCCCATTCCTACCGATTATGTAGTCCAAACTGAAACCACATCACTATCTGACGACTCTGATGAAGAAGTTGAATGCAGTAATCAAACAAATGTCATCAATTATCAACAAGCCATTAGTATGGTAATGGAATTATAAGAGTATGCAAAGAATAGAGGTGACTCTATAGTAATGGAATTGTTATCAGAGTTGGAATTACATTTTCTAGATTGCAAGTATAAAACGCAAACACGTCAAACTACGTTATTAGATTTTTTTAGTACTACATCCCAACTAAAACTAGTGTATTTTTGTTATGTTATGTTTACTTGTACATACATATACATAGTAATAATTTTGCATTTACATATTACCTAATAACAAATTTCCCATGGGCGTACACATTTAGATGGTCCCGTAGGTGTCCGCCTAAGGGAGGTTTCACTGTATAATATATATAATTTTTAAAAATAATACAAAACGTTATACGGAAAAAAGGTCATAGTATATCCGGTACCTGATCAAGGAGGCGCGGGATTCTCCGAAGAATCCGTATACTCGTAGGTAATTCCCCGGTTTCTCGTGTTGAGCTATGTCAGGCTTACAAATGTTTAGTTAGTTATTAGGTGTTCTATTATAGAGTTATATAAGGTTGTTCAATAAATTAATAAAACGTACAATGACAAGAAAATATTTATAAAAGCTCCATCTACCCCCAGAACCTATTTTAAGATGGGAAACTTGGTTCAATGGTGCCATGTACTAAGCCGATGAATTTAGAGAATTTAGAAGCTCGATACAATCTGAATGTACAGGAAGGAAATCAATCAGGAAGTTTTAGAAATACCCGAATTTGCATACAATTTGGCTTTCATTAAAAGCTATTTTAAACTTAAAGTCAGAGTATTCAAATTTTAACAAATAACCTTCTGAATATCGTTAAATTTAGATATTTCTCCCATATATAGTAAGAAAATAGAATTTTTATTAAAGCCAGTTCTTAACTTATTAAAAATTCATATTGAAGACGTGTACATCGATCGATTACAACATAGAGGACAATATAAAAAAAACAGAATGTAGGTTAAATTCGCCCCGAAATTTCGGCAACGTCGCACATTTAATAACGCACTTCTTCCATTATTTGACACACAACGTAATGGTTGGCTGAGGCGTAATTCTCTCGACAGAGTATCGACCTGGTGAAATCAATACTGGCACCGACATAGTGGAAGTTGCGGTCGGACAGCGGTAAACTTATCTGGGTTTTGGGATACAAAGGAGAACAGATGTTGTCGCGGGAAAGTTCTCTCATTGATAAAATGGCGCCTGTATGGATTTGGCTGTGGGTACCTCCTTATTATTATAATTAGTTGGCTTATTTAAATGTGCCATACCCCTGGTCAGGAAGAAGGAGGTCAATCTGATAAGCTTTGAGCAAACATAAAATCTTGTATCTTAGGGCCGATATTTGAGAGTTACCTCAAGTTAGACCTTAGCTAAGGGAGCCTTGGCCTTGTGACGCCATACAAGAACTATGTTTTAAATTAATTTGAGGGTCAATTGACGCGTTAAGTCGAAGATTATCACATTCTTAAAGGTCTATTCCTATAGATGAGAGTTAAAAATATAGTGTGAAACTTGTGTTAAGGATGACTAGTGTCATTCTGTACCTTAAGGTGACTTTAAAATATCGGTCCTTAGATCCCCACATTTGATATAGGTATAGTTGTGTTTAAAATATTTCATTGACTTTTACTGCAGTAAATCAACACATTAATACTCATTGTGTGTACCCCTAAATCTTTAAGCTACAATAAATGAGTACAGGATCGACTTGAGAATATAGCTATCTACATATTGTTTTATTTTGAAAAAACCCAAATGAAAATAAAGATCAATTACAATAATTTTTTGAGATATAGTAAGTATAATAAAAATAAAAATGAATAAAATAGTGAAATACAAATTATTCTCAATAAAAATTAAGTTTTTATATACAGGGTCATTCACGGTGCGTGGCCTATTAAAAGATCTCGGCAACTAAGAAAGAAATTTGTTTGAAATATTGTTACTAGGTATAAAAGATTACGATCTTTTTAATGACGTGTCTGCAGTGGCGGTTCTTCCACAGGAGCACATGCGCACGTGCACCCCCAAACCGAATAAAAACATATTAATTTATATTCATTGAATATTATTTATCGTATAAAGTCCGACCCTCCCTAATATTTTATCGTACCCTCAACCAAACTATATATTATAGGCTCTCGATCCGGCAATCGTACCTCGGTCGAGATTAATGTCGATTATGACGAGACTTGCTCGCATGTGCGATTAAGTAGGCGGGGCATAATGCAGTTTCTCTGTAGTAACAGGTGGCGGGAGACAGCGTGCATCTAGTTAGAAATTCGAGCGTGTATGTTTTAATATTTGAATATTATTTATTTATTAAGTTAAAATGAATATTTTTTTTTTGTTCTTGAAGTAGTCCATCTCAATCCTTTCTTTACCTCCTTAAAATGAATAGTTTGACTGTGGACTATTAAAAAAATAACGTTAGCTCTTTGAGTTTGGCGCAAAAAATTGAATTGAAAAATGCGGGTGAACAAGACCTAAACCCGAAATTAATTTAACGCAGACCACAAAGGGTAAATCTAGGGACTTTATTAGAAAGTTTAAAAATTAAATATATGAAAAAGAAATTATAGAGAGTATTCCAAACTTTAATGAGGCTGTTATTGATCAATTTTCTACAATTAAGAATCGAAGAACGGACTTTACGTTTAAGCACTATATACATATATTTTCCAAAAGTTGTATTTCCTTGTGTAAAATTAAAAAATAAATAAAAATATGTTTTACCTAACGCATTTTCTTATTACTTCTTCTCTTTATATATTTAAAATGCCTAGAAAGTAATTGTTTGGTCGTTACACAAAAATAAAATTTTAAAAATAGTTTCACCATACTTGGTCACGAGCCGCCACTGCGTGTCTGTAATTTCCGGTTATACCGGAAGTCGGTGTCAACTTGTTTATTTTGAATGAAACATCTTATATTATATATTATTACATTTTTGGATTCTAAATGGAAACCCCCAAATTTTATAATTATTTTTTATTTAGCATTAAAAATAAGGGTAAGTTTATGTAAAGTTGTATATTCAGAAAATTTGTATTGATTTTGCTGCAATTTTTAAGTTCAGTTACTCATAGTTGGCTATGACGGCGTTGAAAAACAGTCGAATGCTAAAGAAATCTATGACGCTGTCACTTACCATTTTATTGAAATAATTAATAATCATGCCGGACGCTTAAATAATACAAACGAAGATTATTTATAAATGTGATAAATTAATATCGAGAATACAGGTTATATTCGTTGGGAAAATCGACCTCGGGAAGGTCGTTGGATGAAGTCCTCCAGATAAAAGAATTCTTAAATAATGAAGTTCGAGGAGTACTACGCTTAACCACATATGGATGGGCGGCAGTGGTTCATCGCCTATTTCTGCTATTCGCCGCTCTGGGCGGAGTTAAGAGGGCAAGGTCAGCCGAGCACTTTCCATGAAAATATCTGTAAATGAGAATCAACTCCCCAACCTGTCTTCGATGTTCTAGGCTGTCGAGGTTCTTCGTCAGCTCGTGGTCTCCGATCAGATGAATGACCCTCCTTTCGATGGAATCCAGTAGCCGAAGGGTATGTTTGGGTGCAGATCTCCACATGAGAGCAGTACTCTAGTGATGGTCGAATCTGGGCTTTGTTGGTGTCAAAAGTTATTGAGGTGTGTACAACTTCTGGTTCGGAAAAGTACACCAACCTTCTGAAAAGCTATCTTGGCGATTGGCACAACGTGGTTATGCCAAGACATATTTCCTCCCAGATTGACGCCCAGCAAATTAATAGATGAAGCCAGTGGGATTGCGTGTCCGTCCATGACTAGATCCAGTTCTGTATTGTTAACCTTTTTTGATAAAAGAGCTGCATGACTTTTTTAGCGTTAAATTCGACGTGGTTACGGTCACCCCTAGCCAAAATTTCTTCCAGGTCTTTGTTGAGGCGTGATAGACAACCTTATACACACTTTCCCTTATTCTTAATGCTAAATAGAAAATAATTCTAAAATTTGGGGGTTTATATTTGAAAATGTAGATTCTGCACTTTTCTCAATTTCATCTATAATCTTATAACACCCTGTATAAATAGTTTCATTAGTTTCAACAAAATATGATAAAGATTCTAAAATCTATTAAAGCAGTTCCTTTTCTACAAGAAATCCAAGTAAAATTAAATAATAAAGGCTTCCCAATAGAAAAAATTAATAATTATTTTTTTTATTTAATTAATTTAAACGTCATTTTAGACATAAAACCTGCAAAGCACATTTAGACTTAGTTATATGACACGATATACGAGATCTACCAAGAATCTTGTGTAAAATCCAAAAATGGAATAATGCCCCATTTAAAATAAGCAAATTGACCCCGACTTCCGGTATAACCGGAAGCGATATAAAGTATATTCACTAATATATGTTTCAGTTCCCGAGATCTTTTAATAGGCCACTCACCGTGAAGGACCATGTATAGAAGTCATTAAAATTTACAATGTTACGATTCTCGTCAATACTTTTAAAAATGTGCAAGACTCATTTCGCTTCTTTCTGGGAATGACAGGTTTTAGTACTATATCATTTAGCGAAGATAAAAGGCCGTCAAAGTTTGAAATTTAAAGATTTTTTCTTTAATAATTCTTCTATTTATAAGAATCTCGAATATCGAATTTGGTTCTCGGCTTTCGCATCATCTGCGAAAGATAGAACGAACAATACTTAATTGCCAAATAATCAGAATAGAGGAGGTCTACTACCCCCTTTGACTCCCTCTATTTTTTAGTACCAGCGCCAATTACTGTCAAGCTTGCGTCTTATAAAATTTATCATTGGTCCTGGTAGTGCGATAGCTTTTTTCTATGGGGGGGGGGGGGGGGGGGTGGGGTTTGTTCGGGTTTGTTCGGGTTCTGGGATGGCCTCCTTCTTCTTATTATGACATTAAACAAAAACAACCAAACCAATGCGCAAAATCGGGAATTCAGAGAACTTCTTTCGAATTATTTCAAAGATAATTTTGTTCAAGACATTCTGGCGACGAAACGTTGTTCGATAATATTTAAAAAAATTGTATTTTTTTTGTTCAAGTGGCATGGCCATACTTTTGGGACAGTGTTTAACACAGATACATCTCTAATTGGTTTAGTTTAAAAAATAAATTAAATTCAATTTTTATGTAAGATATGTTCAATTAAATTTTAGGAAATTTACATGCATCTAGATTTTATGCGGTATCCCGTACAATTGGACGAATCAGGACGTAAAGTACTCTGGCCTAAACTCTGGAATCTATTTTCTATCAGTTATTTAAAAATTTGGAAGATTGGTGCATTATTAACGAAATAACAGCTTATTAATTTGGAGGATAATTTTGGAATATTCGATAATTAGTTGGCGTATTACGAAGATGAAGAAAGAACTGGTCCATTTCTCGAAGAGACAGATTTTAATAAAAAAAAATCTAAATTCATTATAAATTATATTAATATCATTAATAAACAAACACATGTGTCATGTGCATTTTGATTTTTTATTATTTCTTGTTCTTGTTTTTGAAATCTTTCAAATATTTTCACACTTGTTTACAGCAGCGTCCCGGCGTTAGAGAGTTAGGCTATAATCTTCTTAAACCGTCAAATAATGTATTTGTACTTAATTTGTTTGTCGTAAATCTAATCGAAATGTTTTTCTCTACCCACGTCATGATGTCCCCGATGGCATATAATGAAAACAACCTTTAAATGCCATCCAAAAATGATTAAATGAATGAAACATATCTGTAAAGTGTGTCGCATTATCGACACTTTCTGCAGGCATTATTATAGTTATTATCAAAGAATGTTGCGGCTAGGGTATTCAATCCCGCACCAAAATTCCGCAAACCTGCGGGATTGAGCCCAACGATCCCGCGGATTTGCGGGATTTGCGGGATAGCAAACAATGAACTGCGGTATTTTTTATGGATGCGTCGGGGATTCCCGCCCTGCTGGGCAGGGAAAATACGTTAAACAGAACATTTTTGTTGCGTACGTGCGAAAGTAAGAGCGTTATTCAATTAGTATCTAGTGACATTTATCAATTGATTGAATATAATGCATGGACTTTAAACAGCAATCACAAAAATGTCAGTGTCAGTTTACAAAGAGAATAAAGGTTCAAGTTTAGTTTCGAATTATTTTTTTAAATCTGAAGATGGTCTTACAGCAAAATGTAAGTTATGCCCTAGCAGATACATGTGCACTAAAATAAAATCAAATCTAAAAGATGCGACATTAAACATGTTATCTTTTCTACGAAAATACTTCCAAAATCATTGTAACATGTAACCGTTAAACTAGTCGTACTATTGTATTGTACCTATATGCAATACATATTTTCCTGCTACTCTACTCTGTTTTTAATTTGCACAAAACAACTTTTTATTAACATACAGAGCACCCACACAAAGTCCTGCAAATACCGCGAATACCGCAATCTGAAACCCGCGGGATCCAGCATTTGCGGGATCCCTAGTTGCGGCTGTCCACTTTTTAGCGAAACGAAATATTACGGTGTCAAATTTATCGTGGCTGCCTTAGTTTTTAATGTACAGGGTAATTTTGAAAATTTTCGCTTTTAGACAGCCCTCGTATTTCAATATCAATTGTTATAATGACCTTCGTTTTACACGCCGCGCGGTCCGAAAGCTGGCTAGCCAGCGACGTAGTTTAGGTCTCCGATTGTAAATATTAAAAAATTAAGGGATATAATTTTAAAATTTTTATTTACTATAATCTCAAAAATAACATAATAATAGAAATTCTTAATGAAAAATAACAGAACAAACAAAATTGTTAACAAGATACATAGAAAAATTCGCTGGTTATGTTATAGTAAACATTTTTAAATCGAAACAGGAACTTTTTATTATTAAACTCAAGAAGACTGCTTAAAAATAACATACATTATAGAAAATGTTAATGGAGAATAAGAAAACGAGCAAAATAGTTAACAAAACATATATGTATCGAGAAATTTTTTGGTAACCAAAAGTAAACATTCTTAAATTTAAACAGGAACTTTTAGGTAACTATAACCATGAATTTAAAAAAATAATCACTTACTTTCTTATTTTGCCAGTCGCGTAACTAAGCCTAAATTTTTGAAGGGCACCTGATAATTTAAAGTGGAAGAATTTGACGGCCATTTTAAATATCTACTTATTTTATGCTCGTAGATTGAGAAAGATGTGAAGAAAAATAACTCTTGGTAATACTTTTTGTTTTAAAAAAGCACAAGAATAAACCCGAGCAATAAATACATATTTGGGTGATTTTTTGCAGTTTTTTTGTTTGGTATCGAGACACGTGGTAAAAATTCATTATTCACAAACAAATAAATTTCTGGATTTTTTTTTGTGACACTATAATTTTTTAGCTAAACCTGTGCCCACCCGTAGTTACGTGCCAGCTAAATACCCTACCTGATCACATGTAAAGGGCTAGGCAGCCCGTTAAGCAGTCGGTGACGTCATCGCTTGGCAAATTGGAATTTCAGGCGATTCACTCGAGCGATTCACTCGATTATTAAGATCGCTCGAGTATCAAGTACTCGATTATTAAAATCATCGGTTTTTCCCAACACTAGTTGTTAGGTTAAAAAATAATATCTAAAAATTTGTATTTTCATTAATATCTCAAAAATTAGATAAAAACTGGCTACGTCACTGATCTTTACATGAAAATCTCCAACAACATCAGTGTTTACCTTTTCGACAAGTTAACGCGTGTCTAGAAAGGGAAGCTTTTCAAAATTAAGAGAGCAATGACAAATTGCACACCAGAATCTTTCGTTTCGTTATTTAATTAGGATACTGAAGAAAAAACCACAACATTATATCTTTGATAATAACTGAAATCCTCCCAGAAAGTGTCGAAAATGGGACATCCTGTACGTTTTAAATCACCTGATTTCAATACATGAGACTAATCAAAATTTGGTCCCACAGCATGTTTGTTATGCGATTTAAAGAACTTTTTTTTAAATTTTAACTCTAGGAATTAATTAGTATTCAAAAGTTATTTTTATTTTAACAAAGGAAACATTAATAAAACAATTAATTTCTAATGGGTTTTCTTAATATTTTTTTGCCATAAAACTTACTTAGTTCCTTTGTAATTTTGGTCATAAAAACTTAAAAAGGTTGGGTTTTAGCGCGGTTAGAGCCACCGCCTTAAATAAGGGGGAAAGGTACTGACTGGGGGATATTACTATCCCCCCCCCCCTTCCCCTCCAAGAAGCGGAAATGTTCCTCAAAATGGGAACAGTAACGTGAAGGTTGTCCATACCAGTACCCCCCACCCCAAGAAACAAAGCTATCTACGGCACAGGTTAGAGCGTCTTTTCCCTAGCAAAGAATTCCGAACGTCAAAAGACCAGTTGCCTCGTGTCCACAAGGATAAAGCACATAGCGATAGGGTCACGGGTTCAGAGCTAAAGCGGAGATTCTATTTTCAACGTCGCATGAATGCCCCTTTAGCTTTTCGAGGAATCGCGCTCTTCCTGTTCCGGACAATGTCCAAATTCATATGCAAATTTGCCGTTGGTTAACGATTATGGTTTAAATGTTACAGTCACGAACTGTACGAAATGAAAATCACGAGCACTCGGCTTATGTTGATCTAATGTCGGGTCGTAGAAAGATTTTAAATAATAATTGATTGTACAATGTTCACCGAAGATCCCAAAAAATATACAGATATATGCCCCTTTCAAAATTAGTACCAAAATAATAGGAAAAATTCTTACAGCATTCCGCGTCGGACTGTAAAAGAAGTCCTATTCCAGCTCAACATATCCTAAAATCATCTCTTGATCAAACCAGTTTATATGCCACCTTTCAAAATTAGAACAAAATTAATAGGAAAAATCCTTACAGCATTCTGCGTCGGACTGTAAAATAAGTCCTATTCCAGCTCAACATATCCTAAAATCATCTCTTGATCAAACCAGTTTATATGCCACCTTTCAAAATTAGAACAAAATTAATAGGAAAAATCCTTACAGCATTCCGCGTCGGACTGTAAAAGAAGCCCTATTCCAGCTCAACATATCCTAAAATCATCTCTTGATCAAACCAGTTTATATGCCACCTTTCAAAATTAGAACAAAATTAATAGGAAAAATCCTTACAGCATTCTGCGTCGGACTGTAAAATAAGTCCAATTCCAGCTCAACATATCCTAAAATCATCTCTTGATCAAACCGGTTTATATGTCCACTGTCAAAATTAGTACAAAATTAATAGGAAAAATGTTTTCAGCATTCTGCGTCGGACTGGAAAAGAAGTCCTATTCCAGCTCAACATATCCTAAAATCATCTCTTGATCAAACCGCTTTATATGCCCCCTTTCAAAATGAGTACAAAATTAATAGGAAACTTTTTTTCAGCATTCTGCGTCAGACTGTAAAAGAAGTCCAATTCCAGTTCAACATATCCTAAAATCATCTCTTGATCAAACCGGTTTATATGTCCACTGTCAAAATTAGTACAAAATTAATAGGAAAAATGTTTTCAGCATTCTGCGTCGGACTGGAAAAGAAGTCCTATTCCAGCTCAACATATCCTAAAATCATCTCTTGATCAAACAGCTTTATATGCCCCCTTTCAAAATGAGTACAAAATTAATAGGAAACTTTTTTTCAGCATTCTGCGTCAGACTGTAAAAGAAGTCCAATTCCAGTTCAACATATCCTAAAATCATCTCTTGATCAAACCGGTTTATATGTCCACTGTCAAAATTAGTACAAAATTAATAGGAAAAATGTTTTCAGCATTCTGCGTCGGACTGGAAAAGAAGTCCTATTCCAGCTCAACATATCCTAAAATCATCTCTTGATCAAACAGCTTTATATGCCCCCTTTCAAAATGAGTACAAAATTAATAGGAAACTTTTTTTCAGCATTCTGCGTCAGACTGTAAAAGAAGTCCAATTCCAGTTCAACATATCCTAAAATCATCTCCTGATCAAACCGGTTTATATGCCCACTTTCAAAATTAGTACAAAATTAATATGAAAAATATTTACAGCATTATTCGTCGGACTGTAAAAGAAGTCCAATTCCAGCTCAACATATCCTAAAATCATCTCTTGATCAAACCGCTTTATATGCCCCCCTTTCAAAATGAGTACAAAATTAATAGGAAAAATTCTTACAGCATTCTGGGTCGAACTGTACAAGAACTCCAATTGCAGCTCAACATATCCTAAAATCATTTCTAGATCAAACCGGTTTTGCCAATGATGTCTATTGAAAATTAAACCAAAATTTTGAATATTAGTTTTTCGGACGTCTACTATATAACCTCATTCTCTAGACATCTTTGCCATGACTTATCTACAGGTCGACAACTTGAACTGTAGCTACAAAAGGAATGCGGGCAAAAAAATTTCTTGGGATAACAATGTTGTCACATATATTAAATTTTAATTTAATAACATGTTACCAAGTAAACCCTATAATTAAATTTACTCATTTAAAGTAAATTGTCATAAGTATATAAGAAACTAATATTCTATTATAGTTTCAATGTTCTTAAAACTTTCTTTTCATACTATTTATTTTAATATATAAATGCAAAATAAAATATTTTAAGTACTTCTAATCTAAAAATAGGGCATAATACATACATACATACATACAATATCAACGGTAACCATGAGTAACTGGTGGCTAGAGCTAACTTAATAGGTTATATCCCAGACAGAGGATGACGTCACGCTCCTGGTGACACGCCTATAATAGTGCCAGCGTGCTTGTTCGGCGATGTCCAATATGCTTCATCCAGTTGCGTAGTGATAGGGTTTGTTTTAAACCTGTGATAATGAATGAATATACCCTGGTAAAGCCCTTCATAGTCAAACCCGCGAAGTGATTGCCAATGTGTACAGGGTGTGTGAAGAGGAATCACAGATTAATACATTTAAATTGCCACTTAAGCGAAAGCTAGAAAGGCTTGCAATGTATACGGGAGTAAGCGTGGGTGCAGTAAAAACATGTACAAAGAAGATACTGAAAGGAAGAAAATAACCCGAATCAATTGTTGTAATCTACTGTCAAAAAAGGGACCGTCTCTCTGCTGTCGAAAAAATCGAAGGCTTCGACTTTGGCATTGTTAGGAGAACAATACAAAATTTTTATTTGGAACTAAAAGTATTTCCAACCTTAAAAAAGTTGCTACAACAGCTGAGAAGTGACATAAACTTTCCATTTTCCCGTGAAACTTTGAGGTGCATGTTGAAATCAAATGGATTTTATTGGCGAAAATGCCAAAATAAGCGAGGAATATTAATGAAATGGCCTAAAAATAGGGCAACATGGTACAACCATGTAACCATGGGTAACTGGTGGCTAGAGCTAATTTGATAGGTTATATCCCAGACAGAGGATGATAGTAATATATTCATGCTATGAAAAAATATATATTATTACATTATTAAGATAATAATAGCACGCCCATGACTCGGCCATGTTTTAAAAGATATTGCTTCCCCCTTACCGATACCGCGTAGCTATAGACTTGCTTGTCGAACTGTATATTATGTAACACAATAACCCCTCCTTTCATTTTTTGAGGGGGTTATGGTATATATTTTGCTAATTTTGTAGGTCAACTAGAATTATCCAACTATTCGTTAATTGCATCAAACTAAGCATATTATTAGGGGTCCATTTTTTTGCTGAACAAATACAAATTTTATTTGCTGTGTATTACCTCAACTAAGTATGAGAGTTTCGTGGCTTTGTCATCGCGTTTAATTGGATAGCTTAGCATTGGCTCACACTGAGAGAATATGTGACAGTAAAATTGATTTTGCTGCATATATCTTTGCTGTAGTAGTAAAGTCGTCGTATAAATATTATCTATATTATGCTTGTTTATTATATAGTTTGTTACCTCCAGAGAAGGAAAGTTCCTTGTTTCGGGTTATTTATGTTTTACACTTAAACCTTTCAAATTAAATTTATTACAAACTAAGCAATGGAAACGAAAATTATATAAACGAAGTTTAAATTAAGTGCTAATACAATCAATATAAAGCATAGCTTGGTTATAGTTCTAACAGTTCAAATACCACTTATCAAACCGACATCAAATGTATGTTGTAGGTTAATATAACATAAAACTAATTAAAATTTTTTTTTAAAAGTTTTTGTTTTGTTTCTTAAAATAGCTCACGATACAGCACACTCAATTGAGACGATACATCAACCGGTCAAACAGGTTTGTTCTTGATGGGCAAAGCTGAAGAGAAAAACAAACTTCAGCTATGAAATTGAAGCCCTGTCTAACAAACATAATCTGACGTTTTCTGGGCGCAAGAAAATATATTTTTATTATGTTCCAGCAAAGTATCTTTACAATCGCTAGTGGCTTTATAAGTGTAGGAACTTTCCTTTCCTGGGTGTAACAAAATATTTTTATTGTACCAGCAAAGCATATTTTCAATTGGTGGTAAGCGGCTTTGCAAGCATAAGAATTTTCCCTTGCTGCAACTGCTGCTGGACGATAGAAGGAAAGAGCGGAATAGGAAGGAAGAGGATGTCATGGCTGCGCAACATAAGATAGTTGACCGGCTTACGAACAGTAGGAAGCTTAATACACATGGCCAGAGACGGAATACAAATGAGTCATGTGGTCGCACAAAAGCAAACATTCATTAATGAATATGCACCAGAAAAAGAAGAAGTAACTGCAGGATAATATTTCTAAAGCGACTTTACTAATACAACTACAGCGATGATATACCCAGCAAAATCAATTTTACTGTGACAGCTATTTTTTCTATGGTCCCATAAGAAAATAATTTTTTTTCTGCCGTAGTTAAAACTTTTATAGCGATAGTAAAAATCTTCTCTCAGTGTTTGTAACGGAACTAATCACTGTCATCGAGATTTATATTTTAGATCACATCAATGCCCCGGGACTATGCCCGAGAGTACGAGGAATCTAAGTAACTAGGTCCGAAATCAGAGAATATTTCTAAAGCTTTAATACTTTTAATGCGGAATTAAACAAAAATAATACAGTGAAACCTCTCTTGGGCAGACACCTACGGTACTGTCTGAATGTGTCCGCCTAATAGAGGTGTGTTCGTCCATATGAAATTTGTTATTAGATAATATGTAAATGCAAAATTATTACTATGTATATGTAGGTGCTGCTCTCATGTCTGGAGCTCTGCACCCAAACATACTCTTCGGCTACTGGATTCCATCGAAAGGAGGGCTATTCGTCTGATCGGAGACCACGAGCTGACGAAGAACCTCGACAGCCTAGAACATCGAAGACAGGTTGGGGATTTGACTCTCTTTTACAGATATTTTCATGGAAGGTGCTCGTCTGACCTTGTCCTCTTAATTCCGCCCAGAGCGACGAATAGCAGAAATACACGACGAACCAGTGCCGCCCATCCATATGTGGTTAAGCTTAGTACTCCTCGAACTTCATTATTTAAGAATTCTTTCATCTGGAGGACTTCATCCTTGTGGAACGACCTTCCCGAGGTTGTTTTTCCCAACGAATATAACCTCCAATGATTCAAAACCAACGTGAATCGCTTTTTGCCCACACGCACCACTCCCAGGGTGCCCTAAAGGATTTTTCCTATAGTGCTTGTGTTTAATCATAAAAAAAAAGGTATGTACAAATAAACATAACATAACGAAAATACACTAGTTTTAGTTTGGATGTAGTACTAAAGAAATCTAATATTATAGTTTGACGTGTTTGCGTTTTAAACTTGCAATCTAGAAAATGTAAGTCCAAGTCTGATAACAATTCCACTGCTGTAGAGTCACCTCTATTCTTTGCATACTCTTATAATTACTTTACCATACTAATGGCTTGTTGATAATAATTGGTGACATTTGTTTGATTACTGCATTCAACTTCTTCATCAGAGTCGTCAGATATTGACGTGGTTTCAGTTTGGACTATATAATCGGTAGGAATGGGGTCACTATCATCTGGTAATAGCACATTGCTATCAATGTTAATGAACTCGCCCAAATCATTGTTATCAAATTAAAAACTTCCACAACATCAATATTCTCTTTCAGATTTTAACCTTACAACTTTAAAGTAGGGTTTTCGCACTCTTTGTATGAAAACAGCCTGTCCGCGTCCGCTTAAAGGAGAGTCCGCCTCATATAGGTACCTAGTTCCGGACTATGAAAAAATGTCCGCTTAATAGAGATGTCGGTTTATTAGAGGTGTCCGTTATGAGAGGTTACACTGTATATTCTATTTTGTAAGCTTCTTTCGATGTTTTAGGCAATAAAATTTGTGTTGATTCATTGGCTTTATTAATTATTTCGTCTGGAGCGCATTGAAATGAGTTTCTTCGTTCGGAACTATTTCTTTCCATTTTTGATATTTTCAAATATTATTGACATTAAATTTGTTACCGGCGCCCAGACAATGAATGACGCTGATGCTGTCCATTGCAAAAAAACCTTTATTAATTTATTATTATTTATTAAATTAAATCATTTTTTGCCTTTTTGTCCACATGTCGCAGCACTGTGAAGCGTACCGAAGTGTTAATGGTAACATTAATAAATGGATAAATTAGAAGCCGTTACGTTTATCAGTTTGATCTTTTGCTACTTTATATGCTTTTCTTGCAGTGCTCGGCAGTCAAGAATCGATCAATGCGTCCCTAAACACAGACAGAAGTCATTGAACTTTTTTTTACGAGGTACATAAGAATACCTATTGTATAATGTAGGTGTAAGTTCAACAGCGGAGGATAACAAAGAGGTTGTAAACATTGTTTGGTTTACCTTTAGATATCGATGATTATGGTAGAAGTCGTAAAAGTCTGCATAAATAACATATATTCGTAAGAAGTTGGTTGCTGGATAATAATAATTGAAAATTATTTAATGTCGCATATTTCCTAATTGTAATCTTAAACTAATTTATTACCTTTTTATGGTAAATTTCAATTTAAACATGGGACCCTGATTTCGAGAGTTTCTTACATACTATTGAAATAAATTACAAACATTAAGTATAAGGTCTCTTCTGAATATCCTGTATACAGGGAAACAACCCCGAACAAACACCCTGTGTGTTCAGATAATGTATTAAGGATACTTGGAGATCTACATGTTAACATAAAGGTACTAAATCATATGACAAATAGTCGACAACTCAATACTTTTTTTGCTGCCATTTGAACAGCTGTTTTTATTGCTAAGAAAAACTTTAATTCCGGTTTTGGGCCTAGACAGTGTGGTCTATCGATTCGAATGAAGATTACCTTTTTTACTAGGTAACGTATGTCCCATAAGTTTTTGCACAAATTTCAGATGCCATAAAATTGATATTAAGAAGAAAATGTTGCCCTGGTAACAAAAACTTGTCTGACACCTTCACTTAACGTTGGCAGTTCAGTTTTTAAATTGACTAAGTCGATACGGCTTACAAATTAGAAATTCGGAAAAGTATTTATAATTTAGTTCGACGGATCCTTAATCCGAAAATATACGAATTTTTGAAAATCAAAATATATCGCGTACAACCATTTATCGGATAATTGCTGAAAGTGAGCAAGGTATTCCTTGTATGAACCTTCCAAAAAGTGGAAGGCCTAGAATTTTTACCAAAGTAAGATCAGAAAGACTGGTAGGAAGAGCGAAAATACACTTGGTACATCAACAAGAAAACTAGCACGACAATATCGAACATCTAAGAACATCATATGGCCAGAAATACCGAAAAAGAAAAAAGGCTCCGAAATATACAGCCAACCAACGAGCCAAAATCAATAGTTGCTGCCATGCATTAAGAAGAGTATATTTTGCTAACAACCGGGTGATAATTATTGATGGCGAAAAATATTTCAAACTAAGCAACTCCGAAAAAAGGGAAATTATGATTTTCATACTGACAATATTGCAGAGGTCCCTGATAATGTAAAATTTAAACAAAAGGCCAAATTCGCTGATAAGGTGTTAGTAGTTAGGTGCGCTATTTCCACCAGGGGTGTTCCAGGCCTTATGTAGGTGGAGTAAGAGGTCCAGCCCTGGATAGTCAAAGGTATATTGATAATTGTCTTACGAAACTGATTAATTTTATTGAAGAAGAACATGCTGGAGACGATATTATGTTCTGGCCAGACCTTGCGCCCGGTCATTATGCAATATAACCCCACAATTGGTTAGCAGACCATGGCGTACCATTAATTCAGCGAAACGACAACCCTCTAACTTTCCCCAGACTCGGCCCATAGAAGATTTTTGGGCTCTTTTATCTCGAAAATTACACTCATGCATTAAGCTAGAGGTGTTGTTTTCGATTGATTACATCGAAAACAATACCCCTAGCTATCGAAAACAACCCCTCTAGCTATTGAACGCAAAACCATAGTAACCTTCTTACAACGCCATTATTGGAATAATATGTCAGTCTGACATTTGTTTATTGACAAAGATAATGACACTTTTTGACGTTTAAAAAATTTTTTTTCCAGCTACAAACTCAAGTATTAAATATTATTACAATTGCGTTATTAATAATTACTAATTTTTTTAGTTCTTTATTTAAAAGTTGTAATATAAAGTTGTTTTAACCATTATTCGAGTAATTTTCTCCCTAAATTACACTCGTGCATAAAAATTCTCAGATAATTTTGCATTTAAGCGTATGTATTTCCTTTGAAAAACAACATTCGTTCATTTTCAAATTTTGTAAAAAATATTTCGCCAAAATATGAAAATGAACTCTTGTTGTTTTTAGGCAATACGCTTTCATGCAAAATTATCGAAAATTTTTAGGCACTAGTGTAATTACCTCCGAAAAGTTTACGATGGAGGATAGGAAGCACAAAATGAGGAGGAACTTCGACGCAGGATATATAGAAAAATCAGAGAGATCGATATAATTGCCATCCAAAACCTAATGCTATGTGGCCGCAGAAAGTTGCGTCTAGTGGAGGACCATGGTCCTCTATATTTAATTTAAGTTCATAATTTTGTTGCTTATGAAACAGTTAATTTCTATGTATTTTATTATAAAAAAAAACAATTCTTTATTATATCATTCTCGTCAGACGCAGCACCGTTTTTGATTAAAATCTCAATTCATATTGAAACTCATGATTATTAACATTGATAAAATAATTAATGATATATTTTGTTTCATAAAAATTGTTGAAAATGACCACCTTCACTTAAAAGGCATGCTTTCCGCCCGTCCTCGCAGCGAATTTCCCACTCCAACAATTTTTATGAAACAAAATGTATCATTAATTATTTTATCAATGTTAATAATAATGAGTTTCAATATGAAGTTAGTGGTCTTAATCAAGAACGGTGCAGTTGACGCGAAAAACTCAAGATAC
This sequence comes from Barypeithes pellucidus, assembly GCA_963991005.1. Classification (NCBI taxonomy): domain Eukaryota; kingdom Metazoa; phylum Arthropoda; class Insecta; order Coleoptera; family Curculionidae; genus Barypeithes; species Barypeithes pellucidus. The sequence goes on along the minus strand of OZ022562.1, from coordinate 26,860,456 downwards.
CGTTTGCATGTAGAATTGACCAGGCTAATCAGAAAAAATACCCACATGGAAAAATGTTAGTGGCGTTCCATCTTCTATGTAAAAAATATCAGAGGATATGTTTGCAGGGACGCCACTGGTGGACCAATTGAATAACTTTTCTAACTAAATTTTGTGGTCCCATATCCTATTAACACATACCAAAATTGAAAATAATATCTAAACTACTTTCGGAGATATTAAAAAATAACCATTTAAAAAATCAATTCACAATCTGTAGCAAAAAATTTAAGCCGTTGCGGACAATGTTCATATGAACTTTTCTTTATAAAATGACCTAAGGGATTACAGGCTGGAATATTAGCACGTCATTAAGGAACACCCTGTATATAATCGAAACCCTATATATAATTTCTTATGTATATCATAAAACCTGCATTCAAATATTAAGTAATGAATAAGAAGAAGTAAAAATAAGAAAATACTTCATTACCTTTGGTAAAAGGCTGTAGCATCCTCTTCTTGGTGGTAATCATTTCGAAAAGAAAGAATCATAATCGAACCCTGTAAAAGACGTATCCAGGTTAGTATTCCTAGAGTCCTGGTGGTTGTTCCTCCAAAAGTTGTTTTTTGGAGGTTGAAGCCTATGTTATTCCCCCATAGCTGTCAGCGAAGAAAGATTCCAGGGATTGCAGCCTTTGTTATGACTGAAACATAATTAAACCCATTTAATAAAACAGCTGTAAAAGTATTGTTAAAGTTAGAATGTCACATCAAGAATGGGTGCAGTCAGCAGAGCCGATCGATTTGTACGCGAATAGTAATGCTGCTGTTGCTGCTGAATGCACTGAAAAATAATCGATGACCAAACGGACCACATTCTTTTCATCGAACTTAAGAACCCGAACAAATATTTGTCAGATTTTTTATTTAAAACAGATATTACGTCAAAATGAGTAAAAATAACTATACCGGGTCTTCAAACGAAGCGGGGACGGAAGATTAAATCGTTATCGAAGAACTTATCAACAATACTAAAACAGCTTGGGATATTGGATTAAAAGCGGCATGTTTCAAAAATATTTTACATTAAACAGGGTGGCCCAAAAAGGTGTGACAACATAAAGTTATATTTTTTTAAATGGGATACCCAGTATTTTATTGCATATTTAGGTTCATATTAGTATCGTTCATAAGTGCCTCAAATTTTATTTCATTTGGATTTGTAGTTTCGGAGAAATAAATTAAAAACTAAAAAAAAGGTTTTGCAGTCCTGAATAAAAAAAATCAAAAAAAAAACAATCCAGGACTATTTTTTTAACCTCGGTATTGAGTGAAATTTATGACAAGAAGTCTAGAGATACTATGAATCTAATTGCGTTTATCTAATTTATACAGGGTGGTCAGAATAAGCATTCAAATATGCCACATTTTAAAATAATTTTTCTCAAGTTTTTCAAATGGACCACCCTGTATATTATTTGGCTATTTGACGTAGAATTCATAGGCAATTTTTTGTAATACAAGCATATAAGTTATATCCAGCCGTTTTCGAAATAATTGTAAATATCATAAATTATGTTGTTTAAATAGAGTTTTTAATGGGAAATTTTGTTATAGACGACTAGACTAATAATTGTAAACTAAAGTAAATGTTCAAAATAGCTTAACTTAAAACTTACAAAAATTGTAGAGGGCAAGAAACTCTACAAGATAATATATTAAATCTTCCATTTGAAAACACGGAGGAAATTAATTTTTAAATGTGACATACATACACATATGTAGAGAACAGGGTGTTCTGATAATATATGGAATGTTCCGAGAGTATAAAATCTTAAATTAGCCTTTGTTTTCCATATCCTCGAGAATGTTTGGAATATCTTAACTAAATTCAATTATATTTCAGATTTTAAGATACGTTTTTTGTTCCAAAAATTAATTATTTTAAATAACGTTGCAAAATAATTAAAAAATATTTTTGTTACGATACGCAGAATTTCGAGGGGAATTTAAACATGAAAAAATATACAGGATGTTCTATTTAAAAAAAATACCTTTTTTCTTATTCCGCTCTTTTGGGCTACTCTATAGAGTTAAAAATAATGTTACGTTATAACTCGCTTACTGCCCTTCAACTTTTTTTTTAACATCTTTTATGTGTCGTTTTATGTTTACGGCCACCCTGTATATAACAAAAATGATCCGGCTTATTTAAACAAACTCGCGACATGTTGCGCAAAACCCTCTAATTTCTCAAATACGCTCTCGATGAACTGGTGGTTGAAATACAATGGGTGATTGGAAAAAGGATAAAATTCCAATTCAATATTTGTGGAGTTTTTTCCTTTTTCCAATCACCCATTGAATTTAGGATTTATGTTATATGTATTTAAGGACCGATATTTGAATGTTACCTTAAGTTATACCTTAGCTAAGGTAGCCTTAGCGTTAAGCTAAGCCTTAAAAAAACAATGTTTTAAATTAATTTGGGGGTCAATTGATGCGTTAAGTGGATGAGTACCACGTTCTTACAGATATACGAGTATTCCTTTAGATGAGAGTTAAAAACAACTTGTTCTATTTGGGTTTCATAATGGCTACATTATGAAATGCAAAAAATTGGTTCACTTGCCACTTTATGGAACTGAAATTTAATTTTTTTCATGGTGGTAACAAGTAGGGTTCGAATTTTACGCCTACTTCGATTTCGTTGAAATTAGTTTTCTAGGCATTATGGATTCGACAGATATTTTTTACTTTAAAATACTAGCCTTTAATTAAAGTTTTTCCAGATTATTTTCTGCAATTTCTCGTATTTCCGGCCGAGTACAACTTTCTTCCTGACTGATTTTTATTAACTTTAATAATATATTTATTTTTAATTATGACGCATGAGAAGAAGCTTTGTTGTGTTCAATTGTTTCTATCATGGCATATTTGATACTTGTAACATTTTATTAAATTGTAATAGTATTGTCAACCCAAAAAGAAATTATTAATTTAAATGGAAAAAATCTACTATATTTTTAAAAGTTTTTCATACTTTAAAGACCCAAATAAAAAAAAACTATTATAAAATACACGGTTCATAAGACAATTAGAGCACTTGTACTTTAAAAAAACTCCCCGCTTCGCGGGTCCTTTTCTAAATTAAACACGTACTCTAAGATAATGTCTCTAACTTGTATAGTTGTTGCAGAATTATACCGTTGACTCTTACTGCCATAAATAAACTACCTGATTAAACCTAAACCCTATTGTATACGTCTCAACAACTTCAAAGCTCAATAAATGGGATCAGGGCCGGCTTGAAAATGTATACCACACCACATGATTTATTTTTATAATTTAAAATAAATAGATAGATATTTTTAGTTTTAGGTACCTATAATAAATGTAAAATAATGATAACAATTAATGATAATTGAAAATAATATAATTTAAAAGTATAACTATTAGGATAACAAGTACATTAAAAATTAATAAAATTCTAAGAAACTATTGATAATTTATTCAAAATTTAACTCTGTATCACTATCACTATCTTCATCTAATCCCAAACTTATAATTAAGGGTTGAACATTTGTAATCATACAATTGTAAGAATTTTCCACCTTAAGTACATGCTGTACACAGTTTTTCCAGCTGTCTGCAGAAATTTTTCTTACTTCGTTTTTAATTAATTCTACTACAGATGCATTTAATGTAGGAGAAATATTATTTCTCATAATATTGGATTTTAATTGGTGCCATATTAGCTCAATAGGATTGAATATACAATAGTACGGAGGAAGACGCAATACTGTATGTCCATTTTCTGCTGCAAGTTTGTCACACTCGTATTCCTCAAGCTTTTATTACTTCTAGCAGTTCTCGTTTCTTGTAAGTTTCTTCAAAATATAAATCATTTTCAATCATAAAATTTTGAATTTCTGCTTTTGTATTATTAGAATTGGGAATGATTTTTGCTTGCCGACTATGATAACTAGCATTGTCCATTACAATGACGCTATAGGGTTTTTTTGTCAAAGTAGACGTCTCTGCTAAAGCATCCATCGAATTAAAATTTCTACTCAACAACGATTGATACACATTTTTAATTATTAGTTTGGCATCGGTAGATAAATGCTTTCTTTTCAAAAAGGCCATTGAAGATGCCCCCCTATCAGCACAATTCCAAGGATGCCACATTCTACCACTAATAACCCTAACTAAAAATTACTCGCCGGAAAACCACTAAAGATTAAAATTATTAAAAATCACTTTGTATTTATATAATTCGCACCTCCGGAGGAACAACGACGTAAATGCAAAATGTATAATTGTTCAGGAAACACGTTTGAAAATTTATAATATTTTATTAAGTATATTACAACACAAAGATACCTACTAAAAGCATTGAATGTATATTATTATGAAAATAAAAGGCGTACCTAGAATGTTGTATAAGTAATATTTGGATTTTAACAAAAATATGAAAATTATCGCTTCTCAAAAATTAAAAAATTGCAGTTACGTCATTGTTCTTCTTAAAGTTGTGTATTTAACCAAAAAAATAAACGTTTTAAAGTTTAAAAAAACGATATATTATTAAGTTTAGAACAAAGTTAACATTCAGATATAAAACTAACTTAAAAATAAGTTTAGAAATAGTTTTTTTTAAATTCTTAAAACAGTGTATTAAAAAAAGTCTCGTAAAATTTAGGAACGATGTTTGCTTGCAACAAGCTTTTTGAATCCCTTTTTTTATTTTCTGATATTTCAAGTTTTGAAGCGTATGCTGGATGTAAAGTAACTTTTTTTTAGTTTTCGCTTCAGAACTTCTAGTTCCAATCATTCTGACTGGAACTGATAGCCATGTATTATCTTCTTTATAACTCGTCCTATAATAATAAATATTACTTCCCTTTATAAAACGTATCATTTTTACTTCTGACACTTTGACCTGGTCGCCATTAATATTTTTACTATAATTAAAGCCAAGCTCTTCGCTCAATCGTTTTAAATCTATGAAATCATTGTAATTTAGCTCTTTAACTATGTATGGATTTCCTGTTTTTTTAGCATTTCTTATCAAAAATATATATTGTTCGGGAACGTATATAGGGCCAGATTTTTTTAATTTCTTCAAAGATTTTTCTATTACACTGTGTACTGCATCACCCTCATTTTGGGTATGACCACTTATCAAGTATTTATGGGTAATTGATTTAATTTGGTAGTTCTCTACGGCATACAGATACATCCCAATTATAAACCTAAAAGAAATGTTATAAAGATTTTGGTGGAAATTAAAATTGTTTTGTAGAAACAACCATTAATATTTTTAAAATCTCGCTTTCAAAAATGGATACTTGAAATTGATTACCTATTTTTTTGCTGTCCTCCAAAGTTATCGGAATAAAATATGATGTCAGAACCTGGTCGATCATTGGCTACTTCTTCGAGAAACTTTAAAATACAGGTTCCAATTTCTATTGCACCTCGGTGTCCTAGACCCTCATGCCAGAAGAAACACTCAGTATGGTCTTTTTTAATTTCAGATATCTACGATACAAGAAAAATTGTAAAAACACTTTTATAATATTTATTATTTATACAGTTTTCTAAGACTGAAAAATCTATCTACTTACTGTAAAATTATAGCAGTTGAGCCTTGATTTGTAAAAAAAGGCTGATGTTTGTCCAGTGGGAACGGGGAGAACTGCTTGCAAGTCATATATAGCTAATACAACATTCGATCCTTCTTTCTCTACCTCTTCTTTATCTCTTGCCTTTTCATTTCGACTTAATATTTTTTCTTCTTGATGTAGTTTATATTTTATCTCTAAACATTCCTTCCCTTCAGTTGTTGCATTTTTATACGATTCGCATAGATCGCATTGGTCCTTTCGCGGTGCAAAAAATCCAATATTAAATTCAGTATTGAATATGCGAGAATACGTGTCATAATTCACTGTTGCTTTGTTGTTCGAACTTCGATCTGCGTTGTAATGTCTGTGCAATTCCGCAATACTAAGCCCCCCATCTATAAAATCTCTAGAAGTTTGAGCACGCAAGTAGTGACTTTCCACTTTCGGTATGGAATTAATGTGAAGTCTTACAGATTCCAGAATCTCTGGGTCAATCGATGATTGTCTTCCATGTTTACCACGCTTATCTGGACATACCATCCCATTGCCATCAACTACGCTTTGAACTACCGTCCGCATAGTTCTTTCCGTGATTCCAAATGTATTGATTAAAAATTGTTTGCATACACGAATCCTTATATTACCATCATTCAGCAAATAAAATACACAATTCTTACGTCTAGCCTCTGCAGCTGTTATTCGTCTATATTTTGTAACTAGTGGTTCAACGCATGATCCCAAGAAGTCGCGCTGACGCTGCAATGATCCCAACTTCCAATAATTTTCAAATAACTTGATTCTTTGATCTTCGGAGAGTTTTGTCGAGCATCCAAGTTTACAGCTCTCCTGGCAGGGTGGCTTCATTACTTTTTTTTCAACAGATTTACCAACACGAGATACATACTCTTTTCCTAAGTTTTTTAAGCTTTTAGATTTATTTCTCTTCCAATTTTCTGGATTGCGCTGTCTTTTCTTTCCTTTCTTGATAGGAGAGTTATTTAATGAAGTACTCGTACTACTGGATTGATCCGTATCTGATGGTGAATATGCATCACTCTCCTCCGCTGAGAAAGCTTCTTCATTATCTGAATCCTCATGGAACAATCGTCTAGGTACTTTTCTTAAAGTTAGCGTAGTTGGGCCAGTTTTTATTGGAGCATAATATACATTTTCAGGGCTTACGATCTCCATTGTCACATTAGATGTACTGGGCACCGGTTCCACATCGTAGGTAGCGTTCGACGCAGAATCTTAAAATATAAATTATTGTAATAAAAAGGAGGCCCAAAAGGGCAAGGAATATTAAAATTAACATACCTGTAATGGTTTTAAGGCTTTCGACTGCTATTGTCACATTAGAGGTATTATTTGGCACCGGTTTAACATCGTCGGTAGCGTTCGATGTAGAAACTAAAAATAATAAAAATGTTGTTTTAGGTACTTCGTATTAAAAAGTGACAAAAAATAACTACATGCAAGGCACCTAATCATTTGTAAAAGCAACCTTTCATTTTAATAAAAATTAACATACCTATAATACTGTTGAGGCTTTCGACCTCCACAGTTACTTTAGAAGTACTGGGCATCACTTGTTTAACATCGAAAACTAAAAGAAAAATACAATATTTTTTACCTTACACTAAAATTTGATGAAACATTGTTCTAAATAATAATTTCATACATAAAATCAACATACCTGATGGGGACATACATTCTGAAGTCAATGCCGATTGGCATTGGTCATTTCTAGAATTTATTTTAAGATTTTTAGAATGATTGTTTAAATCTTGGGTATTTTGCCGCGCCAAGTTTAATATCACTCTTGCTCTAGTTCCCATTTTTTAATCTTTGCTTCGGATTTTGCCACTAAAAATAAAATATTAACCCTAATTCTTTGATTATCAAAATGTTTAAGTACTAACTTTAATGCAAAATAGTGACAATAATGACGTATAAAACATTTACGCCAATAAAAGATTACTAATTTTAAAGTTAATAATGACTCAATGAACACTTACGTCGTTGTTGCACTGAATTTAAACAAAAGATTACTAATTTTAAGGTTAATAATGACCAATGAACACTTACGTCGTTGTTGCACTGAATTTTAATTAAAATGTCAGGATAACAATAGCACAATTTACATTTACGTCACTGTTCCCGCGGAGAATAACCGTCCCAAACAAAGGTCGACGCATAACTGGCAGTTGCGACGTTGTTGGCGCCAAAAGTCGTTATAAATTGATATTTGGCATAACGGTGCATCTGCCCTCTATCGGAACCTAGGTGAGTTATCTTTACGGCATTGTTTCTCTAGGAAGATTAAACTATTTTTAGCGCTTTAACGTGTTTAACGCGAAAAGGAAAAATTTGCATTTACGTCGTTGTTCCTCCGGAGGTGCGATATGCATCAGGCATAGATATAAATTAAATTTGTATACCTGGTCCGGCTCTACTCGAAAAGGTTTTAAAATTTGGGATTTCCTTATTTATTTTATGGTCGAAGGGATAATGAGATTGCATTGCAGTCAAAAGATCAACGATATAATTCTGCAAATACTATAGGTAATTATCATGGATCTATAACACCGTACCCAACTGAGAATTTTGCAAGACAGATTGTTAATTAGTATAATAAAATAAGTAAGATTTTGCTATTTTGGTCGCGAAAACATTTTTGCTGTTTCCCAGTGTAATTTAACGACACTAATTAAATCAGGAAACATATCAAATTGCCCTTAACATGCAACATAGTTATTTACACCCAACAATCCAGTTGGGAAAACCGAGTTTTTGTTTAACGAATGTTTTTGTAAAGTAGCACTAGTATAATAACAAGATTTGATCTAATTTTGATAAATATATCAGTAAATATCCGAAACGTTTTTGATATGTTGAACAAACAACAAACCCGATCAAAAGAAACAAACTTTCTGTAACCAGTTAGCAAATATCTGCATCTTTAAGTAGCCAACACATTTCAGAACCGTAATTTTTTAAAAGTATTTATTGTGCAGATTTTCAAGAACGTAGGCAAGGTAATGGGAACAAATAGAAATCATTAAATTCCCCTACAATCTTTATGACCGTCCTTTGAAGTTCAATTAGCACAGGCGGAATGCCACAATAATAAAATATTTATTAATTTAACGGAGTAAAATCAATTTTTTTACAACTTATATTGGACTAATATTGAAAAACTTACCTCCCAAATAATGGATGCCATAATTGTGCATGTGCATCTTGCATATCCTCTATACTGCCTGTAGTGCTCCCAACCTCTGGGATATCATCAGCCAGGTTTTTTGATGATGACGTTACAGTATAATTAGAATTACTATTCCCCGTAACCCCCAAATGCCTGGCCGTCTTCTGGTTTTGGGCTCCAGAAAGGTCCATCGGACCTTGAGAACTTCCTAGTCTACTATGTCCTTCTAAATTGAGTGATTTTTCTCTTGCAGAAATTTGTTTTTTTCCTGGCGTGGTTGAAGAAAGCTGCTGTTTGTGGTTACTATGATCTTTTAAGATTTGTTGTTGCTGCTGGTGATGTAGACGGTGCTGTTGCTGCTGTTTCAAAACTTTCTGATGTTGCATTTGTTGGATTTTTTGTTGCTCTTGCATCACATGCCTATGCAACCGTCTCTCTTGTTCGTTGAATTGAGTCACTAACGTTGAATCTTTGTTTTGCTTATGCTGAAAGTTTGGACTTGATTGTTGGGCCTGTTTACTTGTCGGAGTTTGCTTATTCCTATGACTAAAGGGGTTAAATTGGGGCATATTTAACGCCAAGTTATTGCTACCCTGCTGAAATCCACCCAACCCTACATAAGGATTTGGCCATATGGATTCGTTTCCTAATACTGCTTGGTTATACGAGTTTTGCAAAAAAGATTGTTGTTGCACTTCTTGGTTCTGAAGCATATTTTTACTCTGTTTATTAATATGTTGTTTAGGATTATGCTTGCCTGAATGGGCCTGACTCATTTGGGCTTTTTTATTTTCAATATTTGTTCTATAGTTTGGCTGATTTAATATGGAATTTTCGTAGGGATTTTTATTTTTTAACATAGTGGCCTGCATCATAGCTTCTTGCCACATAGATAACTCGAAAGGGTTGCTAAAGTTTACAGGTGGAGGCGGTGGATATCCCATCGGAGGCATCATTTTACTACCTAACATCATTTGCAGACCAGGGTGTAATTCTCCTATTTGACCCGGAAAGTATGGCAACGTCGAAGCAGTATATAATGCCTGAATAATGTCATGATTGGAATAGTTTGCCATCGCCTCGAATGGATTAGGACAACCTGCCCAAAACAAAGCCGCTTCATTCGCCACATCAATATCATTAGCCAAAGAAGTTTTACTATCTGAGGATATTACAGAACTTTTACCTGAGCTCTCGGTACTTTTTCTTTTACTTGTTATAGCGGCAGATTTTTCATTCACATTATTATTTTTTTCAGATGATTTCTGCATGGTTGTTCTATTAGTCAATTTGGCACCTTCATTATTATTGTAACTCGGTGAAGAATTATTATGGCTCGTTTCTATTGCTGCTAAGAGCTTGTCTTTATAAACTACCAGTATATCATCCAATGGGGTATTTTTATTGGAAGGATTGCTAAGAATTTTTAAAATAGCCTCTCTTGGATGTTTTAACAGATTTGGAAAATATTCTTTCGGAACCATTATAGGATTTGGAATATCCATTTCTTCGAGAAGTTGTTTATATTCGGTTATAGGGTCATGTGTCCCATTAGATGCTTTAAGCAAACTTAGTAATCTAGGCGTTTCAGGTATAGTTCGAGTGTCCTTGGATTCCACTTTCTTTAAATTCTGCTCCAAACCATCTACATCTTTATCGAGCAAATTTTTTAAAGTAATTTCATTAGGTTTAAACTTCTTTAATGATGGCTCAAATTCTAAATTAGGTTTCACAATTTCCTCGGAGCAAGTTACAGTGGGACTAGCAGATTTACGGCTTTTACCCAAATCCAAAGGTTCTTTTGGCTTTGTAGTGGTGATATTAGAATTTAAGGGCACTTTATTAAGGGTATTTGCTAAAAGTGATTCCAAAAATGCTGATCTTGGCTTGGAAATACTCGATGTACTGGTTGACACTATGTCTGGAGAGGGAGGTATCGCTGGAATGCCACTCGGTTGGGGAGATTGACTAGTTTCAGAGCCCTCGGATGATGGGCTACCTATATTCATTCTTAAAGATAATGTATGCTTTCGTATACTTAGATCTGTGGGACCTTCAATATTTTCTTCGTCCTTTGTCGCTTCCTTATTATTTGCAGTTAAATCAAAACTTTTTTTAATTGTTAAATCAAGACCTACTTCTGGTTCCTTTTCCGATTTCTCCTCTGATGGTGTATTTTGACTATCCTGTGAGGTTGAAGATTCGGCTTCCGCAATTTTATTTTTATTTTCTGTGACCAATTGTGGTAGTTCATACGGTTTTTCTGATTCTAAAATGTCTGAACTCTTTTCTATGTTTTCAACATTATTTGGTAAACCTTCTTGATACATTTCGTCATCATTAGGAGTTCTATTTATGGAATCACCTATATTTATACTTATATCATTCTTTTCATCTATAGTATCGAGATTATCCTCAATAATATCATCTTCCTTGTTAGTGTAAGTTGTTAGATTTGCTTGATAATCAGCATCTTCTTCATTATAGTCACATTTATGGTTTATTTGGTTCACATCTTTTATACACTGAGTTTCTAAAGCTGGTACTAAGGAATCACAAATTTCTTTAGGACTTGATGAATCTGTATTTTCTAATTTATGTTTTAGTTCAATATTATCAGAAATATTTTCTTCTTTATGGTTGTCCGTTTTAAAATAATCTAATTCTTGGTTATCTGTAAATTCATCTCTTACATTTATATCATTAGTTTTTGGTGCTTCAAGCATGGTAACATAGTTGTCAGGAACAGATTTGTTATTTTCACCCAATAAAGAAAATAATTTATCAGATTTAGTATCTTGCTCTGACATTTCATCGTCGAAACTATTGTCAGAGCCAAAACCCTGTGGGCTCTGAAGGGACTGTTCTAGTCTGGAAAGAATATCATTCATGGACATTTCGTCGTCATCATTGTAACTGCAGTCTGGGGATTTATTATCATCATCGGTAATATCAATTTGCATTTCGTGAGCTTTACTTTTAAGGAGCTCGTCGATTTCCTCAATGCTAGGATTTATACATTTATCTCCGTCTTTAATATCTCCTGACGGCTCTTGGGGTTCAGATTCCCATTTTCCAGATTGCATGTGCTGCTTTAATTCAAGCTCCGCCACTGCCAATAAATTTTCAAGCGGACTGACGTCACATACTTTATCGGGCGTGCTGCACTCGGGAACGTTGCGCGTGATATCCTGCTCTGGGACACTGTTTACACTTTTCGATAAGTCATCCATAGACTCTGTTCGTTTCACGTGAATGGTATGGGACGGTAGCAAGGACTCAATGTTTACGTTTTCTGAGGTAACCCAGGAAGGCTCCGAGGATGACTCAGGGTCAGGGAATTGTACCGACGTCGACTGTTGGTTTTTTGACTTTCGCGAGCGTCGCCTATGATGGTGCCGATGATGACTATGATGGGTTACCGATGGCGACACTCCGGAGGGCGCTTGTTTAGCCGACGCCCGAGGGGCGCCTAGCATCTCGGTACGCGGGATGGCGCGCCAACCGTGAGCCGTTTTCGTTAACAAAATTCGGTTTCTTTTGTCGTAATCTTCGCATTTCACGTCCACGATGCGCGTATCTTCCTGACGGACCCACACGAAAATAGGGTTAACTCGCGGTGGCCGGTCTAGTGCGGGCGATGAGCTGCGGCTCTGTTTACCAACGGCGGCGGTAGTAGCGGCCCGGCGGCGGTGGCGGCGTCGGCCGGGGGCGGCAGCGCGCGCCTCTAAACCACGTGACCCTGCGCTCGCATCGATCGTTTCAGGCCGCCGACGGGGCCGCGTAGGGCGCCGGGATAGTGCCGCCAGGGGGATCAGGCCCGGCACGGGTGGCCTAGGCCCGCCGCTCATGAGACGGCAGCCGATGGTTTCATCCGACAAGCAAGCGGCTCTTGGCGGCAGACTGTCTGATTTCAATAATATTACAGAGTCACAACGCACACACACCACCGTTGCAGCGATTGCCGTTCGTGTTTACCTCGTTTCTGTCAAGCCGGGACGATGTTCGGCGGTCGCGGCAAACTGGTCTACTGTACTGAAATTATCATAGAGTTTGTTGGCCTGGGGGCGGGCTGTTGCCAACCCCACCTTATTTTAACCCGCCCCATCTGCGCAGACAATAACGTTTTAGTCTGAGACCCAGCAACCGGCGACCACTGTCGATTGTGAACGCAACTAACGTCCAAGAAGCTGTAACCTTGGGACTCAATTTGCAGTTGGTCAAACACTTGAGGGGGTGTAACTAGTTTTACCAGATATAGCCCACGAATACGATAGCCAAAGTATCATGTAACAGGGCGACCAATATCAATAAGTAATAACTTTAGAAAAATAGAGGCATTTGGTCCTACTTTAGTCGGACCTATTTTTTAGAGCTAAATTAAAACTTTTACAAATAAAGCTATGACAAGGTCAGGTCAATATTGTCAATTGTTTCTCGCTTTGTTTGTTGTAGGTAATAATGGATGGAGCGCATTAATTGAGTGAGAGGCGGGTGATCAGAATTGGTGTTCCTCAGGGAACCGTTTTGGGCCCGAATCATCAATTATGTTAATGCTCTTTTAACAGAAAATGTATGAGGTAAGTATTGTTTCACGAAAAATGGATACGACTTAATGATTTCCTGGGTCGGTCCCATTGTGTCGACAAGAGCTTGGCAATAAACAAGTCAAGTATGAAGGGACGGACTAAGGAAAACAAGTAATGATATGATTATATTAATGTAATCAAACGAAATAACATTTTTAAAAAAAATATTACTAGTCATATTTATTTACATTTATAATGTCATTCTATAGATAGTTCTGTTTCGCTATCGCTATCCTCATCAAAATTAATTATAATTGGATGAATTATACGATCCAGACTAATATACGAATTTTCTACAGTTATTACGTGACGGACTGAATTTTTCCAACTACCTGGGGGAATATCATTAAAGCATTTTCGTATTAATTCTACAACACTGGAACTTAAAGTCGGAGAAATATTTTCAGACCTAACCAGTGATTTTAACTGGTGCCACATATGCTCTATGGGGTTAAAAATGCAATAATAGGGTGGGAGCCGTAGCACTGTATGTCCAATTTCTTCTGCCAATGTGTCACAAATATATACTTTTTTATACAAAATGTCTTTAAAACTTCTAAAAGATCACTTTTTTTTATAACTTTCTTCAAAATATATATCATTCGCAGCCATGTAGTTCTGAATCTTCAATTTTGTATTATTTGAGATTGGAGCTTTATGTAATTAGCGGCTGTGATAGCTCGCATTGTCCATTACTATCACGCTATTCCGCTATTCTGAGGAATGTTTGGTAAAAGACAATTCTTGAACCATTCCCCAAAAACTAACAAATTTTACCACAAAAAGATATTTAAATATAAATTAAGCAACCTAACCTACCTGATGTGCCTATATTTAATTATAATTATTACAATCCGGTCCATTCCACATAATAATAACAAACGGTCATACATAATGGGACGGCCACTGGTACTTTCACTGCAGTCATTAAGTTATATCCATTTTTCGTGAAACAATCTTTACAAGATTGAAAGAAAGTTAAAAATAATTTAAATTTCTTTGGAATTGATATTTTACTAATTCACCTATCTGCTAGTGGTGGTTTACAATCCGCAAATAAGGAAGAATAGATACATTCTATGTAGATATTGATTATATTCAGCCAAAGTTGTTATTTTTATTATTGATGCCTGCTTTCTGTTGAATACTTCGAGAGACCAGATACCATCAGGTACCAGAGTCATTCATTTATGGTTGACTATGTAAATATGTAATTTGACTATAATTAAAACATAATAGCTAGTTACAAACCCCTACCAAATGGTTAATTGAAAGCCTAGTTAAAATATACTAGTACACGGCAATTTAGCATAACAATTCTTAGGACTCAACAGATCAGATTCCGTAAAAGTTGGAGTAACCATTGGTATAGTTACTGACTGAGAATATTATCAAAAAAACCTATCTCAAGGAGCTCCATCAAGCTCTGGTAGACTTTATGATAAAAATAGTCCAAATCCTTCTATTTATTACCTCGATGAACGGACTACGCAATAAACAAATCTTCCTTAGGTTCCTAAAAATCCTACTTTACGACCACTGTGACCGCCAAGCTTTCTTATGATACGATACCGACTATCCGTTCGTATAAAAACCACTTTTTTAGTTTATCTTTTAATGTTCCATTGATATTTGGCAAAATATGATTTAAGGTAGGGCTAAATTTTTAACCTGGCTGAAAAAAATTAAACCCTTTATCTTGTAGACACAACGTTTCCGGACCGGAAATGCTATTTTTTAATTATTTTTGGTCAAGAAATCATCTATTTCAATTTGTCGATAAAATATCAAAACACCCTGTATATTATATAATATACTATACTATAATAAGCTATGAGCAAGAATCAGTACGAGCTCCGGAAAACTAATGCATATTACCTACCACTTTGACCAGGTTAAATCTAGTCGGAAAATCTTAAAATATAAAACCGAGTAAATAGTCCATGTGTGTGATAAAGGACCGAGAAATGGCTACAAGCCTACAAAAAACTATCGGAAATAAATTATTAAAAATTTTCCTATATCACTGCATGTGAGATGTGTAGTAATGTGCACTATCTTTGCAGACTATCCTGGATTTGTCTCTGATTGTAAATGTCCTGGAGACTATTTCGAACGTCATAAAAAATTAATACCTCGACAACATTTTATAAATACTTACCTTGAAGGATAACGAAGACATGAAGATATACTTAAACGCTGCTATTATATCTAACAGATAGAAATGTATGTATTAAAATGTAACATATGTTACAAATATTTTGCTTCTGTCATATTGGCAAGTGGGTTAGTTGATAAAGTTGATCCAGCAATCGTACTAGTAGAATATCTGATACTAGCTGGACTGTCCCTTTCCAACATAACTTTACATTTTCTTTACCAATGTAGGATACTTAAAAATAACTAAATATGATCTGAGAAAACTAATAATAACCAATAGAAAACTGAGGGATTTGTTCGGGTTAGAATCTAGGTACTTAACGCAAGACAAATGCTAAAAACTTGGATTCCCTGCACCAGATCACCTATCCAACCAATTAAGTGGTTTAAGAAGACCTTGCGTTACACAGGGACTTATGTCCGTAACCGCTAAACTGCCCCAAACAATTGTGGTTTAATATTTAGACAAAATAGCATTGAGCGTATTAAATTTGAATGAAAGTTACTTTGTTATACTTAGGAGTTAGAATATGTAAATCAAAACACAACAAATTGTGATAAAAATGAGAAAGTGTGTATCGTAATAATAAAAAGTCTTAAATTTTTCGTTGTTTAATATCTGATTTAAACATCTCCCAAATAGGGAGGGTTTCTAGATTCATCAATAATTTCAGCTGATGTCACGTGTAATATTTCCTGTTATCGGTTCAGTATACTATTATCATTATCAATCAGCGAACTGAGAAGCAATTCTAAAAAGAAGTGAAATAAGCTGTATAATTTCGTTTCGATGTATAACAAGGTGTCCCATTTTCGACACTTTTTGGGAGATGTTAGAGTTATTATCAAAGATAGAACGTTGCAGTTTTCATTTTAGTGTCCGTCCCACTTTTTAGAAAAACGAAAGAATCCGTGGTCAAATTTGTCATGGCTCTCCTAGTTTTTAATCTACAAGGTAATTTAGATAATCTTCGCTTTTTAGTTGTTAGTCGTTAACTCATCAATAATGAAAACTGAACTTGTTAAAGACTTTAACGTAAAGTGGCTTAGCCAGTTTTTCTCTAAAAAGTTTAGTTTTTGAGATGTGTAAAAGCAATAGATATTTTTTTTAAATGGGACATTTTGTATATTATGTTTTTAATTAATTGAGCAAGAAAATATCTAAAAATTTTTCATTGGATTGTATGAAACATACCAACATATCGTATTGTTCTTAAACGGCCATTGTTAAGAATAAAATCTAAGCATATTCTGAAAACTTTTACGTAATAGGTATTTCATAAACAACAAAAATATGATAGATCTGTCAAACTGTTGATATTTTCATTTGTTATATTGTCATACGCAACGTAAATTATTTTATATTCCGACGTGCCATAATGACATTATTATGCATTTCATTGTCAGTGTCAAGATGACATACTTTATAGGACTGAGTACTATAATGATTTAATTATAGGACTGAGTACTATAATGAAAAATAGACGCAATTTTTAATTTCTATGCTTTCTGTTTCTTCTGAGGGAACGACAGTCGATGAAACACTCGATGATGATTTCGAAATTCGAATCATCGTGTACATCTTCTATCCTCAAGTTTTTTAACTCAACTCTTCGACATGCTCCGCTTATACCTATTACACTGGCCAACACACATTTTGGTGCCGGCGATTTTTTAATTGTTCCTGGGTAATTTTTGGGTGGAGAATCCGAAATAACCATCAGATCTAGTTTTTAAAATAGGAATTATTTACTTTTTTTAACCTCTATTATATATTTTACGTTACAACTATGACTATTGCCAGTAACAAAACAAAAACATATATAATTAAATATTTATTATGAAAAGTAGCTTAACATACATTCATACTCATATTAGTCACTATCACCTATAAATTTTCTTTTATACGACTTTCTAGCATGGAGTTTACCGGTGTAGTCTCGCTGAAGGCTCCAACAGAAGTCGGCCATCATGTGGCTATCCCATCGTCCTTGATATCGATCTTCCATAGTTTTAATATCCTGATGGAATCTTTCTCCCTGGTTCTTCACTACAGTCACCTAAATTTTCTCGAATGTGACCTAAGTGGCTATGGAGGTAGTGAACTTTTATACTCATGTTACAACCGCGAATATGAAAATTTGTAAGCATAGTTTCCACTAATTCTAAGTAATTGTCTGCTTTGTGATTTCCAAGAAAATTTTTAACTACCTGAACAAATGAAACCCAAGCGTTAGATTCAGCCTCATTCATTGATGTGGTGAACTGTGGATCTTTCATAAGTTGCCTTATTTGAGGACCATCAAATATACCAGCTTTTAGTTTTTCCGTGCTAATCCTAGAAAACTTACTTGACAAGTACCCAAAACAATTTCCATCTCGATCTAACGCTTTCACAAACTGCTTCATAAGCCCCAACTTGATATGTAAGGGTGGTAGTAAGATTTTTTCTCTCGTAACCAAAGGTTCATTCACTACGTTTTGTTTTCCTTGAACGATATCTCTTAAAGGCCATTTTCTCTTAACCCAGTGCTGATCTTTAGCTCTGCTGTCCCAAAGACATAAAAAACAGGGGTATTTTCTATATCCACTTTGCTGTCCAAGGAGAAAGTTCACCATTTTCAAATCAACACAAATTGCCCACTGATGTTCTTCGTATTTAATTTGTTTCAAAACTTGTGATATTGTTTTATACTCCTCTTTCATGGTAGTAGAATGTCCAATAGGAATTGAGGCATATTTGTTACCGTTATGTAAAAGGACACATTTTAAACTACGGTTTGAACTGTCAATGAAAAGGCGCCAATCGTCTGAAGTGTATTCTGGCAAACCCATTTTTTGTAGGAGTCCTTTTATATCGTTACAGAATACCAGCTTATTTTCCTGAGTGAAAAAAGGCAGCATATCCTTTTCTCTCTTACGATAAAATGTAACATTAGTGTCTGGATAAAGAAGGTTCTTTTCTTTTAATCTGGATGCAAGTAATTCAGCACACTCCTTTGAGAGGTATAGGTCTCTCACGAGATCGTTCAATTCTTGTTGATTAAAACACTCAGAAGTTGTTAAATCTGCTTCAAATTCGCTGTCGTTTTCTGATTGCATTCTTTGAACTTCATCAGACGTTGATGTTTCTGTATCATCTTCCGGGATTTCAGGAAGACTGCTGAAGGTTGGAATGGGTATTTCCTTAGAGTGCGGTACAGGTCTTCTTGCAGAATCTAGATCAGGATATGTCCATTTATATCGATTGTTCCTATTTATGCCTTTAATATTAACGAGACAAAAATAGCAGTCATCATAATGGTTATGTGGTTCCCTCCAAACCATTGGTACACCAAATTTCAGGCACTTTCTGTTTCCAATTGTCCACTGTCGCAAATGTTCAACACATGTTTTACACACCACATGTGGAGCCCAGGATTTATCTTGATCTCCTAAATGAACGCCAAAATAGGCAAGATAAGAGCTTTTCCCAAATTCAGAAATAGTTTTTCTACTTTCTTTCAAAGTGTATTGAACATACATAACAAAAAACATCTGGATGGTTTACACAGCTACGCCTGCTGGAGGATGCCATTGTTTTAGTTTTAACACTATAAAACGACGAAAGTCACACTCAGGGCATAATTATCTATTACTTAGTACCCTTGATACATAAATAACTAATATATATATCACATTTTTAGGTTATTTTTTAACATAAATATAAACTATACATTTTTGTAAAGCCCAAAGTATGCGTAAATAATTAAAACATAATAATATAGCTGTGTGTCCCATTTAAAATTTTTTATTCTTGTTAATATCTCACAATCGGAACGTTTTGAGAAAAACTGGCTGCGCTACTGAACTAAATAAACCTCTCCTTTCGTTAAAAAGTGAATACCGCAACATTCTATCTGATAATAACTCCAGAAATGATCGAAAATAGGACACCATGCACCAAGCAAACAAGCGAAATTAGGTCCACGTTTAAGTTGAATTTTACCATTGCTAAATAATTAAGAGGGTAAACCATCTTGCATCATATCGCTTATCAGCATAAATCCATTATCCGTTAAAGATCAAAAATCACATCTCGGCACTTTCCTGGGCATTAGCTACTCGATAGGCGAAACCTGAACTTGGCCTCCCTCCTCTGGGACCAGCCACTTGTCACTGACGTAGTCAATATGTCAATTATCGCCACCAGGGTAATTGCTTGCGGTTTGGGCACGAGCCCCGCAATGGTCTTGGGGTGTAGTGTAAGAATCTATGAAAGTATAAAACGGGACCACTAAAGCGTTCTCTACGAATAAAGTTTCGGATAGAATACGAATTTTGTCATTTTGTAGGTTTAAGTAGTATTGAAATATACATACAGGGTTATGATAAAGAAACGGAATCGGCCTTTTATATAGACTACCGACCACTTAATCAAGAATCGCTCGGACCCGTCCAACATTTTTTCAAAATGCATTTTTTTTAGAGAAAGATATTGTGTCAACTTCAATTTTTTTCATGGAACGTATTATACATTTTCCCATTTTACAATCAATTTTAGACATTTTTCATAAATCATGACCTATACCTATCTTCAACTGTTAATATTAATATGTACAGGGTGTCCCACTTTCGACACTTTTATAGGGTATCTCCGTAATTGTTAGTACTATCAAAAAAGTAATGTAGGTGTCATGTGCTCTTTTTGGGTCAAACTTAAAATGGTAAAATCAAAATTTGAAAAATTTCGCTAGCTTAAGAGATACGGGGGAAAATCAAAAAATTGACAATTTCAAAATTACCCTGTATATTGTCTTAGTTAAAAGAGATACAGAAAAATGTTTTATACAGAAGTTTTTTTATATTGATTGTTGAATAATCTGCCGTTTTCAGAATAAGGCACAAAATAATTTTTTAAACCTTGATAAAAATAGTTACCTACCTCGCACAAAATAATACAATTACTAAAAAATTTCCTATTTTTATTGCATTATTTAAAATAATAATAGCACGCCCATGACTAGAACATGTTTTAAACGATATTGCTTCCTTCTTACCAATACGTCAGAGACACAGATCGACTTGTCGATCTGTATGGCCAAGGACGTTTGCAACCAAACAAAACTTTTTAGAAACAGTGACTTTTCCGATAAAATGAAGGATACAAAATTGTTACTCTTCATACCACACACGCTGTGTAAGCTTTTTTACAAGTACTTATACTAAATTTTTTCGAAGGTAATATAACTAGAGCTCTAATGTTTCATGTTCGAAAATCAAAACTTTAAGTGTTAGAATGAAAAATGTAATCGATATCTAACACCTTGGTGGAGTTATATTTGATAAGATTATTTCCAGAACCTAAATTAAATATTATAATAATTCGAGAAATACTTTTAAATATGCCATAACGATAGTCACCGATATCGATACTGGCTTATGTATGCTCTCTCTAAACTTCAAACCTTTTGACGTTTCATAAGTTTAAGGTTATGTGACTACAATTTCAAAAGGAAACATGTCAACAATGTCGGTAAATAATAAAATGCATTGCAAATAAATAGTAAGTATATATTTTTTTACTTTAATCCTACCATTAAAATAGCTTTCCGTTTGTCATAGGTAAATAATAATGAAAATCTAAAAAAATATGCATGCATTAAAAGGAAAAATTCAAACTTGACATTTATTAAAAGTCATTCTCTAGTAGTCGGCCTACTTTGAAACGCTTTTCAAAAATTTCAAATGTAAAACCAATGAGACAGATTTATCACTCGTAAGTAAGGAAGATGAAAATTTTATTAAAATAATTACGTGTAATTGTAGTAAATGAAATAATTTGATTGGTCGAAATAGTAAATTTGACAAGGATGGAAATAATCTATATCTATTTAGAAATAAAGACATTATTATTAGTATTATTTTAGGTTAAGCAAAACAAAGGTATTACTCTCGAATTCTCCATCCACGTCCAAACCTTCATATTCGAAGTCACCCCCGTATTATAAATAGTCACGGGTAGCTCTATTCTTTTCAGTTTTGTCGCTTGCGCTATGCGTGCTTTGGAACCCCAAACCTTTTTCAATGAAGTGGAAAGAACTGTCCTGTTTGGAAAGCTTTGACATGTAAATAAGTTGTAAAAGAGCAAATGTTTGCATCATATCAACAACTCGATACGTAGATATTAATCCAAAAGGATGGTAAATGAAAGGAATAATATTACGATTTCAAAGCATATTTTGAGCAGTTTATTCACCTGTTTTCTATTGTATTTATACATTGCCATATTCCCATGATATAAATATATTTTATTACTACTTGCTGTATTATTATTTATAAATGTTATAAACATGAAAGTAATAATTTCAAAAAAAAACACGATGAAGCCTGGTTTAGAGGCATGATTTTTCGCCAGTGTATGAAAAAATCTCAAAGATGACGTTCATAATGAAATGGCGTCATATTTAAGATTTTAAGGGTACTTCTTTCAGGGGATGAAATCACGGAAGCTGCATATTCATTAAAAGTATTCTCTTCCACAATAAAATGGAAACGAGTTATTAAGAGTGGGAAGTCTTCAAATTGACACCTGTATATAGACAATGAGGTTTAGAATTTTTAAAAATATATTAGTCAAAGCTAAGCAAGGGAAACAAAATGGTCCATTTTCACAACCCCCATGTTTACATAATATTATAACATATCGGAATAAAAGTTCGTTTTTTGCACGACACGGATAGCACCATAAACATATAATATAAAGGGGGGGAGACAAAATATTCAATTCTTAAAACACCATTTATTTACAACCTTGTACATGTACAGTTCTACAGTTTCAAATAAGTTAGAAGAAAAGAAGATGGCTTTAAAAAATGACAACGCTGTAATAAGGTACACGTTTAGATAATTTCGAACATTAGTCATCATAGGTATTGTTTACAGAAATTCAGATAATATAAAAAAATAACCCATATTTTTGCAATATCTACTTAAAATATATAAATAGCTACACCACCGCTTTACCTAAAAAAAACATAACCTCATTATTCTCACGTACCGGCGAAATATTAATCCGGGGTTAGAGTAGTCGAATTTTTTACACACCACTGACGAACCCATTGTAGATCGCTAATAAATAGCTCTAAATTGTTTTAGTTCGAAAAAACACTGAAAATTAATCCAAAAACACAATAGACCACAAACAATCACAAAAGCAACAGCGATAAACCGATAACACCGCCGGCGAAAATGAATGAAATTAGTAAACTTCATGGTGATTTTTACACTATCAGGTAAAAATGAGCATACAGCGTTGCCACTGTGATTTTCTTAAAACATTGCAATTGGATGTTCTTGGGATATATATAAATAACTTTACGAGTAGAAAATTAAAAAAATTCACACATATTTAGTACCATATGTTTACTTAATAGAATCACATGAGAAATGCATTGAATATAATTAATATTATACTTATTTACAATTCTGTCTATACAGAGTGTTTCGGGAGGAAAGGGAAATATTTTGGGAACATGTTCAGAAGGTCAAAATAAGAGAAATTAACCCATATGTTTTAATCCGATTCTTAACCGTCTCTGAAATAATCGGTTCTAAAGTTTTTTTTGTGACTATTTTTTTTTTCAAAAGCAACACCAATAGATACTAGTAAAACAACAAAATTGCACTAATTTAGAATGTTTTCGAAAATACCCCCACCAACTTCAATACAAGCTGCACCACGTTTGTTAATCGCTCGTATTGTTGCGCGTTGAATTGCTTGGGGATTGTTTATAATGATATTTGCAGCATTAAAAATTCGATTGTGGAGTCCTTCCACGGTTTCTACTCGTGTTTCGTATACTAGTGATTTTATCCACCCCCAGAGGCAATAATCCAGTGGGTTTGTGGGTTGACAAGCAATGAAATACCTACAAACTGGAGTTAGAAATACAAAACTTCTTAATTACTCCAAAACTTTACAAAAAAAACTTTAGAACCGATTATTTCAGAGACGGTTAAGAATCGGATTAAAACATATGGGTTAATTTCTCTTATTTTGACCTTCTGAACATGTTCCAAAAATATTTCCCTTTCCTCCTGAAACACCCTGTATATTAATTAAATGTTTTTGGATTGCAGTATATTTAAAGTAGGAAGGAATCTTCCAATATTTCGGATGTATCGCTGGAAGATCGACTATAGAATGGCCCCGCTATTAAACTTTGAATAGTTTGAAGAATTTTTTACAAGACAATGAAATTGACCTAATTTGACAGATTTTCGTTTGCTTATAGTGTTGTTATCGATTTATTGCTGCACATCTACATCAATGTCATCTTCTAAAAACTCAATATAACTTGTAACTCGGGTTGACGGTAGTTATGTCGAGTGACGCTTTCGCTATTTCGTTTCTTGATCAGTATTTCATTGCTTTATTACTTAATCGAAATGGCGAATGCGCCACCAGCCCTTACTCTGAAGAAAACGGCTAAAATTGGCAAGATATTTGGCCCTTTTCTTAAATTTCTTTTAAATAAAACGTTTTGCTTACTGTTTTTTCATTAAATGTTAAACATTATTTACTATCAATTTAAAAAATACCCTCAATGGCTTAACTTGAAAAATGGGACCCAATTGGACCCATTTGCAAGAATTTGTGCAGGGCCTCTTTGTTGGCAGTATTTTTTTATGATCTAACACAAGCATTATAGGAAAATCCTTTAGGGCACTCTGTTAGTGGTGCGTGTGCGCAAAAAGTGATTCACGTTGGATTTGAATCGTTAGAGGTTATATTCGTTGGGAAAACGACCTCGGGAAGGTCGTTCCATAAGGATGACGTCCTCCAGATGAAAGAATTCTTAAATAATGAAGTTCGAGGAGTACTAAGCTTAACCACATATGGATGGGCGGCAGTGGTTCGTCGCGTATTTCTGCTATTATGTTTGGGTGCAGAGCTCTAGACATGAGAGCAATACTCCAGTGATTGTCGAATCTGGGTTTTGTATAGAGTCAAAAGTTGTTGAGGTGTGTACAACTTTTTGGTTCTGAAGAGTACGCCAAGTTTCTGAGAAGCTATCTTGACGATTGCCACAACGTGGTTATGCCAAGACATATTTCCTCCCAGATTGACGCCCAGCAAATTGATAGATGAAGCCAGTGGGATTGCGTGTCCGTCCATGACTATATCCGGTTCAGTAATGTTAACCTTTTTAGAGAAAACTGCGGCCTGGTTTTTTTGAGCGTTAAATTCGACTTGGTTACTGTCATCCCAAGGCAAAATTTCTTCGAGGACAGTAGCGGGATAGTGAACAAAAGCCCCCGCAGGCCGGAGATTTTCTGGACCACTCCCAAATGTTGCTAAATTTGGTCAATAATTAATAGTAAATACTAGAAAAACTGATACGGAAACGTATGAAATTTGCTAAGGAGGCTTAACCCCCTTACCTCCTTCGAGAAGTCGCCTCTAGGCCCAGGGATTAAAGTGGAGTGTTGGCATATTTTTATATTCATAGTTTTTTTTTAAATAACATGTGATGATTCTTTGTATCGCTTGTTTTGCTCGTGTTATATTTTTTGTATTAAAAAACTAAAGTTCCGCAGCTGGCCTAAAAAGTGATTTTTTTAACATCCTCCTTGGAAGCTGGTTGAAGAAATAACTTTCAAAAGCCCACTGCAGGCGGGAAATTTTTGGATCACGCTCAAATGTTGCTAAATGTGGTCAATAATTAAGAGTAAATACTAGAAAAATCGATACGCGAACGTATGAAATTTGTTGAGGAGGCTTAGCCTCCTTGTCCCCTTCGAGAAGTTGCCACTGGGTTCAGGTAGTAATGCGGAGTGGCATATTTTTTTATTCATAATTTTTTTTTTTAAATAACATGCGACGATTTTTTGTCTCGCTGGGTTTGTTCGGGTTATATTTCTTGTAGCATATTTAGGACCAAACAATTATTTTTGATGGATAACTAAAGTTCCGCAGCTCGCCTAAAAAGGGAACATCCTCCTAGGAAGTTGATCGAAGTTTTTGGGCCCCGCACAAGAATCCGTAGGGGCCCCATACACCTTGCAGGTCAGAGGGAAAATGCCTCCTCTGTCCCCACGGTAGTTACGCTCCTCAATACCCTATTGTCTAGATTTTATTAATAAAGTATATGTTATTATGAAAAGTGCATTAAATTTTTAATAAAAGATCGAGACTGTAGATAACTCTTTTAAAATACCATTTACTCGTGAGATTGATGCACTTGATCAGCGCCATGTATGTGAAATACACTCCAAGGTTCAGTGTTACTTTCCATTCGTATCAAGTAATAGATTATAAAAAAATTAAATATATCTGCAAAAAGTTTGAGAAATGAAGTGGTCGGTTTTCGATCCGAACGAGGATATTTATTACCATAAATTGTTTAACCACGACAATTGAAACGGAAACATGCTTTAAACTCAAGTTACCTTTTACGATGTTATTGGTCCTGTGGGGGCCGTTGTGTGCGCACCAGCAGTTTCTAAGACAATAAGACGGAATAATAATTTTGGTTCTTGATGATACGTCAGCAGGAAATATATAAGTTCGCTGGGAGTTGAAAATGAATAACTATATTCAGATTATAGATGGCGATGCAATGACGGCTCTCAAATTCTAGGACTTCACTTTTTATGACACCTTAGTGCTTTACAATGTTGATTAGGTCCTACTAGCTAATGAACAATTTAAATTAAATCCAAATTGCTAAAATCCTAATTAATTATGATAACCCATCTCCGTTTCTTAGGTTCTAGTCCATTTTTATGTACACTAGCTATGCTTTAGTGAATGTCACTGTCACTAGACTAACTCAAACGGTTTCAGTCTTCTGAGTCTAAGCAGTAATCGTGTGTCGTCTAGGAGCTGGATTACTTCACTGGACATTCACACGTTGATAGTCTCCATTCCCAGGTCTCGATGGAGGTCCCCATATCTGACATAAATACAAATATATAACGAAAACAAATTACATTCAATTTTTATGTAATACAGCGTCACCATTAAAGTTGGAACCATATGGGGAAAACACACATATATATATATATAAACCGTATATTGCCAATACGAACGTTCCAAAATACAAAAAGTGTCCCCGCTATGGGAGATGGCGCGGGCCTATTGAGTTTGCGCATGGTGGAAATTATATCGATCGCGTCAGAGCCGGCCCGACATTATTTGTTTGATGTTATTCGTCGCCATCTTTGGTTCTGGATGCTTTTTCAAATTACAGAATAAAAAGTGGTTCATCCACATTGTTGTCGGTATAGTAGTGCTTATAAACTTTCATTACCTAACAACAATTTTTGTAAAGGAGTTTTTAATTTGTAGTGATTCGATTCGCTGTTTGGTAGGTTAGTGGCTTGTATTGTTTAAAATGAAAAGACACAAGTGCATGGTGCTTTTTTGCAAAAGTCGTGGATCAATACCAGGTATAAAGTATTTCAGGTTTCGAAAATATTTTGCTTATCACATTATCCGATCTTCGGAACCGAATTTCACTAAAAAGCTTGTAAAAAAAGAGGAGAATGTCACTCGTATACAATATAATATATATGTGGTCACTACCTAACCTTAAAATTAATGTATTTTTATGCATTAGTAGCTGATAATAATTCCCAATATAGTCAATGTAGTCATTCATTCTTAATTTTTGGTTTAGAAAAAAAGTGAGGTTAAGAAACATAGGATGTCGGATGAAAGTTAAAATAAAGCTCATCGTGTCGATTGTTACAAACACTCGGACGGAATTTGGCACCAAAGGTTTACACCAATCAGGGCACCGTCGGATCATCATATCGTCAGAAATCGTATGCATGGAACGCTATCTTAAATCGAACTAATCGAAATTTTGATTGCAATATTTTTCCTAACTAACCAGTGAAATTTACATTAAAAAAGTTAAAATCTGGTCCTGTCGAATGTTTACTTTCACAAGGAAATTTCCGAACTGCGCAAACTCACAACGCCCCTTGCAGATGGTATTAGCAATATACTATTTATATACAGTGCGCGTCTAAAGTCACTTCCCCCCCTGTTAACTTTTGATTAACAAACGTGAGAATAATGAGATTTTGGCACGTTCAATAATTACTGAAATACTACTTTTTTGGCATAAACTCTTTACTTATTCATAAAAGATGGCTGCTGGGCGCCATTTTGAATAAGATTTTTAAATGGCAGGTGGGGTCGTGTGACACCTCATTCGAAAGGTATTTTCAATCTACAAACAGTCCCCAAGTTTGAGAAAATTTTATCGATTCATTTCAAAATGGCGACCACTTTTCTTAATATAATTACATTTTTAGTAGTATGGCTAATTTTAGTACCTACTTTATAATGCTCAAAAGTTGGCAACTACTTCAGATGCTCAAAATGTCCACCATTCACTTCTTGGCAGATGTATAGCCTATGGTGAAATTCTTCGCGAACATTATGAAACATTTCATGACTAATTGATGCGCACACTTGGATTATTCTTTGGCGAAAATCCTCTAATGACTGCGGTTGAGTTATGAACACTTTAGACTTAACGAATCCCCACAAAAAAAAAGTCCATAGGAGTTAGGTCCGGTGAGCGAGCTGGCCATTCGATAGCACCACGACGACCAATCCAGCGCCCGGGATAGTGTTCATCAAGGTAGTTCCTAACATCTCTACTATAATGCGGCGGAGCTCCGTCTTGCTGAAATGCATATTACCAAATTCGTCAGGATTTTCCTCAATACACTCCAGAATCAAATGTTGTACGGTATTTTCTAGCATATCAAGATACAGCGGTCCAGTTAAATTTCCCTGTATAAAAAGTGGTCCTATAATATGGTTTCCCGAAATACCTGCCCAAACGTTAAGTTTCTGAGGGAACTGAGTATTGCATTCCCTATAAACATGAGGATTTACAACGCTCCAATACCGAACATTTTGACGGTTAACTTTACCGTTTAGAAAGAAAGTACACTTATCACTAAAACATATCAATTTATGGTAATTTCGGTTCCGGTTCAACCTTACAGCCATTAATTCACAAAATTCTAGTCTACGATCCGGATCATCTTCGGTTAACTCGTGTAACATTTTCAATTTGTAGGGATGAAATTTAGAACGTTTCAAAACTCTCTCAACACTTTTAGGACTTACTTCGCATAAGTACTAAAATTAGCCATACTACTAAAAATGTAATTATATTAAGAAAAGTGGTAGCCATTTTGAGATGAATCGATAAAATTTTCTCAAACTTGGGGACTGTTTGTAGATTGAAAATACCTTTCGAATGAGGTGTCACACGACCCTACCTGCCATTTAAAAATCTTATTCAAAATGGCGCCCAGCAGCCATCTTTTAAGAATAAGTAAAGAATTTATGCCAAAAAAGTAGTATTTCAGTAATTATTGAACGTGCCAAAATCTCATTATTCTCACATTTGTTAATCAAAAGTTAACAGGGGGGGAAGTGACTTTAGACGCGCACTGTATATATTGGAAAACATGTTTTGTTCGACTTAGGTAAAATTTGACTAAGTTTTTGCTGCAATAAAGACCCAAAAATTACGTAATTAAATGGGACCATGCAGCTTTTGTTAACTATCAAATTTGACATTCTCTTCACAAAATGTCGAAAAATGGTGAATTAAAAAAAAATTACGAAAAGCACATATTGTTGCTACTTCATACACCACTATGAGTTTTTCTGGCTGCAAGGCAGGACCTTTGAACATTAACATTGGAAAAGAAAGTCTGTCAAAAACTTATAAGCAATAAAAATAATAAGTTGGACAATAAAACACTGCGATAACTGAACTTAACAATAACTTGTTACACTCATAATTTCAGCGGCAAACTAATAATTTTACTGCTCGAATGAATATCTTTAGAGCTTATGGCGATTAATGAGAATCCAGACTCTTGCCATGGAAAATTGAGAAAACCCCCAAAAGTTATTTTCTATTGTATTATTAAACTTGTTTATGCTACACTTGCTGGTTTAAAACTGTTTCTTATTTTAATTAGAATAATTGTAAATTTAAAGAAATTTGTGATGAACACGTCTGTTAGAATTTAGAATCAAACTGCCAACAATAACATTTTCCCATGAACTTCTTTATCTCGTTGCGATCGCGACTCCGCAAGAAGTGTCTTTTAACTTGGGACACGTTGCTATGCACCAGAGTCAACGGCCGACCGCGCTTCGTCGGTGTTCCCCAAGGTCCCCCATAGGCCCCTACGATTTTAAAGATCGATCTGTTTCAATCAAATAGATTGATATGGGTCCGCCTACATTAGTAATGGATGATAATATTACTTGCATTAAGTAGTTGATAAATATTTAAATTTGTAGGAATCTTTACCGTTTACTGTAAGAGTACACTGGATTGCTGAAGAACCCCTATTTTAATACTATTAATTTGTTGAAACTTGGTTGATCAAGCTGACCTGCGATGCAAGGATTCTTATAAGAAGCCGATGGTAAAGATTGTTTCACGAAAAAAGGATACGACTTAATGATTTCCTGGGTCGGTCCCATTGTGTCGACAAGAGATTGGCAATAAACAAGTGAAGTATGAAGGGACGGCCTAAGGAAAACAAGTAATGATATGATTATATTAATGTAATCAAATGAGATAACATTTTTTTTAAATATTACTAGTCATATTTATTTACATTTATAATGTCATTCTATTGATAGTTCTGTTTCGCTATCCCTATCCTCATCAAAATTAATTATAATTGGATTAATTATACGATCCAGACTCATATACGAATTTTCTACAGTTATTACGTGACGGACTGAATTTGCTCATTATCCTACCCTTTTCTAACTTTTTTGTGCCGTTCATCGTAAGAGTACAGTGTTTTTTAGTAAATTAAAACCAGACCAGTTGTAAAGATTGTTTCACGAAAAATGGATATAACTTAATGACTGCAGTAAAAGTACCTGTGGCCGTCCCATTATTTATAACCGTTTGTTATTATTATGTGGAAAGGACCGGATTGTAATAATTATAATTAAATATAGGCACATCAGGTAGGTTAGGTTTGCTTAATTTATATTGAAATATCTTTTTGTTGTAAAATTTGTTAGTTTTTGAGGAATGGTTCAAGAATTGTCTTTTACCAAACATTCCTCAGAATAGCGTGATAGTAATGGACAATGCGAGCTATCACAGTCGCCAATTACATAAAGCTCCAAGCTCAAATAATATAATATTGGAGATTCAGAACTACATGGCGGCGAATGATATATATTTTGAAGAAAGTTATAAAAAAAGTGATCTTTTAGAAGTTTTAAAGACATTTTGTATAAAAAAAGTATATGTTTGTGACACATTGGCAGAAGAAATTGGACATACAGTGCTACGGCTCCCACTCTATTATTGCATTTTTAACCCCATAGAGCATATGTGGCACCAGTTAAAATTACTGGTTAGGTCTGAAAATATTTCTACGACTTTAAGTTCTAGTGTTGTAGAATTAATACGAAAATGCTTTAATGATATTCCCCCAGAAAATTCGTATATTAGTCTGGATCGTCTAATTAATCCAATTATAATTAATTCTGATGAGGATAGCGATATCGAAACAGAACTATCTATAGAATGACATTATAAATGTAAATAAATATGACTAGTAATATTTAAAAAAAATGTTATTTCATTTGATTACATTAATATAATCATACATAATAGACAGGACATGCCATGGATACAGACGAAATAAGGCCAGCCATTTAGCATGATGAACCTGATGAAGACACATTATATACAAGGTGACAATTTAAAAACTTGAAATGGCCAATATTAGAAACGAAAAACTGAAAAAAGGCTTTATTATTGTCTTCAAAACAACGGAAATCATTTTGAACATTTAATTAACTAATAATAAAAAATTTGAAAATTGTCTTTTCATTTATTGTTTTCCTTAATAAACAGAGAAGAATTTCCTGAAATGTACCTTTCTATGGTACCATTGGAAAGCATTTTTCAAGAGCTTCAAAATGATGTATCACTCGACCCCCCCTTTCTATTTAAGATTTTAAGGGTTTATCTCACCTTGTCCAAGGGGTTGCAGATAGGGGTGGGCTAATACGCTTGTTTTTGTTCCCCCTTCGTTTTATAGAAACTGTTTTTTGCGTTTTTTTCTTCAGTTTTTCGTTTCTAATATATGGCCCTTTCAAGTTTTTAAATTGTCACCCTGTATGTATATTGGCGTTGTTAGAAAGTTTTGTAAAATTAGTAATTTTATAAACGTAAAAACGAGGACGCCAGTGGTAGCCAAAAGGGAAAAAGCCAGCCGCAGGCGAAATTTTTTATGGACCACGCCCCATGAGCAAACCCAAAATACACACCTAGATTTGGTCAATAATTTATAGTAAAAGCAACCGATGAAGTAAGGTGTGAATTCAGATAACGTGACAGAAATTTTGATGAATTCTCGTTATAGTTAATTTAAAAAGAGCGACATTTTTACTTACAGACGAACCAAAGTAATTTTTTTTTCGAGGAGATCGCTTCCCATTTTCTGAAGATTCTTCAGTACTTTTAAAACGATCCCGGTTTTACGACCTATATACAAAAAGAGCGGAAAACAAATTAAAAATAACTCCATATTTATTTTAAGAGACATTAATTAGTATGCTTCATTGTATTTTAATGGTATTATACGATTGTAATGCCAAATATGCAATAATTTCACCGTAAAGAAAGTTGTTTGTTAATACTATAACGAGATCTCGTGAGTGTCCTGGTCAGTTGTATTTCGTATTTCCCGCATAAGTTTTGATTATTTTAAACCAAAAAGGCTTCTCTGGAGTGAGACGGAAGTAACGGGTTTTTAAGTTCATTTTTCAGTTAAACAGAATCAAACATTTTATATTGTTACAATAAACTATCAAATAGTTCTTGCGGAAATAATTTTAAATAGGATTAAACATTATTTTTGGTCAATAAATCGAAAAAATTTAATTCACTGATGTCCGAAAATTTAATTTTAATTTAATTATTAACGGTGCCTAAGATTTCTTTTTAAATTTGTTTATATAGCAGCTTTGGATCCGCTATATAAGAATTTTTTCATCGTTTGGCTTCGCTTCGATTAAGATAAATATTTTCGAAGACATTACGTACTGCACCGCTGCGAATGGCGAATTTACTTTAGACTTTAAAAATACGTACCAAATTCGAGAAAAAATAGAGATTACATAGGTACTGTCTTGTCCGCTAACGAAATAAAAGATTATTGTGTATAAATGTATAAAGTCTTGCCCCTCCCAACCGACGCCCATTATTATTATTATTTATGGATAGCGGTTTCGAACAAACCCGAACAAACATGAAATATTGACGTTTGAAAATTTAATTTGAAGGTATAGCAACAATTAATTAACTGCAACGATGCTGATTTATTTCAATTACATTAAAATGAAACTAAAACTAGATTGAAACATAGAGACTCAAAACAGAAAAGTATTAAGATTATTTGATTTAATTGCTGAAATTGATTTTCACTCGCTGACATTATAATTTTCAAACGTGAATATTTCGAGAACCTCTATTTCCAGACGCTAGAGTTGATTATATAAAAAGTTTTAGGTTTTATCACAGGATTCGAAATTGTCATAATATACTGGGTGTTCCATTTAAATAAATTTTAGATTCCGCCATACCTTCGACCTGGGATACCCTATACGTTTAACCATAAGAAATGAGCAACTAAAAACACCCATTGACGTTAAAGGAAACAAATCTCTGAACTGAAATGTGCAAGACTTTATTTTTCTTATTAATCTTCTAGTTAACAACTATTTTCCAACTAGTAGTTAAATAGGAATGTCAATTTCAAATATATTTTTGGCGTTTTCATTAATTTTGAGCATTATATTCTTCAAATATTATGACTATGGATATAATTAAAGAAAATCAAAATGCTGATAACATTGAGATGTTCGGAAAAATTGAAAAATGTGCATATGATTGTATTAATAAGCAATGCACATAATATGCAAAAGCATATTGAGGGCTGACAGTGGTTTGGCGCGATTCCGCATTAGTTAAAAACATTACGAGTTCGACATCGAAATTTCCCGTCCCATAAACCTTGATAATTTTTCATATTTAATTACGTCGGTATTAAACGTCAAATTAATTTTGAAACATTTTGTAAGATATTTTAAAATTTAATATTATACTTTTCCAGAATCTAGTGAATTTTTAGTTTTCATTTAAATATTTTCTATGTTAAAAGCAGACAGATTCTCAGTTTTTCATATAAAATCGTAAATACATTATTTTCCAGTCGAGGAGTTCTTTTGGCAGACCTTCTTATTGATTTCTGTGAAAAATGTATAGAAAGAGAAACGATAAATAAAAGAAATTCCTTTTTTATATTTGTATTATTGCAAGAATGTAAGAATTTTTCCTTAAAAAAAGAATACATGAATTCCAATATATTTTTAGCAATAATTAACTAACCAGACATATTTTCCTGGGATATGATAATGATATAATCATAATGAAAATAAAATTATTTACTAATAATCACAGTTGTGTGGTTATTAAATTAAGGATACCTTATCAAATACACGCAAAGGCCGTAATTGGAAAACCATCGAAAATGCTATCGAATGGGATGCTAACCCTGACGCGGCCTCAGCTGAAACAGGTGATGGGTCTGCTAACAGGCCACTGCCACCTGCAAAAACACCGTCAACAGATGGGTATAAACAACGGATCCATTGAATGCAGACTCTGCGACGAAGAGGATGAAACCGCCTCACACATAATATACCGCTGCGTAGCACTGTCTCGTAGAAGACAAAATATCTTTGGGATCATACAACGTGGTGACAACCTCCCACATGATAAGCTTTATAGAAGGTTACTGGACCTCGTAGAAGGAACAAACATCTTCTAACAAGATCGTGGTACACAATAAGCCGATAGGCTGCAGTGATAGAAGTTCGGGCCTTTAAACCGACCCCCGCCTTTAACCAACCAACCACCAACCAACCAAATTAAGAAATAAGCTAATCATACCACTTTGATTAGGAGGAAGCTATTTCTAACAATATAATGTATGTCACAGTCAAAGTTGTATGGTTGGTTAATTATTATTGTTTAAAATATTTTGCCGTTGTTCATATACAAGGCGTTAGTTATATTTGATTGAAATGACTTATTATATTTAATCCTGATATGAAATCAAAGAGAAGAAAAGTAACCATTAATGGTGCTTTGAATTAATGAACGAGGTAAGCCACCATATGACAAACCCCAATATCCATGTGGTAGGCACTGACGACAAATGTCAACAATCGAATAGTGTATGTCAAGTCATATGAAGACGCCAATGAATGTCGTATACGACAATAACAATAATTTTTAATGGTAACGAATTTTTAACTTATACTAAGCCTAAAAATATCCAAGTTCGACCACGACAATATGCACGAGTAGATAAAATTTTACATATTTTCAAAAATACCCCAGAAAATCCCCAAACACGAACCCAAATTTTAATAATGATTGAAGAGTCCCCAAACATCGTGGTATTCGGAAGATAAAACGTAATTAAATACAGTGAAACCTTGACCGTCTAAATGTGCCCGCCTAATAGAGGTATCCGCCCATGGGAAATTTGTTATTAGGTAATATGTAAATGCAAAATTATTACTATGTATATGTATGTACAAATAAACATAACATAATAAATATACACTAGTTTTAGTTAGGATGTAGTACTAAAAAAATCTAATAACGTAGTTTGACGTGTTTGCGTTTTATACTTGCAATCTAGAAAATGTAATTCCAAGTCCGCCCAAAGGAGAGTCCGCCCAAGAGAGGTTGATTTCATGGAATTTCATATACCTAGTTCCGGACTATGCAAGAATGTCCGCTTAATCGAGATGTCCGCTTATTAGAGGTGTTATAAGACGTTTCACTATATATTCAAATGAAAGGTTGTCTTAGGTATAGCGAATGTGGACGAAGCCAAAATAACTTTTAACTTGTAGGTACTCAAAAATCATATTGAAAAAAAATTGTCGATAACCGGGGGGCATGAGGAGTCTCCACCTTGCAAAGTGTCATTTTTATTTAGGTAAAGAAAAACAAACACTTTCGAATACATGTTTATTTGACCTTTTCTATTTATTTTGGCGTAAGCCTATCGATTTTGAAAGTGGCGTACTAAAGTGAATTTAAAACAAAAATTTTATTATGGAAAGAAAGTCAGAGTTGTACGGTTCCGGACAAGGTACCACAAATACAGTATGTATATTCTAATGACAAAATTCGAGACAACAGAGGAATACGAGGAAAAATTGAATATTCTAGAATGTCAAGTCATTTATCTAAACGGTAGATGTTGGCCATTTGGTTTAAACCCGAGCTATAAAACAAAAAAAAATATCAAAATGGTCTAAAAAAATGTGGTCTTTGATCGATCAAAATGTATGTAAAAGTACTATCTATTAGAAATGTTGCTCCTTAAAAATAATAGTAACAAAAACGACTACTTTTAGCTATGGAGTTCTAGAACTTATGAGTAAAATTTCATAATTAGTAATTATTAAAATTTACCTAAGAATATTTTTTTTGGTTAAAAATATTGGTGTTATATAAGTTCCAAGAAATATTATTGGGAACTGAAACTAATAACCGGCAGTGTTGGTAGACTAATGACCCAAATGTTTAATTTGAGCTTTGCTGACGACAGCAAGCTTGTATCATCTTTCACTTTGAATTTTCAAACATCGGCTGCCGTTGGATATCTTCGCATGCAGCATGAAGTATTACGCCTCAACAAAGACCTGGACTAAATTTTGTCAGGGGTAACTGTAACCAAGTCGAATTTGATGCTAAGATAACCCAGACACCAGTTTTTTAAAAGGTAAACATTCAGAGCCGGACATAGTCATGACAATACACGCAATTCCACTGGCTTCATCTATTAATTTCCTGGGCATAAATCTGGGAGGAAATACATTTTGGCATAACCACGTTGCGGCAATAGCCAAGACGGTTTCGCAGAAACTTGGTGTACTTTTCCGAACCAGATACATGTACCTATACATTTCAGTAACCTTTGATGCTCTACAAAAACCAGATTCGTCTATTACTAGAATACTCTCATGTCTGAAACTCTGCACCCAATCATACTCTTCGACTATTGGATTCCATCGAAAGGAGGGCCATTCGTCTCGTATGAGACCAAGAGGTGATCAAGAACCTCGACAGCCTAAAACTTCGAAGACAAGCTAGAATTCTATCTAGAGTGACGAGTAGCAGAAATACACGACGAACCACTGTCGCCCATCTATATGTGGTTCAACTTAGTAGTCCTTGGATGATGAAGAATTTTTTTGTATGGGGTCATTATTGTAGAACACCCTTCCCGAGGTCGTGTTTCCCAACAAATATAGCTTCCAATGATTGAAAACAAACGTGATTCGCTTTATGCGCACACGCACCAATCCCAGAGTATTTCTTCTATAGTGCTTGTGTTTGCTCACAAAAAAAAAATATCGAAAAAATAATCGAATTTAAAACACAGTTCAGATAATATAATAATTGTTTTCGTAATTCTTTCATTGATCGTAATTTTACCATTCTGATACACCACTGCTGACTGACAGGGCGGCCGCTTGGATCAATACTTCACTGCTCCACGTCAAATCCACCTCCCTGAGGGAAGCAAAGGGGAAAACAGCTGTCCCACCGGACAGGAGATGCACGGCTCAGAGGTTTTTTGATTTTTTTTAGTTGGAGGGCTTTTTCGTTCCAACGAAGTGTCCCCATAGTGTCACAAAGTAAATTTGTTGGTTAAGAAGTATACTAGACCTTAAAATATGCATTGTAAATTTATTGTAAAATATATAAGGATGTTGGAGAGTTAAACACAAATAATGAGCGTCGCACATAATAAATTTTGATATACGTACAAGAATTACTATTGATTGTAATAATTTTTCAACATACTAATAGAACACAGTAAACTGCAAATATTGCAATTTGGCCAAACTTTCTTAGCTCAAAAGTTGATAATAACCGTAATACAGAGTGTCCAAGTAAATATTTTATTTTTAAATTTCCTAATTAATTTACTTATTAATCAATATTTTGGTATAAAGTTTTGTGATCGGGAAAATTATTAAGTCCAGTCTACTAAAAAAGCAAAAGACCACTAATGAAAATATTTATGTTAAATAAAAATGTTATTTTATATAAATAAATACAAAAATTATTAATAAAAGAAAACATATATTTTTGAAAACAATTTCTTAAATATTTAAATGGATGCATTAAAAATTGTAAATGCAAAAATCATGAAAACAGTTGCACGGAGCGACAGTGACAAAGTACACCATTGTTGGGTAAAAATGATGAGAAAATTGATATTTTTAATAAAAACATAAATACACTAAAGCGCAAAAAAGTGGCACTGGTTTCATGTACCCGGAGTGACGCAACGAGCGCCGCCCTCTACAATCTACATCAGAATTATTCACAGATTCAAATTTATCGCCCCAAGAAACTCCCATCACAAAATTTTATGTAAAAATATTGGTTATAAGTAAATTAATTAGGAAATTAGAAAATAACATTCCCTCTGGGACATCCTATATTTCGGTTATTATTAACTTTTGAACTAAGACAGTTTGTCCAAAGAATCTGTAGGTTTACAGTGTGCTATTAGTTTTTTGACACCCTGGATATCTTCCAAAACTTTCTTGGTTCTTCATTTTGGGCAGCTTTAGGAAGTGAGGAATAAAAACCTTATTATAAACCCAAAAACTCTTGACTATCATCTTGTAAGTGGATAATAGATATGGGTATCATTTAACTGGTTAGCAAAATATTCTTATTTTTGCGAACAGAAAAATGTAATCGGTCAGCGAAAATGGCTAGTTGGTCAGCAGCTTATGGACAGCAAACATTTCTGAATCGTGACAGTGCCCTGGGAAAACAAGTGAAATCCCGCCCCCGCTACACCTTTTGTAGCCGATTTCCTTCTGTATTCGGCAAAAGAATACACTAGAAAGTTACATAAATTGACAGTGCCCTGGGACTTCTGAAGTAAACTGGTTCTATACATGTTTATTTCTAGTGACCAATTATAAACTCTTGCTGACCAAGTAATCATTTCGCAGCTCGACTGTTAATAACGGCAAACCATTTAATTACTTCTCAATAGATATCATTGATTGAATTAATTCAGCCGGAATCTCCTAAATTTTGAATATAATATAAGTTTAAACTTTATAATCTTGATATGACTTGTAAGTTTACAACAAATAAGAACCTAAAAGTATAAGGTTTACGAATATCTTCAGAAGTACCGTAGCAATACTTAAACCTAAAGCTGAGAGTACTCAGACCAACAATATTTTCCGTCATATTTTAACATCTCAACGATGAGCATGAAATAGATAACATCATGTACACATAGATCATTCACTGAAACATATCACAAGTTGCAATAGTTTTAGTTTTGTTATAACTTTTGTTTCTACAGATATTTCTATATTATCTGAAAAATCATACAATATATTGAAGTCATTTTACTTTTAAATCTGAAATGGAGGAAACACGATTCCATTTCCACTTATCCCCTTGAAATATCTGAATAAAAT
Source organism: Barypeithes pellucidus (assembly GCA_963991005.1). NCBI lineage: Eukaryota > Metazoa > Arthropoda > Insecta > Coleoptera > Curculionidae > Barypeithes > Barypeithes pellucidus. Next base: position 26,821,255 of record OZ022562.1, on the reverse strand, counting down.
CGTGAAGCATTTACATATCATTTGAAAAATCTAATTTGTTATTCACGAAGGACTTCGAATGATATGCATAGAGAACACAAGATAGGAAACCAAAAATGTATTAGGTACACTATAGGGCATAAGCATTGGAAAACATAAAAAAATTGCTTCATATTTTGCAGGCATAAGGAAGATCGCTTAAACATTAACAAAATTGTTTTTGAAGTTGACCGTGATCATATCTGACATATGTACGAGCCCTGTCTCAGTGAAAACTACGTTTTTTTATGAAATCTGTCATATTAGACGTATTAAAAACTAAAATATATTTCTGATATCATACGATAATTTTATTAGCCTAAAATAATAAATTTTTTGGAGCTTGTCTTCATGATATGCCACAAAGTTTCAATCGGCGATAGATCTGGACTACTCGACGTCCATTTTAAAACTGAAATATTGTTTTCTAACATCCAATCTTTTACTTTTTTAGCCGTATGGCAAGCGGCATCATCTTGTTGAAGATATTGTTCAATTTGGGGTGTTAAGTTATTTCGAAGCACATTAATGTACTTATCAGCATTCATAACACCTTCCACATAGTGTAAATTTCCCACTCCACTTGCTGACATGGATCCCCAAATCATAACAGAAGCCGAAAACTTAACTTTTTTTGTAAGACAGTCATTCTGAAATGCTTCTTCTTTAGTTCTTATGACACCACTCCTACTATCACCAACGCATAGTTCAAATTTGGCTTTATCACTCAAAATATAGGAGTTCCATTGGTTCGGAGACCATAATTTGTGTTCTTTGGCCCACGCTAGTCTGTTTTTCTTCTGAATCTTTTTCAATAAGGGCTTCTCTTTTGCCTAGAATTATTGAGTTAAAAACAAATAATAAAAAAATAATTTAAGCTTAACTTGTAAGTTTTAAATCCCAATTTTTGGGCAGCTCTGTGACAAGTTGTTCGTGAAAACTTTTTTGTTGTTGCCTGATTCAATAATATTTTCAATTCGTTATAATCAGCACGCCGATTTTCCTTGATAATCCGTTTTAAGGCTCTTAAGTTGGTATTGGAATAACGCGGGCGACTTCCAGTTCTGGGTTTTTGAGCCGCAAATCCAGTTGTTTAGTACAATTTAATAAAATTTCGAACTGTGTACCTCAATTTGTTAACACTGTCAGTGATTTGGGAAGCATTCTGACCTTTTAAATGCAAGTGAATGATAACTTTTCTGATAAATTCACAAATATCATGTTTTGGGGCGTTGGGCCAACTTCACTGAAACAGGGCTTGTATATTTTATAGTCGGCAATTCTTCTCTTGCGGCAATAACAATTGCAAGGAGGCATTAGCGATCACCTGGCGCATTGACAAGGGTCAGAACAGCAGTTGGTAGTATCGAAATCCCTAAGAGACCACCAGAAGTAGAAATGGATAAACCTGTTCATTTTGGTTAGCAGTTAAAGCAGCTACAATTACTTAGGAACAACATTTTAAAAAAGCTACCTCGAACTAGTAGTACATAAGCTTAATGAAGAATGTGAACTGCTAACTTAAGAAACAGCAATGGCAATTAAAATGGCGCAAAACCCATTTCTCCCAATGCAAAACTTATTGCGCTTTGTTAATCCCAGTTCAGAGAAATATCTTTGAAAATGTCTGTGCTTAAAGCTGCGCGTCCACTAGGTCGGTGGAATTTAGCCCACCCAGTATATGTACTGCTCTACCATAGTAATGAATATACTTTACTATGGGAAAATAATAACTGCCACAAGGGCAATACGCGATGCAAACTGAACCAAGGTTATCTTCTTGCAGTTCTTGTCGGATCTTTTTCCTTCCCTTATTTACTCGGTTAAATAAAAGAAACCAGATAGACAGCTTCGAGATGTATCTGTATACTTTCAACTTGATAACATTTGTATATAGTCACGAGCGTAGGTTAAAAAATGTTAAAATCTTATAATTAATGAATACTATGATTTCCTGAATGTTGGGAGGGGGGATAAATGTTGGAAATTAAAGAAAACGACTACATGCATACGTTCCTGAAAACCGTTCTAGTAAAACATAGATACAATCTATTTTTTTCCAGTTGCACGGGTTTCTTACTTTGTAAAAATACAGGCGTCCTCCCTATAATCATATCATACTGTTTTATAATCTTCCATTGTACCCTCAACTTAAAATCACAAACGACGGAATGACTCTTCTGTTAAATAAATAATTATCATGAAGCCTAACAATTGTTTTCGTGACCTACTACTACAGTCTATGAAATTTACATGTTTTACGAAGTTTCATAAAGATATGATTATAAATCGAAAACTTGAACAGGAAAATATAACCTGAATACTTACATTGTTAAAAAGGTACTTTATCAGATTTTTAAATCTTGAATATAGTGTGTCCATTTAAAAATACAATTTTCAAACACCGTTATTTTCTATGTTTGAATTACGATATAACCAAGAAATCAAATTTTTAAACCATACGAAGCATTTCAGCTTAGGAATGTTTTAGAGTTTGGTGAAAATCACATTCATTAGTGTTGTTCTTCTCGCTAAAAAAATAAAAGTGAATTAATAACTGAAAAATCGGCTACAGGTAGAAACCATATACAGGGTACAACAAGTAAAGTGTCCTATTAGAAGTATCTCGAGAACTAAATGAGATTTTATTTTGATAATTTGGCTGTAGCATAAGAGATGGTTTTCTACGTTCATAAAATATTTTGGATGGTGAGGTGTTGCCGGATTATACCGAAAGTGGTAGCAACTTCGGAACTTGAAATGAATTACCCTATATATTATATTTTTTTGGAATCAAGGTAAAAATCTAGAATAGTTTTCTGTATAATATAATATACCTATCTTTAATAATCTTTGAATTATAAATAATGTTGTAATTTTTTAACGCCGTATCGTGACCTGAAAAGAAAATCATATCTTTTTAGCGGTTACAGCTAGAAAGCTGAAATTTTAATAATAGTTTCTAAGACCATTAAAATTTTATAATTTTGAACAGTATTTAATTAGTTTTATACACAACATAACAATATTTCTGAGAGAGATGCATTATTGCAAAAATCTTTTTTTTTAAATGGAATATTTGATATGTTTTGCTAATGGAGGATTGAATTTTCTATCTAATGATATTAAGTGTTCCTATACATATCTTCAATATTTTTGGACTTATAGCGAAATTAAAAATTATCTTATAAAAATATATTTTTTGTTAGTTGGCTGAGGAATGGATTCATAGAAACAACATAATGAAAAATCGATTTGACCTTATGTCTGTGTTATTGTAATAAAAATGGCTAATTCACATTATTCTAGCTAAGATATTTTAAGTTTATTTTATATTCATGGAGAGTGTGGTAGAGTTTTATCTAGAACTTACACAAAATCTAATGAACTTCATCCTGATGTAGCTCCTATGACTCCCAAAAAGTTGACTGACCGAGGAGGTCCATGGAAATAGCCCCAAGGTCTTCGGATCTTATCCTCTTAGATTTTTATCTATGGGGTAGGATTAAAGAAATAGTATACAAGACCGTCACAACAAGGGAAGATTTAAGAAATCGAGTAAGAACAGCTTTGGGGTCTCTAGAACGGGTAGAAATTAAAAAGGTGACAAATGAACATGTTATCATCACAATTTATGAATGTTTAAGAGCCAACAATTTAGTTATTAGTTATTTTATTGGTGTTGTTGTGTAATTTTAATTTTGTTTATTTACTTATTAATAAATTGCTTATTTGTTAACTATACAGCATAGACATAACCTCGAATCCACAGCCAACTATACCAAAAAATATATTTTTATAAGATACTTTTTAAATTTCGCTATAAATCCGAAAATATTGAAGATATGTATAGGAACACTTAATATCATTAGATAGAAAATTCGATCCTCCATGAGCAAAACATTTAAAAAAAGGAAGATTTTTTTAAATAATTCATCTCCCTCAGAAATATTGTTATGGAGACGCGCCCTGTATAAAACTAATTAAATACTTTTCGAAATTATAAAATTTTCATGGTCTTGTGAAACTAGTGTCAAAGTTTCAGCTTTCTAGCTGTAACCGCTAAAAAGATATGATTTTCTTTTTAGGTCTCGATACGGCGTTAAAAAATCACTCAATCACACAATCAATTATTTATAATTTTACCTAGATTCCAAAAAATATATAATATATAGGGTAATTCATTTAAAATTCCGAAGTTGCTACCACTTTCGGTATTATCCAGCAACACCGCATCATCGAAAATATTTTATAAACGTAGAAAACCATCTCTTATAGCCACAGCCAAATTTTCAAAAAAAAATCTCATTTAGTTCTCGAGATACTTCTAATAGGCCACTTTACTTGGTGTAACCTGTATAGGGAGTTCCTTTTAAAATAACGATGCTGCCACTAGTTCTAGGTAGAAGCGGAAACGCCGCATTGCTGAAAGTGTTTTAAAACCATTGACCTGGGTCGGTTATCTATCCAAATTTTCAAAACAAACGTATCAACCATCTAACGTTTCATCCACCGTGAATCACCCTGTATAGTTTTGTTTCAACCTCTCTGAATATTATAACAAGGGAGTTATTGTACTTGGTCACACTAAACGGTCACCCTGTATGTACACATCTTATTTTGTTTAATCAACGACGCAACGACAATAAAAAAATTACGATGTTGCAGTAGTCAAAATTTCAAGGCGGTTAACTACCCTTATTATTATCAAAAAATTAAACAAAATGTGGATTTTTCAATGATTTTATCTATCACTTGTTGATCGTAATTAAATTTTAATGCATGTGAGCATTATTTTGATGTGTATTTTTCTATCAATGTCAATTAAACAAATTTTTATGAAATTCCCCCACTTGCAACTGTAAATTACCGATGCAAAACCAATTCGCATGTTAAAAGTGATCACTTTATAATTGGACAGTTAGCGAAAGCTCGTTTGGTTAAAATGGGGTGGCGATACACCCTCCCATGGTAGTTTGGGGGGTCCTTGTTCGAACCCCTTGTTGCGGCCTCACTTCTATACTAATCGACCGAGGAGACAAATAAATGCACCAGCGGTAATGTTAAAATGATTTTTTTTTATGATCAAACACCAGCACTATAGGAAAAGTTCTTTAGGGCACTCTGGGAGTGATGCGTGTGCGCAAAAAGCGATTCACGTTGGTTTTGAATCGTTGGAGGTTATATTCGTTGGGAAAAACGACCTCGGAAAGGTCGTTCCACAAGGATGAAGTCCTCCAGATGAAAGAATTCTTAAATAATGAAGTTCGAGGAGTACTAAGCTTAACCACATATGGATGGGCGGCAGTTGTTCGTCGTGTATTTCTGCTATTCGTCGCTCTGGGCGGAATTAAAAGGGCAAGGTCAGCCGAGCACCTTCCATGAAAATATCTGTAAAAGAGAGTCAAATCCCCAACCTGTCTTCGATGTTCTAGGCTGTCGAGGTTCTTCGTCAGCTCGTGGTCTCCGATCAGACGAATAGCCCTCCTTTCGATGGAATCCAGTAGCCGAAGAGTATGTTTGGGTGCAGAGCTCCAGACATGAGAGCAGTACTCTAGTGATGGTCGAATCTGGGCTTTGTATAGTGTCAAAAGTTGTTGAGGTGTGTACAACTTTCTGGTTCGGAAGAGTACCCCAAGCTTCTGAGAAGCTATCTTGGCGATTGCCACAACGTGGTTATGCCAAGACATATTTCCTCCCAGATTGACGCCCAGCAAATTAATAGATGAAGCCAGTGGGATTGCGTGCCCGTCCATGGGTATATCCGGTTCTGTAATGTTAACCTTTTTAGAGAAAACTGCTGCTTGGGTACTCAATTCAATTCAAAGAGAAAGATGAGATAAGTGTGCTATCGTCAGCAAAACTAAATATGTAGAATGTAGAATAGGAATGTCGCAAATACGAAATTGCAAATAATTGTCCATTTGAGTCCAGAAACTGCGCGAGGAACGGGCATTTGGTTTAAAGTGTTCATAGAAATTCGGTATTCGTAGAATAAAATATATCGATTACAAGCTGATTTGCAACCGTCAGAATAATCGGTTGTTTGTTAACTATTACCTTGTTGTTTTTACCGATTCATTTTATTTTCTTTGGTATTGGCATGTTTTGGTTAAACTTATTTTCGATTTTTAAAAATCCATTTCAAAACAAAAGGTAGGTTAAGTTAAGAAGTCAATTCTTAGATGAGACTGGTAAGGATTACCTGGTCAAATGCACTCACGGGCCCCAATTGGAAAACCATCAAAGGTATAACCAACGAAAGGGATGCTAATCCAGTTGAAACAGGTGAGGGGTTTGCTAACAGGGCACTGTCACTTGCAAAAACACCTTCAATGGATCCATTGAATGTAGACTCTGCGGCGAAGAGGATGGAACTGCCTCCCGCGAAGCGCTGTTTTGCAAAAAAATATAAAATCTTCGGGAACATACAACGTGGAGACAACCTCCCACATGACAGACTTGGTAGAAGGTTACCTCATAGAAGGAACAAATATTTTCTAACAAGATCGGGGTACACAATAAGCCAGAAGGCTGCAGTGAGAAAAGTTCGGGCCTCACACCCGACCCCCGCCTTCAACCAACCAACCAGATGGGACAGTTCAATGGTTTGGCATTTGTAACCGTTCATAGAGACAAAAAGCAGCAACCAGTTAGAAACTCATCCACAACCGAACATGCACAGAACGAACCTATTGTAACACTTTCAGGTGCGGAAAGGCTGTGCCCCGAAGTTAGGTTGTAAAGAAATATTGCCAAAGAAAGTGATATTTACATTTAAATCATTTCTTTTTATCTATATGGTTAGTATGAATGAAGAAAAGTTGAATTTAATCACGAATTCAATATACAGTTTGTTAAAAGTATTTATTAGCAATCATTATTGATGGCGATCAGTTGAATTGTTTGTTATTTAAAAGCATCTCTAGGCAGAAGTAGTTAACACAGTCTGTAAAAAAACCACAGCGCCAACACGCCATTCATAAATCTGTTGGAAAGTGAGTTTGTGATTGTTTGAAATGTTATTGAAAATCAGTAATAGGTGGAAGAGTGACAGAACATGTTTGTCTCGCTAATGGCGACAATGTTGAAGTCTGGTTAAATCTAATAACGTTTAAAAGGTTATGGAGCGGCCTTCCTCGTTTCGGAGCGGAGCTAGTCTGGGCAAAAAGCCCAACAAGTGCGTATAATTTACTTTGAGATTCTTTACGTTTAACTATATTATCTATTCAAAAAGTGTAGTTTCGAATATTGGATATTTATAAAAAAGATAGAAATATTGATCTAGTTTTTATATACAGTGTATCCAAGGATAGATTTAACTATTTATGCTTAGCATCAATGTTTTTGGTGTATTCATTATTGGATGATAATTCTCCAGATATAAAAGTGTATATTTCAAGCCAGATTGTCATATTTATCACTAAGGTATCTTGCAACATTTCAATTAAAAATTTGTAAATTTGACAATTATAACTGGTTTAAGGTTAATCCGCAATTGCTCTTAAAATAAATTTATTTCCTAATAATTTTACTATAAACTGAAAAGGATGAGAAATGCTTTAAAAGAATATTATTATACTTAAAAGTATCAAATAAATCGTGAAATAATCCAACTGCACTCTGGTCATCTATCTTTAGTTTATTACCCGCTCACATGCATTGGGTGTGGCCAATTAGCAAGCAGGGAGAAACGGAAAGTTAGATCAAATAAATAAAAATAAATAAATAAATTATATAAAACCTGTCTTCACGTACTAGTTACACTGCAAACGTTGGTTAAATATAGAAAAATAAAGATGTAAAATATTTTGATGGGATTGTTCCTTTCTTCAGTATTTTATTCCATATACATTACCTCCATAATCTTCTTTTGTGAAGTGTTTCTCACAAATAATTGTTGTATCACCTGGGCTATAATCATTCCTTCTAAGGGCATGTATCCAAAAAATTTGCCGTAGGCTACGACCTTTTAGTATCCTAACGAAGTGGATAAACATTTAGTACATTCTTAATCAAAGCGAATTTTCATAGAGATGCAAACTCAAAATCAAATTTCAGAATATATTTACTAACCTGTGAAATTTTAATTTAACACCATTGCATCTTCTAGTGAAGCATTTTATGGCCGCACAAGACTCAACCATCTTGTAAATGCAAGATTTATATTAAGAAATAAACCAACTCGACTGCTTTTTGCCCGGACTAGCTCCACGGACCGGTCCATAACCTTTTAAACGTCAATGGTTATATCAGAAATCATATCAATACAATCATATTAAAACATAACCATACTTACCGAAGAAAAGATAAATCCTTGCTTAAATGATCCACTCTTTTACAAACTATACGTGAATGCACCATCATTGTTTATAATAAAGACGATTTTTCACCAATACTCGCAAAAAAAAATAAAACAACCAAAATATATAAACACTCCCTTAAAAGCAGTTAGCATTGACCAGCAACACTGTATTGTTTACTATAATCCGATCCATTGATAAAGTTTGACTTTTTGCCGTAGAGCGTAGTAGCTGTAGCGTTGATGTTGCCAGAGGGCAGTCGGCTTATTTCAAACTTTTATGTATAATAATATTTTTTTTCTAAATCTCTCAAGGCCTATGCAAATTATAGTAAAATTATTGGGAAATAAATTTATTTTAAAAGCAATTGCGGATTAACCTTAAACCAGTGTTGTAATTGTCAAATTAACAAATTTTTCATTGGGATTTTGCAGATACCTTAGCGATAAATAGGACAATCTGTCTATGCTGCAAGCATAACAGCAAGGTGGGGAGTGCTCGTTTACATTCCTTACGTCGACTACAAATGTAAACAATTCTATCTGGAGTTTGTAAGATCTTTGAAAAAAACGAACTTAAAGCAGCAAATCTCTGACAGAATGGCGAATTAGAAGAAAATTGAATGATTGGTTCTCAAATAGTTTGAATATTGTTGCTTTGTTATTTCTAATCAGTAATAAATCGAATAATTAAACAGCATATTATACAAGAATAACGAACAAGGATAGGATAGACCAATTTTACAAATCTGGGGGTGTATTCTTTGACTTGTGACGATTCCTCCGCTTCTACGTCGGCCAATAGGGATAAAATATATTCTCCACCAAAATGCGTGAATATCTTAGCCTGTTTAATAAATATAAGGATTCATCTCTCAGACTTCACTAAGACAAAGTCTACTTTTGTCACTCGGTTGCTACTTACGGACATGGCCTTTTCGCATCTCAAAATGTTACAATATTACACGAATGCACAAAAGGTAAAAAGTTGGAGTTAATAGAAAAAAATGAAGATTTCTTAACCAAGCCCGGTACCGACCTGTGCCAACGATATTTTTAATTTTGAGCCCCATTTGAATTTTAATAACCACAAAGACGATTAGTTGTTCTTTATTTATTCCCTAACTTGGCGTGAAAAATTGAAAATCGTTGCCTTTCACTTGATACCCGATTTTTGCTTGACGCCACGCGCTACCCGAAATGTGCCGATTGGAGACGTTCGAGATTGACGCTCAGAAGCCTAACACCATATACGTCTTTGTTAAAGGCCCATAAACGAGAAGGTGCATACCAAAAAAGTATGCCAAATCCCTTAGAGGATTAATCGCGACATGGGTTTTATTTTGACTGGCTAGCCAGCGGCGATTGTAAATTTAAAAGAAAATTAAAGGATATAATTTTTAAAAAATCAGAATCAACCTTAATAAAAACTTCCTTAATAAAAACTCTAGACTAAATTTCTAAAAATTTCAAAGACAACCCCTGGTGTTTCATCAACACATTCTTCTTAGTTATAAAAATTTGAAGTGATTAGCCGCTCGAGCGATTCACTCGATTATTAAAATCGCTCGAGTATCAAGTACTCGATTATTAAAATCATCGGTTTTTCCCAACACTAGAAAAAATTTAAAAAATTTCCTTCTGATTGGCAAATTTTCTTCTTGAAGTGTTTGCAATTTTTATTTAAACTTAAATTGAATTGTTAAAGGTAATCAGCTGACCAATGGTGCAAAAATACCCTCTCGATTATAAATCCGATATTTGGTAATCCTTTTTGGCTAATGTTTCCTTAATTCTGGCGCCATCCTTTTATTCTGATATAAATCAAGTAAATGTTTATCAACACGAATGCCTAATCGCTTGCTATTGATTAAGAAATGTTTCCTACCGGGATCAACTAATCGAAAAATTACATTGTATAGGGAATGACTGGAGGAATCCCTATACTGTGTACAATGTACACTTTACAGACTTTTTATATTGTGTCTTTAATAACTTAGTGTAAAGGGTGTTCAATTTTCCACACTCTTATAGGGAATCTCCGTAATTGTTAGTGCTATCAAAAAAGTAATGTAGGTGTCATGTACTCTTTTTGGGTCAAACTTAAAATGGTAAATTCAAAATTTGAAAATATTCGCTCGCTTAAGAGATACGGGGGAAAATCTAAAAATTGACAATTTCTAAATTACCCTATATTTTCAAATTTTTCAAATCTTGATTTTTACCATTTTAAGTTTGCCCCAAATACCTACATTACTTTTTTGATAGCACTAACAATTACGGAGATACCCTATAAAAGTGTCGAAAATGGGACAATCTGTACTTAGTAAAGAAAAAAATCACATCATTTGAATCCTCCGATCCAATCCTTTATTTTAACGAGGGGATAGAAAATGCGTATGTATTTTCACAAATCATCCACGTTCTCTGGAATACAGGGAGGGGTGCCACGTTATTAATATCGACGTTTATGAGGTTTTCCCTAAGCGAATAATAATGAAATTCAGTTCACATCTCTAAAATCAGCATTACGAATCTCTATTTAAGCTGGTGCAGGGAAATTTTTAATTTTTAAACAGTTCTTAGAATAAAACCCAGCTTAAATTCGTCAGTGGATGAAGACCTTCCGTAGCCTTGTGAACAATTATAAAGGGGTGCAAACGTATAGGCATCCCAGAAGCTGAAGCTAAATGTAGATAAAAAAATACAACTAAAAAATAATAATGCCAGAGCCAGAGGAGTGTAATGTATTCTCTTGTACCCACTTCCGGCCCCCATATTTGTATTGATGAACATTATTATATTATCAAATAATTTATTATAATTTAAGGAATTAAAGGAAAACTGCACGAAAAATGTGACGGCATGCAGGAGATTAGAGCAAGAATAGAACAAGGCAGTGCTTCGTTCCTGAGGATGCGTAATGTACTTTGCAGTAGAGATTTAAGCATGCTTCTGTGCATCCGATTGCTTCGCTGTTACGTGTTCAGCATATTGTTCTATGGAATGGAACATTGGACCTTTACGGACGTGATGTGCAAAAAACTTGAGGCCTTTGAAATGTGGACATACAGAAGACGGATCATGAGAATTTCCTAAAAAGAGTGAGTAACACAGAGATACTTCAACGTCTCGATAAACAACTGGAGGTTCTATTCACATTAAAAAAAGCGCAAACTATAGTATTTTGGTCACATTTTAAGGAATGACAAGTATCGACTCTTAAAACTTATTATAGAAGGGAAGATCGAAGGACGGAGAGGTCCGGGTAGAAGAAGATGAAATGGCTGAAAACCCTAAGGCGGTACGGAGTGAGCACCACAACATTGTTCCGTCGCGCTGTAGACAAGGTTCAGATAGCGCTGATGATTGCCAACGTGCGAGGCGGGCAAGGCACCTGAAGAAGAAGAAGAAGAAGAAGAAGAAAAAACCCACTTAAGTCTTAAATTACGTTCCTGTTTGTTTAATAATGTTTAATATAATATTGATAGATATTATATTTACATTTAAGGTAAAGTATACAACCAAGCGAATAAACTGTACTGCTGCCAGAAAAGTTACCAACTCCTTTGAGACACAGTGGGACTATTTTAGCTTTGATGACGGGAAAATTAATGAATTAATGGTGTCTTCGGATTCCTTTTTTACCTAAAATCATAATGTATATATCTCCGACTTGAGGCACTGAATATTCTTTATGAAATATACATATCCCTGGTCCTTCAAGAAAACAAGTAAAAATATCACTGGTGTGATTGTGGTGGTGGTGGACAGAAAAGTAAGTATTAGGCCAGCAAAGGTTAAATCCAGCACATTATTAGCATACATTTTATAGTTCAAGCAAAACAAAACATATTAACGAACCACCGTTTTGGTTCTTTTCACCCTTGAAGCAATTTGTGAAGCCTTTCAATCGAGATGAAATCTCTTTTGGCCCGTCACGTAAATTTCCTTCTCAGAAAACGACGGCCAGGGATTCTTCATGATCGACAGATAAGGCTGCTTACGGAATTCACATTTTATCGAAACAATTATCGAAGTCGAATTCAATATCTAATATTCGTTGGTTACGTCGTTTCTAATTTTCTTGAAAATTATAAGTTATTATATAGATGTGAATAATCCATTATGTCGAACTAGTGAAAGAGATACTATAAATATGTCGGAATGCCAAATATATAATATATAGTCCTGTACAATGTACTATTTACTCAGGTTTGTTCACATCAAAGGCTATTGTACATATCAAAGGTATTGTCGTTTTAGCAATCATTATTATTATCATTAAAAGGTGAAAAAATTAAGGAAAATGCGCATTGCAAAGCATGTGCTTAAAATATGCAAATTATTTGGTACAAAAACAGATACAACTATATTGAGCACGAGCAAGAAGATATTATGTTCTCTATCTTCTCTAACCTCTGGATATACTTTTATTCACGAAGGGTTACAATTTCACTTTTGGCATTTTTTAAGAAGCAAACAAAAAATGTCAAAATGAAATGGACAATATTATTTATACCATACATATCAAACAAACGACAAATTTAAATTAATTTGGTAATGGTTTGATACAGTAAGCCTACATTTTCAAGTTCAACTACACGACTACGAAAAAGAGAGATACTGGACAAGATGGCGCTACTAGCCATACTGCTAGAGCCCATTTCAGAGTTTTAGAAGAATCGTTATCTCTTAACAGTGATTTTGCCTGGTCAATAGGCCACCGAATATTACTGTTCCAGCCTTTTATCTTTGGGTATATTTATAAAGAGCGTGTACAAAGGAAACCTTAGAGGAACTAAAAATAAACATTCCTGCCGAAATTGAGGCTGTCCCGGAGGCTGTTCTTCAACGAGTTTTTTCCAAATTCATTCAACTTTTATATGAATTAGTGTTGTGATCGCTCGAGCGAAAAACCGCTTGATCACTCGATTATTGAAATAACCGACATCGCTCGATTATTAAAAAAACGCTCGAGTTATCTATTCACTTATTATCTTTCACTCGATACCCGAGCCTCGCTTGACGCCGGCGGAAATATACCGCTGTAGTGTTAAAAAACTACTCGTACATTCGAACAGTTTTTCGCTCGATAGGAAATACTCTAGTTATAAATTCAGGCGAAAAACCGAAAAATTTCGCCGGTCACTTAATAGACGACCTTCGGTCTACGCGTCGCGCCACCCGATTGGCGACGTTCGAGTTTGACGCTGAGCAGGTAAACGACATACCTCTTTCTTAAAGACACATAAACGAGAAGGTGCATATAAAAAAGTATGCCGAATCCCTTAGCGGAGTCATCGCGACATGCATTTTGTAAAGTTTTGTTTTAACTGGCTAGCCAGCGGAGTAGTCTCCGATTGTAAATATTAAAAAATTAAAGGATATAATTTTAAAATTTTTAATTACTATAAACACGGGAAAACTTCTCAAAAATAACATAATAATAGAAATTGTTAATGAAAAATAACAAAACGAACAAAATGGCTAACAAAATATATAGAAAAATTCGTCGGTAATCTTATAGTAAACATTTTTAAATCTAAACAGGAACTTTTTATTATTAAACTCAAGAAGACTTCTTAAAATAACATACATTATAGAAAATGTTAATGGAAAATAAGAAAACGAGCAAAATAGTTAACAAAACATAGGTATCGACAAGTTTTTTGGTAACCAAAAGTAAGCATTCTTAAATTTAAACAGGAACTTTAAGGTAACTATGAATACATGAGTACATGAATTTAAATATATAATAACCAATTTTCTTATTTGCCAGTCGCGTAACTAAGTCTAAATTTTTGAAGTGCACACAGTGGGTACCTGATAATTTAAAGTGGAAGAATTTGACAAAAAGATGTGAAGAAAAATAACTCTTGGTAATACTTTTTGTTCGGGTTAAAAACGCACAATAGTACACCCGAACAATAAATACATATTTGGGTGATTTTTTGCAGTTTTTTTGTTTGGTGTCGAGACACGTGGTAAAAATTAATTATTCACAAATAAATAAATTTCTTGAATTTTTTTGGTGGCTACTACAATTTTTTAGCTAAACCTGTGCCCACCAGTAGTTACGTGCCTGCTAAATACCCCACCGGATCACATGTAAACGGCTTGGTGAATTGGAATTTCAAGCGATTCACTCGATTATTAAAATCGCTCGAGTATCAAGTACTCGATTATTAAAATCATCGGCTTTTCCCAATACTAATATTAAATAATCTTCCAATGTGTAATTATTCCATCATTTTATTTTATGTTGAAAGTTTTATGAATAAAGTATAATTGAAGTTGAAAAATAGTCCATGCATTTTAACGGACCCTGTATTACTACGTCTTGAACCTGAGCATATGTATCAGTGAATAGACCCTTGGGTATAGGTACGGAAATGGGGTAACTCCCTTAAAGACCTGAATTGTTTAAAAATAGTTCAAAGATTAATATTAATAGAGGAGCAACAAGGATTAAAATTGTTGTCCAGTGAAAATACCCAATTATCCGTAGTTTAATAATTATCACAATTATGTATTTTATTAATTGTTAAATACAATGATTATATACTAAAGTAGTCACAGAGTATGTTTACCCGCGCGTCATCACTTACACGGCAAAAAAATCATACGAATCAATCAAAATTACGCGGAAGAAAAATATCAACAGAAATACTGATTTTTAACATAATAATAGGTGCCAAGCGTTCTGATATACGTAGTCCGAAAAATAATTTATAATTTCGAAAAAAATTTGAAATGATCAGAAACCGGCGTTCTACTTTTTATCGTGAGAGTATTATAATCAAACTTCATTCGCTATTTATTTCGTTTTCGAAAAAAACTGCTTTTCATAATTCACTTGAAAATCCCGAATTCATCCATTAGACGGACTTTAGCCAGCCTTTAAATTTGACATGTTATGACATAACTTTACAAAACAAGGCTATATTATAGTAACAAATGCCCATAAAAACTTACCGAAACCACGAAAGTCCGATGAAATAGCTCTGAAAGAACTGTTTTTAGGATTAAATTCAACTTGCAGATAGAAAAACTTATAAAAACCAGATTGACAAATTAAAATGATCAAAATAACAACTATTGAGTTGCAGCTGGCAAATATTTAATGGCTGCAAATGAATATTCAACAATAATTGTAACTTTTGTCTTTGTCTAACACGTTATTGAGTTCAAAACGTATTGCGGAACTCCGCAGATGCTCTATTAAGTACGTTTTTATTCACTTTTAAGTATGTGATAAATAAAGATGGGGAGTTTGAAGTCACGATAGCCCTTGATTCTTGTATTTGTGAAGCACGTGTAGATTTAACGTACAGATTTTACTTAACTGAGTTTCAGAAAAAACAGGGAATGAATCGAAATAATACCCACAAACAAGAAATAGTAATTATATTAGCGACCCTACCAGATTATTTGATAATAATAAACACACAAATTCTGCAATCACGGCATAGATCGGCTCTTAGATCCACAAATATCATGGAAACCAGCGTGAAAAGCATTTTTCCATTATGTGCCTGAATGCTAGAGACGTGGAAGTTGCTTTAATATATCGGAAGCGTCGGGGTACGTAGAAATTGAGGGATGTTGGCAAGTGCATCCCAGCAGGAATGATACGTGACGACTAGGAAAGACAGATTATCAGCACCAATATAAATTCTATATGCACGCATTGTTAGCAAATCTACATAACAAGACCTTCAGAAACTAAAATGGAACAAAAACTTGGATATAAGCAAAAAATATTTAATTAATAAAGAAATAGAATTGTTTCTATTCTGTCAGGATCAAGTTTTAAACAATAATCAATGATGCAAAGTCTGTGCTGTGGCCGCTGAGGTGCGAAATTTGCCTGCGTTTGAAACCGAAAAGTAAAATATTAATTATATTAAGTAAAAATATTGTACTAAATATGTGTGTATTTTTTAAATTTTCTACTCGTAATAGTTATATACAGGGTGTTCATTTGAAAACTTCCCACCACGGATTTATCGAAAACCACTGATTAAAAGAAAAAACGCCGAGACTCATCAAAAGATTTGCCAAACGGGCCAACTTTTTAACCAAAAACTACTTCACCCCCTTTTACCTCTGGCCCCCGGGGTCATTCCCTTAAAAATTTTAAATGACAAGGGGTAGCAAGTAATAGCATATTTGAAAGGTCTTTCAAAGAGCTTTATTTTGACGTTTGATTTTTTAAAATCGGTCGATTCGTTTTCGAGAAAATTGGAAAAATCTTTATTTATCTTAATTTGTTCAGATAGAAAAAAAAGCACACGAAAATATCACTTCTTATTTCAATGAGTGTTCAAAATGTTGCCCGTTATTGGCCAAACAATGATATAGGCGATTTTCAAATTCCTGACGGACATTTTCAAAAACATGTTGGGGGAAATCATGGCAGCTTTCGGTGATGCGTTGACGAAGTTCATCCAAACTAAACTAAAAACTAAAATGCCTGCCCATACATTAACTTTTGGGGGTACTGAGTATGCCCTTCTACAAAAGCATGAGGATTTTCATTGCTCCAATATCTGTAGTTATGCTTATTAACAAATCCATTTAGATAAAATGTGCATTCATCACTGAAGCAGATATTCTTTACATGAATGGTACTATCATTAATCGCTGCAGTCATTTGTTCACAAAACTCAACTCGCCTATCGAAATCATCTTCGGTTAACTCTGGCAAAATTATCAATTTGAATGGAAGCGAAAATTTATATAATTTAGTAACTGTGTGTACAGAGCCTAATGAAATACCAGTCGCATCAACAAGTTTGCGTAATGAAGTATTAGGATTTATGGCAAAATGACCCAAAACTTCAACTTGAGCGGCTTCATCCAAAACTCTACGATGATTACATTTTTTATTTGCAACAGATCCAGTTTGAGTAAATTTAGTAACAAGGTCCAAAACATACCTATGCGAAGTTATCTTTTCCGGATGTCTGGCGTTAAATATAACGGAAGTTTGCCGAGCACATTGATTTTGGGCACCATAAATTAGCATCATTTCCACTCTTTTCGCTAGTGTGTAAACCATTTTGGAAGTCAAATCTGAATCAATAAATTAATTTTCACTATCCCAAGATTGTCACAAAGGTAACTGACAGCAAATTAAATTATTTCTTTCCCTTAGCAACTATAAAAAACTAAACAGGTATAAGAATAAAAACTGTTCGCCCATGTTATCTGTGTTGATAAAAAGAAGGCGGTAAAAATTTTTCGACCGAATTTAAAAAATCAAACGTCAAAATGAAGCACTTTGAAAGACCTTTCAAACAAGCTATTACTTGCTACCCCTTGTCATTTAAAATTTTTAAGGGGATGACCCCTGGGGTCAGAGGTTAAAAAGGGGGGTGAAGTAGTTTTTGGTTAAAAAGTTGTCCCCTTTGGCAAATCTTTTGACGTGTCTCGGCGTTTTTTCTTTTAATCAGTGGTTTTCGATAAATCCGTGGTGGGAAGTTTTCAAATGAACATCCTGTATGTATCAAGGGTACTAAG
Organism: Barypeithes pellucidus; assembly: GCA_963991005.1. Lineage (NCBI taxonomy): Eukaryota > Metazoa > Arthropoda > Insecta > Coleoptera > Curculionidae > Barypeithes > Barypeithes pellucidus. The sequence goes on along the minus strand of OZ022562.1, from coordinate 26,803,407 downwards.
TAGATGATTATGTCCTGAGGGCGACAGTCTTACAAAGCCAAGGGCCTCTGGCCCGAGGGTTCGTAAGTCTCCCGAGGGTATATATCTAATAGTACCCGTGGTGCATACAAACTTTTATGTCATACCAGTTCGTTTTAAATAATAAATATTTTTTTTTAATTTAATTTGATTTACCAATTTTTTATTTTTACCTGCGACATTACCTTGACATTATTATGGCCTGCGTTTTTATTGCTAAGGAGATAAATATAAATGTTTAATGTGTCAAAGTCAAAAATTAAAAATGGAACAAGGTTTTGAAATTCCCGACAAAATTGAAAAAAAGGCTGATAAGGCAACGCAAAACCTGTTACAGAGAAAATCCAGAGACTGATATGACAAAGAATATGACCAACTTTTGAAGTGGATGTCAGAAAAAACAGTAACGAAACTGTGCTTTGGGGCACTTTAATAATCTCTCTGAAAATTTTTATTTTGTTAATAAAGAATAAGTTAATCGAAAACTGTTATTTGGGTCTTAATGCCAGTGCGGAGCAATAATGTGTACTAATACTATAATGGAATACTTTATGCCCGCATGGGCATAAACTACTCCATTATGTAGATGGTATCTAAGGTATAAAAACACAATGATGCACTGGTATGACATAAAGTTATTTATAGTTTCCCAAGAACACCACATTGCAATGTCTGGGAAATCACTGTGGCAACGCTGTATAGCCTTTTTTACGGGTTATAGTATATATGACCCTGAAGTTTATGATTCTCATTCATTTCTCGGCGGGGATGTTGTTCTGGCTTACTCGCTACTGGTTTTGTGATTGCTTGTGAATCTATTATGTTTTTGGATTAATTTTTAGTGTTTTTTCGAACTAAAACTATTTAGAGCTATATATTAGCCATCTGCTATCGTTCGCCAGTGAGTGGTGTATAAGAAATTCGACTATTCTAACCCCGGATTAATATTTCTTCGGTAAGGGAGAATAATGAGGTTAAGTTTTTTTTTAGGTAAAGCAGTGGTGTCTAATTCTATATTTAAGTAAATATTGCAAAAATATGAATTATTTTTTCATATTATCTGAATTTCTGTAAACAACGATTACCTATTTATGACTAATGTTAGATCGAAATTATCTAAACGCGTACCTTATTATAGCGTTGCCATTTTTTAAACCCATCTTCTTCTAACTTATTTGAAACTGTCGGACTGTGTATGATTGTAAATGATGTTTAATGAATGGAATGTTTTGTCTCCCCTTTTATGTTATTTGTCTATAGTTTCTGCCTTAGTATTTAGATATTCGCTTAAAAAAAAGTATGTAGACTATCTCTAGGGCGCCCAAGGAGTCACCCATTTTAATATAATAAGTAATTTCCATAACATCCTGTATAACATAACTTTTAACAAAAGGGGAGATAAGATAGCAACAAGCGGGAAAAGATGATGTAGAAGAAAATGTAGATTATTGGATTATTGGTATAATACATTTTAAAGTTCACCTGCGGGGTTTGTTCGGGTTTGTTTCATTCTAACTTCTATCGGTGTTTGAATTTGTTAAATTGTATTGAAGGTTAATCAGAAATTCTGCTATCGATGATGAAACGCAAAATTCCCTAAATTTGTGTTTAATTACGAATTACAATTTTTTACTGGTTTATTACTTGAATTATATTTTCAAAACAGTATTTTTATGCACGCTCTCAATATCCAAGTGCCGGGTATTCCAAATTCTATGCTCACCACTGGAGCTTAAGTTAATGCCGACGAGAAATTAAGAAAATTCCGACTATCCGGTGATACATATCTGCAAAATACTATCGTTAACTGCAGATTAATGTCCGAATTAAAATCCCTATCATATTTTCCTTTCGTTATAAGTTATTTAGGATTGTGTATTTATTGTGTGTTATTTAGGACTGTGTATTTATTGGTGTATGCTGTACATAACCCTTATACATCTTTTTTTGTTCCTGCCTAGAGTCAACGTTATCGCTACGAATAGTAGTCCTGCTTTAGTTAGAGGGGTGCTTTTATAAGCAAATACACCGTCGGCATTTAATGAACGCACTTAGGGTACACACGATTCACGCACACACCTTTGGGGTTCCACGCGATGCGATATACACTGTCACGCATGATAGGGTACATAAATCTCATTTGGAGCATTGATTTAAATTGTAATATCTCGTCGCATTAGAACCAGAGTATGAGAGGTGATCAGGTGGGTTTTCTACTAAAATAGCTCTAACCGCAAATGCTAAAATACCTCGGCTGGACCTCGACGACGGGTTTGTTTGGGCTGGGTTTGAAACGTGGGAAGAAATTAAAATTCTAAAATACCCTTCGGTATATTTTGTAAAAATGCATATACAGGGTGTCCGGGAAAAGGAGGTCAATCCATTAACAATATATTCCTTGAGCAAAAATAATATTACTTTTATAATGCCATTTTTCATTCTTGACCCTCATGTGCGATATACAGGGTGTTAAAGTTTGAAATTAAAAACTGATTTTCTTGAATAGTTCGAGTATTTAATGAGATATTAATTTAAAATTTGGTACATTGCGTCAGCCTAAAAAGCTACATCTTTTGAGAGGAACAAAACAAGAAACTTTTGTCAAATACTCAAAATACGGGAGGTCCAGTTCCCGCTGACCACCCCTATTTTTTAGTGTGTGCGCCAGTGACTTCTAAACTATATATTTTTTTTAGGTAATCATTTATTTTTGATTATTTTTTCTCCCTTATAAAATTTCGATCAAATCATGTGTTTTGGAGATAATTTGAAAAGCATGGATCCTTACCAGATGCCAGCACGGCTGACGGTAATCCAATAATTTTCAAATGCTAAATCAAGTCAGTCGTTGTGGCATTGCCATGGATACAAGATATAATTAAGTAGAACTTTGCAATAAGTGACAATACCGTAAACAAAAGACTAACCAAAAATAAGGACAGTGACGTATAGATAAAAACCTGTAGTACTAATTCAGTTAAATGAAATTAGTTTATTGACCTACTAAGAACTTACTATTGCTAATCTTCATATAACAGTAAACACCATTGTTATCATTCGTTCTTAAGACAATAATTTACTATTACTTATTAAATAAATTTGAAACATCATAACAAGATAACAAATACTCAAAACATATTATTTTCGAAAGGAGTATAATAATCGTCGCGACATCTCGCGGTGGTACATAAAAACGGCGAAACGCGTCTGGATATTAGTCTGACGAAGGAAAATGGAAACAAATTTCTATATTCAAATATTATTTTTATAAATTAACGTTAGTAACAAAAAACAAACAAAAAAAATAGTCTAAAGGAATTGCTCGATATGACCTCCATTTTTTTTAAATACACATGCGAGCTCTCTTTATTAAAGAAAATCTTAACCTTTGAAAAATATGTGGTTTTAACCTGAACTGCTGTCCAGCTTGAAGTATTCTTTCTATTAAATGATTCTCGCTCAAAATCGGAACCATATACACAAAATCTTTCATACACCCCCAGACTGAATAGTCCAAAGGAGTAAAGTCTGGGGAACGGGGTGGCCATTTAATATGAGCATCATGGCCCCGACCAATCCAGCGATTAGGAAAGATTTGGTGTAAATAGTTCCTAACATTTATAGCAAAATGCGGGGGAGCACCGTCTAGTTGAAACCAAATATTTTGTCTTACTATTAGAGGCAAATCATCAAGTAAATCGGGCAGTGTGTTTTGAATTGCCTTGCTTCGAAGTCTTGAGGCTTTAAAACATGGTGTACCTCAGTTTTCCCAAAGCTTTCAATCTGCCTAGACAAAACCCTGGTACTTATGTTTGGTGTTTCTTCGACAATTCTTAAAATATCCTCCTCTTGGCCTGGACGAATTACACGAGGTCTGCCGCAATTACCTCTCCGATTTTCGCGAAAATGTCCATTCTGTCTAAGTCGGTTCACTAAGTTAGAAAAATATCTCCTTTTTAGGTGAACTGGATCTGGAAATTTTTCTGCATAGCGCCTAGCGGACAAACTAGCATTTGAGTTACATTTTCCTATTCTAGAAATGAAAATTAATTTTTAGCATTAACGATAATATAAATCTTACCCATTAAAATCATATCCGTCATTTCAGAAAACGGTAATAAATGTTCTCGTCTAACATCCATATTGTTTCTTTTTTACTTGAAAGAAGACTTATTAATTAAAAAACTTTAAATCTTAAAACACAGTGAAAAGTAATATTTAATTTGACAGCAAATAAAACAACGATGCCGTATCCACGGTAATGCTACAACGGCTAACTTGATTTAGCATTTGAAAATTATTGGATTACCGTCAGCCGCGCTGGCATCTGGTAAGGATCCATGCTTTTCAAATTATCTCCAAAACACATGATTTGATCGAAATTTTATAAGGGAGAAAAAATAATCAAAAATAAATGATTACCTAAAAAAAATATAGTTTAGAAGTCACTGGCGCACACACTAAAAAATAGGGGTGGTCAGCGGGAACTGGACCCCCCTATTTTGAGTAGTTGACAAACATTTCTTGTTTTGTTCCTCTCAGAAGATGTAACATTTTGTGCTGACGTAATGTACCAAATTTTAAATTAATATCTCATTAAATAGTCGAATTATTCAAAAAAATCAGTTTTTAATTTCAAACTTTAACACCCTGTATATCGCACATGAGGGTCAAGAATGAAAAATGGCATTATAAAAGTAATATTATTTTTGCTCAAGGAATATATGGTTAATGGATTGACCTCCTTTTTCCGGACACCCTGTATATTGCAAAATTTACTCAGAATATGGGAATTTTTTTTATTGTTAGATTTCAACAAAAACCCATGTTGGCAATCGTTTCTGCATCATCGGAAATCCCGAAAACCATTAAACAGTGGCGTTTGGCTTTAGGGGTTTTTGCGGGAAATTTAAAAATAAAGATAGATATCTTTATGGTCATTGGTGAGCCCGTACAATATATGATGCGGTCGCTCGTCAGCCCAGTTGAACCTTGGTCGTCCCGGTATCGGGCTCACCAAGAAATCGCCGTGTATATAGGCTTTAAAAGAGAGACAAAATTATAAAATGGTATGTCCTTGTTTTTCGGTCGGGATGACCTAAAGCCTATGCACACCTAGCTTATACATGACATAGTTCACAATAATTCCACACAAATGGCGCTGCGGTCGATATACACTTATCTAGTAAACAGCATTTTGGTGAGCCCAACCTTTATACAAATTTGTTGGCCGATAGAATGTTGGTTAGCCCTAAACTTGGCAACGTATCAAATCTTTATGCAGTTGTATTACATATTAAGATTTCTTGGAAGACGTTGAAAAATTTATATTTCTTCTGTACGGGTATGCATTTTAATGGGAAAAATAACAAAAATAAATTAAAAAATATTGGAACAATATTTTTATTTTCCTTTTAAACGCAATTATTTTGATTATATTTTTTTATTTTTGTCTGTATGTATTGTAGACAAATGCCTTAATGGTAACCCAGTCCCTATAATTAAACATTTTGGAATATTCTTTTTTTAATAGTTCAACTTCATTATTCTTAGGAGAGATTTTTTCTCTGATATGTTTAGCAAAAAATTGTCGAATTATTTTGCCTTGTTCGGGAGTCCAAGCCTTTCTTTTGCTTTTTAATTATTTGTCACTATCTAGCTTATCTATAAAAATAATAATAATTAGTTTTAGTTCTGAAAATGTCCTTTAACCGTTTAATTCAGTTGAAGTAGTTGTCTCAATCCCTTCACTCGCATTGGATTCTAAAATACTAGGATCTGATATATATAAGTCAAAGATTGTATAGGAAGTGATTCGGTATCGGAATCTGATTCGACGTTATCTGAGACATCAATTTGCCATTGCCTTTGTTTATAGCAATTAGAATTTTCGCCACTTTGGCAGTTTGATAAATATCCTGAGGTAACCTTAAATAATATATCAAATAACATAATTCTTTACTTAATCAGTAAATGAGATAGAAGAATTTTCTTACTTAAGTTATAAATAAATTTCTTAAGGACTACCAAAGATATTTGACTTATGTTTTCGGCACATTATATCCCCTTGTTTGGACTTAGGATACAGATACAGGTTATATTTTACAAATACTCCACTTAGTAGGTACAGGATGGTAAATTAGTGAGTGCAATTGCAATAAATTTTTATTTTTATCTCAATCGACAAATCAAAATATAATTCTTTAATTTATTCATTTTAATAAAAACACATTATCATCAGTTGCCAGTTATCCTAAAGGATATTTTGTCTAATGTTCACTTAGTAGGTTATATAGAAACTTAAAAGATGCAAAATTTTTAAACAGGACTCCCGTAAGTGAATCATAAATAAAATATTTTCAAGTTTACAAAATGAGAGGGCGCAATAATTGTAATATATGTAACTAAAAAATCAAATTTATTCGAATAATCGCTGTTAAGGATTTTGTTAAATAAGGGATATAAGAAGGCCATTAATTTTTGCGAAAGTTGTGGAAGCTTGTAAAAAAATATTTTGAAATTTGTTGTATTTTCCATAGCCTTTATCCAAATTTAATCAACGAAGGGGAAAAAACGTATGTTTTAAATAAATTTGAGGGTCACTTGATGCGTAAAGCGGAAGATTACCACGTCCTTAAAGACATAGTTCTTAAGGTGAGTGTTAAGGTTCACCTTAGGTTAATGGAACTTTGAAATATCGTCCCTTAGGATCATTTTAAAGATAATTTTATACTAAACTTGTTAAAGATCATTACATCATTTAGAGTTAGAGGGTGCTGTTTAGTCATGATTCGGTTTCTTTTTGATTTTCTTATTAAAATTAAATAGCATGACACATTTAATCAATTTTTTTCTTACCCGTTAAAAATCTCAAACTATTTCGTTTTTACTTTCGAATTTTTAACAAAAAACGAAGTTTTAAATAAATATCAAATTAAGCCTAGCAAATAACAGGATTGAAAAAAAATTGTTTCCCAATAACATTGGGTTTATGGCTTGTAAAAGGTTTATTGACACGCTCTATATTAAATTTGGGAAAATACACCGTTTTAGAATTTTTCTCGTAACTGATCTATAGTACTCCTCATGAGTTTTTTTTGTATGGCGCATAAAATTATCAAATTGTTCCATTTCAGATTGATAAATATTCATAACTTGAAGAACAGTAGCAATTTGTTTCCTGAGTCTGGTAGAACTAAATAAATCTTGATTGGAGACTCCTGACTATTGGGCTAGCTTTTTTAAAATAGGGTATCCACTAAGCCATCGATTATTTCTTTTAGCGTTTGCAAATAGATATTCATTCGATTTTGGGACACATTCAGATCGAATAGACAACATTATATCAATGAGTAACTGGATTTTTTTTGGAAACCAAAGAACAACAGATTTACTCCGTTTCCACCTGTTACAACTCTTTTGAAATTTTTTGATAAAATTTTTTCACTTTCAGATTCAAGAAACTTTTGTTTTGGATATTTGAATTTCTATCATTTTTGTACATATCAAGCTTCAGAAACTGTATTTCTCCTATTCGTTTCCTATTTAATAGCAGGGTTCAAGCCATAATACACTCTGTTAATCTCCGATACTGAATGTTTAGTTGTATTTTAGCTTTAATATTTTCACACGCAATATCTGCTTCACTAACTACAAATTTTTGAAATTCCATTAGTTCCGAAGTGGGTGGAAACACTTGGTTTTTCCCATTAAGATCTTTCAAAGCCATACTAGATATTTCCGAATTCCAATGACCTGATATTAAAGATCGCAAATGTTTGATGTCTTTTAAAGCTACCTCTGGATCCTTACATTCCAGGAAACGATGTTTTTTGATAATCATCTTGGCTGCTATATCGCAAACTTGAATTAATCTGGTATTCAAATGAAGGGCTAAGCTTGGTGCTTTAAAGCTTTTTTTCTCTCATCGTACCCACCTTAGCAGCTGTTACGAGATTGTTAAAAACCTCTGGTTTTATACATCTAAAAATGCTGGACGCCGGTCATTTCCTTTAACACTATTAACAACCGACCAAGCTCTCTAAGTTTGTTCGACACCATTGTAGCTAGTTAAACCCGCTTATGTCTCTTTAATTGACTTTCGCCGTAAGAGCATATTAACACGTCACCAATAACAGTTTTTGATACGTCATCTGCACGCATTTTATCTAGCACTTCTTTTTTTAGTCTTAGAGAATCGTAAAATTCATTGTAAATGCCAGAACGTATATCAAAAGCCTGTGACTTACACACTGATATATATTGTAGTTACAGACGAAATGTGAAAATACAAATTATAGGTAGTTTGTTTTTGGGTTTCGGTCACTTTGAAATGAAATTCCAATATTTGGTTGACGTTTATTATACTAAACCATCGTCAGAACTTTTTGTAATAAAGAGAAAGAGCGTATAAATAAAGTAGAAAGATGCAATATTTTTGACGGTGTTAGCGACAAAATTCTTATTTTATATTAATATTAGTTTGTATAGAATGAAAAGAAAAAATATATAAATGAACATACCTTGTAAAATTCTCACTCACTTACACTAAATATGGTAACATTTTGTCTTGTTGTTTAATGGACATGAACTAACTTAGTTACACAAATTTAGTAGTAAGGTAGGTTATTATTTAAATACCACAAAATAAAATACTGTATGGATTCTGCAGTAGGTTTTTTATGAAACATTTTTTTAAAATGAAATAAAACTTTTGTATTTTGCTTTTAAATGTTTCAGATTTAATAGAGTATTACCCTACATATGTTTCGCCTTCTTAGGGCTTTATCAAGAGTACAGACTATACTAAAGTTCATTTACATTTGTTATTGAGAAAAGAATTTTATAGTGTTAGCCCTCCTAAAAATAATAACTTCAAATTCATTAATTATACTTCAACCATTAGTAATAATATATGTAATAGATTATGTAATTTAGGCTGCAAAACGATATGTATAAATAAACAAAATTTAGGCAAAATACTAGTTAACAATAAGGATAAAACAGACAAATTAAATAAATCGGGGGTATATAAAATTAACTGTAAAGATTGTGACGCTGTTTATATAGGTCAAACGGGTAGAAACATTAAAACTAGACTTAAAGAACATAGAACATCAATTTTAAACAATGTCAGGAGTTCAGGAATGTCAAACCATTGCATCGATAATAACCATTTTATTGATGTAGATCACATTGAATTATTAGGTACATAGTGAAAGGAAGGGCAAAAGACTGGACATGTTAGAGCAAATAGAAATTAAAAAATCTCTTAAAAATGCGGCCATCTGTACGAATGACCAGCAAAATTTTTACAACACACCTATTGTTGATAAATATTTACAGTCTTTATGATGGGGCCTTCCCAAATGTGTTCTACGTCAATAAAATGTAAATAGGTTCACTAAGTAGGTAACAAATTATAAGCTAAATAATTCGACAAATGTAAATGAACTTTAGTATAGTCTGTACTCTTGATAAAGCCCTAAGAAGGCGAAACATATGTAGGGTAATACTCTATTAAATCTGAAACATTTAAAAGCAAAATATAAAATAAAAGCTATGTACATTTAATATAATTTACATTTTGGGTATTTAGTTTGTTTATATTTTTAAAATAATAACCTACCTTACTACTTAAGTTGTATAACTAAGTTAGTTCATGTCCACTCAACAACAAGACAAAATGTTACCAAATTTAGTGTAAGTGAGTGAAAATTGTACAAGGTATGTTCATTTATATATTTTTTCATTTCATTCTATACAAACTAATATTAATATAAAATAAGAATTTTGTCACTAGCACCGTCAAAAATATTGCTTCTTTCTATTTTATTTATACGCATTTTTTCCTTATAACAAATAGCTGACGATGGTTTAGTATAATATACCGGAACGTTAACCAAATACCGGAATTTAATTTCAAAGTGACTGAAACCCAAAAACAAACTAACTACCTATAATTTGAAAAACGGTCAAGGAAACAAAACTATGAAAATACAAATATTTCCGCACGAACAATCCGTCTCAGCAGCCACTAATAGAATTATATTATTAAGTTCTTGGTGAGCCCCTAGTATCGGTATGAGATAGTGGCAACAGCGCTGGGATGACCAATGTGTCTTTAATGCACATATATGTATTTAGTTGGGCTAACCAAGGCTAAGGGCTCACTTAAATACTAATTATATGTAGTATTTTTATTTATCGTAATTTTTTACCCCTCTAAGCGCCCACTTCATCAAAATAACCTATTTTTTTTATTTCTTGGAAGTATACGCCTCTATTTACCTTAGAAGTGCTGGGTGGACCAGCGACCCGTCGATATAGCGGGCTGACTAATGTACTAAGAAACAATAAAGATATACATATATATACATGGTGTCCCATAACTTATGGGCTATAGAGGAGAGGCAGCTTGCGCATATAGAAAATCGATTTAGAGAAAATTGTGGCGAATAGTGTAATTTATTCAAAAACAATATAAAACCAAAGACGGATCCAGAACTTCGGTTTGGGGAGGGTTAAACTTCGTTTTTTTTTGTGTGTGGGAGTCATACAAGGAAAAGTTACGAAAAGTAATACCCTGCCGCGTTAGTCAACCCGGTATATATGGTATTTTTATTCAGCGTCCATTCTGTAGAGTCAATAGTGGTTGGAGCGTACTGTGTAGTTTTATCATTTAATCAACAATATTGGATGGTTGGAGCATATTGTATAGTATAGTAAGTTGAGAGATGTATTTGTATTAATACAATGTTCTAAGAAATTTTTTTTAAGCGGAACTGGAGGGTCGGAGCCAAAGAATTCTTCGTCACGAGCCGCCCCTGCCATAGAGCAACTGGAGATACTAAACATCAAATTAGACACTAGACGAATTAAGTCACATAAGCTTTTTCGAAATATTTCCCGTTCTACAGGGTGTTGAAAGTAATTGAAAGTAACAGTTTATTTTCGAAAATAAGCCATACTTTTACTCTTTATTCAACTGATAAACCTCGTCGTCTAGGCGCAAAACTGGAATTAAAGTTTTTCAAAAAATAGTATTGTTAAACTTTTTGTTGTATGACTTGCTTTTATTTTAACATGTAAAATCACCTCTCCAAGTCTGCCGTGCAATACAAGAACCTAGTAAGTCGACTTATTATAAAATAGAGTAGTAAGTTTTTAATATTTATTTAACTGTTTATTTGTTAATAAAAATCAATGATTTTTTGGAAAATTAAACTATGTAACAAGAGCTTATTGTGTATAGAATTTTAGAACAATAAATTAAATATTAAGGAAGTTGTGCAATTTTTAAATGGATGGATCAGGGTACTTAGTACCCTGATCCATTATGTAAACTGCCTGTAAAAATATTAATTCAATGGAACAAATTCAAATAAATCATTTAATATTGGACTTAAAATTTAAATCAAAAAATATTAGGATGTCTGAAATGAAATTACTTCCAAATAAATAACCTATGTACATATTAGTTTAAGCAGAGGCGGATGCGCAAGATAAGACTTAATCAATGTGTTTTCAGGAACATGCGATTATTCCCGAGAAAATTGATGTTTCGGGAATTGTATCATTGTGTCAATAATAAATATTAATTATTTTGAATTAAATGGGTTTTACCAAAAAACATAAAGGAACATTTGACGTCTTAAGGTAGCGTAGCGTAGATATCACTTAAGTGTATGTACAGATTGAATACTCAATAGCGTTTGTTTGGTGAAATTAATGAAGCACAAACAACTTCGTCGTCAGACATTTCGATTGGAAATATTTAACCATCCAATTTTGGAAAGCGATTTCTTGGAGCTTGATCTGTTAAGATTTAAATAAAATGATTATCCAGATTACCTCCTTTACTAAGTAAGACTAAGCAAGCTTATAAATTTCACACTGAGAAATTGATTTGGCTATTGAGACACTGGTCTGACAAATGGCAAATTTTGTATTATAAGATATCAATGTATAAAAAATCATTTCGTAACCACTTGAAGATACCTTATACAGGGTGTCCATTTATTGTGTAATTCTTCGATATCTCCTAAAGGCCGTATTAGACTAGGCAATTTTTTCTCTTGCGCCGGCAATTATAATGGCACGTATTCATGCGCAGTAAACCGTTCTCGATCAGCTGGAGCATTGTCAATGGTCAGAACAGCAGTTGGTACTGTCGAAATCCCTAAAATATCCCCACAATTAGAGATGGGCAAACCTGTTCGTTTTGATTACCAGTTAAAGCAGCTACTGCTATTTACACATAGGAGGTGCAAAAAGTTGCTGAATTAGCAGTCCATAAGTTTAATAAAGAATGTAAACTGCTAATTTAAGTACCAGTGGGTTTAAATGGCCATTACCCGTTCATACCTGGTTCGGCCAAATAATAAACAGTTAAAAATAACAGAATAATCCATGTCTACCCAAGCAATTAAAATGGCGCCTGCCCCATCAGCCCGATCAGCTGTCTCTCATTACCAGAAATGGAGCCTGCCCCATTTCTGGTAATGAGAGACAGCTGATCGGGAACAGTGTACTGCGCATGAATCCGTATCATTTTAATTGTCAGAAGAGTAGAATTTCTGACTGTAGTACGGAGAACGGTGTACTGCGCCTGAATCCTTGAATTATAATTGCCATTGCTGGCGCCATAAAAATTCCCGACTGTAATACGGCCTTAAAATATCATGGATAGAAGAACTGTTGAAGATGTATATTTTAAAAATATTTTTAAATACACAGTCTGTTTCATAAGAGCGAGACCATTAAAACTTAATATTTCTTATCGGAAGTAGTGCCCCTCCTTATTGTCTATGTAATCCCAATTTGTTTTTAGAATCTGTTGCAGTGTTGCCAAGATATTAATTATTTTTCTATTTTTATACGGTCACAATAAATATATGCTACAGATTCTTTATTGATTTAAATATGATCAAAAATGTTTACATACATTTACATCTGGGTTATATGAGTACGATTTATAAAATTTTACAATCTTTTTTTATGCAGGGTGCTTTAATTTTGCTTCCAAAGTTCGGGAAGTTTGAATTAAATTTACTCAATATTTTCAAATACAATACCCCGTATATTTTGTCAAGAATCAAAATTTCTAAGTACCCTAATCACCTAAAATATTCTTAGTATTATCTGCGGCGTTGCCAAATGGTAATAATTTTCTCGAAATTTTCTTTATTTGTTTGTTATTTTTATTGTAGGTATAAATGATCTAAATTACTGTAATACAATGTATTTAATGGGTCCATTATGATTCCTATACGTTGAAGGTGGTTTCGTAAGTGACAGTGGCCTGTTAGTAAGTGAGTTACCTGTTTAAACTGGGATCGCGTTAGAGGTAGCATCCACATATATATATAAACAGTATATTGCTAATACCATATGCAATTATGTCCCCGCCATGGGCATCAAACGGGGCGTTGTGAGTTTGCGCAGTTCGGAAATTTCCTTGTGAAAGTAAACATTCGACAGGACCAGATTTCAACTTTTTTAATATAAATTTCATTGGTTAGTTAGGAAAAATATTGCAATCAAAATTTTGATTAGTTCGATTTAAGACAGCGTTTCATGCATACGATTTCTGACGATATTATGACGATCCTTATTTGTAAAAATCTGATGATGCTGTATTTTTAATTTTCATCCGACGTCGACACTTTTTTATGAACCAAAAATTAAGAACGAATGACGATATTGACTATTTTGGGAATTATTATCAGCTACTAATGCACCAAATTACAAATACATTAATTTTAAGGTTAGGTAGTGACCACATATATATTATATTGTATACGAGTGACACTCCCTTCTGTTTTTATAAGCTTTTTAGTGAAATTCGGTTCAGAAGATCGGATAATGTGATAAGCAAAATATTATCGTATATACGCCTGAAATACTTTATACCTGGTATTGATCCACGACTTTTGCAAAAAAGCACCATGCACTTGTGTTCTTTCATCTTAAACGGAACAAGGCACTAACCTACCAAACAGCGAATCGAATCACCACAAATTAAAAACTCCTTTACAAAAATTGTTGTTAGGTAATGAAAGTTTATAAGCACTACTATACCGACAACAATGTGGATGAACCACTTTTTATTATGTAATTTGAAAAAGTATCCAGAATCAAAGATACGACGAATAACAACAAACAAATAATGTCGGGCCGGCTCTGACGCGATCAATAAAATTTTTCACCCTACTGCGCAAACTCAATAGGCCCGCGCCATCTTGCGCTAGTTCGTTTATTTTTTCATTACCTATTATCCCAGAGTGACCAAGAGCCCACAAGAGTTCTACCTTGTTCCTCCTGGCCGCCAGTTCTTTTAGGTTGTTAAGGCACTCCAGTGTGAGTTTTTATGTGAACCCATTGGAGTCAGAGCCTTAAGAACACCTTGGCTATCCGATAGATAATTTGTATATCTTTTAAAGTAGGAGTAATAACGACGAAGCCGGTAATACATACAATAAGAAGTTAAAAAAGATTGAACGTGAACTATATTGGCGGTAACAAGAATGGAATTCCCTAACCGCGAGCCATTCAACATTTGTATTGTCGGTTGTAGGTAGAATGCATGGCCATCAACTGACTTAAAATGAAAGGTTAAGGCTGAGTTTCATTTACGCGCAAAATGAAATTTTAAGTAACTATACAAGTTTCGTGAGACAATGCCACCCACATGTTTTAAGTTTATGTTATTGAAATTCAAAATACATGATTATTCGATAACACAGGCCTGCTACGTCAATGATATGGCAGATTTATGGGCGTTGATTTTGCGACGAAGATAAATATCTTTTTTTTTTAAATAAAATTAAGTTTCATCATCACCTTAATATTTTACGACAAAACTACGTTCTACATCTACACTGGTTATCGATGCATATTTAAATTTCGGTATAATTGCTGGATCTATTTCAAAATCGGAATATTTCCCACCATTCGAAATAGTAGATATTTTTTTCAATGTTTGGAACCCTTTATTCTTTGAGGTAGTCTGAGGCAACTTTTCTGCCATTGTTTAACCAATAGATCCATTAGCTGCTGTTTATCTAAAAATTCAATACTCTTTTTTTTATGATCAAACACAAGCACTATAGGAAAAATCCTTTAGGGACCTCTACTAGTGGTGCGTGTGTGCAAAAAGCGATTTACGTTAGTTTTGAATCGTTGGAGGTTATATTCGTTGGGAAAAACGACCCCAGGAAGGTCGTTTGATAAGGATGGAAGGAGTACTACGCTTAACCACATATGCATGGGGGGCAGTGGTTCGTCGTGTATTTCTGGTATTCGCCCCTCTGGGTGGAATTAACAGGGCAAGGTCAGCCGAGCACGTTCCATGAAAATATCTGTAAAAGAGAGTCAAATCCTCAACCTGTCTTCGATGTTCTAGGCTGTCGAGGTTCTTAGTCAGCTCGTGGTCTCCTATTAGACGAATGGCCCTCCTTTCGATGGAATCCAGTAGCCGAAGAGTATGTTTGGGTGCAGAGCTCCAGACATGAGAGCAGAACTTTATAAATTTAATGAAAGCCAAATTGTGTACAAGTTCGGGTATTTCTAAAACATTCTTGAATTAATTTGCTTCCTGTACCATCAAATTGAACTATCAAACTTTCAAATGCTCTAAATTTATCGACATAGTACAAGGACGGATCCATAACTTCTCTTTGGGGGGGGGGGGGGGGGGTCATACAAGGAAAAGTTAAAATAATACCCTGTCGCGTTAACCAAACCGGTATATATGGTATTTTTCGTGTTAAATTGATGGTTTGTTCGTTGTTCGGGGGGGGGGGGGGGGGGGGAGGATCGTGGGGGCATGACACAAACCTAACAAAATAATCATTTATTGATTGACATTTAAGAATATTTTGTTGGGTTTGTCAGGCAAACCTAACAAAATAATTATAAATACAAATTGTTTGTGTTTTATATTTAAAATAAAGCTCTTTTATATTTGTTGTATTGAACGATGGGTGGGAATGGGTAATTAATTTTGTTATATATATATAATATAATATATTCCCCCACCCTCTTCTTACTCTACATTAACGACCTTCTAGTGAAAACTAAAAATTCGATATTTAGCTTTGCTGACGATAGCACACTTCACAGACAGCATGAAGTATCACGGCTCAACAAAAACCTGGAGAAAATTTTGGCTTGGGGTGACAGTCGACAAGTCGAATTTAACGCTAAGAAAACCCAGGCAGCAGTTTTCTCTAAAAATGTTAACATTATAGAACGGGATATAGTCATGGCAGGACACGCAATTCCACTGGCTTCATCTATTAATTTGCTGGGAGTCAATCTGGGAGGAAATATGTCTTGACATAACTACGTTGTGGAATCGCCAAGGTAGCTTCACAGAAACTTATGGTGTACTCTTCTGGATCAAAAAGTTGTACACACCTAAACAATTTTTGATACTATACAAAGCCCAGATTCGACCGTCAAGAAAAGTATTGCTCTCATGTCTGGAGCTCTGCACCCAAACATACTCTTCGGCTCCTGGATTCCATCGCAAGGAGAGCCATTCGTCTGATCGAAGACCACGAGCTGACAAAGAGCCTCGACTGCCTGATGGAACATTGAAGACAGGTTGGTGCCTTGACTCGCCTTTACAGATATTTCCATGGAAAATGCTGGGATAACCTTGCCCTCTTAATTCCACCCAGAGCGGTGAATACCATGATTAAGCTTAGTACTCCTCGAACTTCATTACTTAAGAATTATTTGATCCGGAGGACGTCATCCTTATGGAACAACCTTCCCGATGTCGTGTTTCCCAACGAGTATAACCTCCAACCATTAAAAACCAACGTGAAGCGCTTTTAGCGCACACGCGCCACTCCCAGAGTGCCCTAAAGGATTTTTCCTATAGTGCATGTGTTTGATCATAAAAAGAAATACTAAAAATTATCGGTCGATTTTCAGTAATTACCTCCAAATGCAACTTAAAAAAAATGTTTTTGTTCATTCTTTCTGTCCTATACTGTACTCACGGTACCGATACTATACTTGACGATATTGTAACAAGCCGGTACTTCCATGTCGATACATATCGAACTACAAATAACGGTACTTTTGAGAGTATCGCACATCCCTAGTATGTACTATCGTGCCGATAAAAAACTAGGACAACAAAATCACAAAACTGGGAACGGATATACATATCTCATAGACTATAAAAGGTGCTCGACAGCTGTAAAGGTGAATACACATAACTTTTAGGAAGTAACCTAGGTTACCTAATTTAACGTTTTATATTTTTCGATACGAGGTGGCATCAAAATATCTTATTTCTTTTATAAACTTAAGCGGCCGTCAATATATTGGGTATTTTTATTAAGAAAAAGTCTAATACCTTATTTAAAGTAGGTATATATAACGTCGCCTAAAAATGAAAACGAAACTAAATAATAAAAGAAATTTAATAGAAGGTTACAAAAATACAAAACAAAACATTTTTAATATTTAGTCATAGAACCATTCCTGTTTATTACTTCTTGAAGCGTTTGCGGCATACTTAAAACTAGGTTTCTGCATAATTCGCCTGTTACTTCATCCCAAGCTTCATTTATCCTGTAGCGTAATTCATCTCTGTTTCGTGGCCGAAAATCATGTTTATACATTGATTTCACCATTTTACCCCAAATGATTTCGATCGGGTTCAAATCAGGACTCTTCGAAGGACACGAAAGAACTGCTATATTATTTTCTAGGAGAAAATTTTGCACAATGCGTGTTGTGTGTATTGGAGTATTATCATGCTGAAATGTTAAATTTTGCCCATATATAGCGTTTATCGATGGTATCATCACTGCATTTAGGATATTAACGTATTCAGGTGCAGTTAGTATTCCTTCCACGATTTGACAAATTCCTGGACCTGTAGCGCTAATCCAACCACAGACATTTATAGAGAAACGCCCGCTCTGGTTTGTTTTGTGAGTGTATATCTCATCATACCGCATGCCGGAAGGCCTATACACTCGAATTCTTCCATTATTACACGATTGAAAAGTTTTCTCGTCAGAAAATATAACTGTTTCCCAGAAAATATTCCGATTTAAATATTCATGTGCAAATTTTAACCTGCCATTAAAAATATTTTATTAGTAGCACAACGACTTCGTATATCGGAAATTCGAACCCTGTCTCTAGCAGTATTTGCAGAACCTGGAAAGTTCGTCTCTTCTTTCGCCTTTATTGTAGTTGCGAATGGATGATCCCTTAGATAATTAACTAGTCTTCTATCTTTAGTAGAAATTCTAGGGGGACCTGAACCTGCTTTCCTAATAATAGTCTCATGCCTTGCTATTTTTTGTTTTGCCAACAACACGGTATTTTTGTTTACTTCCAGTTTGTCTGCAATATCCCTAATAAAAGCATCATCTCGCAACCGACTGTAGATTATAGCCTTTTGCTGGGGTGTTAATTGTGGCATATTTTTTAAAGAAAAATTTGCTTGACAAGTTAATGATAAAGTGACAATCTATGTTGACATGTAAAATTTGTAAATGACATTTTACTGGTACCAGACTCGAAAGTAAAAAAATCCTAATAGTCAAGAAGAAAATAAGAAATTTTGCTGTCCTAGTTTTTTACCGCCACGATGGTACCTACCGTTGAATATAAAACGTCCGTTTTACATTCAAAAGTACCTACACAACGTTGCATAGGCACCCGCTCGGCACTATTAAAAATGTACAGTGACTCCAACCTTAACTTTACTAAGCAACCTGACTTGAGCAGAACCACCTCCGTTAAAATCTGAAATTAGATTTTAGTCTTAATAATTTCGTTACGAGCAGCATTTCTCGTACATCGGCGCGCGGTAATTCCGGCACGATTTATTTAAATAAACAATTCAACAATGACACATTTTCGTTTTATTTTTACGTTATCTACGTTCAAATCGATAAATAATGTTATTTCTATTGATAAGGTCTTAAATAAATGGCGACAGAGATAAGTGGGCAACGTTATATTGATGACGAAAACATCCTAAGTGAGTTTTACGAATATCCACTAGAAATATCATGTTTATTGGATACGTGCCGTGAGAATTTTTTAGTTGCAAGTGACTTTTTAATTTCCATAAGGGTTTACACCTGTTACATAAAGGTTTGCCCGTTACCTGAGACCCCCCTTCCACGGTTAAAACAATAATTATTGCAATCAGTGCGCGCCGTTTATTAAAAAAAAGTGCAATTTTAAATTTACCGTACTCGCTTATGATCATCCTACAGAACAATTGTTCTCATAAATCTATAATGACAAAAGATCTAAAAATATAAAGTTTACCAGAGAAATGTACTATTAATTGACTGACAAAATAAAATTCTAGTGTAAAAATAGTTTTATAACTCGATCAATTATTTGCTTAATGAGTGATTCGTTGAGTTTTAAAATGAAAGTAATTTGTGCCGCGTTCATGGTATATTTTTGGGCTGAAATACATGGACAAATGAGTGACAGCAGTTCCAATAGGACATTGACAAATACAACTGATCACACTTTCTTGGTAAGAACTACATTTTTTTTTAACTACATTTTTTTTTAAAGTTTAGGACCAATAATGATTTCTTCTGCGATTGACCTTATATACAGGGTGTTCCTTAATCATGTGCTAATATTTCAGGGTGTGATTCCTTAGGTAGGTTATAAAGAAAAGTTCATATGAATATCCGCAACGGCTTAAATTTTTTGCTACATGGTGTTGAATTTTTATTTTTTAAATGGTTATTTTTTAGTATCTCCGAAAGTACTTTAGATATTATTTTCAATTTTGGTATGTGTTAATAGGATATAGAACCACAGATTTTAGTTAGAAAAGTTATTCAATTGTTCCAGCAGTGGCGTCCCTGCAAACATGGCCTCTCATATTTTTTACAGAAAACATGGTACGCCACTGACATTATTCCATGTGGATATTTTTTCTGATTAGCCTGGTCAATTCTACATGAAAACAGTCTCTTGAGTTTCTCTCTCTAGTACGTCATTAAAGAACACCCTGTATAAAAGCAATCAGAAAAATTAAATGATATAATTAGTTATCGGCCGATACGGCTTTTTTGCCGATATCGATATAATATCGGTATTTTTTTTTTATGATCAAACACAAGCACTATAGCAAAAATCCTTTAGGGCACTCTGGGAGTGGTGCGTGTGCGCAAAAAGCGATTCACGTTGGTTTTAAATCGTTGGAGGTTATATTCGTTGGGAAAAACGACCTCAGGAAGGTCGTTCCACAAGGATGAAGTCCTCCAGATGAAAGAATTCTTAAATAATGAAGTTCGAGGAGTACTAAGCTTAACCACATATTGATGAGCGGCAGTGGTTCGTCGTGTATTTCTGCTATTCGTCGCTCCTTTTTAGAGAAAACTTCTGTCTGTTTTTTTAGCGTTAAATTCGACTTGGTTACTGTCACCCCAAGCCAAAATTTCTTCCAGGTCTTTGTTGAGGCTTGTTACTTCATGCTGTCTGCGAAGATGTGCGTCGGCAGCCGATGTTTGCGCATTCAATGAAAAAGATGAGATAAGTGTGCTATCGTTCGCACAACTAAATATCGGATTTTTAGTTTTCACTAGAAGGTCGTTAATATAGAGTAAGAAGAGAGTTGGAGACAATATGGGCCCTTGAGGAATACCGGCATTGATGGTGAAGAGAAATCCGGCAATCGCCACTTGCAGAGAGCGGTTCTTAAGAAAGCTAGACAACCATGCACAGAATCGACTGGGCATACCATAGGATCGCAGTTTACTTAGAAGTCCCTCATGCCAAACACGATCAAAAGCTTTAGAAATATCCAGTGCAACAGCCCGAGACTCACCATGATGTTCGATTGCGTTGTTCCAAATATGGGTGACATAGGCTAGAAGATCTCCAGATGATCTGGACTTCCGAAAACCATATTGATGATCGCTGATAATGTTGAAGCCTTCCAGATACTTTAGAAGATGTTGGTTAATAGCTTTCTCCATTACTCTTTATATAACTGAAAGCAATGCGACTGGTCGATAGTTGTTAGGCAGGGTTCTCTTACCTTTCTTTGGAATAGGCTGGACTCGCGCCGTCTTCCAGCAAGATGGAAATATTCCTTTTTTGTATGATAAGTTGAAAAGTCTACATAATACTGGTGTTAGTTCATCGGTGCATCTCTTGAGAACTATAATAGGAATTTCGTCTGGACCAGTAGCTTTTTGACGTCGAGTCCTTTTAGGATTCGTTTGACTGGACGCTGACGGAATACGATTTCGGTCATTTCGGATTGAACTGCAGGAATGTCGGGTGGTGTTCTTCCCTGGAAATCTACAGTGGAATGCGAAGAAAATAGTTCAGCAAGTAAGTTTGCTTTGTCTCCGGCTGTGGATGCTATTGTACCATCGGGACCTGTTAGAGCCGGAATAGTTGATTTGGTGAAATTTTGGCTGACGGTCTTAGCGACTGACCAAAAGGACCTTGATCCGTTTGGACTGTCAAGAAGTTTGTTTTTGATTCTCACGTTATGGGCTTCTTTGCTTTGATCTATTGTTAGCTTACATTGATTTCGAGCGGTAACAAAGATGGTACGATTTTCATTGGTAGGGTTTCTACGCCGCTGTCGGTAAGCCAGATTTTTTGATCTGACAGCCCACTCACAATCCTTGCTAAGCCAGGGCTTGCCGTTGGAAGGGCGTTTTTGGGAGAATGGGATAAATGCTTCCATGGTCGTTAGAATGACGTCGGAGACCTCCCCAGCACATATGGATGGATCATCAGAAGAGAAGCATACGCTCATCCAAGGAAAAGTGCGAGAATGGTTTTTCAGGTCTTCACACTTGGCCGATCTGTAATGCCATATCCTGCGAGGTTTAGGAGGTTGTTCAGAATTAATGGGTAGTTGGCTTAGAGTTGAAATAAGTTTGTGATCGGAAGATCCTAACGGAAGCTGTACGGTGACTGTATATAGATCAGGATTTCACGTCAAGAAAAGATCCAAAAGACTAGCAAAATCTCCAGCTCGGTCTGTAATCCGCGTTGGTTCTATTACGAGTTGAGTTAGACCAGAACTGATCGCGAAGGATTCGGCCTCGCGGCCTTGCTTATCGTCTGTATTTGAGTATTTAAGCCAGTTGACATTGTGGACGTTAAAGTCGCCAAAGATAGCAATCTCGGCATTTGGATGGTTGGTTTGCAAGAAGTCGAATGTATTGGCTAGTGATGAAAAAAGGTCTCTGTAATGGGTATCACTTGGAGGACGGTAAAGGCAGCAGATAAACTTGGTGATTTTCGGCGTTGATATTTTAAACCACATTACATCAAAGTCTTTCGGTTCAAGTATCTTCGGTTCGGTATCTTCACCACATTGCAAATTATAGTTCATATTTGATATGAAGATTACATGGACCTAAGCCAATAAGTTATGAAATTTATTATTTTTTATTCTAATATTTATTATTTATTATTTTAATATTTATTATTTTCTATTCTAATATTTATAATTTATATTTTAATATATATATATTTTTTAATTTAATACTTTTTCTTAATTTTACTATTTACTTTATTATTTTAATATTTATTATTTTTTATTTTAATATTAATTATTTTTATATTTATTATTTATTATTTTAATATTTATTATTTTTTATTCTAATATTTGTTTTTAATATTTTAATATTTTTTATTTTAATACTTATTTATTATGTTTTGTTCTAATATTTATTATTTTATGATATTTACCTCACTTTTTACAGTTATCTGCCCCCTGCCGTCCCGAATACATATACATATTTAATCGTTTTATTATGTTTTGCTTTAATCTCCTTAACATAAATGGTGAAACTGTTCTGCAAACATTTCGTATTTATCCTCCATATCTTATTTGGTTTACGAAAACATCATCTTTAACATAACCCAAAAGAAAAAATCTAGTAGGGTAAGATCACGAGATAGAGGGGGCCACTGAATGAATCCACCGCGGTCGTTAAATTTTTGTGGCTAATGTTCGTTTAAGAATTGTCCGTCTTGTTGAATTGCTTCTTAAACGCCTCTTACATCAAATAAGCAACTTTTCAATTTCAGTATTAAGTATGTCAAAGTCTTGACAGTACCTATACTTGTGTTTTTTCATGGTAACTATGACGTTTGAACATAAATGTAGGAAATTAACAATGGAAAATAGAGGAAGATTAAAATATGTCGAAAAGTATTAAAAATAAGCATACTTATGATATACTTTAATCCAACGCCGAAAGCTGGCATTTTTCTGAAAAAATTAAAATATTGAGAAAACTATTGGCCACTGAATCATCTCTCAACCCCCCACCTCCACGTGGGGGGTGACTTTGAAATTTCAAATGTCGACCCCAAATTTTTTTTCGCGGATTCGAGTTCAGATAACAAAATAGGGCAACTTTTGCCACCCTTCTTATGCTGCTACTTTTCTTTATCTTCTGATCCACAACCCACTGGAAGAACGAGTTTGCGAAACGTCGCAAAGGAAAATTGCGAGACTTCCACTTAATTAATCCAGTCCGACTGTTTTTTTTTTAAAACCGGTCAAGACTGTTCTTGAGGCAAAAATGCATGAAATTGCGAACAAAGCGAATTTGAAGTCCGGAGGGTGGGGGATGATCCGGCTCAAAAAATTTTTGGACAAAAGTTGCCTACTTTTGCTCTCTGAACTCGAATCCGTGAAAAAAAATTGGGGTCGCCACTTGAAATTTCAAAGTCGCCCCCACGTGGGGGTGAGGGGTTGAGGGATGATTCAGTGGCCAATCGATTGCAAACTAAAAACCGAGCAACTTTTGTTCACCAATAGATACTAGTAAAACAACAAAATTCCACTAATTTAGAATGTTTTCGAAAATACCCCCACAAACCTCAATACAAGCTGCACCACGTTTGTTAATCGCTGGTGTTGCGCGTTGAATTGCTTTGGGATTGTTTATAATGATATTTGCAGCATTAAAAATTTGATTGTGGAGTCCTTCCACGGTTTCTACTCGTGTTTCGTATACTAGTGATTTCATCCACCCCCAGAGGCAATAATCCAGTGGGTTTAGATCTGGTGACCTCGGTGGCCAAGCTTGAGGTCCTCCTCTGCCAATTTAACGATCAGGAAAACGATTATTCAAGAAATTACGCACCCGGCGACTAAAATGAGATGGGGCTCCATCGTGTTGAAAGAACATTCGGTGTCGAACAATTAGCGGAACATCATCCAACATGTGTGTTAAATGGTCTTCCAAAAACCGTAAATATCCATCTCCAGTAAGACGCTCATTCAATACAAAAGGACCAAACAACTGGTCGTTGAGCATTCCACACCACACATTAATACCATAGCCATAATCACCTTCTTGAAGATGTTGGACCGGTTGAACATGGAAAGGCTTTAAACCGTGTTTTCTAAGTGTCTTCCAAACGCCCACATGTGATTCTAATCGAAGTTCTTTCGTAATCCGCCTCGTACTAACACCTGGGTTCTCTTCAGCCATATCCAGAACATTATCTTCATTTTCCACATTTAGATCCGCCGCTCGTTCAGAATCAATCCTTACGCTTGGAAACATTCCTGATTCCTGAGCATTTGCAAAAACTTTGAAACACTGTTCGATTAGGAACTCTTCGATTTGGAAAACAACGTCGGTATTCATCAACAGCCCATAATGCGCTACCATTACAGAAACCATACACGAATATCATGTCAGCATACTCCCTATGGGTGAATGTGTGAGGCATTACGTATGGAACCTTTTCTCTTTTCGAGTCGAAACGCTCAGAATAAATCAGACTGACAACCATGCTTGTCAATTACATTAGGTATTGACAAGCAATGAAATATCTACAAACTGGAGTTAGAAATACAAAACTTCTTAATTACTCCAAAACTTTAGAAAAAAAACTTTAGAACCGATTATTTCAGAGACGGTTAAGAATCGGATTAAAACATATGGGTTAATTTCTCTTATTTTGACCTTCTGAACATGTTCCCAAAATATTTCCCTTTCTTCCCGAAACACCCTGTATAAATATAGGGTGTTCCATTTAAGTAACCTAAGTTATATTTGCCACGAGTTTGTGGGGCATCCTGTATACTCCAATATAATTTTAGAATATGCACCTTAATGATCTCTACAATTTTTGCATGTCAAATTTGTCAAATTTTTATCTAATTCTTAACGTAAAGGAGAAAATGAACTTTACTCTGTCGTTGACTCACCCTATACTTTGTTGCACTAACCGACTACCTTAAATAGGTAGTACCTATCTACTTCTTAAAAAAAATAATCAAAGATTAGAGAATTCAAATAATATTAAAATTCTTTGAGGGTTTAAATACATTACATTCATAAGATAACTACGTTACACCTACAATATGATATAAATAAAACCGACCAGGTTTATAGAAGCCTAGACACAAAAAAATATTAAAAGCGATTTATGGTATTTGTTATAAGATAATTTGCTTTAAATACCTTTGTAATGTGATATTTGTTATGGCACTTTGTAATGTAATGTTACTTACTAAGTTAAATATTTGCGTATAAATATTTAATCTATCTCTTTGGAATTATTATTTAAGCCGTTAAAAAGTTTATTGATCCGGCCATAACATCCCTTGATAGTATTGTGATTTTTATAGCTTTTTTCATAGAGTATCCATTTTTTTTTGTCTTCGAGGGTACTTTATAACGGAGTCCACTGTATAGTTGTTGCAGAATTATTCCGTTGATTCTTACTGCCATAAATAAACTACCTGATTAAACCCTATTGTATACGCCTGAACCTCTTCAAAGCCCAATAAATGGGATCAGGGCCGGCTTGAAAATGTATACCACACCACATGATTTATTTTCATAATTTAAAATAAATAGATAGGTATTTTTAGTTTTAGGTACCTATAATAAATGTAAAATAATGATAACAATTAATGATAATTGAAAATAATATAATTTAAAAGTATAACTATTAGGATAACAAGTCCAATAAAAATTAATTAAATTCTAAGAAACTATTGATAATTTATTCAAAATTTAACTCTGTATCACTATCACTATCTTCATCTAAGCCTAAACCTATAATTAAGGGTTGAGCATTTGTAATTATACAATAATTGTAAGAATTTTCCACCTTAAGTACATGCTGTACACAGTTTTTCCAGCTGTCTGCAGAAATTTGTCTTACTTCGTTTTTAATTAATTCTACTACAGATGCATTTAATGTAGGAGAAATATTATTTCTCCTAATATTGGATTTTAATTGGTGCCATATTAGCTCAATAGGATTGAATATACAATAGTACGGAGGAAGACGCAACACTGTATGTCTTTCGAAAAAAGGTCGTTACTTTTCAATGATATGGGGGCCACCTCCAGATTGAACATAAATTTTATATGAGGAACCTCATAACAAAAATGACCATCCCAAAAATTGTTAAAATATTATTGGTAATGCGGATGTTTTAAAAGTTTGTTGGAATCTTCGCTCATTTTACTGGTATTTTAGCTATAATTAGTTATATTTCTATGAAATTAATATACGTAAATACTTGTCATATATTATTCTTTCATTTCACATACCATTAAATGCGTAAAACTTTTTAAATACCTTTAAAAAAGAATTTAAAATGCTGATAGCATATAAATCTCCATAAGAGATTTAAAAATAAATCCCTCTGTGACGTCACTGCGCGCGGCAGACGAAATTGGGACGGTTAGATATCTTACCTTTAGTTATTGTATATTCGACTGGCGCCATTCCCCGCTTAATGTCTTCTAGAACGACGAATATCAGAAGTACACAACGAACCACTGTGACCCATTCATATGTCATTCAGTTTAGTACTCCTCAAACTTCATTGCTTAAGAATTCTTGTATCTGGGGAATGTTATCCTTGTCGAACGACCTTCCTGAGGTTAATACTCCTCAAACTTCATTGCTTAAGAATTCTTGTATCTGGAGAATGTTATCCTTGTCGAACGACCTTCCTGAGGTCGTGTTTATCAAACAATATAACCTCCAACCATTCAATACTAAAGTGAATTTGTTTATTCCCACCCTCACCACTCCAAGAGTGACTTACAAAATTTTTCCTGGTGATCATAAAAAAAGTATTCACCTGAAGACCACTGGGGTTTGTTCGTGTGATTGAAGTAAATAAGGAAAATGGTCCAAAATTAATATATTATTTAAGAAACATTGTCTTCAACCTTCAAACAAACCATATTTTCAGTAACTACTACCTAACCTCTACCAACGCTATAATAAGATTCAAGCAATAGAATACAGTACAATATTCTTTGTAGTGGATCCATAAGTCAGCAATTGATTCTTAGATTGACCCATACGGAAATTATAAAGAATACTAGTAATAATAAATTATGTTAAATAAGAAATATAATTTATGCATATTATTATGTATCGCCTTAATCCTGTTTAAAAAATACTCGGAAAATCAATTTAAAAGTACAGCAATTTATATAATTGCCTATTTGCAAAAATATAAACACATTTCCGTCCTTGGCAGTTAAGATTTTACAACAAACTAGGTACAAGTATTGTGAAATTTCATAACAACGGACGGAACTGAACATAGGATTGTTGCAATAGTTCGTATGTGACATATTTTATCTTTACATAAATACGGAAATTGGTCAATAAACTAGACAATAATAATTGAAATATTATAAAATGTAAAAACTCAAAACCTAGGTAGTTCAATTACTTTCGTTTTCATTAGTAACAATATACAGGGTGTCCGCTAATTAATGGTACATGGAAAAAATACAGACTCCTTACGTAAAATTATTAGGATTTAATTATACTTACCTCTATCCGAAAGTTGAAATTAACTGAGATACAGAGTGTTAAAGTTAAAACTTCATTTGTGTTTCTTTCTAATAACTTTAAGAGAAACCGACGTCTTTTACAAAATTTGGCAATTGTGGTTTTTTAGGACGAGAATTTGATTATTTTGTAAAATTGTAATGTACAATGTAGAGAGTGCTGTCTGCGGCATTTTTCCACTTTTATTAGGTCATAACTTTCTTCTGCCTCAGTGTATTTAAGTTTTTAATGAAAATAATACTTTTCTCATATTTATTACGTAAAAAAGATATACTAAGTTTAGGTCGCCCAGAGTTACCGTTTCAAAGATATTTGCATTTGAATTGTTTAGTGCACCCTGTCCAATTAATATTAATTTGCAAACAAAATTTTTTTTTTAAGTAAGCAAAAAGGATGCAGTTGCTATGAAACCTCCATGTTGTTATTTGTTTGTTGATTATTGCAAGATAGCTTTGTCAGAAAATGTTTCATTTGACGAAGTGCCTAGAGACGATATTCGGAAATTTCATTTCATTCAAGAAAATAATTTTGTTTGCAAATTAATAGTAATTGCGAAGTGTGCACTAACCAATTTAACTGCAAATATCTCCTAAACGGCAACCCTGGACGACCTGAACGTGGTATACCTTTTTTACGTAATAAATATGAGAAAAGTATTATTTTCATTAAAAACTTAAGTACACTGAGGCACAAAAAAGTTATGACCTAATAAAAGTGCAAAAAATGCCGCATACAGCGCTCTCTATACTTTTCTCTAATTTTGGTTGCATTAGAAATATATTTTTCCTTGAACATTTTTTTCATAAAATAGAAATAAACGCTTGAGGAGAAAACTCGTTTAGAGGTACCTACTCCGTAAGTCACTTAATAAAAACTATATTACACGCAGTGAGTAGAGGTCAAAGGCGGATCCAGAACTTCGGTTTGGGGGGTGGGGGCAAATTTTGTTTTGGGGGGGTAATGCATGGAAAAGTTATACCCTGCCGCGTTAGTCAAACCGGTATATATGGTATTTTTCGTGTTAAATTGATGTAGGGGGGGGGGGGGGGGGGGGGGCATGACCCCCACGACCTCACCCCTGGATCCGCGCTTGGTAGAGGTTGTACGCGCTTTTCCAGGAATTTCAAATGCGTAAATTACCAATACAAAGATAGCCTCATTCATGTATTATTGTCACCCTGTATACTTACGCACGTAATATTACATTTAAATATTAAGGAGCGTCTCGGACGTGGCTAACCACTACTGGGCTCGCCAATAAAAATTGTACTTATATTAAATTATTTTGTCTATTTTAGGCGCAAACATTTTTTACGCTGAGCACGAAATTTGACTCGAGTCTTATGTAACATCTTGACAAGTAGATCATATCTTTAATATTGTTAATCTAATCACGTAAAAGGGTTCAGGTTAGTATATTTTAAACTGGATAATATCTACGCGCTTTAATAAACAAAGTATCCCAAATTCATATGTAAATTTTATCTTAATCTTGAGAATCTGCTAGGAAGGAAAAAAGAAATAAATGGTCCAAAATAGAAAAAAACTGAAACTATTATTAAATTGGAATCCTCTGTATACACTAGTATACAGGGTGTTATGGAAATGACGTATTATATTTAAATGGGTGACTCCTGGGGTGCCCTAGAGAACCGCTACATATTTTTTTTTAAATCGAACGTTTAAAAAGTGGGGTAATTCACCCCTAAACCCACCAGTCACTACTCGGCACGTTCATATATGACGATATTACATTGCCCAGCTGATTAATCAACAGATGTTCAAGCACAATGTTGCCAAAATGTTTAGAAGTATAAAACTTTAGTTTCCTATAAAAATAAATATTTAGCTTACTTAGAAAGTAAATCCAGGACGCGATTAAGGAATCCAGGGCACATAAACTTTCAGTTCCTTTTTCTGTGGGAAAAACTTTATGCTCATCACGTGTCCTGATGATAGTGTGAGAGTGCATAATAAGCTTATCACTAAACCCAAACACTAACGCATAATTACACTTTACAATAACACACATAGAACAAGAGCACTTAATCATTTCGCCATAGAAATAATAAAAACGCTAATTTCTAAAAAAAACCGAACAAACCCTTTACTAAAGATAAAATTAAAAAAGTAATATTATAGAAGGAAATTCGGCAATTTATGATAGTCGCTTATAAAATATCGATAGTGGCAACGCTGTATTTTTAAATATTAGCCCGATGTCCACAATCAGCTGTTTAAAGAAGCAGGCCGATATCGATCGAGAGAACAGAAAGGAGAGAACCAAGGTGTTATTTATTTTTAAAATTTTTAGATGTTAAATACATTATTTCCCAGACCACTCAGACAATAAGGGCGTATTTTTGTCTATACAGTAGCACTTAATACTAATTCAGATTGAATGGTACTTAGATGTGTTATGTGCTTTTATTGTGCCGGTTTGTTTTTGTTCAAGTTACCTATGTACTTGGTGTTTTTTTATAAATTAAGTTGGTGTTAAATAAGTCCGAAAAGCTAAATAAAATTGCATTTTTTTTAAAGGGTAAGTGGCATTTATAAACTTTTTAGTTGTCCAGATCTGACGGGTGTCGTTCGAATTGAACAAATGAGAACATACCTGACCATTTAAAAACTCCGCGGCGGTTCGTTCGAGTTAGTTCAAGTTTATAAATCAGAGATTGTTTCCTAGCGAATTGAACTGAACGTAAAAGTTTATAATAATATACCCTGAAAAATAAACAACTTGCAATCTGTCAAACGGTTATTGACTTTCTAAAGAGTTTACTCTGAAGATATGACAACACTGTTGACATATGTTGCATTGTTTACCTTCCTGACAGGGGCACCACGTTGTCATTTTTGGTTTGACATAAGGTCATGTACAGGGCATATTAAATTAAAGCGCCATTTTTGGATATTTTTCTTCAATTTGTTTTCATCTCAGGAATTGCCGGTTTAAATATAATACGTCATTTCAATACCACCCTGTATCGTATAAATTTAAAAATTTAAACTTGTATGTAACTAAAAATGTACAGGGTATTCTATTTAAAATAACAATTTTAAGCCTAACTTTCGGTATATCAGGAAGTCAAAATATCTTCAGTAGATAGATCGGCATCATTTATAGGGAGTAACAATATTTCACACAAATTTTTTTTTTATTTCCCTAGCTTTTAATAGTCCACTTACCGTGAATTATCCTGTAGTCGTGAACCCCAAACCACATTTTAGGAAATACAATTTAAATAAAGTACAATGTACAAGGCTCGACACAAGGTATATGGATAAAATCAGATAAACCTTGATACGTAACAATTTTCAAAAGGTAAAATGTTAAAACGTATACGCTTGCATTAGAACTATATGAAGAACTACTGAACATATATTTCTGAAACTTTGGGAATTTAGGTTTATCGATACGCTCTCTTTAACTAAAATGTTCACATATTCCTGTCATTTCTGATTATACCGGAAGTAGCTGCCAACTTTCGTTTTTTAAATACAGCATGGTCGTTTTTATTATATATTTCGATTAACCATTAAATTCTAACCAACTTTTATAGAAGATCTTTTTGTCTGACTTTGCCAGTTTTTGAGATAACTGGACTTTTTTGTAATTTTTGGCAAATGCATCGTGATGAAATAATCCCCATAATTTTTTTAACATAGCTCTTAGACTTAAGTTTTCTTACCGAATAGGTAGACGATTATCAAGTCTCAAGAATATTTTAAACTTGGAAGAAAATATATAGGGTGGTCACAATTCAAAGTTCCTTATTTTAACACCCTATATATTTTAATTTAATTTGATGACAAATTAGTTGTTCTTTATAAATAGTATTTACTGTCCTATACCTATATCAAAGCGTTTTCTCAAAAAATCCAATTTTATTCCGAAAATACTATTTTTTCAAGTGTGCTATGAAAATAATTGTACATTAGGTACTGTATACTAGTGTGTACTGATACTGACTACTATACGGAGAAAAATTGCTTGATTGCTTGAAAAAAAAACTTTCTAAAGCGTTTTTCATTGAATTTATAAATAAAATGCAGTTGATTATTTTAAATTGTTTTAAATTTAATGGTTTACTATTATTTTTTTTAAAAGTAACAAAAGAACAAATTCATAAAATTTTGTGAAATTAAATGTATTTGAAAATTATTATATTAAAATTATAAATTTAAGATAATTAACTGCATTTTATTTATAAATTCAATAAAGGAACGATTTAAAAAATTGTTTTTTCCAGCAATCAATCGATTTTTCTCCGTCCTCGTTGATTTTTTGAGGAAATCCTTTGATACAGGTATAGAACAGTAAACATTATTTATAAAGAACAACTAATTTGTCATCAAATTAATAAAAATATACGGGGTTGTCCATTTAATATAAGAAAGTATTTAATGGTTGACTTCTTTCAAAGTGAACCTTGAATTGTGACCACCCTGTACATTTTCTGAAAAGTCTGAATTTTTTTGAGACTTGATGATCTTCTAGCTATTCGGTAAGAAAAGTTTTTTCGTCCAAGAGCTAAGGTAAAAAAATTATGTGGATTATTTCATCACCAGGTATTTGACAAATAATTACAAAAACTCCAGATATCTCAAAAACTGCCAGAAAAAAAGGTAAATTCACAATCTATGTGAATTAAAGTATCTCATAACTGTATTAAAGTTATGGATCCATAGTTAGCTATCCAGTATCAAGCGCGGATCCAGCGGGGGTTATGGGGGACATGACTGCCCCCCAACCAACAATTTAACACGAAAAATACCCTATACACCAGCTTTGACTAACGCGACAGGGTATTACTTTTCGTAACTTTTCCTTGTATGAGACCCCCCCCCCGAACAAACCAAAACGAAGTTAGACCGAGGTCCTGGATCCGCCCTTGTCCAGTACCCAATCAGTTAAAAATATTAATATCATCAGGAATTAAACATTAATAGTAAACTTAGTTACATCGTATAAAATTACAACAATCATAAAAAAAGTAGTGATCCTCAGTATAGAAGTTGTAGATGTTAGGCTAGTACTTACGTAATAAAATCAATATGATTGGATTGGTTATATGTCGTATCTAAAGTATCTACATCAGTCAGTCAATCATAATCAAAGTGTACACAAAAAAATACGTTTTTATCAGCTTGTTGAGTATTATCAAAGAGTTGCTTTATTATACATCATGTATCTGCATAATTTAAGTACATACCTATATCTATTTTGGTTATTACATGAACCTATTTAATATCATACATAATATTACACTCATACTCATCACTATCTGATACATACAGGGAAATTGCAGATAGAACGATATTATAAAGTATAGATATCAAAAAATTGAAGAAAAATCTAGTTAGTCTACTAACCTACATACACTTGCTAACTGAAATCAAATGTGTAAGTCATGACACGTAGCACCACGTGACTTTAGGAGGTTTTACCCGTATTGTTCAGCCCGAAGTATTTACACATTCGATTAAAAAAAAGTATGTAGGCTTCCTCTAGGTCTAGGACTTCCAAGAAGTCACCCATTTAAATATCATAAGTAATTTTCAGAACATCCTGTGTTGAGAATACCGAAATAATGTCATTATAGTTAATATTTTATTCTCTGATCGAATTCCAATACAAATAAACATCCTCTCTTAAGAGTATTTATGAAAAATTCAAGATAATATAGTCATGTAGTAAAATATTTCGTAAAATAATTGGATCGATGCCGCCCTGGCGTAGTCAGACTTGGACTGTAAAGAAGCCGTCGCTTGCTCTTCAAATAAATTGTCCGATGCCGCTCTGGCGGTAACTTCTTTATATTTTTATTTGTATTGGAAGTCAGAAGAAAATGTCAACTATACTTCATATCTTCAGTATTCATATAGGAATTAAAAATATGGTTCCAAAGTTACAGTTGAATAATGAAATTTAAATTTTTTTCAATTTTTATATTTTTGGGCGACCCTGACATTTTGGTAATAGTAGTATCTCATAGCAATATAAATTTCGTTATTGAAATTGGGATTAGAAATGCTTTATTATACAGTGGCGGTCGAAATTAAATTTTAAATATTATACAATTTTGGCGATGTTGCTAAATTTAACATTTTGCTTCCGCAATTCCATTCTCTTATTAATTTACTAAATACCCTTGTTTTATTCGATATATTTTACCATTTTTGAGATAAATCTGTTTCAGTCTTATATTTTCAACCGTAACTTCAAATCCATAAAAAATATTAAAGAACAGTGTTCTAAATATCCTTAAAGTTAGGCATGGTCCATTGTTAAGCATTAAAAAAAATATTTTCAGTCGGTAATATGCAAAATTTCTCGCTTATACGGCAGCCCGTTACCAGGATTTGAGAATGATCACGACCTAAAGTTTTTTGAGTTTTTTGATGATTTAATAAGGACTTGAGATGGAAATTAACATGAACGGACATTGGCAACGTTGCGAAATCATTGAGAATCATCTTTACATATGTAAAAAAAAGTAGTCGTAATAGTTATCGCGCCTCTTTTTATTTTTTGACTCAGAGAGTTTTTGAGGAGATGAAAATAGTAACTGACATTTTCCGTGCGGTGAATAGTTTTGGTTTGAGAAAAATCGAAATTTGTTTACTGCGGAGAATTCAACTTATCACGCCTCGTCAGTTTTACTTGTCGGATGTTATTTTTCGTGATTCGTGAAGGGAAAAAAAGGAGAACGGACATTTTCATCGACGCGCAACCGCAGTGTTGGATCTTAGGCATGTCATTTTTTAAATGCCGTTCCAGTTATCGCGCCTCGTCCGTTTTCAAGCAGCAATCGTGTATTGTGGCTCGGAAAATGGGAGAAAAATATGAACTGACATTTGACGCAGTTTTTAGCAAAACCGTTTTCAGTCAACACAGCTCGTGTATCAATAATAATGCAATATGGGGACATAGCTGATGCTGAGTTGTCACAGACAACCAAGCCACACAGCAAGTCGTCATGAATTTGAAGCGATCATGAATTTTACAGATACGAGATCCGAATCCGCTGCCCTCCCTGCAGCTGCGCAACACGGAAAATGTCCGTTCGACTCGATTTACTATTTTTTAGAGTGTTATCAACATTTGAAAAAAAAATTACCAACTTTTTGATACCCCTTTTCTTTACATTTTTTATTTAAACTATGGAATTTTTGCAACACTCAAAAAGTCCGTTGTCGATGAAATTACGTTTTTTATATTTTTAATATGATTTCATCAGGAAGGTGTAGTAACACAAAGACGATCTGTTTTCTTACGGACTGAAATCACTCTGACGGGTAAGCGCAGCGTTCCCGAACTTTTTCGCTTTCTAATTTTTTATTAATCTAGCGGATCACTCATTGACTGGATGAAGGCGTGATAACAGGGCATTTTCGTAACGCGCTACCGTACTATTAGTTATCTATGTAACAAATGCATACAGTAACATACAATATTTTTTATACTTTACAAAAAGAAACTCTATATTTTTTTAGAACGTCTATTTCGGGCATAATATTAAGACTAAAAATATATATATAATTATATATTTCTGAGAAGCTTATTAAAAACTAAATTACATATTAAAAAATAAATAGGGTGAGCCATTGCAAAAGCAAATTGTTGTTTTCTTGAACACTATTGAACGTAGAAAAAATCTGAGTACGTCACTGGATTCTACGTAAAAAGCTACAAAAATAATATTTTACTATGTTGGAATATAATGCATCTAAAATGCATAAAGCCAAAAATAACTTAATCAATGACAACGCTGTAGTCTGACTTATATTTTGTTAGGGAAAGTGTAACCAAATATATCCATAAATATGTCCTTAAGTTAAGTGTCAATAAATCAGCCATATAGGGCGGTTTTGGGATTAGACCTTTCTTTAGAATAGTATTTTATATGTAGTGTTATACTGGCGTGCTTTCCGAGTGGTCTTAGTTTAAAAGACAAATAGACGGTTTTAAAACTTGAATCTTTCTTTAATTTTCCATAGCCCATTTTTCCAATAGGTTATGGGCCCAGATTACGTCGCGTGTTATTTACGCATTACAGGGTGTTTATTTGTATAGTGACTATGGAAAATTGTAAAGTAAAAAAAAGAATGATACAGTACTGCATCTAAGGAGGGAGCTTTTCTCGTGACCAGTAATATGGTTATTTAAGGGCTACTTGAGGATGTCTGTACTGTCCAGATGTTCTGTACAATTTGCTCTCAATCAGAAAAATGCAGGAAGCTCGGATGGCCATAAATTTTGGTTAAAAAGGAATAAGTATAAGTAACGCTAGTAAAACCATAATGAAGGGTAAGTCTTTGAACAATAATAATTTGAGAGGAATTTTATTTCAGTTAATAGTAAACTCTCTTGTTCAAATACGTAGTAATGTAAAATTACCCAATTATAAATTATGGCATGAACGTTTGAGGCACATTAGTAAATTAAGTTTTTAGAGATGAAAAATAAACAAGTGGTCGAAGATCTGAATTAAATCGATCAGGTAACATCGATAAATGATTTTTTTGAGAAGCGTGTATAAATGGTAAACAAACACGTCTCCCTTTTCTTTCAAAAGGCTAAAAATAAAAATCATATAAAAAGACCATTGTTTATTATTCATACTGACGTTTGCGGTCCTATCACTCCTACAACAGATGATGACAAAAAGTATTTTGTACTTTTTGTTGACAGACTACTGTGAATATATTTAATAAAATATGAATCAGATGTATTTTTCAATGTTTTGTGACTATGTTGCAAAAAGCGAAACTCACTTAAGTCTGAAAGTTGTTCATTTATATTGAGACAATGAAAGGGAATATTTGTTAAAAAAAGGGCATTATCATTTGACAGTTCCACGTACTCCCCAGTTAAATGGTGTATCAGAGTGAATGGTAAGAACCATTACTGAAAAAGGTCGTGCACTTTGCTGGAAAATTATTTTTGGGGTGAGGCAGTGCTTACTGCTACGTTTCTAATAAAATTGGCCCCTAGTAAGGCCTTAGAACAAATTAAAACACCATATGAATTGTGGCAGAGTAAAAAGCCACAAATAAAATATTGAATGGTTTTCGGTTCTACTTTGATGAAAAATCCTGGAAAGCGATTCTAGTTGGGTATGAACCGAATGACTATAAACTGTGGGATATGCAAACTGACAAGTTTAATGTAGTCAGAGATGTTATTGATTGTAGATGAAATACATTTTTGATGTCTAGACCTACAATGAATCTTCAAGGGGTTAATTTGAAAACTCCCATATAAGCGAAGAAACTGATGCATCTGACGTTTCGTCAAAATCAGTAAGATAGTCTGACAACTCTGTAGGTAATAACTGATATAGAGAAAGAAGCCCTCTAAGACGAACTCTATACCTTTATTTTTCCCTAAAAAATAATCAAGGTAAATTTCCTTTGTCTTCTGAACCGAGAAGGAGTGACAGGATCACGAATCGTCCGCCTATTTATTATCATGACGATAGCTTATCGAATGATTATCTTATGTGCGCTCAATCTTTAGTATGTAAAATTCCTACATCATATCACCGAAATTAAATATATTTATGATAGAGTTAAGTGGGAAGAAGCTATTTGGTATGAAATTAATTCTTTGATAATAAACAATACATGGTCTTTAGTCTCAAAACCTGAAATAAAAAATATAGTAGATTGTAAATGGGTATTTGCTCTTAAAAATGATGAATTTGGAAACCCATCAATATATAAAGCTCGTCTATTATAACGAAACATTTGCTCCAGTTGCAAAAATTTCGATTTTTAGATTTTTGCCAATCAGTTTAATCTTTTATATACAGGGTGTATATGAGAAGAGGAAATCTTTCTGAAAACTCCTGAAGGTGTACAAAATAAGCCCACTCAAGTATGTAAATGCATGCATGCATTATATGATTTGAAGCAGTCGGCAAGATGCTAGTTTGAAATATTTGAAAAGGCTATTAAAGAAAAGGGTTCTCGAAATTCCTCAGTGGATCATTGTATTTTTATTTTAGATTGAAAAATATTTCTGAAAATATTTATGTAGTACTTTAGTGGATAACCTAGTCATCGCTACTAAAAGTAAATGGGTTAAAACAATGACCAAATTTAAAAATTATTTAGCAAACAAATTTTTCATGATGGATTTGAAAGACGTTAAATTGTTTTGGGGCATAAAAATTGAAAGAACAAATAATTCAATAACTTTAGATCAACAAGCATATATCAAAACAATTTTTAAATAAGTTTAATTTGAAAGATTGTAAATCTGTCAGCACTCCTCTCACAAGTAAAGTAGATTATAGAAGTTTAAAATCTCAAGAGAAATATGACACCCCTTGTCGGAACCTAAAAGGTTAAATACATTTTAAGCTGAAGTATATACAGGGTGGTTACAAAATTTTTAAGTGGTTATGTTTATTCGGATTGTGGTGGTGATGAAACAACTAGAAAAAGTACAACAGTATATGTATTTAAATTATTCGATCAAAACATATCAGTAATAAATATCATTTCTCTTGAGAACAGATATAGAAAGAAATACTAAAATTAGAATGTCTTTCCACAGATAAACAGATAGCTGACGATTTTGACAAAGCCACTACCAGCAGCTAAATTTGAAGAATAGCAAGACTAATTTGTATATATAAGTAACTAAATGATCTGAATGGGTTTTTCTGGGTTTTCCCCAATCCTAGCAACAAATGTTGGGTCATTATTGTCATTACTCCCAGAAAACACAAGGAAAGCACGATTATTGAGATACTGCTATATGAAAAGTAGATTGATAAGTTTAATTTGATTTGTTCTTAGATATATAAGTTCAGATTTAAATATTTGGTTCTTAAATAGATTAATTTTATTTTTGAGGAGGCGTGTTGGAATATAATGCATCTAAAATGCATAAAGCCAAAAATAACTTAATCAATGACAACGCTGTAGTCTGACTTATATTTTGTTAGGGAAAGTGTAACCAAATATATCCATAAATATGTCCTTAAGTTAAGTGTCAATAAATCAGCCATATAGGGCGGTTTTGGGATTAGACCTTTCTTTAGAATAGGATTTTATATGTAGTGTTATACTGGCGTGCTTTCCGAGTGGTCTTAGTTTAAAAGACAAATAGACGGTTTTAAAACTTGAATCTTTCTTTAATTTTCCATAGCCCATTTTTCCAATATACTACATTTTGATAAGTTACAGGGTAACAGAAATATGGGAGTGTTCTGAAATATAAAATTTTCAAAAATATCCCATCCCGTATATCAAAAAGGGGAGCCCTAGAAAAACTCTAATTGGGGTATCTTTTGTTTCTCAAAAAAGTAGCACCACATCCTTCTATCTTTCCTAATTTGTAACGGAGATACCCCTTAAAACCACCGAAAAATGGACACCTGAGTGTTCTCAAAAAAATTATGTTTTGCTATTATGTTATTCTTTGAGCTGTCTTTTAGTATTTTTGTGTAATGTAGACTTTTTTAGTCAAATGAACTATTAGATGAAAATATATACCTAATATGCAATTTAGGCCTTTATATTCGTTTTGACTTTTGACACTTTAAATTATGAAAAAAAGAAAAGAATTAAAGCAGAAAAGTCTGTTCCAAAATACCCTGCAGGTACAAAAATTATATCAATCCTACCCACATAATTCAGTGAAGGTTTTTAAAAGTGTTAACAACCAATTAACAAATCATTACCTATATCAAAAATTGGATATCTACTTGTCTATCAGTAGGTATCATGTTTGTTGATTTATTTGCAATCCGAATACTAAGGTAATTACTAATATAAATTACACAGCAGCGATTAGCATTTCTGTAACTAAAATAAACATTGTAGATCCATATCAGTTAAAAGCTTTAAGAAAATATACTGCCTAACGAGAACGACGACGCCCTGGAAGCTGACTGCGAACTTTGCCCTTTTTTCTACTATTTTTATGTTTGGTAATAGATTAGTCAATAAACGAATAATTAAATTAAATTATGTTTGATATCGATGTCATGGTATTTGCTTCTAGGTCAAAGTTGAGCTTTCCTATAATCTTTATTGCAATTAATTGATTAATCCGCCCAAGAATAAATTATATACAGGTTATTCAAATAGTGCCGCAAAGTATAACTGTAGTAGAGATTTTCAAAAGTTTATATAGGTACCGTGTAATAATTAAATTGATTATTAAGTAGATGGCTATTTTTGGAAATTTAATTTTGTCCCCATTTTTTAATTCTATCCAGAGGTGAATTATTTATTTAGAGCCAATCTAACTTTCTTAATCATTAAATTTTGAATACATGTGTGAGTGCTGGTCGACACTATCAGTAATGGCGCCAGTCTTGATAATTAAATGAAGAATTCATCATAATTTAGAGACGCTCCTACTTAAAGTATTTTCGAACGCAATTTTCTCGATTATGGTTTTTCGAATCGAATAGGTGTTTTTCGTCAGGGATGCCAGGCAATTAATGCCATTGCCGACTTGACACGCACGTGTCAATCGGTCTTGGGTGGGCCCACCATCCTTTCCCCGCTATTCTTTATACTCGCACGGAAACTACGAGTGTTTAAGGCGAAGATAACAATTTTCTCAGGGAAAATCCGCGGTTGATTATTCTCGGAATTGTTGAATGTAAAAACACGCTGAAACCTGTAGTCACCATTGCGGCTCCCGTTTTGAAAAAATAAAATCGCAAGTGAGCGCGGTTCTGGGGAATACCAGAAAACCGACTTCTAAAACAATTTTTATTTCATCCTTCCCAACGCTACATTGCGTCATTCGTAAAACATCTAATCTCTTGCCGGCGACGCCCATAAAGCCGTTCTCCTGATTTTTGCTGATGAAGCATATTGAAAGATTACGTCAACCTTCGATCCTATTTATTGGTTAAATTATTTAAAAAATAATCTAACGTAAAATCTCCATTAGTTTTCTTTAATTGGAAAAAGCCAGGTTTACAACAATCGACCAATGGCATTTGTTTATCGAGTTTAAAAAAATATATTTGGAAAAGTTCTTTGTATTGTAATTTTATGTCCACATATCAAATTTGAATCGCTTATATAATTTTTATTTTCCATTTTTGGCCAATATCTATTTTCATTGAAAACGGAAGTCAATAGGGTTTGTTTGTTTGATTATCTCCAGTTTTGTTGAGCAGTGTATGTTTAAAGTTTAGTATAAGTCTCTTGATTGTTTTTTTGATTATTTTTTACGGGTTAACAGTTTAACAACTATATTTTGATTCACTGATACTGTGTAATACACATATGAACTTCATTAAAATACGTTTGTGTTAGAGACGGATTTAAATTTCATTAAGGTTGTTGGCTATTTAAAAGGTTTACTGCTAACAAGTGTTCTAAAGCAATTTCATAACTTATTAAATTAATTGTAACATTTGTAGATAAAAATAAAAGGCCAATTAAATTCTAATCAATGTTGTTGTGTCATCAAAATATAAATAGGGTAAAAATAACGTAGGTTAGTTATTTGTTTATGTTTTCGGTTTTTCAACTTATGATAAAAATTGAATTGAAAAGTATACAGGGTGTATCCTAATCTCTCTAAAAAAAATTAAGGAGGTGAATCCTCAACTTATTTTAAGACGAAAATGTGATATATAAGTTTTTCGCGTGTCGCTTCGTTTTCGAAATACGGGGAGTTTTGTTGTAAAATTATATTTTTTCAGTTAAAAAATAAAAAATAATATTTTTTGGTGGATGTGAGCTTTGATATAAAATCAGACTGGCCGCTTATAATTTTTCAGTGTCGGCAGTATTTGGTTCCTTATCTCTCTAGCCGCAACGGGCATGGCGTTACCGGTAGATTAAATCGGTCCGGATGACGCAATGTAACGTTAAAATAGACGGATAAAGAAATTCTGCAGGAGGCAGTAATTTTAGTCGGTTTTCTGGTGTCCATAGAAGCCGCACTCGCCCGCGATTTCTGGATATTTTTCTTCAATTTGTTTTCATCTCAGGAATAGCGGGTTTAAATATAATACGTAATTTCCATAACACCCTGTATAATAAAGTGTGCATAAAGTTACAACACAGACAAATTTTCCTAATAAATGCAATTTTTCGACATTTCGTGAATTTGACAGTTAACAAAGCCGCATAGTTCTGTTTAATTAGGGGGGGGGGGGAGTAAAATGACACATTAGGCAGACGTCCTGTTTCGGTTAAATTCGTTGATATCTGTGTTTTGCTTAGGTTTAAATCCAACAAGGTGGATTTACGGTGCAATTTTCTAAAACGTGTTAAAAAAGATCAAGGTAAGCGGTAAGCAGAGGTTATTTTACAAATTTACTAAAAAAAAGTTATCAATGCTGCTAAGGATATTGTTTTAACATAATATTAACAACTTCACGTTTTAACCTAAAAATTTAATTTTTATATTTTAAAGTGCGGAGAGGCAAAATTACATATTGCTATATCATTTTGTCTGTCAGACAAGTATTTGTAGGTAACTAATTTATATATAAGTATATTTTTTTAGATGGCATTCAACTACAATAGAAAGGCTACTCGCAATCCTGGTCACCAGAAAATATGGGAATGGCAATTAAAGCAGTTAAACAAATCATGGAATGGTTAAAACCATTAATCCTTTTTAATGTTCCTCAAGCAGCATAGCGCGGAC
This sequence comes from Barypeithes pellucidus, assembly GCA_963991005.1. Lineage (NCBI taxonomy): Eukaryota > Metazoa > Arthropoda > Insecta > Coleoptera > Curculionidae > Barypeithes > Barypeithes pellucidus. Next base: position 26,760,884 of record OZ022562.1, on the reverse strand, counting down.
GTGCTCAAAATAGAAATGCACGCTTCATGTGTGAAGAAATGTTTAAGGCTCATATAAAATGTGTTAATTTGTAAAGTGAAATAAAACATTTCTTTTGTGACTTTGTTCGCTTAGTTAAATTTATATCGTTATACCTATGTCATTTTGCCTGGCACCCTCAAGGCAAAACGACAATAACATTATAATATTTTATTAATAATACAGGGTGTTATGGAAATCACTTATTATATTTAAACCGGCAAATCCTGAGAAGAAAATAAATTGTAGAAAAATAACCTTAAATGGCGCTTTGAATTATTATACGAAATATACACTTTATATTAAATCTGAAAATTTACGTGGCCGCTACTGAGGACGCTCGCAATCAATAGTTTATTGAGGCGGTGTTGTCATATATTGCAACACAGAATTGTAAACGCACGTGTTCAGTTTCTGACAACAAGACGTGTGTGACGCGAGTTATCACTTCTTTTTCAAACTTTATAGAATAAAAATACTACAATTTTAAGGTACATACTCTCTTACCTTCGATCTTATCGTTTATACTCGTTTTATAATTGAATTCCATAAAAAAATAAAACACAAAAAGTATGTTTTGCAACAGAACCAACAATAGGTATATCATATCACACAAATTTGAAATCACATCACAATATTTCTTATTATGAATTATTTCACAACAGAAAAAAAATTCGATAATTCTACTAAGAAAAGGTTTAAAAAATTCGTATACATCACGCACGTATAACCCTCGAGAGTGTAATTCCATCCCCGAGTCTCGAAACATACTGAAGCGACGATAGTCGCGCGCGGCAAGTATCCAAGCAAGGGCGAAACATGCGGTGTGATCTGACAACACTGTACTGTACTCTAGTGACCCACATTGTTGCTAACTGAATCGTGATGGAACGGTGCGACAGTATGCGGGTAAAAAGGTTTTTACCTTAGTATTTAGATATTCGATTAAAAAAAAAAGTAGGACACCCTAGGAGTCACCCATTTAAATATCATAAGTTATTTCCATAATACCCTGTATAATAAATTTTTCTGAAAATAACACCTAAATGGGTGGGTTATTTATCAACCTTTAGAAAAAACGAACAGTTCTGGAAACAATACAATTTATATAAAATCTGTTACTTATGTTAAGGATTGTATGCCATTATGCCTTGCCCTCCCCTACATCATTTTTTACTTTTAATGAAGCAAACACTTATGGTAAAGTCAAATTCTATCTAAATCGAACGATACATTTTTCCCCATATATGGTTCCAACTTTAATGGTGACACTGTATGAATATTTATACAGGGTGTCGGCTAATTAATGGTACATGGAAAAACCACATAAGTACTCCTTACGTATAAATATTAGGATTTAATTATACTAACTTATATCCCAAAGTTGATATTAACTGAGATACAGGGTGTTAAAGTTAAAATTTCATTTTTGTTTCTCTCTCATAACTTTGAGAGAAACTAACGTTTTTTTACAAAATTTGGCAATTATGGTTTTTTAAGGACGAGAAATTGATTACTTTGTGAATGTCTGCAACATTTTTCGCACATTTATTAGGTCATAACTTTTTTGTGCCTTAGTGTATTTAAGTTTTTAATAAAAATAATACTTTTCTCATATTTACTTCGTAAAAAGGGTATACTAAGTTCAGGTCGCTCAGAGTTACCGTTTAGAAGATACATTTAAATTGTTTAGTGCGTTAGTTCAGGCAACCAAATAATATTTTGTTACTTCTTACCAATTAACGTTTACATGATAATTATTGTTCTAGTAATGGTAATTGGGAATAATAAATACAACCATTGGATTGTTCTTTAACTTACTTTAAATAAAATAGCTTTCACCCTAGAAAATATCGTGCCGAAAGAAACCAACAGCAATGAAAACACAAACTTACGACGAACTCAAAAATGAAACATTTTCTGATATTAAAAGTTAATTGGTAAGAAGTAACAAAATATTATTTGCTTGCATGAGCTAACGCACTAAACAATTTAAACGCAAATATCTCCGAAACGATAACTCTGGGCGACCTGAACTTAGTATATCTTTTTTACGTAATAAATATGATAAAAGTATTATTATTAAAAACTTAAATACACTGAGGCACAAAAAAGTTATGACCTAAAAAAAAATTCTCGTCCTAAAAAAACCATAATTGCCAAATTTTGTAAGAAAACGTTAGTTTCTCGCAAAGTTAATTCAACTTTCGGATAGGTAAGTATAATTAAATCCTAATATTTTTACGTAAGGAATCTGTGGTTTTTCCATGTACCATTAATTAGCGGACACCCTGTATTTTAATAGGTTATAATTTAATATTTTTGACAAAACATAATAAAATATACTTTTCTTTTGATACTAAAAGCTTTATAAATAATAATATTTTTTGTTTCAGATGGGATCAAACTATAACTACGATCCTCAAATACCGGGATTCAATAGCACAGAGTTAACATCGGGTCCACTAGTTTTAGCCGATAAAAGAACGTTATTTATTTCAAATCTCCAGTACAAAGGCCCAGAAGAGGTTTTAATATTTTCCGCCGGAACCGGTAGTCCTTACAATAATCAAAAGCAATTCCTAGCTGAAGAATATTTTTTAGGTAGGTTAAACACAAAAAGGGTTAGTTTTAGTAAATTTCCGTATAGTTGTTGCAGAATTATACCGTTGACTCTTACTGCCATAAAATAACTCTATAAATTTACTAATAAAGCTAGGTTCAGACGGCAACACACTGTTCGAGTTTTTACAGGATTCACGTTAACGAATAAGTAATAATGTCATTCTATTGACATAGAATCGTTCACACATCGTTTGCACTGCAATTAAACGTATACGGTTGAAGACGTCCACTGAATACTCACCGGAATTGCGGGGTTGACTCGCCCGTGTAATTATCACACGAAAGACGAGGATGAACACTTTTAATATCCTGTACACAAACACAGTACAGGGTGTCCCATTTTCGACACTTTTATAGGGTATCTCCGTTATTGTTGGTGCTATCAAAAAAGTAATGTAGGTGGCATGTGCTCTTTTTGGGTCAAACGTAAAATGGTAAAATCAAAATTAGAAAATTTTCGCTCGCTTAAGAGATACGGGGAAAATAAAAAAATTGACAATTTCAAAATGACTCTATATTTTCTTAGTTAAAAGAGATACAGAAAAATGTTTTATACAGAAGTTTCTTTATATTGATTGTTGAATAATTTGCCGTTTTCAGGTTTGTTCGTTTGTAATTTTTTAAAATGGAACACCCTGTATATTTTAATCTAATAGATAGTATTTTAAATTCTTTCAAATATATAACACACCATGGATGATATTGGTTTCCTAAGCGATTTATTTAAACTTTATTACCTTGAAACGAAATAAAAGATTCAGATTAAGGTAAAAATAACGGGAATCATCGCAAATGTTCAGAATATGTCCTTAAATGGTTACCGTCTTTCCGGATAGCGAACAAAATATACATTTTGCGCCATTTCTTTGTTTTTTCTACTTTCAATATAAACTGATATCATATCAAATTTTTCAAAATGTTGATAAGTAATTTTAACAAATAAAGATGTAAAAATGAAATTGACGTTAAATGCTAATAGTCAACATACCTAGTTGTTTCTAGGATATTAGCTTCTGTTTCATGGGCTACTGTGGTTTAAGGAAATAAAGTTTAATAAACCGCCTAGGAAACCAATATCATCCATGGTGCGTTATAGACTTGAAAGGAGAATTTAAAATATAATATTTTTAGATCAAAATATACAGGGTGTTCCATTAAAAAAAATTAGGTTAGGTCCGATAACATTTTTATCTGACCCCGTATACTTATTCCGAAAACGGCAAATTATTCAACAATCAGTATAAAGAAACTTCTATAAAATATTTTTCTGTATCTCTTCTAACTAAGAAAATATAGGGTAATTTTGAAATTGTCAATTTTTTGATTTTCCCCCATATCTCTTAAGCGAGCGAAAATTTTCTAATTTTGATTTTACCATTTTAATTTTGACCCAAATACTAACAATTATGGAGATACCCTATAAAAGTGTCGAAAATGGGACACCCTGTACGTAATATCAATAAAAATAGTTGCTAAAATGCAATTTATGTCCGATTATTTACCAGCGAGATTCAACTAAACATGGTCGCTGGACAACCATACCGTGTTGTCGAACTGCCCTACTTCACGGCCTAGTCTACAGAGGGCCGTGGCAGCAGTGTTGCCAGGCGCCCAATAGAGAATTATCGTTTCGACCATAGAAAATTATCGTATATTATCGAGCTCTGTCATTGATTTTGCTATTGTGTTAGCGCAAATCTCTAAAAAAAGGTAATACCACTAATACCAAGATAACCCAACCCAAAGTTCTTACTTACCGCCATCCGACCTACTTTTCTTCAGGTATTCTTTTGACTATAGGGTAACTTTTCGTTTTTGTGGGGCCCGACAATACAAACACCGCCACTGGGCCGTGGAAAACCGAATGGATTGAAACGAATTCGGTTTGTAGTAGGGAATAGTATTTTGATAAAGTTTATATATTATATAAACCGTTGTTCTTTTGACTGCCATCAAATCCTAATTATCTTTTTCAATAGGTGTGTCTTTAATTCAAAATATGTAGTTAGCTATATTTTCAAGCCGACCCTGCACCCATTTATTGCGGTTTGAAGATGTTGGGACAAAATAATGGGGTTTAAATAGGTACTTGATTTATTGCAGTAAACGTCGTAAAAACGGTTCAATGTAAACTATACTATACACCATATTTTTCCCACGGCGCGCGGCGCTATGCCACACGTGTTTAACGAATAGCAACCGACTATTAAATAATCTCTAGTACATATTTATATTAATTTTTGGCAAACTTGAATTCTCTAGACGATTTAATAAATTTTCAAAACTATTTATGGACATCCGAAAGTAATTAATATATTTTTTTCATCGTTTAGTACAACAGTGTGCTGAGTTCACAGGGATGAGAATGTATCGTGTGCAGTGTTGCCAGGTCGAAAATGAGAACATGTGGTAGGTTCGACATGTAGAAAACAGTAGATTACGATAGACGATGTACAATATCTGCCTGGTACCCAATAAAATAGAACTTTTTGTACGGAAAATATTAAAAAAAAGGTAAAAATAATAAATAGAGAACGGTACACGACCGTTTCAAATTACTAAAAACAAGAAGGTAAATTAAATGATAAACAGAAAATGGTATACGGCCTTTTCAATTTCCTAAAAAAAATCAGTCTGCTTTTACGGTAGATTTACGTGTCTCTGAGAACGGTAGCTGAACTCTCAAAACGGTAGGTCTACCGTAAAAACGGTAGACCTGGCAACACTTATCGTGTGGACATTCCGCTGTTTATTCTGTTAAAACCAAATAATGTACAAAACGTGCAGGATATTGTCGTGTGAACCCAGCCTAAGATTAAGTGTTTTGATTGAGCGTTTTTATATATTTAGAATAAAATTACACTAACTATGGTTTTTGTTTTAACTTTTGTATTTCTCAATGCAATTTATCTGTAAAATTGCTAAAGTTTGTAAAAATCACCAGAAAAGCACTATTACAGGAATACGTATTACAGAGGCCATGTAAATATAAGGTGTCCGCTAAGTAATGGGACATGGAAAAACCACAGACTCCTTACGGAAAAATCTTAAGATTTAATTATTATACTTATCTATATCCGAAAGTTGATATTAACTGAGATACATGGTGTTAAAGTTAAAACTTCATTCTTGTTTTTCTCTAATAACTTTGACAGAAACCAACGGTTTTTTACAAAATTTGGCAATTATGGTTTTTTTAGGATGAGGAACTGATTTTTTGGTGAAATTTTAATGTACAATGTAGCCTGCGGCATTTTTTGCACATTTATTAGGTCATAACTTTTTGTGCCTCCGTGTATTTAAGTTTTTAATGAAAATAAGACTTTTCTCATATTTATTACGTAAAAAAGGTACACTAACTTCAGGTCGCCCAGAGTTACCATTTCGGAGATATATGCATTTATATTGTTTAGCGCCTATTATTAATTTGCAAACAAATTTTTTTTAAGTAACCTATGAGAAAACAAATTAAATTTATGTTGTTATTTGCTTGTTGATTATTGTAAAATAGCTGTGTAAAAAAATGTTTCATTTTTGAGTTTATCCTAAGTTAAGTAACAATGCCGAAACACAATGATCAACAAACAAATAACAACATGGAGGTTTCATAGCAACTGTATCTCTAAATTTCATTTGTTTTCTCATAGGTTACTTTAAAAAAAAATTGTTTGCAAATTAATAATAGGCACTAATATAAATGCATATATCTCCGGGCGACCTGAAATTAGTGTACCTTTTTTACGTAATAAATATGAAAAAGTATTATTTTCATTAAAAACTTAAATACACGGAGGCCCAAAAGTTATGACCTAATAAATGTGCAAAAATGCCGCAGGCAGCGCCCCCTACATTGTACATTAAAATTTCACCAAAAAATCATTCCCTCTTCCTAAAAAAAACCATAATTGCCAAATTTTGTAAAAAACCGTTGGTTCCTGTCAAAGTTATTAGAGAAAAACAAAAATGAAGTTTTAACTTTAACACCCTGTATCTCAGTTAATATCAACTTCGGATATAGATAAGTATAATTAAATCCTAATATTTTTACGTAAGGAGTCTGTGGTTTTTCCATGTTCCATTACTTACTTGACACCCTGTATAAAATTACCACAATAATCGTGGTCACAATTCGACCGATATGTATTTGCTTTTGCAATTGAGTAGGTACCCGCTAGATGACGTTAGCGTGAATTTGGCACCGATTATTATTTATCATTTATGATGAATTTGCGGTTCTGATATTGTTGCTCATGTTGTGGCTGTCAGTAGAGCCAATAAAGACAAAACAATTTGACTTAATGCAAAAGACGGTATACACACTGGTCTACTAGCTATTAGTGAAGAGCGATACAGTGATTTTTCAATCACGTTGTGAAACGTATCAGTGAAATTAAAGCGTGACGTGATTACGCTTTATAAATTTTTATCACTGCTGAGCGAGATATTAACTAGCTAATATACATAAGAGAATATTGCGCGCATCATAAAAGAATTAGTGGGTGATGGTCAATGGATTTAAATTATTTATTATGTATACTACTTTTCTACTAAGAGAACTGTAACATAAGAAAATTAAAATCTGTTAGAAATTTTACACAACATTGATAACCTAGATTAAAGTAGAATTATACCTTTAAAAAAAAAACTATAATGATAAACTAAACACTGTGTACTTTACAGCAAACTATTTGTTCACGCAAATATGTACGGTTTCATAATCAAGAACTGTAACAAAAGGAAACTAAAAAAAATATTAGACAACATTGAGAACAACAAAAGATTACGCTATTTCTACCTTGATTAAAGTAGAATTTAAAAAAAATAACTGTGATTAACTAACACTGTGTACTTTACAGCAAACTATTTGTTCACGCAAATACGCATGGTTTCTTAATCATTTTGTGCGTATTACATATTATCATTTAAGAATAGAATCGTTAATCATCTGAGTTTTCACTTTACTTAGCCTGGTTCTTTAAAAATGCCCATAGCTCGCTAGTCTTTCGAATATTACTACTCACTTTCATTTCACGATTTTTAAATTCAAGATTCAGAAGTCACGGTCATCAGTCAAGTACCAAGTAACGATCTGACATCTTCACGGAATCACATTTTAAATAATAGGTCTATATGAGATGTGATTTGAGACAATCCACCAAAAAGCAATAAGGTACGAAGTCCAGTACCCTCCATGTTATTCTTATGATTATATGTTAAAATTACTTTTATTGCTTACTCTTTACCAATAAGGGACGAAGTCCCATATCACCCATGTTATTCTAACTTTATTATTTTAACACAATTGGTATTGGTACAACACAATAAGGCCGATTATGGCAATCTAATAAATGTATTTCTAATGGTGGTGTGTGTGTCAACCCCATAGGAATAAATTTTAAACAAAAGGACAGGTTTAATGATTAGTAAAAGTGAAATACGTACTAAAAAGCGATTTGTTTAAACTGTGATCACATCACGCTTTTTATTGCTGCTAAGGAACTGTGACTACCTGTGATTTGTTGATATCAGTGATTAAATCACAGTTCGTGAAATATCGCTCACCACTAGTCGCTATTGATTCCTCCAATGAACTAGTTCTATATTGTTATTTTAGGAAATCATACCAACGTTTATATTAAATTACCAGAAAATCTTACGTTGGATATTATTGATTTTTTTGGAATATCGGGCAAGAAATCCCAAGACTTATTAGACTATGTAATTTTCCAAAAAACAAATCGAAGCACAATTAGGGATTATCAAGAAGAAACCACGGTAAGTGACCGAATTATAAGTAATACACTATCATACAGTTGGACCGGGGAAAGAATGAACTGCGTATGGGTAAAAAAATTTTTACAGGCAACTTTCAGTAAATCGGATTCAAAAAATAAATAATCTCAAAAACACATGTTAAGTTTTTAATAGGTTTCTTATGGTATCTAATTAGAGGAATTATATATGTCCGCGCAAATGATCATCGTCACAAAGATCTTGGTCTATAGCATCGATTTTTTAATAATTTAACGCCCGTCACATGGCTAATTTTACTTTTCTGAATCATATAACTCCAATATTTGGAACTGAGTTATTTTAATCAGTCACTATAACCATTTTCCTATTATTTATAATAGCCCTGTCTTCTATTGGCTTAAAGTTTTGGAATTTTCCTTATAGAATGTTAAAATACTAAGAAAATTAGTCAAATTTTTCATCTACCTAAGGTGTAAAGGAAACTTGCACATCAAAATATATTTTTCATTAATGGTTTATAAATGGTTAATAAAAACATATTGTATATAGCTTCGGATAACAAACCATGCGTGACCGGTGTTACTGTGACCGACGATACAAAAATGCACCAATTTGTCTACAACAGCTAATACAAGCTATTTCTTAACTTTTTTAAACTGAAATTAGTATCTGTACTCAAGAGAATGACTTCGTGTAGTATTTTTCCATTAATTAAGACCACTAGGTCTGAGTTAACCCTGTGACCGGCGATGCAAAATAAACCTAACGTCTGGTAATAAGTAGGCAATGTTCTAGTTCATACCTAAATAAAGATAATAAGGAACTTACCTAAACAGGAGCACGCTTTACACAAATTCAAACACATACCGTCATATTTGTAAAACTATTAGGCCGACCTGTAGTGGTGTTATATATAAGCAATTTCTGCCGTGACCGGCGATACATGTAGCTGCGGAGACGGAATTTATGGTTAATAATTGATAAAATTGAACATTATTTTTTCAATACAAATTGTAGTATGAGTGTAAATTATTTATATATATATATATATTGGTGAACGGTATCTTGTCGCCTCCGGTATACAGAAGAGGCGACCTGGCCTCCGGGTGTTCCCAGGGGTTTACATCGAAAAAAAAATTATATATGGGGTGTTGAAATGACAACCAATCCAGATTCCTTGAGAGGGGAAAAGATTTTTTGATTTTTAACGGGTCATATATGGGGAACACAGAAAGTACTATGTGGCCTCCGAAGATTGTATATGCGCGTATATCCTGGTGCCGTTATTACCTCCGACAGTGTTGCCATATTGTCGGAGGTCATATAGACACTTCTGTGTCCGCATGCTGGGTTTTTAATATAAATATTTATATACGCGGACAGTTTCTACCATATTTTTGGCAGACTGGTAGGCGCATTTTCTATTTCGGTGTCAAATGTGAATGTAAATCTGAAACATGAAAACAATAAAAAAATATAGAATCAAAGGATGTTTAGATTGTAATGGCAAGGATATTACAAATTAATAATTGAATTGTTAAACATTAACAATTAATAATTTAATATCTAGATGCAGGTGAATATCAAGACGAATGGAAGATTATTCAGACGCTGTGTGACAGTATAATGAAATATTTTAAATAGTGTGATATAATATATATTGCCCCCTAGGAATTCCTATGGTCGATTATCGTTAAACTATAATTAGTACAATTTTGGATATTTCGTCGTATGCTAAGGTCGATAGGGCGGCTAAAATATTTTCAAGAATCAAGTAAATGTCAAGTTGCTTATTTTACAATTCTAAATACATTTAATATCCTACCTATAACTAAGTTTAACCGTTTTTGACCTATTTCAAATTTTATGTAAAAATGTCGTTTGGAGGCCGGCAAATAATTATCAATTTTCCTTCATTATTTGATTTGAGCTAATTTATTTGCAAAAAGGAACCGAGGTTAGTACACCGTATAAATTTAAACCATTGTTATTACACGGCACTCAAAATAGAAGATAAAAATTAAATTAAGAAAACTGTGAAAAGTCACTTTTTTTTTCAACTGTATTTTTATAATTTTATAGTAACTATGATTAAATGTATTTAAAACACGGTTAACTTCTTATAGTCATATATTCCGAAAATTTGTAGTTTTCAAAATACATATTGACAATTTAACATTTTTCTGTTGGTTAGGGGGTTAGTAAACAATCAAGTGCTAAATAAATCAAGAACAAGTGATACTATATTGCGATTATGATTTGTTGCTTTGTAAAGCCATCCTGACTAACTAGATAAATTTGGCTTACTATTTGAAAAAATTTACTTGTGACACTTTTAAAATTCCATTTTTAGTTTCTCCTTTAGAGAGTTCTGTATTAAAATCTAATAATTAAACGAAGCCTGGTCAAGTATATCCCTTTCTACAGAGAAGTCATCCCAAATTAAATAACAAGGGCTGTACTGAAAAAAAACTCATATTTATTTTCCGGACTGCACGCGACATTTTTAGGTAATATAGGACATTGAAAACTCCGACCCTTAATATCTAGTTACCAGTAAATAATATTAAAAATCGGAAAGACATGTCAATTTCTTTAAGAACGAGTACGCTTTTAAATAATATTTTCAGCTTTCGGGGTTTAAGTCTCTGGGACGGGGTAGATGTTAACCTAATAGTTTTAAATGGGAACTAGGGTCATGTGGCACACCATTTTAAAGGTAGTTATATCTGTTTCCAGTAATAACAATAATTTGTTATTCTTTGAGTACGAGTTTTCTAGAAATCGCGTTACAAAATTGGACGTAAGTAGAACGGCCTCCACTGAGATTTATGCGTATAAGTTATTATTTAAAAAACATTATTATGTTCACTCCTCTTTTAGCAGGATGATTTGAGGGTACGTAGGTAGTTACTACACCCTTTCCAATTCTTTACCAACAAACTCATCGACTAAAGCATTACATAAATAAATCTATTTTTGGAACTCGATTTCTTTAAAACTACTGCTCAAAAAATACTAATAATTGGAGAGAGATTTAAACGACCTCTAAAATGGTGTACCACGTACCCATTTAAAATTTTAAGGGTGACATCTACGCTTCCCAGAGGGTTAAACCACGAAAGCTGCAAATAGTCTCCCTTTACAATAATATTCACGTGCCTTCTCACTTTTAATTATTTATTTGAAACGATATATTAAGGGCGGGAAGTTTTCACATTAACAATTTAAATTTGATTTTCATATTTTTCCCAGTTATAGTTTTTCCATTATCAAACGGTTGAGTTTTTGGATATAAACCCTGTAGACAAATAAAAGTCCAATTTGTGGTCCCATAATAATTAAAGGCTTAGCAGTTTTTCAGTACCGGATGACATCATTATCAAATTATACTGAACTTATTCACTAGAGTGGGCTGTAAATGTTTTATTTTATTAAATTTTGTTCGATATACCTCGGGAGATTGGCCCAACAGACAGACAGTGAAATAAAGGAAAGAAATAAGAAATCGGTTATTATCTTCAGGTCGCGCAAATCCTCGCAAAATCTAAAAATTTAATCAAATTTAACATTTTTGCGTAACTAACAAAAACAGTTGTTCCATGTTAGTTAAATGCTATGGTTTAGATAAGTAAGAAATAACAGAGAATTAAATTAAAAGATATTTCAGTATGTATTGGTCGTGCATTGGATTTTAAAAATAAAATATTAACTCTGTAACATCAATTGCAAAATGATAAATGTTACAAACTATATATATCATTATGTCAATAGTCAATTAAGTCTCTTACTAATTCTTTTTGGTGCTATTTTTAAACTCCGATTTGTGCGAAAAACGTTATCGAGAAAGAAGCGTTGTTCTGATGAACACATTCCTAAACTCGGCACTAGCAACTCTTCTGACATCATGCAACTTCACAAATCGCTCTACTGCTTGAGTATGACATGAAAACTTGTCGAAATTTCATTCAGACTGTTGATGATTTTAATAAAGATAAATTCCCTCATCGCTTAGTCAGGGTGGTAGCGAAAGATGGTAGGTACTCCAATTCATCTTAATAGTTGTGAAAAACTACTAGTGGTAAGTTTTGATAGCGTTCAGCGAGGGATTCCTGAAATTGATTTAAAAGTGTTAATTAAAGATGTTCAATATCTCCTGGACTTTAATACTGTAATACAATCAGGTAATTATCCAGAAGAATTGGCTGTTCATAATCCAGGCCCACTTTCACACTTTAACACGGTTAACTGCGGCAAACAGAGGTCTCAGATTGTAATTGTAATTGTGATAAATTCTTTAGATGAATATAATATATCAGTTTTTTGATCCTAAAGCTATTTGCCGGTCCGATTTAATATCAAGAAACGCAAATATTTTACAAATGGCCCTAAGCATGTATTTGAAGTTATAGAAACATCAAGATTCCTTCTTGAAAATATACTTAAAGTAGTAGATCCTGTGATTGAGCGTCTCGAAAATTTGATTTGGAGCATGTTTTTGATGATGGAAGAAAAAACATCAGAGAATTAAGTATTAGAAGAATAATGAAGACGCGAAACAAAACTCGTAAGAATGGGTCAATTAGAAACTTTGTGACACCAAAACAAAATTTATTTTAGACATTAACTTCATTAGACACACATTAGACGTAGACATTAACTTCACCGAAATGATAGATTGGAGTACCTTTAATCTTCCGCCGCCCATGTTTCAAATAGTAAGCGATGGAGGAATTTTATCTTTAATAAAGTCAAGAACCATCACTAGAATACTGCTCTCATGTCTGGAGCTCTGCACCCAAACATACTCTTCGGCTGCTGGATTCCATCGAAAGGAGGGCTATTCGTCTGATCGGAGACCACGGGCTGACGAAGAACCTCGACAGCCTAGAACATCGAAGACAGGTTGAGGATTTGACTCTTTTACATCTTAATTCCGCCCAGAGCGACGAATAGCAGAAACACACGACGAACCACTGCCGCTCATCCATATGTGGTTAAGCTTAGTACTCCTCGAACTTCATTATTTAAGAATTCTTTCATCTGGAGGACTACGTCCTTGTGGAACGACCTTCCCGAGGTCGTTTTTCCCAACGAATATAACCTCCAACGATTCAAAACCAACGTGAATCGCTTTTTGGGCACACGCACCACTCCCAGAGTGCCCTAAAGGATTTTTCCTATAGTGCTTGTGTTTGGTCATAAAAAAAAGAAAGAATATCAGCTGAATGGAATTAATGTCCATGTCATAGTCAAGTAGTAGAGCGATGTGTGAACAGTTGGTGTCAAAAGCGTTACAAAAGTTGTCAGTACGAAGTTTAGGGATGGGGTCATTGGATCAACGCTTTTTCTCCATCTAGTATACCAAGGTTTTCGCACAAATCAGAGTTTAGAACTAGTACCAAAAATAATTAGTAAAACACTATAACAATTGACGTAATGTTATAGTTTCTAACATTTTTCAACTTTGGTGTTACAAACAGGGTTAATAATTTATTTTTTAAATCCAATTGTTATAGTTTCTAAATTTAATTATCACCTCTGTGCTATTTATTAGTTATCTAAACTTGTAGCGTTTCACTAACATGGACAACATTTTTTTGTTAATTACGAAAAAATGTTAAATTTGATAATGCTTTTTTGTATTTTCGGGGATGATAATGAAGATATTAATATTTCTTTGCTTTATTTTACTTACTTAGCAGAAAGACAAGTTTTCCGCGTTATAGCGAATCAAAATTTAATAAAAAAATATTTTTTTGGGACCATTCCATTATACACTACCACGCCTTTAATTGGCGAACTGCAAATATGGTATGAAATGATACGAAAGCGTCCTTATCACCTCCTCACCGACGTTGCCATTTAGCGGAGGCGGGAAAGTTACGTACGTCAACCGTAGGTGACGCAAACATGCGATTTATATGATCGGAGGCGTCATCGTGCCTTCCGTAAACTTTTTATGCAGCACTAGCGCCGGTGATCTATACCGGAACTAAAAACTTTTTTTGGGGGTATGGTGGGTACGTTGTGACCTCCGACAAAAATGTTGCTGTTAGCACGTTAAAGGTCATCTGAGGTCAGAACTACTGAAAATATGCAAAAAACGTTGTCGCCTCCGAAATCGGAGGTGACAACGTCATATATGAGGTGACAACGGCTCTTCAGTATATACTTTGGAGGTGACATGGTACCCTTTATCAATATATATATATATATTGGTGCACGGTATCTTGTCGCCTCCGGTATACAGAAGAGGCGACCTGGCCTCCGGGTGTTCCCAGGGGTTTACATCGAAAAAAAAATTATATATGGGGTATTGAAATGACAACCAATCCAGATTCCTTGAGAGGGGAAAAGATTTTTTGATTTTTAACGGGTCATATATGGGGAACACAGAAAGTACTATGTGGCCTCCGAAGATTGTATATGCGCGTATATCCTGGTGTCGTTATTACCTCCGACAGTGTTGCCACATTGTCGGAGGTCATATAGACACTTCTGTATCCGTATGCTGGGTTTTTAATATAAATATTTATATACGCGGACAGTTTCTACCATATTTTTGGCAGACTGAAAGGCGCATTTTCTATTTCGGTGTCAAATGTGAATGTAAATCTGAAACATGAAAACAATAAAAAATATATAGAATGAAAGGATGTTTATATTGTAATGGCAAGGATATTACAAATTAATAATTGAATTGTTAAACATTAACAATTAATAATTTAATATCTAGATTCAGATGAATATCAAGACGAATGGAAGATTATTCAGACGCTGTGTGATAGTATAATGAAATATTTTAAATAGTGTGATATAATATATAGTGTCCCCTAGGAATTCCTATGGTCCATTATCGGTAAACTATAATTAGTACAATTTTGGATATTTCGTCGTATGCTAAGGTCGATAGGGCGGCTAAAATATTTTCAAGAATCAAGTAAATGTCAAGTTGCTTATTTTACAATTCTAAATACATTTAATATCCTACCTATAACTAAGTTTAACCGTTTTTGACCTATTTCAAATTTTATGTAAAAATGTCGTTTGGATAATTATCAATTTTCCTTCATTATTTAATTTGAGCTAATTTATTTGTAAAAAGGAACCTAGGTTAGTACACCGTATAAATTTTAACCATTGTTATTACATGGCACTCAAAATAGAAGATAAAAATTAAATTAAGAAAACTGTGAAAAGTCACTTTTTTTTCAACAACTGTATTTTTATAATTTTATAGTAACTACGATTAAATTTATTTAAAACACGGTTAACTTATTATAGTCATATATTCCGAAAATTTGTAGTTTTCAAAATACATATTGACAATTTAACATTTTTCTGTTGGTTAGGGGGTTACGATTATGATTTGTTGCTTTCTAAAGACATCCTATCTAACTAGATAAATTTGGCTTACTATGTGAAAAAATTTACTTGTGTCACTTTTTAAAATTCCATTTTTAGTTTCTCCTTTAGAGAGTTCTGTATTAAAATCTAATAATTAAACGAAGTCTGGTCAAGTATACCCCTTCCTACAGAGAAATTATCCCAAATTAAATAACAAGGGCTGTACTGAAAAAAAACTGATATTTATTTTCCGGACTGCACGCGACATTTTTAGGTAATATAGGACATTGAAAACTCCGACCCTTAATATCTAGTTTCCAGTAAATAATATTAAAAATCGGAAAGACACGTCAATTTCTTTAAGAACGAGTACGCTTTTAAATAATATTTTCAGCTTTCGGGGTTTAAGTCTCTGGGACGGGGTAGATGTTACCCTAATATTTTAAAATGGGAAGCAGGGCCATGTTGCACACCATTTTAAAGGTAGTTATATTTGTTTCCAGTAATAACAATAATTTGTTATTCTTTGAGTAGTACTTTCCTAGAAATCGCGTTACAAAATTGGACGTAAGTAGAACGGCCTCCACTGAGATTTATGCGTATAAGTTATTATTTAAAAAGCATTATTATGTTCACTCCTCTTTTAGCAGGATGATTTGAGGGTACGTAGGTAGTTACTACACCCTTTCCAATTCTTTACCAACAAACTCATCGACTAAAGCATTACATAAATAAATCAATTTTTGGAACTCGATTTCTTGGAAACTACTACTCAAAAAATACTAATAATTGGAGAGAGATTTAAACGACCTCTAAAATGGTGTACCACTTACCCATTTAAGATTTTAAGGGTGACATCTACGCTTCCCAGAGGGTTAAACCACGAAAGCTGCAAATAGTCTCCCTTTACAATAACTTTCACGTGCCGTCTCACTTTTAATTATTTATTTGAAACGATATATTAAGGGCGGGAAGTTTTCACATTAACAATTTAAATTTGATTTTCATATTTTTCCCAGTTATAGTTTTTCCATTATCAAACGGTTGAGTTTTTGGATATACACCCTATAGACAAATAAAAGTCCAATTTGTGGTTCCATAATAATTAAAGGCTTAGCAGTTTTTCAGTACTGGATGACATCATTATCAGATTATACTGAACTTATTCACTAGAGTGGGCTGTAAAAATGTTTTATTTTATTAAATTTTGTTCGGTATACCGCGGGAGATTGGCCCAACAGACAGACAGTGAAATAAAGGAAAGAAATCGGTTAATATCTTCAGGTCGCGCAAATCCTCGAAAATCTAAAAAATTAATCAAATTTAACATTTTTGCGTAACTAACAAAAACAGTTGTTCCATGTTAGTTAAATGCTATGGTTTAGATAAGTAAGAAATAACAGAGAATTAAATTAAAAGATATTTCAGTATGTATTGGTCGTGCATTGGATTTTAAAAATAAATTATTAACTGTATCATCAAAATTGCAAAATGATAAATGTTAAAACAAATATAGCATTATGTCAATAGTCAATTAAGTCTCTTACTCATTCTTTTTGGTGCTATTTTTAAACTCCGATTTGTGCGAAAACCGTTATCGAGAAAGAAGCGTGTTTAGATGAATACAATGTATCAGTTTCTTTCATCCTAAAGTCCTATTTGCCGGTCTGATTTAATATCAAGAAACGCAAATATTTTACAAATGTCCCTAAGCATTTATTGAAAGTTATAGAAACATTAAGATTCCTACTTGAAAATATACTTAAAGTAGTAGATCCTGTGATTGAGCGTCTTATGTTTGCTCATCTCGAAAATTTGATTTAGAGCATGTTTTTGATGATGGAAGAAAAAACATCAGAGAATTAAGTATTAGAAGAATAATGAAGGCGGGAAACAAAACTCGTAAGAATGGGTCAATTAGAAACTTTGTGACACCAAAACAAAATTTATTTTAGACACTAACTTCATTAGACACAAATTAGACGTAGACATTAACTTCACCGAAATGATAGATTGGAGTACCTTTAATCTTCCGCCGCCCATGTTGCAAATAGTAAGCGATGGAGGAATTTTATCTTTAATAAAGTCAAGAATAGCAGCTGAATGGAATTAATGTCCATGTCATACTCAAGTAGTAGAGCGATGTGTGAACAGTTGGTGTCAAAAGCGTTACAAAAGTTGTCAGTACGAAGTTTAGGGATGGGGTCATTGGAACAACGCTTTTTCTCGATCTAGTATACCAAGGTTTTCACACAAATCAGAGTTTAGAAGTATACCAAAAATAATTAGTAAAACACTATAACAATTGACGTAATGTTATAGTTTCTAACATTTTTCAACTTTGGTGTTACAAACAGGGTTAATAATTTATTTTTTAAACCCAATTGTTATAGTTTCTAAGTTTAATTATCACCTCTGTGCTATTTATTAGTTATCTAAACTTGTAGCGTTTCACTAACATGGACAACATTTTTTTTGTTAATTACGAAAAAATGTTAAATTTGATAATGCTTTCTTGTATTGTCTAGGATGATAATGAAGATATTAATATTTCTTTGCTTTATTTTACTTATTTAGCAGACAGAAGTTTTCCGCGTTATAGCGAATCAAAATTTAAAAAAAAAAATATTTTTTTGGGACCATTCCATTATACACTACCACGCCTTTAATTGGTGAACTGCAAATATGGTATGAAATGATACGAAAGCGTCCTTATCACCTCCTCACCGACGTTGCCATTTAGCGGAGGCGGGAAAGTTACGTACGTCAACCGTATGTGACGCAAATATGCGATTTATATGATCGGAGGCGTCATCGTGCCTTCCGTAAACTTTTTATGCAGCACTAGCGCCGGTGATCTATACCGGAACTAAAAACTTTTTTTGGGGGTATGGTGGGTACGTTGTGACCTCCGACAAAAATTTTGCTGTTAGCATGTTAAAGGTCATCTGAGGTCAGAACTATTGAAAATATGGAAAAAACGTTGTCGCCTCCGAAATCGGAGGTGACAACGTCATATATGAGGTGACAACGGCTCTTCAGTATATACTTTGGAGGCGACATGGTACCCTTTATCAATATATATATATAAGTAACTTTAGTAAAATTACGTGAAATATAAAAGGGTAAAGTAAGAAATTATTGACAGGGGAGACGTGACCGGCGATACATTTTTAAACTCAAATTTGCAATACTGCAGTCATAATCAAAAAAAAAATTTAACTTGCTTCCTAACGCAGGAAGTAACATATATTTCGCAAATTATAATCGTTTCTAAAGGCAAATAGTTTATTTTAGTAAATTATATGCTGACTGAAAGTTGCCTGCAAAGAAATGTTTACCCGTATTAACTTAACAGTAACACCAAAGACCTGTTATTTTTAATATCTTGTTTAACGAAAAAGAATAAAAGAGACAATATTTTTCTTTGGAAACGAAATACATTTATAGCATATTAGACGAGACTGGTAAAATTAAAATATGTCGTTAATCACATTTATTTAATATTTTGTGTTTCGTGTGTATAGACATAAGGTTTATGGCTTCCATAATATCGTACCTCGCCGGCCTTAGTGGGACACCCTGTACAATAATTGACAATTCTCTCATTCACACGACACTTGGCAGGTATACGCCAGGGCCGTATTTAGAGGAGGAATATTGGTCGATTACACTAGTCATCTGAGGCCGGCTTTAC
Source organism: Barypeithes pellucidus (assembly GCA_963991005.1). Taxonomy (NCBI): domain Eukaryota; kingdom Metazoa; phylum Arthropoda; class Insecta; order Coleoptera; family Curculionidae; genus Barypeithes; species Barypeithes pellucidus. The sequence continues at coordinate 26,741,440 of OZ022562.1, read as the reverse complement.
AAAACTGTGTTTATTTTAGCAAGAGACGATTTATAGGATTCCCAAATGTTGCCAGCATCATGAATACCTTACAACAAGCGTAAGTGGGTGCGTTGAAGCAGAAACAATAATTACTCTAAACGTTAACGTATTTGAGAGCAACGAGACTGGCCTTGATCCTGATATTAGATTAAATGCGTCCGCTTTCGAACTTAGGCCATACTTTCAAGGACTTGGATGCGGCGAAAATGAATATAGGTAAATACAAGTTACAAACTATGAAAAAATTAAGTACCTATAAGGTTGCTTCTTAGGACACTGGACGGAATTTTCTTTTCGGTGTTTTTTTTAATTAGGGTTACCTGATTGGCTTCAGAGTTTTCCGGGATAAGTTTTCTTTTTGACGGGAATTAAGAATAATCTAATTTCTGGCAGATTATTATAATTTATCAAAAAAAGATAATATAATTGGTACAAAATTCCGGGATTATACAAAGCAATACGGGATCAGGGAAAAATTCCTGGGAAATCCGGGCCATTCCCGGCCACCTGGCAACCCTATTCCTAATACTGTCGAAGGTTGTCGCATAAATTTTCCGCAACATTCTTGAGATTATATATACAGTGTGTCCGGTAACTAGCTCGTAATCTCTCAGGAGCATATAGAGGAAGTCAAAATAAACCTAAATTGTACCCCTTAAGGGAGATACAGAACACCAAAGGGGACGAAAGGATTAACTTTTTTGGCTCTACATTTGAACCGACGTGTATAATTTAATAAAATCTTAATATTTTATAGAAGCGATAAAATGGACCCTTAAACCATACCACAGTAGATGTTTTACATTATGAAATCAGGAACGGATTTGCATTGGCACTCGGATACTCGTTGAGCTAAAACTTTGACCGGTGTCATTTGACAGATCTGAAAACTGATTTTTTGAATACTTTAGTCAATCCTCTTTAAAAGAGGGATAAAAAAAGAACTTTTAATTTATTACGATAAAACTGAAGGTTTTCGAGATAAATCGCTTTTTATGCGAAACATCCACATGTTACTAGTGCTGAACACAAACAGATAAAAATAAAATTTAGCAGGGTGTTTTATAATTCTACCTGTCGGTTAGAAAGTTAGAGCCAAAAAAAGTAAATCGCTCGGTACCCCTATGGGGTCCGTTAGGGGCACTTTAGGATTTTTTTTCGATGACAAATTAGGTTGTACTATACAGGGTGTTTTTTAATAACATGCGAATATTTAAGGAGGTTATTCTTGGGTCCATTTTAAGAAGAAAACTTCATATGAACACATGTCCTAAACGTCGTAACTTTTAAGATACAGGGTATTAAAGATTTTCATGTTTTTTAAATAATTTGTTAAGGTTAATGACTTAAATACGTAACAAATATGTAGAAAACTGTCAAAACTATTTGTTGATAAAACAACAGATGCTCCTTACCTACTAGATCCTTTTTAATCTTTGGTGATACCTAATTTCATAATTTTTTTATACGAAAACTGTACGTCAAACGATAAAAAAAATCATTTGCTCAGCAAGGAATGAGAATTTCAAAAATAATTTTATGTAAAAAAAGAAGTGGAGTGGCTTTTCTTCAAAAATATCGAGAGAAATGCCCCCACGAACGCCACTGGTCGGTATAAAAAAATGTTGTATATCATAAAATGCCTCTTAATGAATAGAAAGTCTGCACTAAATTTCACAAAATTATCTAGAGCACTATCACAGATATTAATAAAATCCTTAACACCCTGCATCTCAGAAGTTAACACGTTTATGTTCATATGAAGTTTTTTTCTGATAATTGACCCAAGGAATAACCTCCTTAAATAATAGCATATTATTAAGGGACACCCTGTATTCCCCCGAGAGATTAGGAGGTACTTACCCCACACCCTGTATATCAGGAGAATATGACATCCCAATTTGTATGCTGACTACTTTATTTTTGCCTGTATACGAGCGGACAATATGTAACACCATTTTAAACAAAATTAATATCGCACATATGTTTCTCCTGCTTATAATTTGGTGAATAATTCATTGTAGTAAAAGCATGTCAATGGCATGATGGCGGGATTAGTTGTAAATATACTGGGTGTTCGGATAACGCATCAGAATACTTGGAAAGGTAGATTCCAAATGTTGAAATAAAAAAGATATGCTGCTGTAATTCGAAATGAATTGAGTTTCCGACTTTTTGTTATATGACTTACTAACTTTATTTTAAAATGTAGAACTACCTGTATAAGGAGTATGCAATTTTAAGCAGAACTCCTCAACAAATTCTTTTATTCCTTATAGAGGGTGTCAAGTGAAAAGGGTACCACAAGTTCATGTAACCTTTTTTCGTATAGACCTCCTGTTCGGAGATATGGGTTCCCAAACAGATCTAATGGAATCACGTTTTTTACACATAATTATTAAACCACCAGGTATATTTAAATTTATTTTTAATATGACGTATACCAGGTAAGACCCTTCAAATTACTATCCAAGAAAGTGTTGTGAATTAGTCACAGCTGTGACACTAATGGCCCCTGTTTTAACGCCCTGCATGATAAGAACTTTGGACCACAGTTTTTACATACCTTTAACTATTGATTAAAAATGAAGTATTTTTCATTCATGTCGCTAATCCTAACCGTTTTCGAAAAAACGACATTTTAATTACATCAGGGCGTTGAAAAAAAGGGGTCATGAGTGTCACAGCTAGTCCTTCCCTGTAGCTGTGAAATTCACAACACTTTCTTGGATAGAAGTTTGAAAGGTCTTACCTGGTATACATCATATTAAAAATGAATTTAAATATACCTGGTGGTTCAATAATTAAGTGTAAAAAACTTGATTCCATTGGAGCTCTTTGGGAGCCGATATCTCCGAAGAGGAGGCCTGTACGAAAAAAGTTTATGTGAACTTTTCACTTGTTTTCTTCATATTCCGATTGATTTCCCACATTTCCCCGTTCATTCGATATTAACTTTTAAAATCATTTCAGGTTGGAAGTAGGGGACGAAATCCATGGTCTGATATATAATGCTTCCCTAATCATACAGGGAAGTGGTATATTATCTCATGGAGAATATTGCATCGAAATGATAGAAGATGACGGAACTTACAAGACCAATGCCTTGTATTGTTATCCTAAACCCATGGACACATCTGATCCCAATTTGTATTTACCAGGTATGAAATCTGTTTCATAAATTTCTTCTGTGCTTATTGTAAACGTCAATTCGATAATAATCACAAGTCAATTCGCCACAGTTTATGATTTCATAAATAATCTAAGTTACCTATAGCATACAAATAATTTTTTTTTAATTCTTCAAAATTAGCGAAAAATTTGCAAAAAAAAATAAGCAAAAATAACTAATATTGTAATACAGTAGACTCTTGATTATCCGACTCTCTGTTTTCCGATCGCCGGATTATCCGAGTTGAGTATACCGCCGTTTAAATCCGCATTAACCGAGCGACGCCGTATTATTCGAGCATCAGGCGCAATATATTTTTTCTACTACTGTATAAATAAATCAACTTTCGGGCCGTAGCAACACGAAAGAAAACGAAAGTAAATGTTACAGTTACCTGAATATTATCCGTTGCTAGCTACGAAAGTAGCTGTGAAAGGTTTTTCTCCACGAACCATTCTAGGAACAGGTTGTACGTTTGACAGTACCTATTACGGGTAAGAGTGAGGCACATGCCAACTCGGCCGCCTTCTGTATAGCTTCGTTTTGGTCTTGAAACAACATTTTCGACAATCGAAATTAAAAAATTCGAACTGACAGACTTTGACAGTACTCAAATAACTAGTTGTCATGGATTATTTTACAGGTGTATTTTATTATAATTTGAATAAAATCAAAGTTCATTACTTAATAATATAATTGATCAAAGAACATGTAGTAGAAAAAGTTTAATACATTACACGCTGCAAAAGCCCTTTCAGGTGCTCGGAGTTTTTTAAATAGCCTCGGCTTCGCTACGCTTCGCCTCGCCTATTTAAACACACCTCGCACCAAAAAGTAAACTTTCGCAGCTTGTAATGTAAATAACTAATTATTATTTCCCTTCCTATTTTATTTCGATGCAGACCTGGGGGTTTGTATTTCGTGCACATTTTTATAGATTACATATTTAATTAAAGAGTGTCGCATCAAAAAATCAAAAAATGCCGGATTATTCGAGCCGCCTATTATCCGAGCTAGGGTACAGCCCATGTTAGCTCGGATAATCAAGAGTCTACTGTAATGAATTTTGCTCATAAGTCAAGAACTGTTCGAGATAGGTATATCAATATTATACATAGAAATATAGACAATTTCAAGAGCTTTTAGGACCACAGATACAATACACGGTGTTCGGTTTTTTTCGGGTTGTTTAAAAAAAAGCTTTTCATCATTTTTCCCAACAATCAAAATATTTATATTTTGAAACATCCTGTACTATATTTGGAACAGAGTGAAAGGCCTCTGGGTATTACCTCAACCAACCAAATTTCAATTCGCTAATGTGTCAGAGTTCAAAAATATCAGCCTTAATATAGCTCGGGAATGATGACAGACAGGAAAATGTTAAGGAAAGGTACTAATAGTTAGGGAGACGGTGACAATAGGGGGTCCGTGAAGTGGAATATCAGTAATTTGGTTTCTCGTGGAGTTTAGGTCCCCCTCTACAACTTTTATATCTGATGAAATAACGTAGAGCGTTGCTGAGAGGCGCTGTACCGCTTTAGATAGGAAGTTCTCCATAAATTCAAAACTATATCGAGCCATCTCTGAAAATGAATTTACAGCATCTGCGTGACCCCAAGGTCACGGGAAACATTTTCTGACAAGTCAACCCTTGCATATACTTTTCCGAGAGTGACAACAAAAAATTAAAATTCAAAAGAAGCGAATTTGAAGTTGAAACTTTCTAGAATGGAATATTATATGTTAAAGATTATGTGAAAAATTTTTTGTCTTTCCAGGTCACGCCATTTCATTATTGGAATTTTTTAAAAATCTCCTCGGAGGAAATTCTGAAAACGATCGTGACATGACAGAAAATTGTACACTACATTCCTTGACACCCAAATATTGGGGGGAAAAAATTTCAGAAGAAGAATGGCTATCTAGGCGGAATTCTGACAATATTACGCAGAAATACCGGTAGGCAGGTATCATTCAGTTGTATGACGGGAAAAATGATTCGCAATATTCTTTTTATCGGAAAATTGTTTACGAGTCATCTCCATGTGAATACAAATCGATTAAGCCCACTTGGACCCATGTCACTTGAGACTTTATCATTTTTCCATTAATGTTTTTTTTACACGCTCGGAAAAGTATATGCAAGGGTTGACTTGTCAGAAAATGTTTCCCGTGACTTTGGGGTCACGCAGATGCTGTAAATTCATTTTCAGACATGGCTCGATATAATTTTGAATTTATTGAGAATTTCCTATCTAAAGCGGTAAAGCGCCTCTCAGCAACGCTCTACGGCATTTCATCATATATAAAAGTTGTAGAGGGGGACCTAACCTCCACGAAAAAAAAAATTACTGATATTCCACTTCACGGGCCCCCTATTGTCACCGTCTCTCTAACTATAAGAAATTAATAGGAATTCTACAAAAAGTTGCTAATACTTTGTAGCACGGCTGAAAATTTTTACAAGAGAGAGTATGTCCACTTATATAAGCTGCGAAATTTGCAAAGTGATACTTTGACTAGTTCTTCATAAAGTTCTAATAGGCCTTTCACGATCAATGACCCTGTATTATTAAAAAAAAATATCTTATCTAATGTTATTGTCAAAGCGAGAAATCATCAGTATTCTCTCGCTACCACAGATCCGGATTGTAATTTATTAAATTATTTTAAAATATGTTTCAGTGCTTATAATATCGACAATTTGTTTTGCACTATCGGCCGCAGCCTATGGCATAATACTGAAAGCAAAGGATATCCATAAGATATGTTTTATAGCATTTTCTTCGTCCATGTGTGTAACATGTTTATCCCTAATTATCCTGCAAGTCCAGAGTAATGGCGTTACCTGTAATATTGTTGGTAAGTATTTAAAGGATATTAATTTCATTACTATGATGTTCTAAACACTTACAATAAGAAATGAACAAATAATGCTTTTCTCCGGGCTATCAGCCCCGCCGAGCGCTCTATTATGAGCAATAACTTGATCGAAATATGTACTAATTCAGTATAACTTTCCTCGTTTTCTACCTAACAACGAAAAAAACAACTTTTATTTTCATATACAAGGCGTCAATTTGAAAGCTTCCAATATCTAGCTTCCAGTAAATACACATAGATTCAAAAGTTTTGCATCCCTCTGATTTTGGCATGTTAAGATAATTTGAGGAATGAACTTTTTTCTAAATGTTTGTTTATGTTTATCAGTTTTTTTTGTAGCAAAAATATCACCAAGACATTTGTTTAAGATAACATTTTCAGTCTTGTATTTTGTTGGCGCTGGCCAGTTAAATTTTTCGATACGGTGTGTAAAAATGAATCACCGAGTAATATCTGAAAAAATTGATCGTGCAAGAATAGTAGCTTTACTTGAGGAAGGCCATTCCCAAGGATTTGTTGCTGAAAGAATAGGGGCTTTTCAAACTGATGTCTCTCGCATATGGAATCGCCAGAGACCAACTCTGTGCGAGACAGGCCACGAAGTGGTAGAAGGTGTGTTACTAACGAACAGCAGAACCGCTATATTACGTTAACAATTCGGAGAAATCATACTATGCCAGTCCCACAACTTCAGAGAGATGTTACGCGTGCAATTGGAGTTCGCCTCTACACTAAGAAGACGAATTCTTGAATCCGGTGATGTAGGCGACCAGTAAGGGTTCCCCAACTATAATATGACCACCGAGTTCGTCGACTGCAGTGGGCTGAAACGAAGGTTGGCTTACCCGAAGAATTTTGGAATTCTGCCCTATTCTCCAATGAGAGCAGGATTTGTCTGGTAAACGATAGTCGCCGGATTTGTGTTTGGAGAGAACCAACGAGAACCGCTCAACTTGCCCGTGCTAGCCCCTTGCCTCCATTCGCGGGAGGAAGCACCATGTGTTGGGCAGGTATTATGTCTGACGGGCGTACTGAGTTAGTCCACGTTCAAGGCACAATGACTGGCGACAGGTACATTAGGTATACTCTACATCCTTGGATGGATGAATACCTAGAAAGTGAGGGAATCAATCGCTTGGAGTGGCCTGCTTTGTCCCCTGACATGAACCCGATAGAACGTGCTTGGGCAGTTCGCGTTAGAAGAGATCTCCCTAGAAGAGAGATCTCACAAGAACGGATTGATAACCTTACGCACAGCATGCGGCGTCGTCTTTAAGCTTGCATTGAGGCCAGAGGAGGAAATACACTTTATTAGAAGCTATATTTTTTTAAATTTCACAAATTCTACAATATAAATAAATGTTACTTCTGTTAATTGTTTTTTTGGAAGGTTTAAAATGTTGTGGGTGTTCCCCTTAAAATCCTTAAATGAGAAAATGGGGGGGGGGGGGGGGGAGGGGAGTCCAATGCTACATAATCGATTAAATCTCTTTCCAGTAATAACTTAATTTATTATTATTATAAATGGAAGTAATTAGGTACAACTTTTTTTAGGCGATGACTTTTGCTCTGGAAAATAATGTTTTTTTCAAAAAAAAACTTAAAAGACTAAAAAACCATTCCTCTTCACAATAATATTATTTATTATTTACTGGACGCGAGATATTAAGGGTGGGAAGTTTTCAAATTGACGCCCTGTATATATGTAACACGAGGATTGAAAATTATCGACACCTTTTGGGAAAATCTGCGGGAATGCGGTCTGGCCAGAAAAAGCATGAGTGCACGAATACTTTTGCATACTCTAAGTCTAAACGCTAAACTTTTCTTCTAAATTCTTTCATGCGGTTTAAAACGAAAAAATATGTATCCAAGAAAAAAACAATATTATGTAAAATATTACTTGAATTGTAATAATATTATTTGAGCGTTATGTTAGTATCACCACTATTCCTACACAAGTGATAAAATATGTTTTGCTCTTGCAGGTTTTATGTTCCTATTCTCCGTGATATTATCTTTCTCGTGGCTGCTTATATTGTGCCTGGAATTGCTGTATCTGGTCAGGTAGGTAAATTTATTAGCTAAATATTTACCTTAACATTCAGTTATTTAGATTTGTAGTTCCCTAGGACTTTTTAATTTTGTCTATTATAAACAGTATACATACAGTTCCTGGAAATAAATGTTTTATACCGGGTGTTATGAAAATAGCTTATTATATTTAAACCATAATTTATGGCTATACAACGTGTCCAAGATAAGGAGGGCCACTACAGGGATCTCGGAAACCGTAAGAGATACGAAGTCGGTTAAATTTAGGTAAAGTTGAGCATTTACGTGCCTAATAATGTGCCGTTTAGAAAGTTTTAAAATTCGGAGTAGTTCCGGAGATATCCGTAAAGAACCGAAATTGTGAAAAATCGTTTTATTGTTTTCCTGGGTTTTTTTGAGATCGAATTCTAAAGTAAATTGCACTTTTACATTGCCATTTTTTCCGCTCTATCTAACAGCGTTAATTGTTTTGTAATCCGAGTCGTCTTCGAAGGGCCATTATCAACTTTATTTTTTTAAATGTGGTCCTGTTTTCCTGATATTGGAATTTGAGAGCTTTTATCCTTCCGAATGCAACGATGTATAACACATTGTGGTTTAATGACGTTTCGAGGGTTTTTGAACAATATCAGGAAATTTTAGGATACGGTCCTGTATTTCTCCTAATTTTATAAATAATATCTCATAAGTAAGCTAGTCCTACATAAGTATGAAATTTTACTTATGTTGGACTAGTTCAATAAATAACAAATAATTTAATATAAACCACAAATAAGTGAACAAAAATCATACTAAAACAGTAATAAAACGAACAACGAAAAAAGTAAGGATCTACATAATCAGGTGTTCAAAATGATTTCTGTTATTCTCTAAGCACAAATAACATCTTCTAACTGCCACATAACAGTTTTTTTGAGATAAAATAAAACATGCGATAGAATATCAAACTTTTCATTTTCATTTGTAAAATTATGTTCCATATTTTCTGTAAAATAGAAAACGTTTTCAAACAATCACAATGGGAATGTCAAGTGAAACAAATCACTCGTCACCATCTTAATTTTTTTGTTTCAAACGCCTACTTTTCTTTAAATCCCGAATCAACAGAAGTTTGAAATAATGTTTCTGTATTTTGTTCACTTATTTGTGGCTTATTATTAAATTATTTGATATTTATTGAACTAGTCCAACATAAGTAAAACATTTAGAGCTTACTTATGAGATATTATTTATAAAATTAGGAGAAATACAGGACCGTATCCTAAAATTTCCTGATGATGTTCAAAAAACCCTCGAAACGTCATTAAACCACAATGTGTCATACATCGTTGCATTCGAAAGAAAAAAGCTATCAAATTCCAATATCAGAAAAACAGGACCGTATTTAAAAAAATAAAGTTGATAATGGCCCTTCGAAGACGACCCGTCGGATTACAAAATAATTAACGCTGTTAGATAGAGCGGAAAAAGTGTCAATGCAAAAGTGCAATTTACTTTAGAATTCGATCAAAAAAAAAAACAGGAAAATTATAAAACGATTTTTCAGAATTTCAGTTTTTCCGGATATCTCCGGAACTACTCGGAATTTTAAAACTTTCTAAACTGCATATTATTAGGCACGTAAATGCACAACTTTACCTCTATTTAACCGACTTCGCATCTCCTACGGTTTCCGAGATCCCTGTACTGGCCCTCCATATCTCTATAACTTTTATTAAGAACTGCCATAAAATTGTAACAAAATGTTCAGTAAAAATTACAAAAATATTTAGTAAACCATTCATATTTTTGTAAAATTTACTAAAATCTTTTGTTAAATTTACTTAAATATTTTGTAAAATCTAATAAAATCTTTTGTAATTATTGAATATACGAGTTTTAAAATTAAATCCTGCTGGAAAAACTTTCTGGGGCATTCGCCATACATATTATACGAGCCCTGACGCACATGTAGTGGACCAAAGGAATATATATTCAGTTTCTTATTTCTCACCTAGTATTTATTGTGTATATAATGGATTCAACAAATACAACTAAGTTTATTTGATACTACATGGTATTAACAATTAAGAAATTATTTTTGTTATATTGGGCGCATATTAATTGGACCAAAAGTATTTAAAATTTTATCGTCCGTTACCATTGAGTGCAGGTTACCACTGAGTGCAGTCTCCTTTTTATTTTATAACAGCATCAAGTCTTGCTCGCATAGTGTTCACTAATGTTTTACAGTACTCTGGCCGAAAGTTATTCCAGATTTCCTGAATTTGTCCTTTAATTCAGGAATGGTGCGGACTGGACTGGTTCGTAGAGCTTTTTTCATTTGCTGCCAGAGGGTTTCGATAGGTGACAAGTCGGGGCTACTTGAAGGCCATATAAAACTGGAATATTCATTTCTTGTAACCACGATGTTATCGTTTTGGCAGTATGGCATGCTGCGCCGTCCTATTGAAATATAAGTTCTCCATCTGGCAGCTGAATCTCATTACTTGAAGGCAACAATTCTTGCAAAATTGTTTTATACTTTGCAGCATTGATGGTACCATTAATAAAAAGAAGACGACCAACCCCTTGTGAGGACATACAGCCCCATACCATGACGATGCTGGAAAAATCTCTATGATATTTCTGACACGACATTTGGATTGAATTTGGATTCATTGCTCCATATAACTGCGTCCCACTGACGGTCTGACCAGTTTTTATGCCCCTTTGCCCACAAAAGTCGGTTTCGTTTCTGTTTTTGTGACAGAGGCGGTTTTTCCTTCGCCTAAAACCAAAACAGTAAAAGCTTGATTTTTTAAATTTTGTCATCAACTTACTTTGTAGAACTCATATTTCATTTTCTTCATATTCCTCAAGCAGGTATCTTTTGAAATGTGTTTGCCAATCGCATCTGTCCATTTTGCAGCTAATTCATGTGACTCAGCTCGGCGATCTTATTTAATAAGTGCACGGAGAACACGCTTATCTCTTTCTGTAACCTTCGAAGATTTAGCGTTTATCTGAATATTTCCATTTTGCTTGAAATCGGAAATATTATCTCTTACTATTCCTTGAGTAATGCTTAATGCGGTAACATCGTGGTTGCCAGAAATGAATATTCCAGTTTTAATATGGCCTTCAAGTAGCCCCGACTTGTCACCTATCGAAACTCTCTGGCATCAAATGAAAAAAAACTTTACGAGCCAGTCCAGTCTGCACCATTCTTGAATTAAAGGACAAAATTCAGGAAATCTGGAATAACTTTCGACCAGATTACTGTAAAACATTAGTGAACACCATGCGAGCAAGACTTGATGCTGTTATAAAACAAAAAGGAGACTGCAAATATAACAAAAATAATTGCGTCTTATTATTATTATTGTGAGTAAAATAAATAAGTGTTATTGTTAATACCATATAGTATCAAATAAACTTAGTTGTATTTCTTGAGTCCATTATATGCACAACAAATACTAGATGAGAAATAAGAAACTGCCTTATATAGTCCTTTGGTCCAATACATGTGCGTCAGGGCTCGTATACCGGTTTGACAAACGCGACAGCATACTACTTTTCGTAACTTTTCCTTGTCTGACCCCCTCCAAAACGAAGTTTAACCCTCTCCCCCAAACCGAAGATCCGCGTTTGATCTGCACAACCAGCCACATGAGAATACCTATAAAAATATCAACTCATTTAAACTTCTTAGGACTCCATTGGAAGAAAATAGAAACGATAATCGATGGCACTGGTATATTGGAAGTTCCTGCGGACTATCAGCTCTGTTGTGTATAATTTCGATGTTTTCTGGAGAATTGTGGGTACCTGATGTTCCAAATTCTTTTATAAAGAATTATGGAGACGACAAATGCGAGTTTCAAAGTAAGTATTTCGGGAGGTACATTGTGTACTTTCTTGTATTGATTAATTTATATTACAATTACTCGTTTCACAGTTTTTTTTAAAGAATTCTTTAATTTAAATGTAAAATTAGTAATATTGTCTAAGATCGATCCCACAACGGTGTTTGTATGATGGATTTAATATTTTGTTGTTGTCTTAGTTTAATATTTTAATACTTTATTTGATTTTCCAATCAAGATGTTTACCGGGGTATTGTTGCCCAAGGTTTAGTTCAGTTAAGAGCAACAATAGATAAAATATAATATAAAATTTGATTGACTTGTAAGAAGTTCTACTGACATTATATTGTCCGATACTACACAAATATTTCTAAAATCGCAATGATTTTAAAATTTACTTTGTTAAATTTAGATGAAAATAGAACTAAAGTATTTTGCTATCTAAGACTTATTCTAATAATCTAGTAGGTGTGGGTTTGTTCTGGATTTGTGATCAGACAAATAAAGGAAGGTAAAAGGAATTAACGATTTCTCATAAAAGCGTTGAAAAAATGTACTCTGTAAATATGCGTATTTTATAGATGTAAACATTTTTTTATTGTAAAATAATTACATTTTAAAATGGTGCCATAAAAATTTTAATATATTCTGGAAAACAATAAGACGCAAGACCGCTATGCTATTATGATACGAAACATTCTTCGTAGAAAATTGATTCTGAAAAACAAATAGCTTGTGTAGAGCTGTCAAAAATAGTATATCGATGGGTTTTTGACAAAACATCAGTGGCATAGCCACAGGGGGGCTGCCGCTCTCACGCCCCTATATATGGGCCTGGTGCCTCTCAACTTTTAGTTAATTAAGTTAAACGCAGGAGAACTACGACCGCGAACGATATTACTCGAAATGGTAACGTGGAGAACTCGAATCTTCAAGTTCATTTTCATCATGTTCAAAAATAGTTTGTTCGGCCTATTTTACAAAAATTCTACAAAATTTAAAATAACAAGGACAATTCTCTCTAGCTTTGTCACAAGTCTGGTTAATGTAGGAGGCAGCTAAAAGTTATCTCATACGTTTAAATTGATTCTAACAAAACATTTATTTATTTTTCAGCTCCCTTCGGACGAGCATTTATCACCTTTATTCCTATGATCTTATCTATAGTATTATCTGTCGTAAGTTTTATATTTTTAAGAACCTTTATAAACAAAAACGAGGAGAGCAAGGAGATTAAAAGCCACATTGACTGGATGGAAAATAGAAATACCTACTTGTTCTTGTAAGTAAAACAGGTAAAATATGTTTCACGTTCTTTCCTTGATCTTTTAACTGCAATAAACCCCTGCAGAAACCTCCCTCAATTGCAATTGAATATTTTGTGTGTTTGTTACGTTCAATAGATCAAAGATTATCGCTGCATTAAATAAGGCGATAATTCTGGTGGAATTTCTGTGTAGCCTAAGTGTATGTCCACAACGGAGCGCCGACCCTCGCCCTCGACCATAGCCTGGTAAAGATTGTTTCACGAAAAATGGAGATAACTTAATGACTGCAGTAAAAGTACCTGGGGCCATCCCATTATTTATGACCGTTTGTTATTATTATGTGGAAAGGACCGGATTGTAATAATTATAATTAAATATAGGCACATCAGATAGGTTAGGTTGCTTAATTTATATTTAAATATCTTTTTGTGGTAAAATTTGTTAGTTTTTGAGAATGGTTCAAGAATTGTCTTTTACCAAACATTCCTCAGAATAGCGTGATAGTAATGGATAATGCGAGCTATCACAGTCGCCAATTACATAAAGCTCCAAGCTCAAATAATACAAAAGTGGAGATTCAGAACTACATGGCGGCGAATGATGTATATTTTGAAGAAAGTTATAAAAAAAGTGATCTTTTAGAAGTTTTAAAGACATTTTGTATAAAAAAAGTATATGTTTGTGAGAATTGGCAGAATAAATTGGACATACAGTCCTACGGCTCCCACCCTATTATTGCATTTTTAACCCCATAGGCCATAATATGTGGCACCAATTAAAATCACTGGTTAGGTCTGAAAATATTTCTCCGACTTTAAGTTCTAGTGTTGTAGAATTAATACGAAAATGCTTTAATGATATTCCCCCAGGTAGTTGGAAAAATTCAGTCCGTCACGTAATAACTGTAGAAAATTCGTATATTAGTCTGGATCGTATAATTAATCCAATTATAATTAATTTTGATGAGGATAGCGATAGCGGAACAGAACTATCTATAGAATGACATTCTAAATGTAAATAGATATGACTAGTAATATTTAAAAAAAATGTTATTTCATTTGATTACATTAATATAATCATATCATTACTTGTTTTCCTTAGTCCGTCCCTTCATACTTCACTTGTTTATTGCCAAGCTCTTCTCGACACAATGGGACCTACCCAGGAAATCATTAAGTCGTATCCAAATTTCGTGAAACGTACTGTACCATATCATCGCACAGTAGTGTCTACAACGGCGCTCCGACCTTCGCTCCTTGCCTTGCCTGTCGATCGGTATAAACATGGACTGTGCGTAATTTATCAATTTAAAATCGTATTTTTTACTTTAAACTTTGTTATCTTTTGGTTCTTTTCGAATCCCCTTTAAATACGAGGCCCTAGCTAGCTCCTAGTGATAAATCCGACCCTGTTTAAAGGTTTTTTTTCATGTGACGTCCTGTATATTAATTGATTTCCCAATTTTACGTCAAATGCTCAACGTAATTTACGTAATATACCATAAAGTAAAGTACCACTTTGTTATATTAGAGTCTGAAATAATATCTTCTTCATCGGAAGAAGATAACAACGCACAGTCCATGTTTATATCTCGATGTCGAGGGACTAGTCTGCGAAGCTCAAGCGATGGCTGTGCCGTGCTATGGTCCAGGGCAATGAGCGAGGGTCGGAGCCCCGTTGTGAACACGAACTAAGTATCGCATGGTATTTAAATGAATTTTATTTTTTATTTTAGGTCCAGGACATACGTTATAATAATTGTTGTAGCCTCTTTTTGGTTATTGAATTTAGTTTTCTATTCCTATCAGCTGGGAAGCACAAAAACGCAACTCGCTTTGGACATAATAGAAGCATCGTTAGGTAAGCTTTTCTAATGGATGAATTTCATAAATTGTCTAGCACTAAAGAAGGTCGCAATGTAAAATTATAGGAACCAATTTTTGGAAAAAAAATGCCAATTTAAACTTTATTCTTTCAAACCATTTTTGTTAAATAAATTGTCATATTTATTTCGTTTGCAATTATTATTTATTTTGTTTCGTCAAATAATGGACGGCTGCGGAAAAATAAACTATTTCTAGCCGAAAAATATGGTGGTAAAGTATTGCCCCTTAATTTCAGGACACCCCGTACCTATATATATATTTTGTTTTAGGTGTGGTGACATTGATCGGCTTTGTCCTAAACAAATATACATGGGCCGAAATAAAGGAGAAAAGATTTAAAAAGAAAAAACCGATTACTGAAGAAGGACTGAGGCTTAACGGTATTCCTACACCAGAAACTCCATCTACTACTAACTTAGACGATCCTTTTCTTCAACCTCAACACAGAAACGCTAATCTAACTACGTTTGGCGATAACCGAAATAGATAATCAAAGCCTGAGAATGGTGAAAACTTGGTTTAAAGTAATGTAAAAAAAAACAGTATTTCAGTTTGTAACAATTTTTTGTTCTCGGTGTGTTGTCTTAATTTTCCTGTTGTCTTAATTTTCCTATTATAATGTTGGGTATGAATAATAGAAAACATTTAACTAGACAAGTAAAAGTTAACTTGATAGACCAGATCTCGTTGCCACATTCTTGCGTTGCGTTGCGTCGTTAATATGGTATTAAACAGGGAGTCTCGATGGCAATATTTCGCCAGGAAAAGGGGATGTCAAGATAATACTAGTAGTCATATAGGTAATCATTTTTCCTAATGTCCCTTCTTAGTTCTAATAGCAGGAATATCGCGCATAAAAGCGCACCAGAAGATTTACATCTTCGATTATAACTTTCAAACAACCCTGTATATTTTAATAAAATTGTGTATGCTTTGTGCAGTAGGGTGGAACGAAAAAAGAATTCTTAGGATTTCATTCTCACCTATGCCAAAATGTGGCAAACACATCTCATAACTATACCCGAAAGCTGGGTAATATCTTCAAGTTCCTCATTGGGTTCCAGTTTTCTAAATTTAACATTTTTTTTGTATACATACTGCAAAAATTAAAAACATTTGAAAAAATGTCAGATTATTGTAAATTATATTTTTATATCATCTTTTGTATATTCTTTCATAAACTTAAGTTAATTTCATTTTTTTAATGACTATCCGATCCTCTATCCTGTGGGCTGTACAAAATTCCAAAATCCTTTAAAATATACAGGGCTGCCTAAAAGTTATAAGAGAAAATGTAAGTCTCTCTCTAGGTCCGTCTTAGGGGCTCGACATCTTTGTTGAGAGCTAGGGACATTAGGAAAAATGATTATATAATATGAGCTACTACGTCCCCTGTACGCTGGGGAAATTGCCTTATAGTTACCGGACACCCTGTAGAGCTATGGCTACATTTAATAGTTTAGACTATTAACCATTTTTTTAAAATTTTAACCGGTGACATTTATAGCCATTATTATCAACAAAGACTGACGTTCAGATATAATAATTATGCCATTTTTCAGCAGTACTGCCGTACAAATTGACAAAGTCGTTAAGTATCTCATTTCCCCCAAAGAGGAAATACATCTACTAAGCTTCAGACTAAGAAGGTAAAGCATGTAACGTGGAGAGCTTCCAATAATGAACACAACTTGCGCCCAGTCGCTGAACGCAACGTCCTACTTGAGCGACTAGTTTTGTAACAAATCCGATTTGAATGTCCTAAGCAGATATTTACCTAACAGGACCTCATCATTATTACTAAACTTTCCCATTTATTATATTACACAATATGTATGTATGTATACAGGGTGTTCATTTGAAAACTTCCCACCACGGATTTATCGAAAACCACTGATTAAAAGAAAAAACGCCGAGACACGTCAAAAGATTTGCCAAAGGGGACAACTTTTTAACCAAAAACTACTTCACCTCCTTTTACCCTCTGGCCCCCAGTGTCATCCCCTTAAAAATTTTAAATGACAAGGGGTAGCAAGTAATAGCTTGTTTGAAAGGCCTTTCAAAGTGCTTTATTTTGACATTTGATTTTTTTAAATCGGTCGATTCGTTTTCGAGAAAATTGGAAAAATCTTGATTTATATTAATTTGTTCAGATAGAAAAAAAAGCACACGAAAATATCACTTTTTATTTCAATAAGTGTTCAAAATGTTGCCCGTTATTGGCCAAACAATGATATAGGCGATTTTCAAATTCCTGACGGACATTTTCAAAAACATGTTGTGGGAGATCATGGCAGCTTTCGGTGATGCGTTGACGAAGTTCATCCAAACTGTTAGGTTGGGGAGTGAACACAATAGTTTTCAAATGGCCCCATAGAAAAGAGTCTAATGGCGTCAAGTCGGGAGATCTAGCAGGCCATTCTATAGGCCCTCTTCGCTCTATCCATTTATCTGGAAACTCGTCGTCTAGCCATTGCCGAACCGGAAGAACATAGTGAGGAGGAGCGTCGTCTTGCTGGAAATATATTTCAGCCTCATCAAGTATATGGTTTCCATCGTCTTCGATTTGGTTTTCAATGGTTTCAGTGATAAGCGGATTGATGGTATTTTCCAACATATCTAAATAAATGCCTCCATTTAAATTCCCATTAATAAACAATGGCCCAATCACTTTGTTTCCTAAAATGCCTGCCCATACATTAACTTTTGGGGGTACTGAGTATGCCCTTCTACAAAAGCATGAGGATTTTCATTGCTCCAATATCTGCAGTTATGCTTATTAACAAATCCATTTAGATAAAATGTGCATTCATCACTGAAGCAGATATTCTTTACATGAATGGTATTATCATTAATCGCTGCAGTCATTTGTTCACAAAACTCAACTCGCCTATCGAAATCATCTTCGGTTAACTCTTGCAATATTTTCATTTTGAATGGATGAAATTTATGTAATTTAGTAACTGTGTATACAGAGCCTAATGAAATATCAGTCGCATCAAGAATTTTGCGTAATGAAGTATTAGGATTTATGGCAAAATGACCCAAAACTTCAACTTGAGCGGCTTCATCCAAAACTCTACGATGATTACGTTTTTTATTTGCAACAGATCCAGTTTGAGTAAATTTAGTAACAAGGTGCAAAACATACCTATGCGAAGTTATCTTTTCCGGATATCTGGCGTTAAATGTAACGGTAGTTTGCCGAGCACATGAATAAAAACAGTTCGCCCATGTTATCTGTGTTGATAAAAAGAACGCGGTAAAATTTTTTCTCATTTTCTCGAAAACGAATCGACCGATTTTAAAAAATCAAACGTAAAAATAAAGCATTTTGAAAGACCTTTCAAACAAGCTATTACTTGCTACCCCTCGTCATTTAAAATTTTCGTCATAAAAGGAAAAGTTACGAAAAGTAATACCCTGCCGCGTTAGTCAACACCTTATATATGGTATTTCTCGTGTTAAATTGTTTGTTCTGGATCCGCGCTTGGTACACAGTCCAAAAACTAAAATCGTTTACATTTGAATATAAAATTCAATTTAAATCTGAAGTACACGTTTTCTTTAAATTTTAGTACATGTAATTAACATTTTTTAAGTAGTTCTTAAGCAGTGTCGAACTGGGACCACCAGGCAAAAGTGACCCACCAATTATATTTTCTACTACCTGTAGATTAATAAACTTAAAAAATGCAGAATAAACAACATATTTATTTTATGTAAACGATACATATACCGGGTGTCTTTTTAAAACCCGAACACACTTCTTTCTCGCACAGATTGCATTTTTTTGATTTCGACCTCCTCAGATGATTTTCGTAGTTTTGAGGGGGCAATCGAATGGCGCAGGTTTTTTTCACCTGCAGTGTTCAGGTGGTGTCCCGAGCAGATGAACTTTTTTTTTTAAATGGGAACCCGATTTTTTTCTCGCAGATTCCGAACCTTCATTAAAAAACAAGCAACTTTCGTCCCAAACATATTTTTATTCGAATCGACCCTGAACTCCGACAAACCGAAAAATTTCACCTAGATATGTGATGGGACATGGTTACATTTTTCGGTTTGTCGGAGTTCAGGATCGATTCGAATAAAAAAATATTTGGGACGAAAGTTGGTTGTTTTGTATAATGAAGGTTCGGAACCTGCGAGATAAAAATCGAGTTCCAATTTAAAAAAAAGTTCACCTGCGCAGGAGACCACCTGAATACCGCAGGTGAAAAAACCTGCGCCATTCCATTGCCCCCTCAAAACTATGAAAATCATCCGAGGAGGTCGAAATCAAAAAAATGCATTCTGAGCGAGAAAAAAGGGTGTTCGGGTTTTAAAAAGACACCCTGTATATTAAAACAACGTATTACATGTTCAAATTGTTAAAAATACACTTAATACAACCAATAAGTCATTCGCTTCTTCTCTTCATGTTTTGTTGCCTGTGGTATCTTCTTCGTCTGATGAGGAAGATCTTGACGTTTCCATAGATATATGTGGCCACTGTGAGTTTTGAAACTTTAGGTCGTTGTAATCGTGCGCAAAACTGATTAATTCTTGCTTTATTCTATCTGCGTCTACCCTAGTTTAATTTGAAATAGATGATAAAGCGTTATCGGGTAAGTTTTTCTATATGAAGTAGCACTATCTGTAAAGGTAGCATGATCAATGTAAAATAATTATTTATAATAAATTCCTTCGTGCTATGAAGATCTGGAATCCAAACTTTTTTTGTTATTTGATTTATTACGGTTTTAAAACATTCAATTTCAATTTTTTTTCATTCTACCCATTTCATTACGATAAATAGCATAGAAGATGTTTTATATTTGGCCCGCCGGGAATTTACCTAACCCGCTGGGTCAGTCCGACACTGTTAAGGAAAAACATAGTTTCAAAACGTCGATGCGTGCCAGCATGAAAACGTATTTGATATATTTATCGCTTTCGCTTCTAATCTCTGACGTAAGATCATATCGAAATCTCGTTGCAAAACTAGTCGCCCACGTAAGACATTGCTTTCCTTACGTGGTAGATAATACAAAGTATTATTTTTAATGAGCGTGGTGTAGCACTAAAGTTATATGCAGTAGCGCGTAGCGTAAGTCAAACTCGAACACTTAATATGTAATAAATTATTGTATTATGTTCATTTTATAAATATAGATAGTTTTAGAGAGTATGTTGTATTTTTATACATCCTAAAAATGATATATGAATTAAACTAAGAGAGACTCTAGGTTCGCCGTTCCATCTGGATTCACTTAGCACCAATGTGGGTCACTAGAGTATACTAACAGTGATGACAGATCACACCGCGTGTCTCGCCCTTGCTTGGATACCGGCCGCGCGCCACTATTGTTGCTTCAGTATGTTTCGAGACTCGGGGATTACCCGATTTTTTTCTGTTGTAAAATAATTCATAATAATACATGATGTGATGTGATTTCAAATTTGTTTAATATTACCTATTGTTGGTTCTGTTGCAAAACAAGTGATGAGGGTCAAAGACGTCTTGTTGTCAAGAACTGAACACGTGCGTTTACAATTCTGTGTTGCAATATATGACAACACCGCCTCAATAAACTATTGATTGTGAACGTCCTCAGTGGCGGCGACGTAAATTCTCAGATTTCATATAAAGTGTATATTTCGTACAATAATTCAAAGCTCAGGATTTGTCGGTTTAAATATAATAAGTAGTTTCCATAACACCCCGTATAATATTGTAAGACTAAGGGCCGATATTTGAATATTACCTTAAGTTAGACCTTAGCTAAGGTAGCCTTAACGTTAAGCAAAACCTTAAAAAAAACTACGTTTTAAATTCATTTTACCACATTCTTAGAGATATGTTCCTTTAGATCTTTAAGGACGTGGTAATCTTCCACTTAACACATCAATAATTGACCATCAAATTAATTTAAAACATAATTTTTTTAAGGTTTACCATAACGTTAAGGCTACCTTAGCTAAGGTCTAACTTAAGGTACAGAATGACATAAGTCATCCTTAACACAAGTATGACAATAAAGCTCTCTTTTACGCTCATCTAAAGGAATAGATCTTTAAGGATGCGATAATCTTCCACCTTACGCATTAATTGATCTTCAAATTAATTTAAAATATTAGCTAATAGTGGCGTCTGTGAGTCGGACGGATATCGAAATATTTGCATCCTGAACAAGAGTACCTCCCCCCCCCACGTTTTCGAGGATGCTGAACACGATGGCGGCATTAGAATTTCTCTTTGGGGTTGCGCAACCCCCAAAAACGACCAAAAACCACCCAAAAGAGGGGTTAAACGCGCTTCAAGAGGTTTCCCTGAAGAGAAACACACTTTCACCTCGTTCTCGAGGATGCTGAGCACGGTGGTGGTGTTGGATGTCGCGTCCGACCCCTTCCAACCCCTCCACCGGCCAATAGTCGTCCCTGCAAGGGGTGAATATTTTTTTCAAGTATCAGCGGCAAATATATATCCCCCCCCCCCCCCCCCCCACAGTTTTCGAGGATGAGGAGCACGTTGGTGGTGTTGGATATCTCGTCCGACCCCCTCCCGCCCCTCTCCCCCCGTTTTCGAGGATGTTAAGAATGGGGAAAATAGTTGTATTTCTCTTTTTGGTTGTAATGGTCTCTCATTCCTGTCCAACTGAAAAAATATAATCAAATAGTTTGCCCGAAAAAACGCCAAGGCGTGGTCAGTTTATTTTTTAGAAATTTTTTTTATAAGTATTTTTTTTAAATTTATTTCAATTAAATAAAAAAAATTAAAACAGAAAGAGTAATTTAAAAAAAAATTTTAAACACTTGTAATTTTTTTCGAAATTTATTTTTAAGGTAATGTCGTTCCATAATGGGGGCGAGTATTGGTCGGTGGAGGGGTTGGAAGGAGTCGGACGCGATATCCAACACTACAAACGTGCTCAGCATCCTCGAAAACGGGAATATATATTTGCCGCTGATACTTGAAAAAAAAAATTCACCCCTTTCAGAGGCGAGTATTGGCCGGTGGAGGGGTTGAAAGGGGTCGGACGCGATATCCAACACCACCACCCTGCTCGGCATCCTAGAAAACGGGGGGAAAGTGTTTTTCTCTGCAGGGAAACTTCTTGAAGCGAATACTCTTGTTCCAGCTGAAAATATTTCGATTTTTCGGGTTTTTTTCAGACTCACAGACGCCACTATAAGCCCTAAGCCGTGATTCATGCATCATACAACCTATTTCAATTAAATAAAAAAAATTAAAACAGAAAGAGTAATTTAAAAAAAAATTTTAAACACTTGTAATTTTTTTCGAAATTTATTTTTAAGGTAATGTCGTTCCATAATGGGGGCGAGTATTGGTCGGTGGAGGGGTTGGAAGGAGTCGGACGCGATATCCAACACTACAAACGTGCTCAGCATCCTCGAAAACGGGAATATATATTTGCCGCTGATACTTGAAAAAAAAAATTCACCCCTTTCAGAGGCGAGTATTGGCCGGTGGAGGGGTTGAAAGGGGTCGGACGCGATATCCAACACCACCACCCTGCTCGGCATCCTAGAAAACGGGGGGAAAGTGTTTTTCTCTGCAGGGAAACTTCTTGAAGCGAATACTCTTGTTCCAGCTGAAAATATTTCGATTTTTCGGGTTTTTTTCAGACTCACAGACGCCACTATAAGCCCTAAGCCGTGATTCATGCATCATAGAACCTAGATATCGAACAGTTAATTCAATTTAATAACTAATCATACTAATCATCTAATAGCTCCTAACCTGTCAAACACCGGTATATTTTAAAAAATATGTGATGAATAATAAGGGTCCCAATACAGAAGCATGGGGCACTCCGCTAAGCACTTGGTACGTATCTGCTTCGGCGTTTACAAAATTGGTCATAAAAGCAATTTTAAGGCTTGAAACAATTGATAAAAATATGCGTGGATAGAGGAATTGAAAGGGAACAAATTAAAAATAAAAGTTATCGAAGGGAGTGTTGGAAATATAAATAGGATAACTTTTATTTTTAATTCAATAAAGTTTGTCGGAAAAGTCGAAATTACACAAAGCTATAGAATTATCAGATTGTTTTCAATATTATGCAACCGAATTTGTTGGACTATTTTTGAGATAACTGAAAAATATCAATTTTTTATGGTTTGTTCGGAAATTAATTCTTAAATAAAATCTAAATAAGAAAAACTATGTTATTTGCCATTGCCTATTTTATTTCTACGACAACACAAACAACACTACATCCATAAGTATAAATTTTTAAAAAGTAATAACATTGAACTAAATAAAACGTAATGTCACTATTAGCTAAGATAATTCATGGTCACTTTGACAACTGTAAAATATAGCAAAATACAAGTGTTATTGTGTACTCGTTGGTCACATTTTATTTCTTGATTAATTCCTTTTCTGTACATTTTGGCCCAATTTTATAACAACATTATTTTGTTCCTTCTCTTGAATTTGGCAAGTCTGCAATTCAGTTGTTTCGTTTATTCCAAACAAACTCGAGCAAACATTCTTTTTTATATCAAATTTTCAATATTTTCTACCCGGCCACGTTACCTCTCAAAATAATTAAATGAAGGGAAAGAAAATTAAAAAATAAATAAAGAAGGTTGACGACAATACAGCCCAAATGCTGTGGCTATTATAGGTTATCATCGGCGAAGACGAAGAATAACTTAAGGTTGAATGTAGCGATGCTATGATGTAAGTTTTTCATTAAACTAATGGCAACCATTATAGCAGGAAACTTTAGCTTTAAATAAAATGAAATAGGAAATTTTTCGTCTCCATCGATGGAATTATTACTCTGAAAGGTTGGGAACACTGGCACTGTGAATACCTATCGTGTACAGAAGAACAGGACAGACAAGTTCGAAACCGGTGTGCAGGTGATGGCATCCTACCTCTAGGTAGAAAAGTATATACAGCGTGTCCGCTAATTAATGGTACATGGAAAAACCACAGACTCCTTACGTAAAAGTATTAGGATTTAATTATACTTACCTATATCCGAAAGTTGATATTAATTGAGATACATGGTGTTAAAGTTAAAACATCATTTTTGTTTTTCGCTACTTTGCGAGAAACCAACGCTTTTTATAAAATTTGGCAATTATGGTTTTTTAGGACGAGAAATAGATTTTTTTTTGTGAAATTTTACAATGTAGGGAGCGCTGTCTGTGGCATTTTTCGCACTTTTATTAGGTCATAACTTTTTTGTGCCTCAGTGCATTTTAGTTTTTAATGAAAATAATACTTTTCTCATATTTATTCAAAATTATTTACGACCGATTAGGCGAAACAGGCACCTTTCGTCCTAAATGGTACTCCATATACAAATTTCATTTGTTTTTTGATTACTTTAAGAAAAAAAATTTTGTTTGCAAATTAGTAGTAGTAATTGGGCAGGGTACACTAAACAATTAAAATGCAAATATCTCCGAAACGGTAACTCTGTATAGTGCAAAAAATGCCGTTTTAAAGAAACCATAATTGGCAAATTTTGTAAAAAACGTTGGTTTCTCTCAAAGATATTGGAGAAAAAACAAAAATTAAGTTATAACTTTAACACCCTGTATCTCAGTTAATATCAACTTTCGGAAATAGGTAAGTATAATTAAATTCTAATATTTTTACGGAAGGAGTTTGTGGTTTTTCCATGTACCATTAATTAGCGGACACCCTATAGGTACAATAGTATAGAAAATGCTTTCTATTCAATCTGAAGAAGTATTTTGATATCCAACTGTCTTAGACAAAATACGACAATGTTTGATTATACAGGGTGTTTCTTAATAACATAAGGATGTTATTCTTGGATCCATTTTCAGTAAAAACTTCATATGAATATAATAATATGTCCTAAACGTCTTGATACTGCTCCGGATATTTTGGTAAAGTTTGGTATAGACTTTCTATTCATCAAGAGGCGTTTTATGACGTATAAAATGTTTTTTAAAAATTCTGATCAGTGGCGTTCGTGCGGGAATTGCCCTCGGTATTTTTGAAGCAAAGAATGATGCCACTTTTTTTTTTTAAATAAAAATTATTTTTGACATTTTGATTCCATGCTGAGCAAATGTCGTCTCTTGATTTCTTGTCGTTTGACGTACAGTTTTCGTATAAAAAAAAGAAATTCATTCATTTGCACTCTGTTATGAAATTAGGTGTTAAAAAAAATTAAAAATGATCTAGTAGGTGAGAAGCAGATCTTGTTTGGTAAACATAAACCGTTTGACAGTTATTTACCTAGTCTAGTTGTCACGTATTTAAGTCATTAACCCTAACAAATTATTAAAAAACATGAAAATCTTTAACACCCTGTATCTCAAAAGTTAAGACGTTTAGGACATATGTTCATATGACGTTATTTTTCTGCAAATGGACCCAAGAATAACGTCCTGAAATAGTAGCATGTTATTAAGAAACACCCTGTGTATATATATACAGGTGGGTAGAAAATGATGTTTATATATATTTATAGAATAATAAAACTTTAAATAGGAATAGTGGAAGAAGTATGATACAAAGAGAATTTCTGCAAGAATTGTAATAAAATTAAATATATTGCTTATTTATTCTTTTAGTTGGTTTAAACACCTAAATCCTCTCCTCTCTGCTTAGTACCCTCCTGTTTACAGTATAAGCAACTGGGTCCATGATCCACAACAAAATATTTATTAATCAAAAAATAAAGTGGTCAACTCGAACCAAATACATACCACACACTCATCTTGTGTAAATTTAGCTGCTTTATTACGAGATAGGGCCAGTAACAAATTCGCCATTCTATTTTTTGTACTTTTATACTAAAAAGGGTCAAAATTTGCATTAAGATTAAAATCATTAGATTTATAATAGTAGAAATCGAAATTTTGTTAAATGCTACAAAATGTCGCTTTTTGCTCTCATTTATTAGGAAACTTCTACTTACAAGGGTCGAAAACTACGACATTTGGTCGTAGTTTTGACAAAACATCACTGGCCCTAACCCTTAAGAATACTTATAAAGGCACATTCTATACTTTAATTCTTATAATATACTAACAAAGCCGGTTATCTTTTATTATTTAATAATTCATTAACTTCTTGAACTCGCAAATACCGCGAACAAACTCAAAGCATAACAATTTTTAAACAAAATATCGCTCAACTTTAACGTACTTGTGCTACAATGAATATTTTATCAGAAAAACATTATTTCTGTTGGCTTCAACATAGACATCACTATCCTATCTTAATTGGCTCGGAGTGGGAAAAGTTATTGGTGGAGAAACATGTAAAATTAGTCGATTCTATGCAAAATAGATGCAGAGCTGTGTTAAAAGTAAAAGGTCTTACTACTAAATACTAAGAGGTCCGGACTGTTTGTCATTTATAGAGATATAAATTATGTTGATTCCAACCCGAACAAGCTTACGTTGTTATACTGTTTTTCAAGCTTCCTGTATCAGCTGTTTTACTATGATGCATTTTATTTCAATTTTTAATCATTAATTAATTATCATTTACTTTATATTTCTATTGGATAATACAGGGTCCTGCATCTCACCTCCCGTCTTCTACAGCTCATTTAATAATTAAGTTAGGATTTTGATATTTAGCAGACTTTACCCGTATCTTAGCGTGCGTTTCAGGAAAATATTTTCGTTTAGACAGGGTGTCACAAAACGTGTTACGTCATGATAATACATTTTTTGAGATTACATGCCATATATTTTGTTACTTCTTTGGATGCCTCTTGTGGTTACTTACATACCCCTAGAATTTTATTAAAATCGGTACTGTAATATCACCGAAAAAAAAATAAAAATCAAGAAAAGTTAGTTTTGCATCACTGGTTTTAAAAAGTAAATAAAAATGGAAATACTGCCTCATTAATAACATTATACAGGGTGCTTATTAAATTAAACTTAAATTAACAATGTTGTTAATCAAGTTAAGATTAATACGCATTGTTCAGGGTGTCCAAAATTTCTTGTCAAACCTTTCAAACTTTAAAGCTCTTTATTTTACTTATTTTCAATTGGAACCCCTGTATATGTATATGTATATTTATATCATTCGATGCGGAATTAAAAATCAAACAATTCGTAACACATTCAGAGTTATTTGCAGAAAACTAATTTTATCAACTATTCTACATTTTAATGAATAAGAGCCCATTTTGACTTTAGTAATGTACAAATTTAAAATAGTGTTAGCTTATTGATTGGAAGAGGAGAGCGAAACAAGTGGCCGCCCCGATCACCCGACTTAACTAAATTATTTTTTTTTTGGGGGGCTATGTTAAGGAAATTATTCCAAGAACCTTCAACAACACCAGACAATATGAAGCAAAAAATTCAAAACGCATTTCAAAACATTACGCCCGAACTATTACGCAGTGGCAAGATCATTTTATATCCGGCTTCATTTGTGCCTCCAAGAGAACGGAAGACATATCGAACATACATTGTAGTATGTTATTAATTTTAGTACGTTCTTTAAGGTTTTACTGTAATACACTTTAATACCAATAAATTGTTTATCAAAACACCTTCGATTTTATTCATTACAATGGCTGTAGAATTGGTTTTCTGCTAATAACTCTGAATGTGTTACGAATTGCGATATGGTTGTAATAAGGAAACATGTTTGATTTAAATTCCGCATCGAATGACATAAAAATATACAGCGGCTCCAATTGAATATAAGAAAAATAAAGTGCTTTAAAGTTTGGAAGGTTTGACACGAAATTTTGGACACCCTGTAAAATTGGTATCAATCAAACTTGGTTACCAACATTGTTGGACCTTATTTAATAAGCACCTTGTATGATGTTATTAATGAGGCACTATCTCCATTTTTAATTAATTTTTAAAACCAGTGGTATAAAACTAAGTTTTCATGGTTTTTATTCTTTTTCGCGGTATTACTGCACCGATTTCAATAAAAAGTTAGGGGTATGTAAGTAACCACAAGAGGCATCCAACGAAGTAACAAAATATATGGCATGTAATCTAAAAATATATATCATCATGACGTAACACTTTTTTGGGACACCCTGTATAAACGAAACTATTTTCCTCAAACGCACCCTAAGATACGCGTAAAGTCTGCAAAATATCAAAATCCTAACTTAATTAATAACTGATCTGTAGAAGACGGAAGGATGGAGGACCCTGCATGCATGTAATTTTAAAATGTTGGTGTTTTTTATTTTTAAATATTTTTTTGAAATATTTCCGAACTTTTGTGGAGAACTGTATTAAAGCCAATATAAATGTTTTTCAAGAGCTTGTAAGAGGAAATTTTAATTATTGTTTAATTGAAATTCGTGTACATTCATCCCAAAATAAGAACTGTAATAAACATATAATTAAGACATTAAAATTTACTAACGTTTCTGATCAGATATACATATATTATATTTTTCTTTAAATTTAGAAATTAAGAATTGCACCACTAATTAAAATAAGTTTGATTTATACATGGTGTTCGGATACTGCATCAGGATATTTGGTGGGTGACTACATGTTAAATTAGAGGCAGTAGAGAAACATCTTATAAAAGAGAGATAGAAGTCGTCCTGCGTAGTCCCTGTACCAGATATCAACTTGATCGTTAAAACCTAACGGTAAGATTAGAAAGAATTAAGAAAAAAAATTGATAGACTGCGACTCGAAAATAATCGAGTATTCGACTTTTTGTTATGTTATATGACTTACTACCCTTAATTTAACAGGGTAAGACATCACATCACGAAGTATCCTGATGCATTATCCGAGCACCCTATACAGGGTGTTATGGAAATTACTTTAAATGGGTGACTCCTTGGGCGTCGTAGAGAAAGTTTACATACTTTTTTTTTCTAAATCGAATATCTAAATACTAAGGTAAAAACGCTTTTTACCCACATACTGTCGCGCCGTTCCATCTGGATTCACTTAGCAACAATGTGGGTCACCAGAGTATGTCAGATCACACCGCGTGTCTCGCCCTTGTGTGAAATAATTCATAATAATAAATGTTGTGATGTGATTTCAAATTTGTGTGATATTACCTATTGTTGGTTCTGTTGTAAAACATACATTTTGTGTTTATTTTTTTTATGGAATTTAATTATAAAACGGATTATTTTAAAATAAGATCGAAGCTAAGAGAGAGTATGTACCTTAAAATTGTAGTTTTTTTTCTAAAAAGTTTGAAAAAGAAGTGATATCGCGCGTCAAAGACTCTTGTCTAAAACTGAACACGTGCGTTTACAATTGCAATAGACAACATCGTCTATAATGCGCTAACCTCTTTTGAACCTCGAGACTGCCTCAATAAACTATTGATCGCGAAGGCCCTCAGGAGCGGATACGTAAATTTTGAGATTTTACATAAAGTGTTATTTCGCTTAATAATTCAATGTGCCATTTATGGTTATTTTTCTTCAATTATTTTCATCTCCGAATTTGCCGGTTTAAATATAATAAGTAATTTCCATAACACCCTGTATAAGTTAATTATTTTTACCATTTATTTTCTTAAAAATACCTGTTATCAGAAAAAAAAATAGAAATAAGATTTATATATTATAATGTTATAAAACTCAAAATTACATAAAAACAATATTAAAATCTCTAAATAAAAAATTTGATAAATCCTATAATATATAATTAAGTTAAATAAATAAGACTAGTAGAGACACATGGGGGCATACCATTTCATAAAATTGAATGGGATTGACATGGAAAAATTTAGCTTAGTTGTATATACGCAGTGTCCCATATAAGAATGCACTTTATAGGATAAACCATAAGAGATACCATGCGATTTAAATAACTCTTAATCCAAACAAACGTCGTCGAAAAATTAATCAGTTTTGGAGAAATCAAAATTTTGGAATCTTTATTTGACTATGTATTACCAAATAAATGCTACTTCTTCATTGCCACCTTTTTTCTTTGTAATATGAACATCATTATACAGCGTGTCCGGAAATGATGAGCAAAAAAATTTAGGGGATAATTGTAGACCGAAAATAAATGCTACCTCTTCCTATGACATTTTTTCGAAAACTGATTACTAACGGAGTTACAAGGGTGTTAAAGTTAAATATTCAAACATAATATTTCTCGTATATGGGATTTTTTCGGGATAAGGAATACAAATTTGCCCACCGTCTTTTATGCTACACTGTATGCGCATTTTGACTGAATATTTTTATTCTCCTAACCTTTTGACGTAAGAAAGGGATACAATACTACTTTTCTTTCGATAAATCTAACCGTTTTCGAGAAAGCCGCAAAAAGAACATTGCTTGCATGTGATGAATACGAAATCATATTAATTTATTTTCAACCTTAAACATAGCATGCTTTGAAAACATGCGCTATAGTTAGCGGCCAGACAATTCTTAAAGGAAACTTTTCCTGAAAGGTGGATAGGACGCGATGGTTTTGTACAGTGGGCCCCTAGATCCCCTGACTTAAACCCAATGGATTTCTTTTCTTGGGGCTATCTGAAGATGCTTGTATACAGGACACCTATGAATAGCATCGAAGAGCTGAGATAAAGAACTGTTGCTAATTGTGAGGTAATTAAGCAAAAGGAAGGAATATTTCATAGAGTTTTAGATTTTTTAAGAAGAATTAATTTATGCATTGAAGAGGAACGGCGTCACGAATGTTTAATTTATTGTTCTAGTAACTTTATGTATTTTAACATTATGATTTTGTTAGTAAATCAAAAATAAATAAATAAAACAAATTAACGTATCCAATATTTATGTCAAAAAGTTAGGAGAATAAAAATATTCACTCAAAATGCGCATACAGTGTAGCACAAAAAAGTTGGGACCATTCAAATTAAAGGATAGGTTCGTATGTGGCGCCCTCTAGTAAATGCGAAAAAACGGTGAGCAAATTTGTATTCCCCATCCCGAAAAAGCTCCATATACCAGATTTCGTCAAAATATTACAAGTGTGGCAAAAGGTATTGCAAAAAAACTGCAAATAAAATTTAAATTTTACACCCTGTAACTCCGTTAATAATCAATTTTCGAAAAAATGTTATAGGAAGAGGTAGCATTTACTTTGGGTCTACAATAATTATCCAATTTTTATAAATTTTTTGCTCATCATTTCTGGACACCCTCTGTTTTCCATCCAACATTTCTTTAATATTTTTTAAAAAATTATTCAATTTAAAATTTATTATATTAATATTTGTAAGATGTTTCAGAATAAAAAAAATCATCATCAGGGAAATTAAGCATATTTTTGTGTTTCAGAATCAGTAATTAAATATAAATAAATATGGTCTTGAATAACCTTGTGTATATCGGGTGATGCATCGTCGAGTTAAACATAGAAAATCCCATGTAATTTTTGAGGTGGCTGCATATCGGCTCCCCTGTACATTTTATAAAAAAACTATATCATTTTTTAAGAGGCCGACTTGGTAAACCCATGTGCCGAGTTTGAATATATTTTGGAAAGCCAATCAGAAGACATTCAATTAAACGTGATGGCAAAACCACGAAACTCTCACAGTTCTGGTAATACAGCAAACACCAGCAAATAATTTATATGGCGCTATGCCAAAAATCGACGTAAAGCTGAACATAACGAATAATGAAAATATTATCAATGACACTATAATTTTCGTTTTGTCAATGTCAAAAAAATTTGATTTGTTGGCGTTTGCTGTATTACCTGAACTATGAGAGTTCGTGGTTTTGCCAGCCCGTTTACTTGAACGAACAAACCCGAACAAACTCAGCAAATGTGTTTACCAGGTCGACATCCTCAAGAAGTTACAATGCCGGTTTTTGAAAAATATACAGGGGAGCCAATATTCAGCTTCCTCAAAAATTACATGGGAATTCCTATGCAAACCCGAACAATCCCGGTATAATTATTAAGATTATTTAAGATTTTTAAGAGCGTAATACGATTTTATTATCTCAATATACAAATATACAAATGGAATGATTGAATCATCTCCATATAAAACGACATATTTAGAATCACTTTTACCGAATGAAACTATACAACAGCTGCAGCTGGCCTGCACAAAGTAGTGCAAAGGACTGCGATCACCGAGTGGGCCGAGCGGGTCAACTTTGGCTAAAAGGTGGATTCCAGCTTGGAATTGGAAATAAATAGAACAGAAATATATTCAAATGAAGTTTCGTTTTGGCGTTCAATCAACAACATTTCTGTAAATACAATAATATTAAATGTACTTACTTGCAAACTTTTTCCTACCTTACATCTAAGTAAGCTGTGTACCATGACACCTTTAAAAATAAAAACGGTGCCTTGAAACGAATTACAGACCACCAACGAATGCATCGGGTTAATATATAATACTACTCTTGTACTATTGATTATTAATAAAATAGACTCCCATTTTTAACCGACACCTAATGTCGTAGATACACAGCCGCTTTCAGTCAATCGCTTTCCGTCTTTACTATTGGGAATGCGCCGCTTATACCCATGACACTCATCACCTAAAAAATAACAAAACATAACGGTATTTTTTTTTATTTTACTGGTTTTTTTGCTTGCACTGAATGATGTACAGGTCGACAAGTGGATCTGTGTCTCCGACGTATCGGTAAGAAGAAAGCAATATCGTTTAAAACATGGTCTAGTCATGGGCGTGCTATTATTATTTTACATAATATAATAATAATAGGAAATTCTTCAGTAATTACATTTTATATTTGGAGGTAGGTAACAATATATTTATCAAGGTTTAAAAAATTACTTTTTACAAGATGTTAATTTTTCAACATGGAAAAAAACAGCTACACGATTAATGATTAAAGTCCGTTTTGTTGCAGTTGATAGCTCATATCGAGGGTTGAAGCCATAAAACAACCGTAAACCATAGGCGTTGCCAATAGTAATTACCTTATTTAATAAGAAAATTGGCCTCTGTCCATTGTTAAGTAGGATTAGGGTTAAAGTAGGTACAACAGGGGTAATTAATTTACCTATTTTTGCCTGCTTTAGGATGTTATTACGCCATTTGATGTGCGTTTGTCAAACTATGTATTTAGTTGTATTTAGATACTGCATTATCTCAAAGTTGAATTATTTCCTATACTTGTAACAATGGCTTCAAGTTTTTCGCCAACGTGTCTTCGTCAAATTAGCAAGAGTGCATATTCTCTCCGAGAAAAGACATTAATATTAAACGTGCATGATGCTCTAGTGTACCAGAAACCTGCAAGTGATGTTCGTAGCATCATTGCAGAGTGTGCCAATATGGTAGGAGTTGGAGAGGCTACTATATATAGGTTCTTGCGTGAAAGAAAATCTAAGAACCTCAGTGAGCCAAAACCACTCCCAGGAAAGAAACCGTTAGAAATTGACAATTTCATTAAAAATGGTATTAGAAGAAAAGTACATAGTTTTTATTTTGCCAAGGAAATACCAACTATAGACAAAATTTTACAAGCCATTAACTACGACGAGGACTTACCACAGCTATCACGAACGAAACTATGGAAAATACTTCATGATATGAACTTTCGATGGGAGAAGCAAAACAGAAAATCTTTTCTTATTGATAGAGCAGATATTATTTGCTGGAGACGTCAATACTTAAGGTCCATCCGAAAATACCGCAGCGAAGGCAAAAACATTTTCTATTTGGATGAAACTTGGCTGAACGAAGGGCACACCGTATCTAAAGTTTGGCAAGATAAAAATGTCCTAAGTTCTCGACAAGCTGTCATGGAAGGCTGGTCAACAGGACTTAGACCACCATCTGGAAAGGGACGCAGACTTATTATAACTCATATAGGAAGTTCAAATGGCTTTTTGGATCAAGGATTATTACAATTCCAGTCGAATTCTACTAAAGACTATCATGAAGAAATGACTGCTGATGTTTTCGAGGAATATTTTAAGCAAATGATAGAATACATTCCCGCTAATTCTGTAATAGTGATGGATAATGCCAGCTATCACTCTAGGCTAAAAGAGAATCTTCCCACAACTTCATGGAAAAAGGCGGAAATCGTAAACTGGTTACAACGAAAGGAATTGAGTTACGATAATACCATGGTAAAAAAAGAACTTTTGGATATTGTTAGGCTACATAAATCACAGTATAAAAAGTATGTTATTGACGAGATGGCAAGAGATCGAGGTATTATAGTGCTCCGTTTACCACCTTACCATTGTGAGCTAAATCCTATCGAATTAATATGGGCTCAAGTAAAAGGATATGTTGCTAGAAATAACAAAACTTTTAAAATGCAAGAAGTGCGACACCTCTTGCTTCATTCTTTAGCAAATGTGTCATCAGAAAATTGGCAAAACGCCATAAAACATGCTATAGTAGAGGAACAAAAAATGTGGGAACTTGACAACGTAATTGACACAACTATGGAAATTGAGCCTTTAGTAATAAGCGTAGGACATGATGACTCTTCAGATTCTTCTGAGGACCATTTTATCGAGTTATAATTATTGAAATTGTCAATATTTTTTGATCTGTAAATAAATTAGTTTTCTTGTAAATAAATTCATAAAATCATAAAATCTATTACATTTAAATAAAATAATAAGCGGTTACATTAAAAACCCAACTCTCCGACCATGATGGGCCGTTTTAATCATTATCCTTTCTTTCATTTTATGGCTCTATTGTTACTTTATCTGTTACCCGGTGGAATAGGTCAAAATTTCTTCATCTTTATGCTAGATGTACGTAAAAAGACCATTTTATAGGTAAAATATTTTAGGCCACCGGGCCCTTGTTTTGAATCTTTAATGAGGGTATCGAGCTATCAACGGCAACGAAACAGACTTTAGTTTTCAGTTTTTGTCGCATTAATGTTCCTTTCTAGCTTTCGCTTAAGTGACAATTTAAATATATTGATTTGTGATTCCTGTTCACATACGCTATAAACATTTGCAATCACTTCACGGGTTTGATTGTGAAGGTTTTTACCAGGAGTATACTCATTCATTATGACAAAGTTAAAAATTTTATAATAACACCCTAAAACCCGACACAATGAACACTTATTTATAAAACACAATACAATAATTATTGCCCTTTCTATCGCTACGCAACTGGGTGGGCACGTCGATCAAATATCGGACATCGCTGCCGAACAAGCCGGATGCCGCATCGGGTCTCAGGAGACGCATGCGTTATCAACTGTCTGGGATATAACCTATCAAATTAGCTCTAGCTGCCTGTAACCATTGACAATGCGCTATGTTGCCATATTTTTAGATTAAAAGTACTTTAATCAAGAAAATATATTATTTTGCATTTAAATATTAAAATAAATACTATGAAAAGAAAGTTTTAATAATATTGATTTCTTATATTGCTATTACGATTTATTTTAAATGCGTAAATATAATTTTAGGGTTTTCTCGGTAAGAGATTATTAAATTAAAATTTAATATATGTGACAGCAGTGTTAACCGCAGAAATATTTTGGCCCGCATTCCTTTCGTAGCTACAGATAAACTTGTCGACGTGTACCGCTTGACCGCCCTTCCTATTTAAGAACAAACCCCCCTCGGTAACACCCCAGGGGTTAAACCAACTCCTCAAAAACGTAGTTTCAATGTAAACGTGCATTAAGTGTTTTTTATTAATCGAGTGAAGCAAATTGAGGTTTCACGTTCCCATTACAAGATCGACTATTTACACAAAATTGATGTTCTTGCCGTTGCATTCTTCATATCTATATATACAGTATGTCCACGGATGGGGTTTACAATAGGATGAATGGACTAAAAATTTAAAGATTCGAAAAAAGTCACTCTTAATAAACTTAAGTGCTTAAGAGTAAACATACTTTATTTTGAAAGATAAGAAAAAAAGTCACTCTTAATGAATGTGTTTTCTACACAACAAACCGAAGTAGAACAATTCATTAAAAGGTTTACCTACGTAAAAATTATTTCCCAAAAAGGATTCTCTGGCACACCTCTGACTGGTGAACCTAGTTAAAATAATAATGACACTTAAGGTGAGAGGTACTAGTTGTCAATGTCTTTATTTAATGAAGTAATTATTTAAGTAGAAATGCTATCTACTGAACAAAGATTTTTTATAATACAATGTTATGGGGATGGTCAAGTTGCATATCGCTACGTCATGGAACAATTTACCGAGAAATTTGTAGGAATCCCAATAACTAGGATGGCAATCTGCAAGTCAATAAAAAAAGTTCAAGAGAACTGGTTCGTTTTTGGACCTCAAGAAAAAAATAAGAAATACGACCATGATGATGCTGCTACAGTCTTGGTTCTTCATTCTGTTGAAGAAAATCCTATGACGTCCCTTAGAAATCGTGATACTCAGTTGGAAGTTGTGAAAGAAGATCGTTAAAGCAAATAAATTGTATCCGTATAAACCGTACTTTAATCAAAGATTGGAAGCGGGAGACGACGCGAAACGACTTGATTTTTGCCTGTGGATAAATTTTAAGTGGATTTTTATAAATGTATCATGTTTTCTGATGAAAGTACATTTTCAACAAATGAAACCGTTGCAACCCAGCACGTTAGGTACTGGTCTTTAGAAAATCCCGAATTCTGAATTATGACGAGAAGACAATATTTCACAAAAGTGAACGTGTGGTGTGCGATATCCATCCATGGCATTATAGGGCCATATTTTTTTGATAACACGTGCAATTGATTATCATATTTGGAAATGCTGGAAACATTTTTCAATGATGAACTCGAAAATCTACCATTAAATTTTCGACAAAATATGTATTTTCAGCAAGATGGTTGTCCAGCCCAGTTCGCTCGTGAGGTTAGAGAATGGCTTGACCGCAGATTTGGTCCAAGGTGGATTGGCAGGAACGACCCAGTTCTGTGGCCCCCAAGAAGTCCCGACTTAACCTTGGCCGATATGTTTTTATGGGGCCGTTTAAAACAAATTGTTTTTGCAACCGCAATACCAAATGATATTGGAGTGCTGAAGGGCAGAATTAACCGGGCTGTCCAATCGATATCTCAGGAAGAAATCAGAAATTCTTTCACTTATTTGAGGAAGCAATAAGAAAAATGTGTCGAGTATGGGGGTGGAGATTTTGAATTATGAAATAGTTATCGTATTCTTTTCATGTCAATAAAAATGTTTATTATTATTATAATTACTTCATTAAATAAAGACATTGACAACAAGTATCACCTATCATTATTCAAGTAAATCACCTATCATTAGTCAAGTAAAAACGTTTATGAAGAGTGACTTTTTTTCGTATCTTTCAATTTTTAGTCCATTTGTCCTCTTGTAAACTCCATCCGTGGACATACTGTATACAGTAATATCAAAGAATTGTTATTTTTAATGTCTCCTTGTTTCATTAGTTAATGGAAAATGATAAAACAGATGTTTTTCATTGAAAACGAAATACAATTCCAGTGTATTAGATGGAAATGTGTATTAGATGGAAAACGGGCTCAACTGTAAGTTAGTTACCTTATCTTCAGTTTGACTAAAATACACAAGGCAGTAATTTCCATGACATCTACTAGGAACGTCCGGAATGGTAACTTCGTACTTCAGGGGCCTTTCCATGGCAGGCGGTCCCCTTACTTCATCGGTTGGAGTAGAGCACTTACTCACATATTCATACGTTACATAGTCGTCTAGAGATGCAAAATTTTCCTAATATAAAATAAATATAATAATCAATAAATCGCCTATATTAGTTAAAAAAAAAGTTAGTCACTGACCAATAGAAAAACATTTCTGAAACATGCCTGTAAAAGAGGCAACACATATTAGGGTCACCCAAACGCATGGTACCATAAACACAAGATATCGCACAGGAAGAGGCGTGGCTTAAGCCGCAAACACACTATTATCACGTCACGTGAATTCACGTGTCGTCATATGGGCAAAATAGCACATGCTTTAACGGCTTAGAAACAGACTATGTACACTGCAGATCATTTTTATTACATATTTTGTGTTTGTGAAGATGGCAAGTGAATCTTGTAGCCTTCTAGCGTCAAACTCTGACACCGTGCTATCACGCGTGCTGAATATGTAAATTTGCAGCAACAAAACTGTGCTGTCATGTATGACTTGTCGTGAGCTGCATGAGGTGACTATAGTGTACTTCTAAACCTATTTATAAGCACGCATAAACCGCCTTGCAGATATTTCGGGTGCGCCGTGGCATTGCGTGATAGCATGTGATCTCACGTGACGTGATAATAGTGTGTT
This sequence comes from Barypeithes pellucidus, assembly GCA_963991005.1. NCBI lineage: Eukaryota > Metazoa > Arthropoda > Insecta > Coleoptera > Curculionidae > Barypeithes > Barypeithes pellucidus. The sequence goes on along the minus strand of OZ022562.1, from coordinate 26,703,101 downwards.
TGCGGCTTAAGTGACATCATTATGTGCACGCTTCTGTGGTTCGCTGAATTCAACGGATGTTTTGATTTGATTTGATTTTTTCTTATTTTAGTGGTCTTTGCTCAGGTATTTATTAAAATAAATATCATACTATGAGGTGCGCTTTATTAGGTTGTGGTGTGAATAACCAGAAAAATAATTTTGATCTAGGTACACTCCCTGACAATAAATTCCGCACAAAGATAATGTTAGTCAAGTTTATAGACCTGTAACTTTTTAAATATTTTCCCGATCTTGGTGAAATATGTAGCAAAGCGTAGACTTGTGTCTTGGAATGATATCCTGAATTTTAGTTTTCAAAAAATACTAATCTTTTGTTCATTATACATGCAGAAACAAAAGTTACTTCTTTACCCTTAATACCTTAACACCCTGTGGAAAAATTGAGCGGTAAAATTTAGCTACATTGTGTTTTATTTTGAAGCGTGACATTTTCTTAAGAGCTGCGTTTAATCACAGGTTGCCAAGCAGGCACTATTTCTAATCTAAAACTGGATTTGTAAAGTTAAAGGATTGGAAAATGGTATGAAAAAATTGCGTTAACAAATATAATGTTATAAGAATAATAAAAACAATTTCAAATATGAACAATTTTCAAATTTTTGTCACAGATCTTCCTGAAACTTGTTGCTACCCCAATCGACATGTCAGACAATCTAAATATCAATAAATTAACTAAAAAACTTTATTATTAACGGCTAAAACTTCACGAACAGAAATATTGATCAGCTGATGACTCTCGTCTCTTTCTAATCTAACAAAAAGCGGCATACTTTTAAATTAAATTGATGCAACATAGATGGCTCTGATTGGATAATTTGGGATTGTTTGGGATCCTCATCATCACACAATGTTTTTTGGCCACGTCATTATTTGCTTTTTAAAAGAAGATACGCATTTTGAACGAAAGTCGTGCAGTTTTTCAATTTCATTCACAATTCACATAACATTATTTTATCGAGTAAGATGAACAAATATCCAAAAATTACTAGCGCGTATTGGAACCTCGTGGTCTTATCTCTTCTACTATACGACGTGGGGGCTCTCAACTTTTATATCGGATGAAATGCCGTAGAGCGTTGCTGAGAGGCGCTGTACCGCTTTAGATAGGAAATTCTCCATAAATTCAAAATTATATCGAGCCATGCCTGAAAATGAATTTACAGCATCTGCGTGACCCCACAGTCACAGGAAACATATTTTCTGACAAGTCAACCCTTGCATATACTTTTCTGAACGTGTCAAAAAAAAATTGAAAATTAAAAAAAAAGAAAAAAAAGCGAATTTGAAGTTGAAACTTTCTAGAATGGAACGTTATATGTTAAAGATTATGTGAAAAAATTTTTGTCGTTCCAGGTCTCGCCAATTCATTATTGTAATTTTTTAAAATCTCCTCGGAGGAAATTCGGAAAACGATCGTGACGTGTGAGAAAATTGTCACACTACATTCCTTGACACCCAAATATTGTGGAAAAAAAAATTCAGAAGAATCGCACCTGGCTAGGCGGAATTCTGACAATATTACGCAGAGATACCGGGTTTGTTCGCAGGCAGGTATCGTTCAGTTGTATGACCGGAAAAATGATAACTGGTGATTGAGACAAGCAAGCGCAATCGACTCACCGTGAAAAATACATCGGGAAGTATATAATCGTTTTCACAGTATGGGAAGTGAAACGGGTTTTTGAAAATTTGCCTGGGCTGGAGCGCAAGCGCGGACTTTTCGATAAAATACCGCACTTTCACAATATTCTTTATCAGACAATTGTTTACGAGTCATCTCCATGTGAATACAAATCGATTAAGCCCACTTGGACCCATGTCACTTGAGACTTTATAATTTTTCCATTCATTTTTTTTGACACGTCGGAAGTATATGCAAGGGTTGACTTGTCAGAAAATGTGTTTCCCGTGACTTTGGGGTCACGCAGATGCTGTAAATTCATTTTCAGACATGGCTCGATATAATTTTGAATTTATTGAGAATTTCCTATCGAAAGCGGTACAGCGCCTCTCAGCAATGCTCTACGGAATTTCATCAAATATAAAAGTTGTAGAGCGGGACCTAAACTCCACGAACAACCAAATTACTGATATTCCACTTCACGGGCCCCCTATTGTCATCGTCTCTCTAACTATACATAGTATATCCTATACATGTTCAATTACATTAAATCTGAATGCTCACATCATATAAATACCACTTTATAACCTGGAAACTAGAAAGAAGGTGTTTTAGTTGCTAGATTTGCTTTATATTATCAAATACAACAGTCATTCCTAAGAATGAGAAAATATTCCTCAAGAAGCAATTCAAAACATCATTGAAATGCCACGTCGCATGGTAGGAGTGATCAGAACATGAGGTTGCACTATACGCTATTAATTTTTGGATATTTGTTCATGCTACTCGATAAAATCATGTGTTGTGAATTGAAAAACTGCAAACACACACACACAACATTTGTATTTTCTTTGAAAAATCAGATAATGAACCGAAAAACATTGTGTTAAGAAAGGGTCACACTTCAAAACAAAATATAATGAAGTTAAATTCTAAGGCTCAATTTTTCCACTGGGCGTTAAGAAATTAAGGGTAAAAGAGTATCTCATTTTTCTGCCAGTATAATGATCAAATCATCAGTATTTTATGAAAACTAAAATTTAGGACATTATTCCACTACACTTGGCTCCAGACTAGGACATGTTAACTAGGAAGTATTTTAGCTTTAATCTATGTTGTATTTTAATGAAATAAATACAGGGTGTTGTGGAAATGACGTATTATATTTAAATGGGTGACTCCTTGGGTGTCCTAGAGAAGCGCTACATATTTTTTTAAATCGACCGTTTTAAAAGTGGGGTAACAAACACTGTTACTCACAGGTCAGTCCGCACTACTGTATAACATTTCACCCAGACCCAATGGCAACGTTGCCAAACTTAATGTAAAACTGAGATTCCATAAAAATTGTAAAAATAAATTATTTTCTACCTACTTGTATTTATCTTAATACCTTATACAGTAATAGTGAAACAGAACAGACAGAAACAGAACCGATAGTTAGCTTTTGAAAATACAATAATACAGATTATTAGATTTTATTACACGCGACGAAATTTGACGTCCAGAAGAAATGCGTCAATAAAAACAATATTCAAAGATAATTCTTTTCCAGGCAAGATGCACGCGTAAACCGAAAAAACAGAGCGGATTGCGAGAGCGTGTTGGTGATCGACGAGACACAACGTATCCGGCCCCTGGTTGGTCTTCAACGCAAGCGTGCGGTGCTATATGAACACAGCCGATGTAAGGCGTCAAGAGGTCATTGGCATTTGACCTAGTGATGTACGCGGCTATTACTATTCCATATGTTTTTTCGAGTTGTTTAAAACATGGTCCGTCGTAAATGTTCTTCAACAAATTGTACAAAAAGGTATTACAGAATGGAAGTGTTTAAATTATTTTATTTTGTCTAAAGAGTTTACGGTGTACTATGACAACACCGGCCAGAATTCCTTGATTGCTTACATGTATCGCAGTGCCACACAGGTGTTTTCTGGTTTGACGTCAGGTCACTTTTACCGCTGAATGAATTGAAAGCGCCATTTATGGGTATTTTTCTTCAATTTGTCTTTATCTCAGGAATTGGCGGTTTAAATATAAAACGTCATTTCGATAACAACCTGTATACGTAACTACCATAAAATTATTTTTTCTTTTCACCTACTAGCAAATGCATAAAACCTTTTAATGCCTTTAAAAGAGAATTAAAAATGCTAACAACAACGTGAATCTCCATAAGCAAATTTAAAAATGACTCATACCATGATATAACTGCGCGCGCCAAACACAATTGGAAAGGCTAGATATCATACTTATGATTATTATATCATGCACTTGGATGGACCCAATCACAGTCAGGACAACATCATTGTTGGTGTAGAGTCGATATTCTTCGATGTAATGCTGATGTGTTTCATTACGGATACATTTTGTTTAAATGTTGCGTTCAGTAAAATAACCATAAATACAATTTCAACTGTCCTGTCATGATACAATAAACACAAGGTATGATATCGCAAGAGGAGGCGTGGTTTAGCGACGTCAACTGGTGGTAGTTTCTATATGTTTTCAGAGGTTGTTTCAAACGGCTACAAATTTGCCACTTTCGCTATGCTCGTTTGGGTATCCAGCGAGGTAAATAATGCAAATATTTGCCAAAACTTACCTTAAACAATCCTATCCAATCATCCTTTGTAGCAGGAATATCCTTAGTGATTCTATAGTACGCTTTGTTTCCATCTCCCTCTTCCCAACTCGCAATTCGGTCGAACTGTACCACATGTTCCGAATAATCTGAAAACACCTGATCGGAAACGGTTTTGTTGGATAATGCATCGAAGACTCTTGGTCTAATGGTTACTGGGTGTGGTATCTAAACAATTTCATAAGATAACAATATACCGTCGAGACTGGAGTATTTTTCGTTGGAAACCGGGACATAATCCCATGTCGCCAATCATAAGAAGATTCAGTAAAATTATTTTTTTTTTCAAATACAGTGATACCTCGAAATACGAGTTTAATTCGTTCCGTAACCTTGCTCGTATGTCGATTTGCGCGTATCTCAAAGCAATTTTCCCCATTGAAATTATTTGAAATGCCATTAATCCGTTCCAGCACCAAACTGTCATTAAATAGCTCCGATGCACGACCAGTTGCAACTATTTCGGGGTGTTTCTTTTCCACGAACTGTGAAACTCTCTCCCACATTCCCAAGATCTCTTTTATCTCACTTGTAGAGATCGCGTCGCAGCTGACCGTTCCTCGTATCTCAAATAACTCGTATCTCGAGGTACCACTGCACAATATAGGTATCATTAAAAAGCAGATTAAATCGAGCACTAAAATCAATGGCACGAGACCAGTCTGCACTTAGTTAGGTGATGGGATTGCTGGCACCGATAAAGGATAGAAATTTCATCTCGAACATCAAAGAATATTTTGATTTTTTGTTACTAAAATCAGGTGTCTTCGAGAAATCGACTCATTCGTTGAATTTCTCAATTTGAATGTGAGTTTAAAAAATACACAGGAATCTTTGGAAATTGGATGAGCACTATGAAATAGTTATTGTACTTAGTGTCTTTAACAGTAATATCAAAGACTTGTTATTTTTAATATCTATTTGTTCGGGTTTGTTCGTAACAAAGTTAAAATATTGACTATTGCATTTACATTTTGTTCACACGATTGGAATCATATTGTTCCGTGTGATGACGCAAGTCTATTCTTCCCCCGGTTCAACTGTAGTCTGTAACCACCAAGCTATATGATTGCTACTGTAATTTAAACAGATAAGTGAAGTGAATTTTACCAGATTGTACGGATAAGGTGGGAGATAAGCGTGACTCAGACACATACTTTTAATACAAGCATGTAAGCAAAAAGTTATTACATTTCATATGACACATAAAGGGCATGGATTGGAAATGGTTATCAAAGAGACTTAACAATACTTTATTTTTCATCTATTTCAAATATAAATAGTTAAATTCCTGCATGTTTAAAACTAATTTCGCCAATTTTTAGTATTTAGTGCGCTTTGATAGTAGGAACCGTCAAACTTATTCTATGACCACCACCGATCATAGCTAGAGAGACGGTGACAATAGGGGGTCCGTGAAGTGGAATATCAGTAATTTGGTTTTTCGTGAAGTTTAGGTCCCCCTCAACAACTTTTATATCTGATGAAATGCCGTAGTACGTTGCTGAGAGGCGCTGTACCGCTTTAGATAGGAAATTCTCAATAAATTTAAAATTAGATCGAGCCATGTCTGAAAATGAATTTACAGCATCTGCGTGATCCCAAAGTAACGGGAAACACATTTTCTGACAAGTCAACCCTTGCATATACTTTTCCGAGCGTGTCAAAATAAAATGAATGGAAAAATTATAAAGTCTAAAGTGACATGGGTCCAAGTGGGCTTAATCGATTTGTATTCACATGGAGATGACTCGTTAACAATTTTCTGATAGAGATATCATATAAGAATATTGCGAATAATTTTTCCCGTCATACAACTGAACGATACCTGTCTTCCGGTATCTTTGCGTAATATTGTCAGTCTTATGAAATTTTTTTTCCACAATATTTGGATGTCTAGGAATGTAGTGTGACAATTTTCTGACATGTCACGATCGTTTTCCGAATTTCCTCCGAGATTTTTTAAAAATTCCAATAATGAAATGGCGAGACCTGGAACGACAAAATTTTTTTGCATATAATCTTTAACATATAATGTTCCATTCCAGAAAGTTTCAACTTCAAATTCGCTTTTTTATCTTTTTATTTTTTTTTAATTTTAATTTTTTTTTGACACGCTCTGAAAAGTATATGTAAGGGTTAACTTGTCAGAAAATATGTTTCCCCGTGACTTTGGGGTCGCACAGATGCTGTAAATTCATTTTCAGATATTGCTCGACGTAATTTTGAATTTATTGAGAATTTCCTATCTAAAGCGGTACAGCTCCTCTCAGCAATGCTCTACGGCATTTCATCAGATATAAAAGTTGTAGAGGGGGACCTAAACTCCACGAAAAATCAAATTACTGATATTCCACTTCACGGATCACGGATCCCCTATTGTCACCGTCTCTCTATGATCGGTGGTCATAGAATAAGTTTGACGGTTCCTAAGGCTTGTTTATTTTAAGCGTCTTTTACGTTTTATGAACGAAAATGTGTTAATTCCACAAAATCTTTTAGAACATGTTGAAAAGGTTAAGGAAAACCGGCAAAGTCTAAAGTCCTGTACGACAAGCAGTATGAAAATTTTCTACAAAATTACGGTGATCACTGAAACAGTAATGATGGCTTACTTTCAGGAATTGGTATGTAACCCTTTTGCTCATTGGTAATAACAATTTTTAATTATATTTTTACTTCATTTTAATCGGAAAAATATACCCAAAATAGCCTTTGGACAACATATTCCCAGGTGAATTCTGAACTTATAGTAAAGGAAAACATTAATATTTCAAGATATTGTCAATCAATAGCATTTTAAAAGTTAAATTTAATGGATATCTTCCTAAAAAGTCACAAGTTTTGGAAGGTGAACAAGTTTTAACTTTATTCAAAAATGCGTCGAATGATACCTTCCTGCTGCATAAAGTGGTACTCGTAATGGGAGTTCTTGGCGGCGTAAGACGCGATGAGATGGTAAAAATGACCATTGATGATATTGAGGATAAGGGGCCTGTTATGCTTGTTAAGGTATTAGAAACTAAAATTGCTACGCCAAAAAGTTTTACTATAATCGAAGAAAACCAACTAGATGACTTAAAATTGTTTAGACAGTACCTCGCATTAAGGCCAAAAGGAATTAAGGAACGCAGATTTTTCCTTACATACCGAAATGATAAATGCATAGTTATGCCTGTGGGTAAGAAGACACTAGGACGTGTTCCTTCAATCATAGCAAAATTTATTAATTTAGAAAACGCCAAGGAATATACAGGACATTGCCTACGTCGGACCTCGTCCACACTTCTTATCGAGGGTGGTGCTTCCCTTGCAACCCTTAAGCTATACGGAAAGTGGAAGAGTACTAGCATAGCGAAGGGTTATGTAGAAGAAAGCATCATGTCGAAAAACCGAATACCAAAAATGATAGCTAGTTCTGTTACCGAAAAAGAAAATATATTAATTAATGTTGAAATGGAGCAGGAATCCGCATGCACATCGAGAAACTCAGCAATGGAGTGCAAAATTTTCATAGTTGGGCCAGCCTCTTTCTCAGGACAATTCAAAAATTGTATATTTAATATAGGAAAAACAAAATAATATTTATAAAAATAAATACAAATTTTGTTCTATATTTTCTTTAATAATAATTACAGGGCATTAGGAACTTTCTCTATTCGCGTGCGGTAAGTAACTACTTACCGCACTGATTTGAGTACGGTAAGTAGCACTTTACCGCACTAATGCCGTAAGTAATTACATAATAAAAGCCAACTATTAAATTTTTATAATTTATTTTCTTAGCAACCTGATATTAATGCATTGTTGATAACGACTTACGAGGCACCTACAGGGTAAATTAAAACAACGCTCTTTTAGTTTTTAATATTGGTGCCCTAAAACACGTTTGTAGATAAAATATCGTACAATACACTTACGGTAGGTGTCTTTACCGCATTTGCGCGATTAACAAAACTCGCCTACGGTACCTACCGTACTTGTATTGTAATATACTATTATCGCCCGCTAATATTTCCTATGCCATTATGATGATGTTTATAGTAACACTTTCTAAGGTATTATAAGTAAAAATTGATAGATGAAAAATAAATTAATTAAAGATTTAAAGCTATGTAAAATCTTAGGCTGAACAGAGGTATGAAATTGTTTAGTACAACCAACACCACATAGAACCTTTCTTGCGCAACTGTATAAATTTGGAAGGAAATGGCAGGGTGAATGAATGATAATAGTAAAGCAATATACAGGGTATTATGGAATGGCTTATTATATTAATAATGGTATGGTAGAATACGAATATTCAAAGAATAATACCGCTGCGTCACGGTTTATAATTCTCGAGCTACTAGCTGATGACGATGAGATGTTATTCTTTGAGTATTTGGATTCTATTAAATGGGTGACTCCTACAATGCCTAGAGCAACACTACAGGGGGGTGTTCGGATAATGCATCAGGATACTTGGAGAGCTTATTCTACATGTTAAAATAAAGGTTATGTAACAGAAGGTTGAAAACTCAATACTTTTTTTCTTCCATTAGAAAAACTTTACTTTTATTTCTAATTTCCAAATTAATTTACTTAGTAACCAATATTCTTGCATACAATTTTGTTATGAGGGAGTTTCGTGGGAAGAGAAAACTCCGGGAACATAGAAATAAGTGTAACTTTTTTGCGCTTTAGTATATTTATGTTTTTATTAAAAATATCAATTTCCTCATCACTTGTACCCAAAATTGACGTACTTTGTAAATGTCGCTCTGAGCAAATGTTTTCGAGATTTTTGCATTTACAATAATTTCTAATGCATCCATTTATAGTTAATTATGAAATTAAGGTCAAAAATTATATCTTTTATTTATAGTTTTTGTATTTATTCATGTAAAAATAACATTTTTAAATACTTTCATTACTAGAATTTTAATTTCTTAGCAGTCCAGAATTTTCATAATTTCATAAACATTAATAAATTAATAATACTTTAAAAAACATAGGTTAAATTAGAACTCCTGTTCTAATCTGAATTATTTATAGTTAAATTCTATTACCTAAAATGTCATAATTAATATCTTACATAATAATGTGTTGTCTCAATATTTGAAATATTGAACTCGGAAACAGTTGCTCGGAGCGATATTTACAACAATTTTGAATAGAAGTGATGAGAAAATTGATATTTTTATAAAAACATAAATATACTAAAGGGCAAAAACGTTGCACTATTTTCTATATTCCCAGAGTGTCGCAGCGAGCGTCCTCTACAAAACTACATCGGAATTATTCACAGATTCAAACTTCTCGCCCGAAAAAACTACCTCACCAAAAATATTGGTTAATAAGTAATTTAATTAGGAAATTAGAAAATAAAATTTTCACTTCTTTTCACTTCAGAATCTGCAGGTTTACTATGTACTATTAGTTTTGGGACATCCTGTATAATATTGTTAACTTATGTAACTTACCTTTATTACAAAGTCGGCACTAACGGGTTTGTGGTCACTAAGTACATAGGACGGATGTGATCTATAGGACAGCTGATCTACTTTTAAAGTAACATTTTCATAGTTGTTTGAATTTACGCAGTACAGAATTCTGTCGCACCAAGCCGGTTTTCTCCTGTAACAAAAAGTGTGTTTATTAAAGGTAAAAACAATTTATGATCATATATAGTAAACGATGTCGACATAAATTTTGTAAGATCGATGAGAATGATTATTTTGCGTTTCATTTAAGAAGATATTAAAACACTTGATCCCAGAAATGCCCTAGCATGTCTCATTTCAAATACCTGCTTCTCTTTTATAAAATGCGACCAGTAAAATCATTTTTACCTGCCTTAGGACCGGAAAGTACAACAAGACCGCAGAGAGGTTATTTTCACAGTATTGTACGAATCTTTAAGAGTTTTATTGTTTTCTGCAGTTTAGTTGGTTTCTGTCTCGTTTACAGTACAGTCAAGTGCTTAAGTGGATTTTGATATAAAATGGCAAGTTCGAGTCGTCGATGTTGCAAAAATCCAGCCGATAAGTTTTGTTATATATGTGGACGATTTATTATAAAGTCCCAAGCTAGATCTACATCTGAGAAAGTCAAAAAAGCATATTTTTATATTTTAAGTGCCAAATTGGGGATCAAGATAAAAGTTGGGCTCCTCATGTTTGTTGTGCGAGTTGTCATGTAAATTTAGTGCAGTGGATGTATCGCAAGATAAATTTTATGCCGTTTGCTGTTCCTATGGTGTGGAGAGAACCTACTGACCATGTAAGTGATTGCTACTTTTGCATAACTAAAACAGAAGGGATTTCAAAAAAGCATAGAGAATAGAGTATCCAAATTTGCCTTCTGCGCCGCCAGTTCTTCATTGCCTTTAAACCTGGACATCGTGTTTCGCGGTGATTCTAATTCTTCATCCGAATCTGATCCACAACTTCCTGAGAACATCAGTTGTGACCCAACATTTTTACCAACTACCAGCGAACCGCACTTAATAACTCAGAATGAATTAAATGACTTGGTACGTGACCTAGGATTGTCAAAACAAAAATCGGAACTTCTTGGTTCCAGACTTCAACAGTGGAACTTGTTAGATAAAAAAGCAAGTGTTTTACTTTACCGAAAAGGGAATGTAACATTATCAAGTATTTTTAAAATGGAAGGGTCGCTATGTGTCTGTTGCGATATTGATGGTTTAATGAATGAGCTTAATATGGACCATGATCCTAGCGAGTGGCGTTTATTCATAGATTCGTCGAAATACAGCCTAAAAGCAGTCCTGCTTCATAATGGAAACAAAAAACCATCCATTCCTGTAGCCCATTCAGTGACAATGATAGACACGTATGACAACTTAGCAACCATATTAAATCGTGTTAAATATGAGTGTGGAGATTTAAAAGTGATAGGTATATTGCTAGGACTTCAAGGGGGTTATACAAAGTATTGCTGTTTTTGGTGTCTGTGGGACAGTAGGACAACAAAAGAACACTACAGTAAAAGGGATTGGCCTCATAGAACTTCTTTTGAACCTGGTACTTCAAACATTAAATATGCCCCCCTTGTTAACCTAAAAGAGGTGCTGCTACTGCCTCTCCATATTAAGCTTGGACTAATGAAAAACTTTGTCAAAGCCATGGACAAAGAAGGTAGTGGTTTCCACTACCTAAGAGAAATATTTTCTCACCTAAGTGATGCAAAATTAAAAGAAGGCATATTTATTGGACCTCAGATAAGGAAGCTCCTAGATAATCTCCGTTTTCAAGAACAATTAAATGAAAAGGAATTGGCAGCTTGGACGTGTTTTGTACGTGTAGTGAAAGTATTTCTGGGCAACAAGAAAGATGAAGACTATAAAAGACTCATAGATGAACTGTCGAAAACCTATGAATTACTAGGGTGTCGCATGTTTCTAAAATACATTTCATGCACTCCCATTTGAATTTTTTCCCGGAAAATTTGGGTGCAGTAAGCGATGAACAAGGAGAGAGGTTTCACCAGGACATCAGGGCGATGGAAACAAGGCACCAGGGACGCTGAAACCCATCTATGTTGGGCGACTACTGTTGGCTTCTAAAAATGGATGACGCTACAGAACACAAAAGGAAAAAGTGAACGTTTTCGTCGCTGTATCATATCTTGTGCAATATATTAACATAACAACCAATCCTCAGTAATGTTTTTGCATAGATGCCACATGTTTTATATGCTTATATTAAATAAATATATTAGATTGTAAAAATATGTCGTCTCCTCTTTTTTCTTCACCACCCACCGCTTATAACAAAAAAACTGTATCTGTTTATTTAGGACTCTAAAATACTTCAGACAAACCTATTTTCATCAATGTTGCTTTACAAAAATTTATTGTAGACTTGTATAATTATTCATTAATGTCATATTCATTAGGTTTTCAATTTTTCAAAAATACGTTTTATGTCATGTCATTGGGCTATAAGAGGTTCTTTTCCCAGCTAACTTTTGGCCCGCTAATTTTTAAATATAAATTTTTAAAAAGTCGCAATTTTGTTTTGGATACGAATAGGGACACACTATTTAAGGTTCGTAAAGTACTGGATAGGACCTTTAAAATGATGTATCGCAAGACTCTTCCTATTTAATTATCTTTACCAAGATGGCGCCCATCTGCCATACCTTCCCCTACACACATTAAAGAATCGTACTGTATGTGTCACCTACTTGTGGTCATATGAACTTGTTCCAACGTCGAATTTAAATGTCGGAGGAAAGTCGGGCTCTTTCTCAGTAAATTCGCTGAAGGCCTCTCCTTTCTTCATTACATATCTTAGCTGGTCAAACTCGAATAACTTTTTAACGTCCTTTTTCAAAATACTTCTCTCTATTTCCTCAGGCGTTCTATCGTAATCCTCCAATAGTCGAAAATTAAGATCGCCCATCCAGAAAACATAACTAGAAATGAAATTTCGATAAAAACAAAGCCGATCTACAAGAAGTGTAAAACATTAATCAAATCAAATCAAGCTTTATTGTCATAAGAAAATTGTTCTTGCTAACAAAGCTATATTTAAAAAAAAACTATTTAGAACATATCAAATAAAACAAAAAAGTATATAAACATACAAAAACAGAAAAATTAAATATAAAAACAAATGGTAAAACAATTGGACAATACATACAGAATAAAATCACTCTGGCTTAAATTCAAAAAAAAACAAAACAATCTAAACAAATCAAAACCACATAATATACAACGGCTTGATAAGCAGTAAGTCATTCTGTACAATTAACCTAAAATCTGCATTTTTTTCACGCCACAAAATTGTAGTATCATCAGAGAATATAGTGACGATACCATTTATATTGATATTGAAGGTAAATCATTTATATACTACTGGACATCTCTTCGAACAAAGTCAGGAAAAATAAAATCCGAAACGCAAAAATTCAGATTTTTCCAATTATTTTGTTATTTTATATATCTTTTCAATGTTATACATAATTAATACTAACATAAAATAAGAAATTTGCTATCCTCACCCTCTGAAATGTTGTTTCTTTCTGCTTTCTCTAAACACTATTTATATTTCTAACAAATAGTTCTGACGAAGGTTTAGTATAATTAATTGAAACGTAAACTGAATATATATCATTTATCATATATCATTTCAATATCTACCAACATCTGATCCAATGTCTGAATTTAAAGTATTTGCCGATGACACAACGGAAGAATCATTGGGGGAAGCAGTGTGGCGCAGGAGAGGGCCTTTTCTTGGTTTTGCAGCAACGAATTACTGTTAAACCAGTGCAAAATGGTTAGAATGGTGTTCACCATGAGGGATATTGCTGCCGTGAACCCAGGCACTCAAGAGGCGAAGCTTCTGGGAGTACATGTTGACCAGTTCAGTAACACCTGGCATATGTAATTCTGATATGGGGATACTCCTCTGGCACTGACCGTCTCTTCGGCATTCAGAGGAAACCAATCCTAGTTACGGCAGGGTTGGGATTTAGGGAAGACTGCCTTTGTGGAGCGTGGTGTACTTACCCTACCATTAATTTTTATTTTGCATAATCTTTTGTATGTAAGGGAGAATCGGAATCTGCTTAGGACTCACGAAGACATTTATCAATATACAACGTGTCCAAGGTACAGAGGGCCAGTACAGGGATCTCGGAAACCGTAAGAGATACGAAGTCGGTTAAATGGAGGTAAAGTTGCGCATTTACGTGCCTAATAATATGCCGTTTAGAAAGTTTTAAAATTCCGAGTAGTTCCGGAGATATCCGGAAATACCCGACATTCTGAAAAATCGTTTTATGGTTTTCCTGGTTTTTTTTTAGATCGAATTCTAAAGTAAATTGCACTTTTGCATTGCCGCTTTTTTCCGCTCTATCTAACAGCGTTAATCGTTTTGTAGTCCGACGAGTCGTTCGAAGGGCCATTATCAACTTTCTTTTTTAAATACGGTCCTCTGTTTTTCTGATATCGGAATTTGAGAGCTTTTTTCTCCCGAATGCAACGATGTATGACACATTGTGGTTTAATGACGTTTCGAGAGTTTTTTGAACAACATCAAGAAATTTTGGGATACGGTCCTGTATTTCTCCTAATTTTATAAATATATCTCATAAGTAAGCTCCAAATTTTTTACTTATGTTGGACTAGTTCAATGAATAACAAATAATTTAATAATAAACCACAAATAAGTAGGGCACGAAAGATACTTCAATACCAGTACAGTATCGATACTTTGTTTCGATTCCAAGTAATTTTTTATCGATATATTTTTATTGTTAGTAATTCTTCTGTCTTATTTTTGTGTTTTTTTTTAAAGTAAACTTTTCATTGTATTACTGAAGACCAACGGCGTTCGCCTCGGGTGTAATTGTGTAATTAACCCGATTCGGTTTCGCATTAGGATATTCGGATGTATCCTAGCTTTACTTTTATTTTTTATGTATATGGTATCGAGGTATCGATATTTTCTTTTTGATACTTAGTAGGTATCGATACTATCTAAACAATACTTATTCGATATCAGGTATCGATACTTTTCATTCGATACCGTATCCCTACAAATAAGTGAACAAAAAATATACCAAAACAGTAATAAAACGAACGAACAACGAAAAAAGTAAGGAACTACATAATCAGGTGTGCAAAATGATTTCCGTTATTCTCTAAGCACAAATAACATCTTCTAACTGCCACATAACAGTTTTTTTGAGATAAAATAAAACATGCGATAGAATATCAAACATTTTTGAGCATTTGTAAATTTATGTTTTCTGGAAAATAGAAAACCTCTTAAAACGCTCTCAAACGATTACAATGGGAATGTCAAGTGAAACAAATCACGCGTCACCATCTTAATTTTTTTGTTTCAAGCACCTACTTTTCTTCTAAATCCCGAATCAACAGAAGTTTGAAATAATGTTTCTGTATTTTGTTCACTTATTTGTGGTTTATTATTAAATTATTTGTTATTTATTGAACTAGTACAACATGAGTAAAAATTTAGAGCTTACTTATGAGATATTATTCATATAATTAAAATATCAGAAAAAAAAAACAGGACCGTACTTAAAAAAGAAAGTTGATAGTGGCCCGTCGAAGACGACTCGTCGGATTGCAAAAGAATTAACGCTGTTAGATAGAGCGGAAAAAGTGACAATGCAAAAGTGCAATTTACTTTATAATTCGATCTAAAAAAAAAACAGGAAAACCATAAAACGATTTTTTAGAATGTCGGGTATTTCCGGATATCTCCGGAACTACTCGGAATTTTAAAACTTTCTAAACGGAATATTATTAGGCACGTAAATGCGCAACTTTACCTCCATTTAACCGACTTCGTATCTCTTAAGGTTTCCGAGATCCCTGTACTGGCCCTCCTTATCTTGGACACATTGTAGAATGCGAAACAGGGGTGACTTTGTGCCAGATTTTTGGCGCTTGAGAAGATGTCAGGGGGAACCTGGTGGCTATTGGGCAATAAAATTTTTAAATAGGTTTAAGCAGGTATGATTTTAATAATTTATTTTACATATTAGATTTTAACTGTGAAACTAGTACCTATATGTTATAACTTATCATCTTGCTGATGTGTTCTGATATTTCAATGTTTTAAATATTTTAACTTGGCAATTGGTAAGTTGAACTGGCGGAGGATGGTAGGATGATTGAATAGTTGATACTTTTAATATTGATACCTACTTTACTCTTTATTACTATATATTGCCGTGTGTAAACAAAAATTTTGTAATATCATGAATAAAGGAATTTGAAAGTGACCGAAACGCCGAAACCCAAGATATACTTAATATAATTTGAAAAAATGGTCAAGACAACAAACAAAAGTAATAATTTAGAACCTTTTTTAGGGAATTCAAATATATATTTTACTTAAAAATGGAAGTTGACCCGTTTTCCGGTGTTGCAATAGTAGTATATTAAAGTACAAGTTTTATAAAGCATCATATTTTAGCACGCGCCTAGTTTAGAGAACGAATCCATATTTAAAAAAAAATATATGCCTTCAAATTTCTTAAATATTTATGTCTAAATTTTATGTTGGAAATACTAACAAATATATTATATTATGAAAGTAGCTTTAGATAAATTATCCGTGTCTACCATTTTGTACAGAAAATTTAAAAATCTCCTAAATAATTAAACAATATGAACCAAGATGATTTTAACTCCTTCTGAGATATGGAAATTTGTAAGCTTTAAATTTATATCTTTGTAAAATATTAGTGCTGTGTACAGCTTTAAAAAGAAAGTAAACTTGACATGTGTAAGGTTAGTTTAGTAATTGTTTCTGCAACCAAACATACATGGCCGCATTACGAACCTTTAAAAAAGAAAAAAAATAGTTCGATACTGAAAACGGTATTGAACTAGCTTTGATATGAAACAAAACCGAAAAATAATATTTTAGTATTGTCCCTAAAAGGTAAAAAAGACTTCCTTACTCGTGGTATAATATTTTGGATGTTTCCTCCACATGAAAATCCTGGTCTTTAATAATACTGTTATAATCTTCGATTCTGTCTTTAAGTTGATTATCATGAGCACACAGATGGGCATTAACAAAACATAACGAACATCCATAAATGCTCAACCTAATACTGACTGCACCTTTGTTTCCCTAAAACAAAATAAATACTAGTTTCAGGTATTATAAAATGCCTGCAAGGTGAATAATTTTGTTCCAAGATCATTTTTATCTGTTTGACTCTAAAAACCAATGATCTTAAATTAAGGAGGATACAGCTTTGGATTGGTTCAGTCTTTGAAGGATAAACACCTTTCCAGAGAAAACAATCGGGGAACTCTGAAAATTAGTATAATTTACCTTGTTGTTTTCTGTTAATTAGACAAATACATTACATCACCTTCGAACGTTTGGAATGGCTTCCTATAAAGCCCTTTTTGGAACGGCCGTCTTTCAGCCAGAATGCTCGTTCCAAATTTAAAGAAAATTTATTTTTTGTCTAATAAATCAACAGATGATTTATTCTTAAAAAAAACAAAAAAATTATATTGATCTTCAATTATGATGAAAGAAACAATTCTAGCGAACATTTCCTAATAAAGTAGTTTATTAGGTAAAATCAAAATTTTTAAAGGTTTTGACCTCTCTGTACACAAGAATAAAATGTCATAATGGCAAATCTTAATTTCTTTACAAAAAATTTTTTATAATGAATGACCTCGAATTAGGAAAAAAATCATCTTACCCACATCCCGGCTAACCCCGTCCTCGTATACTCTGATTCAATCTCTCTAATATTTAACAAATGTTTCCTTAACGTAAAAACCATAAGCAGCAAACCTTGCAATCTAATGGATTTTATTTTCACATAGCCTTTATGATCTAATATGTCACGAATCGCTAATGTCCAAGAATCCTAAAAAATATGAAAGGTTAATAAATAGTTTCGTAATCGGTCAATACGGATTTTTTTGCCGATACCGATATTACGTCGGTATCGGTACCATATTCTGAAAAGCTCTGTAACTATTCAATTTATTATGTTGATATAAGTAAAAATTGTCAATAGTGGCAACGTTGTACAGTATGTTTCATTCAGTCAACTATCACATATTATATAGGTGGTCAACTAGTGATATCTCGGCGGATGGTAATTCCATGACATCATTTCACTTCTCATGATATATATCCGAAATTAACGGTTTTGTAGATATTTGTATATTTATGAAAGTATGTCATATTGTAATAAACTTGCTGTTGGAATTTAATATATAATTCAAAATTTTAAAAATATATACTGGGTGATGCATCGTTGAGTTGAAAGTAGGGAATCCCATGTAATTTATGAGGTGGTTGAATATTGGCTCCCCAGTATATTTTATAGAAAAACTGCATTATAACTTGTTGAAGACATTGACATGGTAAACCCATGTGCCCAGTTTGAACACATTTTGGTAAGCCAATACTAAGCTATTCAATTAAATGTAATGACAAAACCACGAAACTCTCATAGTTCAGTTAATACAGCAACACCAGCAAATAATATCTATAATGCTATTATCAAAAATTGACGTAAAGCTGAATATAAGGTAGATTGAAAATATTTTCACTGACATTAATTTTCGTTGTGCCGATGTCAAAATTCAATTTGATGAGAATTTCGTGATTTTGCCATCAGGTTTAATTGAATAACTTAGGATTGGCTCAGCAAAATGTATTGGAACTTGGCACATGGATTTACCTTGTAGACCTCTTCTAGAAGTTATAATGAAGTTTATCTTTAAAATCTACAGGGGCGCCAATATATTGAGCTACCTCAAAAATGACCTGGTATGTTATTTCCTATGTTCAACTTAACGATGCATCACCTGGTACGGGATCTCTTATTTAAGAAAGTTGGTCTACCTAATCAAACTCCCAGTATACGTAAATAATAAAATATTTAAAAAATTGAGGTAAATCAAAGTACAACTATTGTATACTACTTTACTGATCCATACAGACAATGCGAGCAGTCAATTCCCCCTCGAGAGCTGCGATGGTGCAAGTAAAAACAACAGGTAATCACCAAAATACTTACATCAAATAATGTATCCATGAGCATATTTTGGGGCTGCGATTTAACTTCTTGGAGGGCAATAACAAAAAAATCGACGAGTTTCTCATTTTTTTGGCTTGTGAGGGAAAGAAAGTCCATGAGCTTTTGATCAGGATTGTTGGTGCCTACATTATATGTGGCCAAATATAATCTAAAATGCGATAAAATAAATAATCTGATTAAAAAACGCACATTTCTCGCACCAATCTCGATTTTAATGATTACAAACATTTATCCCGCTTAAGGCAATTCTGGGAGGACTTCTGTACAGAGTTTTGCTGGCAGGACTCTAAACAACCTGAACTATCGTAGACTTTTGAAAAATACTTTTTTGAAATGAAATATCTTTGAAATGAAAATATTTCAAAGAAAACATTATGAACTGTTTGGTATAATTGCTTAGTATTTATAATGTAGGATATGTTTTATCAATGTTGGTCGGGAAGTCGGGTTATCCTCCAAAGTAAATATTTTCAGTTTTCTTCAGTGGTTTTATTTTTATTGGTCTTGTACAAACCTGAACAAACCCTTATTATTTTATATTGTTCTAGATAGAAATGGTATCCATTTCTTGTACTACAAAGCGGGTTTGTTCCTGCTGACATAACCTGTCCGACATTTGATAATTCGTTATCGGATGTTGTCATGTCCTGCAATTTCTACTCAGACATATTGGTTAAAATTACTCCTTAATGCTCTTAAGTATGTTTCTTTTATTAGTTTATTTGTTGTCAAATGCACCCATGCTGTGCTATTTATTTGTTCATTCACTATGGATTACAAGTAATATCAGGGCATATTGTCCTAGTTCCTCTCATGACATGAGCTCTTACAGCATCCTACAGTAAGACTCGATTGGTCTTGGTAATCCAACAAACACATAAAGCGTAAAAATCTTACGTACATTACTTTAGTATGAAATTATTAAAACGTATGAAATCTAAAATATTTAACCTATTGAACTTACCTTAAATTATCCATTTTATAATAACTAATACTGACCAAAATATTTTACTTGTTGTAGTGCTTACAACCTGTTTTTGTATTAATTTTGAGTGGATTTCTAATTCTAATGAATTATGTATTAAACGACGTAATGCATGAAAAAATTGTTTATTTAATCTTTTCAAAGTTTAACCTTGAAAACACAGAAAAGTGAACACCAAATCAACAACTTGATATTGGGCACAAAGGAATCATATCGTTCGCTTAGGGTTATGCGTTTTCCTTTCATTAGACAAATGTATAACACAGAGTTGACGTTGACGTTCCGTACAGAAAGATTCCGATTTACTCATACCGCCCCAACACTTTCGCGCTGCCTGACTCACGAAGTGAAATCTTTGTTGATTTTGTATACGGTTCTATCTATCTATCTATCTATCTATCAAAAGATTCGTTAATAAACCCCGAATTCAAAAGGGTGGGGGAACGATAAAGGGTACGCCGAGTATAATGGACATGGGCCTGAGGTGAGGTAGACCATTACTATCGTCTCGTCCTTATTGGAGTTCAACAAACAGCAAGAACCTGAGCAATTCCTATAATAGCAATACCGCAATTTATTAAGAACCGGCGCTTATAGGTGTCACGCGATTTATTTCTTTCGAGTAAAACATTGAAAAAGATTAATTAATATATCTGAAAATTAACATCATATAAATCATAAAATGCCCCAAATTTACATCTTTTCGAGCAGAGCCGGAGAACGAATTTTTATTGAAACGATTAAATCTGTATTTCATATCAAGTATTATTTTTATTCTATGTACTTATTATGTCTTAAAATATTATTAAGTATCTATTATAATAATTGCTCTTTATTTTCATTTGGTGGCTTTAATTCAAAATAAACAATAAATAAATATTTCTAGGAATGTTCAAGCTAACCTTGCACCCATTTATTGCGATTTGAAGATGTTGGGACGGAATGTTCAAGCTAACCTTGCACCCATTTATTGCGATTTGAAGATGTTGGGACTACACAATTGGGTTTAAACAAGTAGTTGATTTATTGCAGTAAATGTCAATGGTAATGTAAACTTTACTATACCTACCTGCCAACCAACTAACATGCTTACCTGCTCCAGTCTCCTTAATCAGAGGTGAATGAGTAGATATACAGTACTGGCAAGGAATTATTACAATCGGCCGTCTAATGGGCAGATGAGAGAACGTAATATACCAGCTACAAATTAAATAAAGAGGAGACAGATTTCCTTGTCGTATCCTAATTCGCTTGCCTTCCCCTTCTACCACGGAGGGTAATCTCGTACTCTTCTCTCGCAGAGTTGCACACATCTGGTTAGTACCAGCCCGGTGAGACCGCTTATGGCGGGGATCGAGGCATATAAGTAGGCCGTGCAAGTTACGTCACAGGCAGGCAGGTTACTCCATACGTTTATCCTTTTGTGTCGATCGTTCTGTGTCAATATCAGACTTTGGGTTTGTTCGATTTAATCTAGGCCATATTTGTCTCTCTTTATTGAATCGGAGAAGGTTGATGCAGACAGAGACAGACATAGAATGCGAGCAGCACACGTTCTTAAATTATTTCACAACCGAACATCCTTCGTCTGGAAGGGGATAACATCAATAGTAACATATGATTTATAATGTGATTGAAAATGGTGGAGGAAGCGTCATTAAATTCTAAAATAATTTTTAATTTTCTATTCTTTTCATGAAAACGGACCTTCTCGTTTTGTTGCAGGTAAGTAATTTATGATTGAAATATTTTTATACTCATTTTTATTCGTTATTGCTATTTTACATTATAAAATTGTCCCATTATGTCCCAAACTTGTCACGCAAACTAGCAACAAACACATTTTTAAAGAATTTTACTTAAATTTTACAATCCAGAAGTCAAAAGCTACAACATAATAATTACAGCTTAGTTATTTTAACCCGTAGCCAGAATTTTGATAATCCGGTAATGTATTATTATAATAATTCTTTCTTTTCATAGTTTAATTATTGAGAATCCCATAATGACTGAACATTAAAGAGGACTTCGATCACTAATGTTGCCAGGAGTATGCTACGAAACAAACAAATTGGAAGCCCATAATCATAATGATGGTGCATATATTTACTTGGTTAGTAGCTGTACATATAGTATTGTATTTACCTTGATTTGTTTGAAGTTGAAGATGGTAAAATATTTTATGTAAATTATGATTTATTTCCTATTTTTTAATAAAACTAATTACAACCTTCAATCTCTGAATTCTTTATTTCTAGTTTCGTTACTTGTTCAATAATAATATTAAAGTATGTAAGGACGATTTTACAGCGATATTTACAGCTGAAAACCTATGTCAAAATCTTAATAGTTGATTTTCTCTACTTAGTAAATCAAATGAAAGGTTTTGATGTTTTCTTTGCTTAAATGTCACTTTAAAATATTGACAGTAATAAAAATTTGGACAAAAGTGACATTTGGAAAGCACGTGCGCGCCAGGCATAATGGATGTCGCCGTATCATTCCTGCTTCGATTATTTAATACGGCAGTTTGTATTCTTCCTGGTTATAAGTATTCGTTGGTTAGTACAGTTTACAAGTCTCTAGAAGCAGCTCGCAATATTCTCTACACAAACGCGCAATTACGTCATTTACTGCCTGGTTACTAGAAAGGAAGGGGTAAACGTCAGCCGCACTGCCGAACCGTGTTAAAAAAATTGTCTTATTGGTTTGTAAAGCCATACAATTGACAACGCAGCGGCCAAGCAGGATCATGCCGCCCGCAGAATTTCCCTTTCTACGCGGTGCGTCGCGTCATATTGGTTCATGGTGGAAAGAGAAATTAACATATTCTTGTAGTTACGACTGCGAATTTAGATTCTCTTTTATAGTCGGTATATTAAGTTTTCTTTTCTGCTTGTTAATCGCCTGATTGCAATAATTCCTTGCCAATACTATAGGTTTGTTCCAACACCCTATTTTTGTATCGTTCTAGAACCGTCACGAAACTGTTGGAATCGATTTTGTGCGCAGGCGTTAATTTTGCACTGTTTGTTGCCGATGCACAAGGGAGGCAAGGTTGGTACGTTTTTGTGACCATTCTGTGTAAAAATCTCAGCTGATCGCCTGTCTGATTCTAGGAAAGAAGTTTAGTAATTAGTTAATGTTAATTATCATAACATGC
Organism: Barypeithes pellucidus; assembly: GCA_963991005.1. Classification (NCBI taxonomy): domain Eukaryota; kingdom Metazoa; phylum Arthropoda; class Insecta; order Coleoptera; family Curculionidae; genus Barypeithes; species Barypeithes pellucidus. The sequence goes on along the minus strand of OZ022562.1, from coordinate 26,680,060 downwards.
ATAAATTACAACCCTACTTTTGTTGTTTTGATTTCTTCGTCTAAGCTTGAGTATTATCTTTTTTCGTTCCGTTTTGTTGTATTTAATAATCATGAAAGAGAATAACGTTTAATGTTAAGAATATCTTGTAGGTTTGGGAACCGGATTATACAAATTTAATAAGAATAAATTAAATAATCAAAATATTAAGCAACATAAGCAACAACTCCTACAAAACAAGGCTAAAAGTACTGCATGAATGCCAGGAATACAAAAACAACGGTTAAACTTCTTAGGGCGCAAATCAGTACAAGCGGTTCCTGGTCTTGGCCATGTATCGTTTTTACCGTTCAGGAACTGGTTTGCGAACGATCACAATTTGGTTGGAACACCCAAGGGATCGCCAGCTACACGTTTTGTGTCGGTTGGAACGCCTTTCGACTACTACGCATGTGCGTACATTGTACGATTTTTAGGGTGGTTGGAACGAACCTATATCATGCAGTAGGTATAAAAATACTTTTACTTGCTTATTTTATTTAGAATTCGTCTGAAGACGACTGGAGAGTTGAAATGTTGTGATTTAAATGAATTAAGACAATTAAGACAAACAATTAATAAATATTTTTCTGTTATTTAATAAATTCTAAATTTATTTCTTATACAAGTTTGTTTAGGTATGCTTTTAAGTTTTGCGATCTAATTAATATCCGAGCATAAACTTAGCTATATCTATATAAATTTTATATAAAAAATCTTTAATTACAAATTGATGGGAACCGCAAATAATCGTTAAATTTATGCATAAATATAGTACCCAAAAAGATAAAAATTAAAAGTATTCTTGCTGATGTGGTGTTAAATCAATGGGTTGATTTCTGTATGGATCAACAACACGTGAGCGCGATACTCCTTCGTTAATTGATTCATATCTGGTGTTGCTGTAAGATGTGTATGGATCCAAATAGCTTCGCTCTTCAAAGTAGTAATCTTTGACGCTTTCATCTTAAAAACAAAAATAAATATCATTATCATACGCATGCAATCATCCCCGTCGTCTCAAAAGACATCAGTGAATGTTGGCTGGTGTCGTCATATTTACCGTCAAATAATTTAGATAAAATACTAACTACTACGAAAATTTTTTCATTCTGTAATAGTTTTTTGAACAAATCTTTTTACAATTTCAAATGAAAAATGTATGTATGTATTTATACAGGGTGTCCCAGAATATGTGGGCAATCTCCCGGGTTCAGATAGAACACTTAAAAATAACAGGAGAAGTTCTGATAAATTTTTCTTCCTACGGCCTCCCCGACGGATATACGGGTTTGTTCGACGTCCCTGTTTTTTAAATAATTTATTAATTACTAGGAGTAATTTAATAATTTTTTAGTATAATGGTTAGTAGATGAGTCTCCTTAAAATTCGCCCTTTTAAACACATTTGGCTTATTTAGTTTGCCAGGGACGGACTAGACATAACACAAAAATGCATTTTTTTGAACACCTTGTATGATGAAGGAACAACAATAATATTTTTGGATACTCTAAACCTTAAGCAGAAAAAAGGTTCTCTTGATCAATGTCGATAAAGTGAACTGCTTTCGAATAAAAAATATTTTTGTTCAATACGATTTCTTGGATTAGTTGTTGTTTTATGTTCATAAAATTCCCAATTCACATGTACCGATTTAAATAAGAATATTTATGCCAGTGTCAGTTTAGGGCAGTGTCTTGAAATTTGCGGTTTTCTCTTTGTCTCTTTTTTTTCAAAAAAAGGGTGAATTTTAAGGAGACTCATCTAGTAACCATTATACTAAAAAATTATTAAATTACATCTAGTACTTAAAAAAATTATTTAAAAAACAACGATTTCCAGGGACGTCCGTTATGGGCCCGTATCTCCGTAAGCGAGGCCGTAGGAAGAAAAATTGATAGGTACTTCTCCTGTTTTTTTTAAGTGTTCTATCTGAACCCGGGAGATTGCCCACATATTCTGGGACACCCCAATTAGTAATATCACACAAATTTGACATTTATTATCACATTAAATTATTCCTCCCACATTGTCATTTTTCAAAATTTTGCAGAGAAGTTCGAGTTCTAAACTTGGACTTGGACGACATCCGTGGTTTGTAATTTTTTTCAAGTAAAAAGCTATATGTATGTACAAACATAGACCTTCGTTAAGGAATTGCAACGTTGACAGCCGCCCGATTTCGCCCCAGGGCGCGAGCCCAGTGGCATAATACGGGTGCCTACTTTACTATTTTGCCATCCCAAAATTTATAGCCCAGCAATATGCAGAGTGTAGACTTGACATGACAACATTGATTTTAAGTCAAAACTGTAGTTGAAACCAAATTCTTAACGAATTTTGGGCGTAACTCCGAAAAATGTTCGCCTGTGGCGCACTCATAAAATTTAACTTTTTACTGTGCATCCCACAAGTTGTACGTATCCATAGTTATAGGTCGGTGGATCGACCTTATAATAACTTACCCACTGCATCTAGACAAGAAATTTTTACTTCAATTCGTTGTTTATCTTTGCTTGATTGTTTATGTTCTTTGCAACTCGTTGTAGCGGGTGGACAAGTCTGGCCAAAACACAGCGGATTAGTGACTAAAAAATATAAGCATGTAATTAAGTATATTTCAATAACCTACAACTAGATCTATGGTTATTTGAATTATTTATTTATTTTTATAGCTTGAGAAAGATTCCATCGTACAGACCGGCGTTTAATAAAATGCAGAAAAAATCCCTTTATAGGTTCCATAAAATATAATATACAGGGTGTTGAAAAAGTTCGGTACCCCGGAATAACTCCGGTGCATCGCATTGCAGCAGAAAATGTCTAGGGAAAAAGTTGTTTGGTTCTGAAGGAGGAATGGTTTGCAATTTAAACTACCCCCTACCCCCTCAACCGCCGGGCGCGGGCGGCGGAGGTAAGTTAAAATTTTCAAACGGAACCACATATTTTTTATTAGCGTATCGTGTTCTCCGATCAAAAATAAACATCTTTTGTTCGAAAAAATTTTTTATTCGGGCCCATCCTTCACCAATAATCACTATGAGAAAGACAAAATCAGAACCGTGCGAAAATGAAGTTTTATCCCGGAAATACTATTTCTATCTGTCTTGTCCTAAAAAATCCCCGTGGAATACAAACAACTTTTTCCACGTGTTTATATCTTGCACACATTATCTTACGTACGTAACACGTAACACATTATGGATGTAGGGGATATTAGTGAAGAAGAAGGAAACGATGGTAGTAGAAAAAGGAAAAAGAATGAAACAACCAAACAAGAATATGTGGACCTTTATTCAGAAGTGGGATCTGTAAAATCGCTTCGTTTGGATTGGCAGATGTATAACATAAAAGAACTTCTAAAGGTATTTAAAAAGGTTAATGGAATTTCCAATTGCAAAAGAATTTAATTGCAAAAATGTATAAACAAGAAAAATGAAGTTACTGTTAAAATAAGATACTATCGATTTATTTCACATACTCTGTTAAAAAATGGAAAAATCTGACATTCGGCTAAATATGGACGACTTGGTAACTCTATCCAAGACAAAACGGAAAAAGTTTACGCCACTTGATGAAGGAGCATTATGGGGAAGAATGGGAAAGTAAGGAGGATCTTCTATGGTAAAGGAACCTACTGCAGGTCAACAGTGAGGAAAAAAATTAAGATGGAGAAGGAAATAATAACCAGGACACTGAAGACAGGGCCTGTGATTGATTAGAAGAAGAAACTGCCGTACACATTTAAAAATATATTTTGTTTATTATTTAAAAATAAATAAAACGCCCGTTTATTTTTTAAAATGATTCTTATTTGGGTGCAAAAACGGATATATCCTTTTTTTTTTCGTAATTACACAGAGAATTTCACTTCTTTCATGAAAAAATATATATTACTCTGATTAGTAAAAAAAATAAAATAAAAACTCTTCTTCAAAAAAATTTAATATTTTAAAATTTTTATATTAGCACATTTTTAATGTTTCCTGAGCATTTTACAAAACTGGATATGCCCGGTTTTGCATGCGAGCTCCTCATTTGACCAGTCAATCAAAAAAAATCTTGGCAAATATTTACAACGTATGTAAAGAAGAGAGGGGCTAAATTAAATCATAATAACCGTTAGAAAGATATATTGAGGAAACAAAGTAGTTTTGATTTCCATATACTGCTCCGATTAAAACAATGCGAAATCAACTATAGTATAAAAGATATTGCTATACACGACCACGACAAAAAACAGTGCCACCTGGAAGGGACCTAAGGATATATAAGTAGGTATAACATCTTCTTTGGGTACAACAACCTAAACTGGATATTCTCGCAATTCGATTGATGAAGGTTAACAGACAGATGTATTACAATTGAATTATTATTTCGTCGCAGTTTAATTAATATATGGTATATTAGGTACTTTTCGGTTTTGAATCATTAATAAACTTATTAAAATAACAGACGATAAAAAAATAAGCCCCCCCCCCCCCCCCCAATATCAAAATAAAGAGAGGGACAAATGTAAAAAAAATTGTTTATACATAAATGATGAGCTTATAATTTCAAAAGATGGACTTATCTATACCTACTTATATTTATCACTGTGCAGTTGTACTATTGGAAAATAAAAATATAGTACTTACCATATTGTGACGAATATGTGATACATGCTAAGCCAATCAGCAGTGCAAATACCCATGGGGCGTTAGCCATTGTCTCTTCAAGGGATTAAAATGTTCTTCTGCCGTAAGATCTTAAATTAAATGCAGTTTTCTGATTGATAGGTACGCAAAATAAAGAGCTATACTATTAATAATTTTTATCTTCATATAATGTTGATTTCTGGAAAAGTTTGTTTTTAAATTAGTAACAATGATAATAATATTTCAACATAATTCGCAAGATAAATATGTTATATACAGAGTGAGAAATTTTGAAAGCAATTTTCTACCGCAATTTTTCAGTTCCAGGCTGTAGAAATGATTCCTGTATATGTAGATTTGCTATACATATCAGTTGGGTAACAAATAGAGTCTTTCTCTCCGTGAGAATTATTTGTCTTGTATGTTTTCGAATGTTGAAATTACCTATAGAATATTCATTACTATTCCTGTGACCCATGGGCGTAGCGAGGATTTACTTCAGGGTAGGGCAAGAAAAGGCAAAGCATTTTAAAATATAAAAAATATATTTTTACAATTAGTGTTATATTTAGGACTGTTTCTTGGGAGGGGGGAGGGGGGGTCGGAGAGCAGGTACCAAGGGGGAAAGGTGTACAATATTTTATATTCTTGAAAATGTCCTGGGAGTGGGTATATTACCCCTTGCCTCCTTCAACGTATTTGAATTTTTTTACTTTTTACTTTTTTCTTGATACTCCTAGGGATACTCCCATAGGGAAGACTGGAAAATATATCATCCCCCATCCACGCCGGTAGCCAGGCCGGATGAGATCGGAATCTCGTGGGGTACGGGAGATGGTACTCCCCAATCGGAGGCTTGATACCCCTGAGGGAGCTGCGTATTACAGAGGATCATGGTTCAGAGCCCACGTTAATATATAGGTCCCCTCGGGAAGAACCTGGCCAGACGAACAAGGAGAAAAAAATCGAGAACCAAAAATTAAACTAAATCCTGGATACTACGTCGTCAGTGTGAGTGGTCCAATCTTTTAGTATTAATACATGTTGCTGATGCACTTATCAATAATTAATATGCATACGAATTTTAATATTAATTTAAGCCAACTTTAATTTACATGGACGAAAACAAAAATACAATTAAGGCTGTGCTTCAACCTCAAAACCAAAAGTACTACTTTCTTATGTGGGACAAACATCAACATTTCATGAGATACAGGGAAAGAGATTTTAAATTTCTTGGTATTTCAAAATTTTATTGCAAAGATGTCATTTCATTCCAATCTTAGAAGAGAGCAAAAACCAGTCCAATTTTATAGCGTGATCTTTCAAATAATGTTCTGAGTTAACACCTCAGTATCTCTCAACTCTTACTTAGTAATGCCAACTATCATATTACGTATGTGAACTGAATTCGTTACATACAAATCGCCTCGTCGTGTAAGTTTCGATAATTGCGATGTTAGTGTGCTGTTAGTCCGTGTCCAGAAAGTGGCTCCGACCCTCGCTTATCGCCCTGGACCATAGCACGGCACAGCCATCGCTTGAGCTTCGCACACTAGTCCCTCGGCATCGAGATATAAACATGGACTGTGCGTTGTTATCTTCTTCCGATGAAGAAGATGTTATTTTAGACTCGAGTATAACAAAGTGGTACTTTACGTTAGGGTATATTATATAAATTACGTTGAGCATTTGACGCAAAATTGTGAATTCAATTAATATACAGGATGTCACATAAAAAAAAACCCTTTAAATAGGGTCGGATTTATCATTAGGAGCTAGCCTAGGGCCTCGTATTTAAAGGGGCTTCGAAAAGAACCAAAAAATAACAAAGCTTAAAATAAAAAATACGATTTTAAATTGACAAATTACGCACAGTCCATGTTTATATCTCGATGTCGAGAGACAAATTGATCGACAGGCAAGGCAAGGAGCGAAGGTTGGAGAGCCGTTGTGGACACTACTGTGCGATGCTATGGTACCAGGCTATGGTCGAGGGAGAGGGTCGGCGCTCCGTTGTGGTCATACACTTAGGCTGTCTCGCAAATCTGGCGCAGTTCGGTGGGATGGTAAAAATACATTATATCTTATAGGTTCGGTCACACGTAGAAACGCATTATTTTTACCATTGTACCGAACGGCTCTCCTAAAACGGGACCTGTAAAGCGGGACAGTGGACAGCGCACTTACACTGTCCTGCAAAACGGCTCCCGCGAAACGGTACCTGCAAAAGGGGGACATTGTAACACCGCACTAGGTTCGCTGTTACCCTGTCCTGATTTGCGGGAGCCGTTCGGTATAATGATAAAAATAATGCGTTTTGCAGGACATATTATGTGACACTGGCGATAAGATATAATGTATTTTTACCGTCCCGCCGAACGCTTCGGTTTTGCGGGACTTTACAACAACTCACTTATTAGACTTATTAAGATTTCTCCATGAAAATGATTTGTGTTGTGTGTTTCCGAATGTTGAAATAACCTATAGAATATTCATTACTATTGCTGTGGCGCAGAAAGAACTTCTCGTGTTTGAAAAGAATAAAAATCTATTTGCGTTCCACAATGACAGACGATCGCCCTAACATGGGGATTGACAATTTTGTATAGTGAATGGTTCATTAATGCTTCTCTGAACTGCCAGTCCAATATTGGTTACTAAAGTCGGTACGGTGTATGAAGTCCGCTAAGCAATAAAACCCCTCGACCAGGGTAGTCGGGGACAGCTCGCAAAGTACTTTTCTGTTGTTCGTTTTTTTGTATTTGAAGCCCAGATTTTTAAAAAAATGATGGACAAACTGGTAGTTCCAATATCGTAAAGTTCTTTCTTCTTTATCTTTTCAAGAATATAATATATTCCTTGACTTTATACATGTCATAAACAATATTCCAATCGATAGTTTTGTCCCTTGGAATAAATCAAAGGTTTTAGAATGGAGTCGAAACCTTTTATATGGTCTGTCCAAATCCTCTTCACTCTGTTTTTTAAGTTTTCTTAAGGTCTTATCTGAAATGCCGCACGCATCAGACGTTCGTTTTTGCACTACCAAAACAGACACTAACGGGCCCGAGTTATCTTTTTCCAAAGTAAAATAACGTTCCAGTTGTAATACCAAACGGCGTTCACCTGGAGATAAACACCTTCTAGAAGTTGTGTCACCTTGCTGAACATTTTACATAATTTTGCTTTATAACTCCTTTTAATTCAGACACAATCATAAACAAACTAAAAGCAAAAAGCATAACTACTTATTTAAAATAGAACATAACATCCTGCACTTGAGCAAATTTTAATTATTTCTTGGAAAATAGTGATTATTGTATAGATTTAACTATAACGATCCCAAAATATTTAAATTCTAGGAAAAAATACCTGAGAAAATCTTTAACTTATTGACCCAAAATATTTTTCATTTGATAAATAAAAAAAATATGAGTGAAAAATAAATAAGATAAAAATATTTATCGCGGTACATTTGTTTTAACCGCTGATTGCCCAGCCCACTACAGTGAACCAGTGGAATGTTCGGTACGATGTTAACTTAAGCGTCTTACTGTTTAACAACCTTTAATGATTTAATCCGATATCGGACTTCATAAAACGAACAGACTTTAATTCTTGTTTTCAATTAAACTCTAGGTATCGAAAGAGATGAATGTTTTACCTTCATATAGATGTATATTCGGCTTGGTTGACCTTGCTAAAGGGCCCTTAAACGTAGAAAACTTGATCATGCATTTTACCAATAAAAAAGTTAGGCGACTATATTTTATCGAAAAATTTTGGGTTCCTGAAAAAAATAAACTAAATGTTGCTAGTTTCTTATTATGGCATCATTTACCATTTACTGACTAGCGAACAGATTTTCATGTAAAAGTTTAACAACAAACAATTTCGATCATATTGGTTTTTGTCAAAAAAATACATGGCTGAAATAAGAAGGAGGCTGGAAGTTCAATAATGCCTAGGGGCGACAAGAAGCGAAAATCCAGCCCTGGACCCGAAATATAGAAGAAAATGTTGAAACCTTTTATGCCCCTTTTGCATCTTTATTTTGAGAGGCGTAATATATTTTTGTCAATATAAATTGCTTTCGAAATCGGGGGCAGATGTTTGAGTTGAAATTTACTATAGCTAAAATTCTATCCTTAATAAGTATTAAGGTCACGGCTTGAGGTTATTTGATAAGAATAAGTAAATAACGCAATAGGTGATTATCACATACAGAGTTCTAAGAAAGGCGATATTTTCTAAAAAGACTTTGCAAATATACTGCGTCTTATACCTAATGACGTGCTAATATTTGAGAGTATGATTCCTTGGACAATCTTTTGAGGAAATCATCAGAATATAAAATGTATTTAATAGAGTATAAAATACAATATTAAAAACAAAGTTGATGATGGTTGCGAAAGAACGAAACGTCTCATTAAAAATTTAATTAAAAGGAGGTAAAGAAACTCACAGTCTGCTCCACTAGTTTAATAGCAATAAATAAAACTAATAACCATATATGTTTCGAAGGCTTAAGCCTACATCTTCAGTGAAACGTAAAACATCAAAGGATACCTATGACATTGAGGTAACTGTAAATAAGAAATAAGAAAAGAGAAGTTAAAATAAGTTAAGTTTAAGCAAAAATGATTGAAAGAAAAGGAATTGACTCAATGGAGTAGTATAATTATAGGAGAGTAAAAAGTATGAAACTCTTTCTTACCTAGCAAGCAGGAAAATAAAAACTTTTTGATTATGTAAAAAATTTAAAGTATAGAAAATAAATTAATTTTTTTTTTATTTATTTATTTTTTTTTTATTTTTATTTTTTATTTTCTATACTTTAAATTTTTTACATAATCAAAAAGTTTTTCTTTTCCTGCTTGCTAGGTAAGAAAGAGTTTCATACTTTTTACTCTCCTATAATTATACTACTCCATTGAGTCAATTCCTTTTCTTTCAATCATTTTTGCTTAAACTTAACTTATTTTAACTTTATTTATTTTTTTTTATTTTTTTTTTATTTTGTATACTTTAAATTTTTTACATAATCAAAAAGTTTTTCTTTTCCTGCTTGCTAGGTAAGAAAGAGTTTCATACTTTTTACTCTCCTATAATTATACTACTCCATTGAGTCAATTCCTTTTCTTTCAATCATTTTTGCTTAAACTTAACTTATTTAAACTTCTTTTTCCTTTTTTCTTATTTACAGTTACCTCAATGTCATAGGTATCCTTTGATGTTTTACGTTTCACTGAACATGAAGGCTTAAGCCTTCGAAACATGTATGGTTATTAGTTTTATTTATTGCTATTAAACTAGTGGAGCAGACTGTGAGTTTCTTTACCTCCTTATAACTTCACTCCACTTTGAGATGGACTACTTCAAGAAAATTAATTTAATTAAATCTTATAATGTATAATGTAATATGTTAATAATGAATGAATGAATATAATAATGTAATACTTATTTTCACATATTTCTTCGAATAGAGCGAAAAACAAAAATAACGTAATCGTAAAAATTCGTTTTGCCCATACTAATGTGCAACTTTTGTCTAATTTGATAATTTCTGTTTGTCTGTTCTGTTAACGAGATCCCTGCATATGCATGTGTAATGTATATGTGTTGTATCGTGTGGGCTGGCTTAGTAACCCTTAGTCCCCCCCCCCCCCCCCCCGGGTATACCCAGGGAGTCACCCATTTAAATTAGTAATATATTTAAATAGTAGATATATATTTTTAAAAATATAATATTATTTTAAGTACTTATATCTAATAATTTGTATATACAGACATTTAGGTCTTTCGTACACGAAAAATATGCGTCGGCGACGATAACACGAACATAAATTTAGATGGATGTAACTCTTGAACGAGCGACGGCTAGGAGTCCATATGTTGCGCTTGGAAGATACGTTGGTCGCAAGTAGGCTACAAGGTTGAGTTCATATTACAATAAACACAAGGTACGATATCTAGCCGTATCACCAAGCCATGCCTTCCTACTCATGTACAGAGGGTATTACAAGCTGGAAGATCACCTGCAAGAGTTACTTGACAACACCTCCTTACGTGATATCATACCTTGTTTTATTGTACTATGCTTGAGTCTTCCTCAACTAGTATCTTATAGATAGCGTAGCGATCGCGTCACCGTATCTCTGATGGAGGAGTATTTATGGAATCGTTATCCATTTTTTGCTCGTGATATAAAGGACGTCTAGTCGGGATATCTTCGCGATGACGTATTGCTGGTGTACGAAGGGCATTACAGTTAAGTATATCCTTGGTAGCCAGGTATTTTACCATTAAGCCATCTATTACAAAAACTATTATTAATAATAATTCAGGTACTAGTCTAAAGTTTCATCATTGTCTTCTTCAAAATAATCATCTACTTTTCTGAGTCTGACTGATTTGTACAAAGTATGCGTTTTCAATATTTCTCCTAAAAAACAGATATTTTATATAGATATACAAATACGTACAGATTCTGTATCCGTTTCTAAACAGGGTGGGCCATTCAAAACGGGACAAGTCAGATTTTAACTTTAAACTAAAGCTTTGATATGATGACACGTAACATGTCTTGTATCGAAAGGGGAAACGTTTTGGTTATATTTTTCCCTCTAACTACAACCCCCCTAGCAGGAGGGTATTTTACCACAAAAATTTAAATGGGATTAGGGGAAAAAGGGAACTTATTTCAAAAGTTATTAAATTTTCAAAAGAGCCGTACATTGTGCATTGTACATTATGCATCTCGGCTTTACCACAACATCAAGTACATACCATTTTCATCCAAACAATGAATCTGAACTTCGGCATTAGTTGCATTAATTATTTTGAAATCCCTATCACATGTTTCTGAATTTATTGGACATGGCTGATTAAAACAATACAGGAAAGCTAGAAAAAACAAATAATAGGCTTAGGAAGATTTGCTCAAAGCGACACAAACTTTTTGAAGCAAATCAGTGTAATCCATAATTAATTCATATGTTCATTCCGGCTTAAAAAAGTTTTGTTAGAACGCCTTGGGGAAATAATCTGGATAAGACACTACAGTTGGTCTGCACAATATACAGGGTGCCCAAGATAAGGAGGGACTCTATTTGGTAATAGATACAACTTTGATTAAATGGGAAAAAGTATCGCAATCAAAGCATGAACATTATGGTGCACAAAAAGTTTTGGTAAGATTTTGTGTTATTTACGAAAAACTGAAATTTTCGATTTTAAATTTAATTTTTTTCAGGCGTTAATATTAAAGTTAGAGTGAAACTGACAAAACATTCTCACAACAACTTTTAGTGAAAGTTGATGATGATTGCGTGAAAAGGGAACATCGCGTCGTATAAAAAAAATTTGTTATGTAATCTTTGAGCTCACTAAAAGTTGTTGTGAGAATATTTTGTCAGTTTTGGAGATTTTGGAGGCTAACACAATAGGACCACCGCGACTAATCCAAAGCACTGAAATTCGTCCAAATGTTGCTAGCTAGCTCCATCGCGCTGATAATAGTTGCATTCTGAAGTTTACAAGAAAGGCTTCTAGTAGTCTTGAAATTCATTTTGTAAAAATTTGAAAAACAAACGAAAGTCGAATGAGGACATAATATGAGCTTTTTACATTATTTTCACGTATACCTACAATACGCTCGTGGAGTGTGATACGTGCCTTCCGACTCACCGTAGCACACTGAGATTCATTAACTCCAGCACTATAACTTTCGCATCCAGCCAATAATTACTATAATATGATCATTGACCATGTACGTGTACCTACCTAAGGACTGAGAAAACAGAAGAAAAATAACAATAAGCCAAACTATAAATCTATACATAATTATAACGCTCTCACGTTTTCTTTAATAATTTAACTGCTCGTTAAAATTTTGAAATATAACATCCATACTTAATAGGAGATTTTGCAGTTACTTTTATACAGTATATTTATAATATAGGTAAAAAAAAGTTTGTTTCACGAAAAATGGATATAACTTAATGACTGCAGTAAAAGTACCTGGGCGATCCCATTATTTATGACCGTTTGTTATTATTATGTGGAAAGGAGCGGATTGTAATAATTATAATTAAATATAGGCACATCAGGTAGGTTAGGTTGCTTAATTTATATTTAAATATCTTTTTGTGGTAAAATTTGTTAGTTTTTATTTCTTGCTGGAAGAGTTTAGTTGTATTACCGATATTATTTTACCAAATGTATAAAAAACAGTATGTGGCGTCCATGGAAAAACATTGATGGTGCTTCTTTTAGTGTTGCAGTGAATTAAATGCATTTATCTCTCGATGCTAGGGAAATTGTAAAAAGAGTATATACTTCTTTACTCAACAGAGGACTTTATGCTAGTGCTGCTGCGACTGAAACGTCTGATTTGATTAAGATGCCTCTGACTACAGTGAAAAGAATCGCGTCAAATCCCATTAAATCTAGAAAGAAGCGTAAATATGCCGGTTTCACCAAATGTTTCGACGAAAGCGACAAGGACTTGATAAAGCGAAAAATCTACACCATGTACGAAGAGTAACGCGTGCCTACATTAGATTCTCTGAAGCAACGGCTCACCAATGATAAAACCCGAAAATTTATTATTATAAATTTAATAGGTACGAAAATGTCTTAATGATATTCCCCCAGGTAGTGGGAAAAATTCAGTCCGTCACGTAATAACTGTAGAAAATTCGTATATTAGTCTTGATCGTATACTTAATCCAAATATAATTAATTTTGAGGAGGATAGCGATAGCGAAACAGAACTATCTATAGAATGACATTATAAATGTAAATAAATATTTTTTCTTGAAGTAGTCCATCTCAAAGTGGAGTGAAGTTATAAGGAGGTAAAGAAACTCACAGTCTTCTCCACTAGTTTAATAACAATTAATAAAACCATACATGTTTCGAAGGCTTAAGCCTTCATCCTCAGTGAAAAATACAACATCAAAGGGTACCTATGACATTGTTAAACTAACAAAGCAGGAAAATAAATACTTTTATGCTTATGCAAAAATAAAGAATAGAGGTAAAAAAGTAAAAACTAAAGGTTTCTTCTTAAAACTACGAATGCATAATTAAAATTTTTTTTACAATTTTTTAATTTTGAATTTTATATAGAATTTGTTCATTTTGAAAAGGTGGTTCATCTCTACACGAGTTTCAAAGATACATCTTTGAAAAGATGAATCTTTTGAATTAAAATTACCTTAAAATAAACTAAAACCTTTTATGCAAATAATTTAGAATAGATACTCTTTAAATTAAATTAAAATCAAAATATATCTAATAGTACCCGTGGTGCATATAAACTTTTATGTCATACCAGTGCATTATTGTATTGTTATTCCTTAGATAATGGATTACTTTATGCCCGTGCGGGCATAAAGTACACATTATGGCCCGCGCTGGCATTAAGATGCAAAAACAGTGTTGAATTAACTTATTCTTTATTAACAAACAAAATAAAAAAATATAAATTTACGTTTATATATTATTTGGTTGTATTTACATAGAACTGGCAATTCTGGAAGATTGCGCTAATAGCTAAATTTCCTGCAGCAAAGGTTGACTCATTATTCATTGTCACGGTCTCTAGTTTCTGTAAGGAAATGTGAGATCCAAATGGTACGCCTGCCAACATCCTTGAAACCTCATTTTTTGAGGCTATGCTATCCTCTAAATATCCTTCAGCAACTGTGGTACTCTTCCATCCACCGTGGCGCTCTTCCATCCACCGTGGCGCTTCAGTGTAGTCCAGCTTCTGCTAAAAGAGTTGATGACGTTCGACGTAAACAATGACCAGTGTACTTTTCGGGGTTGTTCAAACCCAAATATTTTGCAATAATACAGGGAATTTTCCCAAATGTGGTTGGTTTGGTTGTACACTACAGCGGCCTTGTCTGTAGCTTAAAAATACTATTTTTTCTGAGCAGCCATGTGGCCGCAAAGACATATAATCTCTTATAAGTTTCAAACTATTCATTTCGTCTTCATCATTAATGGTGAAAACTCGTTTTTTGTCACTTTTGGTTTCTGGCATCGTTACAACAATGACTGATTTTCTATCTTCTATATGTGTGAGTAACATATTTATATGTTCTTGCCGCCGACATCCACCAAATACACCAAATAATAATGCGACCTTGTTCATTAAAAACGTTTCATTTGGTGCCTCATGAATACATTTTAGGACATTTTCTCTAGATAACACACTGGATTTTCTTGGTTGGAACCCTTTTGACCTTTGCTTTAAATAATCGCATAATTTGTGAAAATCACATATATTAATATTCTTATTTACCATTCTTCTTTATCATCAAATATTTAGCCCACAAAAAGCTTTGGGAAAATTTTTCAGATAGATCATTAAAGTACCCCAACAGCACAGTTTCGTTAATGTTTTCTACAAAATATTCGGACATCCACTTCAAAAATTGGTCATAGTCTTTGTCGTATGAATCTCTGGAATTTATGCGCGAAAGAAAATTAGAACACATATTTAAAATGGAAAATGTTAGCGACAAGTCTTTTAAATTAAAACAAAGTGATAATTTTAAAAAAATGCAGCAATCGCCAAAACAAGCAACATTTTCGCCGTCATTTCAAATTGTGGAAAGAATTGTTCAAAAATTTATGACGGAATGAAAAAGTTTTCAATTTATAGTATGTTGTCTAAAGTCTTTGATGTATGCAAATATGACAACACTGACCAACATTCACCGACGTCTTCTGCGATTTGACTCACGATAATCGATTGTGTACGTTTCTCGCCAGTGGCCATCACGTTGTTTTTCAGGTTTGACATAATATAGTGGATATCGCGATTCTTAATTCAAACCGGCCATTATGGTTATTTTTCTTCAGTTATATTTACCGTTATTTGGATACTCATAAGTAGGTAAAACGTGCAAAGACTCTCCCTCTATCAATCATGTATTTGATATTTATTAATAATTTTATTAAACGGCAGCATAGCAAACATATTTAAAAATTAGAACAAGGTTTTGACCTCTTTGTCGATATCTAGGAAAGCACTACGAACGATATTTTAAAAGAGATTAAATATTTCGCCTTAAAAAATCATTTTTGCTGTTTCTACAATGTCCAGAGGGATTAATTCGATACCTACTACCTTTATCGCTATGGTCCAGTTTGAAACAAATAGTATTGAAAAAAACTGGATGATTTTAATAATCGAGTACTTCATACTCGAGCGATTTTAATAATCGAGTGAATCGCTCGAGCGATTATCACTGGAATTTTTTATGACCAAGAAGAATATGTTGATACAACACCAGGGGTTGTTTTTGTATGTTTTAGAAGTTTAGTCTAGAGCAGGGGTCGGGAACCTTTTGAGACGGAAGAGCCAAAAGTTATAATTTACACAATTTCACAGTTTTTAAAGAGCCACTAACGGCCGCAATTTGATAGCGAAAGAGACACTACTTGACATCGAAAGAGCCGCATGGGGCTCGCGAGCCGTAGGCTGCCGATCCCTGGTCACAGCCAAAGCACTGGTGAAGACGCCAAATTGTATTGCGTCGAAAACGAATTTAAACCTACATAGAAACATCCGACGACGGCGTCATTCGAGAGCTTTCGACGGACTGACGAAGGTAACGATGCGTGTTACGGGGGAGGGGTGCGGTGAAAAGCGAGTACAAGTGGCTGAGAGATAGAATCGGTGCCTAATCCTCGTTAATGGATTCAGAACGAATTTTTAATGTTTTTTGGGAATGGAACTAAAGAGCCGCAGCTTCACATCCAAAGAGCCGCACAGGTTGCCGACCCCTGGTCTAGAGTTATTATTAAGGAAGAACAGTTGATTCTGATTTAAAGCCGAATTACATCCTTTAATTTTTTCAAAATTTACAATCGCCGCTGGCTAGCCTGTCAAAACAAAACCCATGGGCTCGATGAATCCACTAAGGGATTTGCCATACTTCTTCGTGTGCACCTTCTCGCTTACGTGCCTTTAATAAAGACGTATGTCGTGTCAGCCTTAGGAGCGTTGAAACGGCCCGGACCCGGGTCTATTTTTCTCTAAAAAATATTTATTTCCATGTATAAAATAGAATAGCCAATATATTTAGGTCCAGTAATACATGCATAAAATACATGTATTTTAAAAGAGCTAAAACAGCAGAAAGTCTAACATATTAGCGATTTACCAACCAAGGAATGTCAAGAGGTCACATTCCTTAGGCTAAACATGAAATAGGGGTGCATAAACTGACGCAAGAGAGCAAAGGCAGGGGTGCGCCTATAAAAGCGGGAGACGCGACGCTAAAAAAGGGGAATTCAATTTTTGACTGTTGCAAATACAAGACGTTACGCTGCCCGATTCAGAGTCAAAATTTCCCGTTCTCAAATCGAGTCATTTCGCTGCCAGTGCTCTATCAGTGCATCATTAATCTCTTTAATTTCGACATACAAGTTTTTCCCATTCACAAGTTAAAGTGTTTACGCGGCCATTTAGTGTTCAGTACATCTTTATTTGATAAAGAATTTTCTTCTACTTGTTGAGTTGAGTATTCTGGTTGCCCCATCGGTTTTCCGATGTCGACGCGCTAGGAATCCTTGACAACGGAGTTAAATTCAGTATGGTATGCTACTCTCAGTATATCACTCTTTTTCTATAGACGCATAAAGAATTTTCTTCTACTTGTTGAGTTGAGTATTCTGGTTGCCCCATCGGTTTTCCGATGTCGACGCGCTAGGAATCCTTGACAACGGAGTTAAATTCAGTATGGTATGCTACTCTCAGTATATCACTCTTTTTCTATAGACGCATAAAGAATTTTCTTCTACTTGTTGAGTTGAGTATTCTGGTTGCCCCATCGGCTCGCCGATGTCGACGCGCTAGGAATCCTTGACAACGGAGTTAAATTCAGTATGGTATGCTACTCTCAGTATATCACTCTTTTTCTATAGTCACATATAAAAATTTACGGAAGTAAATCCAGCATCCCAAATCAAATTAATTTATACACAAAATGGCCGCTCTCTTCTCTATATCTTCTCTTTTGATTTATTAACACAAATAATCTCCACCTGCCAAATAAATTGTCTGCAGGACAAAAATGGTAGGTTTCTAGTAAAAAACACTACAAAGGGTAATTAGGGATTAACGGTTCTGTTTAATCTAAAATGTCTGCAAGACAAAAATAAATTAAACATTATTTTAAAGTGAAAAGCGAATAACGGTACCACTGTTGGCGTAAATCGATACACTTTTGCTTTCGTTTAAAGGGTCGTTATTTAGTAGGTCATTTTCAGAAATAGATGTTTGTCTTTCCAGGGTGAATTTTACAGTGGGTTCTTGAAAACAAAGGTAGGTCTTTTATTACGCAGTAATAAAGCCTTCCTCGAATAATATCTGCAATCCGCGGTAAAGAAATGGGGGAGGGTTCTAAAAAGGGTTATCTATGATGTATAACAGGGTAACCGCAGATTATCAGTGTTATAAAAAAGGGTTAAAATCATTTGGTATGATGTTGCCTGTAGAACGTTAATTTATAACAGGTGTAAATAAAAAGGCGTGATGGGTTTTTCTTAGGAATGAATGTTCGACGGTAGGACACCACTACCGGATAGTGTCTTTCGACTTCCAGTACATGAAAAACAATGCTCGCTTGAGAAGAAAAGTGACACATGCGGAAAGCGAGCAGGCTCCTAATTTTTATTACACTTTTATGAGTTATATGTTAAAATGTTCAACAGTAGGACACCACTACTGTACAGTTGTCTTTTCACTATACTACGTAGTAGCATTATACCAAACGTGTACGTAAACTGAGGGATGGTACATAAACAAAACGACAAGTAAATTAAATAAAAATACGTACACGAAAATGGGGTCATATGTAACAAAATAAATTGCAGATTATCAGGGGATCAATGTAAATAAAATGGTCGCAGACCAAAGGTTCATGTAAGAAGCGAGATAGAAATATCGGATATCTACTATTATTGTCGCAGACATAATAGATAGAGAACAGGTAACAATGCTATTATTGTCGCAGACATATAATACTTAGTATTGTGGTAAAGGGGGTAAATCATCACCGTTCTGTCGCAGACAGATATTGGTGAATAATAACGGGCCAAATTATGGGAGACAAACATTCTGAAACAGGTTATATAATTATTATTATAATAATGTAAAACCTTTGTATCTGGTAAATTATCAATTTGTAATAAATAAGTGAATGGTTAAACTCTCTTTGATTTAAATTCCTGGCAGCGGAATCCTATCAGTACTTAGGGAAAAACGTCATACTAAGAATAAAACTAATAAATCGTAAAACCTGACAACCTTACCGTTGTCCCAAACTTTAAAAGAACCTGCAACGTAAACACAACGTATACAGGGTCGTACCACAAAAATTAGACGATTACAGCCAGAGTGATGGATTCCATCAGGTGAATAACACACCCGGGGTCGATCAGTTTCAGCGTCAAACTCGAACGTCGCCCATTGGCACGTTTCGGGTGGAGCGGCGCGTTGATCGAAGGTCGGGTATCAAGTGAAAGGCAACGATTTTCATAAAGAATCACAATTTGATATATTAACACATCATTAAAGAACACCCTGTATATATCACGGATTACTAGAGGAACTGGTCCTAATATGGGCCCCCATTTTATTTTTTTGAAATAATTTTTTTATTTTTTCCTTCTGATGAGATGTAAAAAGGTTTATGTACGTTGTAAGAACCTAGCAATTAAACCCTAATATTCATTTTTCTCAAAAACGTATAATGTATTTATAAAAAAAATAATAAAATAGTGCACAGTTCTGACATTATCCCAGATGGTTTGGAATATGGGCCCCCTCAAAAACTACAATAAAAACGTTTTATATTATGGCGACAAATGAATAAATATCACAAAAACAACAAAAAACAATCCTCTCAGCAAAAAAATAAACAGAAGGCAAAACTATCGGCAAAATCGCCCACGTAGGCATCCTTCTCCGCCCAAGAGCACTGTCCATGTGCCCATAAAAGACACATAAGACACTGGACCCACAGTTCTACTCTAGTGTCTTGAGAAAAGTTTTGACCACAAAATAAGCATATTGCGTCATTATTTTCAGGGGCGAATTGTCCAATTTGGTCCATGTTAAGGTCAACGTCTGCAGGCGCAAATTCCTGTTCTTCATCCTCTTCCAAATTTGATTCTTTGTCCTTAACTCTAGTTGTTTTTTGGCATTCTTCTGAATGTCACTCGATTCTACTGAAACTAGTCTCCTCTTTTCCTTTCCGTTCTTTGTTTTGGTTAATTTGTCGATTGATATTTCGAGGTCTGCTTTGTAAGGAGATTTTATAATTTGGGATTTGAAAGACTTTCATCCGCTTGTAGTCACTCGCTCTCTAACGAGTGGTACAGGTGAAATGTAAAATGGAGTGAAAAGGGTTCTCGGACAGTCATCTGATTCCACATGCCTTGATTCCAGGGTTTCTGGAGCCTCCGACTCTTCTGCCAATCTTCGGTTAGAATCTAGGTCTTTCAAACAACCTGGTTGAGGATCCAGGTCTTTTGAACAACCTGGTTGGGTATCCAGATCTTTGGAACAACATGGTTGGGGATCCAGATCTTTGAAATAGGTGGCAACCTAGAACATTTGAGCAACATGGTTGGAAAGGCAGATTCTTTTAACACTTTTGTGTGGGTCTTGAACCAACAGCAGTAACGGTGGATTGAGATTGTGGTTCTTGCAGCTGACTTTCTGATCCTTAACTACATGATTTTTCGGCTTCAATTTTTTCGGCAATAAAATCAGCATTCAAATCAGCAAAAAAGTTGAAATAATAGTTTGATCCGAATATGGGCCCCAGCCCATATTTTCAATACACTCAAGGGGCCCATATTGCACGCAGTACAACGCACTATAAAATTTGTGGTTAGGAAAAACCTGTAATTTTTTGAATAAGATTGAATACTGAAATGCAATGTTAAACTTGCCCTCTATCGCATACAGCATAAGCAAACACAAAATAATATGAAGAAATATGAAAATTACGCTAATTAAACTTACATAAAAAAGTTATGGGAAACAGCGATACATATCAATCACAACCGTTTAATAACATGTGAGATCAAGCCGGGAGTCGGTAAAAATTGGTATCGACAAGGTGTAAGTATAAATTTACGCTTCACCTGGCAGATAGAGTTACTTGATTTTTAGATGGACATGGGACCCATATTAAGTGCCTAGCCCATATTCGGACCATTTCCTCTAGCGATAGTTTGTGTTAAATTTGTGGTTTCGCTGTTGTTGGAATTGCTAAGGTTATGGCTATTGATTATCTGACCTTAGGAATATCCTTTATTCGTGGGGTTCCCTGCTTAATGTTACGCAAAAAAGCAATACACCTGTCTGGTAGCCGCTATAACTTGTTTGTTATAGGGGAGAGTAGGGCAAAGTGTGAAATTCATGTTATGGCGACATCGCATCAAGACATATATATTTTCGAAGAGTAAAAAAAGACTGTAGTGCTGAAGAGGCCTCAACAAAACGTTTAGGCGAGGTCATATGCGGCCTTTGTGAATAAATATCACATTATAATCTTCTTTAAATGAATTTTTATATTAATTCCAGTTTGCCCCGCATAGTTTTCCTCTGTGAACTACAGAAGGGGCAAAGCGGAACAAAATTGCGAGTTTAAAAACAAATTCTATAACAAAGAAACCTTTATCCTAGAAATTTCAAATTATTGGCATTTTTTTACAACATACCTATCATTCGATTGACAACACTTTTTATCCGTTTTTTTCAAATAATGCCGCACCCTCCCCTACGGACTTTAAGACCTTATTAAATCTAAATTCACTAAAACTATTCAAAAATAGGTAGGTAAGTAAAAGTATATTCAGATACAATTTTAATTTTAACTGCTTAAATCTTCGACTTCACTTTTAGGGCCGCTATCAGGTTTACTTGGCCCAAGACTAAACTCCTTGTCATCATCCGGTTCGCCACCATTGTCAGTGCCTCTGAAATTTGATGGTAATTTTATGACGGCGGAAAATTTAGTACCTTTGTAGTATACATTTGGCCCAAATGGGTTATCCTCGGTGAGATTTGATGATTTTAATACATTGCCTAAAATTAAGGTAAAAGTTAGTTAGTAAGTAGTTAAATAAATAAAAATATGCAGATTACACACATAAAATATAGTATTAATTAAATTTTTTATTAGTAATCCGAACCAAAATAATATTGTAAACATAATTTACAAAAAACTATAGTTATGATTTCTAATAAATTTAGTAATATCAAGTAAATACTAAAATATATTGTAAATTTTACAACGAATGTATGTGCACGGAACAAACACTACAGGGTGTTATGGAAATGACGTATTATATTTAAACCGGCAATTCCTGAGATGAAAACAAATTGAAGAAAAATATCCAAAAATGGCGCTGTACATGACCTGACGTCAAACCAAAATTAAGCACGTGATGACACTGGGAGAAAGATAAACAAAACAACATATGGCGGGAAACGTCAGTGAATTTTGAGCAGTGTTGTCACTCTTTAGAAAGTCAATAACCGTTTGACAGATTGGAAGTTGTTTATTTTTCAGGGTACATTATTATAAACTTTTACGTTCAGTTCAGTTCGCGGGGAAACAATCTCTGATTTATAAACTTGAACTGACTCGAACGAACCGCCGCGGCATTTATAAATGGTCAGGTATGTTCCCATTTGTTCAATTCGAACGATTCCCGGCGAAACTGAACAACTTAAATGCCACTTTACCCTTTAGAAAAAAAACTGCAATTTTTTTTACCTTTTCGGCCTTATTTTAAAAAAAACTTAATTTATAAAAAAACACCAAGTAGGTAATCCATACAAAAACCAGCACAATAACCTCACAAAACAGAAAAACAATGTACAAATTCACATTAGTTTTCGCGTAAATTTGAATGCATCTCATGCACACATTTAAGTACCATTTAATCTGAATTAGTATTTTAAAGTACTACTGTGTAGACAAAAATTCGCCCTTATTGTATAAAGTTTCATCAGGTGGTCTGCGAAATTATATAACTTTTTCATACATTGGTATTTAACATCTAAAATTTCTAGTAACTACACGTTTCAGTCTGTTTCGGGTTTATTCGGTCGATCGATATTGCGTTATTTGGAAATATCTAAAAATACAGCGTTGCCACTTTCGATGTTTTATAAGATTATATTCATAAATTGCGGAATTTCCTTCTGTAATATTACTTTCCTGTATAATTACTTTCTCAGAAATGGCAACCGCGCTATTTTTCCGAATATGTACGAAGCACTCGACCCTTGGTCGGACTCGTCTATATTAAGACTTAAGGGGCGGTCATGTTGTTGTCAACATAATTATTTCATCATTCTTCATTAAAGGATTAAAAATTGTTTTAGGCCCATTAGAAATTAGCGTTTTTATTATTTCTGA
Source organism: Barypeithes pellucidus (assembly GCA_963991005.1). Lineage (NCBI taxonomy): Eukaryota > Metazoa > Arthropoda > Insecta > Coleoptera > Curculionidae > Barypeithes > Barypeithes pellucidus. Next base: position 26,656,932 of record OZ022562.1, on the reverse strand, counting down.
CTTTCTATTGCGAAATAATTTATATCTTATCTTCTGTGTGTGCTGTTGTTCTATGTGTACGATAGTGTAATTATGCGTTAGAGTTTAGTGCTTTTGTGTAATCTAATGATAATTATAATAGGTGCATATCTTCAAAAAAACTAATTTGAAACGCGTGGGTGTCTGTGTGTTTCTTTAAGTGATTTAGTGTAATTTGTTCTGTTTCACTATGTATTTTTTTCTTTCGACGATATGCCGGTTATGTTCCGAGATTGGAAATAAGAGGCCGAATGGGGTTTAGTGGGTATAAGCTTATTATGCAGTCCCACACTATAATCAGGGCACGTGATGAGCATAAACCTCTTCCCATAGAAAAAATAACTGAATGTGTCTGTGCCCTGGATTCCTTACTCGTGTCAGCGGCCTGGATTTAACTTCTAAGTAAGCTAAATATTTATTTTTATAAGAATCTAAAGGTTTACACTTTTGCACAGTTTGGCAACATTGCACCAGAACATGTGTTTATTACACAGCTGGGCAGTGTAATATGATTGTGCCGCGGAGTGAGCTGTGGGTTTATGGGTGAATTACATCATTTTTTAAACGTTCGATTTAAAAAAAATATGTAGCGCTTCTCTAGGACACCCCAGGAGTCACCCATTTAAATATAATACATCATTTCCATAACACCCTGTATAGTAAAATTATTGTTATTATAGTAAAAATTTGTATGCACAATTTCCTATAAAACATTGTAACAATTACAATTTTCATTATCGATCCGTACCAAAATAATATTGTAGACACACATAATTTCTAAAAGTGTACTTATAGTTTGAATTAATAATAAATTTAGTAAAATCAACTAATTACTAAAATATATTGTAAATTTCACAATGAATGTATAGTGAAAATAATTTATTTACAACTCCAGTAGTTAAATATTTGGAAATGTATGGTATATTTCACTCGCTATTATTTGAGTATTTTTTATTGTAAAAATTACCAAGTTTAAATCAAGTGTGTAACAATACTTTTACAAGATTAAATGGCATAAATAAGATTCGGATTCTGGGGATTTCGTTCCTTGAAACAAAACAAAAAAAAAAGGAAATATACCATCGATCGATGAAGCCAAGCTACGTTGGGTACGATTAGAACATGGATGGGTGACCGTTTGGGAATACCATTTGTCAAAATTTTTACAAAAGATGTTAGTAAATTTTAGCAGAAGCCATCTTTATGGAAATATTGTTAAGGTAATAAAGAACTTATTAAATTGTCGTTAAATTATTTTTAGGATGTATTTTATTTTAACTGATTAACTGATGTTAGAAAGGGATGGAGCACCAGTGGCACCAGTGGACCACCGACTGAGATGGAATATTAATTGCTCTTAGAATTAGACAAAAAATTTTAATTTCGGTTTATAAAGAAATAGTATTTTTTTCTTTAATTCTTGCGATACAAGTAGTTTAGATTAATTAAAGTATCTTGAAATGTTAAAATTTTGTTGCTAATTAACAAATAACTGATTTAAAAATATATATATATGACAAAAAAATACTTTCCAATATTTTCTGTTTAATTTCTAAAAACTTTTTCTATTTGGGTTTCATAATGGCTACATTATGAAATGCAAAAAAATTGAATAACCTGCCACTTTATGGAACTGAAATTTAATTTTTTTCATGTTGGCAACAAGTAGGGTTCGAGTTTTAGGCCTAAGTACTTCGATTTCTAGTCATTATGGATTCGACAGAAATTTTTTACTTTAAAATACTAGCCTTTAATTAACGTTTTTCCAGATTATTTTCTGCAATTTCTCGTATTTCCGGCCGAGTACAACTTTCTACCTGATTCATTTTTATTAACTTTAATAATATATTTATTTTTAATTATGACGGATGGGAAGAAGATTTGTTGTGTTCAATTATTTCTATCATGGCATATTTGATACTTGTAACATTTTATTAAATTGTAAAAGTATTGCCAACCCAAAAAGAAAATATTAATTTAAAAGGAAAAAATCTACTATATTTTTTTAAGTTTTTCAGAATTTAAAGACCCAAATAGAAAAAGAATTATAAAATACACGGTTCATAAGACAATTAGAGCACTTGTACTTTAGTTTACGTTTAGTATTAAACGCGTTCTCTAAGATAATGTCTTATGAAACTTGTATCTTAATATACTATTATATACAAAATTTGTTTCTTAATCGATTAAGTGGAAAGAAATCTCGTTTTAAAGGGTGTAACGAATCATCCTTAACACTAAGTATATTTACCGTTGTCACCATAACATTGGATTTCGACCAACAGCTTGGACCTATCGGCTTCAGATATCTCAGAAGATTTTTTACATAATGTTGTATCTGCAGGACATTTTAAAGAATAACATACGCTCAGGGGGTATGAACCTAAAATAGAAAAAATAAAAATTAATATTACTAGTTTAGCAAGTGTAGCGGTAATTAATTAATAAATAAACTAATCGACAAGTAAATGAGCAAAAGAATACTTTTTTTTAATGATAAACGAAGTAGGAGAAAATACTCCAGAATAGTGTTATAAGTATTTATATAGTCACTTTGTAGTAGTGGATACCTTTAACACTACTCTGTAGTCGCGCCTACTCACAAGTTATATTTCTGTCGTGACGCCTACGTTTTCTTTTTTACTTTACTACGCTATAGTTCCAGTAACGTTTATACTGACCATAAAGTAATGACACCATAAAGTTACTATACCAAGTAAGTGTTACGTAAATTCTTCTAATAATTTGAACTTAGTACTGGTTTAAACTTTATAGTAATTAATTTGGTGCCAATTGCCACGTTTATACATAAGTCATAATAGCAATGTTAATTAGCCACAGTTTCTATAATTTTTAATATACAGATTTAAAAAAAGGGGATGGGGGGTTTGTATCCAAAGTTATTTTGTGAACAAAAAAAATAGGCCTCACGATATTGATGAGCCAAAAAAAAGAAAGGTAAAAGGATGTCTAAAGGTATTTTTTTCACCACACGAATTCTAAGTAAACAGGTGAAAATATGTTGAAGAGAACGAAGTTGTTAAATCAATGAGACCTTCTGTACCAAAAAAGGAATTACAAAACGGTCCACCAATATGTCAAGAAATCATGATCAAAGCAAGATGCCATAGGATTGAATTTAAAATAACAAGTTACAACAAAACTAGTACATATTGTTAGTTTAATAACAATATTCCTTCAAAACATGATTTTGATAGTTATCTCTGTGTTCTTGTAAAAGAAATTACGTATAAATTCTTGCTTATTTATAGGGAGACGTATTTTGTACCAAAACATATTTTCTCTACCAAAATAAAGATTTTTAAATGTTCAATAAGTCGGACATTTATTTGGTTTACGCAAACATATTTGTAAAACCAAAATATATTTTAAAGAACAACATTTGGCGCATACCCTTGTACTCTAATTTTAATGTTTGTTTCAAAAATAAACAAGAAACTCTCGAAATTGGACCTTTGTGATTTTGATATACAGTAGCAGACAGAATTTATGCAGCATAATATAGGAACATTTTATTGTTAGATTTCAACAAGAACCGATGTTTCCGTTCCAGCATCATCGGAAATTCCAAAAACAATGGTCCTTAGGGGTTTGGCCGGAAATGAAGAAGATGAAAAATTGTATATAGCAGAATGACCTTAAATAAAATTTTATCAATTTTTTTCAAATATTGTTTAGAAATAAACTATAAGGATGTTAATAACTTTTGAAAACAATAAATAAAAAACAACGAATTAAACATTTGTCAATTTTTGGTGTAAAATACTTTAACTATATTGGAACAATTACTTCAAATCACGTTTTCTGAAATGTTACTACTTAGTTGCGTTTTTATTAAGGAAAATCAATTCTGTCTGTAATCGATTGTTGCATAATGAAATATAGATTCTCAAATCAATTTATTATTAATATAAAGACATAAAATAAAATGTTACAGAAACGAATTTTTTAATTTCGACGAACGTCACTGTTTAATGGGATTTTGTTGGATTGGGAATTGCAATATCGTTTTTGTTAGAGTATAACAATAAAAAATTCACCATATGCTGTATAAACCCGATTAGTGCCGTAATATTATGTGTTATTTTGCACAAATTGTTTGTCATATCAACCACATGTACATGCATGTACACATGCATGGATTTAGTGGCGCCAGTGGTCGCGCCAGTTCTATTTGCACGCCAGTAAAGGTTTATACTTTGTTGAGAAAACAAGAGTAAGTGACACGCCAGTTTAATTTTTTGTGTTTTTCGCAGTGCGAACTCTGTGGAGTGAACTTCCGAAGCCTGTAAACTAGTCGCTGAACTTTTAGTGGAAAAAAATTAAGATAAAAGAAATACAGAAAAAGAAACGACGAAAAGGCAGTGTCTGGATTAAACCATGGATTGTGTAAATGCTCTTTTTTACACTTGAAAGTCTTGATTTTCGGTACGAATTTGTCATCACTGGCGCCAGTGATTTTAGTAGGATGCAAACTTTTTTGGTCTGTGCATGCAAAAATAAATTTTTATGCAAGTCGATGTTTACACTTGCTAATTTTATTTACTGGTGCGCCAGTTTTTATTGGGCCACTAAATACATGCATGTGTAAATGCACCTTTAACGTAATTTTTGTAACTATAGTATAGTACTATAGTTGATGTTTTGTTCTCTAATCGAATTCCAATAACAATAAAAATCCACCCTTAAATAATATATGTATTTACTTTTTGCGGGCAGATATAAATAAGCCGACGCCGGCTCGTAAAATAATTAGGGACCGATGCCGCCGTGGTGGTGTCGGAATTGATCGGACTGTAACGTAGCCGTCGCCGGCAAAAAATTATATTTAAAATAGGATTTCTATTTCAGAGAATAAAATATCAATAAATGGTTTGCCGTTATTGACAGTCGAGCTGCGAAATGATTACTTGGTCAGCAAGAGTTTACAATTGGTCAGTAGAAACAAACATGACTAGAAGCAGTTTACTTCAGAGGCCCCAGGGAACTGTCAATTTATGTAACTTTCTTGTGTTTTCTTTTGCCGAATACAGAAGGAAATCGGCTACAAAAGGTGTAGCGGGGGCGGGTTTTCACTTGTTTTCCCAGGACACTGTCACGATTTAGAAATGTTTGCTGTCCATAAGTTGCTGACCAACTAACCATTTTGGCTGGCCGATTACATTTTTCTGTTCATAAAAATAAGAATATTTTGCTAACCAGTTAAATGATATATACCCGTTTTAAATTCTATCATTATGAAACTTACCCGAATCCATATCCGACGGTCGACCATGAACGTCCCTTACAAACAAAAAAATTGTCAAGGACAATAAGATGGTAGTTTTCACTAACATATTGTCAAATTTTTACCTGCGATAGGTATTGCGTGTCGAGTTTAACTGAAACGAACTTTTCAATGTAATTACCGCGTAATAAATAAAATTAGCAAAATTAATGATTTATATAAGTATAGTGTATCGAAAATACGTATTCATAAATAATAATATATTAGTAAACAAATTATTTTTTATGCATAATCTCTCATGCCAATGAATATGATGTTATTGTTCTGCAAAATCATCATTTGAATAATCACGGGTTAGACTCGGTTAGAGTGATAACAAATTACTAGTTATTTTTTTTTTAATTATAAGGAAAGTTAAAACAAAAGTATGATGTGTACCTTGACATGAACGAAAATCACCAGAAGTTTAATCAAGGAAAGATATTTGGATTGTTTTTTCGCGAATCTGTTAATCGTGTATTAAATCAAAACCGAAATTTCGTCATTACTACGAAAATAGCCATTACATGTTTTGGTTTTAATTAACTTTTTAATTTTTTTTTAAGAAGCTGTATACATGTTAAAATATACAGGAAAAACTGTACGTTTATTCCCCTTAAGTTTGTAACACCCTGTAGATTAATTTTGCAATCTTAACTCTAATAAAGAAGCTGTTTGCGAAGTTTAATCTATGTAACTAAATAAGTGTAAAACATTTAAGGGGGTGATTCCTCATCGAAAGAAAGATAGGATCTTTCATATAAAGAAACTTCATTGGAGCATCCCTTGTTAAGATACAGCCCCTTAAAGGGGGTACATAAAATTTATAAATAAACAAAACTAATTTATTAATAACAAAACATACAACATCTAGAAATCATAGTAAATGTTCAATATGTCTACCTTCAGACAATACGCATGCGTCTAGACGTCGGCGCATTGAGCCACGTATTCGCGCAAATATTCCTGGAGTCTCTCTAATTACCCTGCACGCATCGATGATGCGGTTTCTTAAGTCCTCTACATCGCGAACAGGAGTACGATAAACCAAATGCTGCAAATGGACCCAAGTAGAGAAATCGAGAGGATTGAGATCCGGCGATCGAGCGGGCCAATTCTGAGGTCCTCCTCGACCTATCCACTGATTTGCATATGTTTCAGTTAAATGCTGACGTGTTACTTGACTAAAATGGGCGGGAGCCCCATCATGCATAAAAAACATATGCCTCACCATTTAATCGAGGAGGTAGAAAATGAGGCCCAATTAAATAATCCCCAATAACTCCGATCCACACGTTAAGAGAAAACTATTCTTGATGGTTAGTTTCGATAATAGCGTGAGAGTTTTCATTAGCCCATATGTGGTAATTATGAAAATGAATAATCTTGTCCCGAGAAAAACTACATTCGTCTGTGAATTCAATCGTCTTCAGAAAGTCACGATTTCTTCTAATCATTTCCAGCATCCAATTGCAAAATTCAAGACGGTTCGGAAAGTCTTGCGGTAACAGTGCCTGTACTCGTTGCAGATGGTAATGGTATAAGAGTTGTTCCTTTAAAATTCGAAATACCGTCATATCATCAACATTTAGCTGGAAAGCAATCTTTCTAGTACTGGTAGTAGGTTGTTCTTCAAGCAAATTAAGTACTGCTTCCTCAAGCTGTGATGTTCTTACTTCTCGATGGCGACCACAATCCTGCGTTCTTTGGTCGAATGAACCATACTCTCGTAATCGTTGATGAAGTCGGGCAAATATGATGATTTGAGGGATACATTTCAGCATATCTTCTAGAAGCTTCTAACCCATTCCCTTGCGACAGACCATTAACGTAATGCATATCAGCCATTTACTCATTTGTGTATGCCATTTTAATAACAAGTGAATTATTAAAGTAACAACAAATTAAGAACAGAACAACAATACACAATTAGTATTACTTCAATTTCAAAAATTTACAAACTGACAGCTTGATACCAATTTAATTGTCACTATCGCTAATAGCGGCCTACTGGATAAATTAGTTTCGTATTTTCGGCTTATGGCGATATGTATCTTGTTCGTAAAAATTTTTTTTATTCAGGACTGCAAAACTTTTTTTTTAGTTTTTAATTTATTTCTCCGAAACTACAAAATCAAATAAAATAAAACTTGAATGACTTGTAAAGGATACTAATACGAACCTAAATATGCAATAAAATACTGGGTGTCCCATTAAAAAAAATATTACTTTATGCTGTCACACATTTTTGGGCCACCCTGTATAATGTAAAATATTTTTAAAACATGCCGCTTTTAATCCAATATCTCAAACTCTTTTAGTATTGTTGATAAGTTCTTCGATAACGATTTAATCTTCCGTCCACGCTTCGCTTGCGGACCCTATATAGTTGTACAAATATAGTATTTTTTATTAAAATTCCTATATATTTTTTTATTTGTGGCTTCCTAAGGCAAAACTTGCAGGGTCAATAATTTTAGCTGGAGTTATGTTAAAACTGGGAGGGTATGGCTTACTGCGTATAATAAAATTATTTTTAAGTATTGGTTTAAAAATTAATATTTTTATTATTGTTATTTCTTTAGTTGGTGGTATTTTGGTTTCTATAATTTGTATTCGTTAATTGCTTATTCATCTGTTGCTCACCTAGGATTAGCATTAAGAGGTATTTTAGTATTAAATTTATGAGGATTTTGAGTGGTCTATAATATTAGCCCATGGGTTATGTTTGTCTGGCCTATTTTATTTAGCTAGTATTTCTTACGAGCGAACATCTAGGCGTCGAAAATTGTATTTAAATAAAGGTATAATTAATATTATTCCGAATTTATATTTATGGTGATTTTTATTATGTTCATCTAACACATTTTTTATCATTCTTTTCCAACAAAGACCTGGAAGAAATTTTGGCTTGGGGTGACAGTAACCACGTCGAATTTAACGCTAAAAAAGCCCAGGCTGCAGTATTCTCTAAAAAGGTTAACATTACAGAACCAGATATAGTCATGGAAGTTTTGTCTTATTAAATCAGTAATTTTTTTTTTAGAGATAAGGAGATAACTATAATTTTTTTTATTTGTACATTTATGTATAAATTAGATCGTAAAGGACCTAGTGTTGATTGAGTTCAACAACAACAATTAAAGTTACTAATAGATAAATTATTAATAAAATTATAACTATTATTCTATGGGCATTACAAAGTTTATTTATAGATAGATTAATATTAAAAATATTTGATAAAATCATAATTATTTACATTTTTTATATAGGTACCTCTAATTATCTAGGATTAAATTTGTTGATATTATTATAATTAATATTATTTCTCTAATAAAAGGATTTTTTTTAGAAAAATAAATTTTTTCATGAGAGGCAATTCTTGTTATATAAATAAATAATACTAATATTCCCCCTACTATAATTAAGAATAGAATATAGAAAAATCAAAAATTTAAAGAGATAACTATAGTTTGAAAGAGGAGAATAAAGCCAAATGATATTGGATGATTTCAAAAAATAAAAATAATTGATATTATTCATCTAATTAAAATAAATAAAATTATATTTCTTTTAGTATAAAATATTAATTTTGTAAGCTGTAATAGCTGTAAGAATATCAATAGATTATACAGCAAAATGATTCTGTAAGCTGCCTTGTTGTAAATGCTCTTACACAACTTCCATGTAGCCCTATCAAGAGAATAATAACAAAAGTAAAGTGCCACTTCCACCGCTACTGTCACTGCCGCGGCCGCGGCCTCGGCTACGACCACGGCTACGGCCACGGCTACGGCTACGGCTACGGCTACGACCACGGCTACGGCCACGGCTACGGCTACGGCTACGGCTACGGCTACGGCTACGGCTACGGCTACGGCTACGGCTACGGCTACGGCTACGGCTACGGCTACGGCTACGGCTACGGCTACGGCTACGGCTACGGCTACGGCTACGGCTACGGCTACGGCCACGGCGACGGCCACTGTCACTGTCGCGGCCACGGCCACGCCCAATAAACATTTTTCGTAACTTATAGTAACATCAATTTATATAATGGTTATATAGAGGTAATAGAAGTATATAAGAAGGTTTTGGGGTTTTATAATCAGTGCCTTTTGGTAACCTATTGTTATAACGGGTTTATAAGATTACTATAACCTACAAGTATATAACAAGGTAATATAACTGTTTCCAACACCATTTTATACTTGTAGTAACGCGTTACCAATGTATTTATAATAAATTTATTGAAGGGTTTCCGTGACCTAATTTTAGACAACTAAAATACCTTTAGTTATATAAAGGTAATGTCAATCACCTTTAAAAAAACTGGAAAATATTAGTGTTGGCTAAGTTATATTATAAAACTCTAAGTAATATACTTATTAGTAACGACCGCTTCTTTCATACAACTTGGCAAACAGTAGTAACACAAATTACTACCTTCCTTGTTTATAAAATGGCGGCATGTCGTCTCTTATATTAGTAAGGTTAAAGTTTTTATTATTTCTTGTACCCATTTTAAAATGAATAACTGGAAAAAAATATATATATTATGCTTTACAACGTTTATATCGTTACTACATTAATTCCGCCATGATTGTTTAGTTAAATTTGGACCTATTGGAAAGGGAAGTTACAAAAATACAAAATTTATCAACAATCAGTCAAAATTCACCGCTTACTTATCCAATGGTGGCAGACACTAATAACATTTAGTATTAAATCGTCGTAAAATTAAAAAATTATATTTTTTTTTTTCTGAAAATGTGACCTAAATTTACATATTATTGGGTATTTTGAGGGCCCTTGCATTTTCTGGGACTATTAGTTCTATTATTGCAGTAAAAAACTCTTCCCACCTAAATTTTGAGTCATACATAGGTACAAGGCTCAAAATAAAACTATCATTTCATTAAGTTGTACTATTATTATAATAGCGAGTGCCGTCGGTAATAAGTCATCCGACTAAATCCAACCTGTTCAATATTATGGAAACAGAAAAATACCATTAATAATAAATAAAATGTGTCTAAGAGAGACAAAATATAAGCCTTCACAATATAAAATGACACCTGACAGATGACATAATAGATAGAAGTGACGAAATTTTAGTAACGGAAATATTTCGAGAACCTTTATAGGCAACGTTTATAACGATAACCGAAACATATATAACACTACATTATATCACTAAAGCTGTTGCGACAGGTTATTTAGGATGTTATATAGTGGTTACCACAATATTTCTGTTACTTTTAGTTATATAACTTCAAGGTATATAGCGTTACTAAACATAGGTTTTCACAACCTTTATAAACTCCCCATTTAAGCGCTTTAAGGGGTTTATAAGAGTAACGGAAATATTTCTGTTACTAAATATATAACTGTAAGTTATATAAGGTAGGTGATATAACATTTACGGTAACTATTATACAAACAAAAATGTTTATTGGGCGTCCACGGTCACTGCCACTGCCACTGCCACTGCCACTGCCACTGCCACTGCCACCGCCAGTGCCACTGCTACTATTATTAATAAAATTATAATTATTATTCTAGGGGCATTAAAAAGTTTATTTATAGATAAATTAATATTAAAAATATTTTGATTAATAAAATCATAATTATTTACATTTTTTATATACCTATCATTATCTAGGATTAAAATTGTTGATAATATTATAATTAATATTCTTACTCTAATAAAAGTAATTTTTTTAAGAAAAATAAAATTTTTCTAATATTCCTACTATAATTAAGAATAGAATATAGGAAATACAAAAAATTTAGATTTAAAGTTCCAGAGATTAAAGAGTTTGAAGGAGGAGCATAAAGCCAAATGATATTTGATGATTAAAAAACAAAAATAATTGATATTATTTATCTAATTAAAATAAATAAAATTATATAAGGAGATAGTTAACTATAAAATATTAATCTTGGAGATTAAAGTTCAGAGTTTTCTTTTTCCTAACATTTTCTCACACAGCTATCTTACAATAATCAACAAACAAATAACAACATGGAGGTTTCATAGCAACTGCATCTCCAAATGTCATTTGTTTTCTCACATTTGAATTTAAGAAAAAAAATTTGTTTGCAAATTAATAGTAATTGGGCAGGGTGCACTAAACGATGTAAATGCAAATATCTCCGAAACGGTAACTCTGGGCGACCTGAACTGAGTATTCCTTTTTACGTAATAAACATGAGAAAAGTATTATTTTAATTAGAAATTTAAATACGCTAAGGCAAAAAAAAGTTATGACCTAATAAATATGCGAAAATTGCTGCAGATTAAATTTTCACAAAAAATCAATTTCTCGTCCTAACAAAAATATAATTACCAAATTTTGTTAAAAAAACCCTTGATTTCTCTCACAGTTATTAGTGAGAAACAAAAATGAAGTTTTAACTTTAAGACCCTGTATCTCAGTTAATATCAACTTTCAGATATAAGTATAATTAAATCCTTATATTTTTAGGTAAGGAGTATGTGGTGTTTCCATGTACCAATAATTATATTATAACTATATATTTTATTCATTCATGTTTCTTTTTGTATTATATTAAAGTTTAAGGTACTAATATAGTGATGCATTTTTAAATAAAAAATACTTTACAATCACGAAAATAATGGAATATTTCTATCATTTATCAAATGCTTATTGTCTACATCAGGTTAGGTTAGGAAAACAGTTAATCCACGGGCGCAACTTATCCAGTTTACGACAGACTTGTCACAGTCTTACCATATAGAGTTAAGAATTACTATTTTTTCCACAAACAATACTTAAATTTAACGCACAAACCCTGAAAGGCAACAAAAATTTTTATTTATATGACAGTTTTTAATCCGGTAGTGTCAAACGTGGAAGCAGGAAAGAAAGACGGCTAATAGGGGGCGACGTAATTAACAGGAAACGACAACAAAGCAAAATTATACTAATTTTCAGAGCTCCCCGATTGTTTTCCTGGAAAGTTATTTACAACCTACCTAAGAATGTGAATTGGTTATTCTGCAAAGACTCTGAACCAAAGTCGTATCCTCCTTGATTTAAGATCCTTGGTCTACACTTAACCTTTTTCTCGACCGTCTCTAGTAAATTTTTAAGATTTTATACTTAGATAGTCTTGGATGCAATAATATCGAGCAATAACTTACATAAAAAAATTCTAGGCGTAGAGATCTGACCAATTGATGACAAGGTTAGCACGCATACGAACGAACGCCTTGCGTCTTCATTCTTCGAGGTGAAAAGCATGTTGCTAATCTTTTATAATATCGCTGTTCACTTGTTATTTTTTCTTCAGCTCAATAAATATAGTTATAAATAACTTTAGTACGATGCGAACGATCAATTTGTCATGAAACCATCATTTAGTTGAAACCAGGGGTGGAGCAGACACCTCAGCTTCGTGATCTGGATAGTTGTAGTAGGTGAGTCGAAATGCGAAGCGATGCGAAGTTCTTGTTGTTGGGTAATGGGTGACAAAAATGCAATTTTATTTACCTTTTCGGACTTATTTAGCACCAACTTAATTTATAAAAAACACCAAGTACTCACATTAGTTTTCGCATCACAACACATCTAAGTACCGTTCAATCTGAACTAGTATTTTAAAGTGCTACTACTGTGTAGACAAAAGTACGCCCTTATTGTCTAAATAACACGTTGGTTCCGTCGGTCGATATTGAACTGCAGGACTGGGGCACTGCCGTCGCGAAAAGAACAAATAACTTAATAATTTAAACTCGGGTTTAAGTATTAACATACAATTTAACACATAAATCTGCTTGAAAAAACAGTAGGAAACGGGCCGGATAATTTTAAACAGCTGATCTTGGAGAAACGGGTTGCATATTCTTTACGCGACTGCAGCGGCTGGGGTTAATACTTAAAAATACAGCGTTGCCACTTTCGATGTTTTGTAAGGTTATAAAGGTTATAAGGTTATAAAATGCAGAATTTCCTTCTGTAATACTTTTCTTTATAATAATAGTCTCGGAAATGGCAACCGCGCTAGATAGACGAGACTATTTATTTTAAAGGGATGGATGGGTCTATCAACATAATTATTTCATCATTCTTCTTCAGTAAAGGATTAATAAATTTGACTAGCCCATTAGAAATTAGCGTTTTTATTATTTCTGAATTTCTTTTCTTTAACTGATTTAGTGCAAATGTTCGGAGAGATTGGAAATAAGATGCCGAATGGGGTTTAGTGGGTATAAACTTATTATGCAGTTCCACATTATCATCAGGGTACGTGATGAGCATAAAGCTTTTCACATAGAAAAAAAAAATAAAAAAACCTGTCTGTGTCCTGGATTAGTTGCTAGTGTACTGGCACCTGGATTCACTTCTATTTGGATACTAGGTAAACTAAATATTATTTTTTAAAGAATCTAAAGTTTTACATTTTTTACACAGTTGGCAACATTGGACTTGAATATCTGTTGATTACACAGCTTGACAATGTAATATGATCGTATATGAATGTGCCGAGGAGTAACCGGGTGGGTTTAGGGGTGAATTACCCCACTTTTTAAATGTTTTTAAAAGAAAAAAATATACGTAGCTCTTCTTTTGGACACCCCAGGAGTCACCCATTTAAATATAATACGTCATTTCCATAACACCCTGTATAATAGTCGAAAACAAGTGAATTAAAATATTGTCTCGCCATTGTATCAGGAAACTCCTGGTGGTTAAGGTTGTGTATTATCTCCAGAGTTATGCCTAGTGATGCTTTCGCCATTTCGTTTTTTTGGTTAATATTTCGTTGTCTTTTAGTTTTATCCGAAAACCGGCTAAATACCCGTTTTAGGAAATTAATTAAAGATTGTTCCACGAAAAATGAATATAACTTAATGACTGCAGTAAAAGTACCTGGGGCCATCCCAATATTTATGACCGTTTGTTATTATTATGTGGAAAGGACTGGATTGTAATATTTATAATTAAATATAGGCACATCAGGTAGGTTAGGTTGCTTAATTTATATTTAAATATCTTGTGGGGACTACCATGACGATACAACGGCCGAACTTTTTGAGGAATGGTTAGAAGAATTGTCTTTTACCAAACATTCCTCAGAATAGCGTGATAGTAATGGACAATGTGAGCTATCACAGTCGCCAATTACATAAAGCTTCAAGCTCAAATAATACAAAATTGGAGATTCAGAACTACATGGCGGCGAATGATATATATTTTGAAGAAAGTTATAAAAAAAAGTGATCTTTTAGAAGTTTTAAAGACATTTTGTATAAAAAAAAGTATACGTGTGTGACACATTGGCAGAAGAAATTGGACATACATTGCTACGGCTCCCACCCTAGTATTGTATTTTTAACCCCATAGAGCATAATATGTGGTACCAGTTAAAATCACTGGTTAGGTCTGAAAAAATTTCTCCGACTTTAAGTTCTAGTGTTGTAGAATTAATACGAAAATGCTTTAATGATATTCCCCCAGGTAGTTGGAAAAATTCAGTCCGTCACGTAATAACTGTAGAAAATTCGTATATTTGTCTGTATCGTATAATTAATCCAATTATAATTAATTTTGATGAGGATAGCGATAGCGAAACAGAACTATCTATAGAATGACATTATAAATGTAAATAAATATGACTAGCAATATTTAAAAAAATGTTATTTCATTTGATTACATTAATATAATCATATCATTACTTGTTTTCCTTAGTCCGTCCTTTCATACTTCACTTGTTTATTGCCAAGCTCTTATCGACACAATGGGACCGACCCAGGAAATCATTAAGTCGTATCCAAATTTCGTGAAACGTACTGTACCTAAAGCTTAAAAGTTCAAAATTTCTGATTAACAAATTAATATAAGCAGAAAATGAAATTTGGGAAAATTAACTAAATTTCGTTATTTGTATATGTATTAATTAAAAAAATGTGCAAACCTAAACTCCAGGCATTTAGATCCCAAAAACGGGAAATTAATCGCTTCTAGGATAAACGAAAAAGTAAACATTGATTAATAAACAAAATGGCGAATGCGTCACTAGCCTCGACGACAAACACCTCTACAAGCCACTTTTCTGGCTAATTTTGGATGTGCTTTTTGTTGACTGGGTATCGAATAGGTTTAGAATTATCAAATATTAACGATAATGAGCAAAAATAGATATATTTGTATTAATGATCTATTTTTAATAAAAACTATGCCTATACAGGATGTTACAAATTGGGCCTTCACCATTGGGATTTCGGAAACGGTAAAAGATACGAAGTCGGTTAAATTGGGGCAAAGTTACGCAATTATGGGCCTAATAATATGCCGCAAAAAATCAAAAAATAAATACAGCGGCTGTCAAGATATTTGGAAAAATCAAAATTTTGCGTTTCGGTTTTTATTTTTTCCTGACTCTGTTCGAAGAGATGTTCAAAAATAAATTTCACTTTCTCATTGCTACTTTGTATTCTATACAAGATGGTGTTATCAGATCTTTAATGCGATGTTTCGTCCCGAGTCACCAACTTAAATTTTTTAAAGACAGGCCTGGATCTTTTTGTTTAAATTATAAAAGAGGACACTTACTGGTTTTCCGTCGTTTTGTTCCTTAAATTGACCATCTTCATTAAAATACCCCTAGTACGTTCCTGTAATTTTTATTTTTTTTATATTCGGTTTCATTCGAAAACGTAAAACTGAATATCTCTTTTAAAAGTCATGAGAAAGTGCCCGGCTTTAAGAGTCAAATTTTAAAATAAATTACTTGACAGGGTGTCCACTTTTGGGTAGTTTTACGGGGTATCTCCGTTATTAGTAAAGATAGAATGATGCGGTTCTCGCGGCAATGTGCTACTTTTTTGTCAAACAGAAGATGCCGTAATCAGAATTTTTCTAGGCCGCCTTGTTTTGATATACGGGATGTTTTGGAGAATTGTGCATTTTGGGACACCCCCCATATCTCGGTTCTTTTTGTAATTTTTTCAATAGTAATCAAGGAAAACAAACAAATTTGCTTTTTTTAAATTGGTCACCCTATATATTTTTTAATAATATAATTTAGTTGGTAACAAGCTTCTCAAAAATATATAACACTTTATTTTTAGTCTTAGTATTAGGCCCGAAATATACGGTTTTCAAAAATATACCCTTTTTTTTAAGTAGGCCATGACGGGTATTTAAAATAAACAAAAGAACACAGTCCTATGTGTCATAATAATAAAATCTTCTAATTCTGTCAGAGCATTCAGGTTCTCGAAGTTGTTTTAAAATTTCTAATTAATAGTGAAAAATCAGTTTGTGCTAATTATGGCAGAGCATGTAAACTTTGAGAAGTACGACATGCTCGTTTGTTATATCCAGTGTAACGAAAATGCAGATGGAGCATTAGAAAAGTGTATTTGAATAGGCAAATATAAGCCCTTATATAGTACGACAACCGGATAAACGATTTTTTTCAAGAATAAAATCAAATTTAATTGAACACGGTTCATTTTCTAAACCTCGCCCTAAAATCTACCACAAGGATAATCGCGAGACTGATGAAATAAATGTCTTAGCTTCAATTGAGAAACAAGTTCAAGTAGTTCTTGCAGAAGAGTTAAAGGTTCGGTCGGAATAATTAAATCAAGAGTGCAAACAATCATAAAAAAACATAATTTTAAGCCATATAAATTCCACCGTGTACAAAACTTACATCCTGGTGATGCACAGCGCCGTATAGAGTTTTGCAATTGGTATTTACAATATCTGAACAGGAAAAACAATTACGGGGTAACCGAGATATGGGGGGGGGGGGTGTCCCAAAATGCACAATTCTCAAAAACATCCGGTATATCAAAAACAAGGCGGCCTAGAAAAATTGTGATTACGGCATCTTCTGTTTGACAAAAAAGGGGCACAGTGCTGCGACAACCGCATCATTCTATCTGTACTAATAACGGAGATACCCCGTAAAACTACCCAAAAATGGACACCCTGTACTTACGCTAAGTAGAAATTTGTAACAACTATTAGTTTGAAATAAAAAAACAGTAGTAGCACGTAATAACAATAACAGTTAAAGGCAGAAGTAGCAATAATAATTTAAAATTTTTTAGTTGTCTCGAAATAAAAGTAAATGACAGAGACGTACTAGGGATATTTTAATGAAGATGGTCAATTTAAGGAACAAAACGTCGGAAACCAGTAAGGTGTTATCACTGAACGTTGATGCCGGTCCTCCTTCATAATTTAAACAAAAAAACCCAGGCCAGTGTTTAAAAAAATTAAGTTGAGGATGGTGATCGAAAGACGAAACGTCACATGAAAGATCTGATAGATCTTGTAGACAGTAAAAAGTAGAAATGAGGAAGGAAGTTCATTTTTGGACCTCTCTTCGAACAAAGTCAGGAAACAATAAATACCGAATTGCAAAATTTTAGATTTTTCCAAATATTTTAAAAGCCCCTGTATTTATTTTTTGATCTGTTTGCGGTATATTATTGGGCCCATAATTATGGAACTTTGCCCCAATTTATCCTTTTCCGAAATCCCCATGGTGAAGGCCGAACCCGAACAAACACCCTGTATAGGTGGCTATTTTCATAAGGTTATCATTTAACTGGTTTGCAAAATATTCTTATTTTTGCGAACAGAAAAATGTAATCGGTCCGCCAAAATAGTTAGTTTGTCAGCAACTTATGGACAGCAAACATTTCTGAATCGTGACAGTGCCCTGGGAAAACAATTCCTTCTGTATTCGGCAAAAGAAAACACAAGAAAGTTACATAAATTGACAGTCCCCTGGGACCTCTGAAGTAACTGCTTCTAGACATGTTTCTTTCTACTGACCAATTGTTAAATCTTGCTGACCGAGTAATCATTTCGCAGCTCGACTGTTAATAACGGCAAACCATTTAATTAATTCTCTTTTCATAATTTATTCTGTTGTTTTATAATATAAATAACAAGCCACCAAAAAATGCAACATCATACAAAAATGTTACTTTGCCCGCTGATTGCCTGATGGTTATATAAAGAAATCAATGCGAATCTTGATAAAGATCTCAACAGAATCATAATCCGGAAGAAAAAAATGTGCTTACTTGCACTTTTAGAGTCGTTGAACTTATTTAGGGCTCTTCTCGATAATGGAGGCCTTTCGTGATAGTTTTTAAATTAAATTTAATTACAAAATAATATAAAAACTAAACAATTCTTTTATAAACAAATTTTCCAAATCACCAATCACCATTTCCAAGCCCACCAACTTATAACTATGGATACGTACAACTTATGGGGTGCGCAGTAAAAGTTAAATTTTATGAGTCAAAAATTAGTTGATGTGCACGGTTTTCCGGTCATATTTTTAAAGGTTGCTCGTCGAATGTCTTGTGCACAATGTTGTCGCCGCCATATAGGCAACCCCGCCGATATTGGTGTCGGTTTGGTTGCCAACCAACGACGACCGTCCAGAACCGAAATCAGCCGTAGCGATGTTACGATTTTAAAAATCTATCGATACGTGGACAATTGATATCAAAATTAATTCTAAAAGTGGCTTTTCAGTGATTCAGTCATGCGGAAAAATAGATTGTTTATTTCCCAGTAATGAAGGTCTTGATGTGCCAAAATATTGCCGTGTAATCAATTTCATTAAAGGCGAAGTACGGTCCTGTTTGTCGGTTAAGGTAACTAGTTTATCAGTCGGCATTGCGCATGACATCTGACGAGCAGCTTTGTTAACATGCGCGATGCCATGAATTTGCCACCTTTGCTTTTAGAGTTTGGCTATTCATAGATATAGGTCGGTGAAGAAGCCACGCAAAGACACATTTAAATCATATCGTGAAGTCGCTTCTCTATTTTGTTGTGGGGGGGGGGGGGGGATGCTTTCAAATAATATTTGCAGTCTTCGTGGTTGAATCCTCTGGGAGGCGTAGATGTTACCTTTAAAATCTTAAATGGGAAATGGAGTCCACATTATTTTAAAGGTCGTCTTTCCAACACCATAATTGATTATTTTTCGTAGAACTTGCAATGAAATTTATGGTTTTTAGGTTATTATTTTAAAAAATTGTGTTGACGATCGTCTTTTAGTAGAATGATAAGGGATCCGTAGGTCACGGTGATACCCTTTCGAATTCTCTACCAGGGGCAAAGTCACCACATAAAAACTTACATGGATAGTCCATTTTTCGAATGCGATTTAATCGCAAAAAAATTTATTCTCTTCGAATTTTAATATTATTTACTGGAAGCCAGATATTAAGGAAGGGAGTTTTCAAATTGAGACCCTGCTATCCGAAATATGGATGGACTCGGGAGCAGTGGCGTGTCGTGACCTATGATAGAGGGGGTTCACAAGTATGCTGTGTAACGACCAAACAATTAATTTCTAGACTTTTTAAATGTAGAAAGAAAAGAAGTAATAAAAAATGCGTTAGGAAAACATATTTTTAATTTTACATAAGGAAATACAACTTTTGGAAAATAGGAAAGGTTTACTTAGTGTGTATAGTGCTTAAACGTAAAGTCCATTCTTCGGTTCTTAATTGTAGAAAATTGATCAATAACAGCCCATTAAAGTTTGGAATAGGTACCTCTATAATTTTTTTTTCATATATTTAATTTTTAAACTTTCTAATACCCTTTGTGGTCTGCGTTAAATTAATTTCGGGTTTACTTCTTCCGTATTCTTCACTTCAATTTTTTGCTCTAAATTCAAAGAGCTAAAGTTATTTTTTAAATACTCCACCGTCAAACTATTTATTTTAACTTAATAAATATATAATATTAAAATATTAAAACATACACGCTCGAATTTCTAACTAGATGCACAAACAAACAAGGGCGCGGCGCATACTAAAATTGTGCGCCTTTCCCATGTTAAATCGCCATAGCCCCGCTATCCCCCGCCGTCTCCCGCCACCTGTTACTACAGAGAAACTGCATTATGTCCCGCCTACTTAATCGCATATGCGAGCAAGTCTCGTCGGATCGAGAGCCTATAATATACAATTTGGTTGATGGTACGATAAAATATTAGGGAGGGTCGGACTTTATACCACAAATAATATTCAATGCGCATTTGCTCCTATGGAAGAACCGCCACTGCTCGGGAGGTACTGACCAAATTCCAGAACTGTATTGTGCAAGTAAAAATAAAGTAAAACACTCATATTATGTAAAAGGTAATCACGTATAATCTTACTTTTTCATTGTTATTACTTAAGAGAAATTAAAAAGATAGGTATACAAGGTTTTGAAAGAGTATTTAAATAATATATAAATCATTTTAGGTCTGTTGATTTACACGGGGGCTCAAGAACTTTTCTTTTTTTAAATGGGACAACCTGATTTCCAATTCTACGTGAAATTCTAATCTAATTTATGTAATATACCCTATACTCAAACTCAACCGTTTTCCATATATCGACACTTGAAGATTTTCAAGATCAAATATTCAAAATATCTAAAAATGCAGGAATGAAAGAAAATCGAGATCGCTATGGAAAATAAAGAAGCGATAACCTGTATCACCTATTTGTTTTCCATAGCAATCTCGATTTTCTTTAATTCCTGCAGTTTTAGATGTTTGCAATATTGAAACTTGCCAATATTCGTTCTCGTAATCTTCTTGTTAAAATTTAATGAGTAGACATATTTTTATTCATTTTTTGAATAATCGTCGATAGACTAGAAGCAGACAGGTGCACGTTTACCTTTATAACAGCCCGGCCGACCCGAAAAATTGATCGTATGATCTGATCCCATGGATACCTCCTATAAACAATAGTCCAAATCGATGTTACGGTGACTTAACAAAAATGGTAACATTATTTAGATTATTTAAAGGAGATAATCACTCGATCTAAGCCGCAGATAATGGTATTGATGATTAGAATAGAAAGAGTTCTAAAGGTAATTTTTATGTTAAAACTTAATGTTGTTGCGAGTTCTGTTAGCTGAATTTAAGGACCTCTATTGTCCACTATCACCTTTGCATGTAATTCCACGTTGTTTTGTAGTGTGGGTGATGATAATTTATTCGTCTTGGCCATACTGGTCAAAAAACTTTTGTTGGATATGCCTACATTCTGTGTATGAAGCATTATTGTCAAATAGTAAACCCTAGTCCTTAGTTGGCCACCGATTTGAATTTGTTTATAATATCAGTATAAGTTATTGGTTACATCCACGGTAAATACTCCCAATTTTTAGATCTTTTTGTTCCTTCTTTGAGCTTTCCAGTCCTGATTGTTCATCGCTGAGGGTTATCTGCTTCTATTCTTCAAAAGAAATTTATTTGTATGTATCATCAAGTCATCATACCCTTTCAGCCGTTGGTAATGCTTGCACCGTTATAGCAAATTTATACTTCCAAAGATCGATATATATGTTTTAGCTTATTATGGTTACATAGAGCAGTATCAGAGATATTAATAAAAAAGGAGATTTTTTGAAAATCTTTAACAACATGCGTCTCAAAAGTTAAGAGGTTTAGGACATATACAGTGAAACCTCCCTTAGGCGGACACCTACGGGACCGTCTAAATGTGCTGCCTAATAGAGGTGTCCGCCCGTGGGAAATTTGTTATTAGGTAATATGTAAATGCAAAATTATTACTATGTATATGTATGTACAAACAAACATAACATAACAAAAATACACTAGTTTTAGTTAGGATGTAGTACTAAAAAAATCTAATAACATAGTTTGACGTGTTTGCGTTTTATACTTGCAATCTAGAAAATGTCCAAGTCTGATAATAATTCCATTGCTGTAGAGTCACCTCTATTCTTTGCATACTCTTAATTCCTTTACCATACTAATGGCTTGTTAATAATTGATGACATTTGTTTGATTACTGCATTCAACTTCTTCATCAGAGTCGTCAGATAGTGATGTGGTTTCAGTTTGAATTACATAATCGGTAGGAATGGAGTCACTATCATATTCTAATAGCACATTGCTATCAATGTTAATGAACTCGCCCAAATCATTGTTATCAAATTACAAACTTCCACAACATCAACATTCTCCTTCAGACTCAAAACGCGACATTTTTGTGCCACTGTCTACGGTTTTAACCTTACAACTCACAAATAAACGGCGGACTGCTGTCGGAGAATCACACATACTTTCATTCGGCGAAGTTCTCTCGCTCTGCCACGAATACGCGATTGGTTGCCGGTCTATCTTCAGAGAGTTTTTGAGCCGTACTTATTCGTCTCCCATATACTTCAATTTTTTGTCCGTTTAAAGCAGGGTTTTCGCACTCCTGGTATGAAAACAGTCTGTCCGCGTCCGCCCAAAGGAGAGTCCGCCCAAGAGAGGTTGATTTTCATGGAATTTCATGTACCTAGTTCCGGACTATGAAGAAATGTCCGCTTAATAGAGATATCCGCTTATTAGAGGTGTCCGTTATGAGAGGTTTCACTCTATATGTGAAGTTTTTTTCTGAAAATGGACCCAAGAATAACCTCCTTAAATATTAGCATTTTATTAAGAAACACCCGGTATTTTAGTTAATTTTCTGGTATGCTTCCAAGGAAACTTCTGCTTTAAGGAATGCAAAACCACACTACTTCGTTCAATTTATTTACCCACCAATTAGCAGTAGGACATTGTTGGGTAAATTCTTAGAATTCTCTAATGACATTAATTAGATCGATTACTTTACTAATAAGTTTTATTGGTTTTGTACATCACAGCGAATTTATGTCTGGGTCGTCCACTCGGAATTTCTCTTTTTCTGAACCCTTTGATTCTCTATTATTAAGTCTCATTTGATACTTATACATTGCTTATACAGGATATTATTGTAATGGGTGTTTCCTGGACCAGTTCTAAGTTGAAATACAGGGTGTTATGGAAATTACGTATTATATTTAAATCGGCAATTCCTGAGATGAAAACAAATTGAAGAAAAATAGCCAAAAATATCGCTTTAATTTAATATGCCCTGTACATGACCTTGTCAAACTAAAAATGACCATGTGATGCCCCTGTCAGGAAGGTAAACAAAGCAACATATGTCAACAGTGTTGTCATATCTTCAGTGTAAACTCTTTAGAAAGTCAATAACCGTTAGACAGATTGCAAGTTGTTTATTTTTCAGGGCACACGCTAGGAAACAATCTCTGATTTATAAACTTGAACTGACTCGAACGATCCGCCGCGGAGTTTTTAAATGGTCAGGTATGTTCTCATTTATTCAATTCGAACGACAGCCGTCAGATCTGGACAACTTAAAAGTTTATAAATACCACTTACCCTTTAGAAAAAAAATGCAATTTTATTTACCTTTTCGGACTTATTTAAAACCAACTTAATTTATAAAAAACACCAAGTACTCACATCACAAAATCACATAGTTTTCGCGATACAACACATCTAATTACCATTCAATCTGAATTAGTATTTTAAAGTGCTACTGTGTAGACAAAAGTACGCCCTTATTGTCTAAATAACTCGTTGGTTCCACCGATCAATATTGAACTGCTGGACTGGGGCACTGCCGTCGCGAAAAGAACAAATAACTTAATAATTTAAACTCGGGTTTAAGTATTAACATACAATTTAACACACAAATCTTCTTGAAACAGCAGTATGAAATCGGCCGGCTAATTTTGGAGGAACAGCTGATCAGCAGAAACGGTTGCATATTCTTTGTTACTCGACTGGGGTTTATACTTAAAAATACAACGTTGCCACACTTTCGATGTTTTATAAGGTTATATTCATAAAATGAAGAATTTCCTTCTGTAATGCTTTTTTTCTTTATGATGATAGTCTCGGAAATGGCAACCGCGCTGGTTGGACGAGACTATTTATTTTAAAGGGATGGAAGGGTCTATCAACGTAATTATTTCATCATTCTTCTTCAGTAAAGGATTAATAAATTTGATTAGGCCATTAGAAATTAGGGTTTTTATTATTTCTGAATTTCTATTGCGAAATAATTTGTATCCTATAGTGCTGTTGTTTTATGTGTACGGTAGGTTATTGTAAAGTGTAATTATGCGTTAGTATTTATTGCTTTTGTGTAATCTAATAAGTGCATATCTTCAAAAAAAAAAAAAAAATTGGAAACTCGTGGGTGTCTGTGTGTTTCTTTAAGTGATTTAGTGCAAATGTTCTGAGATATTGAATATAAGAGGCCGAATGGGGCATAATAAGCATATTATGCAGTTCCACATTATCATCAGGGTACGTGATGAGCATAAAGTTTTCCCATAGAAAAAGAAACAAAAACCTGAAGATGTCTCTGTACCCTGGATTACTTGCTAGTGTACTGGCACCTGGATTAACTTCTATTTGGATACTAGGTAAACTAAATATTATTTTTATAAGAATGTAAAGTTATTTTCTACACAGTTGGCAACATTGGGCTTGAACATCTGTTGATTACACAGCTTGGCAATGTAATATGATCATATATGAATGTGCCGAGGAGTAACCGGGTGGGTTTAGGGGTGAATTACCCCACTTTTTAAACGTTCGATTTAAAAAAAAATATGTAGCGCTTCTCTAGGACACCCCAGGAGTCACCCATTTAAATATAATACGTCATTTCCATAACACCCTATATAAAGACCCAAATTATGTTGAGATCGTTGAAAATATGCTGGAAAAATTCAGGATTCTTGGTTGCAATATGAGAATAAAAATTCACTTTTTACATTCCCATTTGGAAAATCTTGGGGACGTGAGTGAAGGGCAAGGTGAAAAATTTCATCACTGTATTAAAGAGATGGAAAATAGATACCAGAAACGCTGGGACACAAAAATGATTGCCGATTACTGTGGGACATTGAGAAGAGTTCTTCCTTGAGCTGAATATGACAGAGAAAAAACCAAAAACAGCTTTTCTGAAAAAAGAACATGGTTTTTTAAAAAAGCGTAAAGAATAAATAACTAATTTTAATAGTTTCTATGTGTATATTTTGTATATTCTTGTATTTTTTTCTTTAATATACAGGGTGGCCCATCGAAAACAGTCCAGCAAGGTTAACGGCTGTTTACGTGAAAATTAAAAAAAAAAACTCGGTAAAGGGAGACACGTTTTACTATTAATTTCATCCCTGTAACCTCACCTCCCCCCGCAGTAGCCCCGGGGCGGCTACTGCCCTTGTTTTTTCAAATGGGAAGGGGTATGTTTTTAAGGGGCATTAAATTCTCTTTAAAATGGCGCTTTGTTTTGTAAATTTGAGCTACGCGCCGCCGAGAAAGTGCGTTTTAAAAAATGTGATTTTATTGAGTAATACTTACATGTTATCTTATTAAATGTTGAAAATTTCCGCCATTGACCTCCATACAATAGTACAACAACTGTTCAAAGTGTTCTCGAACATTGTGAAGAACATCTGGTGTAATTTGTTGACATTCATTAGTAACGCGGTTCCGTAAATCTTCTAAGGATTCGCGTTGGGTGGCATAAATTTTGGATTTTAGATGTCCCCACAAAAAGAAATCAAGGGGAGATAAATCGGGCGAGCTCGCGGGCCATTCAGTAGCACCCCTCCTCTCAATCCATCTACCAGGAAACGGTTTCATCCAGAAAGTGGCGTACGGGTTATGCATAATGGGGGGGAGCCCCGTCTTGTTGAAATATTGGATTTTCTTTCTGGTAACGTTGGTCGTTTTCCATAATTTCCATCAGTGCTGGGTTGACATCATTCTTCAACAAGTCTAAATAAGTATTTCCATTAAAATTTCCCGGTAAGAAAAATGGTCCAATTATGTTATCACCGAAAATACCAGCCCAAACGTTTAATTTCTGAGAATTTTGTGTATGAACCTCGTGGTAAATCCTTGGATTCGTGTCGGACCAGTAACGACAGTTATGTCGATTGACAGTGCCATTAAGTAAAAAAGAACATTCGTCTGAGAAGCAAACGTTAAAAAGGTAGTTCGAATAATTTAATACTTGTTCTGACATTACTTCACAAACGTGTAAACGGCGGTCATTATCATCTTCATTCAATTCTTGGAGAAGTTGAATTTTGTATGTATGCCGTTTATAATGTGTCAGAATTCTCTGTAGAGTAGTACTTAATGTTGGATTCATACTAACTTGACCCACTGAACCAGTTTGCCGAAATTTTGCCACCAATTCTAGGATATAACCATGATGTACGTGTCTATCTGGATGTCTATCATTAAACAAAGTTGCCGTTACTCTTGCACATTTATTGTTTATAAAATACAATTCAATAATTTCCACTCTCTCCTCAATAGAATAAACTATTTTTGATGTCACGATCAAATCAAAAGAAAATAATAGCGCAGAAATAGCGTATGTTAATCTGGATCAAAAGATAAAGTTGAATTGAATGATGCTTATTCCCATTTGAAAAAACAAGGGCAGTAGCCGCCCCCGCTAGGGGGGGTTGAGGTTACAGGGATGAAATTAATAGTGAATCGTGTCCCCCTTAAAACAGAAGTTTACGGGCCGGAGGTTTTTTTTTAATTTTCACGTACACAGCCGTAAACCTTGCTGGACTGTTTTCGATGGGCCACCCTGTATTATAAAACTAGCTGATAAATAAAATATATCGTGTGTTTTTCCTATATTTTTGGATTTTACTTGATTGAGAAATAACCTTACGTGATACAAAAAAACTGAAATCAGATTTAAAATCACCCAATAACTAGAAAACAGCAAAAAAATGTAAATCAACTTGCAAAGTGTTAAAAAATGCAGGCCTGTGAATACATTAAAAATGATCTATGAACTTAACACAACCTAATTGCGCAAAAAAATGATGATAATTTCAGAAACTGATTTGCCGTTAAAACGCCATTTAGAGAATGTTATTAATCTTTCCCGCACCGTGTTAGGAATTATAGGAGGAAAGATTATACCTATTAAAACGGAGAGAAGTTGTTAAACTACAATTATTTTAGCAAATTTTACATAGTTAACGCTACTTGCTATTTATACTTGTATATGCCATTAATAATGATATAAAGTTCTCAGAAATAGCGGATCTGGCGGATACATTTCTATCTTATTAACTTATAGTTACTATAGTAAAGTACACCCGAGGCTTAAAATATAGTTGAGTCTAGTTATCCCAATATTTTGTATATTCTTTACTTCTATTACCACACCTATTTAACAATAAAAAATTTAAAATCACAATTAAAATTAATTAAAAACAAGTAATACACATTACATTTAAAAAAATAAGTTGGTTGGTTAAAGGCGGGGGTCGGTTTAAAGGCCGGAACTTCTATCACTGCAGCCTTTCGGCTTATTGTGTACTCTGATCTTGTTAGAAGATGTTTGTTCCTTCTATGAGGTCCAGTAACCTTCTACCAAGCTTGTCATGTAGGCGGTTGTCACCACGTTGTATGTTCCCGACGATATTTTGTCTTCTACGAGATAGTGCTACGCAGCGATATATTATATGTGAGGCGGTTTCATCATCTTCGCCGCAGAGTCCGCATTCAATGGATCCGTTGTTTATACCTATCAGTTGAAGGTGTTTTCTCAAGTGGTAGTGGCCTGTTAGCAGACCCATCACTTGTTTCAACTGGGGCCGCGTCAGGGTTAGCATCTCATTCGATATTATTTTCGATGGTTTTCCAATTACCTCCCGTGCGTGTATTTGACCAGGTAACCCTTGCCATCGAGATAGGTGTTGTTTTTTCATTACCTAATATCCCAGAGTGACCAGGGACCCACAAGAGCTCTACCTTGTTGCCCCTGGCCGCCAGTACTGTTAGGTTGGTATGGTACTCCTGTGTAAGTTTTGAAGTAAACCGATTGGAGTTCAGAGCCTTAAGAGCAGGCTGTCCGATAGGATATAAATCCTTTGGTTGCGGTAGCCCTTTTCAAGATTTTGTAGTACACATGCTTGTATGGCATGGACTTCCGCTTGGTATACTGTGGCGTAGTACCCCAGAGGAATGCTTATGTCCATCCTGGGTCTTTCCCCAAATATACCTGCGCCCACACCGTTGGCGGTTTTTGATCCATCGGTGTACCAAACGAGACCCTTGTCAAACGACAAGTGATTAACCTAAATATTTTAAGTAGGCTAAAGCTCACGTTAGATTGTGCCTTTTTTCATGCGTTATAGCGCATAAAACCGTACTTTCTTATATCGTGCAACATATCATTTATACTAAAATTGATATCGGTGGTGCGTCTTATACTTTTCAACATGGATGTTGTGACGTTTGGAGGTTTGTGTGCTGCTTTTTATTATAATATCGAGAAATAAACAACGTAAACGGAAGTGTTGGATACGGGAATTGCTGAGGAAAAAATCCTATTCCTTTATAGAGACGATGCTGTTAGATGGCGGTTGGTTTTTCCAAAATTTTATGAGGATGTCTTCAACGGATTTTGAAGAACTCTTTCCATGGTTGGCCCAAATATAAGGAAAACAAATACTGTCATTGTTCCATTCCATTTTGACATAAAAATGTGAAGAGGCAAAATGTAACGCATAGAAATTCGCAAGAGTCTCGGGTTTGTTCGTCTGCGTCTGTTTGCTTTTTGACGCAAACGACCGGTGCGCTTCAAAAAGCGCATGCAGAGACGCGTGCGTCATAGTTGCGCTACGACGCATGCATCAAGATGCACGAAAAAGGGCACCGTCTAAAGCTAGCTTAAGGGATCCAGTGGTAATTCGGTGTGAACCAATAATAGCCCACTCTATAAAACCTACTTAAAAATTAAATTACCATATT
This sequence comes from Barypeithes pellucidus, assembly GCA_963991005.1. Classification (NCBI taxonomy): domain Eukaryota; kingdom Metazoa; phylum Arthropoda; class Insecta; order Coleoptera; family Curculionidae; genus Barypeithes; species Barypeithes pellucidus. Next base: position 26,627,939 of record OZ022562.1, on the reverse strand, counting down.
AAAAATATTTAGGTTAGTCATCTGTTTTTTTTTTAACATTTAATGTTTATTTATTGTTTTTAATTCATTTTGTATTTCAATTGTGATTCTTTGTACGTTAGGTAAGAAAAAAGTGCTAGGGGATATTTCTTTGAAATTGTATAATATAACTTTTAGGTCTGATGATGCCCATTTAAGGGCGAAACATGTATTACCAAAGTGAGTATATAATTTTGATGAGACGCAAACTTTGTGATCTTCTAATTTTTTATTACTAAAATCCGGCCACTTCGAGAAATGGACTACTTTAATTTGAAATAGTATCCAAATAAGGTATTTATCGAAAATATTCGATAAATGATAGCAGCTTAGCTTTTCAGTAGCATAACCAGGGAGCATTGGGGGCACGTGCTTCCCTTATTCCTATGGCTCGTGACTTATGATGGACGGGGTTCACAAGTATCGTGAAATTATTTTTAAAATTTAATTTTTGGGTAACGACCAAACGATTACTTTCTTAGGCGTTTCAAACGTAGTTGTTCGGCGTTAAATTAATTTCGGGTTTAGTTCTTCCCGCATTCTCCACTTCAATTTTTTGCTCAAAACTCAAAGAGCTAAGTTATTTTTTAAATAGTCCGCCGTCAAACTATTCATTTTAACTTAATAAATATATAATATTAAAATATTGAAACATACACGCTAGAATTTCTACATACATGCACGAACAAACAGACAAAGGCGCACACCAAAATTGTGCGACTTTCCCATGTTAAATCGCCCTAGCCCGCTATCCCCTGCTGTCCTCGCCACATGATACTACAGAGAAACTGCATTATGCCCCTCCTTTTATTCGCATATGCGAGTATTTCTCGTCATAATCGTCAACAACCTCGACCGGCGCCATGCCTGCCGGATCGAGAGCCTATAATATACAGTTCGGTTTGACGGTACGATAAAATATTAGGGAGGGTCGGACTTTATACGATAAATAATATTCAGTGAATATAAATTAATATTTTTTATTCGTTTTGTTTTGGGGATGCACGTGCGCATGTGCTCCTGTGGAAGAACCGCCACTGATATGTACATATATACCACCGATTCCTAATATTAGATGTACGAAAATAAACTATACCTTCCGTTGTGACCCTCCCCCCTCCCCAAAATTAAGATCTGGTTACGTTACTTATTGGCAGCTCATTCTTCTCCATCTGGAAAAGGTCTTGTGATCTTAAGTCCGTGGATACAGCAGTCCCTTTTCCCCTTTCCAGAGATCTTATCTGAACTGGCGTTAACAATTTCTAAATGCAGTTGACCCGAGATATTCGTCCGATACACACGGTTCGCTTATCAGCTAAAGGTCAATAAAAAGTGCAAAGTGAACAATGGTATTTCAGCGCGTAAATACCATTTCGTTAGATTTTAAGAAAGTAAAGAAAAAATCTCCACCACTCATTTTACATACTTGGATGAAGGAAACTTTTAGACTATCAGAGGATCAAATTGTTGGCCTCCAGTACAATCATTTAAAAACTAAAGTCTTTCTAAAATTAATAAGCAATGATTTGGTAAAACAAATTATTGCTGATAAAGATGAAGTTCTGACTTTCACAGATGGAGATGGCAATGAACATGAGGTTCACCTACAAGAAGATGCTGAGGAAACCATAGTAAGAATATTTGACTTTCCATTTGAGTTGGAAAACTCAAAAATTAAAAGAAAGTTGGAAGAATACGGAATAGTACGTAATATTTACAATGAATATTATAAAGGAGTAGGACTACTTAAGGTGGATACCGGGATACGAACAGCAAGGATGACAATTAAGAAAAATATACCGTCGTATATAACCATTGAGGGAGAAACATCCCTAATAACGTATCATAACCAGATCAGAACCTGCATGGTGTGTGAAGGTAATGGACACGAACGACGGGAATGTCCGAAGCTATCCACAAATAGGTTTAGGGTTTTGATTTGGTTGTACAGCTATTGTCTACGAAATAATACACATTCGTCGGAAAACGGAAATATAGACTTTATTTTTAATATTTGTAGAAAAACCGAAACAAGCTTTCGAGTTGAAGGCTCAAGCCGGAGTCCCCTTTTATTTTCAGGTCAGAACCATCGGGTCCAAAGCGACCATCTGGTGTTTTATGGATCTCTTTTATGATATTCTTTATTTACCCTTAACTTTCTAAAATAATTTACAAGACGTACAAATTTCTTAAAGCTAAAAAATAATATACAGTGTGTTGTAAATTAACCGCCACAGTACCCCCCTGTCAGTGATTGAAGCAATTACGAAAATCCAACTTGTAGGCGGTCAGGGAAACGTACTCGTCTACCGGCACGTGTAGTTGGTACTGGAGCAGTGTCGTCGCGCTGAGGGTGAAATGGGGTATCGCTATATACATCTTCTGTTAATGCCTGTGGTTCATTGTGATTTTGTGCACGTGTGTATTCTTCGGTAACCACGTATGCCGGTTTGAGGCGGTCGATTGACACTACGGTGTCTTTGCCACGCAGATGCACAACATATGTCTTGTCGTAGCGCTGAATCACCTTGAAAGGTCCCTCGTATGGTTGCTGAAGAGGTTTTTTAACGGCATCAGTACGTACAAAAACATAGTCAGTGGTGGCGAGGTCCTTGAATACAAATGTCTTCTTCTCTCCGTGTCGTGAACCATCAACTGGACGCAGCTGCTGCATATGGTGTCGTAAGTCATTTACGAAGTTATTGGTGTCTTGACAGCTTTCTCCAGCTTTGATGTCCAAAAATTCTCCTGGTAGCCGTAAAGGTTCTCCATATACCAGTTCGGCAGTGGAAGCTTGTAGGTCGTCTTTCCAAGACGCACGCATACCAAGTAGGACTGTTGGAAGAATTTCTGTCCAACTACTGTTTTGGTGACATTTGATTGCAGCTTTTAGTTGCCGGTGTACTCGTTCCACCATTCCATTAGCTGCTGGATGATACGCCGCTGTTCTTAGGTGAGTCGTACCAGTTAGGTTATTTAAACACCTAAAAAGGTTCGACTCAAACTGGCGCCCTTGGTCGGTAGTGATACGCAGAGGCGTGCCGAACCTGGCAATCCATGTGGAGTAAAAGGCGCGAGCAACAGTGGCAGCTTCTTGATCTTCAATTGGAATGGCTTCTGGCCAGCGTGAGAATCGGTCCACACAGGTAAGACAATACCTGTAGCCCTCTGAATACGGCATGACGATCAGGTCTATGTGGACGTGTTCAAATCTTGCTGTCGGCGGTGTAAATGCCGCAGGCTTCGTTTGCACGTGCCTGGAAATTTTTGAGCGTTGGCATTCAATACAGCTTCTTGCCCACTTTCTGCAGTCGGATTTCACTGACGGCCAAACGTAACGTTGAGTCACTAATTTCACCGTAGCTTTAATTCCAGGATGTGATAGTTGGTGTACCGAGTCAAACGCCATCTTTCTATATTTTTTTGTAATAAAGGGCCGCACCGAATTTGTAGAAATGTCACAGTATACATCTTTATCGGAAAATGGTATATTTACAAGTTTGAGATGTAAACCGGAATTCCCAGATAAAACATTTTTCAGCTCCTCATCGTGTTCCTGGTCGTCCGCCACTGATGACATATCGAGAGCACTCTTAATCTCTTCAATACGTGACAGGGCATCGGCTACGACGTTGTCCTGGCCTGCAACATGGCGAATATCGGTTGTAAATTGACCAATAAAATCCAGGTACCGGAACTGTCTAGGCGAGCATTGTTTGTCTTTTTTACGAAATGCAAACGTGATTGGTTTGTGGTCTGTAAAAATTGTAAAGTTGCGGGCTTCTATCATGTGACGAAAATGTCTAATTGCAAGGTAGATCGCTAAAAGCTCACGATCATACGCGCCATATTTCTTTTCCGCCGATGAGAGTTTTTTTGAGAAAAATGCAAGCGGCTGCCATGTATCACCAATTCGTTGTTGTAAGGCTGCGCCGACTGTGAAATCTGAGGAATCGCAAAAAACTGCTAAAGGAGCGTCGATGTCAGGGTGTGCAAGCAAGGCTGCCTCTGCTAAACTCTCTTTGGATGCGTTAAACGCCTCGATGGCCGCGTGGGTCCAGTTGATTGGAGTCCGGCCCTTAACGTTTCCCTGTAGCAGGTCATTGAGTGGTGCCTGTACTTGTGCGGCGTTAGGTATAAACCTTCTATAAAAGTTAAGCATCCCTAAGAATTGCCGGAGCTGCTTTATTGTTGTGGGTCGAGGGTACGAGCGAACTGCATCGATTTTCTCAGGTAGGGGGCGTGTCCCGTTACCCGAGACACAATAACCCAGAAAGGTTACTTCGGGTTCACCGAACACGCACTTTGCGGTGTTTATGACCACCCCGTACTGTTTAAGTCTATTAAACACTATTTCCAGGTGTTGCATGCGTTCACTAAATGAGGATGATGCAATTAAAATATCGTCTATGTACACGTAACAAAAGTCTAAGCCGAATAACACTTCGTCCATAAAGCGCTGGAATGTTTGTGCCGCGTTGCGTAATCCGAATGTCATAAACGCGAATTCGAATAACCCGAAAGGTGTCGTTATCGCGGTCTTCGGTATGTCCTCCTCATTAACCGGTATTTGGTTAAAAGCGCGCACCAGATCAACAGTTGAAAATATGGTTTTTCCGGCGAGCGTATGAGAAAAGTCCTGAATGTGTCTAACGGGATATAAGTCCGCCTCTGTCCTCGCGTTCAGGCCGCGATAATCGCCGCAGGGTCTCCATTCGTCGCCCTTTTTAGGAACCATGTGTAGCGGCGACGACCAGGAACTTTTGGATGGACGGGCTATCCCTAACTTCACCATGGCATCGAACTCCTTCCTCGCAATTTTCAACTTGTCTGGAGCCAAACGACGCGGCTTGTGTGATACTGGAGGACCAGGCGTGGTAATTATATGGTGCCTCGTTTTATGTACAATTTCCTTGGGTGCACCATCAGGCCTAGTAATATCTGGGAAGCGTGATAGAAGTTGGTGGTACCACGCTGACCCTGACACTGTCTTAACACTGTTGTTCTCACAACTATTGACTACCTCGCCACGCGAGGTGAGTCTAGTTGTGGCGTCTAATAGGCGGCGGTTTCGCACGTCAACCAATAAGTTAAAATGGTTTAAAAAGTCTACACCGATTATTGGTTTTGAAACACTGGCCACGACGAACATCCAGGTAAAATCGCGACGTAGTCCGAGGTTAAGCGTGAGCGTAATGGTGCCATACGTGTGGATAGGTGTGCCATTAGCTGCTGATAGTTCATAGGTTGACTTTTCACGTCTCCCTGGTAAAAGATCGCGGGGATAAACGCACAGGTCCGCACCGGTATCAACTAAAAACTGAATTTTGGTACTATTGTCTGTGACGAAAATGCGGCGCGACGATGTCGGGCAGGTGTCGTCAGCCGCCATTAACGACCGCCCGTTGAGTTTTCCGCACTAAATGTACATGGTTTTTCGCACTTTTTGGCATTGGTACCAAATTTCCAGTGGTACCAACATTTGTCGGATCCTCCGCGACTCCTGCTGCGACTGCGAGATTGTGAGCCTGATCGCTGACGGAAGCGCGGGCGATGATTATTATCTGACGTTACCCTTGCGCTGACCTCGGCAACTTCATTTCTGAGTGAAGTTACCTGATTTGTTAGAGTGTCCGCAAGTTTTTTAAATGCCAACTCTACAGCGGTCTCTCTGCTCGTCTCGTAAATGGTGGTCCGCGATGTCGGTACCGTAAGATCTGCGATACCATCGGCAAGTTCACTAACCTCATCCAAATCGGCCTTTTTCTGCGTTGCCAACAATCCTTGCATTTGTTGAGGAAGCCGACTAATCCAGAGTGTACGGATCATGGGCTCTGGGACGCTCGTTCCTGCTAATCCACGTAGGTGTCTCAGGAATTGGGAAGGCTTACGGTCACCTATTTCTTCGTGTTCAAGAAGTTGACGTGTTTTCTGCTCCTGAGATGTACTTAACCGTTTGATTAGTTCTAATTTAAGCTTCTCGTACTTGCCAGTTGCGGGTGGATTAATTATGATATCGCGAACTTCCTGCGCGAACTTAGCGTCAAGAGTACTTGTAACGTACGCGAACTTTGTACTGTCAGAAGTTACGTTCGATAGCTCAAAACTTGTCTCTACGGTAGAAAACCATAACTCGGGATCGTGGTTGTTAAATGGAGGTAACCGAACCGCGACACGATTAATTGCTAAGCTTTCGGGGCCGGTATTAGCTTCCACGTTATCCATGTCCGTGACGCGATGCGAACCACGAATAGGCACAAGATCGCGACACAATAACTGCACTAACACCCAATCACTTTACTACAGATCACGTCGGGGTCACCACTTTAGGGTTTTGATTTGGTTGTACAGCTATTGTCTACGAAATAATACACATTCGTCGGAAAACGGAAATATAGACTTTATTTTTAATATTTGTAGAAAAACCGAAACAAGCTTTCGAGTTGAAGGCTCAAGCCGGAGTCCCCTTTTATTTTCAGGTCAGAACCATCGGGTCCAAAGCGACCATCTGGTGTTTTATGGATCTCTTTTATGATATTCTTTATTTACCCTTAACTTTCTAAAATAATTTACAAGATGTACAAATTTCTTAAAGCTAAAAAATAATATACAGTGTGTTGTAAATTAACCGCCACATAGGCTAAAAGACATTAGAAGACCAAATGCTCCCATTGCACCCGCCTTGGAAATCGGAAATTTAGAGGAAGAAAACCAAAGGTCCTCATATGCCAATGTAATTACAGGTGCAAAGCAAAAATGCTTGTACCCAGAAATAGAAATATTGATTCCGGAACAGACCCAAGATACCCACCCCTCCCCTCCGGTGTCTTCCCCGGACATAATAGAGGAAACCCAAGAAGATATAGACAGTAGTCAAAATAATAAAAGGAAATTTCAGGATATACAAAATACAAGTTCAGAAGAGGAATTGAAGGTACAAAAAATTAAAATAAAATACTCAGGAAATACCGCCGAAATAGTTAACCCAAGTACAGAAGAGAGGAATGTTGGAAAAACAATAGGCAAAAAAAACACTAACGTTGACAAATATGATATAGAAGATGCAAATGTGTCAAGTGATATGAGTGAAGGTTAGTGTAAACAAATAAGGCTATTTATAGGTAGATCCAATGGCTAATAATTACTTATTTACTGTGATAACGATAAACGTTAACTGTTTAAAGAAAAAAAGTAAAATTTCATTATTATTTGATTTAATCAGGAAATACGATGTTGACTTATGTTTTTTACAAGAAGTGAATATAGAATTTTTAAAATGCGACACTAATTATCGTTATATTACGAACGTGGGTGTCAATAATAGAGGTACTGCTATTATATATAGGAACAATTTGACCCTGACAGACACCCTGTGTAGTAGCGATGGCAGGGCCATATCAGCAACAATTAATAATTATCGTTTTATAAATATATATGGGCCTTCAGGGTCACAAAATTACAAAGAAAGAAATGATTTTTTTAGAAATGAATTAACCAACCACTTTAATTTTAATAAACCAGTATTACTGCTGGGTGACTTTAATTGCATTATTAAAAAAAAAGACTAACTTATGCCAAACTCTAAAAAATTTAATACAGAATCTCAAATTAAAAGATTCGTGGGAACATATTAATGGTAATGCAGTTGGATTCACCTATGTAAGACAAAATAGCGAGTCAAGAATTGATAGGGCCTACATTGCTAAAGAACATATTGATTTGATCCATAGTATCAAGAATGTACCGGTGGCCTTTTCCGACCACAATGCATTGGTCTTGCTGTTGAAAACAAATATAATCCAAGTCAGTACCCACGGATGGGGATATTGGAACGCTAAACAATCATTAATTAAAAATAACAACATTACAAACGCCTTTTTAGAAGCAATTAAAACCAAAAAGAAGTGTGCAAACTATAGAAATAATATAACTGACTGGTGGTTTTGCACCTTCAAACCAGCTTTTAAAAAATTTTATAGGCAAAGCAAAATTAACAGAGCTATTGAAAGGAGAGACACATTAAACCATTATAATGAAGTTTTATTCGAACTTTATCAAAAGGACAAAAAGGAAACTGAGGTAATAGTATTGATAAAATAAATTAAACTTAAAATTATGCAGCTCAAAGAACAATTTCTAGACGAAGACTACGAGGACAAAAATAAGGACAATGTTTCAGGTAAGCACTCATTAAATGATCTAATAAAACAGCGCAAGAATAATAAAAATATGTGTATAGAAAAAATTTTGGATGACAATCAAACAGAAATAACAATTAATAAACACATCTTAGAATACACAAATAAATATTTTGCGAATAAATTCGAAACTAACAAAATTGAATCCAAAGACACAGGCTGCCTGCTTACTCATTTAAACAAAAAACTTGATACAGAAGATTGTGACTCCTTAATTAAAGATATATCGAAACAAGAAGTGTACAATACATTAAAGGGATGTCAGCAAAAAAAAACCCCAGGTATGGATGGAATACCCTATGAAGCCTATATAAAATTATGGGACGAAATTGGAGCTGATATAACAAATGTATTAAATTTAGCGATAAAAAAACCTGACATATTTCCAGAAAGTTTTGCGGAAGGAGTAATAATATTAATCCCAAAAGATCAAAATCCTCGAGAATTGAACCAATTTCGTCCCATAACGCTCCTCAATAGTGATTATAAAATTTTAACAAAAATTCTGGCGAATAGAATTAAAAACCTTGAAACTACCATTATTGGCAAAGAACAGAATTGTGCGAATAACGGGTCGATTTTCAATGCTATCATGCTTAATAGAGACATAATAATAAATTATGAAAAGAGTAAACAAAAAATGGGTGCAATTTTGAGTTTGGATTTTAAACATGCATCCGACAGAATATCCCACGAGTACTTGTGGATGGTCTTAGAAAAAATAAATTTTCCTAAAGAAATTATTGGTGCTATTGAGGGTCTATACAGGAAAGCGTCCTCCAAAATACAAATTAACGGGTATATATCGAAAGGGTTTAAAATAAATTCATCTGTAAGACAAGGATGTCCCTTGTCAATGATTCTTTTTGCTATCACGATAGAACCTTTTTTAAGATTAATATATCATACACTATGCGGCATAAAAATCAACGACAAAAAATATAAGGTCTCGGCATACGCTGATGATGTAGTAGTCTATTTAAATGACAACAATGACTTGGTTAACTTTATTAAAATACTGGAAATATATGAAAAAGGGTCTGGATCCATCATTAATAAAAGGAAAACATATTATTATATGCTTCATCTGGGGGAACTGGAAAAAACAAAAAAATTTAGATACAACATTTAAAAACAATACTAAGATAAAAATATTAGGTATATATTTATGTAACTCGATTAAAGAAACATTAAATGAAAACTGGCAAAACATAATCAAAAATATTAATGCAATGATATTTCAAGATTTAACAAAAAACCTAGACTTAACTAGGAAAATATGGTATATTAACATGTACCTTCTATCCAAAGTATGGCATACAGCGCAGGTCCTACCCATGCCGGAGATGTATACCCAAAAAATTGTTCAAATTATTGGAAGATTTCTATGGACCGGGCAAATATATAGGGTAAGTAGACAACAATTATATCTATCAATTAATGAAGGTGGATTAGGTTTACAAAATGTCGGAATAAAAGCAAAAGCTCTGTTAATCAAAACGCAATTTAAGTCATGGGTTAAAAATAGTCAATTCTCGTATAATTCCTCTATAAATAACATTTTTGAAACAAATGAAAAAGGAAATGTAAATTGTGCATTTCACAAAATTTTTGAGATAATAAAAATTTTAAAAATTACAAAAAATGATAAGCTACGGACCAAACCAATATACCTACAAATACTGAAACCAACACTGTTAAAACCAAAAATTGAAGAAAAGCATGTTAATGTAAATTGGGAAAAACTATGGAAATTATTTACAATTCGTATTATGCCCACAGAGTGGAAATCGGCTGTCTACAAAGCAGTAAATAATGTGTATGCTACGGGAGAAAAACTAGAAAAGCATAAACTGACCGATAATCCGCTCTGTAAAAAATGTAATATGAATGTAGATACACTAATGCATAGAATTAAGAACTGTATTAAAGTTAAGGAATGTTGGGACTGGATTGTAAACATTGTATTGAAAAAATTTAAAGTTAACTTATCTGGCTGTAATACAATATATGAACTTTTTAAAGATATACCAAATAATAGTGACTGTATCATCCTGAAATGGTTTGTATCAGCAGTCATCTTTTACAAGTTAGAATATAAAAATAATAATCTACAAGAATTTAAAAACATACTTATAATAAACAGATACAGGCTTTTGAGAAATAATGGAAAACTAAATAAAAATATTTTCTGTTTTTAAAGATGCCTAAAATTCTATTATCTCTTAATGGCTAGTAGCATAGAATGAAAAAAAAAACTAAACATACTGATGAAATATTAAACTGTACAACAATATTAATCTAAATACTAGGATAAGTGACTTGTAATCAAGATATAAATTTGGATGAATAAATATTTATATTAAAAAAAAAAATGCAACAAAATATGTTTGTTGCAATACTTTTGACTACTAAAAGACAAATTATAAAATCATAAGTGTGGAAGAAACAATGTTGTATTATGTCAGATACGATAACGACCAACTCGAAAAACAATTTTGTTGTGATGTTTAAAGCAAGCTTACTTGTGTTTGCTACATATCACGCAAATTCTTAATTTTTCCATTTATCGCAATACTTATGTCCGATACTGTATGTACTATCACGGACATAAATTAAATGCTTTATATAGGCTGAGAGGATAACCACTAAAATGTACGTATGTTAGGGGAAACCGGGTCTAGTTGTCACACGGGTAGATTACTAAGGTGATAGGTAAAATTATTTGTTCGATATATAGGAAATATGTCGTCCGTTCACAATATTCAAATTAGTATTAAAAGCTGGCATAAAATTATAGCAATAATTTAGCAAAATTTTTTAGTAAAAATATATAGTACGTACTGTACTGTAAAATTGGATACGACTTAATGATTTCCTGGGTGGGTTCCATTGTGTCGACAAGAGCTTGGCAATAAACAAGTGAAGTATGAAGGGACGGACTAAGGAAAACAAGTAATGATATGATTATATTAATGTAATCAAATGAAATAACATTTTTTAAAAATATTACTAGTCATATTTATTTACATTTATAATGTCATTCTATAGATAGTTCTGTTTCGCTATCGCTATCCTCATTAAAATTAATTATAATTGGATTAATTATACGATCCAGACTAATATACGAATTTTCTACAGTTATTACGTGACGGACTGAATTTTTCCAACTACCTGGGGGAATATCATTAAAGCATTTTCGTATTAATTCTACAACACTAGAACTTAAAGTCGGAGAAATATTTTCAGACCGAACCAGTGATTTTAACTGGTGCCACATATGCTCTATGGGGTGGGAGCCGTAGCACTGTATGTCCAATTTCTTCTGCCAATGTGTCACAAACATATACTTTTTTTATACAAAATATCTTTAAAACTTCTAAAAGATCACTTTTTTTATAACTTTCTTCAAAATATATATCATTCGCCGCCATGTAGTTCTGAATCTCCAATTTTGTATTATTTGAGCTTGGAGCTTTATGTAATTGGCGACTGTGATAGCTCGCATTGTCCATTACTATCACGTTATTCTGAGGAATGATTGGTAAAAGACAATTCTTGAACCATTCGTCAAAAACTAACAAATTTTACTACAAAAAGATATTTAAATATAAATTAAGCAACCTAACCTACCTGATGTGCCTATATTTAATTATAATTATTACAATCCGGTCCTTTCCATATAATAATAGCAAACGGTCATAAATAATGGGATGGCCCAGGCACTTTTACGGCAGTCATTAAGATATATCCATTTTTCTTGAAACAATCTTTAAACCATTTATATTTTTGTAAAATGTGATAAAACCTTTTGTAAAATTTACTAAAATGTTTTGTAAAAATTTCGACATAAATGGTATTCCTAAGAGGTCACCCATCCAAGTACTAACCGTGCCCAACTTCGCGACTTCCTTGCTGCCTCTTAAGTTCCCCATTTTTCTTACGAAAACGCATCTGATTTAAGCTCTTCATTCTTGTAAAAAATCATTTTTACAACACTTTATTTAAACTTGGTAATCTCTACAATATATAGTACTTAAAGAACAATAATTAATAGTTGTCAGTAAAATGTACCATACATTTAAAAGTATTTAACCACTGGAGTTATAAATAAATACGACAAAAAATCAAGAGACGACATTTGTTCAGCAAGGAATGAGAATTTCAAAAATAATTTTAATTAAAAAAAAATAAGTGGCGTATCATTCTTTTCTTCAAAAATACCGATGGCAATTCCCGCACGAGCGCCTCTGGTCGGAACAACAAAAAAAAACATGTTATACATCATAAAATGCCTCTTGATGAATAGAAAAGGTGTACTAAATTTCACAAAAATATCTAGAGCAGTATCACAAATAATAATAAGAAATTAGATTTTTTGAAAATCTTTAACACTCTGTATCTCAAAAGTTAAGACGTTTAGGACATATATTCATATAAAGCTTTTTTATGAAAATGGACCCAAAAATACCCCTCCCCCCTCCTAAAGATCAGCATGCTATTAAGAAACACCCTGTATATCTTAGTATTTACTTCATTGTAAAAACTCCAGCCAGTCTCCCCTAATAAAGTTCCGTGTTCTATTCTCAAGAGCCATTAGCATTCGGATAGCTACGGATTAGATAAAAGCTTATTATTTATATACACTATTTGCCATAGGCATAGTACGAGGATGTGCGTATTAACAAAACTTACAGATTAGGCATAACTTTACGACGGGAATGAACTTTTATTATTCCTATTATGCATTTACCATTTGATCCTAGCTATTTAAATGTGTGTATAAGGCGGAAATATTATATTAATTTGTACGAGGGGCACAGTGGCATAGCTATAGGGGAGCATTCGTCTCCCCCCGTCCCTCTTGACCCTGGTGCCCCTTAAATACATAACAAAAAGTTAAGCGTAGAACACCAACAAATTTTTTTCCATCGTGGAATTTAAAACAATAAACAACATAATTATAAGAATAGAACAATGTCGAACATTTTAAACAAAAAAATTAGAAATTACATAAATAAACACATAACCACGTTGTGGCAATCGTCAAGATAGCTTCTCAGAAGCTTGGGGTACTCTTCCGAACCAGAAAGTTGTACACACCTCAACAACTTTTGACACTATACAAAGTCCAGATTCGGCCATCACTAGAGTACTGCTCTCATGTCTGGAGCTCTGCATCCAAACATACTCTTCGGCTACTGGATTCCATCGAAAGGAGGGCTATTCGTCTGATCGGAGACCACGAGCTAACGAAGAACCTCGACAGCCTAGAACATCGAAGACAGGTTGGAGATTTGACTCTCTTTTACAGATATTTTCATAGAAGGTGCTCGGCTGACCTTGCCCTCTTAATTCCGCCCAGAGCGACGAATAGCAGAAATACACGACGAACCACTGCCGCCCATATGTGGTTAAGCTTAGTACTCCTCGAACTTCATTATTAAAGAATTCTTTCATCTGGAGGACTTCATCCTTGTGAAACGACCTTCCCGAGGTCGTTTTTTCCAACGAATATAACCTCCAACAATTCAAAACCAACGTGAATCGCTTTTTGCGCACACGCACCACTCCCAGAGTGCCCTAAAGGATTTTTCCTATAGTGCTTGTGTTTGATCATTCTTCAAAAGGACCCTTAAATATTGACATGTTATTTAGAAATACCCTGTATACGCATTGCATTGCGATATGTTGAGAATATTTTATAGTTTGCTCTTTAATACTGATTTGTCACATAAGTATCATAATTTTAGTGATATTTTTGTCATTTCATAAAAGTATTTATCATAAACATCTTGTAGATATGCTATAGAGAGATTGAATAATAAATTAGGTAATACATGGATGGTATTAAGAAATAAATATTTTGAAGATAACTACAAGATATTTGAAGAAAAACTGACTTAAAAAACAAATAATAAAAAAATCGAATAACTGAGAAACTATGCTTGAATTTGAATCCAGAATTTAAGAAAAATATAGGTTTCAAATTGGAAAAGCGGCGTATTACCGAGGATCGTGGTTCGGAGCCCACGTTAAGCTATAGGTCCCCTTGGGGATGGCCTGGCTAGCCGAACCAAAAGGAAAAAAAAATTGAGAACAAAAGATAAAATCATTCATCCAAATAATAAATTCAAACCAATTAAATGATTTTAATGTTTTAATAAATTTTTAGTGATATAATCTATTAAAAATAATTTCATTAATTATCTATTTAAAGACAATTAACATTTGTGCGGTCATCAGAATGCGGAGGTCAACATGGTGTTGAATAGAAGCTAAAAGGCAGTATTCTTCTTCACATTAAACATAAAAATTATCTTTTTCTTATACCGTGTGATTCGACAGAAAATAGGAATTCAGAAAAATGATTTTGTTAAAAATGAACTCCATCCAGGAAATTAAAGAGGGGCGGCCAATACTCTAGGTCGCCCCCTGTAATGTTTTAACCAATTTATTCAAAGATGAATTCGCTAGGAAAAATATAAATCTTGATTTTATTAGATGTTTTGTTCGTTGTTGTTTAAACGCTCAGTATATTTTTTGTTCAGTTAATAATTAAGTCAGAGCTAGTGACGCATTCACCATTTTGTTTTTTGATCAATATTTTTGATGCAATTTTGTTTTATCCTAAAAGCGGTTAATTACCTGTTTTTAGGGGCTAATTACCTTAAGTTCATAGTTGAAATTTTTTTAAATAATAAATTAATGGAAGCAAGAACCGAAATTTTGTCAATTTGCACAAATTTCGTTTCCTGCACAAATTTGCACAAATTTCGTTTCCTGCACAAATTTTTTTATCAGAAATTTTAAAATTTAGGTAATTGATCCCCTAAAATGGATATTTTCGGATAAAACTAAAAAAAAAACGAAATATTGATCAAAAAACGAAAAGGCGAAAGCGCCATTATATATATTTTTTAAATGTAAGCCCCTCCCCCCCCAAACAAATTCCTATATAGGCCACTGCTTTGCACACTCATCATACAAGTCGATTTCCTATCATTGTTCACGTAACCAACTCTTCACCCTGCGAACTTTATAATTAACCATTTTATTTCACAAGCATAATTCAATAAAAATTGAAATGTTTCTTTGAAGGTTCTGAAGCATCTTCCGATAATGTACATTATATAGAGCTATGCAAGTAAAATCTGCCGGACTTGTTTTATGGCTGGATAGAAGAATCGAGCTTCTTCAACTAGTGCACCTGGTTCTATTTTCTTCAGTTTTGCTTCCGAGATTTCTTCTTTCCACAGTTCCGCTTTAGCGAAAAATCCATTTAATTTTAAATTTTTTTCAAAAAAAACTCATACGTCATATTAAGCATTCAAATTCAAATTCAAATTCAAATATATTACGGCATAAATGTAACAAACAATTTGACCGACGTCAATCATAAAAAATTAAGTGAGGGTGCAACGTAAGCAGTGAGAATAGGGTAAGTACTCAGAAAAACACTGTTGCAGCAGTGGCAGTTCTTCCACAGGAGCACATGCGCACGTGTATCCTCAAAACAAAACGAATAAAAAATGTTAATTTATATTCATTGAATATTATTTATCGTATAAATTCCGACCCTCCCTAATATTTTATCGGAGCGTCAAACTAAAAAAGTCCGACCCTCCCTAATATTTTATCATCCCGTCAAACCAAACTGTATAGATCCGGCAACCGTGCCTCGGTTGAGGTAAATGACGATTATAACGAGACTTGCTCGCACGTGCGATTAAGTAGTGCAGTTTCTCTGTGGTAACAGGTGGAGGGTTGCAGCGGGGGATAGCGTGGCTATGGCAATTTAACATGGAAAAGGCGCACAGTTTTTGTCTGTTCGTGCATCTAGTTAGAAATTCGAGCGTGTATGTTTAATATTTTAATATTATATATTTATTAAGTTAAAATGAATAGTTGACAGTGGACTATTTAAGAAATAACTTTAGCTCTTTGAGTTTGGAGCAAAAATTGAAGTGAAGAAAGCGTGAAAACCTAAACCCGAAATTAATTTAACGCTGACCACAAAGGGTAAATCTAGGAACTTATGCCAACCGTTCTTATTTCCCAAAAGTTGTATTTCCTTGTATAAAATTAAAAAATAACTAAAATATGTTATACCTAACTCATTTTCTTATTACTTTTTCTCTTCCTACATTTAAAACGCCTAGAAAATTTTCACCATACTTGTGAACCCCCTCTATCATAGGTCACGAGTCGCCACTGTGTTGCAGTATTACATATTGATGAGTTTGAATTAGGTTCAATTCAATTTTATACTCGTACATTAAAATTTCTTGTATTATGAGGCAGTCCAGGGGGGAAGAAGGGGCAAGCTCCCCAACCTGCCCCACCGTCGTTACATCCATGCAAGCAGGATATTTCATAATTCTCAGTAGCTCACAACATGTATGTACTTAAACGTCCAAGCTTACCAATAACATTTTGGTGAAATGGATTTTTAACATTGATTTATAATATGATAGACTACTGAGAACTACTGATATGATATTTTTGTTCCGAAATCATCATTTTGATATCAATTTAAAAACATGCTACTTAATTTATCTAGAACAATGTTTATGGGGGACACAAGTAAACTAAACAGTCACCGATAAGTCATCTGGAGACAGCACTTGCACCGACTCGGTCGGTCGTGCTTCTATCGAATCAATGTTGCCAGAAGTGATAATTTCTCACCAGATCTAGCGTTTTTTTCCAAAGTCTGTTTAAAAATCTGGTGATATTATTTAGAAATTATTCTAATCTAAGGAAAATGGCAAATAATATTTATTTGGCCAAGTAGCAGTAAAACCCTTTTTAAAAAACCCAGTTTATACCTATAGTCTATGAGATATATTTTTCCATTCCGAGTTTTGAGATTTTGCTGTCCTAGCTTTTTATCGGCACGATGGCATTTGGACCAATGGCGGCACGGTGAGTCAAATGAGGCGACGCCTCATTACGTAGTTCATAAAATAAAATATTTTTTTCATTTCTCTACAAAATAATTAATTCTTTACAAAAAAAAAACATTAACATTAGATCAATCAGAAAATTATTGCACATTTATTATACATGTATACTGGGTTATGGTTATTAAAGCGTTATTTGTATAGTTAACGTCGTAAGTGCAATGACTCACTTCGGCGATAGCAATATTTCCATTTCATGCACGCAGAACGCATTTTATTCCTTCGCAGAGGCGACGGTAATGTCGCCTCTTAACTTGCACTGTTCTAATTGTCAATCTTTTTATAATGTATTGAAAAAAATATATATATTTTTATAGTTATAGTATAGTATAGTTTAAAACAACATTTCATAATACTTAGTTCTGATTTCCTATTGATCGTCAAAATTGAAAACGATTGACCGCCTTGCTTCGGTCCCGTAGGAAGAAGGGTCAGTGAGAGTAAAGCTCACAGTTCAGTTGAGGTTAGTGTTTGTTTCGGCGGTTAGATTTTAGTTGTAAATTGATTACTTTCGCGATTTTTCTTTCGACACGCTGATGAATCCGTTACATGATATTGTGTTGTCCCATATCCCATCCTTTTCAATGCACAATGAATAGGAAAAGCGGGAAATTATTTACCGTTGAAGGCTTACCCCTCAGATAAGTACTATTAACAAAGATTAATAAAAACTGACTACAATAGTCGCAGTTTTCCAAGTTCTTGGTATGAAACTCATATCTGGACCTAGACTTGTGATAGCATCCTTAAACAGCGTTTGTATTGTTGGCCGTGTTACAATTGGGAAAAAAGTGTAGATTTGATTTTAACAATTTTTCTAGAGCTGTGAAATAATTTTCTCAAAACAAAAATTTTTAAATACCGAAAAAGCTCGTCCACTGATAGATAAAAGTAAAAATGTCATGGAGTAGGTATAAATAACATGTTGATAACATATAGCATCTGAGAAATCGCCTCACAGCCTCTTAGTCTGTGTCCACAACGGCGCACCGGCCCTCGCTCATTGCCTTGCCTATTAATCAGTTTGTCTCTCGACATCGATATACAGTGCGGACGTAAAGTAAGGAATAAATTCATTATCTCGCATACTACAATTTTTTTTAAAAATCGCTCGGACCCTTCGATTTTGTTTTTCGAACGCGCATATTCTGACATAAAATGTAGATATACAGGGTGTTGCAAATAAGAGTGACACAAAATTTTTTTTTCCTTAAATAGAACCCACTGTATATTATTGCATGTACGGATTCTTAGGAAAATCCTAAACATTTTTCATGTAGCATGTGCTATACCTTAGCCCAAGCGTTTTGGAGTTATTCTCATTCAAAATTTCAAAAGTGGAAAAAGTCATGGAGAAAACAAAGAATAAAATTATTTTAAAAATGTCTTATTTATCGAAAAAACAGTTAGGTGAACTTAAAAATAATTTTTCTAAAGTAAATGTTCGAAGTGTCTTCCGTTGGTCAACTGACAATAGCCTAACCGATCTACAAATTCTCGCTGAACATTTCGAACCATTTGGGGTGTAATTTGCCGGATGCGATCTTTTAAATCATCTAAATTTGCAGGCTGGCTTTTGAATACTTTTCCCTTAAGGTATCCCCATAAAAAAAAGTCGAGTGGCGTTAAATCGGGTGACCTTGGCGGCCACTCAATAAAACCACCTCTTCCAATCCACCTGTTTGGAAATGTATCGTCCAAATATGTACGAACTCCCACAGCGAAATGTGGGGGAGCACCATCTTGTTGCAACCAGATATTATGATGTGGCAAATCGGGACGTTCTAACTCAGGAAAAAGGGTGGCCAGGGCTGGAACAAGTTCTTGTTCTAAAAAACTCAAATATCTCTCGTATGTTAAATTTTCGTCAAAAAAGAAAGGCCCTATAACAATGTCATCGACAACGCCAGCCCACACATTGATCTTTCCGAAGAATCCGTACATGCAATAATATACAGTGGGTTTGTTCGGGAAAAAAAAATTGTTGTGTCACTCTTATTTGCAACACCCTGTATATCTACATTTTATGTCAGAATATGCGCGTTCGAAAAACAAAATCGAAGGGTCCGAGCGATTTTTTTAAAAAATTGTAGTTTGCGAGATAATGAATTTATTCCTTACTTTACATCCTCACTGTATATACATGGACTGTACGTATTATATGCGGTGCTATGGTACCAGGCTATGAGCGAGGGTACTGTGCGGTGCGCCGTTGTGGCCATACACTAAGGGCCCCGAGCAGCACTTGATTTAAAAGGAAGGTTTCCAAAGCTTTGGATTGGCCACAGTGGTCCTATTAGTTGGAATCCAATCTCCAGACCTCACACTACCAGACTTTTGCGTATGGGGCTGGTTCACAACTGAAATTAGAAATATAGGTATATTTATATCAAATATTATTTCTAAACATGAAAATAGGAAAGGAATATAAAGTTATTCAATAAATCGATTTTATTTCAGTTTAATTTTGAATTTAAGAAAATTTTATTATTTCTGTATTTCTGGTATTTTTAACACCCATATAACCTAGTAAAATTTCTCATAAGTCATTCTACTGGCAACACTGCATTGGATGTTCCGAGGAAAACAAAACCGAGTTCGCAACCTGCAGGTTTCCTCGGTAACCAAGGGTGGTCCGTTAAGACATATAAATGGCATGAATACCTAACTTATTGTTTTTTAAAGCCTCGAGATAAATCCTGGTCGATCGACTAGACGTAAAATTATAGTTAAAGTATTACAACTGCTATGAAAGCAGGACTTAGGATGATACTCTTAAACATGTAGTTAAGTTTTTATTCCTTTAATTAATTTAAATAGAAACAAAAATTCTATTTAAAAAAAAAATAATTTTTTTTGTGGAACAAAAAATAAACCTCGGCCCGGGCGACTGTTCGATACCACACTGACAAAAATGCATTTACCAATATCGTGGGTTACAAAATTGGAGCTACTTTAAAACACCTCTCTATGTTGTTCTAACTGAGCCTATGAATTATCACAAATTATTTAAAAACGCTACAATAATTCAGGTTCTTTTAGTTCACCTCAACCCAGAAAGAGATTTTTTATCAACATTTTAAACATATTTGGGATTACCACAATCCCTCATCTTGTAACTATTTTATGAGTTAACTGAACTCAGTTTTTGGGTTGGGAAAACTTACTAATTGATTATAAAGTGTCGTTTTAACCCAGACGTGTATTATTTTAACTCATTACCATGTGTAAGTTATTTTGAGTTCTAATAATTCAGGATTCATTTAAAATAACCCAGAAAACGTGCTACAAAACCTCATATCGAGGGTAAATCACCAGTCGTAAGGTTACGGAAAGTTCCGAATTCGTGCTAGTGCAGATTTGGCGCGGTTCATTCCATTGTTATTAGTTCATTTTCCTTCGATCGCGCGTAGAGGCACCTGTTTGCGGGATCTTTAATCTTTGTTCTCTGTGCGTGAAAATTTGTGTTTTACATAATTTCGGTCAGTTGGCGTAAAATGGAGGGACAGGAGGGAGATGCATACAAGCTGTTATTATTGGAATGGAGCCTTATTATTTATACGTATATATTAATATTATAATATTATTAATACTTATTTACTCAAGATATGTACATGTGTTACAAATGAAATGTTATTTTTCGTTTTTAAGTGTATTCTTAAAGTAGATTCTTTGGGAGCACTTACAAAATGTTTTTTTTTAATTTTATTAATAAATTTATCTACCTAAACTAATAATAGGGTTTGATTTAAGTTTCCAAAATCCATCTTTTAATCTTTAAAAAAGTTTCTTTTTAAACCATTGTTCTTATATTTTGTTCAGAACCACTGGTGTATGTTAAGAAAAAAGAACAACAATAGTGGCATCGTCGACAAAATCGCAAAAAAAATTGAAAAAAAGTTTCTATACTTATATGGTAAGGGTGCGTCCAATACCTGACGAAAACGACAGAACGAAAAAAATAAATTGGTCAGAACTGGCTAATAATTTCTATTGACACTAAACAAATGATGTTTTTCTCAGGTATTGACGTGCCTTTCATACTTCTTTGAAGGTACGCCTACATATTGTGGATATAAACTTGATAACTTTTTTTTAAGACCTGGCAATTTTTTCCCTGTTTTACAAAATTAATAATTAAATAGGGGGGTATTAGAATTATTACACAGGCCAACAAAATAAAAATAAAAATTTTGGTGCCTGAGATGTGAAAACTGATTTTAGATATACTTAATGTGCTGATTCTAAAACTGGCATCAGATATTTTCTATCAGCTCTAGTTTTTGAGATAGAGACTAATTGAATTTAGTTCTAATAAAAGGCAAAAATAAATAAATCTACATCTCTTTAAAATTCAAAATAGAAATTTGGTATTCAAAACTAGGATCTAATTAGCCAAAGATACCTGAAATTGTCAGTAAACCAATATTCCTACTTAATCCTATTAATTTTATTACCTATTTTATATTTGGAATTCCCTATGATCCGATCTCCCCATACCTGCTCAACCCCGACTAATTGGTTTTGGAAACATAGTACCTTTTGTCTACCTTTATCCTTCTCGACTTAGTATATTATGTAGTTTTTGCAAATAAAGTTGTGTCATAATTTTGTGTACATTTTCGTCGTTTTATAGTGTTAAAACTAAAACAATGGCATCCTCCAGCAGGCGTAGCAGGCGTAGCATCCAGATGTTTTTTTGTTATGTATGTGACGAATACACTTTGAAAGAAAGTAGAAAAACTATTTCTGAATTTGTGAAAAGGTCTTATCTTGCCTATTTTGGCGTTCATTTAGGAGATCAATCCTGGGCTCCACATGTGGTGTGTAAAACATGTGTTGAACATTTGCGACAGTGCACAATTGGAAACAGAAAGTGCCTGAAATTTGGGGTACCAATGGTTTCGAGGGAACCACATAACCATTATGATGACTGCTATTCTTGTCTCGTTAATATTAAAGGCATAAATAAGAACAATCGACATAAATGGACATATCCTGATCTAGATTCTGCAAGAAGACCTGTACCGCACTCTAAGGAAATACCCATTCCAACCTTCAGCAGTCTTCCTGAAATCCCGGAAGATGATACAGAAACATCAACGTCTGATGAAGTTCAAAGAATGCAATCAGAAAACGACAGCCAATTTGAAGCAGATTTAACAACTCCTGAGTGTTTTAATCAACAAGAACTGAACGATCTCGTGAGAGACCTATACCTCTCAAAGGAGTGTGCTGAATTACTTGCATCCAGATTAAAAGAAAAGAACCTTCTTTATCCAGGCACTAATGTTACATTTTATCGTAAGAGAGAAAAGGATCTGCTGCCTTTTTTCACTCAGGAAAATAAGCTGGTATTCTGTAACGATATAAAAGGACTCCTACAAAAAATGGGTTTGCCAGAATACACTTCACACGATTGGCGCCTTTTCATTGACAGTTCAAACCGTAGTTTAAAATGTGTCCTTTTACATAACGGTAACAAATATGCCTCAATTCCTATTGGACATTCTACTACCATGAAAGAGGAGTATAAAACAATATCACAAGTTTTGAAACAAATTAAATACGAAGAACATCAGTGAGCCATTTGTGTTGATTTGAAAATGGTGAACTTTCTCCTTGGACAGCAAAGTGGATATACAAAATACCCCTGTTTTTTATGTCTTTGGGACAGCAGAGCTAAAGATCAGCACTGGGTTAAGAGAAAATGGCCTTTAAGAGATACTATCGTTCAAGGAAAACAAAACGTAGTGAATGAACCTTTGGTTACGAGAGAAAAAATCTTACTACCACCCTTGCATATCAAGTTGGGGCTTATGAAGCAGTTTGTGAAAGCGTTAGACCGAGATGGAAATTGTTTTGGGTACTTGTCAAGTAAGTTTTCTAGGATTAGCACGGAAAAACTAAAAGCTGGTATATTTGATGGTCCTCAAATAAGGCAACTTATGAAAGATCCACAGTTCACCACATCAATGAATGAGGCTGAATCTAATGCTTGGGTTTCATTTGTTCAAGACCCCCAAAAAGTGTCGAAAATGAGACAGCCTGAACAAATCTAAAATAATTTTACAATTAATATTTTACCATAAGTTAATGGTATCTTTAAATGCGAAGAAAGGAACATAGCCATTCTGGAAGAGTGGCTAAAAAAGTGGAAGATAAAGATAAATCCCGATAAGACTCAGGCAATTTACTTTTCAAAATCGCGTTACAAATTCCCGGCGGGGAAAGTCAAGGTTGGAAACAAAGATATAGACTGGCAACAAAGCGTTAAATATCTAGGTTTGCACTTTGACAGGAAGCTCAATTGGAAAGTAAATACTGCCAACACCATCAAGAAAGCCAATCAACAACTAGGCGCAATATACTGTCTGCTGAACAAGCGCAGCAAGATCAACTTAAGAACGAAGGTCACCCTCTATAAGACTTTCATCAGGTCAACGATGACATATGGTGCGCCAGCGTGGTGCACCATTAGTAAGAGTGACAGGAATAGAATTCAGGTGATGCAAAACAAGGTTCTAAAAATCATACTTAACATGCCGCGATACACAAGAAATGACGTCATCCATAGAGATCTCGAAGTAGAAACAATCCCCGAGTTCTTCGATAAAACCATCGCGAAATACCACGCCAAGGCTAACATTGCCGACAACAGTCTGATACGTGCATCACACGTGCATTCAGAGCCAAATATGTTATAAACTACCTAAAGACTGGATCAGTCGCAACCGCGATTGATCCAAGAATAAGGGTCTCAAAAACAAAAATATAGGGCCTTGATTGCTGAACCAAATTCAACCACAACTCCAAAAACGACAGCCTACGCCTACCCACTACGCCTACCCTATACGTTCGGAGCTCCTGAAAATTTGTTCATTCGATTAAGTTCGAATGGAAAAATTGCAGGAGCTGTCACCAAACAAAGCGCATAGCTTAAAAGCTAGATACAGAGACAAACATACACGATTGCAGACAACACTATCGAGTGAATATGAGTCAAAGGCTAATTGCCTCACTCCCGCGGTGAGTTTAGTCGGTCAGCCTACCCTCGTTAACCTACGAGGATGTTCTTTTCCTTCAGAAAAGATGATGTTGAGAGGGCCATATAATTCCCCCAAGTTGCCAAGCCCGACACTACCTTGCAGCCGCGTCTGCAAGGTGTCTGTCTGCAGATTCTCATCGCTTCTCCAAAAAAAAAAAAAAAAAAAATGCGAAGAAAAGTAATATTATCATATTTATCAAATATTCACTATTAATTTGTTCATAACGACCATTTAAGTCCATTACAGGACATATTAAATAATACATATCAGAATAACATAGAAAATTTAATTTTTTAAAAATGTTATATTAATTCATTTATATTGTTATAATTAATATGTATGTTAAATATATTATTTGATATTCCCTGCGATGGGCTTTAAAAATTCGCCCGGAATAAAATAAACATTATTTTTTATAATATAACGATATTTCCGAGTGTAAAGTGCTAGAATGCGGTTTTAACAGCTTTAGACATCTGATTACTAATTTTGTAATAATTATTTGTCGAACAAACCCACCAGGAATTAAAAAATAGACCTATAGTCCTTAAGAGGATGCCGGAGTCAGTCGAAATCTCCGATTTCACGCTTTGAAGGCACGAGGCCAATTGGATCTTCCCTTGCAGTTAGAAGAATACGTCGAACGTCCGCCCGTAATCGGTACGCCGACAGAAACAACGATAACACTGGGGAACAGCAAAAATGTTTCCGAGACCAAAATAGCAAAATCTTACTTATTTTATTATACTAATTAACAATCTGTCTTGCAAAAGGCTCAGTTGGCTCCGGTTTTATAGATCCATCCCAATTATGATAATTTACCTACCTGCCCTTAATATATGGGAAAATTTCACCATTAAATGAGAAATACCTGGATTTATTATAACAGGTGTACTTTATAAGGGGTTTAAATACATATAATATAAATCCTAAATTGTTAGTTAGTTGTATTTCAACCACCAGTTGATCGAGAGCTGTTCGTATTTGAGAAATTAGAGAGTTTTGAGCAACATGTCGCGAGTTTGTGTAAATAAGCCGGATCATTTTTGTTATATATGTGGTGAAATGACTTTTGTGAAACAAAAACGTACGCTTAGCCCTTTAATAAAAAAGGCTTACCACTTGTATTTTGGCTGCAAAGTTGGAGACCAGGATAAAAATTGGGCTCCCCATATCTGCTGCTACAAATGTGCGTCCAACATTCGCGGCTGGCTAAGTGGAAAAAACCGTAAGATGCCCTTCGCTGTTCCTATGATCTGGCGAGAACCGAAAGACCACGTTACTGACTGTTACTTTTGTTTGACACCTCCCATCAAAAAAGGCTTTTCAGAGAAAAAAAGGTCTGCGATACAGTATCCAAATTTACAATCCGCCATACGCCCGGTGCCTCATAGTGACGAGTTGCCTATACCTAATCCACCTCAGGAATATACCCTTCATTCTGATGATGATCAAGAGGATTCAAACGGTAGTGTACCGGAAAATGTCGCCGGCCCATCAACCTCGCAAGACTCCGATTTTGTCTGTGAACTTCCAAGTAAAAAGCTTCACAAAATAAGTCAAAGTGAATTAAGTGACCTTATAAGGGATTTGGAACTGCCCAAGACAAAAGCAGAACTATTGGCCTCTCGATTGCAACAATGGAATTTACTTGAAGATGAAGTAAAAGTTTCTGTGTACCGAAGCCGTCAGAAAAACCTAACACCATTTTTTAACATGGATAACAATTTGGTAGCCTGTAGGGACATTGAGGGATTAATGGCAGCTTTAAATCTGGACTATGATCCAAAAGACTGGAGACTTTTCATTGATTCCTCAAAAGTAAGTCTTAAAGCTGTGTTACTCCATAATGGAAACAAATTGCCTTCAGTCCCAATTGGTCATGCAGTCCATATGAAAGAAACATATAGCAATTTGAAATTGTTACTTGAGACCATACAATATGAAAGATATAAATGGCAAATTTGTGGGGATTTAAAAGTTGTGGCGATCTTGCTTGGAATGCAGCTAGGTTATACCAAATACTGCTGCTTCCTCTGCGAATGGGACAGTCGAGCACGATCGGATCACTACAGAAAGAAAATTTGGCCACCGAGAGAGTCTTTTGAGCCAGGAAAGAAAAATGTGACCAGCGCGCCATTAGTTGCCCCAGAAAAGATTTTACTACCGCCACTTCATATAAAATTGGGACTTATGAAAAATTTTGTGAAGGCAATGGACAAAGAAGGCCGTGCTTTTAGTTATTTAAAAGAAAAGTTCCCTAGAATCAGTGACGCTAAAATTAAAGAGGGAATATTTGTGGGTCCCCATATTAGGAAACTTTTCGGAGATGCGCAATTCGATTCCATACTTGAAGGCAAGGAAAAAGACGCTTGGGATGCCTTTAAAATGGTTGCAAAAAATTTCTTGGGAAACATAAAAGCAGAAAATTATAAAGACCTGGTTGCCCAACTTCTTTTGTGTTACCAAAACCTAGGGTGTAATATGTCGTTGAAAATTCATTTCCTGGATTCTCATCTGGATTACTTTCCGGAAAATTGTGGTGCTGTAAGTGACGAACACGGTGAGAGGTTCCACCAGGATATTTCGAACATGGAAAGAAGATATCAGGGAAAATGGAACTGTGAGATGTTAGCCGACTACTGCTGGACTATTACGAGAGATGCCCCAGAGGCTGCTTTCAAAAGGCAAGCTAAGAAGCGCAAAATGAGTGTCTAAACTTTGGATTCAATGATAAAAATGTTGTTCAGGAAACAAAAAAAAAGTTGAAATTTGTTTCCCAGTGTAATCGGAAGAAACAGACTGCAGACAATTTTCTACGCTGAAAAACGGAGTTTTCGCTTCCTATGAAAACGGTACATTTAAAAAAAAAATTTAACGAAAGATGTCTAAATTTTGTTAACAACTCGAGGAAAGTCCATCATTTTTTTCAATATGTAGCAGTAAAAAAAATTAAATCTAAAAATCTTCCGAAACAAAAAATATAGACTCTCCGCGAGTTCTAGTTCTATTACAAAGTTTTTTTTTCCTTGACGTTTTTTTTCCTAAAACAGGAATAAACACTTGGGAATAAATCTCGTTTACATGTACTCCGGAATCCTGTTAAGGCACGCTGGAAATAGCACGTATGCGAGTAAAGCGATTCACGTTGGCTTTGAATAGTTGGAGGTTATATTCGTTGGGAAACGTGACCTCAGGAAGGTCGTTCCATAAGAATGACGTCCTTCGAATGAAAGAATTATTAAATAATGAAGTTCGAGGAATACTAAGCTCAACCACATACATTCGCCGCTCTAGGTGGAATTAAGCGGGCAATGTCAGTCGAACAATTACCATGGAAATATCTGTAGAAGAGAGTCAAATCACCAACCCATCTATAACTATAATAATTTTAATATATTATTTTTTCCATGTAATATTAACTTTTTAGAGAAAATTGCTGTCTGGGTTTCCTTAGCATTAAATTTGACTTGCTTACTGTAACTCCAAGACAAAATTTCTTCCATGTCTTTGTTATGGCATGATACTTCACGTTGTCTGCGAAGATGTGCGTCCGCAGCCGATGTTTTAGAATTCAAAGTGAAAGATGAGAAAAGTGCGTTATCGTTGGTGAAGCAATATGATGGATTTTTGGTTTTCTCTAGCAAGTGGTTAACGTACAGTAAGAAGAGGGTGACAGACAATATGGACCCGAACAAACACAGGTATTGATGATGAAGGTGTCTGAGAGAAACCCATTAATCATCACTTGCAGAGAACGGTCCTTAAGAAAGCTATATAACCATGCACAGAATCGACTGGGCATACCATACGATCGTAGTTACGAGTATTTCATGCCAAACACAATCAAAGGCTTTAGAAATGCCCGGGACTCTGATGATGATTTGCGTTGCTCCAATGATGGGCGACATAGGCTAGAAGAAGCTCCTCCTTCCTTGGAAGTCTTCAATGGAATGCGAAGAACATAGTTCAGCAAGTAAATTTGCTTTGTCTCTGACTGTGGATGCTATTGTGTTAGAGGTGGAATAGTTGATTTGGTACCCAATGCTCCATGGACACCGAATTTTTCCCAACCAAATATTTTCAGTTATATGAGAAATGTTGTTAAAATTGAAAATATATTTGGACGTCGCCCAGAGATCTTGAGAGCCTAGGGTCCCCTAAACAGCCCTTAACCCTGCACTGCTACCAGACCACAAAAGGCAAAGCCGTGCCTGCCAGAGGTAAACTTCATTATTGAACTAATACAAATCCCTGCCAGAAGAAGAGGTCGTAAAATGTAATTTATATCATATAAAGAAGGGAACAATTACTAGTACTGAAGAACATCAACTACACGGACATGAATTAAATTTGTTTTATTGTTCTCGGACCCGTCAGAGGTAAGCAAGCACGTTAAAAGTTTTAGTAAAAAACTGACTTTCTTTAAAGGCTATTAAACATTTTACCTCTTATCTAAATTTGATTCGGATGATCTATTCAATTAACAAATTTTCCCAATGAACAAGAAATAACAAAATTAGCAAGCTGATTTAACACAAAGGAAAGCAAAAGTTTGTATAGGTGCTCGCCAGTCTCAGTTTTCCCTTTCTCACAATCTAAATTACGTTCTTGTTCTTGAAGTCAACTGAATTATATTCTGAAACAATTGTCTATTAACAGTAAGTTGTTTCATTGTACTATTACATTGTCAAATTGACAAGAGACAGAAAGAGAATTCTCTGTTTGTTGATTAAATGGATTGGTTTTAAATTGGGATTTTTATTACATTCATAAATTTCTATTGACTTCGGGATGTTAATCTTTTTATATCTTTTTTATATTTTCTTACCGTATACAGGATGTTCCTTAATGCCATGCTAATATTTCAGGGTGTGATTTCTTAGGTCATTTTATAAAGAAAAGTTCATATGAACATAAGTCCGCAACAGCTAGAATTTTCAAT
The DNA here is from genome assembly GCA_963991005.1 of Barypeithes pellucidus. NCBI lineage: Eukaryota > Metazoa > Arthropoda > Insecta > Coleoptera > Curculionidae > Barypeithes > Barypeithes pellucidus. Next base: position 26,598,763 of record OZ022562.1, on the reverse strand, counting down.
TTTGGTATGTGTTAATAGGATATAAAACCACAAATTTTAGTTTGAAAAGTTATTCAATTGTTCCACCAGTGGCCTCCCTGCAAACATGTCCTCTGATATTTTTTATAAAAAAGATGGTATGCCACTGAGATTTTTCCATGTGGATAATTTTTCTGATCTGGTCAATTCTACAGGAAAACGGTCTCTTGAGTTTTTCTCGTCAAACGTAACATTCTTGATTAAAACCACTCTATTCATATTGAAACTCATTAGTATTAACATTGATAAAATATAATTAATGATAAACTTTGTTTTATAAAAATTGTTGGAACCTTCACTTAAAAGGCATCAAATTGCCTACCCCAATAATTTTTATAAAACAAAATGTATCATTAATTATTTTATCAATGTTAATAATAATGAGTTTCAATATGAATTTAGTGGTTTTAATCAAGAACGGTGCATCTGACGAGAAAAACTCAAGAGACCGTTTTCATGTAGAATTGACCAGGCTAATTAGAAAAAACGGTGACGTACCACCTTTTTTGTAAAAAATATTAGAGGATATGTTTGCAGGGACGCCACTGGTGGAATAATTGAATAACTTTTCTAACTAAAATTCGTCGTTATATATCCTTCATTCCAAAATTGAAAATAATATCGAAAGTATTTTCGGAGATATTAAAAAATAACCATTTAAAAAATAAAAATTCAACACCATGTAGCAAAAAATTTAAGCCCTTGCGGACATAATATGTTCATATGAACTTTTCTTTATAAAATGACCTAAGGAATCACACCCAGAAATATTTGCACGATATTAAGGAACACCCTGTATATTCTGAATTAAAATCAGCAAAATATCCATATAAACGTTTTTAATTAATTTCCTAATTTTATTAAGATCTCAATATTGAGTATTGAATTCATACAGAACCCTCGGGATATGAATGAAAATAGTTATAACTCAATCTCTTCAAAGCATAAATTACAGGTTCTCAGAATATTCCTTACGGCTACATATTTTAAATTGCGGGTTTTAATTTGTAATTTGAAGTGTTTGTCTTATATGAAAAATATTTATCGTCGTAGTCTCTAAATTTAAAAACAGTTTTATGGCCGAAGTTGGTCGTGGGACAGCCCGAAGCGTAATTGGTAAGGCGGCAGACCGGAATCGGATAGTTGCGAGTTCGATTCCCAGAGGATCTGTAAAACTTTTTCAAATGTTATAGTATTTTTCATTATCGTTTCGGAAATAAGGATTTTTCCGTTGGCTCGTGACAAATTCTCTAGTTCTGCACGTCTATAATGAACGATATTTTTTTATTATACTTATAACTTACTTGCTGAACTATTTTCTTCGCATTCCACTGTAGATTTCCAGGGAAGAACACCACCCAACCAACATTCCTGCAGTTTAATCCGAAATGACCGAAATCGTGTTCCGTCAGCGTCCTGTCAAACGAATCTTGAAAGGGCTCGACGTCAAGAAAGCTTCCTGTTATAGTGCACAAGAAATTCGCCGATGAACTAACACCAGTATTTTGTAGACTTTTTAACTTATCCTACAAACAAGGAATATTTCCATCGTGCTGGAAGACGGCGCGAGTCCAGCCTATACCAAAGAAACGTAAGAGAACCCTGCCTAACAACTATCGACCAGTTGCATTGCTTTCAGTTATATCAAAAGTAATGGAGAAAGCTTTTAACCAACATCTAAAGTACATGGAAGGCTTTAACATTATCAGCGATTATCAATATGGTTTTCGGAAGTCCTGATCAACTGGAGATCTTCTCGCCTATGTCACCCATCTTTGGAACAACGCAATCGAACATCATGGGGAGTCTCGGGCTGTTGCACCAGATATTTCTAAAGCCTTTGATCGCGTTTGGCATGATGATCTTCTAAGTAAATTGCGCATATGGTATGCCCGGTCGATTCTGTGCATGGTTGTCTAGCTTTCTTAAGGACCGCTCTCTGCAAGTGGCGATTGAAGGATTTCTCTCAGACACCTTCACCATCAATGCCGGTGTTCCTCAAGGATCCGTATTGTCTCCCACTCTCTTCTTAGTTTACATTAACGACCTTTTAGTGAAATCAAAAAATCCGATATTTAGTTTTGCTGACGATAGCACACTTATCTCATCTTTCTTTTTGAATGTACAAACATCGGGTGTCGACGCACATCTTCGCAGACAGCATGAAGTATCACGCCTCAACAAAGACCTGGAAGAAATTTTGGCTTGGGGTGACAGTAACCAAGTCGAATTTAACGCTAAAAATCCCAGGCAGCAGTTTTCTCTAAAAAGGTTAACATTATAGAACCAGATATAGTCATGGACGGACACGCAATCCCACTGGCTTCATCTATTAACTTGCTGGGCGTCAATCTGGGAGGAAATATGTCTTGGCATAACCACATTGTGGCAATCGCCAAGACATCCTCTCAGAAACTTGGTTTGCGAACCAGAAAGTTGTACACACCTCAACAACTTTTGACATTATACAAAGCCCAGATTCGACCATCACTAGAGTATTGCTCTCATGTCTGGAGCTCTGCACCCAAACATACTCTTCGGCTACTGAATTCCATCGAAAGGAGGGTCATTCGTATGATTGGAGACCACGAGCTGACGAAGAACCTCGACAAACTAGAACATCGAAGACAGGTTGGGGATTTGACTCTCTTTTACAGATATTTTCATGGGAAGTGTTCGGCTGACCTTGCCCTCTTAATTCCGCCTAGAGCGGCGAATAGCAGAAATACACGACGAACCACTATCGCCCATCCATATGTGGTTAAGCTTACTACTCTTCGAACTTCATTATTTAAGAATTCTTTCATATGGAGGACTTCATCCTCATGGACCGACCTTCCAGAGTTCATTTTTCCCAACGAATATAACCTCCATCGATTCAAATCCAACGTGAATTCAACCAAATTTCATTACGCTAATTTTCAAAAATATCAGCCCCTCTTGTGGGACATATTTTCCAAATTAATTATTCTCTGAAGAACTATAACATATACGTGTACGAAAATTTTAAGTTTTTAAGAATTAAATAATACACAGGGTGTGCCATTTAAATTATCAAAGTTCCTAATACTTTGTAGTAGAAGCGGCAACATTGCATAGCTGAAAATATTTTTAAAAGAAAGAGCCTCTTCACTTATATTATGAGCTACCAAATATCCAAAGTGACTAGTTGTCCATAAACGTCTAATAAGCCATCCACCATCAATCACTCTGTATATTTCTCCCTAATCCCACACTGAAAAAGAGATCGTTGATATCAAATGAAGCTGACATTTGTCCAAATGAATGATTCTTTTGATGTATGTTAAATGAATGGCGCATTTAATTTAAGGGCACCATTTCCTTACTTGAAATTCAAAATAATTGATTGGTTCAACGAAATATGAGTTTATCACAAAATCTCAGACCTTTAGAGCAAACCCCCTGGTCTTGAGCTAAAGTCTTTATAACTTGTATGAAGATTTCGTTCTTTGATGGCAAGTCCGTTAGTCTTGAGAAAAGACGCTGTTTTGATTCTCAAATGATTGTACTAAAAAACAAAAATTTAGCAATCTATTTAACTAACCTACTGCTGTGTATCAGTGTAGTAAATTAAATGAATTTTCGTAAATTTAACAAGTTAGCAATACATAAAAATAGCCTACATTGAATTATCAAAAGGCCATTTATTTACCTTCAAATTTTGGCCATAAGTGATTCCAACGCTACGAAATTAACAGTTTTTATACATTCATAGTGTAATTACACGTTTTCGTACACAAAAAACATGTTTTCACACACAAATGTAATGTATGACACCACAGAACCGACAGCCGACAACAAAAACCATACGACTCGATGCGTAATGAATGCCGTATAAGTAAAACTCGGGTAAAAGGGCTACCACGACCAAAAGATTTACATCCTTTGGGACAGTCAAGCTGCTCTTAAGCCTCTGAACTCCAATCGGTTTACTTCAAAACTTACACTGGAGTGCCATACCAACCAAAAAGTACTGGCGGCCAGGGGGAACAAGGTGGAACTCTTGGGTGGGTCCCTGGTCACTCCGAGATATTAGGAAATGAAAAAGCGGATGAACTAGCGAGAGACGGATCTGCTCAAAGTCTCAGGGGCCACAAACCGCCCTTTGGAATATCAAAACAGGCAACAAAAACAACATTAGATAGATGGTCGAAAATAAACACCTATCTCGATGGCAAGAGTTACCTGGTCAAATACACGCACGGGCCGATGGAAAACCATCGAAAATACTATCGAATGGGATGCTAACCCTGACGCGGCTCCAGTTGAAACAAGTGATGGGTCTGCTAATCAACGGATAGGGATAAACAACGGATCCATTGAATGTAGACTCTGCGGCGGAGGATGAAACCGCCTTATACATAATATACCGCCGCGTAGCGCTGTCTCGTAGAGGACAAAATATCTTCGGGAACATACAACGTGGTGACAACCTCCCACATAACAAGCTTGGTAGAAGGTTACTGGACCTCATAGAAGGAACAAACATCTTCTAACAAGATCGGGGTACACAATAAGCCGAAAAGCTGCAGTGATTTGAAGTTCGGGCCTTTAAACCGACCCCCGCCTTTAACCAACCAACCAAAACTTGGGTCCCGGGAATCGCGCCGGACAGCGTGTCTGTCGAATAGAGATGAATTGCGACGAATTCGTACGATGTTGATCTACTACCAAATAAATCGATTCTCTTGTCCCAAACGTAGCTCTTTTTTCAATGCATATTTAACTGCAGGATTAACAAAACCTTCCGCGTGCGGCAAAAAATTCCGCACTGTGCGGAAAAGTGGATTACGGACGTGAAAATTTTCTCAAAAATTCTAATCAGCTGATGGCCATCCGTCCTTTTCTAATCTACCTGGCATATTTTCTACTTTAATGGTTGCAACAATGGCTGGACTTAGCATATCCATCTCAATAAATTACTGTAGCAGGGAAATTTCCATGATTTTTCTCGAAATTAGTCTCGAGATAATAATTAGGCACGTTTACAATTTAAATTTATCACCATAAATAACAAAACTCCCTTGTATAAGAAACGGACTAAAAATAAAAGGGTAGACTTATCGGTTTAATATTCTCGTTCTTACCAGCACGTGAATTGCGTGGTTTAAAGATTCCTAACGTGGGGTCGCTATTCTTCAACTTATTAAGGAGGGATACTGTTCGGGTGACCAATTAAGAGAGACGCATGATATAATAAACACAAGGTATGATATCTAGCCGTTCAAATTTCATCAGACGCGCGCGGTGACATCAAGATGTGAGTTATTTTTAAATTTTATGGAGATTCACGTTGTTGTTATCATTTCTAATTCTCTTTTAAAGGAATTAAATGGTTTTTATGAATTAGATAGTAGGTGAAATGAAAGAATAATATCAAGGTATTTAGGTATATTTATTTCATAAATATACAACATAGATTAAAACTAAAATACTACCTATTTAAATAAATAAGACTAAGACAAAACTTACATTGTATAATACAGTAAAACTTCTCATTAGCGGGTTTGTTCTATAAAGCCAGCTTTTTGAAAACATTTTTTAACTGTTGTGGAGGAAACATTTTTCCATGCTGCAACAATCCATACCATGGCACTTGACAAATTTATGGATTTTTCTGCTTTTTCAAACGCATCCTCGGTAGCGGTGTTTGTAAAAGTTAAAATTCTTCTTATTAAATATTTTCTGTATATCATTTTAAAATTTTGTATGATCCCTTCATCTAATGGCTGGCAGTGAGATGTAGTGTTTGGAGGCAGAAAAACAATTCTAACATTTTCTAGTTGTATTTTCGGGTGAGAAGTTGCGTTATCCAAAAATAAAAGTCGTTTCTTTTCTGTTCTTTCATTTTTCTGTCAAAGTTTTTGAGCCAGGACATCATTATTTCTGTTGTCATCCATGCTTTTTTATTGGAGACCCATTCTAATGGTAACTTGTCTATATGGGCTCCTTTGAAGCATCGCGGATTTTTGCATTTTCCTATAACTAATCGAGTCTCCTTCTCACCATTCATGCTACTGCAAAAAAGAATTGTCACTCGTTGCTTAGCTGATTTTCTTCCAGCACATTTGTCACTCTTTAAGGCAAAATTTTTGTTTGGCATTGCCAGGTAATAAAGTCCGGTTTCGTCTGCATTAAAATATCTTTAACATCGTAATCCTTGATAATCAATTTTAACTTGGTAAACCAATCTTGAACACTCGCTTCATCCACATCAGCAGACTCACCAGAAATCGTTTTAAAATTAATGTCATGTCGTTTGCAGAATCTATCTAACCAGCCATTTGATGCCTTAAAATCACAAATTTTCAAATTTTCCGACACCTCCAGAGCTTTTTCCTTTATTAGTGGTCCGGATATTGGAACGTTATTGTTTCTTGCTTTGCAAAACCATTCATAGACTATTTGGTCAATCGCCAGTCCGTCTGTTTTTGGAAATTTCCGTTTTTGATTAGCATTAACTCCTCCTTCTTCGTAAAGTTTTTTTAGTTCAATATTACTTTTTAAAATATCATTTACTTGCGTTCTTCCAACACCAAACTTTTCCGCTATCTTTCGAGCACTGATACCAAATTTTTCATTTTCCGCGATAATTTCGAACTTTTCTTTAAGAGATAAACGTTTACGTTTTAAAGACATGATCGGCTTTTCTACTGTTAAAATTTAACTGAATCAAATTTGAGTATTTATCTCGGCTTTTATGAAATCATCATAAATATGAATATAAACAAATTATAAATCTATTCACAAAATTGGGTTTTGTCCAATCATGGGTATTTCCAAAAGTACCAGTATAATAAAGTACCGGCTGTGCACAAACATTCTCAGAAGGGTCGAGAAGACCGCAATTAAGGGTAAAATTTCTAGGTCATTTTCCTAAAATTTACGGATTCATGTGACCGTGGCCGTTTTGAAAGAGTTACGGTATTCGAGGGATTTCTTATTATAAAAAATCATGTAAGATTTATTTTAAAAAGCCAAACTGACCGTTAAGAGGGGTGACCGCTTTTGACGGGTGGCCGAAATGAGAAGTTTTACTGTACGTTCCTAAAATTAGATTATTATTAAATTATTATTATTATTATAACTTATTTATTAAATTACTATTAGTGTTACGCCCCTTAACGGCCGTTGTATAAACTAGCAAAACAACAATTTCTCTTGGCAACTTTTTCTATAAATTTTTTTTTTACGGTGACCAGTTTCCGAGATATAGCCGCGTACCTCGCTTAATTGACCACCCTGTACATGTTTACTTTTTAGACGATTCCACCTGTTAGAAGTCCCCCATTTGAATATTTTAATCTAATAATCGGTTATCCGAGTAACCGGTTAGTGCAAGGGTTTCCAACCTGTGCGGGGTGAAGAGTGGTTTTCCGGTGGAGGAGCGGTGGGGTCCCCTATAAAAGTAATGACTTTTTTTTAGAACTATAAGTTGGGTCACGCCAAAAACCCGGTTTAAATGGCCACTACTAGTATCGAATTTATCCGATGGTTTCAACTACTTTTAATTGGAAAAGAAGAAAAGTTAAATGATTAAAATCGGAGATCAATACAAAGAAAACCATTAGTACGAATGTCTGCCATCGTAACAATCCTTAAAAGATCCGCTACGAAACGGAATATAATTTTTATAGAATCGACACGCACTTCCATCCATTATATCATGTTTAATTAAATTATATGGTATATAGCATGTTTTTCTAAGGCGTACACCAAAGAATGTGCCGATCCTTACCATACGTGCACATTTTTCTAAAATTACCCATATACCTATAGATCGTGTCTCAGTTTACTATAGTGAGTTACAGCATCTTTTATATAATAAAGACTTTGTGCAATCACATTGTACATTATTTGCTTTTATATTATAAGTAGCGTCACCTAACTATATCAGACTTATACAGGGTGCCAATTTGAAACCTTCCCACCTAGCAGAGGCACGTGAAAATGACGTCAATAAATGGTCATCTAATGACGAGTGATGAAGATCAGATATTACGTACTTCAAAGTACCATCAATTCACTACCTGATCTTTTATTCAGGATATATTTTGGGACCCCTAATTAAAAAATAAACGACTTTCGCTGACAGGTGTGATTAGTTTCACTCGCAGCGCTGCCAGCGTCATCACGTTCGTAATAGATCTGTTACGGAAGACGTTAATTTATTACGTCACACTGCTCACAAATCTATTACGGTTTTGTAATTATCAAAAGATTTATAAAATAAACAGTTTACTTCTAAAGAAACCAAGTCAATGGCTTTGAGTTAGGTCACCAGACAAGAAAAGTTGTTTACTTTATGCTGAGTACAATATTATAACTGATTTATTCGAAGAACCTTAATCTATTACGAAATTTCAGTCCAATTTAGTACGAAAAGAAAGTTTCTGCTGGCAACCCCGTTCACTCCTAAACTCTAAAAAATGGTCTAGTTTAGGATACCAAGATCTTAATCTCAATAGCAAGAAAATTTAGTGAAAATGGCGATAAGAGGAAATTTAGTATCGTAGCCCAAATTGTATTTCTACCATTATTTTAGTTGAAGTCACTAATAACTCAACCAAGTACTTCTAGTACCCGAAAGAATAAATATTTATAGTATATGGTTAGTTAGTTATTAGGAGCAACATCATATTGTTGTTTCAACAATTGTGTTTGTTAATTATTACCTATTTTATTGTTAAAAAAAGATCAAAGAAATATTAAATTCCGATGTATGGAAAAATTATTATTTTTCCAAACCACCCGATGATACCTTATACAATTCGGGCGTATCTAGTCTACACAGTAGCACTATAAAATACCATTTCAGATTGAATGGTACTACCAAGAAAAGGAAGCCTTTTCCATTGATAGGATGTAACAACCTGCAGACCGGTATCGAACTCTTTAGTTCTCGTCAGTACAGTGAAGGTGTACATCTAATATTTCACGCCGTATTATCAACGGTAGTCGAGAAAATACAGCGCGCAGCGCCATCTCCTAGCAGCAAATGGCGGCAGTTGGTATGACGTCAGTTCTCACATCGTACCTACTTATTACTACTATATCTGGCCAATATCAATAACTAAGTAAATTAGTATAGGGAGCTAATTAATAAAAAAGTGTTGGTTTCAACATGATAATGTAGTTATGTTAACTAAGAAGTAGTTAAAAATAAGAGTTGGTTCTGTTAACTAGATCTTATTCATCGTAATTCAGTTAAAACCAAAATTTGTTTTGCTAACTAAAAATTACTTTTGCATAAGCTAAAACTTTAACAGGAAGATAAAATTAGTCTTAGATTTCAGAGAAATCTATATATGGACAACCCTGGGGCGCAGGAAGAATATGATAGCTATTTTCTGGCCGCTCCTGAGGCCCTTCGCAATCAATATTTTATTGAGGCAGTCTCCAGGTTCAAAAGAGGTTAACGCATTAAATGGGATGTTGTCATATTGCAATACATTGCACGTATTCAGTTTTTGACAACACGACGTCTTTGACGCGCGCTATCACTTCTTTTTCAAACTTTTTAGACAAAGAAAACTACAATTTTAAGGGACATACTCTCTTACCTTCGATCTTATTTTTAAATAATCCGTTTTATAATTAAATTCCATAAAAAAATAAAACACAAAAAGTCTGCTTTTCACGAGAACCAACAGTAGATAATATCACACGAATTTGAAATCACATCACAACATTTATTATTATGAATTATTTCACAACAACAAAAAAATCGGGCAATACAAGTAACCAAACGTTTAAAATTCTTATACGTCAAGCACGTGGCACCCTCGACGTCGTGGAACCAACGTCCTTTCACTCCCGAATCGCGAAGCCAACTGAAGTATGAAGGGCGCGCCGCCAGTATTCAAGTAAGGGCGAGATACGCGGTGTGATCTGACAACACTGTTAGTATACTCTAGTGACCCACATTGTTGCTAAGTGAATCCAGATGTAATGGCGCGACAGTATGTGGGTAAAAAGGGTTTTTACCTTAGTATTTAGATATTCGATTTTTAAAAAAAAAAGTATGTTGACTTTCTCTAGGACTCCCTAGGAGTCACCCATTTAAATATAATACGTCATTTCCATAACACCCTGTATATTTCAATATTTGTGAGAAAATATTACTATATGGTATGTGAAAAGTTTAACGCTTCAAAAGTTTGGAGAAATAATGCGGTGGGGCTAGTCTAGTTGGGCTGGTTGGGCTAGGCTAGTTAAGCTAAATTATGTTGGAAATTGTAATAATTGCATTGTTAAGGAGTGTTAAGCCGCACAATGTCCTATGTAATGTTGAAGTACCGTTTAATTGCACCGTGGTATTTTCTCTTTACTTGGATATGAATATGATTCACTATGTATCAGCGGCAGCGAATGGGTCAATATAAACTTGATAACATGTACCATAAGATGTTTGTGCGAAAAGACCTTAATATTTATCATATTATCATCCATAATTTTAAATATACTTTTACTAAATCTCCCTAATACCTTATGTAGTTGTTGAAAAGGAAGACGACCGGGTATACTCACTCCTATGTTCTCGCCCAGCGGGCAATATGACACATAATTTCCCAAGTCATCGATATTGCCTCATAAATTACAAATAATAATATCTTAAGGACGCTCTGGGAATAACGCGAAATATTATAAGAAATACCTGTAGGGATATCTTGCCGATTTAATTTAACTCAGAATCACTTTATTTTGAAGTCGTAATAAAAATCGTTAAATTTTTTAGAACGTAAAGAACAAATATCCATCACCCGTCAAAAACATTAACATTACAGAACCGGATATAGTCATGGACGGACACGCAATCCCATAGGCTTCATCTATTAATTTGCGGGGCGTCAATCTGGGAGGAAGTATGTCTTGGCATAACCACGTTGTGGCAATCGCCAAGATAGCTTCTCAGAAACTTGGTGTACTCTTTCGAACCAGGAAGTTGTACATACCTCAACAACTATTGACAAAGCCCAGATTCGACCATCACTAGAGTACTGCTCTCATGTCTGGAGCTCTACACCCAAACAACAACGAAGACAGGTTGGGGATTTGGCTCTCCTTTACAGATATTTTCATGGAAAGTGCTCGGCTGACCTTGCCCTCTTAATTCCGCTCAGAGCGGCGAATAGTAGAAATACACGACGAACCACTGCTGCCCATCCATATGTGGTTAAGCTTAGTACCCCTCGAACTTCATTATTTAAGAGTTCTTTCATCTGGAGGACTTCATCTTTATGGAACGATCTTCCCGAGATCGTTTTTCCAAACGAATATAACCTCCTACGATTCAAAACCAACGTGAATCGCTTTTTGCGCACACCCACCACTCCCCGAGTGCCCTAAAGAATTTTTCCTACAGTGCTTGTGTTTGATCATAAAAAAAAGCTTCTCTGTTCCTGACGAAATTCCTGTTATAGTTCTCAAGAGATTCGCCGATGAACCAACACCAGTATTTTGTAGACTTTTCAACTCAACAAAAAAGGAATATTTCCATCGTGCTGGAAGACCGCGCGAGTCCAGCCTATACCAAAGAAAGGTAAGAGAATCATAACAACTATTGACCAGTCGCACTCCTTTCAGTTATATCAAAAATTAATGGAGGAAGCTATTAACCAACAACTTCTAAAGTAGCTGGAAGGCTTCAACATTATCAGCGATCATCAATATGGTTTTCGGAAGTGCAGATCAACTGGAGATCTTCTAGCCTATGTCACCCATCTTTGGAACAACGCAATCGAACATCATGGGGAGGGAGTCTCGGGCTGTTGCACTGGATATTTCTAAAGCTTTTGATCGTGGTTAGCATGAGTGGCTAAGTAAACTGCGAACCTATGGTATGCCCAGTTAATTCTGTGCATGGTTGTCTAGCTTAGAGTCTGATCGGAGACCACAAGCTGACGAGGAGCCTCTGCAGCCTAGAACGTCGAAGACAGCTTGGGGATTTGACTCTCTTTGAAACTTGGAAAACAGAAATAGATTCGTGTTACTCGCACACACAAACAGAAAGTACAAGAAAAAGTAGAAAAAAAAATTTAAATAGAAAATTTACTTTATAGAGTCAATCAATTGCAGCTTTATAGCTGTATAGTGCAATCAATTGCACGGAAAACTTATCTCTCAATCTAAGGGCTGGGATCTGGTATTGGAACGAAGTTGCAATGGCGGACATTTATTTGAGATAACCGTGTAATCGTATGCAAAATTTTTATGAGCATATAAAAATAAAAATTTCTCTTCTCTCTTATAATGAGGTCGTCAGTAAAGAATTTAAATTCAAATTGCTTTTTTTTACGTCAGTAAAGAATTTAAATTTTTACGATCGTGTAAAATGAATTACTTTCAGAGATGCGAAATAAAACATACTTGCTTGGATCAAAATGGATATTCATAGCTGATTCATAAAGCAATCTCTAATTGCCATTTCAAATTTGATTATTGTATGATTGACAATGATTATTATCTGACGTGATAGTGGTACCCAGATATTTAAACTCATGGACTCTTTCGAACTTGTACTGGTCCATCGTCACATTCTGTCCTATTCGATCTCTACATTCCGTTCTCGATGTGATCATGTACTTGGTTTTACTCTCATTTATTTTTAGGCCTATATTTTTCGCTGCAGAGGCTATTTGTATAAATTCTTCTTTGGCGTTCACAGTCGTGTTTCCAATGATTTCCATGGTGTCCGCAAAAGCCAATATGAGACGGGGGCCCCGATTTCTGAAAAGGAGAATCTCCGTTCTTGCCTCCCTCACTACCTTTTCCAAAGCCACATTAAAAAGAAGAGGGGAGATGGCGTCTCCCTGTTTTAGGCCATGATTTATAGTAAAATGGTTGAAAGCCTCCCTTCGATCCGTACTGCACTTGCGGAGCCTTCCATGCTGATCTTTGTTAGCCTAACAAGTTTATTCGGGATTCCTAGTTCTCTCATAGCATTCCACAGCTCTACTCTCAGGACGTTGTCGTACGCTTGTTTAAAGTCTATAAAGAGCTGATATAGAACTTTATCGTATTCCCAGCTCTTCTCCATTAACTGACGGATTGTAAAGATCTGATCCACGGCTGCAACTTGGACATTATTTAATGGATCTATTTGCTAAATTGTCCAATAAAATTTGCCTGTAAAGTTTGCTATCCAATTATCCATTTAATTCATTTACTAATTAATATTAAAAATATAAACTCATTAAATATATAAGCAAATACCTAATTTTAATTTTAATGTTAAGTAAATGAATCAAATGAACTGATAATTGCATAGCATTTTGTATTATAGACTTTATTTGTTGAAATGATTTTTATTATTAATGTAGTATAAGCCAAAAGTGTTAAAATGTCCCATTGTTACCAAACTAACATTAATATATCAAAATACAGCTTGGCGGGGAAAGATGAACGTGCGTCAGAACTGAAATAATATCACCTGTTATTGTCCATGTCTCCTTGTTGAGATTGCGACCCAATATCAACGACCCCCACACCATGTGGTGACGACCCCTACCATAAGAAACCGTTATCTAGGACGATTATCGCTGTATTCAGTTCCTGATTCTGCCAATGCGAACATAGAAGGCTTGTCATTTGCACTAATTTCACATATACCAAATGAAGAAAATAATCGCTGGAACAGTTCCTGATTGGTCAGATACCAACATCGAAAGCCTTTTCATTTGTTGTTCGATTGTATTTCAAATTTGAAACACGAAGCAAAATAAATTGAAATGGTATGGTATAAACAAACTCTCGCTGTATTAGATTTTTATTTATTTGTATAATCTTTCTAAAAGTGGTTGACGTAAGAGAATAAAGGATTATCCACTCCACTCCACTAACCGAATTAAAATCATTGTTTCAGAGAAAGAAGAAGATGGCCGAGTTCATTCAATAGTCGTAAAAGCTTCTAACTCACTGAAATTACCCTTGAGTCTTAAAAAATTCAAATGTTCGCCGACCAGACTTAATTTGAGCTTCTTTAAAGCTTATGGCACTTCGTCAAAGTGCGACGTCCGGGAATTTAACCTTTCAAGGACAATAGAGCAAAGCATTAGATGGAAAAGCTATAAAATAAATAATCATGGAATGTTATTTATATATAATGTGTTCATGTAGTTACAGTTTACTAAAGCTGAGGGTTCAGCTTAGTCAGTTCAGTTGACAGCTTAAGAGCCGGTTGCATAAACACTTTGAACCGTAGTTCACTGTTGACCTATGGTTCAAAGCAAAATAGTTGTTGTAAAGTGTTTTACACTGATCTTAGTTCAAATCCAGATTTCGTTAAGCGTCCACTATTGCCGGTCCAGCAGTTGAACCAACGAATACTTATAAACACGAAGAAGACAAACAGTAGTGTTAAAAAATTGAAGCAGGCATGAACAAACCCATCCCCATCCCAGCCCATCCATTAAGTATGGCATCAGCTGACAAACGCACGTGCTTTTCAAATGTCACTTTTGTCAAAATTTTTATTACTGTTAATAATGTAAAGTGACATTTAACCAACAAAAAACATTCAAAACCCTTTTATTTGGTTTACTAAAAGTGGTGAAAATCAAATATTAGGATTCTGACATGTTTTAAGGTGTAAATATCACTTTAAAATAATCCTTACACACTCTTATATCATTTATTGAACTAGTAACGTAACTACAAATGAAAAACTAAACTTCAGAAATAAGCTTGTAAGTAGTTTTATTAAAAAAAAGAAAGTAAATAATAATTTACATAAAATATTTTACCATCTTCAACTGGGCACTAGGTCCTAGCCAATATTTCAGGCTTCAAGTCAGAGCATATTTTTGGGCCCCATATGATTTATGAAAAAAAAATATTATTGATGCTTACTCTCAGTAAAGATGACTAAATGAACATTTCAATTACAAATTACTCACTTACACTAAAAAGGAAACTATGTTTCTCGTAAAAAGATTAGAAAATAAAAAATTATTTTAGAATTTAAGGACGCTTAGCTTTCGCCATTTTCATTCACTTTACATTTCATTCATATGTTGCTCGAATATATTCCATGCCAGACGAAGAAAACTGACTTATAAAAATATTTAACAACTCGGCCTGTTCGCATTTTATGTCTGTCTCTGTCTGCATCAACCTTTCCCGATTTGGTAAAGTGAGACAAATATGGCCAAGATCAAATCGCCTTCATTAAACACGCCCACTTTATGGCTTCCAGATATAACTACGTAAGTCTGATATTTACACTTAATGCAAAGATTAACGTAGTTTACTTGTGAGCGTATGGAGCAGAGTAGGCTTAGCATCACTTCCATGGACTTCTTACGTGTTTCGATCCCTGGGAGTGGTGCGTGTGCGCATAAAGCGATTCACGTTAGTTTTGAATCGTTGGAGGGTTATACTCGTTGGGAAACACCACCTCGGGAAGGTCGTTCCATAAGGATGACGTGCTCCAGATGAAAGAATACTTAAATAATGCAGTTCGACGAGTACTAAGCTTAAGCTTAACAACGGTGTGGACGTAGGTGTATTCGGGAAAGGGCCCAGGATGTGCATAAGCATCCCACTGAGCAACTACGCCACAATATACCAAGCGGAAGATCATGCTATACAAGCATGCGTACAAAAGAATCATAGTTACAAGTTATACATTGTGTCGGATAGCCAAGCTGCTCTTAACGCTCTGAACTCCAATCGGTTTACTTCCAAACTCACAGTGGAGTGCCTTAATAACCTAAAAGAACTGGCGGCCAGAAGGAACAAGGTAGAACTTTCGTGGATTCCTGGTCACTCAGAGATAATGGGAAATGAAGGGACAGAGGAACAAGTGAGAGCTGGATCTGTTAAAAATCTTAAGGACACAGGGCCCGCCTTGGGGATATCAAAACAGGCAATGAAAACAACATTAGATAATGGGCGCAAAAACAACATCTTTCCGATGGTATGGGATACCATCGAATGACTTGCTAACAGGCCACTGTCACTTGAGAAAGAACCTATAACATAATGGGTGTTATGGAAATGACGTATTATATTTAAATGGGTGACTCCTGGGGTGTCCTAGAGAAGCGCTATATATATTTTTTTTTAATCGAACGTTTAAAAAGTGGGGTAATTCATCCCTAAACCCACCCGGTTACTCCTCGGCACATTCATATATGATCATATTACGTTGCAAAGCCGTGTAATCAACAGATGTTCAAGCCCAATGTTGCCACCTGTGTAGAAAATAATGTAACTTTAGATTCTTATAAAAATAAATATTTAGTTTACCTAGTATCCAAATAGAAGTGAATCCAGGTGCCAGTACACTAACAAGTAATCTTCAGGTTTTTGTTTCTTTTTCTATGTTAAAAGCTTTATGCTCATCACGTACCCTGATGATAATGTGGAACTGCATAATAAGCTTATACCCACTAAACCCCATTCGACCTCTTATTTCCAATCTCTCGGAACATTTGCACTAAATCACTTAAAGAAACACACAGACACCCACGAGTTTCCAATTATTTTTTTTTGAAGATATGCACTTATTATTAGATTACAACACAAAAGCAATAAATACTAACGCATAATTACACTTTACAATAACCTACCGTACACATAAAACAATAGCATTATAGGATACAAATTATTTCGCAATAGAAATTCAGAAATAATAAAAACGCTAATTTCTAATGGGCTAATCAAATTTATTAATCCTTTACTGAAGAAGAATGATGAAATAATTATGTTGATAGACCTTTCCATCCCTTTAAAATAAATTTAATAGTCTCGTCTATTTAGAGCGGTTGCCATTTCCGAGACTATCATTACAAAGAAAAGTATTGTAATACTTCTTTTTATGAATATAACCTTATAAAACATCGAAAATGACAACGCTGTATTTTTAAGTATCAACCCGTCGCGTAAATATGCAACCAGTTTCTCCAAACATCAGCTGTTCCTCCAAAATTAACCGGCCATTTTTCTAATGCTGTTTCAAGCAGATTTATGTGTTAAATTGTATGTTAATACTTAAATCCGAGTTTAAAGTAGTTCAATATTGATCGACGGAACCAACGTGTTATTTAGAAAATAAGGGCGTACTTTTGTCTACACAGTACCTAGCACTTTAAAATACTATTTCAGATTGAATGGTACTTAGATGTGTTGTGACGCGAAAACTATGTGATTTTGTGATGTGAGTACTTGATGTTTTTTATAAATTAAGTTGGTTTTAAATAAGTCCGAAAAGGTAAATAAAATTACATTTTTTTTTCTAAAGGGTAAGTGGCATTTATAAACTTTTAAGTTGTCCAGATCTGACGGTTGAACGGGGAACATACGTTCGAGTCAGTTCAAGTTTATAAATCAGAGATTGTTTCCTAGCGAACTGAACTGAACGTAAAAGTTTATAATAATGTACCCTGAAAAATAAACAACTTGCAATCTGTCAAACGGCTATTGACTTTCTAAAGAGTTTACCCTGAAGATATGACAACACTGTTGACATATGTTGCTTTGTTTACCTTCCTGACAGGGGCATCACATGGTCATTTTTGGTTTGACATAAGGTCATGTACAGGGCATTTTAAATTAAAGCGCCATTTTTGGATATTTTTCTTCAATTTGTTTTCATCTCAGGAATTGCCGATTTAAATATAATACGTCATTTCCATAACACCCTGTATAAGGGTCTGCAATGGACCCATTGAATGCAGACTTTGCGGCATAGAGGATGAAACTGACTCCCATATCATATATAGCCTCAAGATCTTCCGGAATATTCAATGTGATGACAACCTCCCACATGATAAACTTGGTAGAAGAATATTGGACCTCTTAGAAGGAACAAATATTCTACAACAAGATCGGTGTGAACAATAAGCCAGAAGGCTTCAGTGATAGAAGTTGGGGCCACTCACCCGACTCCCGCCCTTAACCAACCAACCAAGCGTCCCACGTACAATACTTTAGCCTACGACGATATCACGAAAAGGAAACATAATAATAACCAATTTCATCGAAAGTACTTACTAAAATTTAATAGAAATAACGGCGACAATGGGTATTAAAATCTTATAGCGTACAAAGAACAAGTACTGCTGTTGGTGCATATTTTACTTTTACGATCTGCGGGCATAATAATGTCATTATTGCTTTAGAAAAAAATGTATGACTGAGGAGATTTACCGACCATAAAACGCGTTTGTTAGACTTTTATTGGATGGTAAAACTTATGAAATATAACCGGAAAATTTTTCCTCGAGCTAATAGGATTTTAAGCTCTTATAACACAATGGACATTTTTGTTGCCATGGAATGCAATACAAATGCAAATAGTAAGACTATTGCCCCCTTACACGCTAAGCAGGATTAAATTTAGTCCCTTAAAATATATAGATCTTTTAATCAGTTAATGTCATTGTTTTGCATATCACGCAAAACTTAGCTAAATTTACTATAATAACTAACCATAACTTATTGATATACAGGGTGTTCGGCAAAATGTGGGAAATCTCCCGGATATGAAGAAAACAAGTGAAAATAGTACGAAATCATCACAGTTGCTGATGATAGCACACTTATATCATCTTTCTCTTTGAATGCACAAACATCGGCTGCCGACGCACATCTTCGCAGACAGCATGAAGTATCACTCCTCAACAAAGACCTGGAATAAATTTTGGCTTGGGGTGACAGAAACCAAGTCGAATTTAACGCTAAAAAAACCCAGACAGCAGTTTTCTCTAAAAAGGTTAACATTACAGAACCGGATATAGTCATGGACGGACGCGCAATCCCACTGGCTTCATCTATTAGTTTGCTGGGCGTCAATCTGGGAGGACATATGTCTTGGCATAACCACATTGTGGCAATCGCCAAGATAGCTTCTCAGAAACTTGGTGTACTCTTTCGAACCAGAAAGTTGTACACACCTCAACAACTTTTGACACTATACAAAGACCAGATTCGACCATCACTAGAGTACTGTTCGCATGTCTGGAGCTTTGCACCCAAACATACTCTTCGGCTACTGGATTCCATCGAAAGGAGGGCCATTCGTCTGATTGGAGACCACGAGCTGACGAAGAACGTCGGCTAATATCAGAAATACACGACGAACCACTGCCCATCCGTATGTGGTTAAGCTTAGTACTCCTCGTTCATGATTTATGAACTCTTTTATCTGGAGGACTTCATCCTTGTGGAACGATCTTCCCGAGGTCATTCTTCCCAACGAATATAGCCTCCAACGATTCAAAACCAACGTGAACTTTTTGAGCACACGCACCACTCGCAGAGTGCCCTAAAGGATTTTTCCTATAGTGCTTGTGTTTTATTATAAAAAAAAACAAAAAAAACTACAAATTCATAAAAACTTTTTTCGTATAGGCCTCCTGTTCCGAGATATGGGCTCCCAATAGTTAGAGAGACGGTGACAATAGGGGGTCCGTGAAGTGGAATATTAGTAATTTGGTTTTTCGTGGAGTTTAGGTCCCCCTCTACAACTTTTATATTTGATGAAATGCCGTAGAGCGTTGCTGAGAGACGCTGTACCGCTTTAGATAGGAAATTCTCAATAAATTCAAAATTATATCGAGCCATGTCTGAAAATGAATTTACAGCATCTGCGTGACCCCAAAGTCACGAGAAACACATTTTCTGACAAGTCAACCCTTGCATATACTTTTCTGAGCGTTTCAAAAAAAAAAATGAATGGAAAAATTATATATAAATTATTATTAAGTCTCAAGTGACATGGGTCCAAGTGGGCTGTATTCCCATGGAGATGACTCGTAACAATTTTTTGATAAGAAAAATATTGCGAAAGTATGATATTTCCACGCTAATTGCGCCATTTCGTAAATTTTACAATAACGCGATATGGGAGAGGGTGTTTGAAACCCATCCCATCGATTAAGAGACGAAAAAACTTTGGTGAGTCGTGTCTTGCTTGTCTTAATCAACAGTTATCATTTTTCCCTTCATACAGCTGAACACATAATCTTTAACATATAATGTTCCATTCTAGAAAGTTTCAACTCGGAAAAAGTGTTTCCCGTGACTTTGGGGTCACGCAGATGCTGTAAATTCATTTTGAGACATGGCTCGAGATAATTTTGAATTTATTGAGAATTTCCTATCTACAGCGGTACAGCGCCTCTCAGCAACGCTCTACTGCATTTCATCAGATATTAAAGTTGTAGAGGGGTACCTAAACTACACGAAAAACCAAATTACTAATATTCCACTTCACGGACCCCGTATTGTCACCGTCTCTCTAACTACAAAGAGTTCCAATGGAATCAAGTGTTTCAATTTTTTTTTTGAATGATGTATACCAGGTAAGACCCTTCAAATTACTATCCAAGAAAGTGTTATGAATTACTCACAGCTTATGACCCCTTTTTTTAACGCACTGTATGATAAGAACTTTGGACAACGGCTTTTACATATCTTTAACTATTGATTAAAAATTAAGTACCCTTCATTCATGTCGCTAATCCTAACCGTTTTCGAAAAAACATAATTTTATTTACACTGATTCCTCAAACTTTTCCTGGGTTAAAAATATGAGAACGCGAAATTTTGAAAGTTGAACATTTGATCGGAACAAAGATGTATATTTTATTGAAATATGACAAAAACATGATGATATATTAAATGATGTTTTTTTGAAAACGCGTTGTTGCCAGATTGGGAGCTAAAAAAATATTTTCTTAATTTAAGAAATTACATCTTATGATTCTAGGCAAAACAAAAATAGCTAGTTTTTTATTAGAGTGGCGGGAAATTCAAAACATAACTGCTTAAATATTACATAATATTAAAAGAATTTTTGATTAAAGGTATTTGTTCCTGCAAACCCCAACAAGGAAATCAGTATATTTACAAAAAAAGAATGTTAGGTAATAGAAGAAAATATATTTAAGTTTGGGCACTATTGGCGTAAACCGCCACTCTAATCAGAAACTTGCACTATTTTTGTTTCGTCCAGAATCTCAAGATTTATCAAATTTAAAAAAAATGCGGTGTTGTCATTTAAGAAAATAAGTTCTTTAAATAGCGCCCAATCTGGCAAAAACGTGTTTATTGTTTCCACACATTTTACTGAGTTGAATTAATTCTTGAAGCTTTGCTTCAGGAAGTACAGGTCTATCTTTTCAAATAAAAAAGTTAGCCTATGTCAAGTTTTAAAAAATAACCCTGTATAATTATTATGCATTTTTATGTTGGATGTTTGTAAAGAATGAAAAACTACTAGTTTGTTTTACTTTTTAGCTCTTTTAGACTCCTTAGCAGAGTTAGACGAAACCATACGAATACACCGTATATTTTCTCGTTAATTTTATGGTAGAAAAGTTAAAAAAGTAGGAATAAATTATGGTATTTTTTACAATCAAATCTGGTAGCCTTCAGGGTACTGCAGCTTAATGGCTTACCCACATGTTACATTCTAATAATTCTTTTTGCTAAAACCATAATGTACTTTTGCATTTAGATAAGAAATTTATTAGAATTTGTTGTAAAAAGTAGTATAATTGATTGCAACGTTTACTAAAACTATTTATAAAAAAATACTATTATTTATTGCAACGTTTTCTAAAATAAAAAAAAATACTTCAATTTATTGCAATACTTATTTATGAAAATTTTTGGAAAAAAATGTTATAATTTATTGCAACATTTACTAAAATTTGTTGTAAAAAATACTATAATTTATTGCAAGGTTTGCTAAAACTTTTTTGTAAGCAGCAAAATTATTTATTTACTAAAATTTAGGTTAAAATTTTACTATAATTTAATGGTATTTCGTACTAAAAGTTAATTCAGTCACGTATTGAGCCATAAATTATGGTGAGTTTGACTATATTTATAGTAAATTTAACTAAGTTTTTCTTTCCGTGGGCGATTCATAATAGTTATTTATGTATCAAGGGTACTAAGTAGATGATTATGCCCTGAGGGCGACAGTTTTACAAAGCCGAGGGCCTCTGACCCGAGCGTATATATCTATTAGTACCCGTGGTGCATACAACTTTTATGTCATAATAGTTCGTTTTATATAATAAATATTTTTTTAAAATTTAATTTGATTTACCAATTTTTTATTTTTACTTGCGACATTACCTTGACATTATAATAGCCTGCGTTTTTGTTGCTAGGGAGATAAGTATTCAAATGTTTAAGATGAGGATCCCAAACAATCCCAAATTAGCAATCAGAGTCATCTATGTTGCATCAACTTAATTAAAAAATATGCCGCATCTTGGCAGGTTAGAAAGAGACGAGAGTCATCAGCTGATTCAATATTTTTTTCGTGAAGTTTTAGCCGTTAATAATATAGTTTTTTAGTAAGTAGTTTATTGATATTTAGATTGTCTGACATGTCGATTGGGGTATCAACAACTTTCAGGAATATCTGTGACTAAAATTTGAAAATTGATCATATTTCAAATTGTTATTATTATTCTTATAACATTATATTTTTTAAAGCAGTTTTATCATAGCGTTTTTCAATCCTTTAACTTTACGAATCCAGTTTTAGAGTAGAAAAAAATGAAGTATATTTGGCTAAACGTTCGCATAAAATAGTGTCTGGCTTGGCAACCTGTGATTAAACGCAGCTCTTAATGTGTCAAAGTAAAAAATCAAAAATTGAAGAAGGTTTTGTTATTTCCAACGAAATTCAAAAAAGGCTGAAAAGGCAACGCAAAACCTGTTACCGAGAAAATCCAGAAACCCATACAACAAAGAATATGATCAATTTTTGAAGTGGATTTTCCCCGAGCTCTCTGTGGGCTAAATATTCGATGATAAAGAAGTCTTTAATGGTAAATAAGAATATTAATATATGTAATTTTCACAAATTATGTTTGTTGTAACGGTGCCAGAAACCAAAAGTGACAAAAACGAGTTTTCACCATTATTGATAATGACGAAATGAATAGTTTGAAACTTATAAGAGATTATATGTCTTTACGGACACATGGCTTCTCAGAAAAAGATTATTTTTACGCTACAGACAAGGCCGCTGTACTGTACAACCTGTTGAAAAAAACACATTTGGGAAAATTCCCTGTATTATTAGAAAATATTTGGGTTTGAACAACCCCGAAAAGTATGACTACGCTGAATCGCCATGGTGGATGGAAGAGTATCCCAGTTGCTGAAGGATATTTAGAGGAGAGCATATCCTCAAAAAATTAGGTTTCAAGGATGTTGGCAGGCGTACCATCTGGATCTCGCATTTCCTTACAGAAACTAGAAACCCAGACGATGAATTATGAGTCAACCTTTGCTGCAGGAATTTTAGCTATCAGCGGAACCTTCCAGAATCGCAAGTTTTATGTAAATACAACAAAATAATAAATTAACGTAAATTTATATTTTGTTATTTTGGTTATAAAGAGTAAGTTAATCGAAAAGTGTTTTTTGCGTTTTAATGCCAGCGCGGGCTATAATGTGTACTTTATGCCTGCACGGGCATAAAGTAATGCATTATGTAGATGGTATCTAAGGTATAAAAACACAATAATGCACTGGTATGATATAAAAATAAATACGAACGTAGAGGTTCTACGGCGAAAATAACACAGGTTATATGACAGTACCATTAGAAAAGCTACGAGATCTTATGAAAATATTGTTTCTACTTACAAACGGAGAATTATATAAAAAAATACTACTTTAATTTCCCCTGTTATGTTCTTGTTAGTGAAGTATCAAAAGACGTCCATTAAAAAACACTTGGTGGGTTTCCCTTCGTAAAAATACTCAAAATTACAGAGTGTGTTTTCGATTTGCTTCGGAAAACAATGGGATTTTTTAAAGAACTTATTAGTTCGAGTTTAATTTTACATACATTTTTTTTACTATGTACGTTAATATATACAGGGTGTACCAAGTAAAGTGGCCTATTAGAAGTATCTCGAGAACTAAATGAGATTTTATTTTGAAAATTTGGCTGTGTTGCCGGATCATATCGAAAGTGGTAGCAACTTCGGAATTTTAAATGAATTACCCAATCTATTATATATTTTTTGAAATGTAGGTAAAAATCTAGAACAATTTTCTGTATAATATCATATACTTATCTTTAAGAGTTTTTGAATTATAAATAATCTTGTGATTTTTTAACGCCGTATCGGAACATGAAAAGAAAATCATATCTTTTTTGCGGTTACAGCTAGAAGGCTGAAACGTTGACAATAGTTTCACAAGGCCAAGCAATTTTATAACTTTGAACAGTATTTAATTAGGTTTATATAGGGCGTCCCCATAACAATATTTCTGATGGAGATGAATTATTGCAAAAATCTTCTTTTTTTTAAATGGGACAATAACACAGACATAACGTCAAATGGATTTTTCATTATTTTGTTTCTATGAATCCATTCCACAGCCAACTACCAAAAAATATATTTTTATAAGATAATTTTTAAATTTCGTCCCAAAATATTGAAGATAGGTATAGGAACACTTAATATTAGATAGAAAATTCGATCCTCCATTAGCAAAACATATCAAATACAGGGTGTTTTTGCAAAAATTCATCTCCCTCAGAAATATTGTTATGGAGTCGCCCTGTATAAAACTAATTAAATAGTGTTCAAAATTATAAAATTTCGATGGTCTTGTGAAACTATTGTCAACATTTCAGCTTTCTAGCTGTAACCGCTAAAAAGATATGATGTTCTTCTCAGGACCCGATATGGCATTAAAAAATCTCAAGATTGTTTATAATTCAAAAACTCTTAAAGATAGGTGTATGATATTATACAGAAAAATGTTATAGATTTTTAAAAAAATTCCAAGAAAAATATAATATACAGGGTGTCCGGGAACATGTGGGAAATCTCCCGGATATGAAGAAAACACGTGAAAAGAATACTATAGGTTCATATAAACTTTTTTCGTATCGGCCTCCTCTTCGGAGATATGGGCTCCCAAAGAGCACAAATGGAATCAAGTTTTTTACACATAATTATTGAACCACCTGGTATATTTCAATTATTTTTTAATATGATGTATACCAGGTAAGACCCGTCAAATTACTACCCAAGAAACTGTTGTGAATTACTCACAGCTGCAGGGACGGACTAGCTGTAACACTCATGGGCCCATTTTTTTTACGCCCTGTATGATGAGAACTTTGGACAATGTTTTTTACGTACCACGTGCTTTCTTCCATCTCTTATAGCCACAGCAAAATTTTCAAAATTAAATCTCATTTAGTTCTCGAGATACTTCTAATAGGCCACTTTACTTGGTGTACCCTAATAAATGCATTAAAGCTACTTTGAATTAATAATTTCATGAAACTATTGTGCTTTTTCTGAAGTGCAGTAATTAATATATTTTTATTTCAAAGCCAACATAATAGGTTGATTGCTACGACCTTGACGATAATATGTTTAAGATCGAAAGTGACCAATTTAAGAAAAGGTAGCCGTAGAAGCTATATTACGCCTATTTAAATTTCAGGCGTAGGGGAAACTTGATTAGATTGTATCAATATCAAGAAAACCAGAATAATTATATGTAGTGCGTTTAAAATAAATAAAGTAGTAAGAACCAATTTTATGGGACTTGCATTGACATTATTTAATTCCAGACTACCTGAAATCGGCCATTAGTCTGATTGGAGACCACGAGCTGACGAAGAACCTCGACCGACAGCCTGGAACATCGAAGACAGGTTGGGGATTTGACTCTCTTTTACAGATATTTTCATGGAAAGTGCTTGGCTGACCTTGCCCTCTTATGTCCGCCCAGAGCCTTGAATATCAGAAATACACGACGAACCACTGCCGCCCATCCATATGTGGTTAAGCTTAGTACTCCTCGAACTTCATTATTGAAGAATTCTTTCATCTGGAGGACGTCCATCCATCCATATGGAACGACCTTCCCGATGTCGTTTTTCTCAACGAATATAACCTCGAACGATTCAAAACCAACGTGAATCGCTTTTTGCGCACACGCACCACTCCCGGAGTGCCCTAAATGATTTTCCTATAGTGCTTGTGTTTGATCATAAAAAAAAAAGATCGTCAAACTCCGAAGTAGTGACAACAGATTTTCATTATTTTTTAAAGAAGAATTATACGCAGTACGTTTAAAAGGAGTAACGTAGTAAGAACCCATTTTATGGGACTTACAATGACATTATTTAATTCCAGACTACCCGAAATCGTTATTCTGAAAAGTTATTAGCAAAGAAGATCGTAAAACTCAGAAGTAGTGACAAAACGGTCATAATCAAATAATCGCTGACAATCAACATTCAGGATGAGTTGGGAGGAACCGAATAAACTCCATCAGGAGCGTATTGTATACGTGAAAATAATGTAAATAACATATGTTCTTATCAGATCTTGATTCGGAGTTATAGCGTAATTATAAGTAATCAAAGTTGCATACCTTAACAGGTTTTTTAATTATAGGGCCGGTTGTATAAAACAATTCCGAACTTAGGTTCAATGGAACGCCGATCAATCTGTGAACTAGGTTCATTCAATATTACGTTGTTCAATATAAATTGAACTTTAGTTCAGCTGAACTAAGATCAGTTTATATGTTGGTACCTCGAGATACGAGTGCCCTAAAATACGAGTTATTTGAGATACGAGCTGTCGAGCGAGCGAAGTTTTGTTTTGAGATACGAGCGACATTTGAGATACGGGGAACGGTCAGCTGCGATGCGTTCTCTACAAGTGAGATAAAAGAGATCTTGGGAATGTTTCACAGTTCGTGGAAATACACCGAAAAAGTTGCAACTGGTAGTGCATCGGAGCTATTTAATGACACTTGCCTAACTCATTTAAGCAGCATTCTGAATGGGAGGAAGAAACAAACCTCCTTGGAGAGTTTTTTTTTCCGGAAAAAGGGCAAAGACCAGTGAAGAGAAGACCAGTTACTAAAATTGAGCATACAGTAGCATTTAAGTTATGTGTAAGTTATTATGTTTTTATACAATATTTGTCATTTATAAATACATTTTTCTTATTCAATAACACGTAACAAAAACAATTGGGGGTAGCATTTTTGGGACTGGAACGGATTAATTGAATTTCAATTAATTTCAATGGGGATAATTGCTTTGAGATACGAGCCAATTGACATACGAGCAAGGTTACGGAACGAATTAAACTCGTATCTCGATGTATCACTGTATATACTGGGTGGTAAAGAAGTCCGGAATAAAATTAATATAGCCTTAACCTGTAAAGTTTGGGGAAAACGCTCGGACACGTCAATTTAGTTTTATATATGCTCACATTTTGACGTTATTCGTTTGTTTCTTTTATAGGCACTTGTCAAAGATATGACGACATCGATCTTTTTTAAATAGAAACATACAGCGGTATTTGAAAGCCCTAATCTCGTACAGAATGCTCATAAATTTTAGTGCGATTCTGTCAAGCTATTTCAAAATGGCGACTGTTAAAAGTTTTTAAAAAATCTCTATTTAAATAAGCGGAAATTAGAAATCATTGATTTTTTTTACCTTTCAAGGTAAGAAATCTTCTGAACGCGACACACTGAAGATTTCTTACCTTGAAAGGTAAAAAAACTATCAATGATTTATAATTTCCGCTTATTTAAATAGACATTTTTTAAAAACTTTTAACAGTCGCCATTTTGAAATAGCTTGACAGAATCGCACTAAAATTTATGAGCATACTGTACGAGATATTAGCTTTCAAATGATATACCACAAGCTGTATGTTTCTATTTAAAAAAAAGAAGATCAATGTCGTCATATCTTTGACAAATGTCTATAAAAAAACAAACGAATAACGTCAAAATGTGAGCATATATAAAACTAAATTGACGTGTCCGAGCGTTTTCCACAAAAGTTACAGGTTACGGCTATATTCATTTTATTCCGGACTTCTGGGCAACCCTGTATATTATTAGGTACGTTGTAATAAATAGAAACAAATAGCCGTGTTTCTTGTTGAGTGTAATCTGTGCAAATTCATTGTCTATCCATTTAGTAAATTGGTTGATATTCCGGTATATCCGTGTTCACAGCATTGAATTTGAATTTGAATTTGAATCCACAAAATCCAAAAATCTTCATCATCAGTTATAATTTCATTAAATTTCTTCATTTTTAGAAACAATATAATAACGATAATTTACTGTATTGTATAATATGACACTGACCTACCACAAAAATGTTTAAGGTTAGAAAGTGGCTTGGATCGACAGTTCAACTTCTGAACCGCCAAAAGTGGACGTTCACGTGAACTCCTGATTTGAACTGAGATCAGTCTAAAACACTGTTTGTTCAACCACATATTTACTTTGAACTACAGTTCAAAGTGTTTATACAACCATCCCATAGTTCCTTTTAATGAATATTCAAAAATATCACTATTTATCTCTAAACATTTTCTGCTTCATTTACGAAGGGTGATTGGCCTGTTGTTTCATGTCTTTCTTTAATATTGGGTGCAGTATTTCCAATATGTCGAATCAGTGCATTCCGAGTGTCGACTTCTACTTTGTAAACTTTATTTTTGAACCGGTCCCATACATACAAGTCTAGTGGTATGAGGTCTGGATATTTTGGTGGTCAACTAATAGATCAGCCGCCATCCAATCCAAAGCCATTGATACCTTTCGTTCAATTGTTGCTTCACCTGATCAGCGAAATATTCAGGAAGCTTCATCTTTCTGATAATAGAGTTGCATTCAGTAGTTTACAGAGCTATCTTCTAATAGTCCTTATTATTAATTTTGTTTAAAAATTTAGGAGGCACTCTCCAAAATGATAAGGGCAGTTAAATAACTCTGGCACTATGAACCATATACAACACCACACTTATAACGAAAATGTGTCTATTGAATTACATTTTTGAGACCGATACTTTTGCCCTT
Organism: Barypeithes pellucidus; assembly: GCA_963991005.1. Lineage (NCBI taxonomy): Eukaryota > Metazoa > Arthropoda > Insecta > Coleoptera > Curculionidae > Barypeithes > Barypeithes pellucidus. The sequence goes on along the minus strand of OZ022562.1, from coordinate 26,569,864 downwards.
TAATCAATTAACTATCATTCTATATCATTATACATCTAGATGCCGCTCTAACAACATAATAGATAATCTAGGCTCAACTAAATGGAATTATTACACAAGGTGTAATTGCAATGGTTTATTATACAGGGTGTTATGGAAATGACGTATTATATTTAAATCGACAATTCCTGAGATGAAAACAAATTGAACAAAAATATCCAAACATGGCGCTTTAATTTAATATGCCTTGTACATGACCTTATGTCAAACCAAAAATGACCATGTGATGCCCCTGTCAGAAAGGTAAACAAAGCAACAGTGTTGTAATATCTTCAGGGTAAACTCTTTAGAAAGTCAATAACCGTGTGATGGATTGCAAGTTGTTTATTTTTCAGGGCACATTATTATAAACTTTTACGTTCAGTTCAGTTCGCTAGGAAACAATCTCTGATTTATAAACTTGAACTGACTTGAACGAACCGCCGCGGAGTTTTTAAATGGTCAGGTATGTTCTCATTTGTTCAATTCGAACGACACCCGTCAGATCTGGACAACTTAAAAGTTTATAAATACCACTTACCCTTTAAAAAAAAAATGCAATTTTATTACCTTTTCGGACTTATTTAAAACCAACTTAAATTATAAAAAACACCCAGTACCCACATCACAAAATCACATAGTTTTCGCGTCACAACACATCTAAGTACCGTTCAATCTGAATTAGTATTTTAAAGTGCTACTGTGTAGACAAAAGTACGCCCTTGTTGTCTAAATAACACGTTGGTTCCGTCGATCAATATTGAACTGCTGGACTGGGACACTGTGCCGCCGCGAAAAGAACAAATAACTTAATTTTCTTGAAGTAGTCCATCTCAAAGTGGAGTGAAGTTATAAGGAGGTAAAGAAACTCACAGTCTACTCCACTAGTTCAATAGAAATAAATAAAACTATAAACCATACATGTTTCGAAGGCTTAAGCCTTCATCTTCAGTGGAAAGTAAAACATCAAAAGGGGTGTACCTATGACATTGAAGTAACTGTAAGTAAGAAAAAAGAAGTTTAATAAGTTAAGTTTAAGAAAAATGATTGAAAGAAAAGAATTGACTCAATGGAGAAGTATAATTATAGGGGAGTAAAAAATTTAAAAACTTTACTTTACTTCCCTATAATTATACTTCTCCATTGAGTAAATTCTTTTCTTTCAATCATTTTTCTTAAACTTAACTTATTAAACTTCTTTTTTCTTACTTACAGTTACTTCAATGTCATAGGTACACCCCTTTTGATGTTTTACTTTCCACTGAAGATGAAGGCTTAAGCCTTCGAAACATGTATGGTTTATAGTTTTATTTATTTCTATTAAACTAGTGGAGCAGACTGTGAGTTTCTTTACCTCCAAATAACTAAATAATTTAAACTCGGGTTTAAGTATTAACATACAATTTAACACACAAATCTGCTTGAAACAGCACTAGGAAACCGGCCTGCTAATTTTGGAGGAATAGCCGATCTTGGAGTAACGGGTTGCATATTCTTTACGCGACTGGGGTTGATACTTAAAAATACAGCGTTGCCACTTTCGATGTTTTATAAGGTTATATTCATAAAATGAAGAATTTCTTTCTGTAATACTTTTCTTTATAATGATAGTCTCGGAAATGGCAACCGCGCTAAATAGACGAGACTATTTATTTTAAAGGGATGGAAGGGTCTATCAACATAATTATTTCATCATTCTTCTTCAGTAAAGGATTAATAAATTTGATTAGCCCATTAGAAATGATCGTTTTTATTATTTCTGAATTTTTATTGCGAAATAATTTGTATCCTATAGTGCTGTTGTTTTATGTGTACGGTAGCTTATTGTTCGATTAAGAAAAAAATATATGTAGCGCTTCTCTAGGACACCCCAGGAGTCAGCCATTTAAATATAATACGTCATTTCCATAACACCCTGTATTTATGATTCCATGGATGACTTAGAGAAAGTCTACGTACTTACTTTCTGTTTAAAATTAGAAACTCAGGTAAATGCCCATAAAATTATCCATGGACCACCACAATGGAGGTTGTCGAAATTGTAACGAAAAACGAGTATGTCAATAAACAAAACTGCCGAATTTGTAACGAAAAGCAACTAATCATTCAGTAAAATTCTCCAGGTTGTTCCAAATATAAGGTCCAATTGTCGAGAACGACGCTTGACAGACAGATTTGAATTAACTCAAATTCTTCGTCTTACAGCTTCAATATTGAATATATTTCTCATTTTTCTGACATGAATTTTCAAATTTCTTTACAATACGAATACGAATTACTTCTTCACGTGGTGGATGATGTGGATCAATCCGTGCACATAAGCCATGTCGAGCTTCCTTCATAGAGCAGTGCATTTGATAATACTTTTGAATACATTCATGTTTCTTTATAATAACAAATCCGAATACACATAGAAAACTGTAAAAGTACAATGGTCTGCATATGTGCAGCCATCAATTAATATAAAATTTAGCTCTTTCTGTGTCTTTCTAGGTTTTTTTGCCTAACCGATGACAGCATGAGTAGTTGGAAAGCTGAAGCGCTATCGCACTGGGGTTAAAGATATTCTTTTGTGTTAAAAGTAAGTGTCTTCTGATCAGATACAATAGCCATTGAAGGACAGGAAAATAGATTCCCTCTTTAGCAATTGACCTAGCTTTGACAAATACCGGAAATACCACGTACAAATTTCTTTTGCAAATCTCCGCAAAGGTCTCAGTGATAGTAGCTGGATATTCCGTAGTTTCACAAATCCGGGAACAGACATCGACTTGTATTTGAATTTAGATTTTTTAAAAAGTTTTTCCAGAACTTTTCTAAAATCCTAAAGCACTAATTGGATCACCCTTTACTATCATTGTTTCCCTAGTAATTGACTATGTCCCTTCTGGATGGCAGTTACGAATTAGGTAATTAAACAATGTGGTTACTATGTTAGACCTTTCTAGACAACATGAACAAACACGAAAAAATCAGTGTAATAGCTAACTTCGGTTTCCCCTACATCAAAATGCATACATTCAGCCTGAGAACGATCTATTTATGCATGGCCCAATCTGCGTGACTGTTATGCAGAAAATTTATGCAATTCGCTTCTGCATCCAAGCCAAGGGTTGCATCCATGAACGAGCATTGGTCGATAATTTGATCCGTTTTAGTACCGTGGCAATGGAATCTTAACCATTTCATCGCTCTATAAGATTATAAATGTGCAAAAAATTTATGTAATGCCCACAGAACACCCATCGAATTTCTTATATTAACCGGCACCAGCCGGTCAAGCACTTTGTAAAAGTATTTGAAGCCCATAGCATTTGATAAGCTTTTTTCAAGCATCAATTACTTTATGTTTTATATACTTTAACACCGAATATTTTAGATAGAATTTTTTGTATGATCAAACACAAGAACTATTGGAAATTTCTTTAAGGCACTCTGGGAGTGGTGCGTGTGCGCATAAAGCGATTCGAGTATGGTTGGTACTCATTGGGAAACACGACCTCGGGAAGGTCGTTCCATAAGGATGAAGTCCTCCAGATGAAAGCAGTCTTAAATAACGAAGTTCGAGGAGTACTAAGCTTAACCACATATGGATGGAAGGCAGTGCTTCCTCTTGTATTTCTGCTATTCACCGCTCTGGGCGGAATTATGAAGGCAAGGTCAGACGAGCATTTTCCACGGAAATTTCTGTAAAAAAGAGTCAAATCACCAACCTGTCTTCGAGGTGCTAGGCTGTCAAGGCTCTTTGTCAGCTCGTGGTATCCGATCAGACGAATGGCTCTCCTTTCGATGGAATCCAGTAGCCGAAGAGTATGTTTGGTTGCAGAGCTCCAGACATGAGAGCAGTACTCTAGTGACGGTCGAATCTGGGCTTTGTATAGTTTGTTGAGGTGTGTATAACTTTCTGGTTCGGAAGAGTACACCAAGTTTCTGTGAAGCTACCTTTGCGATTGCCACAACGTGGTTATACCAAGACATATTTCCTCCCAGATTGACGCCCAGCACTATAATAGATGAAGTGATGTGTTATATTGATATAAAAATCATTTCAACAAATAAAGTCTATAATACAGAGTGATATGTAATTATCTATTCATTTACTTAACATTCAAAATACAAAATCGTTTAAACCGTACTTAGTTTTTATTTTGTTACGTAAATTAATTAAATGAATCCATCATTGCGTAGCACTCTGTATTCCAGACTTTATTTGTTGAAATGATTTTTATTTTTAATTCAGCAAAAGCCGAAAATTACATAATGTCGCATTGATTGTTTATAAAACGTTTTCTCGACAATATCGATATATCTCCAATTGGTTTAGTTTAAAAAATAAACCAAATTCAATTTTTATGTAAGATATGTCAAATTCAAATTTTCTTGCATTTAGATAACAACTTATATTAGCTAGAACTTGAATTTTTGATTATTCGGTAATTAGTTTGTGTAGTGTATAAATTACAATTTGAGTTTAATTTTTTGTCAATGGCGCTTGACGAGAGAAATTCCAATGACCGTTTTTATGTAGAATTGACCGGGTAATCATGGAAAAATAGAATTTATGTTGCATAGGTAACTTCCAGGGACACCCTGTATAGGTACACGAGAATTATATCCGTCATCGACAGTCTGTGTTAAGTAGAACATTAAGTTGCGCTATTTGCCTGATTAAGAGTCAGTTGGTTTGCAAAGGACCAATCCTGGGTATCCAGCTGTCAATCTCTAACATCACACGTGAATTCATCTCAGTCACGGTTTAAGTTTAAAATGGCCGAATCAAGCTAATCATATTATGATTGATTGTGAAGTAAGATATTTTAAATATTATATTTTTTGCAGTAGGTCCCATATGTATACACTGAAAAAATATATCATTTGTATCAAATGAATCTGATATTTGCCCAAATGACTATAATATACGAAAGCTTATAAGACAGCGTTTGACTGAAAGAATTCCGTCATTACAGGTAATGCCTGATACTCCTAGGCAAACGGTGTACCAAAGGTAGAGTTACACTATTTACCGGCAATACGTGAAATGACTAGGCATTTCAGGGAATGACGGATTTCACTGATTGACGCCGACATATACAGTACGTTTCAAGAAAATTGGATACGACTTAATGATTTCCTGGGTGCGTCCCATTGTGTCGACAAGAGCTTGGCAATAAACAAGTGAATGAATATTTTGTATTATTTGAGCTTGGAGCTTTATGTAATTGGCGACTGTGATAGCCCGCTTTGTCCATTACTATCACGTTATTCTGAGGAATGATTGCTAAAAGACAATTCTTGAACCATTCCTCAAAAACTAACAAATTTTACCACAAAAAGATATTTAAATATAAATTAAGCAACCTAACCTACCTGATGTGCCTATATTTAATTATAATTATTACAATCCGGTCCTTTCCACATAATAATACCAAACGGTCATAAATAATGGGATGGCCCAGGTACTTTTACGGCAGTCATTAAGTTATATCCATTTTTCTTGAAACAATCTTTACATGCTTTTTTGCAACATTTTCTTTGCGAACAGGGTGTTCCTTAATGACGTGCTAATATTTCAGGGTGATTCCTTAGGTTATTTTATGAAGAAAAGTTCATATGAACATATTATTATGTCCGCAACAGCTTGAATTTTTTGCTACAGGGTGTTAAATTTTTATTTTTTAAATGGCTATTTTAGATATTACATTCAATTGTGGTATGTGTTAATAGGATATAGAACCACAAATTTTACTTAAAAAAGTTATTCAATTGTTCCACCAGGCGTCCCTGCAAACATGTCCTCTGATATTTTTTACAAAAAAGATGGTACGTCACTGACATTTTTCCATGTGGATATTTTTCTGATTAGCCTGGTCAATTCTACATGAGACCGATCTCTTGAGTTTTTCGTGTCAGACGCACCCGTTAAAACCACTAAATTTACATTGAAACTCATTATTATTAACATTGATAAATTAATGATAAATTTTGTTTCATAAAAAGTGTTGGAGTGGGCAATTCGATGCGAAGACGGGCGGAAGCATGCCTTTTAAGTGAAAGTGACCATTTCAAACAATTTTTATAAAACAAAATTTATCATTAATTATTTTATCAATATTAATAATAATGAGTTTCAATATGAATTTAGTGGTTTTAATCAAGAACGGGTGCGTCTGACGAAAAAAACTCAAGATACTGTTTTCATGTAGAATTGACCAGGCTAATCAGAAAAATATTCACATGTCAGTGGAGTACCATCTTTTCTTGTAAAAAATATCAGAGGACATTTTTGCAGCAACGCCACTGGTGGAACAATTGAATAACTTTTCTAACTAAAATTTGTGGTTTTATATCCTATTAACACATACCAAAATTTAAAATGATATCTAAAGTATTTTCGGAGATATTAAAAAATAAACATTTAAAAAATAAAAATTTAACACCCTGTAGCAAAAAATGTAAGCCGTTGCGGATGTATAGTTAGTTCAATACTTGGTTAAAAATTAATATTTTTACTTTCCTATTAATTTTAAAAAACCAGGCGTAATTCAAAACTGTTTCTTGGAATGGCGGCTAAGATGCAATTCGCAGATACGAGACTGCCAAAAACTTTAAAAGACGACACGACGCATTCGCATGTTATCGGATTATTTATTTGCCTGACTCGCAATTTAATTCGACACAGAGCTGTTTTGTGGCTTTTAGTTGCGGCCAACCATTTGACGTGGGAGGTATTTATGGTGAATAACCAAACTTTCAGATATTTATGTAAAATAGTTTCCTACATTAATTTAAACATATATTTGTTCAGATTCCTGCAGATGTCGAAACATACACAAAGATGAGATAAAATACATATTAAATGATCAGTGGTCCTTATCTTTCCTTAAGAGGGATCCACACATAAGGTTTTACCTGACGTCGTACCTGACGGCTTACCTGACCGTTTACATGACGGCTTAACTATTGGCTTACCCGACGGCTTACCCCACGGCTTACCCGACGGCTTACCCGACGACTTACCCGACGGCTTACCTGACGGCTTACCTGACGGCTTACCTGGCGGCTTACCTAACGGTTTACCAGACGGCTTAGCTGACGGCTTACCTGATGGCTTACATTACAGCTTACCTGACGGCTTACCTGACGGATTACCTGACGGCTAACCTTACCTATTCCTGGCGTTATTCAAGACTGCAGACACCAGAAATCGGGTTTGTTATAAAATTACCAGATCTGGTACAATTTCACATGACTTGGTAACACTGTTAGACTGTCAGGTAAAACGTCAGATAAAACCACTATTAAGACGTCAGTTAAGACGTGAGGTAAGACGTGAGGTAAAACGTCAGATAAGACGTCAGGTAAAACATTAGGTAAGACGTCAGGTAAGACGTCAGGTAAAACGTCAGGAAAAACCACTATTAAGACGTCAGGTAAGACGTGAACGTCAGGTAAGACGTGATGTAAAACGTCAGGTAAGACGTCAGGTAAAACATCAGGTATGACGTGCGGTAAAACCTCAGGTAAGACGTTAGGTAAAACGTCAGGTAAGACGTCAGGTAAAACATCAGGTAAGACGAGCGGTGAAACGTCAGGTAAGACGTGAGGTAAAACGTCAGGTAAAACATCAGGTAAGACGTGAGGTAAAACATCAGGTAAGACGTGAGGTAAGACGTCAGGTAAGACGTCAGGTAAAAGTCAGATAAACCCACTATTAAGACGTCAGGTAAGACGTGAGGTAAAACGTCAGGTAAGACGTCAGTTAAAAAAACAGGTAAGACGTGAGGTAAAACATCAGGTAAAACGTGAGGTAAAACGTCAGATAAGACGTCAGGTAAAACATCAGGTAAGACGTGAGGTAAGACGTCAGGTAAGACGTCAGGTAAGACGTCAGGTAAAAGTCAGATAAACGCACTATTAAGACGTCAGGTAAGACGTGAGGTAAAACGACAGGTAAGACGTCAGGTAAAACATCAGGTAAAACGTGAAGTAAAACGTCAGGTAAGACGTCAGGTAAAACATCAGATAAGACGTGAGGTAAAACCTTAGGTATGGACGCCGCTTTAATAATACCTAATAAGCAAGAAGTCCTTGTGTGTTCTTAAGGCATATCCGCCCCAATGTTGAAATTGAACGAGTCCTAGTTCTTTGCACACCCCATGCGATTTTGTCAAAATTCACTAAAATGTCTGTTCTTTATCCATATGCAAAAGTTCTTATATAATCTAAACTAATGCGATTTTCATGATTTTATTATCAGTTTGTAGATCCATTTATTGTGTTTTTTCTCAATTATTTTATAAAGTAACATTTTTCGATTAGGCTATATTATACAGGAGTAAATTAAACTGTTGCTTTTGTCTTAATTTCAACACACCCTGTAGGAAAATTGAGGTAGATAATTTTATTTACATACTGTTTGTTGTAATCACTGATGCTGACCTTGACCTTGCCCTCTTAATTCCGCCCAGAGCGACGAATAGCAGAAATACACGACGAACCACTGCCGCCCATCCGTATGTGGTTAAGCTTAGTACTCCTCGAACTTCATTATTTAAAAATTCTTTCATCTGGAGGACTTCATCCTTGTGGAACGACCTTCCCGAGGTCGTTTTTCCCAACGAATATAACCTCCAACGATTCAAATCCAACGTGAATCACTTTCTGCGCACACGCACCACTCCCAGAGTGCCCTAAAGGATTTTTCCTATAGTGCTTGTGTTTGACCATAAAAAAAAAAAAAAAAAAAAAAAATAAATCTTTGGTGTATTCTAAACATTGCGTTTTTTGATTCATTTCATTATTTCATTTCTGCTGTTAGCTGCAAAATTTTAAATGAAACTATGTTATTTTTAGAAAATGTATGTCGAGCTTTCGGTTAATAATTATCAACGTTGGCTAAGTACGCGATTATTGTGATAGAATATTTGACAATGACAATATTCTTACGTACTATTCACTGATGAATCCAGGGTTTGTTTAAGGTCGCCGGATGGTCGTGAGCGGGTATACATACGCAGAAATGAAAGATATGCTGACTGCATCATATCAGAACGAATCTCATATCATGACGGTTCATGATTTAGGCGAGTATTTCTACCGAAGCACGCACTAATCTTGTATTTGTTAAAAATTGAGCCGTTATATTAAGATCCCGTTATATTAAGAAAATCGTCCAAGAAGTTGTTGTTCCATTTGCTCCTTTCATTGGGAACCAATTTACATTTATGCATGATAATGCTATACCTCGCGTTGCACTTGTACTAAGCGAAAATCTGGATGAAGTTGGACTTCCAAGATTGGAATGACCCGCATGTAGCCCGGATCTCAACCCAATCGAACATCTTTGGGATCAACTTAAAATGGTCGTTCGTCGTCGTCCTGTACAACCACAAACCTTACAAGACTTACAACTGGCGCTGACCGAAGAATATCAGACTATCCCTCAAGAAAGGATAAGTAACCTTATTCATTCGATGCCACGAAGATGCAAGCTATCATTACTGTGAGAGGAGGAAATACGCGAATCCCGCACTCTGCATCTCTGGATTTGGGGGTTGACTTGTCAGAAAATGTTTTCCCGTGACTTTGGGGACACGCAGATGCTGTAAATTCATTTTCAGACATGGCTCGATATAATTTTAAATTTATTGAGAAGTTCCTATCTAAAGCGGTACAGCGCCTCTCAGCAACGCTCTACGGCATTTCATCAGATAAAAACCCAAACCAAATTACTGATATTCCACTTCACGGACCCTCTATTGTCTCCGTCTCTCTAACTACTGTTCAAAACAAGTCTTACTTCCTGATATTTATCAAAGTTTTTGAAAAAAATAGATGAAAGCTTAGGTGTCCTGTCCTGGGACAATCTCTTCTAGTAATAGTAATAGTTGTGTCACTTAAACTGGACACCATGTAGAAAAGCATAAAGAACAATTCCAACACATAAATAATACGCAACAAAAGAACGTAACTAAACAAAATATGCGCTCCGGCCATTTAGCATGTCTGCATTGAGGCATTGAACTTGTATATGACAAAGGACCATTATATAGATTATATATTATTGTGTTTTCCCAGTACTGCACCCGCCGAATGCATTAAATTTGCAAACTTTACGTCATCGTCAAACCCACTTCGTTTTTTCATCTTTAGAATTTACAGTGTGAACAATCATACGGATTTCCATTACACACCTATCTATTCCGTCTGAGCTATCAAGTAGAGTAGTTATACAGGGTGTTTCAAGAAACATGTGCCATCTGTCCGGTGGTGATTTTTTATCCAAGAATAAAAAACAGTTCCTATCAACATCGGTCCATAGGTACAGAGGGTTAAAATTTTAAAATTTTTGAAAAGTATAGCTCATAGCAATAAAAATGATTGAATAGCAAACGAGTTTTCTCCCCAAGCGTTGATTTCTGTTTTAGAAAAAAAATGTTCGAGGAAAAAAACTTTTTCCTGCAACTAACCCAATTCCAGAAAATTAATGAATTTATTTTCGTCAAATTATTTTAAATAATTTAACAAAGAAATAGGATCGAAGGTTAATATAATAATCTTTCAATCAACAATTTCCGCTCTCTCTCTTGTCGTAACGGCCACCGTCATTACGCAGAATATATCGGTCAAACACTAGTGTTTCCGGCGAGTATAAACAACACTGGAATATCTTCAAACACTCGTGTTTCCGGCGAGTATAAATAATGCTGCAATATCTTCGAACACTCGTTCTTGGTGCGAGTATAAATAAATCTTAAGTGCGAGGAAAATTATTCTATAAAGACTTTGTGCCAAAAGCTTAGAATAATTTCCGAAATAAAAAATTACCAGATCGGGACATCAAAAGTATTAGGGTAGTTGAGATCCCTTTAGTTGGGAACAGAATGCTAGCTTAGGTTTATTTTATATTGTAAATAATACAAATAAATCTAAATTTAAATAGAGTACGTGACAGATGAATGATAACTTTAGCTCTTTGAGATTGGAGCAAAAAATTGAAGTGAATAATGCTGGAACACCTAAACCCGAAATTAATTCAACGCAGACCACAAAGGGTAAATCTAGGGACTTTATTAGAAAGTTTAAAAATGAAATATGTGAAAAAAAAATTATAGAGGGTATTCCAAACTTAATGAGGCTGTTATTGACCAATTTTCTACAATTAAGAACCGAAGAATGGACTTTACGTTTAAGCACTATTGTGTAGGGTCGATAAATGTTGTGTATTTCGATAAATGATACTCGATATGATTTTAAACCATTTTATTTAAGGATTTAAACTAAAAAACACTGAAAATATGAAGAATGCCAACTTGTCAGTATCGTGGCTGGATTCGTTCTCGTCATTAAACAGTTAACTATTGCTCTCATCTTGGTTGGTTGGTTGGTTGGTTAAAGGCGGGGGTCGGTTTAAAGGCCCGAACTTCTATCACTGCAGCCTTCCGGCTTATTGTGTACCCCGATCTGGTTAGACGATGTTTGTTCCTTCTATGAGGTCCAGTAACCTTCTACCAAGTTTGTCATGTGGGAGGTTGTCACCACATTGTATGTTCCCGAAGATATTTTGTCTTCTACGAGACAGTGCTGCGCAGCGGTATATTATGTGTGAGGCGGTTTCATCCTCTTCGCCGCAGAGTCTGCATTCAATGGATCCGTTGTTTATACCCATCCGTTGAAGGTGTTTTCGCAAGTGGCAGTGGCCTGTTAGCAGACCCATCACTTGTTTCAACTGGGGCCGTGTTAGGGCTAGCATCCCATTCGATAGTATCCTCGATGGTTTTCCAATTACGGCCCTTGCGTGTATTTGACCAGGTAACCCTTGCCATCGAGATAGGTGTTGTTTTTTCGACCATCTATCTAATGTTGTTTTCGTTGCCTGTTTTGATATCCCAAAGGCCGGTTCGGGGCCCCTGAGATTTTGGGCGGATCCGGCTCTCGCTAGTTCATCCGCTTTTTCATTTCCTAATATCCCAGAGTGACCAGGGACCCACAAGAGCTCTATCTTGTTCCCCCTGGCCGCCAGTACTTTTAGGTTGGTATGGCACTCCAGTGTAAGTTTGGAAGTAAACCGATTGGAGTTCAGAGCCTTAAGAGCAGCTTGGCTGTCCGACAGGATGTAAATCTTTTGGTTGTGATAGCCCTTTTCAAGATTTTGCAGTACGCATGCTTGTATGGCATGAACTTCCGCTTGGTATACTGTGGCGTAGTTCCCCAGAGGAATGCTTATGTCCATCCTGGGTCTTTCCCCAAATATACCTGCGCCCACACCGTTGGCGGTTTTTGATCCATCGGTGTACCAAACTAGACCCTTGTCAAATGACGGGGGTGCACCGTTCGTCCATTTATCAAAGTTCCAGTCAATTTTGAAGGGCTTTGTGAAATCGTATGTTGCTCTCATACGATCGGTTTGCATGTCCAAGAGCTCATCGTTGATTAGATCCGTGGCTCTTGTGTGTCCAATTTTTACGGGGTGTTGTGTCCATTCCCCATTGGTGATCATCCTTGAGGCGCTACAGTTAGCCTCCATTTTGATGTGTATGTCTAGGGGTATTAGTCCCAGTATGACTTCCATTGCTGCAGTGGGTGTGCTTCTCATCGCCCCACTGATACACAGGCAGGCCAGCCTCTGCAAACTGTTGAGTTTGTTCGCTGTCGTAATCTGCTGTGTTTTTGTCCACCAGACTACAGACCCGTATGATATCAGGGGTCTGATAACTGTGACATAAAGCCATTGCATCATCTGGGGCTTGAGTCCCCAGGTTTTCCCAACCATGCTTCTGCACCGCATTAGGCACATTTTTGCTTTGTGTAGGTTTTTATTTAATTGTTGGTTCCATGTCAGTTTGGCGTCCAAGGTTAATCCTAGATACTTTACCTCGCTGACTGTGTTTATCCGTTCACCAAAGATTTTTAGGTCGTTGTAGTTCCCTGTTTGTCTTCGTTTGGAGAATGGTAGTATAGCGGTCTTTGCAGCGTTAACTTTCAGACCCGCCCTCATACACCAACGCTGCACGATATTCAGAGCTCTTTGCATAAGCTCTGCTAATATGGTGGGATGGGCTCCTATGATGAGTATTACCAAATCATCTGCATAGCCTTGGGCGTAAAATCCCTCAGCATTGAGACATGCCAGTAGCTCATCTATTACCATATTCCATAGGAGAGGCGAGAGTACCCCTCCCTGAGGACATCCCTGTGTTACTGCGGCTTCTATGGAGTCGCCGTGTAAACTGGTTTTGACTTGCCGGTATTTCAACATGTTGTGAATCCACATCCGCGTGGTTTCATCGATACCATGTTTACTGGCAGCTGATGTCATCGCGATGCAGGGGGCGTTGTCAAATGCCCCCTCTATATCGATGAAAACGCTCAGGGCAATCTCTTTCTGATGTATGGCTGCTTCGACCCTTGATATTAGGTCAGTCTCACAAGATTTTCCTGGTTGATAGGCATGTTGATGTTTATGGAGGGGTTTCTTCATGAGCGCCCCATCTCTTATATGCCTATCAATGAGTTTCTCCAACGTTTTGAGGAGGTACATCTTGGTTGCGCCTAATGACGTAGCCGTAGATGGCGAAGTGGTATTAGACATCATTCGGATTTCTTGATAACTCGTAGATGGCGGTAGTAGTATTGGACATCATTCGGTTCTCTTGATAGCTCGTAGATGGCTTTGGTAGTATTAGTAGTGGACTGTATAAATATTGTTACGAGGGTTGCATGCGACGGCGTTAAGATCCGACAGCTATACACACTAAGAAAACCTTTCTTATTTTCAAAAAGTTGTATTTCCTTGTGTAAAATTAAAAAATAAATAAAAATATGTTTTACCTAACGCATTTTCTTATTACTTTTTTTCTTTCTACATTTAAAACGCCTAGAAAAATTTAAGCATACTTGTGAACCCCCTCTATCATAGGCCACCCAAACCCGACGCCCATGGACTCACGTGTTTAGTACACCATCAAGAATAGAAGAAGGAAATTTTAATATATACCTAATACTTAATAAAAATAATAAAGAAAAACGGGTATCTTCTTTGTGATTAAATTTCCCATAGATCTTAACTAGATAAGCATTGTTTGTTCTTATTTTATCTTATCCATAGAAAGTTATAAAAATTGCCGAGAGGAATATTCAAAAGGAATCGTTTAAACCCCTTAACCTTAGTTCTATTCATGCTGTCAACTTTGCGAACGTTCACTGTCACTGCGTATAATAAGCTCTAAAGAACGAAACGCATTTAAAATGCAAAATGTTTGTTTCGTAATTAAGAAATTGCACGTTTCTATTATGAAAGATTTGTTTGAAATGCAGGTATATGCGTTTGCAGATGTAAACAAGCAGTAGCGGCTCGTGACCTATGATAGAGGGGGTTCACAAGTATGGTGAAATTATTTATAAAATTTCATATTTGTATAACGACCAAACAATTACTTTCTAATCGTTTTAAATGCAGAAAGAAAAGAAGTGATAAGAAAATGCGTTATTTAAAACATATTGTTATTTATTTTTTAATTTTATACAAGGAAAGACAACTTTTGGAAAATAAGAAAGGTTGTCTTAGTGTGTATAGCTGTCGGATCTTAACGTCGTCGCATGCAATCCTCGTAACAATATTTATACAGTCCACTACTTATACTACTAAAGCCATCTACGAGCTATCAAGAGAACCGAATGATGTCCAATACTATTACCGCCATCTACGAGTTATCAAGAAAACCGAATGATGTCTAATACCACTACGCCATCTACGGCTACGCCATTAGGCGCAACCAAGACGAGAACAATAGCTAACTGTTTTATGACGAGAACGAATCGAGCAACGAGACTGACAAGTTGGCATTCTTCATATTTTCAGTGTTTTTTAGTTTAAATCCTTAAATAAAATGGTTTAAAATCATATCGAGTATCATTTATCGAAATACACAACATTTATGGACCATACATAATAGTGCTTAAACATATCGTCCATTCTTCGGTTCTTAATTGTAGAAAATTGATCACTAACAGCCTCATTAAGTTTGGAATACCGTCTATACATTTTTTCTATATATTTCATTTTTAAACTTCCTAATAAAGTCCCTAGATTTACCCTTTGTGGTCTGCGTTAAATTACTTTCGGGTTTAGGTGTTCCCGCATTCTTCACTTTAATGTTTTGCTCCGAACTCAAAGAGCTAAAGTTATTTCTTAAATAGTACACCGTCAACTATTCATTTTAACTTAATAAATATATAATATTAAAATATTAAAACATACACGCTCGAATTTCTAACTAGATGCACGAACAGACAACAGTAGCGCGGTGCACACAGATACTTTGCGCCTTTTCCATGTTAAATCGCCATAGCCCCGCTATCAACCGCTGCCACCCTCCACCTGTTACTACAGATAAACTGCACTACTTAATCCCGATGCTTAACAAAAGAAGCAAGTTAAGTACAAGGACGAAAGTCACAATGTACAAGGTGTTCATCAGGCCGCTGCTATCATACGGGGCAGCGTCATGGTGCACACTGAGTAGACCTGACTTAAAGAAGATACAAGTAATGCAGAAGAAGATACTTAATATAATACTGAATACACCTACTGACACACACTAGAAATGACATTATAATCCGAGATCTCCAAATTGATACAATTTCGGAGTTTGTCGACAAACTAATCACAAAATACAATACTAAGGCGAATCTGACCAATAACGAGAAGATAGCCGCATCGCACATTTTTAAACTATCACACCACAAACTCAAAATTATTTAAGAACTTGTTCTGCATACAACCACACGATACACAAAACACTACACGACTATTGTAAAAATACACCGCCAACCACACACCTACCGCTAACATGTTAGGAGCTCTTATATCTTGCTCATTTGATTAAATTCAAATGAGAAAGATATTAGAGCTCACACCAAACATCATTAACAACGCCTAAAGGCTTAACTCAAAAATCATACTTATGATAGACAAAAATAATACGTCGAGTGACAAGGAGTTAAAGGCTTTATACCTGACTCCCACGGTGAGTTTAGTAGGTCGGCTCGTCCTCCTTCATAGGCGGATCCTTTCCTTTAGAAAGGATGATATTGATGGTCTTTCGCCACAATGTTGCTAACCCGACACTACCTTGCAGCCGCGTCTGTAAGGTGTCTGTGTACAGATTCTCATCGGTTGTCAAAAAAAAAATGCACTACTTAATCGCACGTGCACGTTGCAATCTGTCAAACGGTTATTGACTTTCTAAAGAGTTTATCCTGAAGATATGACAACACTGTTTAAGATTCGGTGACGTTTCTCGCCATTTGTTGCTTTGTTTACCTGACAGGGGCACCACGTGGTCATTCTTGGTTTGACATAAGGTCATGTACAGGGCATATTAAATTAAAGCGCCATTTTTGGATATTTTTCTTCAATTTGTTTTCATCTCAGGAATTGCCGATTTAAATATAATACGTCATTTCCATAACACCCTGTATGTTTATGGAACAATCTTACTTAAACAAATTTTTTGACAAAAATTTCGGCCATATTTTGGGACACCCGGTATCAATTGAATAGTTATTTCTAAAAGAAATTATTCAATAATAAACCATGAATATTGTTTAGAATACAAGCGTATCTGTACAAGGGCACACTTCTGATTTTGAAAATTAAAAAAGCTTTTATTTTTTTTGTAAATTCGATAACTTTTGCCGCAACGCCTTAAACAAAAAAACTGCAAAACCTATTTTGAGATATTTGCCTAAACTTTAAAAACCTGTTTTACATTTTCGTGATTTCTTGCCAACGAGACAAACTTTTTGTTTTTTATATCACTTTTTTTATGGCCTTGTATAGTATTGAAAAGGCGTTCCTGGTCAAAAGCGTTCCCCGCCACTCAACTCACATAAAACCACGTTTACAAATCAGAACACTTTATTCAAATCGGTTTTTCTATAGTTATAAAAATGATGGTAAAAAATCCGTTTCCTATCCTGTTGAAATTTTAATATAGGGATTGGGGAACATTACAGAGGGACTTGATTGAGAAAATATTCGGATGCTGATGCACTTAAAATTATCCGTAAGTACACAAAGTGTTATTAACCTTCAAACAATGGACAATAAGTTCATAATTTCATTATATAACGTCATATTTCATTGACATTGTCTTCATGTCTTTATATCGTGAAGAAATGCAGTTTAAGTTTACAAGAAGACCGACACAACTGGTCCTCGTCGATTTTAAGAGGAAGATATACAAGCACCGACCTATAACTGTGGATATGTACAACTTATGGGGTGCGCAGTAAAAAGTTAAATTTTATTAGTGAAAAAATGGGATAGTGCTCACGCACAATATTATCGTCGTCATATAGGCAACCCCGCCGGTATTGGTACCGGTTTGGTTGTCAACCAACGACGTGAACCAACGGCGACCGTCCAGAACCGAAATCAGTCGTAGCGATGTAACGATATTAAAAATCTATCGATACGTGGACAGTAGATATCAAAATTAATTCTAAAATTGGCTTTTCAGTGATGACCACAAGGCCATCCAATTATGCGAGAAAATAGAGTTTATCAGTCGACATTGCGCATGACATCTGATAGTCAGTCAGCTTTGTTTACATGCGCGAGGCCATAAATTTACCATTGTTGCTTTTAGAGTTTCTTCTTCTCTCTTTACAATAATATCATAATTTATTATTTTTCGTGTAGTGGCTTCCAAAAAAAATTGCGTGCCAAACATACTCATGTAAATTTTTCGACGGTGACTTGGACCCTGGTGAATAACTACTACACCATACTATTAAAACAGTAGTCAACACAATAAACAACAATTTTAAAAAAATAACCTAAAAACTATAAATCTCAGGGCAGGTACGTTCTAAGTTCAATTCGATTTCTTCGAAATTACTACTCAAAAGATAATAAAGTATGGAGAGAAATTTAAACAACCTTTAAATTGATGTGCCACTTGACTCCTATTTAACCCAACCAGGGAGGGCACCCTGTATTATTGTTGCATTCAAAAATTCCATTGATATTTTACTGACTGCTTTCTCGACCTACTTCCCACCCCATTTTCCTTACACTTGTAAGGTCCCTCGTACTTATACCCTTTGGGGAAACCACAACTTCCCTAAAGTTCATCGGAGTGATCCCAAAGTGTTCCATATTTTGCTTAAAGTAAGTCGAATGCACTTAATTTATTTATATCATACCAGTGCATTATTATATTTTTATACCTTAGACACCATCTACATAATGGATTACTTTATGCCCGTGCGGGCATAAAGTACACATTATGGCTCGCGCTGTGATTAAGACGCAAAAAACAGTTTTCGATTAACTTTTTTCGAACAAACCCGAACAAAATAACAAAATATAAATTTACGTTTATATATTATTTGGTTTTATTTACATAGAACTGGCAATTCTGGAAGGTTCCGCTGATAGCTAAATTTCCTGCAGCAAAGGTTGGCTCATGATTCAATGTCTGGGTCTTTAGTTTCTATAAGGAAATGCAAGATCCAGATGGTTCGCCTGCCAACTTCATTTTTTGAGGATATGCTGTCATCTAAATATCGTTCAGAAACTGTGGTACTCTTCCATGCACCATGGCATTTCAGCATAGTCATACTTGCTCCAGCTTCTGCTAAAAGAGTTGCCGACGTTCGACGTAAACAATGACCGGTGTACTTTTCGGGGTTGTTCAAACCCAAATATATTGCAATAATACAGGGAATTTTCCGAAATGTGTTTTTTCCAACAGGTTGTACAGTACAGCGGCCTTGTATGTAGCTTAAAAATAGTTTTTATTTCTGAGCAGCCATGTGACCCCAAAGATATATAATCTCTTATAAGTTTCAAACTATTCATTTCATCTTCATCAATAATAGTGAAAACTCGTTTTTTGTCAGTTTTGGTTCCTGGCACCGTTACAACAAAGGCGGATTTTCTATCTTTCACATGTGTGACTAACATGTTCACAAGTTCTTGCCGCCGACATCCACTAAATACACCAAATAATAATGCGATTTTGTTTATTAAAAACGTTTTATTTGGTGCCTCATGAATAAATTTTAGGACATTTTCTCTAGATAACACACTGGATTTTTTTGGTTGGTACCCTTTTGAACTTTGCTTTAAATACTCGCATAATTTGTGAAAATTACATATATTAATATTGTTATTTACCATTAAAGTCTTCTTAATCATCGAATATTTAGCCTACAGAGAGCTCGGCAAAATTTTTTCAGATAGATCATTAAAGTACCCCCACGCCACAGTTTCGTTAATGTTTTCTACAGCAGTTTCTGACATCCACTTCAAAAATTGGTCATATTCTTTGTCGTATCAGTCTCTGGATTTTCTCGGTAACAGGTATTGCGTTGCCTTTTCAGCCTTTTTTTCAATTTCGTCGAAAATTTCAAAACCTTATTCCATTTTTGATTTTTGACTTTGATACATTACATTTGAATACTTATCTCCCTAGCAATAAAATCGCAGGCTATAATAATGTCAAGGTAATGTCGCAGGTAAAAATAAAAAATTGGTAAATAAAATTAAATTTTAAAAAAATATTTTTTTTTGCAAAATGAACTGGTATGACATAAAAGTTTGTATGCACTACGGGTTTAATAGATATATACCCTCGGGCGACTTAAAAACCCTCGGGCCAGAGGCCCTCGGCTTTGTAAGACTGTCGCCCTCGGGGCATAATCATCTACTTAGTACCCTTGATACATAAATAACTATTAAAATTTTATTTTATAATAATTAATTATATTATACCACAAAGGTATTATTAGTACCCTGTATAAAAAATGTCTAATATTCTTATTTCAATTTTCAAAAAAATCGATGGTGACCAGTTCTGCCGGTCTCCTCAGTTAGTATTTTTATTGGGTTACTCAAGACATGTATTGTTTAAGCGATGTCAAAATAAAGAGTTAATTTATCAAGTGAGATTTTTCCCTAAAACAATGGATACAATTCCATTGTTTCGGTTATTTGCCTGTCTAATTAATTATTTTTACTATTAGGAAATAATTTGGTTGTATTGCAATTTAATATTATTCGAAGGTTAGGTTGACAAGTACGGAGATCGACAGAACCTTAGTTAATTGAGCTCGTATTAAGACAGAACGTTAAAAATCGCCCAGTAACGTCTTTACTAAAACGTTAAAAAATCAATTTCTAATGCCGAGTCTGTACCAAACCAACAAATTGGAATTTCTTTATGAACATAAATTTATCATAGTTGGGGATTTTAATATTACACATTTGAGTGATTACTACATAAAAAAGTATAAGGATCGTCAAACAGAGATGCTGTCTAACTTTATTGAATTTTTTAATTGTCAGCAATTGAATCATGTTTTAAATATCAATAACCACATATTGGACATTGTTTTAACTTTTAACTAACCTAAACTGTAATGTGCATGAAAGTACATGCAGCTTTGTCGATGTTGATCAACATCATCCCCCTCTTAGCATCGAAATGATACTCAAAAGTCCCAAGCAAAAATGTTTGGAAAACGGTAACAACGTTTCTAAATTCAACTTTAGGAAAGCCGACTTTGAGGCTATGTATCAGTTGTTTCAGAGTGCTGATTGGAGTGCTCTTGAGTCCTTTAATGACACTGACTTAGCTGTGAAATACTTCTATGATAAGATTAATACTATTTTTGAGATATGTGTGCCAAAATGCATACCCAGCCGGAAATACCCTGTTTACTTTGATGAAAATATTATTAAGGAGATAAAAATTAAAGATAAATTAAGAATCAAAAGTAAGAATACTGGTGATTTGGAAATAAGAAATCAGTTTGCAGAACTTAGAACCAAAATCAAAAGAGACATAAAAGCTGCACATGCACAATATCTCAATAAAATTCAGGTAGATATTAATGAGGACTCAAGGTCATTTTGGAAATATATCAAGGGTAGTAAGACTGACACTGGATTTCCAAACAAGATGCATATCGACGATGTTGAGTACACTGAAGGCAGGGCTATATCAAATGCATTTGCATCATTTTTTAGTTCGGTTTATGTCAAGGAAAATCCTGGGGATCTTAGACCGGAGATATCGGAGATATCTGAGGTTTTTGGGATCGACCAGGTTAGTTATGAGGATGTGTGTGATGGTATTCGGAGCCTAAAAATTAACAAAGCTCTCGGAGCTGATAACATACCTGCATACATTTTTAAAGGCTTAATAGGTTTCATTGCTGACCCTCTTAGAACACTGTTTAATATTTCATTACGGACAAATACCTTTCCGCGAGTGTGGAAGGAAGTCAAAATATGTCCTATATACAAAAAAGGGGATAAATCCGACTTACAAAATTATAGACCAGTTGCTATACTGTCATGCCCGGCTAAAATATATGAATCTATTTTATATAAGTATGTGTCATAAACAAAATCACGGATTGGCAATATGGATTCTTAAATAAAAAGTCTACTACTACTACTAAGCATTGGCCACCTTTAAAACACATGTATCCGAAATAACTAAAAAAACCTCTAGAATGTATGGATTTATGGTAAGAAATTGCAGATTATTCACAAATATTAAATGTATAAGAGTTCTATATGTTGCGTATGTCAGAAGTGTTTTAGAGTATGGCTCAGTTGTATGGAGTCCATACTATGAAAACCACAAATATAGTATAGAAAAGGTACAAAATAAGTTCTTAAGATATATCCACTATAAGGCAACTGGAGTCTATCAAATGCATATACCCAAAACGGATGTTATGAAAACATACAATCTTAAGACCTTAGAGGATCGTAGGAAAATAGCATCTGTCCTTTTTTGCATAAACTAGTGAATAACTGGGTTAATGATATAAGCCTAATATCTAATTTAAATTTTAATGTGCCGTCTTATAGAACTAGACATCCTATAACATTGTATGTTGAAACACCCGTACGAATTACTATAGGAATTCACCAATTATACAAATGTGCATGCTGTATAATGTAGTTCAGAATCAATGTGATTTATTTAATATTAGTAACGCCAAACTGAAGAATATGTTAAATGAAATATTTTGAGGTTTGATATACTGTGTGTCAACTATCCTACTCTGTAATTGGTTCTGCCGTAAAGTTTGTAAATAAATAAATAAATAAAACAGAAATACAATGTTTTTCAAAAATTTAGCAACAAATCGGCAACATTTTACCAACTTTTATGTTTTGTTTCGGTTTTTAGCAACTCATTGTTTTCCCGTCGACGAGCGGTAAACATCAAGGGGGTTCTGTTTTTTTTCCATTTCCTGCTATACTGTCGGTCCGTACTGTAAAACAAATACAAAATCCAAAAACACAGCAGCAGGTAGAAATTGAGAACTATCGATAGTCGCAGCATCGATAGTTTATCGATACTGACTATCAATATTTAATTGATCACTGACTATCAATATTTAATTGATCACTGGCTATCAATATTGACTATCAATATAAACTTTCTTAAGGACCGTTCTCTGCAAGTTGCGATTGACTGATCACCATCAATGCCGGTGTTCCTCAAGGGTTCATATTGTCTCCGATCCTCTTTTTATACTACATTAACGACCTTCTAGTGGAAACTAAAAATCCGATATTTAGCTTTGCTGACGATACCATACTTGTCTCATCTTTCTCTTTGAATACATAAACATCGGCTGCCGCAGCACATCTTCGCATACAGGATGAAGTATCAAGGCTCAACAAAGACCTGGAAGAAATTTTGGCTAGGGGTGACAGTAAGACAGGCAGCAGTTTTCTCTAAGAAGGTTAACATTACAAAACCGGATATAGTCATGACAGGACACGCAACTCCACTGGCTTCATCTATTAATTTACTGGACGTCAATCTGGGAGGAAATGTGTATTGGCATAACCACGTTGTGGCAATCGCAAAGGTAGCTTCACAGTGTATTCTTCCGGACCAAAAAGTTGTACATACCTCAACAACTTTTGACACTATACAAAGCACAGATTCGAACAATCACTAGAGTACTGCTCTCATGTCTGGAGCTCCTCACCCAAACATACTCTTCGGCTACTGGATTCCATCGAAAGGAGAGCTATTCGTCTGATCGGAGACTACGAGCTGACAAAGAGCCTCGACAGCCTGGAACATCGAAGACAGGCTGGTGATTTGACTCTCTTTTACAGATATTCCCATTGAAAATACTCGGCTGACCTTGCCCTCTTAATTCCGCCCAGAGCGGGGAATAGCAGAATTACACGACGAACCACTGCCGCTCATCCATATGTGGTTAAACTTAGTACTCCTTGAAGTTCATTATTTAAGAATTCTGGAGGATGTCATTTTTATGTATTTTTCTATAGTGCTTGTGATTGATCATTAAAAAAATATATATATTTAATTGATATTTTTTAACTCTAAAACCCCCAAGGAAGGTCTTTACTCTCCCCCACACTCCCCGAAATTAAATGAACAAGTCTGTTTGCTTGTCAGGTGGTACTAATATCAACTGGTATATGATTACCGTCTCTTGCATGCGATGTGCAGTCGTCCTGTTGGGGCTCCTATATTTTTATGAATGTGCTATGAGGCTATCCTCTGTTGGTTCGATTCACCTTAGTGTGATATTTTATGATTAGTTTGTCGAGAACCTCCGAAATTGTATCAATTTGGAGATCTCGGTGTATGACTCTGTTCTGGTGAATCTGGGTATATTCAGTATTATTTTAAGTGCCTTGTTCTGTATTACTTGCATTTTTTGGAGGTCCGGTTTGCTCAGTGTGCATCATGTCGCTTCTCGACATTATATCACTAAAATCTATTATTAAAACATTAAATTGGTTTGATTTTATTATTTGGATAAATTACTATTTTTTGTTCTCGTTTTTCTTCTCTTCGTTCATCTGGCCGGGCCAATTCGGAGTGTAACTATAGCTTAACGTGGGCTCCGAACCACGATACTCGGTAATATGCTCCTCCCCTCAGGGCTGCTATCAGCCCTTGGTTTCAAGCATTGCGGTATGATCTACCGATTGGGGAGTACCGTCTCCCGTACCCCACGAGATATAATAATAGTAATACATTTATTTATTCAGTAAATATGGCTGACTAGTATCGGGGCCTACTTTTTACAAAAATATTATATAGTTATCACAATCATACATCATAATACCGTTAATTATTATTCTAAAATATTACAGATTTAAATTGTAAATTACAAATAATAAGCTGTTAGGTTATGACAAAGTCTCTTCATAGTCTTCTGTTTCTTTTCTGAGGCGCTTTTACGTCTTTCCCCTTGTTACCTGCCCTGAGCCCCCTACCCATCACATTCCTAAATAGGGCACTGATTGCAACAATATATTATTAATGTTTTAAAATGTTAAAATAACGATAATTTTTTAAATAATAATATACAGGGTGTTATGGAAATGACGTATTATATTTAAATGGGTGACTCCTTGGGTGTCCTAGAGAACCGCTACATATTTTATTTTTTTTAAATCGGCCGTTTTAAAAGTGGGGTAATAAACACTCTTACTCACGCTACTGTACAACATTTCACCCAGAGCCAATTGCAATGTTTCCAAACTTAATGTAAAACTGAAATTCCATATAAAATTATAAAAATAAATTATATACTACTTGTATTTATCCTTATACCTAAAGAGCGAGGAAATCCAGGCATAAACACAATCAGTTTTTTTTCTTTTTCATCATATTGGAAACACTTTATGTACACACAGTAATAGTGAAACAGAACCGATAGTTAGCTTTTGAAAATACAATAATACAGATTATACTACAGATTATTAGATTTTATTATACGCGAGAAATTTGACGTCCAGAAGAAACACGTCAATAAAAACAATATTAAAAGATTATTTATGTACGGGCAAGATACACGCGTAAACCGAAAAAATAGAGCGGATAGTTGAGAGTGTGTTGGTGATCGACGAGACACAACGTATCCGGCCGCTGGTTGGTCTACAACTAACAGACGCACGCGTGCGGCGCTATATGAAACTACTTCGGTCAGACGATGTAAGGCGTCAAGAGGTCATTGGCATTTGACCTAGTGACCTACGTGGCTATTACTATTCCATATGTTCTTTCGGGTTGTTTAAAACATAGTCCGTTGTAAATGTTCTTCAATTAATTGTACAAAAAGGTATAACAGGACGGAAAAGTGTTTAAATTATTTTATTTAGTCTAAAGAGTTTAAGGTGGACATATGACAACACCGGCCAGAAGTCTTTGATTGCTTACATGTATCGCAGTGCCACACAGGTGTTTGACGTCAGGTGACTTTTACCGCTGAATGAATTGAAAGCGCCATTTATGGCTATTTTTCTTCAATTTGTCTTTATCACAGGAATTGCTAGTTTAAATATAATACGTCATTTCCATAACACCCTGTATGTATATTACGTTTTCTTGTTCCACCCTCAAGGAAATCCTCGCTACGCCCATGGTAGGTATTATTTTAGTACAATAAGTATATAAAGTTATTTATGTATGTGATGTTACCCCTTAAAACAATCAATAACGTTAACAATACGAAATATTGTTTCGCTTTTAAGCGGCAAGATGGTACAAAAAAACATATAAAGAACGCTTGAAGAACTCGTTTGGAACAAAGCATATCTATAAATTATATTTGTCTTATAAATTGCACTGCTATTTAGCTTTAATGAAACGTTTTACTTAAGGTAGATCAATAAATTAAAATAAAACTGAAAACGAGATATAAGTAATATAAAGTAGTAGTAAATGAATATGCCGATTGAAGAATCTCCAGGGCCATGCATCAAAGTGGTTTTTAGTTTAGTTCTCGAAAACAAAGTAAGATACGAAAAAAATTCAAGAGACAAAAGTGTTGTATTTTTAGTTGCTTAAGAAGAAAAATACAAAAATTTCAAACAAGCCAGTGGTTTACTTTTTTTTTCAATACTTAGGGCTAAATTAACCCCTTAACACTACAATAAAACTGAAAACTGACAAATTTCAACAATATCGACAAACGGATATTTAAGATTATTTACGAAAACCCGATTAAAAAAAATTGTGTCTTGAAAACGAAGTATTTACATTAATTATACGAAAACGTGCGGATATCGCAGACGCTTCACACAAGCGAATTTCAGGTAAAAGCTGGTCAAAATAGATGAAACCTAAGTTATAATTATGTCGTAAAATCATTAGCACTTAATTAAGAAACAACCAGGGTGTCATAAATCACCCCTGTTATTATTATGGCCAACCTTAAAATTATTTCAGTTCAAAGTTTGTTTTTCTAGTGTGTGGTGTGTCAATTTAGAGTGGTTGAAAAATATCAGTGTATTTAGTTCTGTTATTCCGCTAAGTTTTTGTAAAAATTTTAAAAAATAACATAAGTTAAAATAAATTAAACAATTTTTTAAAATATTTTGTATCAGGCAAAATGTAAAAAAGGGCGCATTGGAATGCGACCAAGCTATTTGTTTACTATTCTTTGAAGGGTCCTGAATAAGGTCCAACTGAGAGTTGCTGCGACAATTTGCGACCTTGCCGAAAATTGAATTTAAAAAAAAATTTGTTAGGTACATTTTTACAAATATGTGATTAAGCCATCGAACCAATTTTGAATAACTTTATTATTACTAAACCGATTCCGATGAACCGTACATAGTTTCATGGAGAATTAAACATACTTTTAAAAAAGCGAAAAAAAAATCCGATATTTTTCAAAATGGTGCCTACTTTTTTCTGAGTATATAACTTTTTACAAAAAATCATACGGTTGTCAATTTTTTATTATTCTTGCAGGATCCACAGCAAAATCAGTATCTTTCACAAGGATTCAGCTCGTGAAATGGTTAAGAGGCTGTCCATCCAAAAGCGCTAAAGAACAACATGAATATTTGGAAAAACAGTAAACAGTATCTTTCAGAAATTTTGGCATTTTTTGACGAACCCTTAGTCGGAAAAAAAGTATGAGCGAGAGTGATTCAGATAATAGTTTAGATGATGATGATGAATAATAGGTATTTATTTTATTTGATGGTGCCTTGATTTGACATTTTTTGGAAGAATAATCCCAACGTTTTCTTGGAGTGTCATGGGTATCGAACCATGTTTCGTCAAGGTAAATAATTGGACGATTTTCTTCTCTAAATTGTTTAACAGCTGTTAAATATTTAAGTCTCCATTCCCATAAACGTTGAGATTCCATTAGTGTTCGTCTTTTATCAATGCTTCGGTATTTAAAACAAAACCCATTGTTCGCAATATTTCCCTAAGGCTTGAAAGGCTACAAGAGATATTTGTTCCGTCTTTAATCAGCCGCTCTTTGAGGGAAATCAAAGTGGGTACAGTTTGTGCCTCATACATTTGGTAAATCTGTCTTCTTAATAAATCCATGTCATTTTCGTCAATGCTTCTAAATGTTCCAGAATAACTCCGATATTTTCAAGGATTAACAGGTTTAAGTACTATGTCTCTTACCGAAGATAAAGGAGTTTTTGTCAAAGTAGACGTCTCTGCTAAAGCATCCATCGAATTAAAATTTCTACTCAACAACGATTGGTACACATTTTTAATTATTAGTTTGGCATCGGTAGATAAATGTTTTCTTTTAAAAATAACACTTGAAGATGCCCCCTATCAGCACAATTCCAAGGACGCCACATTCTACCACTAATAAGCCTAACTAAAAATTACTCGCCGGAAAACCACTAAAGATTAAAATTATTAAAATCACTTTGTATTTATATATGCAGCAGGCATAGGTATAAATTGAATTTGTATACCTGGTCCGGCTTTGCTCGAAAAGGTTTTAAAATTTGGGATTTCCTTATTTATTTTATGATCGAAGGGTTAATGAGGTTTTATTGCAGTCAAAAGATCAACGGTATAATTCTGCAAATACTATACTATTTGTATGATATATGTATATACAATTGTAATTATACATTTACCCTTGACCTTTACTGCAATAAATCAATTACCTGTCTAAACCCCATTGTTTAGGTCAAAACCCAAAATATTGAATAAATATTGCAATAAATGGTAGTCTCGAAAATATACCTATCTGCATATTGATTTGTTTTTTAATTTTACTTAAAGAGACACCTACTTAAAATGATAACAATTATTAATTTTATTGTAATTAGGGATGCAGGTAAATAAAATTTGTACTTCTCCGGCTCTGCCCAATGTGGAACATTGTATGATGATATGTTTAGGGTTTTAAAAACTTATTTATATGAAATTTATGCACATTTCCCTACATTCCAAATTCTTCAATGATAATATCGTAAAAATCAACCACCTTTGGGGGTGTAGAAGGGGCAAAAATGTAAGATATTAAAAATAAAATGCAATGTTACCATATTTATAACGGTCGTCGTTGTTTTACCATATAAAAGAATTCATTTACAAATGAATCAAAATGTTAACGAAAAACGTCATAATTTTCAGTTGCGTCGTTGATTTGCCGGACCGGGGCGATATTGTCTTGTAAGGTTGCACCATGATCTTGAAAATATACCAAGGTCAGATTTTTATCTTTATTGGTCTGTAATCCCAAATTTCGTATAATGCACACATTCTTACTGTTATAAATTACTACAGAGTTTACTTCCAAATAACCTTGTTTACCAAGAGCTAAGAAACCTAACCTAATCAAACATTAATACGCATTTTTCTTGGCACAAGAGTGTTTAACATACCTACATGTGTATGTGAGAATATTTCTTTATTGTATTCAAAATTAGCTGAGATTAGAGATAAGCCACGTTATAATGCCGCTTGGGTGAGAATGTACTGTTAAAACGTGAGTATATTAAGTATACAGGGTAGTCGTTTTAAAGCGCAATAAATTAGTTTAAAATATTTATATCTAATTCACCAATTCACACTAAAAATGAGGTTTTATCCAAATTATGACATTCAGTGAGCTCTAATTATTACAATGGGTGCATTCAGCAGAGTCCATCGATTTGTCAGCGATTAGTAATCATTTGCTGAATGCACTGAAAACAAATTGATTTCACGAATCGATGGGAAATCGGACGCCATTTTTCCATCGAATTTAATAAGCGATTTGTGATTTGACAGCGATTTATGGGAGTTTTGTTAGTCAGGTTGAGGAGTCAAAATTAGAAAAGATTACGAAAGAAGTTAATTACAATGATAAAAACGTATTATACACGATCTCCGCTAGTGAAGAGGAACATTAAACATAAAATTATCCCTTTCGTGCAGAAAAAATTTAATATTTCATGAAAATATTTAGGAGGGCTCCTAACCAAACAAAAAACTGACAACAAAATGTTCAGCAGAACTACAAATCGATGCGCATCATGACGTCACTGATTAAAAAATAAATCGATCAGTTCTGCTGAATGCAGCTATTGTTCCTAAATATGACACACATGTAGTCCTAATTCTGACTGTACAATGTTATAGATAGAACCAAAGGAATAAGGTGAGTTTTGAGGCATATATTTTGTGCTAATTGAGTATTTTAAATAAAAACCGGCGAGCAAATACTCAGTAGCCCTTCTACGTAATTTTAATTACTTTTGAGCTAAAACTTCAATATTTGTTTTTCTTTATAATTTTTTTCCCGTTTCCCTTTTGAACGTTTGGCCAAAATAATATACTTTTAAAAGGGGATGGCACATCTAAAGGAATATTACCTTTTGTTTTACCCCTACAAAAGACTTCAAAGAAATTCACTTATAGCAATATTTCACCTAAACCTGACAGACTAGGTGCCTAATTATGACACTCACACAAGTTTCAATTAGGATGCAATATTAAATAGTTATAGTCTACATTTCGAGCAAAGCAGATAACATCATCAACATTTTTGTATATAAAAACAGATACAAGTGTATTTCACGTTTTCACCTAATTCTGACAGTTAGAATTTAGGAATCTACTTTTAAGTTGTACCCAATAAAATTTGCTAGTTATAATTTAAAAAGTTAAATATTTCTTGCAAGATAATGTAAAATACACAATACAAACACCACCCATAAACTACTCGAACAGATATTGGAGAATTTTGATGAAATAACTTACTTGCAAGTTAAACTTAAAAGGATTTTTATAAGAATTTGCACAAAAAATAGAAGAGAGAATATAACGACCACTTGATCAATTTGAAACTCGTATAGAAGCAACCGTATTGTACTTCAATATGTTAAAAACTACTGCTACAGCGTAATATGGCATTATCGTTTTGGTAAATATCAGCGGGTATCTTAAAAACTTGTTAGATTTCTTATTTTAACTCATTTGGGTGCTATTTCAGAATTCCGTATAAGTATAACATTTTTATGCAGAGACAAAATATAAGCTAATCTCTCTCTTCAGTCGTTGTCCGTTTTTAGACGTCGTGACTCTTTCATGGAGCCTTCATAGTGCCTACTTCGCCATCCCAATTCTTCTTTTAATCTCTTGTTCTGAACCACCCCTACTTGTTATCTTCGTGCCCAGATAAATAACCTCTTCTTTGACCTCTTCTTTGACCTCTATGTCACGGATTTGCTGCAATGGTGAGAGAAACCGTTCCTGCTTTGCTAATAGAAACCCTTAAAATAAGTAAATTTTAATTTTTGACGTAAATATTAAGTAAATTAGAAGATCACAATTATTTATTTTAGCTGCTCTCATTGAAGCATGACATGAGGTAGCAGTCGTGCGAATATATTTTGTTATACAGGCTGTTATAAATTCGGCCCTCGCCATTGGGATTACGGAAATGGTAAGAGATACAAAGCCGGTTCGATTGGGGTAAAGTTGCGTAATTATGGGTCCAATAATATGCCGCAAAAAATCAAAACGAAATACAGGGGCTTTCAAAATATTTGGAAAAATCTAAAATTTTGCGTTACGGTTTTTATTTGTTCGAAGAGGTGTTCAAAAATAAATTTCAATTTCTCATTACTATTTGTTATTCCCAACAAGATGGCATTATCAGATTTTTCATGCGACGTTTCGCCTTTGGGTCACCATCATCAACTTAATTTCTTTAAATACGTGTCTCGATTTTTTTGTTCAAATTATGAAAGAGGACGGAAATCTAGTTTCAGTGGCATACCTCATTTACTGGTTTACCGGTTTTTGTTCCTTAAATTGACCATCTTCACTAAAATACCCCTAGTACCTTCCTGTAATTTACTATTTTTTTTAAATGAAAAACTCAATGCCCCTTTTCAAAGTCTTAAGGAAGTGCTGGCTTTAAGAGTCAAATTTTATTTGGTAATAAAATAAATTACTTGTACTTACGCTAAGTGAAAATTTCATACAACTATTAGTTTAAAATTAAAAAAAAACAGTAGTAATACGTAATAACCATAACAATTAAATCAAGGATTAGCAATAATAATTTAAAAATCTTCAGTTTCTTCGACAGGAAAGTAAATTATAGGAACGTATTAGGGGTATTTTAATGAAGATTGTCAATTGAAGGAACAAAACGTCGGAAAACCAGTGAGTGTTGTATACCACTGAACGTAGATTTCAATCCCCTTTTATAATTTAAACAATGCCCGAATTTAAAAAAAAAAGTTGATGATGGTGACCTAAAGACGAAACGTCGGATGAATGATCTGACTATGCCATCTTATAGAGTAAAAAGTAGCAATGAGAAAGTGAAATTTATTTTTGGACATCTCTTCGAACAAAGTCTTGGTACTTACTCCTCGACCTTCATTAGTCAAGAATTCTTTCATCGGGATGCCGTCATGCTTATGGAAGCACCTTCCTGATGTCCGGGTTTCCCAACAAATATAACCTCCAACAATTCAAAACCAACGTGAATTGGTTTATTCGTACACTCACCACTCCCAGAATTGTCCCTCTGAAGAATTTTTCCTATAGCGCTTATGTTTGATTATAAAAAAAGAATACTCATGGTGGAAACGACGTCTATAGGTACTATTTATGTTTGTTTCGCGGCTAATATGTATGTTTACCTTCTAGCTTCATTTTAAGTTTATCCAAATTAGGAATAACCTGTTCTTCATGGAAGGAATATACTTTTCTTCTTATGACATCTTGTTGACAATCGTACAAACGCTGAAAATCGTTCCGTTTTTCTTTTTTGTCATTACAATACCTTTTATAGACGATGTTGGCGTTTTTGTAAGTAAGCACGTAAACAGGTCTCCTTTATAGCATCTTGTTTGATGAATCCTTTATTATTTATTATTGATGATTCACGTACATTCTTAACAATTTGGTTTGTATCTAGTAATAAGTGATTTCGATTTCTGCAAAGCAATAAAGTCATTTTTTTTTCTTTTAATTTTATATTCAATAAAATAGGTTTTTACAGCGAACCCTCTCGCCAGATATCTCAAGTTTCACGTGACATTAATGTCCTGCCTGCTGATTTCTGGTTATTTATTTTGCATAGGTTTGTATAAAATTCCAGGACCGTACTAAAATAGCTACGTTTATTTAGTAATGTTTATTTTATAATGAAACGAGTCTATTTATATTTTTAAATGCATTTTTTATTATTTATAATTATTATAGGGAATACAACACATAAAATCATTATATTTTTTGTTATTTATTTATGCAAATACAACGTGTCCAAGATAAGGAGGGACAGTACAGGGATCTCGGAAACCGTAAGAGATACGAAGTCGGTTAAATGGAGGTAAAGTTGCGCATTTACGTGCCTAATAATATGCCGTTTAGAAAGTTTTAAAATTCCGGGTAGTTCCGGAGATATTCGGAAAAACCGAAATTCTGAAAAATGGTTTTATTGTTTTCCTGGGTTTTTTTGAGATCGAATTCAAAAGTAAATAGCCCTTTTACATTGCTACTTTTTCGCTCAATCTAACAGCGTTAATGGTTTTATAATCCGACGAGTCGTCTTCGAAGAGCCATCATCAACTTTCTTTTTTAAATACGATCCTGTTTTTCTGATATTGGAATTTGAGAGCTTTGTTTCTTCCGAATGCAACGATGTATGACACATTGTGGTTTAATGACGTTTCGAGGGTTTTTTGAACAACATCAGGAATTTTGGGATACGGTCCTGTATTTATCCTAATTTTATAAATAATATCTCATAAGTAAGCTCTAAATTTTTACTTATGTTGGACTAGTTCAATAAATAACAAATAATGTAATAATAAACCACAAATAAGTGAACAAAAATTATTCCAAAACAGTAATAAAACGAACAACGAAAAAGTAAGTAACTACATAAGCAGGTGTTCAAAATGATTTCCGTTATTCTCTAAGCACAAATAACATCTTCTAACTGCCACATAACAGTTTTTTTTGAGATAAAATAAAACACGATAGAATATCAATCTTTTCAGCATTTTTGGAAAATAGAAAACTTCTTAAAACCCTTTCAAACGATCACAATGGGAATGTCAAGTGAAACAAATCACGCGTCACCATTTTAATTTTTTTGTGTCAATCGCCTACTTTTCTTTTAAATCCCGAATCAACAGAAGTTTGAAATAACGTTTCTGTATTTTGTTCACTTATTTCTGGTTTATTATTAAAATATTTGTTATTTATTGAACTAGACCAACATAAGTAAAACTTTAGAGCTTACGTATGATATATTATTTATAAAATTACGAGAAATACAGGACCGTATCCCAAAATTTCCTGATGTTGTGTAAAAAATCCTCGAAACGTCATTAAACCACAATGTGTCATACATCGTTGCATTCGGAAGAAAAAATGCTCTCAAATTCCAATATCAGAAAAACAGGACCGTATTTAAAAAAAGAAAGTTGATAATGGCCCTTCGAAGACGACTCGTCCGATTACAAAACAATTAACGCTGTTAGAAAGAGCGGAAAAGTGGCAATATCTTCTTCTTCTTCTTCTTTTAAATAGGACGGTGTCCTGTTTTCTTCGACGTGAATATCTTACTCCTGAGAGAGTGGCAATGTAAAAGTGCAATTTACTTTAGAATTCGATCTCAAAAAAACCCAGGAAAACAATAAAACGATTTTTCAGAATTTCGGGTTTTTCAGGATATCTGGCCCTCCTTATCTTGGACACGTTGTATAAGTTGTAAAAAAATTTTGCGAACGACTCGACTCTAAAATGTGAAGTATAAAAAGTGTGCTGTTTGTAAAAGAATAACGCTTATTTAAAAGCCTAATAATAAAACGAATATTAATAATAATAATAAGCTGTTGCTAAGAGAATAAGTATAAAATTTACGAATTTTCTTCAAGTTCCTTGACATGGGAATTCCTCTTACACGCACAAAACACTAAACAAAGGTAAATAACTGAATAACAGGAATATTCATATACGACTCTGATAAGGCCTCTATTGTTCCTAAACACAAATTTTCTCAAGAATAATGAAAGTAAAAATAAATAATAATTTAAATTTACATTTGTTTAAATTATTAGGCAGTTAACTATTTGAAAATAACACTGGAGAAAATGTACGTAAACAATGTATGAGAATATAATGTTGCGTGTTGGTTTTTAATCACAAAAATGACAATGGGTGCCTTTTGCAATGGATAAACGGGATTCTTTAAACGCAAAATGCCTTGAAACCACATAAGTTACGCAAATATATGAAGAGTATAAGGGGAAACTATTTTATAACATTTTATAAACAATTATGTGCATTATATTCATTATCGTCCCAGATCGAATTTTA
Source organism: Barypeithes pellucidus (assembly GCA_963991005.1). Classification (NCBI taxonomy): domain Eukaryota; kingdom Metazoa; phylum Arthropoda; class Insecta; order Coleoptera; family Curculionidae; genus Barypeithes; species Barypeithes pellucidus. The sequence continues at coordinate 26,535,203 of OZ022562.1, read as the reverse complement.
ATACATACAAGGTGTCCCACTAAGGTCGGTGAGGTACGATATAATGGAAGCCATAAACCGAATGTCTTTGAGAAAAAAAAATTAATTGAATATCTCGACCAAAAAATACAAAATATTTTCACCTTTCCAAAATGACCGCTAGGAGGCGCAATTACTAGTATAAACCTAAAAATTCAAATTTCTTCGAATTATCACAGTTAAGGTTTTCATTTAATACCGGATATAAAAAGATAATTGATTTTTGAGAAAGTTTGTTTTTAAAACTTTTCTCGTATCGCCGATAATAAACGTGGGGAACCGTGAGAAAAAATATTTTTAAAATTGCTGTACAGGGTGTCCCATTTCGACACTTTTATAGGGTATCTCCGTAATTGTTAGTACTATCAAAAAAGTACTGCAGGTATCATGTGCTCTCTTTGGGGGGAAAATCAAAAAAATTACAATTTCAAAATTACCGTATATTTTCTTACTGAAAAGAGATACACAAAAATGTGTTATACATACGTTTCTTTATATTGATTGTTGAATAATCTTCCGTTTTCAGAATAAGTATATGAGGTGAGGTAAAAAGTTATCGGACCTAACCTCATTTTTGTTTGAATGGAACACTGTAGTATATTTTAATCTAAAAAGATACTATTTTAGATTCTCCTTTCAAATATATAACACACCATGGATGATATTGGTCTCCTAGGCGATTTATTTCAACTTTATTACTTTGAAACGAAATAAAAGATTCGCAAATGTTCGGAATATGTCCTTAAATGGTTATCATCTTTTCCGATAGCGAACAAAATATACATTTTGCGCCATTTCTTCGTTTTTTCCACTTTCAAAATGAACTGATATCATATCAAATTTTTCAAAATGTTGATAGGTCATTTTCGCAAATGAATCTGTAAAAATGAAATTGACTTTAAATGTTAATAGGCAATATAGTTGTTTCTAGGATATTAGCTTCTATTTCATGGTCTACTGTGGTTTAAAGAAATAAAGTTTAATAAATGGCCTAGGAAACCAAGATCATCCATGGTGTGTTATTATTTGAAAGGGAAATTTAAAATAGTATTTTTTTAGATTAAAATATACAGGGTGTTCCATTTAAAAACATTTTTAGGTCCGATAACTTTTTTTACCTGACCCCGTATGCTTATTCTGAAAACGGCAGATTATTCAACAATCAATATAAAGAAACTTCTGTATAAAACATTCTTCTGTATCTCTTTTAACTAAGAAAATATAGGGTAATTTTGAAATTGTCAATTTTTTTTTCCCCGTGTCTCTTAAGCGAGCGAACATTACTTTTTTGATAGCACTAACAATTACGGAGATACCCTATAAAAGTGTCGAAAATGGGACACCCTGTACAAGCAAGCACAAACATAGCTACATTTCTCGAAATATTTATTCTTTCTCGAGTTGCTTACCAATAACTATTTTATTCAAGAAAATTAATGTAATCTTGATAACCATGGAAACAAAATTTTGCCTACTTTGTCTTTATTTGTGTATTTAAAAGTTGGATTATTATTAAAAAAAAAACAAAGTTAGTTTGACTGTCTTTAAAATTTTCCTTTTGTTGTATAAACTTATTTCTATTTTGGACAAAGTCTGAGGATAGACCAACGAACAAACCCGACCAAAAGGCTAAAAATTTTAATAACACACATTTTCTTATTATTAGATATTGTTACTAAATAGATAAGAAATTATGGAAAAACAATCTCTACATTGTATTCGTTTAAAATACCCGTTAGACATTTATGACTAACGGTAAAAATAAATGAATTGAAAATCTCGAAAACAATCAAACTAACTGTTATTTTTTAAATAATAAAAGAAGATTTAAATACACAAAATAAATGTCAAATTAACTTAATATCATAGTGGCCAGATCATCTAGCAGGGTTGGCAACATTTTGTTTCCATAGATATCATAATAAGGGCACCTAACATTAATTATTTTATATAAAATTGTTATTTGTAAATAACTCGAGAAGGAAGGAAGGTATTGAGTTACAGTTTGCATCATAATGTAGCTATTTTTTCACAGTAATAATGTCATTAAGCACAGTAATAAAATAATGTATCATGTTATTTAATTTTATTAAGAAAATTTAAAAAAGCCGAATCATTTCTAAAGAACACCCTCTAGATGACGCAGTGTGAACTGACGATCACAACCAAAGCCGGATATTTAATAAGTGTAAAATTATCTTTAAATAGACTCTAAGTTGATTAAATTTGGATAAGGGGTATGGAATATACAGTAATTTTAAAAAAATATTTTTTCCTGCAACCTTATTATCGGCGATACGAAACAAGTCTTAACAACTTTCGCATCGTTTATATCCGGCATTAAATGAAAACCATAACAGTGATAATTCGAGGAAATTTGAATTTCCAGTTATACAGGGTGGCCCATTGAAAACAGTCCAGCAAGGTTTACGGCTGTGTACGTGAAAATTAATAAAAAACCTCGGACCCGTAAACTTGTGTTTTCAGGGGGACACGTTTCACTATTAATTTCATCCCTGTAACCTCAACCCCCCTAGTGGGGGCGGCTACTGCCCTTGTTTTTTCAAATGGGAATGGGTATGTTGTGATACATCTTTTTAAAGGGCATTAAATTCTCTTTAAAATGGCGCTTTATTTTGTAAAACTGAGCTACGCGCCGCCGAGAAATTGGGTTTTAAAAAATGTAATTTTATTGAGTAATACTTACATGTTATCTTATTAAATGTTGAAAATGTCCGCCATTCACCTCCATACAATAGTACAACAACTGTTCAGTGAAATCTTTCAAATTATGTTGCTCGGCGGGGCGTAGCTCAAATTTACAAAACGAAGCGGCATTTTAAAGAGAATTTAATGCCCTTTAAAAATGTATCACAACATACCGATTCCCATTTGAAAAAACAAGGGTAATAGCCGCCCCCGCTAGGGGGATTGAGGTTACAGGGATGAAATTAATAGTGAAACGTGTTCCCCTGAAAACACAACTTTACGGGTCCGAGTTTTTTTTTTAATTTTCACGTACACAGCCGTAAACCTTGTTTTCGATGGGCCACCCTGTATATGCTTTGGCAGCGTGAAAACATTTCCCATCAATTGTTCTTGGTCGATTTAATCAACGATTTTTTTATGGCTTCTATAATATCGTGCCTCGCCGGTCTTTGTGGGACACCCTGTACAAAGTGTCCGGTAAGTATAGGTTATAGTTATTAATCAGAACAGTTTTTTTTAGATTAGTTAGAAACTAAAATATTGTTACTAATTTATATTTTGTGAAATTAAAGTGATTAAAACAAGCTTTTCTTTCATGAATTTTGCACAAGTTCAAGTTGATTTTAAATTAGTGAATGAATTTTACATAAGTCCATTATTTTTTATCATTCGAACATCATTATACCATTCTAATTAAAGCAATAGACCATACTAATTAATTTTTATTTGACTATATTTTTATTTTAGGCAGTAAATCAATTTTTTGTTGCTCCTATGAAACTATTCATTTCGGACTTGCATTTCCATTGCAGTGCATTTTATACAGGGTGTTACAAATTCGGCTTTCACCATTGGTATTTCGAAAACGGCAAAAGGTTAGGTTAAATCGGGGGTCCATAATCACGCAATAATATGCCGCAAAAAATCACAAATAAATGGCTTTCAAAATATTTGAAAAAATCTAACATTATGCGTTCTGGTTTTTATTTTTTCATGACTTTGTTCGAAGAGATGTGCAAAAATAAATTTGACTTTCTCATTGCTATACTATTTTTTCTCCACAAGATGGCATTATCAGATCTTTCATTCGACGTTTCGTCTTTGGGTCACCATCATCAACTTTTTTTTTTTAAATACGGGCCTGGATCTTTGTGTTTAAATTATTAAAGAGGACCGAAATCTACGTCTAGTGGAATATGATATAACACTTACTGGTTTTCCCACGTTTTGTTCCTAAAACATGTCAAAATGCCACTGTCGACATTGTCAATTAACTCGACACTGGCATTTTGACATGTATTATTTAAAATATACTGGTGACTTCTAGTAAGGTATACACAGGTAGTTAGAGGTTTTCTTTATAAAATTTAATTAGCTTTTCCTAGGACCCTGCTGAGTCCAAAACATTATTTTTTCTTTAAAACATACTTTTAATTGCTCAAGAACTCCGAAAAAAATAAAAAACTAAATGGTGTTTCATAAGAAAATCGAAACATAGTGTCAATATCTGACAAGCGGCGGGTCTGACAACGTCGTAGATAACTCCAGCGAATGGGAAACCATTTTTTACAAACACGAACTTCTGTACTACACTGCATCACATATACAGTAAGGACGTAAAGTAAGGAATACATTCATTATCTCGCCACAACTACAATTTTTTAAAAAAATCGCTCGGACCCTTCGATTTTGTTTTTCGAACGCGCATATTCTGACATAAAATGTATATATACAGGGTGTTGCAAATAAGAGTGACACAAAAAATTTTTTTTCTTAAATAGAACCCACTGTATATTATTGCATGTACGGATTCTTCGGAAAATCCTAAACATTTTTCATGTAGCATGTGCTATACCTTAGCCCAAGCGTTTTGGAGTTATTCTCATTCAAAGTTTGAAAAGTGGAAAAAGTCATGGAGAAAACAAAGAATAAAATTATTTTAAAAATGTCTTATTTATCGAAAAAAGAGTTAGGTGAACTTAAAAATAATTTTTCTAAAGTAAATGTTCGAAGTGTCTTCCGTTGGTCAACTGACAATAGCCTAACCGATCTACAAATTCTCGCTGAACATTTCGAACCATTTGGGGTGTAATTTGCCGAATTTCTTGGGTATTTACGTCACCATTCAAGCAAAATGTAGACTCATCGGAAAAAATTATATTTTTTACAAAATTTCTGTTTACGAAACACATATCCTATAAACGCTCACAAAATTCAAGGCGCCTCTCAAAGTCCCTTTCCAAAAGTTCTTGGAGAACTTGCATTTTATAAGGATGGTATTTATTTGTATGCAGTATTTTAAGAACTGTAGTTTTTCCAATATCCACGTCACTTGCTACCTGCCTAGACACCACATGCTGGTTATCTTGAACTGCCAGTAAGACTTCTAATTGTTAATTTTCATCAACTTGAGGACGACCAAATCTAGGTACATCTCTTACATGACCGAATTGCCTAAACTTGTACTCAATTTTGCTTACTGTTGATGGTGATATTGGCGGACGATTGGGCTATTTTTGATTAAATAACTCACAAGTTTCTTGCTGTGTTCTAGCCCTATCACCGTAGCCCATCATCATCAAAACCTCTATGCGCTGTTGCTCAGTGAGCCGCATTTTAATTTAATTTAGTTATGAAAAAACGAAATGAGTCTTTTGAAAACTAGTAAAACGTTAGGAAAATACACATAAAACTGACAATAACAGTAACTATTGACATTAATTCTTTTGGTTCTTGCATCATAACTCCAAAGCCTACTTGACTTTTCTTGCGCTTCACGCATGCTGACTATAGGTTTCCCTCAGCGTGCATGAATCAATGCAAGTCTTGATTGATTGCGAAATATCTGATTTTCAAATTTTGAATGAGAATAACTCCAAAACGCTTGGGCTAAGGTATAGCACATGCTACATGAAAAATGTTTAGGATTTTCCGAAGAATCCGTACATGCAATAATATACAGTGGGTTCTATTTAAGAAAATTTTTTTTGTGTCACTCTTATTTGCAACACCCTGTATATCTACATTTTATGTCAGAATATGCGCGTTCGAAAAACAAAATCGAAGGGTCCGAGCGATTTTTTAAAAAAATTGTAGTTTGCGAGATAATGAATTTATTCCTTACTTTACGTCCACACTGTATATAAAAACAGTATATTACTAATACAATCACAATTATGACCCCGCTGTGGGGATCGAATTGGGCGTTGTGAGTTTGCGCAGTTCGGAAATTTTCTTGTGAAAGTAAACATTCGACAAGATCGGATTTCAACTTTTTTAATGAAAATTTCACTGGTTAGTTAGGAAAAATATTGCATTCAAAATTTCGATTAGTTCGATTTAAGACAGCGTTCCATGCATACGATTTCTGACGATATGATGATCCGACGGTGCTCTGATTGGTGTAAAATTTTGGTGCAAATTCCGCCCGCATATTTTTAACAATCGACATGATGAGCTTTATTTTAACTTTCATCCGACATCGTATGTTTGTTAACCTCACTTTTTTCTAAACCAAAATTATGAATGAATGACTATATTGACTATTTTAGGAATTATTATCTAATGCACTAAATTAAAAATACATTAATTTTAAGGTTAGGTAGTGACCACATATATATTATATTGTATACGAGTGACACTCTCTTCTTTTTTTACAAGTTCTTTAGCGAAATTCGGTTCCGAAGATCGGATAATGTGATAAGCAAAATATTTTCGTATATATATGTACATACTTGAAATACTTTATACCTGATATTGATCCACGGCTTTTGCAAAAAAGCACCATGCACTTGTGTCCTTTCATCTTAAACAAAACAAGCCACTAACCTACCAAACAGCGAATCGAATCACCACAAATTAAAAACTCCTTTACAAAAATTGTTGTTAGGTAATAAAAGTTTATAAGCACTAATAAACCGACAACAATGTGGATGAACCAATTCTTATTCTGTAATTTAAAGCTGCGTCCAGAACCACAGAAGGCGACGAATAACAACAAACAAATAATGTCGGGCCGGCTCTGACGCGATCGATAAAATTTCCACCCTACTGCGCAATACGCCCTCGTCATCTCATATAGCGAGAACGCTTTTTGTATTTTAGAACGTTCGTATTGGCAATATATTGTTTATATATGTGTGAGCTGCATCAATTGCATTTAAAAGGTTTGATTGTAAATAAAATAGCAAACAACCCTCGGTAAAAAGTTTCATTCCTGTTTAGACTAAAAAAATCAATCATTTTCAAACAAACCCAATCAACTTTTTATTAATCTAATAACAGCAATAATTTAATACAAACTTTTCAAAATTAAACGGGACATAATACTGCTGTAAATCATGTAAAAATTACATAAATATATATTTAAAAATATTCACCTTCTTATACATGGCACGCCTATGTCAGGCACGCTTAGACTGAATATACAGTTGCAAGTAGTACAAGTAAAATAGGATAATGGATATAATTACAGGTTGTCGGGCACAAATTACGAGTTGTGTAGTTATATAGAATTCCCACTTTATATTAAGTCTTTAAAAAGATTTTAATGACTATAAAAGTTACATTTAAGCTCACGCATAAACAATTGGGAGAAAATAAATAATATTAATATAGCTTCTTTAGAAATTTATTTGGTCTAAATTCAGTTAATAATTGGTTGCTATATCCGGACGCTTCGTTAATATAAATTATTCGACAAAACATGTAATTTTAAATAAAAAATTAAGGAAATTAGTCAAGTGGAGGATCAAAAGGGCGATATACAGGGTGTTATGGAAATGATTTATTATATGTAAACTGGCAAATCCTGAGATGAAAATAAATCGAAGAAAAATAAACATAAATGGCGCTTTGAGTTATTAAAATTTACGTGGCCGCTCCTGAGGACCTTCGCAATCAATAGTTTATTGAGGCGGTCTCGAGGTTCCAAAGAGATTAGCGCATTATAGGCGGTGTTGTCATATTGCAACACAGAACACGTAATCAGTTTTTGACAACAAGACGTCTTTGACACGCGTTAATACTTATTTCAATTTAAAAAAAACTACAATTTTTAGGTACATACTCTCTTACCTTCGATCTTATTTTAAAATAATCCATTTTATAATTAAATTCCATAAAAAAATAAAACACTTTTTGTGTGTTTTCCAACAGCTCAACAGTAGATAATATCACACACATTTGAAAGCACATCACAACATTTATTATTATGAATTATTTCAAAACAGAAAAAGAATCGAGTACTGCTACAACTAACAAAATGTTTAAAATTCGTATACGTCAAGCAAGTGGAACCCTCTAAAGTGTCAGTCCAACCCCGAGTCTCGAAACATACTGAAGCAACGATAGTGGCGCGCGGCCGGTATACAAGAAAGGGCGAGAAACGCGGTGTGATCTGACAACACGGTTAGTATACTCTAGTGACCCACATTGTTGCTAAGTGAATCCAGATGGAACGGCGCGACAGTACGTGGGTAAAAAAGGTTTTTACCTTAGTATTTATATATTCGATTTAAAAACAAAAGTATGTAGACTTTCTCTAAGACATCCAAGGAGTCACCCATTTAAATATAATACGTCATTTCCATAACACCCTGTATACTACATACCTGCTTGGATACCCAAAGAATAATAACCGAAGTGAAAAATGTATGACCGTGTGCATGTAAACAATTGTAGATGGGCTTGCTGCTATATGTCAAATCTTAAAGGACACACAGGACCGTACTTAAAATTTCAGTTATTCATTTTTAACTATACTTACCTAACGTTATACTAACTTTAAACATAAAATTTGTAAATCAAAGAAAAATTAATCCGTAATACATAAAAGAGAAGCATTAAATCGCACCAGAAACAATAAACTATACAACAATGGCGTCATTCCAGCGACCTCTTTCGCTCGAGTAACTTGACTTGCTTAAGAAGTAATGTGGGTTGCCTAAAAAGTAACACATGTCAGGAATTACAGGCTGGGATAGAACTTTTCGACAAAATCCAAAAACAAGTTTGTTTGTCAGGGGGAACAACTTTTGAAGCAAAAAGTATAGCAAGAACTTCCACTCCCTAAGTGACGGCGTGATCCCACAAAACAATTTTTTTCATATGCGAAGGGGGTCAAGTAATATTTCATTCAAAAGGGTTTTTAATTCATTAAAACTATTAAAATTTGGGTTTTTTCCTTATCTATTATCCTTTTAACGGGGTTTATGGTAGGTATTAGTTGAATATGTAGGTCTAAAGCTTATTTCAGGTGAAGATACGTAAAAATGGGTAAACAGTAGGTTATTTACATATTAAATTAGGATTTTACAGCTTATTATGGTTGATACTAGTTGAACAGATTCAATAAAGGGGAGTTAAGTTAAGATCTATTTGGTCATTGAGTAGTAATTGGGTATTTTTAAGTTTATTTATTTCCATAGAGTCTAACAGATTTAGTTTAAAGCCTTTGTTTTCGATATGTAATATTTTATAATTAGGGTCGAAATTATGTTGATTTTCCAGCAGATGGATAGCATAATTAGAATCTTTTTTATCTTTGATAAAACTATTGTGATGTTCTTGTATTCTTTTTTTAAAATTTCTACCGGTTTGGCCTATATACGTTTTTGGGCAGTCATCACATGTTAGTTTGTAGATTCCTGATTTCTTATTCTTGTCTGTTCTGGTTTTATTGTTTCTGATGTATTTGCCTAAGGAATTGTTCGTTTTGTATGCGATATTGATGTCAAATTTATTTTAAAAATTACCTATCGATTTACTTGGTAAGCCAGTAAAAGTGATAACTTTGAATTTAAACTATATATATAACTAAATCAATAGCTTTTTTATATGTTTTTTTCCTTAAAATCTGGTCGATTAAATTAGCAGTATATCCATTATTACTTGCAATTTGTTTTATTATATTTAATTCTTTAAGAAAATTTTCTTTATTTAACGAGAGTGTTACAAGTCTATGGATCATGCTATGAAGAGCAGCTAATTTATGATGTATGGGATGGCATTAAGACATATGTATAGTGGTATCAGTGTGAGAAGGTTTATGGAAAACTGAAAAAACATGCCTGTTATTCTCTCTTTTAATTTTTAAATCGAAAACAAGAGATTCAAATAGTTACAGATATTCAATCAAAATCTAAGGACATAGTTTTTACAAAAGCTGATAAGGGCAATACTGTAGTAGCCATAGATAAGAACACCTACATTAAAAAAACAATTGATTTCTTAAATCCCACCAATTATCAAATCCTAAAAAAAGATCCCACAGACAATTTCCAAAAATCTATTAAATATATTATTGAAAACTGTAAAAGTATATTTACTTACATAGATTCTACCAGACTTACTCTTATGAATCTCCAAACTCCCAAATTATACTCTCTACTAAAACTACATAAAATTAACTACCCTATCCGACCAGTAGTTTCTTTCTTTTTGGCCCCGTCTTACAAACTTTCCAAAAAATATAATCAAAACAAACACACAGTTTTCACCCAAATTTGGAATAAAAAACACATTCGACCTTGTTGAGAAAATTGAAAACATAAATATACCAAATAACGCCAAACTAATTTCTTTCGACGTTACAAATTTATTTCCTAGCATACCCATTACAGAAACAATAAATTTAGTTAATAAACTCCTCTCTTCAAACAAGGTAAATGTAATTACAAAACAAGAAATAATCGATACACTTTCTGTATGCCTCGAACAAAATTATTTTGAATTTAATAATAATATCTACACAAGTAATAACGGCCTCATAATGGGTAACCCCCTTAGCCCCTTGCTAGCAGAAATTATGGATTTTTTGGAAAGTCAAATCAGTAATCACCCTCTTTTTAAACAATGTCTTTATTGGTATAGATATGTCGATGATGTATTAACATGCTTCCTTGGTACCGATAAACAACTAAACCTTTTCTTAGACTATATCAATAGCTTACACAAAAACATTAAATTTACAATAGAAAAAGAAGTACAAGAGGCTATTAATTTTCTCGATTTAAAAATTAAAAGAGAGAATAACAGGCATGTTTTTTCAGTTTTCCATAAACCTTCTCACACTGATACCACTATACATAATATGTCTTAATGCCATCCCATACATCATAAATTAGCTGCTTTTCATAGCATGATCCATAGACTTGTAACACTCCCGTTAAATAAAGAAAATTTTCTTAAAGAATTAAATATAATAAAACAAATTGCAATTAATAATGGATATACTGCTAATTTAATCGACCAGATTTTAAGGAAAAAAACATATAAAAAAGCTATTGATTTAGTTATATATATAGTTTAAATTCAAAGTTATCACTTTTACTGGCTTACCAAGTAAATCGATAGGTAATTTTTAAAATAAATTTGACATCAATATCGCATACAAAACGAACAATTCCTTAGGCAAATACATCAGAAACAATAAAACCAGAACAGACAAGAATAAGAAATCAGGAATCTACAAACTAACATGTGATGACTGCCCAAAAACGTATATAGGCCAAACCGGTAGAAATTTTAAAAAAAGAATACAAGAACATCACAATAGTTTTATCAAAGATAAAAAAGATTCTAATTATGCTATCCATCTGCTGGAAAATCAACATAATTTCGACCCTAATTATAAAATATTACATATCGAAAACAAAGGCTTTAAACTAAATCTGTTAGACTCTATGGAAATAAATAAACTTAAAAATACCCAATTACTACTCAATGACCAAATAATAGATCTTAACTTAACTCCCCTTTATTGAATCTGTTCAACTAGTATCAACCATAATAAGCTGTAAAATCCTAATTTAATATGTAAATAACCTACTGTTTACCCATTTTTACGTATCTTCACCTGAAATAAGCTTAAGACCTACATATTCAACTAATACCTACCATAAACCCCGTTAAAAGGATAATAGATAAGGAAAAAAACCCTAATTTTAATAGTTTTAATGGTTATAATCTAATTATTATACCCTATTTAACTTTAAATCTTATTGTACTTGTAGATTTTGTCTATTGACGAAACTACTGTCTTCTGATGAAGCTACTGTGTAGCGAAACATGTTAAGTGTCAATCAATATAGTGAAAATTAATAAGTTCAACTTTGTGTTTTACTTTTAAACCCATAAATACTAATTATGGATTAACGGCTGACTCAATTAACACTGCTGCTTGCTTTTTGAAAATCGATTCACTCGTTTAGAAAATATGGAACTTGAAATAGCAACAAAACGTTTGACGAAAAATTCAATAATCGATTTAATTTTACTAATAATAAATTAATTTTGGATTCTTTGTCACATGTTTTATTTTCAATTTTAAGCTCAATATTTTCTGAACGAGTGGATCGATTTTCAGAAACTAAGCAGCAATATATAGGGAATTAAAAGCTCTTTTCAATTAATTGACTCCCATTACCCACTTAGGGAATTGAAGAGTTTGCTATGCCTTATGCGTCAAAACTTTATGTGTTTTTGGATTTTGTCGAAAAGTTCTTTCCCAGGCTATAATGCCTTGCGGTATATTTTCGATGGGCCACCCTGTATATATTTTGTATATGTGTCTAACTTAGTGCCCAAACTAAGCAACTTTGTACTAAGATAAGTTTGCTCAATTGGGTTAATTTTGGTCTAAGGAATTATTTATTGAGCTTTTTTAAAAAAATTTTAGAGTTATGCTGTCACTTGATTTAAAAAAAAAACTACTGCAAATTTTTAAAATGCAATTTTCCGTCACAGGAATCGAGCCTTATTAAGAGGACCTTTTTTGTGGCAAATGAGGTTGATCTGAATTTTGTACCCAAATCCCTCTTGTTCCATTGGCTTAGAAACATGAAGCAAACAATTAGTTAAAAACCCAGGTTCTACGCTCATAGATTGATATTATTCCGAATTGTGACATGGGTTTTTTTGCCCCATAAAGCTATGCAAACGTGCCAATATTCGGCAAAATAGTATGAGCAGTTTTTGTATTAATCCAGATTCAGAAAAACGATTTTAAAATTGTCACTTCTGCGCCGTCTAGTGCCCAAACTAAGCAACTTTGTACTAAGGTAAGTTTACTTAAATCGGGTTGTCGTCTGAAGAATATGTGGTAGGTTCTTGTAAATACCTTTTACAGACACCCTGTATATGCAGAGGCGCAGAAAGTTTAAATTATTACTGTGCAATATACAAACAAGAAGTTGTTTGTATTCCACGGGTGTTTTTTAGTACAAGGCAGAGAAAAAGAGTATTTCCGGTATAAAATTTGATTTTCGCACGGTTCTGATTTTGTCTTTCTCATGGTGATTATTGGAATAAAAAATTTTTTCGGACAAAAGATGTTTATTTTTGGTCGAAGATACGCCAATAAAAAATATGGGATTTCATTTGAAAATCTTAACTTACCCCACCCGCGTACGGGGGTTGAGGGGGTGGGGAATGGTTTAAATTGCTACTAATACTATTTTTTAACTATTTTAAATTCTCAACACAGTAAAAATAAAAACTTATCACAGGAAAGGAATGATGTTTCACTATGTCTAGCAGAACATAACATATTGCAATGGCGCTATTACTATTACTACTACTACTATTCCTCCTTCAAAACCAAATAAACAAACACACATGCTGCAATGCGATGCACCGAAGTTATTACGGGGTATCGACCTTTTTTCAACGCCTTATATATAAATTGGAAGATATTGGGTTCTGCTGTTCTAAGATTAGAATGTAAATAAATTCTGATTTCCCGAGAAATTTCAAATTTTTTCCCGATCTGGGCAGTTGCCCATAATTCTCATGCTTAAATCCGGCCCAGAAAGTTAAAAATTCATTAACAACCATTCACCAGAACATGGTGGTACTTTTCTCCTCCAAGTTGGCATGGCAAGGAACCGAAAATTATAATAATTGATTTATCAGACATCACTAAATTTAAATATAAATGTAGGTTCCTAGACGCACGTAAATTTACATTAACCCAGATTTTTCTGAAATAGTGGAATATATTTTAATTTAGTTAAATGCTTTCCTGCGCGCCAATCATACACCACCATTTTTTATTTGTTTTGATTATCTGGTTGATGACCCTTCGGTGTCCACAAGCTAGTCGTGTTCACTCATCTGGTACATCCTATTGACCCAGAAATTTACAATCAATCTACCAAATGACTTAAAAGTGATAATTTTGCCTTTGAATATATTTTCATGATAAATGAATATATCATATTAAATTTCAAATTGGACAACACACAACACAACAAGAACATTAAAATATCTTTACAATTAATATCACCAACATTAACACCTGGTATTAATTAAGCGAAAGGTGTGTCCGATTTCCGGGATAATGTAGAAAATTGGCAAATACCTATTTTTCTCTGCATATGCACTGCACATAGAACTGAAAGTAGTATGCCGAACAGAATAGAAAGAATATCGAATTGAAAGAATATTAAGAATATGGAACTGATAGACATACAGGGTGTTATGGAAATGACTTATTAATTATTATTATATTTAAACCGGCAAATCCGGAGATGAAAATAAATTGAAGAAAAATAACCATAAATGGCGCTTTGAATTATTAAGTGAAATATATAGTTGTTGCAGAATTATACCGTTGACTCTTACTGCCATAAATAAACTACCTGATTAAACCCTATTGTATATGCCTCAACCACTTCAAAGCTCAATAAATGGGATCAGGGCCGACTTGAAAATGTATACCACACCACATGATTTATTTTTATAATTTAAAATAAATAGATAGGTATTTTTAGTGTTAGGTACCTGTAAATGTAAAATAATGATAACAATTAATGATAATTGAAAATAATATAATTTAAAAGTATAACTATTAGGAAAAGAAGTACAATAAAAATTAATTAAATTCTAAGAAACTATTGATAATTTATTCAAAATTTAACTCTGTATTACTATCACTATCTCTATCTAAGCCTAAACTTATAATTAAGGGTTGAACATTTTGTAATCATAGAATTGTAAGAATTTTCCACCTTAAGTACATGCTGTACAGCTGTCTGCAGAAATGTTTCTTACTTCATTTTTAATTAATACTACTACAGATGCATTTAATGTAGGAGAAATATTATTTCTCCTAATATTGGATTTTAATTGGTGCCATATTAGCTCAATGGGATTGAATATACAATAGTACGGAGGAAGACGCAACTCTGCTACAAGTTTGTCACACTCGTATTCCTTATTTATTTTAAAAGCTTTCAATACTTGTAGCAGTTCTCGTTTTTTGTAAGTTTCTTCAAAATATAAATCATTTTCAATCATAAAATTTTGAATTTCTGCTTTTGTATTATTAGAATTAGGAATGATTTTTGCTTGCCGACTATGATTGTCCATTACAATGACGCTATTTTCAGGTATATTTTTAAGGAGTTTATGTCTCTCCTAAAGCATCCATCGAACTAAAATTTCTACTCAACAACGATTGATACACATTTTTAATTATTAGTTTGGCATCGGTAGATAAATGCTTTAGCACAATTCCAAGGATGCCACATTCTACCACTAATAAGCCTAACTAAAAATTATTCGCCGGAAAACCACTAAAGATTAAAATTATTAAAAATCACTTTTTATTTATATATCGATCAGGCATAGGTATAAATTTAATTTGTATACCTGGTCCGGCCCTGCTCGAAAATGTTTTAAAATTTGGGATTTCCTTATTTATTTAATGGTGGAAGGGATAATGAGGTTTTATTGCAGTCAAAAGATCAACAGTATAATTCTGCAAATACTATACACTTTATATGAAATCTCAAAATTTACGTGGCAGCTCCTGAGGACCTTCGCACTCAATAGTTTATTGAGGCAGTCTCGAGGTTTAAAAGAGGTTAGCGCATTATAGGCGGTGTTGTCATATTGCAATACAGAACACGTGTTCAGTTTTTGACAACAAGACGTCTTTGACGCGGGTTGTCACTTCTTTCTCAAACTTTAAAAAAAACAACAATTTTAAGGTAGATACTCTCTTACCTTCGATCTTATTTCAAAATAATCCGTTTTATAATTAAATTCCATAAAAAAATAAAACACAAAAAGTATGTTTTTCAACAGCTCAACAGTAGATAATATTATACAAATTTCAAATCACATCACAAAATTTATTATTATGAATTATTTCACAACAGAAAAAAAATCGGGTACTGCTACATCTAACAAAACGTTTAAAACTCGTATACGTCAAGCACGTGGAACCCTCGACAGCATCACTCCAATCCCGAGTCTCGAAACATACTGAAACAACGATAGTGGTGCGCGGCCGGTATCCAAGCAATGGCGAGACATGCGGTGTGATCTGACAACACGGTTAGTATAATTTAGTGACCCACATTGTTGCTAAGTGAATCCAGATGGAACGGCGCGACAGTATGTGGGTAAAAAGGGGTTTTACCTTTAGTATTTAGATATTCGATTTAAAAAAAAACTATGTAGACTTTCTCTAGGACACCCAAGGAGTCACCACCCATTTAAATATAATAAGTCATTTCCATAACATCCTGTATAATGACTGAAAATGCCTTTTGATGACCTGGTTACTCTAAAATGTCTAGATTTGATCCAATAATAATTGTTTTGAGTTGATCAGATCTAATTATAGTGCGTTTTTATCTGTAATTTCCTGATACTTTATTGCTTTACAACTAAATGCACTATTTTTTACATTTTTTCCGAAATCGTCATCTCATTGTACGGGGTGACGTATAATGTCTTGGCCGGGACCTTAAATTTTTCATGATTAAGAAAAATAAAAAATATTGCTATACAGGGTGCCCCAAATAAAATGGCCTATTAGAAGTATCTCGAGAACTAAATGAGATTTTATTTTGAAAATTTGGCTGTGGCTATAAGAGATGGTTTTCTACGTTTAGAAAATACTTTCGATGGTGCGGTGTTGCCGGATCATACCGAAACTGGTATCAACTTCGGAATTTTAAATGAATTACCCTATACAGGGTGAGTCGGGAGGAACGGACCAAATTTAAGGAGTGTATTATACACGCGAAAACAATGTAAAAAAACCCATATGTTCTTATCGGATATTCATTTGTTTTCAAGTTATAGCGCAATATCCAATTTTTTTTTCTACGTTCCACTTTTATCAAAATTTTCACATAATTAGAGTATGCCATGCTCAGGATTCTAAACTATTTGACACCAATGTTGTCTTGACAATGTATCAGTCTATTGTGGCAGTAATTAAACGTTTATTTTCAAGTTTGAGTGATTAAAGTGATACAAAATGCCAAATATTTATTCAAATTTAGAATATGCAAATATGGTGTTTATTTATGGTTTCTGTAATGGCAGTGCTACAGCTGCTGTTGAAGAATATCGTCAACGGTATCCACATCACAGACATCCGACTAGAAACGTGTTTATCAGAGTGTTTAGTAATTTGTGCGAGAATGGTAATCTTCCCAGTGCCAACATTACATCTGAACGAGCTACTCGACAAGGTTTAGGAGAAGTAGAAAATATTCTGGATTTAGTAGAAGAAGATGCAACGACCAGCTCAAGAAGAATTGGTACTCAATTGGGCATTTCACAAAAAAGAGTATTAAACACACTCCACGAGCAAGGCTTATATCCATACCATATACAGAGAGTACAGCACCTAGAACCGGAAGATTATGCTAATCGTATTGAATTTTGTCGGTAGATAAATAATAATCATCGTGTTGTATCGCATATACTTTTTACAGATGAAGCAACATTCACCCGTGACGGTATTAATAATACTCGTAACTCTCATGTATGGTCAATCGAAAATCCCCACGCAACAGTTGAAAGTAATTTTCAACATAAGTTTACTGTTAATGTGTGGTGTGGTATGCTCGATAGCTATTTAATTGGCCCTTTCATTTTGGAGAATCGCCTCACAGGAGACAACTACCTGCATTTTTTACAACATGAGTTACAAGTGCTACTAGAGGATGTTCCTGTAAATATCAGAAGGCGAATGTATTACCAGCACGATGGAGCTCCTGCACATTTTGCTCGTCAGGTCAAGCAACATTTAGACGAAACATTTCCAGGGCGTTGGATTGGTCGCGGTGGTCCTATTAATTGGCCTCCAAGATCTCCAGACCTCACAGCACTAGACTATTGTTTATGGGGCTGGTTTAAAAATGAAGTGTACAAAGTAAAAGTGGACACTCGGCATGCACTAATTCGACGTATTAGAAACACTGCAGCCAATTTTAAAGAAGAAAGAAATGAAGCAATTAGGAGAGCAAATGTTTAGAAGTCAATGCCGGTAGACGAAGCAGAAAATGTTTAGAAGTCAATGCCGGTATTTTTGAACATTTATTAAAAGAACGCTAAGATTAGGAAACCGTTAATATATGAACTTTTCTTTATTTGGTATTGCGCTATAACTTGAAAACAAATGAATATCCGATAAGAACATATGGGTTTTTTTTACATTGTTTTCGCGTGTATAACACACTCCTGAAATTTGGTCCGTTCCTCCCGACTCACCCTGTATATTATATTTATTTTGGAATCTAGGTAAAAATCTAGAACAGTTTTCTGTATAATATCATATACCTATCTTTAAGAGTTTGTGAATTATAAATAATTTTGTGATTTTTTAACGCCGTATCGGGACCTGAAAAGAAAATCGTATCTTTTTAGCGGTTACAGCTAGAATGCTGAAAATTTGACAATAGTTTCAAAACACCATCGCAATTTTATAACACTGTATTTGATATGTTTTACTAATGGAGGGTGGAATTTTCTATCTAATGATATTAAGTGTTCCTATACCTATCTTCAATATTTTCGGACTTAGAGCGAAATTTAAAACTTATCTTAAAAAAATATATTTTTTGGTAGTAGGCTGTGGAATGGATTCATAGAAACAAAATAATGAAAAATCCACTTGACGTTATGTCTGAGTTATTGTAATAAAAATGGCTAATTCACATTATTGGAGCTTAGATATTTTAAGTTTATTTTATATTCATGGGGAGTGTGGTAGAGTTTTATCTAGAACTTGCAGAAAATTTAATGAACTGCATCCTGATGCAGCTCCTATGATTCCAAAAAAGTTGATTGGATGTGGCGGTCCATGGAAATGTTCCCGAGGTCTCCGGATCTTACCCCCGTAGATTTATATGTATGGGGTAGGATTAACGAAATAGTATACAAGACACCCGTCACAACAAGGGAAGATTTAGAAAATTGAGTACGAACAGCTTTGGGGTCTCTAGAAGGGAAAGAAATGAAAAAGTTGCCAAATGAACATGTTATAACCACAATTTATGAATGTTTAAGAGCCAAGCATTTTAAACAATTTATTTATTAGTTATTTTATTGGTGTTGTTGCGTAATTTTCATTTTGTTTATTTATTCATTAATAAATTCTTTATTGGTTAACCATTTTTTTTATAACAACACAGACATAAAGTCACATGGATTTTTCATTATTTTGTTTCTATGAATCCACAGCCAACTACCAAAAAATATATTTTTATAAGATAATTTCCGAAAATACTGAAGGTAGGTATAGGAACACTTAATATCATTAGATAGAAAATTCGATCCTCCATTAGCAAAGCATATCAGATACAGGGTGTCCCATTTAAAAAAAAACAGAAGATTTTTGCAATAATTGATCTGTATAAGAAATATTATTATGGAGACGCCCTGTATAAAACTAATTAAATACTATTCAAAATTATAAAATTTCGATGGTCTTGTGAAACTATTGTCAAAATTTCAGCTTTTCAGCTGTAACCGCTAAAAAGGTACGATTTTCTTTTCAGGTCCCGATACGGCGTTAAAAAATCACAAAATTATTTTTAATTCAAAAACTCTTAAAGATAGGTATATGATATTATACAGAAAACTATTCTAGATTTTTATCTAGATTCCAAAAGAAATATAATATATAGGGTAATTCATTTAAAATTCCGAAGTTGCTAGCACTTTCGGCATGATCCGGCAACACCGCACCATCCAAAGTCTTTTATAAACGTAGAACGTAGGAAACCATCTCTTATAGCCACAGCCAAATTTTCAAAATAAAATCTCATTTAGTTCTCGAGATAATTCTAATAGGCCACTTTACTTGGGGCACCCTGTGTAGGCGGTTTCAAGTAGTATCTGCAAGGGGATTAAATATCGTTTTAGGTCTGTTGATTTACAGGGGTGATTTTTTTAAATGGGACATCCTGTATATTAACTGATTTTCCAATTCTACGTCAAATTCTGAACGTAATTTATGTAAATACTCAAATTCAACCGTTTTCGATATATTTACAATTGAAAGTGCAGGAATGAAAGAAAATCGAGATTGCTATGGAGAACAAAGGTGAGACGGGCTACCGGTTCTCTGTTTTCCATAGCAATCTCGGTTATCTATCAATCCTGCATTTTAGATATTTTTAATATTCTATCTCGCCAATTTTCAATTGGCAATATATCAAGAACGGATTTGGGTATAGACTATATTATATAAATTACGTTCAGAATTTGACGAACAATTGGAAAAACGGTTAATGTACAGGATGTCCCATATAAAAAAAAATACTTTTTGAATCCCTCTGTAAATCAACTAGTTGATGATGTATCCCCGTGCAAATACTACTTGAAAAACCCTGTATAGCAATTTTTTTTTAAAATTTTTATCAAGAATGAAACATAAAAAAGTTAAGTGGGGATATTATACACGATCACCCTGTACAGAATCAACCAATCTAGACTGAATAGGGGCGTATTTTTGAGTTTCCCTGTATCTTTCTGAAACCAACAACGCCATCTTGTTTAAGTTTTCCCGTAGAATACGAAATCGCAATTTAAAAGCCGGCTTGACTTAAAGCAATGGAACTGTGGCGGAAAATTGTTGATTGTTTAATGGAACATTCATATCATAAATATCTTGGGTGTCAGCTGAACGAAAAATGGGACGGTATGCAGGATATTAGAGCAAGAATAGAACAAGCCCGTGCCTCGTTCCTGAGGATTCTTTATATACTTTGTAGTAGAGATTTAAGCATGCCTCTGCGCATCCGGATGCTTCGCTGTTACGTGTTCAGCATAATGTTCTATGGAAAGGAAGCTTGGACCTGGACGGACGCGATGTGCAAAAAATTGGAGGCCTTTGAAATGTGGACATACAGAAGGATCATGATAATTTCCTGGATAGAAAAAGTGCTTAACACAGAGGTAGTTCAACGTCTCGATAAACAACTGGAGGTTCTGTTCACATTGAAAAAGCGCAAACTGGAGTATTTTGGTCACATTTTAAGGAATGACAAGTATCGACTCTTAAAACTCATTATAGAAGGGAAGATTGATTGACGGAGAGGCCCTGGTAGAAGAAAAATATCCTGGCTGAAAAACCAAAGGCAATGGTATGAAGTGAGCGCCACCGCATTGTTCCGTCGAGCTGTAGACAAGGTTCAGATAGCGCCGATGATTGCCAACGTCCGAGGCGGACAAGGCACCTGAAGAAGAAGAAGAACAAATATTCAGCATATTTTTTTATTTTTATGAGAGGTATTTTCTTTCCTGTCTCCAAAAACATATAGTGTCTATATTTTCTTGCAGGTACCATGGAAAAGTTTTTTTAATTATAAATTGTATTCGTTACTACCCATTTAAAAATGTATAATGAACGTATGTGTATAAAACTTACTAGTATAAAATGTACATTTAATGGCGAATTGAGTTATACGACACTATTTATTACACCTTATGGTAACCAGAGGTATTTAGAAGCTTAAGAGCGAAGAACATCACATGAAGTAAAAGTTTTATTTTATTGTTCGGATAATCTTGTTATTTATTATGCATTAGAATATTTAGGCAAACAACATACTAGAATTGCTTGGTGTGTAAAACATATTAAGATAATAATAGAAATATTAAATAGAAATTGTTTTCTTTCTCTCTTTGTCAAACTCATCAGTAAGGCTCCAATCTGACAAAAGGGAAAATTTTTTTTTTTGGACACACGATGAGAAATCTGCGCACATACACTTTACAGACGCGGCTGCAAGGTAGTGTCGGGCTAGCAACATTGTGGGGAAAGACCATCAATATCATCCGCTCTGAAGGAGGGGATCCGCCTCAGAAGGAGACGAGCCAACCGACTAAAACTCACCGTCTGAGTCAGACATGATACCTGTAACTCCTTTCACTTAGACGTGTTATTTTTGTTTATCATCAGTATGATTTTTTAGGTTAAGCCTTGAAGCGTTGCTTTGTGTGTATCGGTTACAGCTCTTAACCCTTTCTTATTTGAATTTAATCAAATAAGCAAGTTTTAAGAGATCCGTTAACATACTGGGTGTAGAGGTAGATGGGTAGTTATTGTAATTGTTTACAGAGGCGTATAGTGTGCGCGTAGTGTGCGTGTACCCTTATTTTATATAGGACAAGTTCTTAAGTAATTTGGAGTGTGGATTTAGCGAGTGATAAAGTCTTTGGGCATTCTGTGTTTTTGATTCGGCAATCTGTGTGTGTGTGTGATGAGGCTATCCTGTCGTTGTTAGCCAAGTTAGCCTTGGTGTGGTATTTCGTGATTATTTTATCGAGAAACTCCGAAATTGTGTCAATTTGGAGGTCTCGATGTATGACGTGAGTTCGGGTATATCTAGGTGCATTCAATATTATTTTAAGTGCCTTGTTCTGTATTACCTGTAGTCTTTGTAAGTCCTGCTTACCCAGTGTGCACCATGTCGGTGCTCCGTATGTGAGCACCGGCCTGATGAGCACTTTGTACATCATGACTTTTGTCCTGGTTGTTAGCTTGCTCCTACTGTTGAGCAGCGGGTATAGAGTGCTCAGTTGGGCGTGAGCCATCTTTCTCCTGTGGGCTGTATTTACTTTCCAATTGAGGCGTTTGTCGAAGTGAAGTCCCAAGTATTTTACGCTTGGGCTCCAATCGATTGGTTTGTTTCCTACAGTGACCTTGCCTTCCGGTCTTCTGAACCTTGATGAGTTCTTTGTAAAGTAAATTGCCTGTGTTTTTTCTGGATTGATTTTTATTTTCCACTTACTGAGCCATTTTTCCAGAGTAATGATGTTTTCTTTTAGCGCCAGCATTATTTGTTTTGGATTTCTTGATGTCACTGCTATGGTTGTGTCATCAGCGTATATGAATTTTTCGCAAGACGGATGCATTGGGATATCACAAGTAAAGATATTGAAAAGTAGGGGGGCTATTACCGAACCTTGTGGGACTCCGGCCCTGATTATTTTATCATATAGTTTGGTACTCCTAGCCTGATCATTTTGACAATTAACCCGTTATGCCATACCCTGTCAAAAGCTTTACTGATATCGAATAGGACGGCTCCCGTGCTCCTCCGTCTATTGAATCCATTGATTATGTTAGAAGCCAGTCTTGTTGTCTGTCTAACGGTGCACAAGTTAGCTCTAAAGCCAAACTGCTCCACTGGTAGACAGTTGTTAGTTTCGACAAAGGTTGTGAGCCTACCCGAAATTAACCGTCCCACTATCTTGCTTATGTTAGACAGAAGTTGGTCTGTTCTGTAAAAACAGAAAACATTGCAAATGCATGTCTCAATGGTTTGTTCAGAGGCCGTAACGGGGAATAAATAGAATTTTTTCCTTTTTCCCTTTGTCAAACTCATCATTAGATGCGTTTCGCCGTTGTCACGGCTCATCAGTAAGGCTCGAGTCTGACAAACGGAAAAAGGACCTCTGCACTATCAGGTGCACTGGACTAACTTCGAATGGAGTATAGATCTCGTGGCGACATCTCGCTGTGCATTTAACTACACAACGCAGCATCTTATAGAAGACCAATACAGAGGGTATGTTCTGTAAAATCAGAAAAAACATAGCAAATGCATGTCTCAATGGTTTAAGGGCCGTAACAGAGGATAAATAGATTTTTTTTTCTCTTTCCCTTCGTCAAACTCAACTTTAGACGCGTTTAGCAATTATTACGGCTCATCAGTTTATTATGACGTTTATCAGTATTATTATCACATTTATTTACTTGCTGTGTCGTAACGAAAGAGAATATTTTTGTGAGAATTACATTTGTTATGCTCTTTTCAGCTAGTAAACCAGCAAGATAACCGCGTCGGTCTGTTTGCAGATAGAGCTGGACTTAAAAAAAATTTCAGAGTTTTGCAGAACTAACTTGTGTCAATATCCTTATCATCAGGGCATCGACAACCGGGGGTGAAAGGGGTGTAACCCACCCGAGCGGTAAGCGTTAAGGGACGGCAATACGAGAATTATTTTTCGTAAAAGAAAGATCGTTGAAAAATTAAAAATATATTTTTTTTTACATGTGCCCCGAAAGTGCCTCTTTTCATGTATGTTCGCTTCACCGAAAGTGGCGTTTTCCAAGAGAGCGGGCGGGAAAGATTTTTCCCGCCCGCTTCGAGTCACCATGTGCTCATAAATAAATAAAACCAGAATTGTGGGTGCGGGATTTGAACCCGCGACCCTCAGATCGCCAGGCGGACACTCTACCCACCGAGCCATACTACAAGCGATAATAAATAGCGGATTATATATAAGTTAAATTTGCAGTTAATTTTTCAAAGATGTTTTAGAAAAATGTCTGAAGAATTTCTTTATTTATATGGCCTCAAAGACTCGGGTACTTGTAAAAAATAAATAAAACCAACGATGTCTAGTGCGGGATTTGAACTCGCGACTCTCAGGCAAGGCGTACGCTATACCACTAGGCCACCGAGCCTATTTGTCAAAAATAATAAGTAGATATTTACATTCTCCATGCGCGAGTGTTTTCATGTCATGTAGACAGGAAAACTGTCTGAAGAATTTCTTTATTTATTTGGCATTAAAGCTTCGGGACACTTGTAAAAAAAATACGGTACATATCTCGGGCCGTCGGAGGCTTTTCCGGACTCGTGCATCTCCGCATCTCGTCCGTAAATGCCTCTTTTCGGCCCTTGATACGTAATGTACTATTATAACTTTTGATATTCATATATGGATCATAAAATATTTACCAGTAGATACAATTTTTAAACAGAACAATACATACATAGGTAGGTACAATCCTTACACAGATGACTGACCTATAAATTATCTAAAGATAGTAAATTATAGCATGACAATCACATGGCTTTTCATGAGGTCAGTTTTAAGAAAGAAACCATAAAATAGGATTGTTAAACCTCTTTTACAGAATATCATTTTGTTTAGTCACTTTTAGGATGAATGCCTTTGATATACTGATTTACATTGTTTAGTTTGTTTTGTGCATTTTTTTTTAAATTAGTTAAATGAATTTGGGGGAAATCTCAAAAAATTATTAGGTAATTAAAGTATACAGTGAAACCTCTCATAACGGACACCTCTAATAAGCGAACATTTTTTTATAGTCCGGAACTAGGTATATTACCCCTTCGATGCCCATAGCGGGGATATAATTGCAGATGGTATTAGTAATATAATTGTGATATACAGGGTGGAAAGGGAAATATTTTGGGAACATGTTCAGAAGGTCAAAATAAGAGAAATTAACACATATGTTTTAATCCGATTCTTAACCGTCTCTGAAATAATCGGTTCTAAATTTTTTTTTGTAACTATTTTTTATTTCAAAAGCAACACCAATAGATACTAATAAAACAACAAAATTCCACTAATTTAGAATGTTTTCGAAAATACCCCCACCAACTTCAATACAAGCTGCACCACGTTTGTTAATCGCTCGTGTTGCGCGTTGAATTGCTTGGGGATTGTTTATAATGATATTTGCAGCATTAAAAATTCGATTGTGGAGTCCTTCCACGGTTTCTACTCGTGTTTCGTATACTAGTGATTTCATCCACCCCCAGAGGCAATAATCCAGTGGGTTTAGGTCTGGTGACCTCGGTGGCCAAGCTTGAGGTCCTCCTCTGCCAATCCAACGATCAGGAAAACGATTATTCAAGAAATTACGCACCCGGCGACTAAAATGAGGTGGGGCTCCATGGTGCTGAAAGAACATTCGGTGTCGAACAATTAGCGGAACATCATCCAACATGTGCGTTAAATGATCTTCCAAAAACTGTAAATATCCATCTCCAGTAAGACGCTCATTCAATACAAAAGGACCAAACAACTGGTCGTTGAGCATTCCACACCACACCACACATTAATACTGAATCGATGTTGAAAGTTTCGTTCAAACGTGGCATGAAGATTTTCATCTTACCACCGATGTTCATTGTGACAGTTATTGATTCCATCGCGGGTGAACTGAGCTTCATCGCTAAATAAAATGTATTTATGTAGGCCTCGATTTTGTTGGAGCCATTCACAAATTTGAACCCTTAAGCCAAAATCACCTTCTTGAAGATGTTGGACCGGTTGAACATGGAAAGGCTTTAAACCGTTTTTTCTAAGTGTCTTCCAAACGCCCACATGTGATTCTTTCGTAATCCGCCTCGTACTAACACCTGGGTTCTCTTCAGCCATATCCAGAACATTCTCTTCATTTTCCACATTTAGACCCGCCGCTCGTTCAGAATCAATCCTTACGCTTGGAAACATTCCTGTTTCCTGAGCATTTGCAAAAACTTTTTGAAACACTTTTCGATTAGGAACTCTTCGATTTGGAAAACGACGTCGGTATTCATCAACAGCCCGTAATACGCTACCATTACAGAAACCATACACGAATATCATGTCAGCATACTCCCTATGGGTGAATGTGTGAGGCATTACATATGGAACCTTTTCTCTTTTCGAGTCGAAACGCTCAGAATAAATCAAACTGACAACCATGCTTGTCAATTAAATTAGGTATTGACAAGCAATGAAATACCTACAAACTGGAGTTAGAAATACAAAACTTCTTAATTACTCCAAAACTTTACAAAAAAAACTTTAGAACCGATTATTTCAGAGACGGTTAAGAATCGGATTAAAACATATGGGTTAATTTCTCTTATTTTGACCTTCTGAACATGTTCCCAAAATATTTCCCTTTCCTCCCGAAAAACCCTGTATATGTGATTCAAACCCTTACAGTTTATCCAAATCAATTTTTAACGTCAAAGATAATCGTGAGAAATATAAAAAATCAGGAGTTAAAATGTAATGAATGCAGTAGCTGCTATATAGGACAAATGGACCGAAATATTGAAACGAGATTTAAACATGCTTTCGATTTAATACAAGATCATCTATTTTGCGAATAACTTTCTAGATACAAGCTACACATTCAACAAAGTTAATATTTTTTTAGTACTACTTATACTATACAGGGTGGTCCTTAATGACCTGCTAATATTAGCTTAAGTCATTTTACAAAGAAAAGTTCACACGAACATATGTCCGCAACGGTTTAAATTTTTTGCTACAGGGTGTTGAATTTTTATTTTTTAAATGGTTATTTTTTAATATCTTCGAAAGTACTTTAGATATTATTTTTTAATTTTGGTATGTATAGGATATAGGATATAGAACCACAAATTTTAGTTAGAAAAGTTATTCAATTGTTCCACCACTGGCGTCCCTGCAAACATGTCCTCTGATATTTTTTACAAGAAAGATGGTACACCACTGACATTTTTCTATGTGGATATCTTTTCTGATTCGCCTGGCCAATTCTACATGAAAACGATCTCTTGAGTTTTTCTCTTCAGTTCTTGTTTAAAACCACTAAAGTCATATTGAAACTCACTATTATTAACATTGATAAAATATTAATGATAAATTTTGTTTCATAAAAATTGTCCATTTAAAAGGCATGCTTCCGCCGCCTTCCCATCGAATTGCACACTCCAACAATTTTTTTTTTGATAAAACAAAATTTATCATTAATTACTTTATCAATGTTAATAATAATTTTTTCAATATGAATTTGGTGGTTTTAATCAGCGCGTCTGACGAGAAAACCTCAAGAGACCGTTTTTATGTAAAATTGTTCAGGCTAATCAGAAAGAATATCCACATGGAAAAAGGTCAGTGGCGTACCATATTTCTTGTAACAAATATCAGAGGACATGTTTGCAGGGACGCCACTGGTGGAACAACTGAATAACTTTTCTAACTAAAATTTGTGGTTCTATATTCTATTAACACATACCAAAATTGAAAATAATATCTAAAGTACTTTCGGGGATATTTAAAAATAACTATTTAAAAAATAAAAATTCAACACCCTGTAGCAAGAAATTTAAGCCGTTGCGGACATATGTTCATATGAACTTTTCTTTATAAAATAACCTAAGGAATCACACCCTGAAATATTAGCACGTCTTTAAGGAACACCCTGTATACACTTAGTTTAAGTTCAGTTTCATATGAGAGTCTTGAAGATGAAGTTGTTCGAAACGGCCGTAACGACAAAAACCTTTTTAATATAGTGATAAATAGCAAAGCATACTTTAGTTTCATTTTATATATTTAAAATATATTGTCACAACGTAAATATAAATTTATTATGCAGCTAAATCTTTGGCAATATATTTTTATTTTGCAGATGGTTAACATTTGTATTCAATTTCTATAAATAAACAAGAAATAAATAAATATGCCAATAGTATTCATATTTGTGATTTTCTTGCGTTCTCTATAAATAACAACATAAATCATCTCGGTGGTTGAACAAGCCCAAAACCTTAGATTCTAAATCCCAGACGGTTAAAAAACCGCCAAAAATTCACAAATATTCCATCTACATTACCACTCTTCGGCACCGTATTTCTTCGACCGGGCTCACCAGCTTCCAGCAGTCAGTATGGCTCGAGCCTTCATCCGTCTCGCGGCGATTGCCACATGTATCGCGCTCTCTCTTACCGCCGAAGATCGACAAGCGCGGTCTGGCGATTTAGATCGGGGACCCCCTCTCGAAAAAGGGGCGCCCCAGGGTGATAGAATTGCGGGAATAGAAAAATTTAGTGATATAGATAATAATAATAAAAAACAATATATTGGAGGCGATTTTGTTCCGTCTGTTAATAGTGATGTCAATTTTAAAAAGCAGAATGTTCTGCCCCGATCAACCAGCCCTCAACAAAATATATTTTTACAAGACAGTGATGGCAGAGGAATTTATTTAGTTCAAAAGGTTAGTCAGCTTGAAGATGACGTTTCCTCGGAAGCCATGGAACCAGAGGGTGAAAATAGCAGTGATAGTGATAAATTTAGATCACTAAGTCAAAGGCAGGAACCAAAGCCCAATATTTATTTTAAAAATTCAGCTGACCTTGAAGAAATAAGTGACGAAGTAGTTAAAGCCATTTCTGCTAAAGGACGCCTCAATCAGGATAACGTTTTATCTGAAACTAATCTATTTAACCATCTTTCAAATCTCAGACATAAACTACCCGTCAGTCATCCTGATTCATCAGATAAAGATTTTCCATCTTCTTCGGAAATTCAAAATAGGCGAATGAGATCGGAAGCTTTTGACAGTTTTGACAACAAGGACCCTCCGAAAGAGAATCCGTCCGAAATATCTTTTGAAGTTACAGATGAAGAAGCGATGGCTTTAAGGCGCCGTATAGAAATGAGCACGGAATTTTTTCTCATTCCTTCTAGTAGTACTGTATCCACTACAACTTCAGGGGTGCACATTACGAAAACAGTACATTCTGATGGAACTGACAAAATAGCTGGTGTTTTCAGGAATGAAGTTTGGGTGGTACCAGTTGTCGCCTTGTCTGCTGTTACTATGCTATTAATAGCAGGATTTGAAATATTTGTGTTGTGTAAAGCTTGGAGAACTACACCAAGCAGAAGACATCTGTTCCTTGGACAGATGTTATTATTTGGTCTTTTCTCTTGTGCTGGACTAGCATCAGTCGTTGCTGCCTCACCTACCCAGTTCACCTGTGCTTTAATGCGTTTTGGCACTGGAGTCGCCTATGCCATAGTATTTGCTTCGCTACTAGTTAAGTGTGTGTTTCTTATAAGCCTTAATGGAGGTGTTTATCTACCAGCTCCTTACCAAGGACTTTTACTTCTTTTTGCCGTACTTATTCAGGTGGCCATAGGAGTGCAGTGGCTTTTAACCAGTCCTCCGCTAGTAGAAAGTATAACTGTAGAGCAAATTGTTCAGCCGAATAGAAATAGGTTGTTGGTAACTGCAGCAGATATTTCTACTGCTCAAGTTATACCTCTATGTCAAACGCCGTATATTGACATGGTCTTTTCATTAATTTATGTAATATTTCTTATAATTTTTGTAACAGTTTTAGCTGTAAAATCTCGCGGTATAAGGGACAATTATCGCGAAGCTACATATATAGGACTGTCAGTGGGTTGCAGCATACCAACTTGGTTGATATGGACTGTAAGTGGACTAGTTGTTAATGAAAGACATAGAGACGCTTGTATAGCCTTTGGACTAGTAATTATATCTATAATGGTCTTCCTTATTATGTTCATGCCCAAAGGAAGGCAACTGGCTGCTATGGGGAAGGAAGGAGTATATGTTGAAGACAGAGAAGAAAGATTCAGTTCTTTAAGCAGAGCGGGATCGGGTTATTCCCCGTCATTTTTTCATTTTAAACCTATAAAATATGGAATGAACCATGGAACTAAGCAGCAGCATATTACGACATTAGGAGGAGGGGGTAAGCATTATGTTTATATTAATAATTAATTAACAGTAACAACTCTTAGAGGCAATAACCGGATAAATCAAATAACCAAATGTTTGGTGATAAAGCGATTTCTCGCGAGCTAATACGGTTAAAATGGTAAACAAATAATATTTTCTATTGGTTAAATAAATACGATATTTTGGCGTTTTTACTTTTATTTATCGTATATACAGGGTGTCACATTATTCATGGGCCATAAAGCAACTGGAGATACTAAACATCAAACTAGACCGATTAAGTCATATAAGTTTTTTCAAAAAATTTCTTGTTCTAGAAATACAGGCTGTTGAAAGTGAAAGTTTATTCGAAAATCGAAAATAAGCCGTAATTTGAAAACGGTTCGATCTATCGGATCGAAAGTTGGCGGTATGCTGTTTTTATGAGTAAAAAATAGGAATGTCTAAACTAGAAAGGCATACTTGCTCGATCCTAACATCTCTAACCGTTTTCGAGATATTTCGATTCAAACATCACAAATAACAATAAATCAAAAATCAACTCGACTCATAATATGATTCAAATAGGATCAATTTAATTAAACTAACATATCTAAAAATAAAAAGTCTATACTTTTCAGGTGGTATCAATATCAAATACCAATGTATGGAACAAATTATTATTTCCCAGACCACGCGATGATACCTTAATACAATAAGGGCGTATTTTTGTCTACACAGTATAGTCGTTCCAGCGAACCCTAGCGCCAGATATGTCAAGTGTCACGTGACATTAATGACTTGCCTGCTTATTTCTGGTTACTAATTTTGCCTAGGTTTGTATAACATTCCAGGACCGTACTACAATAGTACGTACGTTTATTTTAAAAATGAAACGAGTCTATTTATATAGATGTATGTACCCGATGCACAAAAAAACATTTCTGAAAATAGCTATGGACATTTTCGAAGGATTAAAAAACTAAATATACGGTTTGCTTAAAGGTTGTTCACTCTTGTTCTCTGTTTTAACTTTAATGTTCAATAGTAACTTATAAGTGTATAGTATCATAACAAGCAAATTCTATATGCACCCTTCTTCTGTATGCGTAGGCTACGTATACTGCAAATACGTAGGTTACGTGTCATATATACAAAAAATTAATGAAATGGGATTTCAGCCTTCCCCATGGGATTTCGGGAAAGGTAAGAGTAAAGAGATACGAAGTCGGTTAAATTGGGACAATTTTTTTCGGCACCAAGTTGCTCATTCGCCGTGTATATTTCAAGAAATCTGCGTCTCTTCTGAGCAACACAAGGCTTTTCCATTAGAGCTCGGTGATTATCGTATTACCTCTTCTTCTAACGGTGGCATCAGCTGAGGTAGACGGCAGACAATAATTATGATCCATAATTATTATTTTCGCCTAAAAACAGATAAATAAAATATTAACCGATAAATTTCTCGTTACGTGATTAGTACTTACTTTGGTTTACAAATACACAAACACCTCGATATGTAGTTAATGAAAGTTTTCAAAACAAAATAAACTATACTAAAATGACGAAAATACACTTTTAAAACTTATTAGCACCAATCAAACTGGAAAAAACTGGAACAAACCCGGTTCGTATAAAACTGGGGTATTTGATTAAGTCCCCAAACAGCTGATCGATGACATATTGCTGATGTCAACTGTCGAAAAAGCTTGAGGGTTCGCTGCAAAGACTATAGCACTTTAGAATACTATTTCAGATTGAATGGTACTACCAAGAAAAGTAATCCCTTTCCATTGATAGGATGTCACCACCTGCAGACCGGTTTCGAACTATTGTTCTCGTCAGTACAGGGTAGGTGTACATACCTGTCATCAGAGAAGACTCTATTCTTCACGCTATATGAACAAACGTTATTAGAATAAATCGAATAGAAAGTCTATTTAAAAATAAATAGTCTATACGTTTCAGGTGGTATTAATATCAAATACCATTACATGGAAAAATTATTATTTCCCAGACTTACCTACCGTTAATAATACAGCGTGAAGTATAGAGTCTTCTCTGATGATCGGTATGTACACCTACCCTGCGCTGACGAGAACAAAAGAGTTCGAAACCGGTCTGCAGGTGGTGACATCCTATCAAGGGAAAGGGCTTCCTTTTCTTAGTAGTACCATTCAATCTGAAATAGTATTTTAAAGGGCTACTGTGTAGACAAAAATATGCCCTTATTGTATAAGGTATCATCGGGTGGTCGGGGAATTTTTCCATACATTGGTATTTAAACTAACATAATTTTTAATATGCATTGTGATGTTTAAATGGAAATATCTCGAAAACGGTTAGAGATATTAAGATCGAGAAGTATACCTTTTAAGCTTAAAAATTGCCCTTCTTTGAGAATCTTGGATAAAAATACATACTTAATAACAGATCAGAAAAAAGATTATAAATTTATTCAACCCTGTGTATGTAACTAGCGCCGTCTAACGTGAAACGTAAAAAATTCTACAAATTCCTATTTCTTACTCATAAACAAACACACCATATCCGACACATTAAACCGTTTTCAAATTACCACTTATTTTCGAAAATAAACTTGCACTTTTAACACCCTGTATTGGTTGATCGTGAAACATTTCGAAAAAATTTATATGACTTAATCGGTCTAGTTTGATGTTTAGTATCGCCAATTGCTCTATGGTTCATACGTTATGGGACACACTTTATATAGGGTGTCCGCTAATTAATGGTACCTGGAAAAACGACTCCTTACGTAAAAATATTAGAATTTAATTATTCTTACCTACATCCGAAAGTTGATATTAACTGAGATACAGGGTGTTAAAGTTAAAACTTCATTTTTGTATTTCTCTAACAACTTTGAGAGAATCCAACGTTTTTTTTTCAAAATTTGGCAATTATGGTTTGTGTAGGACGAGAATGTGTGTTTAATGTACATTGTAGAGGGCTCTGTCTGCGGTATTTTTCGCACTTTTATTAGGTCATAACTTTTTTGTGCCACAGTGTATTTAAGTTTTTAATGAAAATAATACTTTCCTCATATTCATTACGTAAAAAAGTTATACTAAGTTCAGGTAGCCCAGAGTTACCGTTTCGGAGATATTTGCATTTAAATTGTTTAGTGCACCCTGCCAAATTATGATTAATTTGGAAACAATTTTTTTTTCTTAAAGTAACCTATGAGAGAACAAGTTAAATTTAGAGATGCAGTTGCTATGAAACCCCCATGTTTGTTTTCATATGTTTCTAAGAAAATGTTTCATTTTGAAGTTTATCATAAGTTAAGTAATAATGCCGAGACACAATTTGTTTTCAAATCCTAAATGTAAAAGTAACAGGACTCTTAAGTGTATTGAAGTGGAACGTATTTTGAATATGTTTTGTCATAAGCAGATATATTTTATTATTAAATCTGTAATTGATTTTAAAATGAAATATTCCAAGTAACTAATCACTTTACGTTTGTTTTAATTGCTGTTGATTTCTTTTGTCACGATATTTTCTAGGGTCAAAGTTATTTTAATTAAAATAAGTTAAAGAACAATCCTATTTTTGCATGTATTATTCCCAATTACTATTTTTATAACATTAATTATCATATAAAAGTTAAGTGGTAAGTAGTATTAGAGCTATTAGCTATGAGAAAAGTATTATTTTCATTAAAAACTTAAATACACTGAGGCACAAAAAAGTTATGACCTAATAAATGTGCGAAAAATACCCCTTACATTGTACAGGGTGTCCCATTCTTTTATAGGGTATCTCCGTAATTGCTAGTGCTATCCAAAAAGTAATGTAGGTGTCATGTGCTCTTTTTGGGTCAAACTAATAGTGTTAAAATTAAAATTTGAAAATTTTCGCTCACTTACGAGATACGGGGGAAAATCAAAAAATTGACAATTTCTAAATTACCCTATATTTTCTTAGTTAAAAGAGAAAAATGTTTTATACAGAAGTTTCTTTATATTAATTGTTGAATAATCTGCCATTCTCAGAAGGAGTATACGGGGTCAGGTAAAATAGTTATCGGATCTAACCTCATTTTTTAAATGGAACACCCTGTATATTTTAATCTAAAAGATAGTATTTTAAATTCTCCTTTCAAATATATAACACACTGTAAACCACAGTAGACCATGAAACAAAAGCTAATATCCTAGAAACAACTATGTTGACTATTAACATTTAACGTCAATTTTATTTTTACATATTCATTTTCGAAAATGACCTATCAACATTTGAAAAATTTGATATGAGTTTATATTGAAAGTGGATAAAACGAAGAAATGGCGCAAAATGTATATTTCGTTCGCTATCGGGAAAGACGGTAACCATTTAAAGACATATTCCGAACATTTGCGATGATTCCCGTTATTTTTTACCTTAATCTGAATCTTTATTTCATTTGAAAATAATAAAGTTTAAATAAATCTCCTAGGAAACTAATATCATCCATGGTGTTATATATTTAAAAGGAGAATTTAAAATAGTATCTCTTTAGATTAAAATATACAGAGTGTTCCATTTAAAAAAATGAGATTAGGTCCGATAATTTGTTTACCTGACCCCGTATATTTATTCTGAAACGGCAGATTATTCAACAATCAATATAAAGAAACTTCTGTATAAAACATTTTTCTGTATCTCTTTTAACTAAGAAAATATAGGGTAATTTTGAAATTGTCAATTTTTTTATTTTCCCCCGTATCTCTTAAGCGAGCGAAAATTTTCAAATTTTGATTTTACCATTTTAAGTTTGTCCCAAAAAAAGCACATGACACACATTACTTTTTTGATAACACTACCAATTACGGAGATACCCTATAAAAGTGTACATTAAATTTTAACAAAAAAATTAATTTCTCGTCCTAAAAAATCATAATTGCCAAATTTTGTAAAAAAACTCAAAGATATTAGATAGACAAATATCAAATTTTAACTTTAACACCCTGCAAGTTAATATCAACTTTCGGATATAGGTAAGTATAATTAAATCCTAATATTTTTACGTAAGGAGTCTGCGGTTTTTCCATGTACCATTAATTAGCGGACACTCTGTAGATTCTGCTTTCATTTTGACCAGAAAACTTAAAAATATTATTGAATACAGGGTGTTTAAAGTAAATGATTTTAAAGTTTTAGTTAGTTTTGACTGGAAATCTATCAAATTCTAGAAATGTCTTAATATAGCTTTATGAATAAAATAATGATGGCCTATTTATTTGTAAATATTTAAAATTATTTAAGTAATAATTTATACAGTGTAAAGCTGAAAAATATTTCCATATAACAACGATCCATATAAGACGCACATAATGTCCACTGTTACACAATTGTGCTAAAGTTTAGAGTGGTGTCGCCCAGTCACATTAATGAAAGTGTTTTCTTGTTCGCGAATAGCACTTCTTAATGAACTTAAAATAATCATTGTCATTTAACGCAACGAGAGTTACCTAACACATTATATTAAGATTTATAATTTTTGCAAATCCATTCGATCCAAGCCTACGGCACTACACGGAAAGAAAAGCTTAATTAAATTTACTATAAAAATAATAAAACTAATCATAATTTATGGCTCTACACCGTGTAAAAGATAAGGAGGGCCAGTACAGGGATCTCGGAAACCGTAAGAGATACTAAGTCGGTTAAATGAAGGTAAAGTTGCGCAATTACGTGCCTAATAATATGCCGTTCAGAAAGTTTAAAATCCGAGTAGTTCCGGAGATATTCGGAAAAACCCGAAATTCTGAAAAATCATTTTATTCTTTTCGTGGGTTTTTTTGAGATCGAATTCTAAAGTAAATTACACTTTTATATTGCCACTTTTTCCGTTCTATTTAACAGCGTTAATTGTTTTGTAATACGACGAGTCGTCTTCGAAGGGCCATTGTCAACATTATTTTTTTCAATACGGTCCTGTTTTCGTGATATTGGAATTTGAGAGCACATTGTGGTTTAATGACGTTTCGAGGGTTTTTGAACAACATCAGGAGATTTTGGGATACGGTCCTGTATTTCTTCTAATTTAATAAATAATATTTCATAAGTAACCTCTAAATTTTTACTTATGTTGGACTAGTTCAATAAATAACAAAAAATTTAATAATGAATCACAAATAAGTAGTGGACAAAAAATTATTCAATAATAAACAACAGTAATTAAGTGAACAAAGAACATACATACGAAAACAGTAATAAAACGAAAAAGTAAGGAACTACATAATCAGGTGTTCAAATTGATTTCAGTTATTTTCTAAGCACAAATAACTTCTTCTAACTGTCGATTGTAACACATTTGACAACATTTCTGGCGTAAAAATTTGTAAAATTATGTTCCATTTACTGGAAAATACAAAACCTCTTAAAACGCTTTCAAATGTTGACAACGATCACAATGGGAATGTCAAGTGAAACATATCACGCGTCACCATCTTAATTTTTTTGTTTCAAACGCTTACGGTCCTTTTAAATACCGAATCAACAGAAGTTTGAAATAATGTTTCTGTATTTTGTTCACTTATTTTTGGTTTATTGTTAAATTATTTGTTATTTATTAGTCCAACATAAGTAAAAATTTACTTATGAAATATTATTTATAAAATTAGGAGAAATACAGGACCATACTCCAAAATCTCCTGATGTTGTTCAAAAACCCTCGAAACGTCATTACACCAAAATGTGTCATACATCGTTGTATTCGGAAGAAAAAAAGCTCTCAAATTCCAATATCAGGAAAACAGGACCGTATTTGAAAAATAAAGTTGGTAATGGCCCTTCGAAGACGACTCGTCGGATTACAAAACAATTAACGCTGTTAGATATAGCGGAAAAAGTGGCAATGTAAAAGTGCAATTTACTTTAGAATTCGAAGAAGAAAAAAACCCAGGAAAAAAATAAAACGATTTTTCAGAATTTCGTTTTTTTCCGGATATCTCGGGAACTACTAAGAATTTTAACACTTTCTAAACTGCATATTATTAGGCAGGTAAATGCGCAACTTTACCTCCATTTAGCCGACTTTGTATCTCTTAAGGTTTCCGAGATTCCTGTACGGTCCCTCCTTATCGTGCACACGGTGTATATGTTACTAAGAAATGTCATTAAATTACAGCAAAATTTTAACCAATATTTTTAGTTATACTTACGAAAATATTTAGTGAACCATTTATAAGAGGGCGACCGCGCGTTGTTTCGCTTGACTTCTTCGATCGATGGTATATTCCCTGTATAAGTTCTCCGCCCATTATTTGTTAATCCGATCGAAATCCCTGTAATCCCTATTTAAACCTATTATTCTTGTAAAAATATTTACAATATTTTAGTATTTACTTAACTTTACTGGATATATTAGAAATACTATGTACTTTTTTATAGATTAAATGTGAGAGTTCAGTTCGAGACGTTTCCATGTATAGTTTGCGACCAAAACTGATGACACTGACGTAGCAGTCGAAACCATGGCAACCAATGCAAACCACCAATGACAACCAGCATTTTGACAGTTTCCATGGTTACGAATGTGACGTCACTGCCGTCCGTTTTGGTCGCGAACTATAGTTTCAAAACAAATATAAAACGAGCGCTTAGGTATTGACGTAAGCACTTATTGCATAAGAACTCTACTTATGAACAAAAATTAAAGGACATAGACACGTTTCGCCGTTAACTGTACATCGTGCCAATGAGCTGTCGTTATTGCGTGAGTCTACAGGTTGACCGTTTAGTGTAGCCAAGTATAATAGCTCCGTTATTATACGTCTTATAATGTAAAAAAATATTAATTAATTTTGGCTCTAGTAAAGCCGGTTTCACAGCTTTAACGACTAACTCAGATACCGACATTTTTATATAGAAATTGAAAATCTAAGATATGGATGTTTAGATAATTTTTTTTAATGTATAGTAGAGGAGCTATAGCTTGTAAAACTATAGAGAATTGTCATATTTCAAACGCCAACATCTCACAAAGGTATCAAGGTGGACAATTGGAAAATATACCATCCATAAAATCTCGCTTTCAGTAATTAATAATTAGGTAAGTAGGAAATCTATTTTATTTCGATGGGTAAATATTACTATTAAAATCTTGAGAGGGGGAGGGGGATCAATTGGATCATCATTTTAAAGGTCACTTAAATCTGTCCACCAATAATATCATAATTTATTATCTTTGAGCAGCACTTTACAAGAAATCGCGTTCTAAAGTTGGAAGACTTTTTTTTTGACGGTGACTTTGCCCCTACTAAAGAATTAGAAAGGTTGTCACTCGAAAGGACTACCTACCCTAATCGTTCTACTAAAAGAGGAGTCAATACCATAATGTTTGTTAAATAGTAACTTTTTTGGAAATTACTACTCAATAAAATAATAAATTATTGTATTATTGTCCCAGTCGATTCTGTGCATGGTTGCCTAGAGTCTGCACGATGCGATTGACGGATTTCTCACAGATACCTTCACAATCAATGCCGGTGTTCCTCAAAGGTTCATATTATCTCCCACCCTCTTCTTACTCTACATTAACGACCTTCTAGTGAAAACTAAAAATCCGATATTTAGCTTATCTCGTCTTTCTCTTTGAATGCACAAACATCGGCTGCCGACGCTTTCGGCTTGTGGTGACAGTAACCAAGTCGAACTTAATGATAAGAAAACCCAGGCAGCAGTTTTCTCTAAAAAGGTTAACATTATAGAAACGGATATAGTCATGGTAGGACACGCAATTCCACTGGCTTCATTTATTAATTTATTGGGAGTCAATCTGGGATGAAATATGCCTTTGCATAGAGACGTTGTGGCAATCGCCAAGATAGCTTCAAAGAAACTGTACACCCTTCAACAACTTTTCACACTATACAAAACCGGTGTTCCTCAAGGGTCCATATTGTCCCCCACCCTCTTCTCCTCTTCTTACTCTACATTAACGACCTTCTAGTGAAAACTAAAAATCCGATATTTAGCTTTGCTGACGATAGCGCACTTATCTCGTCTTTCTCTTTGAATGCACAAATATCGGCAGCCGACGCACATCTTCGCAGACAGCATGAAGTATCACGCCTCAACAAAGACTTGGAAGAAATGTTGGCTTGGGGTGACTGTAACCTACGCTAAAAAACCCAGGCAACAGTTTCCTCTAAAAATGTTAACATTACAGAACAGGATATAGTCATGGACGGACACGCAATCCCACTGGCTTCACCTATTAATTTGCAGGGCGTCAATCTGGGAGGAAATATGCCTTGGCCTAACCACGTTGTGGCAATATACACCGACCATCACTAGAGTACTGCTCTCATGTCTGGAGCTCTGCACCCAAACATACTCCTCGGCTACTGGATTCCATCGAAAGGAGGGCCATTCGTCTGATTGGAGACATGAGCTGACGAAGAACCTCGAGGGCCAGAATATCGAAGGTTGCGGTTTTGACTTTCTTTTACAGATATTGTCATGGAAAGTTCTCGGCTGACCTTGCCATCTTAATTCCGCCCAGAGCGGCGAATAGCAGAAATACACTACGAACCACTAACGCCCATCCATATGTGGTTAAGCTTAGTACCCCTCGAACTTCATTATTTAATAATTATTTCATCTGGAGGACGTCATCCTTATGGAACGACCTTCCCGAGGTCGTTTCTCCCAACGAATATAACCTCAAACGATCCAAAACCAACGTCAATCGCTTTTTGCACACCCGCACCACTCCCGGAGCCCTAAATGATTTTTCCTATAGTGCTTGTGTTTGATAATAAAAAAAAATCTATTAGATAATAGATAGTTCTGACCAACAGCTTTGTTCGATCGGATCTTTAAACGCAAAAA
Organism: Barypeithes pellucidus; assembly: GCA_963991005.1. NCBI lineage: Eukaryota > Metazoa > Arthropoda > Insecta > Coleoptera > Curculionidae > Barypeithes > Barypeithes pellucidus. The sequence goes on along the minus strand of OZ022562.1, from coordinate 26,495,092 downwards.
TCTTTGAAACTACGATCGCAAACACAAACTTCTTATTTACGGGTGAGCGGATTTTTTTGATCAGGACACAGCAGTTGGCTGGTAACTTGCATATAAAAAAAATCGTGAGAGTGTTTGCAAAAAGTCTCCATTAAAAACCACACCACAGACAAGTTTGTGCAATTAATTGAGTAAATAATATACCTGCAATGCAATCATGTTATATTCCTAAAAAGGATTTTTAGATTTTTCATATTAATATTTTAAGTTTAAAGTCGACACTTTTACCGTTAATTTAGATCTAATTGCCTGATATTTCACGTCACTTGCCTTTAAGTGCAAATTCAGATGAAAATAGCCGGCAAATCAATGTAAATAATAAATTAACATTAATTTTCTTTTTTTGCAAAGCTACGCTCCATATTTTCTATACAAGTTTAACGTGATTTAAAAGAATAACAAAAATTATTTGTAACCTAAGTTAAAGGTGCCGAAATATTTTAAAGGTACTTTTTATACTGTCAATTGTATTTGAAATATTATATTTTTGCATATTGTTGTAAACTTAAGTAGAGAAAGCGATGTCAAATTGTGACAGATTATTTATTTTAGTTAAATTATGGTAATTCGTTAAATTCTATTCGACATGTGGTATATCACCTTAAGATGAGGATCCAAAACAATTCCAAATTAGCAATCAGAGCCATCTAAGTTGCAACAATGCAATTAAAAGATAGGCCGCTTCTTGGCAGGTTAGAAAGAGATGAGATAGATCAGCTAATCTACATTTTTTTTCGTGAAGTTTTAGCCGTTAGTAACAAACTCAAAGAGCTAAAGTTAATTTTTAAATAGTCCACCCTCAAACTATTCATTTTACCTTAATAAATATATAATATTAAAATATTTAAACATACACGCTCGAATTTCTAACTAGAAGCACGAACAGACAACGGCGCGGCACACAATAAAATTTTACGCCATAGCCCCGCTATCCCTCAGTGCCTCCCGCCATTTGTTACTACAGAGAAACTGCATTATGCCCCCGCCTACTTAATCGCACAAGCGAGCAAGTCTCGCCATAATCGTCATTAACCTCGACCGAGGTTGCCGGATCGAGACCCTATAATATACAGTTTGGTTGACGCTACGATAAAATATTAGGGACGGTCGGACTTTATACGATAATTAACGATACGATAAAATATTAGGGAGGGTCGGACTTTATACGATAAATAATATTCAACGAATATAAATTAATATTTTTTTATTGGTTTTGGAGATGCACGTGCGCATGTGCTTCTGTGGAAGAACCGCCACTGATCGGTGCAGTGTCGGTGTAATATCGGTAAGCGTAAAAAAGCGTGAAAGATTTTACTGTCAGAGCTATTTTTTTTAGAGAAGTAATTAAACGGTTGCTGTTATTACCAGTCGAGCTGCGAAATGATTACTTGGTCAGCAAGATTTTACAATCGGTCAGTAGAAGAAAACATGTCTAGAAGCAGTTTACTTCAGAGGTCCCAGGGCACTGTCAATTGATGTAAATTCCTTGTGTTTTCTTTTGCGGAATACAGAAGGAAATCGGCTTCAAAAGGTGTAGCGGGCGCGGGTTTTCACTTGTTTTCCCAGGGCACTGTCACGATTTGCGGTTCATAAGTTGCTGACCAACTAGCAGACCGATTACATTTTTCTGTTCGCAAAAATAAGCATATTTTTATAACCAGTTAAATGATGCCCTTTTTTTTATTATCCGCTAAAAGATATTTTTATTTGCTATCGTAGTTACCGTTTTTATAACGGTGGTAAAAATTTTCTCGGTTTAGAACCAACTCGAATTCTGGACACACTGTATTCATGTATTTATTCATTGATTTACTGTGAGGAATAGTGAGATTCAGAGAATTAATTAAATTACTTTATTATATTGGATAACTTTATGACCTTAGGCAATCCGCCATGTAAAAAGAATTAGCGTCCATTATTTTAATCATCGCATAATTAAATTGACAAATTGACTTTTGAAATTCGACAACCACGGCGAATTGTACTTACGAAATTGTCACTTTTATAGCCAAATTAAATCAAATCTTGTCGCAATATTCAAGTTATATATAAAATTATTTTAATTTGAATTAATATTACAACGCTTGTAATTTATGGAGTTAAAAAAAACTCTAAATATTTGCTTCATCGGTTTGTGTAAGGAACACTGCATAATTTTTTTTCAAATCTAAAAATTTGAGTAAATACTTATCCTTTTTGTTTTATACAAATATTTATTTTTCAAATACCAATATGGAAAATTAATACTTCCCAGACCACCCGATGATCCTTATACAATAAGGGCGTATTTTTGTCTACACAGTAGCACTTTAAAATACTATTTCAGATTGAGTGGTAAAGATTGTTTCACGAAAAATGGATATAACTTATTGACTGCAGTAAAAGTACCTGCGGCGATCGCATTATTTATGACCATTTGTTATTATTATGTGGAAAGGACCGGATTGTATTAATTATAATTAAATATAGGCACATCAGGTAGGTTAGGTTGCTTAATTTATATTTAAATATCTTTTTGTGGTAAAATTTGTTAGTTTTTATTTCTTGCTGGAAGAGTTTAGTTGTATTACCGATATTATTTTACCAAACGTATAAAAAAACAGTATGTGGCATCCATGGAAAAACATTGATGGTGCTTCTTCTAGTGTTGCAGTAAAACAAAAGCTCCGTCAAATAAAGGAAAAAGAATAAGCATTTTACATGCTGGGTCAGAAAATGGTTGGGTTCCAAATGCCTTGTGGCTTTCTGCAAAAAACATTAAAGACTCTTGTGTGGACTACCATGAAGATACAACGGCCGAAATGAGGAATGGCTCAAGAATTGTCATTTACTAAACATTCCTCAGACTAGCGTGATAGTAATGGACAATGCGACCTATCACAGTCGCCAATTACATAAAGCTTCCAAGCTCAAATAATACAAAATTGGAGATTCAGAACTACATGGCGGTGAATGATTATATTTTGAAGAAAGTTATAAAAAAGTGATCTTTTAGAAGTTTTAAAGACATTTTGTATAAAAAAAGTATATGTTTGTGACACATTGGCAGAAGAAATTGGACATACAGTGCTACGGCTCCCAGCCTATTATTGCATTTTTAACCACATAGAGCATATGTGGCACCAGTTAAAATCACTGGTTAGGTCTGAAAATATTTCTCCGACTTTAAGTTCTAGTGTTGTAGAATTAATACGAAAATGCTTTAATGATATCCCCCCAGGTAGTTTGAAAAATTCAGTCCGTCACGTAATAACTGTAGAAAATTTGTATATTAGTCTGGATCGTTTAATTAATCCAATTGTAATTAATTTTGATGATGATAGCGAAGCAGAACTATCTATAGAATGACATTATAAATGTAAATAAATATGACTAGTAATATTTTAAAAAAATGTTATTTCATTTGATTACATTAATATAATCATATCATTACTTGTTTTCCTTAGTCCGTCCCTTCATACTTCACTTGTTTATTGCCAAGCTCTTGTCTACACAATGGGACTGACCCAGGAAATCATTAAGTCGTATCCAAATATCGTGGAACGAACTGTACTACCAAGAAAAGGAAGCTGTATTTTTTCGACTACCGATGATAATATAGCGTTAAGTTAAAGTCCTCTCTGATGATAGGTATGTACACCTACCCTGTACTGACGAGAACAAATAAGTTCGAAACCGGTCTGCAGGTGGTTGCATCCTATCAATGAAGAGGGCTTCCTTTTCTTGGTAGTACCATTCAATCTGAAATAGTATTTTAAAGTGCTACTGTGTAGACGAAAATACGCCCTTATAAGGATCATCGGGTGGTCTGGGAAATAATAATTTTCCATATTGGTAATTGATATTAATACCACCAGAAAAGCATAGACTTTTTATTTCTTAAATAGATTTATTTTTCTTTTTTTTATGTATCCATATCTCAGTGGAGTGAAATTATCAAGAAGTAAAGAAACTCATAGTCTGCTCCACTAGTTTAATAAATACTTTTTAGATTATGTTTCCAAACTCATGATTCGAAGGTACAGGGAGTCCCATTTTCGACACTTTCATAGGGTATCTCCGTAATTGTTAGTGCTATCAAAAAAGTCATGTAGGTGTCATGTGCTCTTTTTGGGTCAAACTTAAAATGGTAAAATCAAAATTTGAAAATTTTCGCTAGCTTAGAGATACGGGGGAAAATAAGAAATTGACAATTTCTAAATTACCCTATATTTTCTTAGTTAAAAGAGATACAGAAAAATGTTTTATACAGTAGTTTCTTTAATATGATTGTTGAATAATCTGACGGTTTCAGAATAAGTATACGGGGTCAGGTAAAGAAGTTATCGGACCTAACCTCATTTTTTAAATGGAAAATCCTGTATATTTTAATCTAAGAAGATACTATTTTAAATTCTCCTTTGAAATATATGACACCATGGATGATATTGGTTTCCTAAGCGATTTATTTAAACTTTATTACTTTGAAACGAAATAAAAGATTCAGATTAAGGTAAAAAATATCGGGTATCATCGCAAATGTTCGGGATATGTCTTTAAATGGTTGCCGTCTTTCCGAATAGCGAACAAAATATACATGCCATTTCATATAAACTGATATAATATCAAATTTTTCAAAATGTTGATAGGCTATTTTCGCAAATGAATATGTAAAAATGAAATTGACGTTAAATATTAATAGTCAACATATCTCTAGGATATTAGCGTTGAAAAACGGTACCATTTAAAGACATATTCCGAATATTTGCGATGATTCCCATTATTTTTTACCTTAATCTGAACCTTTAATTTCGTTTCAGAGTAATAAATTTATCGCCTAGGAAACCAATATCATCCATGATATGTTATATATTTGAAACGAGAATTTAAAATAGTATCTTTTTAGAATAAAACATACAGGGTATTCCATTTATAAAAATGAGGTTAGGTCCGATAACTTTTTTACGTGACGCTGTATACTTATTCTGAAAACGGCAGATTATTAAACAATCAATATAAAGAAACTTCTCTATAAAACATTTTTCTGTATCTCTTTTAACTAAGAAAATATTGGGTAATTTTGAAATTGTCAATTTTTTGATTTTCCGCCGTATCTCTTAAGCGAGCGAAAATTTTCAAATTTTGATTTTACCATTTTAAATTTGACCCAAAAAGAGTACATGACACCTACATTACTTTTTTGATAGCACTAACAATTACGGAGATACCCTATAAAAGGGTCGAAAATGGTACATACCCTCATCCTCAGTAAAAAATACATGGGTAGAAAACATTAATGATATTGTCACATTAGACTTCTTGCAGCAGAAAAAGAAAAAATAATAAATTAGTAATAAGTTATGAAAAAAGTGAAAAAGTTTATAGAAAATTGAAAAAACAAAACACAACAAAAAAATTAAAAGAAAAACATTTCCGTTTACATTTTAATTTGATTTTTGGATAGATTTTGTGAACATTTTTTGAAATTAAAGAAGCAAAATTTAATGATAAATTTTAAATGTTTTGACTTAGTAGATAAGGAAGTTTTGTACATCTGCGACTTGCAGAATGTGAATCACGTCCATTAGTTTTGTCTTATTTGATCTACATAATCTCGATTTGAATAATACCATTACAGGTGATGACGCATGTTCATTCTTCCCTCGGTTTAACTGCATAGTTTCTTGAATTTGAATATAAAAAACGTTTAATTGTTTACATTTAAAACTAGGTTATAATTTTCTTACTATTTATATTCGTCATAATCGGTATACTTAAAAAATTTAAAATTTAATTCATTATATTTCTTCGGTTCATTGGCGCTGCAAAACTTACATTTTTTGCACTTATGACTTTGTTGGCGATGTGTACAGATGTTTATCAAGAACAGTGAAGGTAATTATGAGAAGGCCATTTAAAAAGATATAGGTTTAAGCATTACTTTTAAGAATTACTTTATAACTGGGTACGCGTACTTCAGTTAAGTACAATGCATATATTATGGTTCTCGAATTTGTATTTATAAAGTGGTTACCTAATTGCCACAGATTCTTAAATATATAAGTATGTGTTTCGAGTTTTTATTTGTTTAGAGGCAATAATAATTTATTTATGGGCATTTTTAAATTTACCGTTTCAGGACGTTGTTTACTTCAATGCACTTGCGCAACCCGTTCTGACACGATTTTATTCCATTCCTTTATGACAGGAAAAACTTTTATTAAGAACTATCATAAAATTAGGTATACCAACATTTTAACAATAAACTTTCGTAAAAATTACCATAAGTGAACCATTTATATTTCTGTAAAATTTACTAACATCTCTTGAAAAATTGACTAAAATCTTCTGTAAAAATTTTGACACAATATAAATTAAATGGGGGCGTTTTCTGAACAACGCTCGAACCCGTCGATTTTGTTCTTGGATTGCGCATATCTTGACATAAAATGTAGATATACAGGATGTCCCACAAAAATGTGACAGAAAAAATGTTTTTCCTTAAATGGAAACCCCTGTATATTATTGCATTTTTGGATTCGCCTCATGTTTCATGTCTAATATCCTAAACCTATCGTCAACTGTTGACGAAACATTTACGTTCAAATATTAAAATATTACTTTATTGCAACATAAATTGATTCCTAAATTACATTTTTTAAAAACTAAAACTTATTTTAACAAATGCTGGAAGTGTCCGCCATTAACAGCTCTGCAGTACCCTAGACGATCAATAAATTCCTGCTGTACTTTTCCTACCTACGGTTTCTGGGGAAATATTCCTAATTACATTACGAATGCGCTCTTTGTTTCGTGAACAGTTGAAGATAGGTTTAGGACATTATACATGAAACATGAGTAGCATTTTCCGGAGAATCAGAAAATGCAATAATATACAGGGGTTTCCATTTAAGGAAAAAATATTTTCCCTGTCACACATTTGTGGGACATCTGGTATACCTACATTTTCTGTCAACGGGTTCGAGCGTTGTTCCGAAAACGCCCCCATTTAATTTATATTGAATTTATCCGTTATTAAATCACAACCCTGTATATATACACAGTATATTACTGATACCATCTGCAATTATGTCCCTCTATGGCCATCGATGGGGGCGTTGTGAGTTTGCGGAAATCTCCTTGTGAAAGTAAACATTCGACAGGACCGGATTTCAAATTTTTAATGTGGTTAGTTAGGAAAAATATTGCAATCTCGATTAGTTCGATTTAAGACAGCGTTCCATGCATACGATTTTTGACGATATGATGAACCGACGGTGCCCTGATTGGTGTAAACTTTTGGTGCAAAATTCCGCCCGAATATTTATAAAAATGGACACGATGAGCTTTATTTTAACTTTCATCCGACGTTGTATGTTTCTTAACCTCACTTTTCTCTAAACTAAATTTAAGAATGTTGACTATTATGGGAATTATTATCAGCTACTAATGCACCAAATTAAAAATACATTAATTTTAAGGTTAGGTAGTGACCACATAAATATATTATATTGTATACGAGTGACACTTTCTTCTTTTTTTACAAGCTTTTTAGTGAAATTCGGTTCCTAAGATCGGATAATGTGGTAAGCAAAATATTTTCGTATATCTGTTCATATCTGAAATACTTTATACCTGGTATTGATCCACGACTTTTGCAAAAAAGCACCGTGCACTTGAGTCATTTCATCTTAAACAAAACAAGCCACTACTAACCTACCAAACAGCGAATCGAATCACCACAAATTACAAACTCCTTTACAAAAATTGAATGAAAGTTTATTAGCACTAATATACCGACAACAATGTGAACGAACCATTTTTTATTCTGTAATTTGAAAAAGCATCCAGAACCAAAGATGGCGACGAATAACAACAAACAAATAATGCCGGGCCGGCTCTGATGCGAACAACAAAATTTTTCACACTACTGCGCAAACTCAATAGGCTCTCGCCATCTCCCATAGCGGGGACACTTTTTGTATTTTGTAACGTTCGTGTTGGCAATATACTGTTTATATATATATGTGGCCCAACGTCGCTTGACTTCTCGATCGACGGTATTTAACTTCTCAACTGCTACTTGTTATGAAGAGCAACGTCCTGGGAACCCATTGAATCTGATTTATGCCTTTTATTCTGGTACATTTAAACATTTTTACAATAAAAAATATTTAAATGGTCATCAGTAAAATGTACCCTACATTTTGAAATAGTTAACTACTGGAGTTAATTATTTTCACTTTCGATGTAAAATTTACAATATATTTTATTTGATATTATTAAATTTATTAGAAATACTAACCATATTTTTTATAAATTATGTGTATCTACAATATCATTTTGTAATTAATACACTCGCCGACCGTAAACCTGAATTTTAGTTTTCATCATTATACAGGCAGAAACAAAAGTTACTTATACCCATAATTTCTTAACTCCCTGTGGAAAAATTGACCGGTAGAATTTAGCTACTCTGTATTTTGTTTTGAAGTGTGTTCTTAATACAGTATTTTTTGGTTCACGTCATTAGCTGCTTCTTAAACCAATGCTTTCTGGCAACACTAGATCATTGTATCATGAATGTGCTTTAAGACACGGCGAACAATTTTGCTTCTCTTTATATTTATAGCTGGTATAGCACGTTCTCTTTCCTGTCCTTTATGTGTCTGATTATGGAAGATGTTTGCCAAACCTGTGTATAGGTACATATATCTGATGTATTATCTGATTTATAATGATTCCATGTAAGTACTGGTTTCGTTTCTTTTTAACGCTTGCCAGCATTGTTCCAAAAAAAAACAAGTTTCATGTCACATTAAAATCATTGTACACTATACAAAAATGTTCATTTTGCTAGCCATTGTTCTACTTTTAAAATCATTAGGATAACATATACTACACGGAAAAAAACTATAGTAAAATTATTATTGTAAAGATTTTATTGTACAATTTGCTATAAAATATATAGTACACTCCCACATATACAGGGTGGCCCATCGAAAACAGTCCAGCAAGGTTTACGGCTGTGTACGTGAAAATTAAAAAAAAAACCTCGGACCCGTAAACTTGTGTTTTCAGGGGACACGTTTCACTATTAATTTCATCCGTGTAATCTCAACCCCCCTAGCGGGGGCGGCTACTGCCCTTGCCCTTTCAAATGGGAATGGGTATGTGGTGATACATCTTTTTAAAGGGCATTAAATTCTCTTTAAAATGGCGCCTTGTTTTGTAAATTTGAGATACGCGCCGCCGAGAAATTGCGTTTTAAAAAATGTAATTTTATTGAGTAATACTTACATGTTATCTTATTAAATGTTGAAAATGCCCGCCATTCACCTCCATATAATAGTACAACAACTGTTCAATGTGTTCCCGGACATTGTGAAGAACATCTGGTACATATTACTTAAAAAAAAATTGTTTACGCACAAACCTGTGTACTTGATAAGAGGTGCAGTGAAATGTTTCAAATTCCGTTGCTCGGCGGCGCGTAGCTCAAATTTACAAAACGAAGCGCCATTTTAAAGAGAATTTAATGCCCTTTAAAAAGATGTATCACAACATACCCATTCCCATGTGAAAAAAACAATGGCAGTAGCTGCCCCCCGCTAGGGGGGTTGAGGTTACAGGGATGAAATTAATAGTGAAACGTGTCCCCCTGAAAACACAAGTTTACGGGTCCGAGATTTTTTTTAATTTTCACGTAGCCGTAAACCTTGCTAGACTGTTTTCGATGGGTCACCCTGTATATAAACAGTATATTGCCAATATGAACTTCCAAAATACAAAAAGTGTCCGCGCTATGGGCCTATTGAGTTTGCGCAGTAGGGTGGAAATTTTATCGATCGCGTCAGAGCCGGACCGACATTATTTGTTTGTTGTTATACGTCGCCATCTTTGTTTCTGGATGCTTTTTCAAATTACAGAATAAAAAGTGGTTGATCCGCATTGTTGTCGGTATATTAGTGGTTATAAACTTTCATTACCTAACAACAATTTTTGTAAAGGAGTTTTTAATTTGTGGTGATTCGATTCGCTGTTTGGTAGGTTAGTGGCTTGTTTTGTTTAAGATGAAAGGACACAAGTACATGGTGTTTTTTTGCAAAAGTCGTGGATCAATACCAGGTATAAAGTATTTCAGGTATGTACTATCGTGACGATAAAAAACTAGGACAGCGAAATCTCAAAACGGGGAACGGAAATACATATCTCATAGACTCTAAAAGGTGTTCGACAGCTGTAAAGGTAAAAACACCTAACTTTTAGAAAGTAACCTAATTTACATAATTTAAGTAATATGCGATACGAGGTGGCATCAAAATATTATGTTACTTGTTTTATAAAGTTGAGCGGAAGTTAATATGGATGAACTAAATGTATGTATTAGGTATTTTTTATTAAGAAAAAGTCAAGTGTTTTATTTAAAGTAGGTATATTTAATGTCGCCAAAAAATGAAAATAAAACTGAATAATAAAAGAAATTTAACATAAAGTAAAAAAGATACAAACACAAAATTTGTAGTAGCAACAAATTTTTTTTAATATTTAGTCAAAACATTCCTGTTTACTACTTCTTGATAATTAGTATTCTTCTATTTTCATTTTTAGCGAACATTCTAGGGGAACATGAAACTGCTTTCCTAGTAATAGTACGATGCCTTGAGATTTTTGGTTTTGCCAACAACACGATATTTTTGATTAGTCCCAATTCGTCTGCAATATCCCTAACAAAAGCACCATCTCGCAACCGACTGTAGATAATATCCTTTTACTGGGGGGGTTAATTGTGGCATATTAAAAAAAATGTGCTTGACAAGTGATAAAGGGACAATCTATGTCGACATATAAAATTTGTATATGACATTTTACTGGTACCAGACTCGACAGTAAATAATTCCTAATAGTCAAGGAGAGAATAAGATTTGGTTTAGAAAAAAAGTGAGAAAAGAAACGGATGAATGTTAAAATAAAGCTAATCGTGCCGATTGTTACAAATATTCGGACGGAATTTGGCACCAAAAGTTTACACCAATCAGGACACCGTCTTAAATCAAACTAATCGAAATTTTGATTGCAATATTTTTCCTAACTAACCAGTGAAATCTACATTAAAAACGTTGAAATCCGGTCCTGGCGAATGCTTACTTTCACAATGAAATTTGCGCAAACTTACAACGCCCTCTTCGATGCCCATAGCGCGGACATAATTCCAGATGGTATTCGCAATATACTGTTTATATATATGCGTACACTCCCCAACAATAAATTTCGGATAAAGATAATATTAGCCAAGTTTATAGACTAGTAACTTTTTAAATATTTTTCCAATCTTGCTGAAATTTTTAGAAAGTTGTAGACTTGCGTTTCGGAATGATTTGATAAATTTTAGTTATCAAAAATCCTTATGTCTTGATCATTATACTGGCAGAAACAACACTTATTTTTTTACCCTTAATTTCTTAACGCGCTGTGGAAAAATTTAGCGGTAGAATTTAGCTTCATTATGTTATGTTTTGAAATGTGAGACAATGTTTTTTGGTACACGTCATTATCTATTTTTTTAAATTTTAAAAGAAAGTCGTGCAGTTTTTTACTATTATTCACAATTCACAACATTACATGATTTTATGGAGTAGAATAAACAACCGCGTGTTCTGATCACTTCTTCCATGCGACGTGGCATTTCAATGACGTTTTGAATTGCTTCTTGAGGAACAATTTCCCAGTCTTCAGAAATGGCTGTTGTATTCAGTAATATAAAGCAAGTCTAGCAATCAAAACACCTTCTTTCTACTTTACGGGTTGTAGCTGGGTATTTAGATGAGGTGAGGTGATGAGGGTATTTAGAGAAGGATGAGTAACATTCAGATTTAAATGCAATTAAACATGTATGGAAATGATATGTATACGTGTCCGCAATTGACACCCAGAAACATTGCCAGATCTGCGAACAGTCCTTCCTGAACAATGAGAAAATGTTTCTCAAGAAGCAATTCAAAACTGCATCGAAAGCATGCCCTACGTCACGTATTAGAAGTGATAAGAATGCGAAGTAGCAATACACACTATTAATTTTTTATAAGTTAACTTATCAACAATACTAAAACAGCTTGACGTCTTGCATTAAAAGCGGCATGTTTTAAAATATTTTACATTATACAGGGTGGCCCAAAAAAAGTGTGACAACATAAAGTTATATTTTTTTAAATGGGACACCCAGTATTTTATTGCATATTTAGGTTCGTATTAGTATCGTTTATAAGATATTTAATTGGGTTTTGTAGTTTCGGAGAAATAAATTAAAAACAAGAAAAAAGTTTTCCAGTCCTGAATTAAAAAATCAAAAAAAACAATCCATAACTATTTTTTTAACCTCGGCATTGGGTGAAATTTATGACAAGAGTTCTAGACATACTATGAATCTAATTGAGGTTATCTCCTAACACCCCTTGATTTCTACCTCTGGGGATATGTCAAAGAACAAATCTATGCTATAGCTCCTACTAAGCGAGAAAATATGAAAGATCGCATACGAGAGGCATTTAGAAATATTAGAATAAGAACTCTTCAAGATGTCCAGACAAATTTTGGTCGAAGGCTACATCTATGCCTTCAAGAATAAGGAAGGACCTTTGAACATATCATTAGAGCCAGGCAATAAATTCCGATTTACCGCCTACTAAGGGATTGTTAATTTTACTTTGTCAAAACCTTTGTTTCCTTAAACTTTTATTGTGTTTCATTATTTTGTTAAGTTTAATCCCTTACAAATGTCTCAATAAATCAATTAAATTATGGTTAGTTTATAGTAAAATAAAAAATAAGGAATATCATTGAATGTTAACTCAAAATGCATAACAAATGTAAACCATTAAAAAGTTACTGCCAGATTTTAAGAAAAAGTAGCAAAAATGTAGACTTTTAAAATTTATATCGAAATAACTAAAATACGGTAAACTTTAAGAGTAAAAGGAAGCTATTTTGAACATTTACTTTAGTTTACAATTATTAGTCTAGTCGCCTATAACAAAATTTCCCAATAAAAACTCTATTTCAACAACATAATTTATGATATTTACAATTATTTCGAAAACGGCTGGAAATAACTTATATGCTTGTATTACAAAAAAAATTGTCTATGCATTCTACGTCAAATAGGCAAATAATATACAGGGTGTTCCATCTGAAAAACTTGAGAAAAATTATTCTAAAATCTGGCGTTTTTGCAAGATTATTATGAACACCCTGTATAAAATAGATAAACGCAATTAGATTCATAGTATCTCTAGACCTCTTCTCATAAATTTCACCCAATGCCGAGGTTAAAAAAATAGTTCTGGATTGATTTTTTTTGATTTCCTTATTCATGGGTAAAAAGTTACTTTTGTTTCTACCTGCATAATGATGAAAATATCAATATTTTCTGGAAGCTAAAATTCAGGTCATTATTACAAGACATAAGTCTAGACTTTGCTAAATATTTCACAAAGATCGCCATCATTGTTAATTTCGCTTCTATATCGGTTTCAATAATGTAATATAGAACTTTCAACTTTGACATTTATCCAAGTTCATAATTCATTGACGTAGTTAATATTCCAATTCCGTCGGCTTTTATTTAACAGTTACTGCTATTAAGAATGCTAAATTTAAACAAGACTTTCTAAAGATCAGATTTTAATGTGAAAAATTATAAAAAACCCGACCTTAACGGAGAAATGAAAATTTGTTAAGACACACAAATTATGAGCAAAACGTTATAAAAACTGAATTTTTGTGACTACATATGCATTGAATAAGGCGGAGATACAGTAAGACATAGCAATATGCAATTACATAATAATAAAAAATATGAACGACAGTCCACAATATATTATTTCCTCCAATCACATACGAAAGGAATCGATAAGACACTCACGCATCCTCAATTTATCCAGAGCTGTATAGACAATCAAATAAAGTAAATTGAAAAAGTAAGTCAAATACCTTAAGTGATTGAAGCCGTTTATTTCAAATCCTGTGTGCTGTGTGCTTTACAAATCAAATAATTTACCGAAATATTAATCATAAGTATTGGAAGAGAATTTAGTAAAAATATTTGAAGCCATTAAGATTATTTAAAATAGAGAATAGTATATATGTATTACAAAGTGTAACAAATTCGTCCTTCGCCATTAGGATTTCCGAAACGTTAAGCGATACGAAGTCTGTTAAATTGGGGCAAAGTTGCATAATTATGGGCCCAATAATATGCCGCAAAAAAAATAAATAAATGGGCTACCAAAATATATATAAAAAGTCGAATTTAACCCAGAACCAACCCAGGCAGCAGTTTTCTCTAAAAAGGTTAATATTACAGAACCGGATATAGTCATGGACGGATACGCAATCCCACTGGCTTCATCTATTAATTTGCTGGGCGTCAATCTGGGAGGAAATATGTCTTGGCATAACCACGTTGTGGCAATCGCCAAGATAGCTTCTCAGAAGCTTGGTGTACTCTTCCGAACCAAAAAGTGGTACACACCTCAACAACTTTTGATACTATGCAAAGCCCAGATTCGACCATCACTAGAGTCTGGAGCTCGACAACCTAGAACATCGAAGACAGGTTGGGGATTTGACTCTCTTTTACAGATATTTTCATGGGAAGTACTCGGCTGACCTTGCCCTCTTAATTCCGCAGAGCGGCGAATAGCAGAAATACACGACGAACCACTGCCGCCCATCCATATGTGGTTAAGCTTGATACTCCTCGAACTTTATTATTTAAGAATTCTTTAATCTGGAGGACTTCCCGAGGGCGTTTTTTCCAACGAATATAACCTCCAACGATTCAAAACCAACGGGAATCGCCTTTTGCGTACACGCACCACTCCCAGAGTGCCCTAAAGGATTTTTCCTATAGTGCTTGTGTTTGATCATAAAAAAAAATAACACAACGTTTCAGCTGGTAAGCATCTCCACTCCAGTTGTCTTCAGGAGAATTAATACTGATCGCTATAACTTTGTTATTTTAAATGGGTCAGTGCATATTTTGTTACACTATCTTAGCTGACATAAAACTTTGTTTCTAGTAGCTAACTTTATAAACTATTAAAAAGCATAAAGACAGAACAAATTTTTAAAAAATTTTGACCTACTCTCTGAGCAAATTTTTTATAAATTTCGCTTTTCATAAAATTTCAGGAAGGAAAAGAATGTAATTCATACTCTAAACTCCGTTTATGCGGTTCCTTTATGGCAATGTCGCGTATACTATGACGTCGATGGATTTTTCTTTTAACCGCAATAAATATAAACTCTTTATCATTCTAAGTTGAAACAAAGATGAAATAAAGGTATTAAAATAATTTGTTTCGTTTTGTAACTGATTCGTTTGATATACGCATCTCAAGTCACTGGCCATGAAATTTGAGATATAATTTTACATGATTTATTGTGTAGGCTAAGCATAATATATGGTAACCGCTACAACAGAAACAATTCACATAAATGAATACGAAAAGAAGATACATTTCTCCCAGTCCCAGTACGAAATAAAAAATTATATTTTATATAATAGGTAATATAAAATTTACGAGCGGTAATGACGGTTATTATTTACAAGGATAAAATTTACGAGACGAGCTACAAGCGAGTGTCGTAAGTTAGCTGAGTAAATAGTAGTGATTACCGCGAGTTTAAGGTTCTTCCAGGCTAAAAAAGAGAACGAGGAAAATGGCAGGTTATAACGAGCAGTGAAGTGATTATAATTTTTTCTATTTTGGTTTCGTATCAAAGCTATTTCGATATCGATTTTAGTATCGTAATAAGCTTTTTATGAAACCTTTTTGTATTTTTTAGAGGTTGGTAATGGGGTCATGCATGTTTGATTGCTTGAACATTAAACTAACTTCACAAGTTTATTTTATTTTTAAAGCTGAACACAGAACTATAAAATTTTTCGAATACAGTGAAACCTCTCATAACGGACACCTCTAATAAGCAGACATCTCTATTAAGCGGACATTTTTTTTATAGTAAAATCAACCTCTCTTGGGCGGACGCGGACAGGCTGTTTTCATACAAAGAGTGCGAGAACCCTCCTTTAAACGGACGAAAATTTTAAAAATATTTGGGAGACGAATAAGTACGGTGCAAAAACTCTCTGAAGACAGACCGGCAACCAATCGCGTATGACTGGCAGCGCGAAAGGACTTCGCCGAATTAAAGTATGTGTGATTATCCGACAGCAGTCCGCCGTTTATTTGTTGTAAGGTTAATTATCGTAAACAATGGCACAAAAATGTCGCGTTTTGAGCCTAAAAGAGAATATTGATGTTGCGGAAGTTTGTAATTTGATAACAATGATTTGGGCGAGTTCATTAACATTGATAGCAAAGTGCTAATAGAAGATGATAGTGACCCCATTCCTACCGATTATGTAACCCAAACTGAAACCACATCACTATCTGACGACTCTGATGAAGAAGTTGAATGCAGTAATCAAACAAATGTCACCAATTATCACAAGCCATTAGTATGGTAAAGGGATTATAAGAGTATGCAAAGAATAGAGGTGGCTCGACAGCATTGGAATTGTTATCAAACTTGGAATTATATTTTCTAAATTGCAAGTATTTAAACGCAAACAAGTCAAACTACGTTATTAGTACGTTCTTTTAGTACTACATCCTAACTAAAACTAGTGTATTTTTGTTATGTTATGTTTATTTGTACATACATATACATAGTAATAATTTAGCATTTACATATTACCTAATAACAAATTTCCCATGGGCGGACACCTCGACACATTTTGACGGTCCCGGGTGTCCGCCTAAGAGAGGTGTCACTGTATATCAATTTAGAGCTGTGCAAGTTCTCTTAAGAGTATTTATCAGTGGACCGCGTGGTTCGATTTGGGATTTTGCCGCGGAATAGCATAAATCATTGTTATTGAAAAATGAGACAACATCGCCATTCCAAGACACGACTTGCCAGCGCGCTGGCCGGCTGTATCGAGGGAGTAGGAGATGTTTTTCTAATTCTTCTGCCTTTGATTACCCGAGGCGTTGCCAAATCACTTTAGATAGTTGCGATTTTAGATATTTTCTCTGAAAACCTCGGTGTGAGATTTTTTTGCATTAAAACTAAGCTGTGAAATTAATTGAGATTATTGATAGGGCAGGTAATACTTTCAAAAATGACTGTATAACCATATGTTTTCAATTTAAGCGTCATTTCCCATTTTGAGAAAAATAAAATTCCTTTTCGAAAAATTCAAGATACTATTGTCATGTAGTACCATATTTCGAAGCTAAATTTAAAATCATTATGATTCCCATCACTGGTTGTTGCAGGTTATTCCAACAAAACACAATTTGCAACTAAATATACAATATGATCTTTGATATTATTGTAAAGTTATGATGCATGTTACTTCTTTCCCCTGTTCAACTGTAAAGCATAAAATACTTACGATTAGTTGAGACTGAATTTAGATAACCCTGTATATTCGTAGAAAAACATATTTACATACAGTTCTTACCAGTGACGGTTCTTCCACAGGAGTACATGCGCACGTGCACCCCCGAAACAAAACGAATAAAAAATATTAATTTATATTCATTGAATATTATTTATCGTATAAAGTCCGACCCTCCCTAATATTTTATCATCAAGTCAAACGAAACTGTATAAATCCGGCAACCGCGCCTCGGTCGAGGTAAATGACAATTATGACGAGACTTGCTCGCACGTGCGATTAAGTAGTGCAGGTTTTCTGTAGTAACAGGTGGCGGGTGGCAGCGGGGGATAGCGGGGCTATGACGATTTAACATGGAAAAGGCGCACAGTTTTTGTGTGCACCGCGCTGTTGTCTGTTCGTGCATCTAGTTAGAAATTCGAGCGTGTTTGTTTTAATATTTTAATATCATATATTTATTAAGTTAAAATGAATAGTTGAAAGGTGGACTATTTAAGAAATAACTTTAGCTCTTTTAGTTTGTAGCAAAAAATTGAAGTGAAAAATGCGGGAACACCTAAACCCGAAATTAATTTAACGCAGACCACAAAGGGTAAATCTAGGGACTTTATTAGGAAGTTTAAAAATGAAATATATGAAAAAAATTTATAGAGGGTATTCCAAACTTGATGAGGCTGTTATTGATCAATTTTCTACAATTAAGAACCGAAGAATAGACTTTACGTTTAAGCACTATTGTGTAGGGTCGATAAATGTTGTGTATTTCGATAAATGATACTCGATATGATTTTAAACCATTTTATTTAAGGATTTAAACTAAAATACACTGAAAATATGAAGAATGTAAACTTGTCAGTCTCGTGGCTCGATTCGTTCTCGTCATAAACTATTGTTCTCGTCTTGATTGCGCCTAATGACGTAGCCGTAGATGGCGTAGTAGTATTAGACATAATTCGGATTTCTTGATAACTCGTAGATGTAGGTAGTAGTATTGGACATCATTCGGTTTACTTGATAGCTCGTAGATGGCTTTAGTAGTATTAGTAGTGGACTGTATAAATATTGTTACAAGGGTTGCATGCGACGACGTTAAGATCCGACAGCTATACACACTAAGAAACCCTTTCTTATTTTCCAAAAGTTGTATTTCCTTGTGTAAAATTAAAAAATAAATAAAAATGTTTCACCTAACGCATTTTCTTATTACTTTTTTTCTTTTTACATTTAAAACGCCTAGAAAGTAGTTGTTTGATCGTTACACAAAAATAAAATTTTAAAAATAATTTCATCATACTTGTGAACCCCCTCTGTCATAGCTCACGAGCCGCCACTAGTTCTTACCGCAGGCCTGTCCGTAAGACAAGATTATAAACCACTTCTGATACTTCTCGAAGGATATGAATAATAACTTATCCACATCTTTTCCTATATTACAATACAATTTAAATGTTCTTAGCCCGCAATGTAATTATTTGAACCGAATTATTTTTATTTAATAGTGCCATGGTATGTATCAAATATTCAGAAAGCAGAATAATTTATAGTACCATTTCAAGAAATTAGAAATTATACGGTCTCGGTTATAATTGCCATTTCTTGCGGTTAGTTCTGCCCTAATTTATATGGTAATTCTGATGTTTAATAATTCGGTAATATAGAAATGTTGCTCGTGTTTAAATGTGTTTATTGTATCTTTTAAATTTGCATACTGTTTATAGAAAAAGCCGTTGCAAGGAAAAGAATAATATTATAATAAGAACTATTTCCATTCAATTCACTAAACAAAATTTAAGAATTAACTGGACGCCACTATCTTAACCTGATGAAAGTCAATTGTTATTGCTTGCATTAAACCCGAACCAACTCCTCACAAATGTCATGTTATTGAGGAAAAATTTTTAGAAATCTCGTACACAGGATTCTGTGTGTTGTGATGAGAAGTAGACTATCATAACCTTATTTTTTCAGTGTTTGTTTGAAGGTTATAGACAATGGTGTTTCTTGAATGATAGAAAAGTTTTGGACTTGCATTGTCTTTATTTGTTATATATCACAACGTTTCAACTGGTAAGTATCTCCAGTCGTATTCAGGTGAATACTAAATAAGAAAAGTAACTACAGTTCTATTTATACTAGCTATGTGCACTGAAGCATAATAAAATTGAGATGGTGTCAACTAATTTCGTGACAAAATTTTGGAAAATCGTAAGACTCGGCCAAATACACCAAAAGGAGATACAAAAGAGGCTCAACCAATACTCAACTTTCCATATGTCAAAGGAATATCCGAGAGAATTAGAAGACTAGGACAACGATACAACATCAGAACGGTATTCAGCTCGAGAGACACCTTAAGAAGCCATCTAACGAAGACGAAACCAACTAGCCAGAAAGATAGGAAAAACTGTGTCTACCAGATCCCCTGCGAATGTGGCCGATCGTATATTGGGGAAACACTACGGCCACTGGAAACAAGGATTAAAGAACACAGAAGCAACACTCAAAAAGGAGGAACAGAAAAATCAGGTGCAGCTGACCAAGCCTGGACACACGGCCATCACATCAGGTGGACAGAAGCCGAAATCCTGCTCAAAGAACCACACTGGAGGAAGAGGAAGTTCAAGGAAGCTGCTACCATACACCAGAACCCTGGCCGTTTTAGTAAACCTTCATTAGATTTAAGAAATATCTGGAAACCTTCGTTAAGTAGATATAAGCTTAGAATTACTAATACCGCGCAAAACTGAACGCACGACTGCACCCATCTCAATTATGCATCAGTGCACAGAGCTAGTATAAATAGAACTATAGTTACTTTTCTTATTTAGTATTCACCTGGAGATACTTACCAGTTGAAAAGTTGTGCTATATAACAAATAAAGATAATGCAAGTCCAAAACTTTTTTATTTTTTCAATTGTAGCTTGAATATAAACGAATTGTTCGCCTTAAATAGTTTTATTAAGTTGCAAGCACTACATTATAGTAGAAAGAAATGAGTCAAAAGTTTCTTAAATGTCCTATATCTACCTATACAGTGATTGGCAGATTGCACCCTTTATTTATTGTTGATTTCTCGGAAAATTTGATTCTTGATAAAAGTTTCTGAGTCCCCTTAAGTGGATTCCTGAGTATCTCCAAACGAGTATTCTCTCCAAGCGTTTATTGTCGTTTAAGGAAAAAAATGTTCAAGGAAAAAAAACTTTATAATTCAACTGAAATTGGAGTAAAGCACATATTCTTTTGTTTCGGAAGATTTTTAGATTTATTCTATTTACCATGTAGAAAGAAATCATGGACTTTCCGCCAATTATTAATTTAAATATTTTCTGTTCAACAATTTAAAAAAAAAATGCAGCGTTTTCATAAAAAGAGAAAATGTCTAGAAGTCTACACTCCGATCACGTTCCGTCTCTTACTTCCGATTATCGTAGTTTCTGTCGGCGTACCGATTACGGGCGGACGCTCGACGTATTGTTCTAACGGCAAGGAAAGATCCAATTCGCCTCGTGCTTACAAAGCGCGAAATGAACAGGGGTCAAATCGGATATTTCGACTGACTCCGGCATCCTCTTAAACTAAAAATTCATCATTAAAATCGAAGTACATACGATGGAGATTAAATTTTTAAAACTTGCTCATTACTCTTATTCAAAAGACCAACGGTATACAGCGTGTTCGAAATGAAATCGACAGTTTTGCTTATAAAAGCTATGATTTAATTCGATTAAATTAACAAAGTAATGTTGTTTTTTACCCTGATTATTATGATGATGTCAAAAAAACAATTGAACGTCAGAATCACGCGATATTAACAAAATACATTTTTTAAAATGGAATGCCCTATATCTGCTATAACCATTTGATAGAGAGTGAATTTCTAAACAAAATTTATCCTTAACGACATATCGCTAAAATTAAAAATAATCGAAATATTTTGATTTAATGTAATTACAAAAACTCATTTCCTACAGGCGGCTGTGAAGCGATAACAAGAATTAAAATACATATTATATACTTAAACACATCTCCTTCTACTTTACATTCCTGAACACATGTCAAATCTTTGCTTGTAGCATTCAGAACGGTTCGCTCATCGATGTTATCGATAATATTAATAATATATTCTTGTAGTTCATTAACATTATTGTACTGTTTTTCATAGAAATCTTATTTTTTTAAAGCCCCAAAAATGAAAATCAAGAGGTGTAAAATCTGGTGAACGCGGAAGCCATAAAATTGGCCCGCATGTTTCTCTTCACAAAATATTTCCGTTATTATTAATTTTAGCGACTTGTAGTAGGGATACATTTTGTTTAGAATTTCACTATCCATCAAATTGTTATTGCAGATTTATACCTGCTGGTATTCCATTTAAAGAAAATACATTTTTGATAATGTCACGTTATTCTGACGTTCGATTGTTTTTTATATCAGCTTAATACTCAGTGTAAACAACAACATCTTTCCTAATTTAATCAGATTCATAGCTGTTTTAATAAGAAAGTTAGGAATAATGCCGACTTTATTTTCAACACCCAATAACAAAATTAGTTAAACCCATCCCCCATCCCATCTATAAATAGAGTAGAATACATAGAATAGAACAAGTAGACCGGCGGGCAACCCAGGTTATTTTTAGTGTTGTGATCGCTCGAGCGAAAAACCGCTTGATCACTCGATTATTGAAATAACCGACATCACTCGATTATTAAAAAAACCGCTCGAGTTACCTATTCAGGCGAAAACCGTCGCCCGTCACTTATTATCTTTCACTCGATACCCGAGCTTCGCTTGACGCCGACGGAAATATACCGCTGTAGTGTGATCGAGTTAAAAAACTGGTCGTATATTCGAACAGTTTTTCGTTCGATAGGTAATACTCTAGTTAAAAATCAGGCGAAAAACCGAAAAATATCGCCGGTTACCTGATAGACGACCTCCGGTTTAAGCACCGCGCGATCCGATTGGCGACGTTCGAGATTGACGCTGAGCAAGTACACGGCATACGTCTTTCTTAAAGGCACATAAACGAGAAGGTGCATATAAAAAAGTATGCTGAATCCCTTAGCGGAGTCATCGCGACATGATTTGGTAAAGTTTTGTTTTAACTGGCGAGCCAGCGGAGTAGTTTAGGTCTCCGATTGTAAATATTAAAAAATTAAAGGATATCATTTTAAAATTTTTAATTACTATAAAGTCGAGAAAACTTCTCAAAAATAACATAATAATAGAAATTGTTAATGAAAAATAACAAAACGAACAAAGTGGTTAACAAAATATATAGAAAAATTCGTTGGTCATCTTATAGTAAACATTTTTAAATCTAAACAGGAACTTTTTATTATTAAACTCAAGAAGACTTCTCAAAAATAACATACAATATAGAAAATGTTAATGGAAAATAAGAAAACGAGCAAAATAGTTAACAAAACATAGGTATCGACAAATTTTTTGGTAATTAAAAGAAAGCATTCTTAAATTTAAACAGGAACTTTTAGGTAACTATGAATACATGAGTACATGAATTTAAAAAAATAATAACCAATTTTCTTATTTTGCCAGTCGCGTAACTAAGCCTAAATTTTTGAAGTGCACACAGTGGGCACCTGATAATTTAAAGTGGAAGAATTTGACAAGCTATTTTAAATATCTACTTATTTTATGCTCGTAGATTGAGAAAGATGTGAAGAAAAATAACTCTTTGTAATACTTTTTGCTCGGGTTAAAAACGCACAATAATAAGCCCGAACAATAAATACATATTTGGGTGATTTTTTGCAGTTTTTTTGTTTGGTATCGAGACACATGGTAAAAATTCATTATTCACAAATAAATAAATTTCTGGAATTTTTTTGGTGAAACTATAATTTTTTAGCTAAACCTGTGCCCACCCGTAGTTACGTGCCTGCTAAATACCCTACCCGATCACATGTAAAGGGCTGGGCAGCCCGTTAAGCAGTCGGTGACGTCATGGCTTGGTAGATTGGAATTTCAGGCGATTCACTCGAGCGATTAACTCGATTATTAAAATCGCTCGAGTATCAAGTACTGGATTATTAAAATCATCGGTTTTTCCCAACACTAATTATTTTCACTTGCATTTTTAAAATCAAAGTTATAAGTGAAGCGAAAAACATAGAACCTAGTTTTGCATTCTTCTGAATATAATAATTATAGGTAAATAATTTCAGCCGAAATGTTCATCGTAACGATAATGTATCTGACCAAAGATTAATGAGTTAAACAAATTAATTTTGTTATAATTGGGTAACAGGTGTTTGATTTTACAGAGAAATTTTAATTTCTATCTTAATATTTTTTTTCACTCCGTCTTAGTTCGGATTATTTCTTTTCATCAAAAATGTCGTTACCGTCTTTAATGGCCTATGTGATATTTGTTAGCTGCGCTGGTGATGCCAGCTAAATTGCTATGGAAATCATGGGCTGGGGTGTTTGATTAAGAACTAAACACTAAAATATTCATTACAATTATAATTTTTAAGCAATATTAATGATCAGTATTCACTGGTCGTTCGTGGCCATGAGTCTAATCACAACCAAAGAATTTCGTTATTCATGGTGGCAAATTACTGTCAGATCATTGTTTCAAAATTATTTTGCCTGTTATTAATCAAAAATACTTTTAACATATCAGGTTTGAGAGTAAATGCGAAATTAATCTACAGAAGTTTAAGAAGTGGTCAAAGAAACTACGATGGATTTAGACTCTCCACACCTCTACATTTTTCCTCCTCCTCCTCTAAAATTTAAAATAGTACTTGATATAGGATATAATATATTACGTATTTTAAATTGTATTTAATTATATCAACTCAAATTCAAATATGATTTATTGTTTAGAATATAATATATTTCTAGAAAAAAGCAACCAAGTGCTTACAAGATATTACAAGAATATGTTTTGTTATCCTTGGAATAGATCCACGTTTGTGTGTTTTGTGTTGCCCTGAATATTTCCAAAGCCTTGGAGCCAGAACAATGTAGGCTGATTTGAATATTCAAATGTTATGCAACTTTCCGTGCCGTTGGTATATGACCTTAAGTAGCACTAAAAAAATAATTCCAAATGGAAAAGAAGTCAGAGGTAGGGGAGGTCAAAATAATACTATTATTATAGCTTGAATTATGAGAGAATTCGTAAGATCGTCACCAAGTCATGTCACATTAATATCATGAATCAACTAACACCAGTATTTTGTAGACTTTTTAACTTATCCTACAAACAAGGAATATTTCCATCGTGTTGGAAGATGGGGCCGAGTCCAGCCTATACCAAAGAAAGGTAAGAGAACTTCTAGCATATGTCACCCATCTTTGGAACAACGCAATCGAACATCATGGGGAGTCTCAGGCTCTTGCACTGGATATTTCTAAAGCCTTTGATCGTGTTTGGCATGAGGGGCTTCTAAGTAAACTGCGATCCTATGGTATGACCAGTCGATTCTGTGTAAGCTTGTCTAGCTTTCTTAAGGACCGTTCTCTGCAAGTAGCGATTGATGGAATTCACACTTTCACCATCAATGACGGATATTGTCTCCCACCCTCTTCTTACTCTACATTAACGAACTTCTAGTGAAAGCTTAAAATCCGATATTTAGCTTTGCTGACGGGTTTGTTCGCACACTTGTCTCATATTTCTCTTCGAATGCACAAACATCGGCTGCCGACGCACATCTTTGCAGACATCATAAATTATCACTCCTTAACAAAGACCTGGAAGAAATATTGGCTTGGGGTGACAGTAACCAAGTCGAATTTAACGCTGAGAAAACCCACGTATCAGTTTTCTCTAAAAAGCTTAACATTACAGAACCCGATATAGTCATGGCAGGACACGAAATTCCACTGGCTACATCTATTAATTTGATGGGCGTTAATCTGGGAGGAAATATGTCTTGGCACACTTCAGCAACATTTGATATTATACAAAGCCCAGATTCGACCATCATGTCTGGAGGTCTGCACCCCAACATACTCTTCGGCTACTGGAGTCCATCGCATAGAGGGCCAATCGTCTGATCCAAGAGCTGACAAAGAGCCTTGATAGCATAGTACATCGAAGACAGGTTGCTGATGTGGCTCTCTTTTTATGGAACGACTTTTCCGAGATCGTTTTTCACACCGAATATAACCTCCAACGATTCAAAACCAAAGTGAATTCTCACACGCACTACTCCCAAAGTGTTTGTGTTTGATCATAAAAAGAGAACGTTTCAGATGAAATATTTCTCCTTACCGATGGAACATTAGCCACTCTTGGTTCCCACCGCTAGTTGTATTAGGTTAATCAAACAAAATACAATTTTTTATTACTTAACAAGCTTACAAAAAACGAAACAATGTACCTAACTAATAGCTCTTATAAACTGATTTTGATGATTAAATTCAATATAGCAAAGAACTTGTGAACCAGCAAACTTAATTTCAAAATTTTCCTTATATAATTCATAATATGGTATATGTATGGAATGCTTTGCAGAAAAGGGATAAATGGTAATTGAAAAATTTCTGCAAAAAATGTAATTTTCTAAATATCCACGAAATTTCTATGAATTCTTAACTTACGTGATGGCAAATTTAACCTCAGTTATTAATACACAATTAAATATTGTATCTCGGTAATTTGGCTCAGTGCTCATCCATTAATTTTAAATGCCGAAATAACTCAAATTATTAGTTATTAACAATGATAATATAAATAGTTCGATTCAACCAAATGTTCTTTCTTTAATTACATTATATATTTTATGTAAAATGTTACGGTTTAGTTAATAATTCTGGTAAGATATAAAATAAAACAACTGAATACAGATATTTTAAATAATAAACGAAATGAATTTAAAATGAGAGTTTAACGTAAGAATATTATAAAAATATTATTGTCGTCGTTTCGTGGCTGATGAAGGTATTATGATACTAAGCTAACCTGGAACCAACAATTTAACAAAAATGTAATCAGTCAAGATAAATATCTAAGATGCAATATTGCATGGGTATGTTTGCGAAACCCCTCTGGTATGTACAGTGGTTTTACATCAGTTATCAGATTCATAATGACATAGGGATTCTAACTTCTAATTACGATGGTCACTAGAGTACCTAGTAAACAGAGACTCCTTATACAGGGTGTCCGGGAAAAGGAGGTCAATCCATTAACCATATATTCCTTGAGCAAAAATAATATTACTTTTATAATGCCATTTTTCATTCTTGACCCTCATGTGCAATATACAGGGTGTTAAACTTTGAAATTAAAAACTGATTTTTTTGAATAGTTCGAGTATTTAATGAGATATTAATTTCAAATTTGGTACATTGCGTCAGCCTAAAAAGCTACATCTTTTGAGAGGAACAAAACAAGAAACTTTTGTCAAATACTCAAAATAGGGGGGGTCCAGTTCCCTCTGACCACCCCTATTTTTTAGTGTATGCGCCAGTGACTTCTAAGCTATATTTTTTTAGGTAATCATTTATTTTTGATTATTTTTTCTCCCTTATAAAATTTCGATCAAATCATGTGTTTTGGAGATAATTTGAAAAGCAGATGCCAGCGCGGCTGACGGTAATCCAATAATTTTCAAATACTAAATCAAGTCAGCCGTTGTGGCATTACCATGGATACAAGATATAATTAAGCAAAACTTTGCAATAAGTGACAATACCGAAAACAAAAGACTAACCAAAAATAAGGACAGTGGCGTACAGATAAAAACCTATAGTACTAATTCAGTTAAATGAAATTAGTTTATTGACCTACTAAGAACTTACTATTGCTAATCTTCATATAACAGTAAACACCATTGTTATCATTCGTTCTTAAGGCAATAATTTACTATTACTACAAATTTGAAACATCATAACAAGATAACAAATACTCAAAACATATTATTTTCGAAAGGAGTATAATAATCGTCGCGACATCTCGCGGTGGTACATAAAAACGGCGAAACGCGTCTGGGTATTAGTCTGACGAAGGAAAATGGAAACAAATTTCTATATTCAAATATTATTTTTTTAAATTAACGTTAGTAACAAAAAACAAACAAAAAAATAGTCTAAAGGAATTGCTCGATATAACCTTCATTTTTTTTAATACACATGCGAGCTCTCTTTATTAAAGAAAATCTTAACCTTTGAAAAATATGTGGTTTTAACCTGAACTGCTGTCCAGCTTGAAGTATTCTTTCTATTAAATGATTCTCGCTCAAAATCGGAATCATATATACACAAAATCTTTCATACACCCCCAGACTGAATAGTCCAAAGGAGTAAGGTCTGGGGAACGGGGTGGCCATTTAACATGAGCATCATGGCCCCGACCAATCCAGCCATTAGGAAAGATTTGGTGTAAATAGTTCCTAACATTTATAGCAAAATGCGGGGGAGCACCGTCTAGTTGAAACCAAATATTTTGTCTTACTATTAGAGGCAAATCATCAAGTAAATCGGACAGTGTGTTTTGAAGAAATAGTAAAAATGAATGACCAGTCAAATTTCCTGGTAAAATTACAGGACCAAGAAGAAAATTATTTACGACACCTGCCCACACATTGACTTTAAAATTTACTTGATGATGCTGTTCATATGTGTGTGTTATGAATATTTGTTATCCCGTTTCTCGTAAATGAAGCTTCAGCAGTAAGAAGACTTATTAATTAAAAAACTTTTAAATCTTAAAACACAGTGAAAAGTAATATTTAATTTGACAGCAAATGAAACAACAGCGATGCCGTATCCATGGTAATGCTACAACGGCTAACTTGATTTAGCATTTGAAAATTATTGGATTACCGTCAGCCGCGCTGGCATCTGGTAAGGATCCATGCTTTTCAAATTATCTCCAAAACACATGATTTGATCGAAATTTTATAAGGGAGAAAAAATAATCAAAAATAAATGATTACCTAAAAAAATATAGTTTAGAAGTCATTGGCGCACACACTAAAAAATAGGGGTGGTCAGCGGGAACTGGACCCCCCCTATTTTGAGTATTTGACAAACATTTCTTGTTTTGTTCCTCTCAAAAGATGTAACATTTTGTGCTGACGTAATGTACCAAATTTTAAATTAATATCTCATTAAATAGTCGAATTATTAAAAAAAATCAGTTTTTAATTTCAAACTTTAACACCCTGTATATCGCACATGAGGGCCAAGAATGAAAAATGGCATTATAAAAGTAGTATTATTTTTGCTCAAGGAATATATTGTTAACGGATTGACCTCCTTTTTCCGGACACCCTGTATATAACAGTCCAATGAGAAGCACACTTTAATAATGGATATCATATTAGAACTGTCATCCCTAAAAATAGGTGCAGCGCCTATCGAATGAAAGTTAATGGGGAATGTATGCAACATCTCCCGAAAATGACATTACAGTAACGTTATCTTGAAAATGTAGATTACACGAAAGCGCAGTAAAACTTTGAAAACATTAATACACAAACATAACACAATACATACTATGAGATTCAACTATGACACACTGACCTATCTCAAAGCAAACAGGTGATGAAATAGGCGCAGGTATGTTTTTGAAATAAACAGAGATTAGCATTTTCAAATAACAACACCACAATATATCAAACGGGAAGGAATACAAGCTTCCTGCTTAAGTAAGCTCGGACAAGATGGGGTGTACAATAAACCGACTCATAGATAATCTCTGCCATTCATCAACCAACTAGGGCAGAACAAAATTCTAGAAAAAATATACGTGTTTCCATTGGAGCGAACAGTACGGTCACCGACATCAATAAAATCTTATGTTACAAATTTTTATTATTAAATGTCATAGTTGTCGTCGCAAAGGAAATACTAAGTGTAGGGTGAGTCAACGATAGAGTAAAATTCATTTGCTCCTTTACGTTTAAGGATTAGATAAAAATTCGAAATACAGAAGTTGGAGAGACCGTTCATTCTAAATTTAGACTGGGGTATGCAGGGTGGCCCACAAAGATATCGCGAATATAAGATTTGTTCAAATGGAACACTCTCTCTTTATGTCAATTTCTGAATTATGCATAAAATTATGAATATTTTTATATGTAATCTAAATCTTATAGTTTTCCCAATATTTTAATTTTTTCAGAAAAATGCCAGTTTTCAGCATTGAATTTACTTATGAATACCAACACTACCTTTGCAAATTATAGATTCATATTTGGTATGGATATTACATGGAGCTAAGGCAAATAAATTATGGAAGCAAAAACAAAACCTCAGTTTTTACAGGGTGTTCAAAATAAATTTTCGAATTTGGTTAACTTTAAGCTAAAAAATCTCGATTTTTTTTTAAATACAAACCCGAACAAACCTGCCCCCCCCCCTCCTCTAGTTACGACTATGTGTAACAGGCGTCTAAGAAACAATTCAACAAGACGGAAAATTCTTAAACGGACACAACGGATTTATTCAGCGGACCCCTGATGTGACCCTACTAGATTTTTTCTTCTGGGGTTATGCTAAAGATCGTGTTTTCGTAGATCCCCCACCACCAAACATGCTAAGTAGAATAAAGCAAAACATAATAAAACGATTAAATATATATGTATACGGGAGGGGGCATATAATTGAACATTTATTACGAACCAATTAAAAAATTAGAAAAATAATGATTGGAAATATTGTTTGACGCAAGTTTATTGTTATTTGTTATTTATTTCTATGTCCATTTTATTAATGATATGTTTGGAAAATACACCTCATTTGATTCTGTCCTACGGACTATACAACGTGTCCAAGATAAGGAGGGCCAGTACAGGGATCTCGGAAACCGTAAGAGATACGAGGTCGGTTAAATAGAGATAAAGTTGCACATTTATAAGGTGCCGTTTAGAACGTTTTAAGATTCCGAGTAGTTCCGGAGATATCAGGATAAAACTGAAATTCTGAAAAATCGTTTTGTTTTTTTCCTGGGTTTCTGTGAGATCGAATCCTAAAGTAAATTGCACTTTGACATTGCCACTTTTTCTGCTCTATCCAACAGCGCTAATTGTTTTGTAATCCGACGAGTTGTCTTCGAACGGCCATTATGAACTTTCTTTTTTAAATACGGTCCTGTTTTTCTGATATTGGAATTTGAGAGCTTCATTTCTTCCGAATGAAACGATGTATGACACATTGTGGTTTAATGACGTTTCGAGGGAACTTCGGGATACGGTCCTGCATTTCTCCTAATTTTATAAATAATATCTCATAAGTAAGCTCTAAAGTTTTACTTATGTTGGACTAGTTCAATAAATAACAAATAATTTAATAATAAACCACAAGCAACAAACAGAAACATTATTTCAAACTTCTGTTGATTCGGGATTTAAAAGAAAAGTAGGCGTTTGAAACAAAAAAATTAAGATGGTGACGCGTGAACATTCCCATTATGATCGTTTGAGGGCGTTTTAAGAGGTTTTCTATTATCTAGAAAATATGGAACATAATTTTACAAATGCTGAAAAGATTGATATTCTATCTTGTTTTATTTTATCTCAAAAAAACTGTTATGTGGCAGTTAGAAGATATTTATGCTTAGAGAATAACGGAAATCAATTTGAACACCTGATTATCTAGTTCCTTACCTTTTTCGTTGTTTGTTTTATTACTGTTTTGGTATGATTTTTGTTCACTTATTTGTGGTTTATTATTAAATTATTTGTTATTTATTGAACTAGTTCAACATAAGTAAAAAATTTAAAGCTTACTTATGAGATACTATTTATAAAATTAGGAGAAATACAGGACCGTAACCCAAAATTTCCTGATGTTGTTCAAAAAACCCTCGAAACGTCAATAAATCACAACGTGTCATACATCGTTGCATTCGGAAGAAAAAAGCTCTCAAATTCCAATATCAGAAAAACAGGACCGTATTTAAAAAAGAAAGTTGATAATGACCCTTCGAAGACGACTCGTCGGACGCTGTTAGATAGAGCGAAAAAAGTGGCAATGTAAAAGTGCAATTTACTTTAGAATTCGATCTCAAAAAACCCAGGAAAATAATAAAACGAATTTCAGTTTTTCCGGATATCTCCGGAACTACTCGGAATATTAAAACTTCTAAACAACATATTATTAGGCACGTAAATGCGCAACTTTACCCATTTAACCGACTTCGCATCTCTTACGGTTTCCGAGATCCCTGTACTGGCCCTCCTTATCGTGGACACGTTGTAGAGGTTTTTTTTTGTATTTTCATAGCAAATATGACGAATTTTTACCTAATTTTTAAGGAGTAAAGGAGAAAATGAACTTTCTCTATCGTTGTCTCACCCTGTACAAAAAAGGTGCTCAACAGCGATTTGTCGCAATTGGTTCGAGGTAGGATAGGATGGAAATACCTTCAAATAGATTTCAACACGCGCCAAGTAAATTAATGTCTTTATTTGCTCGGTGGTACTGAACTGGCCATTTTCAACCGACCGGATTCTTGTCTATTGTAGCATTTTATCACGAACATGCATTTATTGCAACAATGTCATTTATAAGCTCATTTTTTAGCCGGTAAACTGATGGTGCTAAGTTATTTTATTTTTTTAAGTATACTATTTACTTATGGTATTGATTCTGTAGTAATAAAATTTAACTGTTCTTAAATCTTTTTCGCACCACGCAGTCCTCATATTATTTTTTGTTCGGATCGTATCACCATTTTAATTAAGGCGACATAGGAGGCTGCTACAATGCATAGGAAATAAAATGGCAATATTATGCCAAACCAACGTTTTAAATAATAATGAATGTTTAATGCATCATCCTATATGTAAATTTAGGCAATTGTGTAATAATTGCGAAATGGAAATAAATTTAAAAAAATAGATAGTATAGGTCTTCTTGTACACTCTCCGATAATAAACTACAGGCAAAGATAATATTAGTCAAGTTTATAGTTTTCTATTTTAGCTGTTATTTGGTTCAAGATGAAAATTTTGAACCGAAATTTTAGGGTCAGATAGTACTGGATAAGGTCTTCAAAATGAGGTATCGCAACACCCCTCATCCCTATTCAAAATCAGGGTGTTGTGTTCACCCCCGATAGGGGGTTGAAGTTACGGAGATGAAAAAAGCGGAAAAGTTATTTCCCCTCGAATCAGAAATCGACGGGTCCGAGCGATTTTCTACATTTTCATTTTAAAGCAGGAAAATCGAGGTGTTAAGTTTTCGCTGGACCAGCCTGTATATGTTGTAGTATGGAGATGTATCGGTGGTTTACACGACAGTTCGTGAGAGCCTTAAACATTTCATGGTTGGTAATTTCATTTCTTGGTAAACCGTGCGGTAATGATCTTATTGAATAGTTTATATAGATGTGTTAACAGACTTATCGGTCGATAGTTTTGTAGGTCTGTGATGCTGCCTTTCTTGTGCATAATCACGATAGTTGCATTATTCTATATTTGTGGGGTTGTTCCTTCATCTAGGCATTTATTGAAGACTTTGGTTATTGCTTTGAGTAGTTCTCTTCCTCCTAGTTTAATCGCCTCTACAACGACGCCGTCCTCTCCAGGTGCTCTATTGTTCTTCATTTCTGATAATGACTTTAAGACCTATTCTTCAGTTATCGCTGGCATCTCATCCGATCCGGTTCACGTTTATCTGCTGCTTCTTAAAAGAAGATACAAATTTTGAAATAAAGTCGTCCAGTTTCTCAATTTTATTTACACTTTACAAAATAATATTATTTTATCGAGTAGCACGAACAAATATACAAGAATTAATAGCGTGTATTGCAACCACATGTTCTTATCACTTGTATCAGGCAACGTGGCATGCTTTCAAAGCAGTTTTGAATTGCTTCTGGAGCAATATTTTCTCCTTATTCAGGAAGAACTCATCGCATGCCTGGCAATGTTTTACACAAGGAAATACAACTTTTGGAAAATAAGGAAGGTTTTCTTAGTATGTATAGTGCTTAAACGTAAAGTCCGTTCTTCGGTTCTTAATTGTAGAAAATTGATCAATAACAGCCTCATTAAAGTTTGGAATACCCTCTATAATTTTTTTTTCATATATTTAATTTTTAAACTTTCTAATAAAGTCCCTGGATTTACCCTTTGTGGTCTGCGTTAAATTAATTTCTGGTTTAGGTCTTCCCGCCTTCTTCACTTCAATATTTTGCTCCAAACTCAAAGAGCTAAAGTTATTTTTTAAATAGTCCACCGTCAAACTATTCATTTTAACTTAATAAATATATAATATTAAAATATTAAAACATATACGCTCGAAGTTCTAACTAGATGCACGAACAGACAACGGCGCGGCGCACACTAAAGTTGTGCGCTATTTCCATCTTAAATCGCCATAGGCCCGCTATCCCCCGCTGTCTCCCGCCACCTGTTACTACAGAGATCTGCATTATGCCCCGCTTACTTAATCGCACATGCGAGCAAGTCTCGTCATAATCGTCATTAACCTCGACCGAGGCACGGTAGCCGGATCGAGAGTCTATAATATACAGTTTGGTTGACGGTACGATAAAATATTAGGGAGGGTCGGACTTTATACGATAATTGACGGTACGATAAAATATTATGGACGGTCGGACTTTCTACGATAAATAATATTCAATAAATATAAATTAATATTTTTTTATTCGTTATGGCGGTGCACGTGCGCATGTGCTCCTGTGGAAGAACTACCACTGATCATGTTCTGAATAAAATTGAAAAACTGCACGACTTTCTTTCAATATTTGTATCTTCTTTTAAAAAACAAATAATAACGTAAATCAAAAAACATTATGTTAAGAAAAGGCCACACTTCAAGACAAAACATAATATAGCTTAATTTACGGCTCAAGTTTTCCACAGGGAGGTAAGAAATTAAGGGTAAAAAAGTAACTTTTGTTTCTGCCTGTCCTACTAATCAAGATATCAGTATTTTTTGAAATCTAAAATTGGTCATTCCAAGACACAAGTCTACACTGCTGCTTCCTTTTCCATTTGAAATTAATTTCTTAGTGCTACTTAAGGTCATATATCAACGGCACAGAAAGTTGCATAACATTTGAATATTCAAATCAGCCTACATTGTTCTGTTACTCGCAATTACCCATGTTCTATTTCAAATGAACTTAGGAGTTTAATATACGCATGCTAAAGACATTTGTCACGGTCTAAGAGCCTTTAGGTGGGATATATTTGACTGAATTAAATAATGCTCTATAATACAAATGCAAATAAGGTTCCTGGTATCGAGCACTTTAAATGCGGACTATTAGAAGGGTGTCGAGAAACTTTTGAAGGCTACCTTTATACTCAAAATTATCTATTCAATCGCAAAAAATTCATTTATGTAACAATTGAACTCGAAGTCTCTATTTTATCGATCGAAAGAGGATATTGATGCTCATTTCAAGAACCAATGGAGTAACGTCCTTGCAATTCATGTGATTGAGTAGTATTTGAAGGGCATTCCACATCCCGTGGGATATTGAATGATAAACACCTAGAAGAAATTTTGGCTTAGGGTGACAGTAACCAAGTCGAATTTAACGCTAAAAAACCCAGGCAGCAGTTTTCTCTAAAAAGGTTAATATTACAGAACCGGATAAAGTCATGGCCGGATACGCAACCCCACTGGCTTCATCTATTAATTTGCTGGGCATCCATCTGGGAGGAAATATGTCTTGGCATAACCACGTTGTGGCAATCGCCAAGATAGTTTCTCAGAAGCTTGGGGTACTCTTCCGAACCAGAAAGTTGTACGAA
Source organism: Barypeithes pellucidus (assembly GCA_963991005.1). Classification (NCBI taxonomy): domain Eukaryota; kingdom Metazoa; phylum Arthropoda; class Insecta; order Coleoptera; family Curculionidae; genus Barypeithes; species Barypeithes pellucidus. Next base: position 26,459,873 of record OZ022562.1, on the reverse strand, counting down.
CCTCAACAACTTTTGACACTATACACATCCCAGACTCGACCATCACTAGAGTACTGCTCTCATGTCTGGAGCTCTGCACCCAAACATACTCTTCGGCTACTGGATTCCATCGAAAGGAGGGTTTATTCGTCTGATCGGAGACCACGAGCTGACGAAGACCACGACTCTCTTTTACAGATATTTTCATGGAAGGTGCTCGGCTGACCTTGCCCTCTTAATTCCGCCCAGAGCGACGAATAGCAGAAAAACACGACGAACCACTGCCGCCCATCCATATGTGGTTAAGCTTAGTACTCCTCGGACTTTATTATTTAAGAATTCTTTCATCTGAAGGACTTCATCCTTGTGGGACGACCTTCCCGAGGTCGTTTTTCCCAACGAATATAACCTCCAATGACTCAAAACCAACGTGAATCGCTTTTTGCGCACACGCACCACTCCCAGAGTGCCCTAAAGGATTCTTCCTATAAAAAAAAATAAAAAATAAAGTTATGGGAGTAAGTTTAATACGTTTCTTATGCCCTCCTTAACCATGCCTTTCCAGTGTTTTGCTTGATTTTGTTGCAGACGGTCTAAACAGGGGTTACGAGGTCATTTAAATTAGAGAAAATTTGCCTTTTTAGTGCCAAATAGTTTTTAGTTTAGGCGGTATTAAAGGAAATCTAAAAATTATTTAAAATTTGATCAAAATTTATTTAATACAAAAAAGTTATGGTTTTTCATTCTCTACCAAACCCAGTAAAAGTTTTCTTAATCTGACGCTGTACGTTTAAGTTATTATTATCAACTCGGATATTTTCAATACGGACCAGGAATTTTTTTCCACATCTCGGAACAAACCCAATTTGCAATTCAACGGTATATCACACAAGAATATTTGCTGATGTTTCACTTCCTAAATGCTTCGTCAATCTATTTTCTTATAAATGCCTTTAATACGGTTCTGCCGTATCAAATCGGCAACTATCGTATAACAATTGATATTTATATAACTTAAAACCGATTAAAAGTAACTGAAAATGTTTTTTTTTTATAAAGTTTAAAAAATTCGAGATAAGTACTTTTGGTAGAGAATCAAGAACCATCACTTTTTTGTACAAAACAATTTTTGATCAAATCGGTGGTTTTCGAGGTATTTGGAGAAAAAAATGTTGATGCATTTCAGATTTCCTTTAATATCTTTAAAACTAAATACTATTTGGCAACACTGTAATCACATTATAAACGATCACTAAAAAATGTAATTTTTCTCTAATTGAAACGACCTCGTAAGACTCGTTTCGGATATAGCAATAATAGTGGCCCAACGTGTTTATGGCACCCTGTATAGGCCTTCTGCAATAAAATCAAGCAAGACACCTGGTAAGGCATGATTATGGAGGGCATAACGAACGTATTAAACTTACTCCCTCAAATTCATCATTTTCTATACAGGGTGTTTCTTAATAACATGCGAATATTTAAGAGGGTTATTCTTGGGTCTATTTTCAAAAAAAAAACTTCATACGAACATATGCCCTAAATGTCTTAACTTTTGAGATACAGGGTGTTAAAAATCTCCATTTAATTAATATCTGCGATACTGCTTCAGATATTTTTGTGAAATTTGGTACACACTTTCAATTCATCAAGACGCATTTTATGATGTACAACATGTTTCTCTATTTCGACCAGTGGCGTTCGTGTGGGAATTGCCCTCGGTATTTTTGAAGAAAAGAATAGTACAGGGTGTTCCATTTTCGAGACTGTTATATGGTGTCTCCGTAACTGTTAGTGCTATCAAAAAAATAATGTAGGTGTCATGTGCTCTTTTTGGGCCAAACTTAAAATGGACACCCGGTACGCCATTTTTTTTTTAAATAAAAATTACTTTTGAAATTGTCATGCCTTGTTGAGCAAATGTCTTCTCTTGATCTTTTGTCGTTTTCGTATAAAAAAATTAAATTCATTCATTTGCACTCTGTTATGAAATTATTTACTAACAAAGATTAAAATGGATCTAGTAGGCAACAATCAGATTTTGTTTTGTAAACATAAACATGTATATTTCAACAAGTATGCCCCTCAAATACAACGTGTCCAAGATAAGGAGTGCTAGTACAGGGGTCTCGGAAACCGTAAGAGATACGAAGTCGATTAAATGGAGGTAAAGTTGCGCATTTACGCAAATAATTTAATAATAAACCACAAATAAGTGAACAAAATGGAGAAACGTTATTTCAAACTTCTGTTGAATGGGGATTTAAAAGAAAAGTAGGCGCTTGAAACAAAAAAATTAAGATGGTGACGCGTGATTTGTTTCACTTGACATTCCCATTGTGATCGTTTGAAAGCATTTTAGAGCATTTTCTAGAAAATATGAAACATAAATTTACAAATGTTGAAAAGTTTGATATTCTATCGCATGTTTTAATTTATCTAAAAAAACTGTTGTGTGGCAGTTAGAAGATGTTATTTGTGTTTAGAGAATAACGAAAATCATTTCGAACACCTGATTATGTAGTTCCTTACTTTTTTCGTTGTTCGTTTTATTACTGTTTTGGAATGATTTTTGTTCACTTATTTGTGGTTTATTATTGAATTATTTGTTATTTATTCAACTAGTCCAACATAAGTAAAAAGTTTAGAGCTTACTTATGGGAATTATTTATAAAATTAGGAGAAATATTAGGAGAAATACAGGACCGTATCCCAAAATCTCCTGATGTTTGTCAAAAAACCCTCGAAACGTCATTAAACCAGAATGTGTCATACATCGTTGCATTCGATATCAGGAAAACAGGACCGTATTTAAAAAAAGAAAGTTGATAATGGCCCTCCGAAGACAACTTGTCGGATTACAAAATAATTAACGCTGTTAGATAGAGCGGAAAAAGTGGCAGTGCAAAAGTGTAATTTACTTTAGAATTCGATCTCAAAAAAACCCAGGAAAACAATAAAACGATTTTTCAGAATTTCGTTTTTTCCCGGATATCTCCGGAACTACTCGGAATTTTAAAACTTTCTAAACGGCATATTATTAGGCACGTAAATGCGCAACTTTACCTTCATTTAACCGACTTCGTATCTCTTACGGTTTCCGAGATTCGTGTACTGGCCCTCCTTATCTTGGACACGTTGTATAATGTTTTGAGGGTTGGGACATTGTGTTAAAAAATAAAAATATCCTATCTTTTAGTTTATTGAAACTTTTCTAATTCCCCTAGTATATTTTTAAGTTCTAGATTTATTGCACATAGTAATCAATTTAAATTGTCACTTGTCAACGTGCATGAATCAGATCTAGATTTATGTGGTTACTTTTAAACGATGCAGGCAATGCATGCCATGTGTATCGCTTACAGTGACACTGTCATGCTTTACTATGATGAATTGTGGTACAAATGCAATTTATATTATTAAGAAATTAAGCGCGTTTGGGTTTGGCTGTCTTTATATCTACTTCTCAATTATATAACTGTGTTTCGGAACTTTGTGGGCTCGGTCGACGCGTTAACATTACTTGTTTATAGTTCTTGTAAAGTAAATCACATAGTAAACAAGGCCGCTTTGTTTATTTTCGACAAATGTACACGTCGCGTACCAACGCTGTCCTTTCAGTAATAAGAATAATTTGAGAGTCGTAGGCGGCTGCTATCACAATCACTGGGAAAAGGGACAATCTCCGTTTTCGAGGATGTTGAGGTGGTGTTGGATATCGCGTTCTGTCCCTTTCAACCCCTCCACTGGCCAATACTCGCCGCCGAAAGGGGTGAATTTTTTTTTCAAGTATTAGCGGCAAATATATATATATTCCCCCCCGTTTTCGAGGATGCTGAGTACGTTGGTGGTGTTGGATAGCGCGTCCGAATCGCGTCCGAACCCGGTTCCGAGGATGTTGAGAATGGGGAAAATAGTTGTACTTCTCTTTTTGCTTGTAATGGTCCCTCATTCTGGTCCAACTGAAAAAAATCAAATAAGCGCGAAAGAACGCCAAGGCGTGGTCAGTTTATTTTTAATATTTTAGAAATTTTTTTTTTTTCTAAATTAAATTCTTTTTTTAAATTTCAATTAAATAAAAAAATCATAAAACAGAGAGAGTAATATAAAAAGAAATTTTAAACACTTAATTTTATTCCAAATATTTTTTTTTTATTAAAGGTAATGTCGTTCCATAATGGGGGCGAGTATTGGTCGGTGGAGGGGTTGGAAGGGTCGGACGCGATATCCAACACCACTACCGTGCTCAGCATCCTGGAAACGGGGAGAAAGTATGTTTCTCTGCAGGGAAACCTCTTGAAGCGCGTTTAACCCCTCTGGGGGTGGTTTTTAGCAGTTTTCAGGGGTTGAGCAATCCAAAAGAGAAATTCTGACGCCGCCATCGTTTTCAGCATCCTCGATAACGGGGGGGACTCTTGTTCCGGCTGAAAATAATTCGATTTTTCGGGGGTTTTTTCCGACTCACAGACGCCACTACTTCTTTCGATGGAATCCAGTAGCCGAAGAGTATGTTTGGGTGGAGAGCTCCAGACATGACAGCAGTGAGGGTCGAATCTGCATGGGCTTTGTATAGTGTCAAACGTTGTTGAGGTGTGTACAAGATTTTGGTTCGGAAGAGTACACCAAGTTTCTGTGAAGCTACCTTGGCGATTGCTACAACGTGGTTATGCCAACACATATTTCCTCCCAGATTGACGCCCAGCAAATTAATAGATGAAGCCAGTGGGATTGCGTATCCGGCCAAGACTATATCCGGTTCTGTAATGTTCACCCCTTTTAGAGAAAACTGCTGCCTGGGATTCCTTAGCGTTAAATTCGACTTGGTTACTGTCACCCCAAGCCAAAATTTCATCCAGGTTTTTGATGAGCCGTGATACATCATGCTGTCTGCGAAGATGTGCGTCGGCAGCCGATGTTTGTGCATCCAAAGAGAAAGATGAGACAAGTGTGTTTTCGGCAGCAAAGCTAAATATCGAATTTTTAGTTTTCGCTAGAACGTCGTTCATGTAGAGTAAGAAGAGGGTGGGTACTTAGTAGCCCCTCATGCCAAACACTATCAAAGGCTTTAGAAATATCCAGTGCATTAGCCCGAGACTCTCCATGATGTTCGATTGCGTTGTATTATTATTAAATGAGAAAATCGCTAGTTAAAGAACGAATTCAGTAATTTGGAATACCAGCACCGAGAACCAAGACCTCAAAATAGTTGTATAAGTTCTTTTAAAATTAAATTTTAATAGGCTGGGCGGAACTAAATCACAAATTTTCAATTCTATATATAGATATCTAATGTGGGCCGGAACGAATTTTTTATGTTTTACAAAGCATCGCGATCGGTGACATTTTATGGGCATATCTAATTTATTGCGGAAATAATTTAAAATTTGACATAAATTGTACGTTCATGATGATTAGAATCCCAATAAGGTATATGGGTTATTCGAAGCTAATATGTGTTTAGCAAACAAACTTTTAAGAACAAATTGAATAGTTACTTGTTGTTTAAAATAAGAACAGCCTAGTAACAATCAGAGTTGTTTCGTTTTAAACATATTGTATAAAACAATTGTTTTAAACATATTGTATAAAACAATTGTTTTAAACATGTTTTAAACAATCGTTTGCGTTTAAAACAATGTTTTGTTAAAAATGTTTAAAACATATTTAAAACAGGTAAATTAAATACACGTTGTTTTTTTTAGTAAATTGATTATTTAACAGGAGTATACTTAATTTATGCAACAACTTGGTGTGAAAAATGTTTATTGATAAATAGTAATAAAACTACTTACTAAAACAGTAATTTCCATTCAAATTAACAAAATAATAAAAGTTAGGTACCTAATGAACATCATGCACAGAACTTTGGTATGTTCAAAAAAACTACACATAAGTGTATAACCCGTAAGAAAAAGAAAGGAATAAGGTAAAAATGTATAATAATCACTGCTCGGAAGTGATATCAGTTAGCGCCGTTAATGGGTGCATTAAAATTTAGTGCTTTAAAATTTGTAACCAACTTAGCTGCTCTGACATTGCCTAGCTTATTGCGGAGTTTGGAGTGAACTAAACCATAAGACGAAAAAGTCTTTCTATGTTGTCAGACGAAGCAATAACTGTACGTAGCTGTTGGACAAGTTCCATTGGTCTTGTATTCAAATGTTTAATAGACCGCCACCATGCTAATGGTTTTACATTTTCAAGTATCTGTTATATGGCATAAATGGTGCACACCTAGCCTGAAAATTAACAATCGTTGGCATTGCTTCTGAATGGTAGGTTTCTACATATTCCATGGCAATATCTAATTGCCTTTGAGTTAGTCTATCTCCCCTAAAACGATGATCAAGCAAGTTTGCTAAAAAATGAACTGGAGTTAGGGCCATCTCCAAACATTCTATAACCTTATTTACGACACTCATTGAAAATTCTGAATTTGATTTTTTGTTTTGAAGCGTCTCCAATAGTTTGAGCCATATTTTTGTCGCTTCTCCTATCGTAAAAGTGTTTTTTTAACTTTATCTACCACAGCATAGCATTTTAATTTTTTTTGCGATACTCCTGGGCATTAACTTTTAAATTAACGTCAGTAACTAATTTTATGATGTCGTTCTCAATAAGTATTCTGTTAGTAAACACATCAAATAATTTTGCCCATTTTTTCAAATAACTATCCAAGCAGTATGATAAAGTATTCCAGCGAATATCCTCAGGCGATACAAGAGCGGAGCCACCAGCGTCTTTAAATTTTGCGCTAGCGAAATGCACATTTCTAAAATATTTACAAATTTTCTTTGCGTTACTCTTGACTCCCAGCACTTCTAAATCATGAGCAAGTAAGTTGAATATATGAGCTGAACAACCATAAGTTATTATATCCTTTCGGTCTAATTCAAGAAAAAGGTTTTTCCTCATTTTAGTCATATTCGAAGCGTTGTCTGTTACAACACTGGTAACTTGACATTCATACTCTTCTTCGCATTTTTGTATAGCTTTTTTCAGTAGTTGTAATAAATACTATGTGGCTATGACCACTCGTGTCGACAGATAGATGCACCCGTTCACTTTCTATATCTGTGACACATATGCCTATTATAGGTTCATTATGGACGTTATTCCAACCGTCAAGGGCTGGACAAACTTTCTTCTGACACAAATTATCTTTCATTGTGGTTGTACTGAGTTATAAACCGTATCGAGCAAATTGTTGGAAACAACATTTCTGTTTGGTGGTGAATATCCAGGACGTATATCAACAGTTTAAACTCACGATGTTCTACTGCACGAAATGGTGTATTCGTCGCATATAAATATCTGGCTATTTGTATATATCCATCTTTTTCTTGTCTGATTCGCTCGTTCGAATAATAAAACTTGACATGCTGCTACTTGATACTGAACCAGTAGAAGTAGACAATTTCAAGAGCACCACAGGGTTCTATCATCTAAGATACTAAGCATCTTGAGAATGTCATGATTCTCGGTAAAAATCCTAAATGTCGTAAAACTCTATGAATAGAAAACATTCTGAGATGTCCACTGGGAAAGGAGTTTAAGTTATCTTTTAAACTCTGCTCTACTAAAAACATTGAAAACATGTTTTAAACTATGTTTTTAATAAGGTTTTATTTGTTTAAAACATGAACTTTAAAAGCAAAAAAAAAACATGTTTAAAACCAAAAAAAAAACGTTTTTTGTTTAAAATTAAAAAATACATGTTTTTTTGCAACCCTGGTAACAATAGTCCTAAAAAAATAGTTAGTTTCTCATTGTATCGTCGTAACGTCGAAGAATAATTAATATTATCCAACGATGGCAAGTCAAGCAGACATACGAATTTCATTTTTGGAGGAATAACCCGGTATATTGTCCCCATGTAATGACGTGTTTAATAACATTAACGAACAGTAATAACCATCGTTATTATATTTAATCAGTGTTGGTCACTAGACCTAAGCCAAGTAAACAATGGTGGTTTATTATTTGTACATTCGTCTTAGCTAAGTTAAAAGCCAAGTAAACAATGGTGGTTTATTATTTGTACTTTCTTCTTAGCTAAGCCATTAGACTTCATGAAGACACTTCTGATTTTAAACTAGAACGAGAGGTGCGTCAGGGTGATACTATCTCCCCCAAACTATTCACAAACCTATTGGAGTTCATGTTCAAGCGTATTAACATCGAAAACTTTGGTATTAACATCAATGGTGAGAAACTTAGTCACCTTCGCTTCGCCGATGATCTGGTATTAATTACAGATAACTTCGGCGAAGCAACAGAGATGCTAAGAGAACTGGAGTTGGCATCTAGGTTGGTTGGGCTAAATATCAACATCAGCAAGACAAAGTTTATGACAAATCTGGTCACCAGTGAGAACCTAACAGTAAATAATTTAAATATCCAGCAAGTATGGTCGTATAACTATCTGGGCCACGAAATTCGATTAGGGAGAGATAATCAGACCTGTGAAATCAACAGAAGAATAGGTCTCACATGGTCAGCCTTTAGTTGACTGAACTACCTCTTAAGGTCAAATATCCCCATGTGTCAAAAAAGAAGTCAAGTTATAACCAGTGTGTTCTACCCGTGCTAACATATGGAGCCGAAACATTAACTCTAACAAAACAAACGGCAAACAAAATAAGAATAGCACAGAGAGGCATATAAAGAGCAATGTTAGGTCTTTCTCTATAAGAGATAGAATTCCAAATATAAGGTGAGGAGAAGAAGCGGAGTCACGGATGCCATCGAAAGAATATCGAATCTCAAATGGAACTGGGCGGGTCACTTGGCTAGATTGAACGATGGCAGAAAGAAAAATAACCGAATGGAGACCTAGAGATCAAGCACTTCGCAACAGGGGCAGACCGCCCACATGATGGTCAGGCGATCTAAAGCGCATTCACACGAACTGGATAAATGCGGCGCGGGATAGGGATAGATGGAAATATTTACGGGAGGCTTATGTCCAGCAGTGGACGTCCTTATAGCTGATAGATGATGATGATGATGAAGCCTATTTATTGGATAAATTGAAAATAGATTGGTTACCTTGTAAAATTGGAAACATCTTTCAACAACGAATTAATCAAATTTTATGACTTTTGAGAGAGGCTGAACCAATTTTAATACATTTTTTTTTAATTGATAGAAAACAGATTCTAGAGCTTAGGCAGAGCAGTGTTCGTCCTGATACGTACGTCTAATTGTACGGGGCATCCGATAAAATTCAGATGCATGTAAATTACCTAAAATTAAAAGTTCTTAAATAAAAATTGAATTTAATTTTTTTTTAAATGAAACTAATTAGATGTATATCTGGGCCCAAAAGAATCGCCATTGCACTTGAAGTAACAAAAAAAAAATTTCTTCTAAACAATAATATTGTCAAAAAAACGTTTAGTAAATTTATTTACTTATTTATTTGTTCTTAACAGGGGTAAAAATAGGTAAAAAATGTCTAGACGAGTATCCACAGAAAGTTATATAAACAAAATCGAAATACATAAGAAATCTTAAATATACAGGATATGGAAATGGCGTATTATATTTAAATGGGTGACTCCTGGGGTGTCCTAGAGAAGCATATAGAGTCCTAGAAGAAGAATACATATTCTTTTAAATCGACCGTTTTAAAAGTGTAAAAATGTAAAACTTCAGTTTCTTATAAAAATAAATATTTAGCTTGCTTAGAAAGTAAATCCAGGACGCGAGTAAGGAATCCAGGGCACAGACACCTTCAGTTCTTTTTTCTATGGGAAAAGCTTTATGTTCATCACGTGCCCTGATTATAGTGCGGGACTGCATAATAAGTTTATACCCACTAAACCCCATTCGGCCTCTTATTTCCAATCTCGGAACATAACCGGCATATCGTCGAGAGAAAAAAACACATGGTGAAACAGAACAAATTACACTAAATCAGTTAAAGAAACACACAGACATCAACGAGTTTCAAATTAGTTTTTTGAAGATATGCACCTATTATTAGATTACACAAAAGCACTAAACACTAACGCATAATTACACTTTACAATAACACTACCGTATACATAGAACAACAGCACAGCAGCAGGATAGAAATTGTTTCGCAATAGAAATTCAGAAATAATAAAAACGCTAATTTCTAATGGGCCTAAAACATCAAATTTTTAATCCTTTACTGAAAAAGTGATGAAATAATTATGTTGACGACAGACAGGACCTTCCATTCACATAGACGCGTCCAAGACTCGAGTGCTTCGTATATATTCGGAAAGATAACTCGAAATAGCGCGGTTGAAATTTCTGAGACTATATTTATACAAGAAAATAATATTACAGGAAATTCCCCAATTTATGAGTATAATCTTATAAAACATGGAAAGTGGCAACGCTGTATTTTTAGATATACGAAACATGTCAAACAGACTGAAGTTATTTAGTTGGTTTCATAATTTTTAGATGTCAAAAAAAATGTATGGAAAAATTATATTATTTCCCAGATCACCCGATGAAACTTTATATAATAAGGGCGTATTTTTGTCTACACAGTAGCACTTTAAAATACTAATTCAGATTGAATGGCACTTAGATGTGTTCATGAGATGCATACAAATCTACGCGAGAACTAATATGAATTTATGTGCTCTTGTTTTTGTGTTTTGTGAGATTATTGTGCAGGTTTTTGTTCGGGTTATCTACTTGTTGTTTTTTATAAATTAAGTTGGTTTCAAATAAGGCCGAAAAGGTAGATAAAATTGCATTTTTTTTTTCTAAAGGGTAAAGTGGTATTTAAGTTGTTCAGATCCGACGGGTGTCGTTTGAATTGAACAAATGAGAACATCAAGTTTATAAATCAGAGATTGTTTCCCAGCGAACTGAACTGAACGTCAAAGTTTATAATAATGTACCCTGAAAAATAAACAACTTCGAAACTGTTAAACGGTTATTGACTTTCTAAAAAGTTTACCCTGAAAATGTGACAACACTGCTCAAAATTGACTGACGTTTTTCGCCATATGTTACTTTGTTTATCTTTCTCCCAGTGTCACTACGTGCTTATTTTTGGTTTGACATCAGGTCATGTACAGGGCATATTAAATTAAAGTGCCATTTTTGGATATTTTTGTTTAATATGTTTTCATCTCAGGAATTGCCGGTTTAAATATAATACGTCATTTCCATAACACCCTGTATAACAAAAGAGGAAGATAAAAGCATATAAATACATTTCCTGATATTCCGCATTATTAATTATGGTACACTTAAAAAAGTAAAGGTAAAAAAACAATTTTCAAAATACATTTCTTGCACATTTTTTCAGATGCTCTTCGCTTGTCGCAGAGATATTGAGAAAAAATCTATATTAACAGACACATTACCAAGAGCAAGAAAAATAATTCCGTCGTTCTTAAACACCTCGTAAACAACCAATGCGACATTTTATCACTATCGCCTTTTGCTAAATTAAAAATAGAAATCATATCAACAAATAAAGTCTATAATACAGAGTGGTATGCAATTAACTATTAATATACTAATAAATACTAGGTATGGCTTATGTTCATAATGATTTTGTATTTATAATGTTACGTACATAAATTAAATGAATAAATAATTGAGTAGCACTCTGTATTATAGACTTTATTTGTCGAAATAATTTTTATTTTTAATCTAATAACAGCTGAAAGGGATAAAATGTCGCATTAATTTTGCGACAATATAACATATTTAAAAGAAATGGAAATTCCCTTATTATGGTATCATGGCGACACATTTTAGGAAATTTTCATGCGTCTAGATTATGCGCACGTGCACCCACAAAACGAATAAAAAAATATTCATTTATATTCATTTAATATTATTTATCGTATAAAGTCCGACCATCCCTAATATTTTATCGTACCGTCAAACCAAACTGTATGCAGGGTGTCCGCTAATTAATGGGACATGAAAAAACCACAGACTCCTTACGTAAAAATATTAGGATTTAATTATACTTGCCTATATCCGAAAGATGATATTAACTAAGATACAGGGTGTTAAAGTTAAAACTTCATTTATGTTTCTCTCTAATAACTCTGAGAGAAACCGACGGTTTTTTACAAAATTTGGCAATTATGGTTCTTTTAGGACGAGAAGTTGATTTCTTTATGAAATTTTAATGTACAATGTACGGGGTTTGTTCGGGTTTGTTCTGTCTGCGGCATTTTTCGCACATTCATACGGTCATAACTTGTTTGTGCCTCAGTGTATTTAAATTTTTAAGAAAAATAATACTTTTCTCATATTTATTACGTAATAAAGGTATACTAAGTTCAGGTTGCCCAGAATTACCGTTTCGGAGCTATTTGCATTTAAATTGTTTAGTGCGTCAGCTCAGGCAAGCGAATTATATTTTGTTACTTCTTACCAATTCACTTCACATGATAATTAATGTTCTAGTAATGGTAGTAATTGGGAATCATAAATACAACAATTGGATTGTTCTTTAACTTACTTTAATTAAAATAACTTTGACCCTAGAAAATATAATGTCGAAAGAAACCAATAGCAATGAAAACACAAACTTACGATAAATTCAAAAATTAAACATTTTCTGTTCCATAGCAACTGCATCTCTAAATTTTATTTGTTTCCTCATAGGTTACTTTAAGAAAAAAATTTTGTTGCAAATTAATAATAATTGGGCAGGGTGCACTAAACAATTTAAATGCAAATATCTTCGAAACGGTAACTCAGGACGAGCTGAACTTAGTATACCTTTTTTACGTAATAAATATGAAAGAAGTATTATTTTCATTAAAAACTTAAATACACTGAGACACAAAAAAGTTATGACCTAATAAATCTTCAAATAATGCCGCAGACAGCGCCCCCTACATTGTACATTAAAATTCGTTCTACAAAAAACATAATTGCCAAATTTTGTAAAAATACGTTGGTTTCCTGCGAAGTTATTACAGAAAACCAAAAATTTCAATATTTTAATATTACATATTTATTAAGTTAAAATGAATAGTTTCACGGTGGACTTTTAAATAATAACTTTAGCTATTTGAGTGTAGAGCAAAAAATTGAAGTGAGGAATGCGGGAAGACCTAAACCCGAAATTAATTTAACGCAGACCACAAACGGCAAACCTAGGGACTTTATTAGAAAGTTTAAAGTGTACGGAAAAAAATAACTGGATTTGTGGATGCAGCACAACTAACCGTTTGTTTTGTTTTTCTTGTTTGTTGTTTGGTCGCGGCGTTGCGGAGCCTGCCTGGACAAAAAATGGAATAGAAAATGATCTTCGGAGCATCTTTTCTGCCATCTTTACACTTTTATAAATAATTGTTACCATTCCAATGACCACGGCCGAAGGTGAACGATGTTTTTCAACATTAAAACGAATAAAAAAAAGCCCCAGCAATGCTATTTATTGAAAAAAAAATGTATATAGGATATTCCAAACTTTAATGAGGCTGTTATTGATAAATTTTCTACAATTAAGAACCGAAGAATAGATTTTACGTTTAAGCACTATACACTAAAAAAAACATTCTTATTTCAAAAAATTGTATTTTCTCGTGTAAAATTAAAAGAATTAATAAAAATATGTTTTACCTACCGCATTTTATTATTGCTTTTTTTCTTCCTACGTTTAAAATGCCGGGAATATAATTATTATTTGGTCGTTACAGAAAAATAAAATTTTTAAAATAATCTCATGATACTTGTGAATCCCCTCTATCATAAGTCACGAGCCGCCACTATGCACTACCCTGTACAATTAGACATATCAGGACGTAAACTGCTCTGCCCTGCTCAAGAATTATTAAAATTGATTCATTATTAACGTAATAACAGCTTATTAATTAGAACGTGAATTTTTGAATATTTGATAATTAATTGGTTTAATGTATAACCATTTCTTCTTAGTATCGTCATCTTACCCGGTTTTCCCCTATCAGTCTTCCCGTCGCGTCAGTTTGTTCGGGTCCGCGATAAAGTAGTTCTAATTGATTTAGAGTAGGTTAGCAGATGTCGGTTAGTAACATTCTAAACCGTTTTTACCTTCATGTTTAATAGTAACATGACAATTTAACCATTTCCAACGAATAAAAATTGAAAATATACAAGCCAACCTGTTCAACTCATAACATGAACAATTTCATAAATATTGCTGCAGTTACAGATGTTTTTAAAGAAATAAAAGATGTTTTTATTGTAAAGACGACATTTTGAATATTTAGTAAATAACTTTACTTTTAAAATAAAATGTAGTGGTTTCCTTCACTTATTTGTCGATATTTTCGAAACAAAATTTAGATATAAGATGTGTTATATAAAACATGTTTTAAACATATGGAGAATTTAGAATAACTAATAATATACAGGGTGTTCCATTTAAAAAACATAAATGTAACGTCACCCCTTCACCATTAATGACGTTACTGACATATGCACAGTAAAATAGTAAGTTTGTTCTCCTACCGATTTCGAAATCACGGATCTGATATCACTGTTCGTTCTCCTGTAATTGAACCGTTCCGGAACAGTTGCCCATCCCTGTATGTCCGTAATGGCTTAAATTTTGTTTTATAAGAATTGTTGCAGAAATACGTGGTGTTATGGAAATTACTTATTATATTTAAATGGGTGACTCCTTGGATGTCCTATAGAAAGTCTACACACTTTTATTTTAAATCGAATATCTAAATACTAAGGTAAAATCCCTTTTTACCCACATACTGTCGCGCCGTTCCATATGGATTCACTTAGCAACAATGTGGATCACTAGAGTATACTAACCGTGTTGTAGATCACACCACGTGTCTCGCCCTTGCTTGGATACCGGCCGCGAGCCACTATCGTTTCTTTAGTATGTTTCGAGACTCGGAGGTGGAGTGACGCTGTCAATGGTTCCACGTGCTTGACGTATACGAATTTTAAACATTTTGTTAGTTGTAGCAGTACCCGATTTTTTTTCTGTTGTGAAATAATTCATAATAATAAAAGTTGTAATGTGATTTCTCGTGTGATATTATCTACTGTTGAGTGGTTGAAAAACATACGTTCTGTGTTTTATTTTTTTAAGGAATTTAATTATAAAACGGATTATTTTAAAATAAGATCGAAGGTAAGAGATCATAATTATACCTTAAAATTGTAATTTTTTATTTTCTAAAAAGTTTGAAAAAGTAATGAAAACGCGAGTCAAGGACGTCTTGTTGTCAAAAACTGAACACGTGTTCTGTGTTGCGATATGACAACACCGCCTATAATGCGCTAACCTCTTTTGAACCTCGAGACTGCCTCAATATACTATTGATTGCGAAGGTCCTCAGGAGCGGCCACGTAAATTTTGAGATTTTATATAAAGTGTATATTTCGCTTAACAATGGTTATTTTTCTTCAATTTATTTTCATCTCAGGATTTGCCGGTTTAAATATAATAAGTCATTTCCAACACCCTGTATATTATTAATTATTATCATTTATTATCAATGGAACAATGAATTATCAATATTAATAATTTGGATTTAATTGATTTAGTCGGGTTTGTTCGAAGAAAAATTTTAAGATTCTTTGGGTGTTTCTAACACGAAAAGTTCATATAAACATGGGTCCTCAAATGCTTTGTTTTCAAGATAAAAGGTGTTAAAAAAATGTTTCCTTGCTTGTCTGAGGTATCAAACCATATGGAACAAAAAATAATAACCAAAAATACTTTCTAAATACGACAAATTAATACCTTATAAATAAGCTGACAACTCTCAAGTTAAATGCTGCCATTATTATCCAAAGCAAACCTTGATTAAAAAAGAAAATGTCCATGCATCAAAGTGGTTCTTATCTTTTTTCTCGAAAACAAAGTAAGATACGAAAAAAATTGAAGAGATAAGAGTGTTATATTATTACTTGCTTAATCCGAGAAAAATATAAAAATTCCAGAAAAGCCAGTGGCTTAAATTTTTTTTCGATAATATCCTTGAAGGTGCCGCCCGGGACGCATTGGACTCAATAAATCTAATCTACTTAGGGCTAAATTATCCTCTTAACACTACAAATAAAACTGCCAAATTTCAACAATATCGACAAAAGGATATTTAAGATATTTACGAAAACCCGATTAAAATTTTTTTTTTACACCTTGTATCTTGTAAACGAAGCACTTGCGGACCGGACCCATGTTTATATGAACTTTTCGGCTTAGAATCACCCAAAAAATCGTCTCTTAAAATTACTGAAAATATTTAATTAAAACCCTGTATAGTGTATATTCAATACATATTATGTAGTACCTAATTAATTTTTGTAATTTTCATTCAAAAGCACACAAAGAACTCTCGAAATTAAGTGCCTATGTTAAAGTTGAAATTGATCGTTGCTAAATTATTTCCTTAATACATAAGAATTATTGAAATAAAGAGACACATTGTCCTTTCGTCAAAGTGAAGAAATAAATTATTAATCTGTCTACGAGCATGACTCTTTAAAAAGAGAACCCGTGCATGATGTGACATGTGTGTCAAGGCATTGACCTTAGAAAATAAGTAAAGCAACGACAAGGAAATTATATTATTTAACATGGTATGGTTCGTTGTTGGTTCCGCTCTTAGCTCGTTTGTTTTTCATTTTTATATTTTCAACGATACGGCTTTCATACTAAAATTGATAATATTATTGAAATAATCGAAAAAGGAAATATTTAATTGTCGCTCTCAATTTTACTATTTATTTAAAATATTTTGGGAAATATCGCAACACAATACAGGGTGTCATGGAAATGACTTATAATATTTAAATGGGTGACTCTCCTTGGGTATCCTAGAGAAAGTCTACATACTTTTCGTCGAATCGAATAACTAAATACTAAGGTAAGAACCCGTATTACCCACATAAAGTCGTGCCGTTCCATCTGAATTCACTTAGCAACAATGAGGGTCACTAGAGTATACTAACAGTGATGTCAGATCACACCGCGTGTCTCGCCCTTGCTTGGAAACCGGCCGCGCGCCACTATCGTTGCTTCAGAATGTTTCGAGACTCGGGGATGGAAAGACGCTGTGATGAACATCGCCTATAATGCGCTAACCTCTTTTGAACCTCGAGACTCCCTCAATAAACTGTTGGTTGCGAAGATCCTCAGGAGCGGCGACGAATTTTTGAAACTTTTTGAGTAAATATTATTAAAAATCGAAGAGATAAGGCAATTGTATTGTGAAGGGGGAGGACGCTTTTAAAGAATATTCATTCCCAGCCTCATCATTTATTATTTTTTGAGAAATGGTTTCCAAGAAATCGCCGCGAAAACCCTTGAAACGCTATTAAACGACAATGTGTCATACATCGTTGCATTCGAAAGAAAAAAGCTCTCAAATTCCAATATCAGAAAAACGGGACCGTATTTAAAAAAAGAAAGTTGGTAATGGCCCTTCGAAGACGATTCGTCAGAACAATTAACGCTGTTAGATAGAGCGGAAAAAGTGGCAATATAAAAGTGCAATTTACTTTAGAATTCGATCTCAAAAAACCCAGGAAAACAATAAAACGATTTTTCAGTATTTCGTTTTTTTCCGGATATCTCCGGAACTACTCGGAATTTTAAAACTCTCTAAACGGCATATTATAAGGCACGTAAATGCGCAACTTTACCTCCATTTAACCGACTTGGTATCTCTTACGGTTTCCGAGATCCCTCCTTATCTTGGACACGTTGTATAATGAACTATTTACCTAACATTCTGTATTACTCATAAATTGATAGAAGTGCAAGAACGACATAAAACAGGCGATTTATTGATTTAGAATTTGGAACCAACCTTTATTGAAAGTAGTTGTTAAAAGTAGTGATGCGGTCCTCGAGTACAAGAATCGAAGAAAATTTCGATTTTTTAGTACTCGCTGTATTCGGATACTCGTCTCGAGAATCAAGTACAGAGTTAAATTACTACTTCTCGATTTTTACACCGATACTTTCGGTCTATTCGATGTGGAACTAGTTTACCTGCAAAACAAAACCTATTTTTGCTTCTGAATAAGAAGTTGAGTGAAAACAGGGATGGAATAGGACGGATCAGACGTGTTGTTTAATTTTTAATAATGATAATAATAATAATAATTAATAATTTAATATTTATTAATTTTTAATAGTAAAAAAACGGAAAAATTTTAACGTAAGCAACAAATTTAATGACATTAAGAATTTAAAAATGTCATCATATCCAATATTCTTGGTAGTAGGCGATTTCTTTTTCGGCGGTCACTTTTGTACTTGCACTCGGTCCTCGAATAAGTACTTGATTCGTGAAAGTTCTCGATTCTTGCGTACTCTATTCTCGAAAATATCGATTATATCCCAACTTCATACCAAACAACATAAAATTAAAATCGTAAAAGTTACATCCACCTAGAGTCACCCTACCCGCTACACGCATTTTATGGTACGCGATGCCAACGCCGACGGTGATTGGCTATCGAATAGGAATAATATCGATTCCGACAAACACCGAGTACGCTGGTGTGATATTGTCAAATCGAATTAATCCGATCGAAATAAAAAACAAAAGAATCGGTCCCTTTTGTACTCGGTACTCGGATAAGTACTCGATTCTTATGTACTCCATTATAAAAATAATGATTCTTTCCTAATACTAGTTAAAGATCTTCTTTCAGAAAGACATAAACGCAGTATAAATCATTAAGTAAAATGGCGATTAATTGCCGAGCTTTATGTGTCGGAAACACAATTAAAAAATAAATATTAAATTCGTTTTGGGTAATTTGGGAAAATCGATAGGTGAAAGTAAAACTATATAAAAAGAATCAGAACCAAAACGAATCGATAACTATTATTATGGATATAATTAACTACTTTCAACAGACCTAATAAACTTGGCATTGATCTGATTTAAACGTTCTCATGATAGCGGCGACTTGGTTTAGTTGGAACAGCTTTTTTGTTTGGTTACGTAATGTTGGTAAAATATCCTAAATACACTATCCCAATTGTGTTATTGAATTCCTTTTAACATTTTGTGGAGTGTTGACGTCGCTCCGACTGTTTGTCGTGATTTCGCCGGATTTTAAAGTGTAGTTAATAGTGTATTTAGTATTGTTTTGTTGAAAAAATAGTGTACTTTCTAATTTTCATGTTGGCTTTACTAATATGTTGTTGTTGTATGTTAAGTAAATGAATTAAATGAATATATATTATAGACTTTAATTGTTGAAAATATTTTTGTATGATAATTAAAATTTTGTATCGGTCAAATTTATTTAAAAGGGTACCTTAGGATGCGATGTTGTCATTGACAGAATTGAAACTACTTTGGAAATAACAATCCGGTAAAAATATTCATGGATATTGAAAAAATATTACTGATAATGGGACAAAACATCATTGATGGACTAAATTAAGATCTCTCGAGTGAATAGGGGTTAATATCTTTTATCCATTCTCTCATCTAAAAATAAACCCATACTTATAGAAATTTAAATATAAAAATACTTCTTATTACTTACGGAAACAGTTTAAAAAATACTTAAAACTTTTAGTATACCAGCTGTGTATTGGTTGAAACCAGACAGTAAATATACAGTTAAAGACAATAATCGGTATCAGGTTAATTTAATTAAGCATGCTTAATGATAAAGAATTTACTATGATGTGTAACATCAGTGGCGGCTCGTGTTCATCTGAAGGGGCAAAAATAAACAATTTTTAATAATGAGCAAGAATGTATCAACCTTGTACTGATACAAATAAGAACGATGTTCCATTTTCGACAATGAGTATTGTCCCGAACGAATGAAAAGCATTAAAAACAAAACAGTATGTTGTAGCAACGAACCCAATTGTTTCTGAAATAAATATATTTTTTTGTTAAGCCTTCTTGAACATGACGTACTAATTTCTACCCTCATGCCTGGTCCCAATTCTTCTTCTCTCGTTTTATGATCAAACACTAGCAGTAGGAAATAGGAAATAAAAATCCTTTCAGCCACTCTGAGAGTGGTGCGTGTGCGAATAAAGCGATTCATGTACTTTTTGAATCGTTGGAGGATATATTCGTTGGGGTTTGTTCGTCGACTGTTGTAATAGAAATATCTGTAAAAGAGAGTAAAGTATCCAACCGGTCTTCGATGATGTTCTAGGCCCTAAGCTATAGAGGTTCTTGGCCAGCTCGTGGTCTCCGATTCGATTGAATCCAATAGCGGAAGAGGGTACTTGCGAGCAGTCTGCGCTTCCCCATAAGTTTTCATTCATTTTACACCAAAAAATCTTCTCTCGACTGAGACGGAAGTAATGGGTTTTTAAGTTCAGTTGGCAGGTGCCCCATCTTGCCCATCCCAAACGACGGCCATGATTATAATGTTTTTAAATTAATTAAAAAATATGCCCCATTTGGCAGGTTAGAAAGAGACGAGAGTCATCAGCTGAACAATACTTATTTTCGTGAAGTTTCAGCCGTTAATAATCAAGTTTTTTAGTTACCAAAAATTTGAAAATTATTCATATTTGAAATTGGTATTATTAAGTATTCTTATAACATTGTATTTCTTAACGCAATTTTTTCATACAGTTTTATAATCCTTTAACTTTAACTAAAAATTAAGTGTATTTGGCTAAACGTTCACATAAAATAGTGCCTGCTTGGTAACCTGTGATTAAACGCAGCTCTTAACATGGCTTCACACGAACTCTTCAGCTCTAAAAAAATGTTACGTAAGTATTTATCTTTTTCTACGACCACCTTAAAAAATAAGAAGAAAAGCACGACTAATTTGCCGAGAAAGTCTATATTCAAATTCAAATTGTTTTATTCATCATAATAATTGTTTTTAATAATTTACAAGACTAGTCGTGAAAACAAGCAAGCAAATTTAAATGAAAAATACAAATAAACAAATAAAGAAGAGAAACAATAACGCAGCAGTACAAAGTACAGGGAGTCCCACTTTCGACACTTTTATAGGGTATCTACATAATTGTTAGTGCTATCAAAAAAGTAATAAATGTGCCATGTGCTCTTTTTGGGACAAACTTAAAATGATAAAATCAAAATTTGAAAATTTTCGATCGCTTAAGAGATACGGGGGAAAATCAAAAATTGACCATTTCAAATTACCCTATATTTTCTTAGTTAAAAGAGATACAGAAAAATGTTTTATACAGAAGTTTCTTTATATTGATTGTTGAATAATCTGCCGTTTCCAGAATAAGTATACGGGGTCAGGTAAAAAAGTTATCGCACCTAACCTCATTTTTTTAAAAGGAACACCCTCCTGTATATTTTATTCTAAAAAGATACTATTTTGAATTCTGCTTTCAAATATATAACACACCATGGATGATATTGGTTTCCTAGGCGATTTATTTAAACTTCATAACTTTGAAACGAAATAAAAGATTCAGATTAAGGTAAAAAATAACGGGAATCATCGCAAATGTTCAGAATATCTCCTTAAATGATTACCTTCTTTCCGGATAGCGAACAAAATATACATTTTGCGCCATTTCTTCGTTTTTTCTACTTTTGAATATAAACTGATATCATATCAAATTTTTCAAAATGTTGATAGGTCATTTTCGCAAATGAATATGTAAAAATGAAATTGACGTTAAATGTTAATAGTCAACATAGTCGTTTCTAGGATATTGTTTCATGGTCTACTGTCGTTTAAAGTAATAAAGCTTAATAAATCGCCTAGGACACCAATATCATCCATGGTGTGTTATATATTTGAAAGGAGAATTTAAAATAGTATCTTTTTAGATTAAAATATTCAGGGTATTCCATTTAAAAGAATGAGGTTAATTCCGATAACTTTATTACCTGACCCCGTATTGTTATTCTGAAAGCGGCAAATTATTCAACAATCAATATAAAGAAACTTCTGTATAAAACATTTTTCTGTGTCTCTTTTAACTAAAACAATATAGGGTAATTTTGATATTGTAATTTATTTGATTTTCCCCTGTATCCCTATACCCTATAAAAGTCTCGAAAATGGGACACCCTGTACATAACTGCTGGGCTCTACATTATATAAGCCTAAGAGCCAGATTTATTAGGCAACCCATTTAACAAATAAGTGCTTGGGTAAAAAAGTAGTACTGGGATAAGTACCGATTTACTTTCGATTTTTACAATTATCAGGGATACAATATCCATACAGTGTAAATATAAACATGATTTAAGTATTTAATTACATTTCTTTCAATAACAATTTGAATATTGTTTTAAGCAAATATAGTTCAGCGGAAGGCACACCTCGACGTTCCATTTGTCCGTTTTTATTAACAAATAAAAGTTTTTAAGATGTAAATAGTTTTTATGACTATACAGTCCACTACGTTGAACAGGTGAGACAACGCCTGAGCACTATTAATCTAATTAAAAAATCAGCAACTATAAAGTTTTAATACCGTACATAATAATTAGCGTAAGCAAATAGGAGAAAAGCTATTATTTTTATTTACAACCAGATAAATAAGTTAAAATGGTGAAATAATTGGGGATTGTACTTGTGGTCGGAGGAAATATTGTGTACGTTACTCGTGTGAAAGTGACTTTCTCAAAATCTGCCACTTTCAACACTCGTTATGTAATATACTATTAAATAAATACTTTGTTAAGATGTATTGAAAATCAAAATTAAGATTTCAAGTAGAAAGATGCTCTATCGGCAACTATGGATAGCCAAACTCTAAAATCAAAAGTTCGAATTTATGGCCTCGCGCATGTAAACAAAGCTGATCGTCAGATATCATGCGCAATGTCGACTGATAAACTATTTATCTTGACCGACGAACAGGACAGTACTTGACCCTTAATTAAAATGATTTCACGGCAATATTTTAGCACTGGGAAATAAACAATCTATTTTCATGCCTAAGAGAAGGCCTTGTGGCCATCACTGAAAAGACACTCCGGCTTATTGTGTTCCACGCACTTATTAGAAGATATTTGTTCCTTCTATGAGGTCCAGTAACCTTCTACCAAGCCTGTCATGTGGGAGGTTGTCAAAACGTTGTATGTTCCCGAAGATATTTTGTCTTCTGCGAGACAGCTATACGCAGCGGAATATTATGTGTAAGGCAGTTTCGTCATTTTCGCCGCAGAGTCTGCATTCAATGGATTCGTTGTTTATACTTATCCGTTGAAGATGTTTTCGCAAATGACAGTGGCCTGTTAGCAGGCCCGTCACCTGTTTCAACTGGGGCCGCGTCAGTGTTAGCATCCCATTCGATAGTATTTTCGATGGTTTTCCAATTTCGGCCCGTGCGTGTATTTGACCAGGTAACTTTTGCCATCGAGATAGGTCTTGTATTTATCTATCTAATGTTGTTTTTGTTGCCTGTTTTGATATCCCAAAGGCCGTTTCGAGTCCCCTGAGACTTTGAGCAGATCCGGCTTTCGCTAGTTCATCCGCTTTCTCGTTACCCAATATTCCAGAGTAACCAGGACCCACAAGAGCTCCACCTTGTTCCCCCTGGCCGCCAGTTCTTTTAGGTTGGTATGGCACTCCAGTGTAAGTTTTGAAGTAAACTGATTGGAGTTCAGAGCCTTAAGATCAGCTTGGCTGTCCGACAGGATGTATATCTATTGGTTGTGGTGGCCCTTTTCAAGATTTTTTAGTACGCATGCTTGTATGGCATGAACTTCCGCTTGGTATAGTATGGCGTAGTTCCCCAGAGGAATGCTTATGTCCACCCTGGGCCTTTATCCAAATATACCTGCGCCCACAACGATGAAGGTTTTTGATCCATCGGTGTGGATCAAAAACCGCCAAAGGTGTGGGCGCATGTATATTTGGGTTTATTCTGGATGGTCGTCGTTGTTTCACGTCATTGGTTGGCAACAAAACCGGCATCAATACGGCGGGGTTGCCTATATGACGACAACAATATTGTGCGCAAGGCAATCGACGAGCAACATTTAAAAATATGACCCGTAAAATATAAGTTGTACGTATCCATAGTTATAGTCGGTGTCCATCCACACTTAAGATGGAAAGCTGATTTATATGCGCGCAGACGCAATATTGTTAAGCAGTTTTAGTACTGACTATAATGCCGTGTTAATTCAAAGGGGCTTATCCGCTGAAACTTTAATTGGAAAATATATAGATTATTTAGCTACCAAATTTCAGTTGCGCCCATATTTGCAGTTACAAACGTATTAATAGGTATTGGTAGCATAAACTGCTTTCGAATGTAACAGACATTTAGATGAGCCCAATCAGGGCACGTTGCTTGAATGGTATAAGTAACTTTGACGATAATTGCAGATGCACCCCTTTGAATTAACACGGCAGTATAGTACCCGGTCCATACCACTTCGTCCACCAAAAACTTGAACCGTTGGCTGGCGCTTTCCCGCCAATGATGTCGCAAAAAATAAGTGCTTTCGCTCTGGATAACTATGATGCTCGATGTATAGATGTATAGGCCCGAAAATATTAACAACCTCATCCTCAAACCTCTCCAACTTTTGACACCCTACGGCATACGAAATACAACTGGCCAGGACACTCAGGAGATCTCGTTGTAGTATTAACAAACAATGAACTTTTTACGATGAAATGAATGCATATTTGGCATTACAACCGTAGAATACGATTAAAATATAAATAAGCTAATCAATAATCAATGTTTCTTAAAATAAAAATTAGTTATACAGGGTGAGTTTTTTAAAGTGTTACAATGCGATATCTCGCAAACGGTTTAAAATATTTTCTTGAAATTTTAATGAGGTAATAGTGAGATGGGGGGACATATTTAAACATATTTTTGTTATCTACCCCCTTTCCCCATTTTGAGGGGTGGGGGGTAACTTTGAAATTTTAAATGGGAATATGTACTTTTGTTTATTAAATTCTGATCTACGTAAAAAACTACGTATTTGTACAAAAAAAATTTTTGGTTAGCTCCACTGGTTACCGAATTATAATTAATTAGGTTATAAAAATTTAAAAAATATTATTTACCCTTTATCGCCTGTCATGTTTCAGAAGATGTTCGAAATGTCTCCCTTCAACTTCCAAACACTTTCTCACTCTTTTTTTAAACGAATTTCGTACCCGCTCTAACATAACAATAAGCAGGCAAAGCGGATTCGGTCTTTCATATTGTCTATAGTTGTAGGTGCAGTCGCCATCACTTTGTCTTTTATAAATCCCCAGAAGAAAAAGTCAAGAGGGGTCAAATCCAGAGACCTAGCAGGCCAATTACCGGACCAAAAAAACCTTTCCGCCCACCTTAGTGAAGCTTGTCTGTAGTTTCTTCTGCACTCCCCCAACATTAACAACATATCAACTTGCACACTAAAATTCGCTTCCATGTTCAATTATTGACCAAGCTGAGAAATAATCGTTGAAGTCCAAACAACGCATTTCCATGTAAACGAATAATAATTTTGAAATAAGTGAACTTGATTTATTTTAAATTTAGTTATTTTTTAAATCCAATAGAAAGTTAATAATAAATTAATTATAATTCGGTAACCAGTGGAGCTAACCAAAAATTTTTTTTGTACAAATACGTAGTTTTTTACGTAGATCCGAATTTAATAAACAAAAGTACATATTCCCATTTAAAATTTCAAAGTTACCCCCCACCCCTCAAAATGGGAAAAGGGGGTAGATAACAAAAATATGTTTAAATATGTCCCCCCATCTCACTATTACCTCATTAAAATTTCAAGAAAATATTTTAAACCGTTTGCGAGATATCGCCTTGTAACACTTTAAAAAACTCACCCTGTATATTGGATTGTTTCCGCTGTCTCTTTTTGGATATAGGTCGTTTTAAAAGTCCTGAAAATTCTTCAGAAAATGGAAACTCTCCCCGAAAAAAAAAATTACTTTTGTGCTTCTGTTGTGACTTAAGTAAAAATGTCGCGCTCTTTAAATCAAGTATAACGACAATAAGTCAATATTTTTGTCCAGTTATCTGAATTCACACTTAGCGCATCGGTTTTTCTAGTATTTAATATAAATTATTGACAAAATTTAAGTGTGTATTTGGGTTTGTTCGTGGGGCGTGGTCTAAAAAAAAATTCGCCTGTGGCGTTTTCTCCTGCAATAGGCTCTTTCTCCTTTTGCTACCACTGGCATTGTGATTTTTAAGGTTATAAAATTACTTAATTTTATCATTGCCACTCCCTACAAAACTTGCTGACAACGCCCCTGATTATAATCGTCAACATTTAAGTTGCGTTTAGTATACCATCAAAACCGTATTAATTGTTAATGGCGTTCTTACAGATAAAATTTGTAATTTCTGAAAATTGAAGAATTTCAATAACATTTGGGTTAATGTTATATAAAATAAACATCACAGGTGACCTTAAATATCAACTTTTTTCCTGATAAACATAATTAAGTTTATTAAATAGGCCGAACTAAAAAGTTAATAAAATTGGGTAATGTTGCGTGGCCCAAAAAAAAGTTATTTTAGTAATTCGCATGACATTGATTATTTTGTTTCAGTACAGTAAATACGTATTATGATCGATTACGACTTTTTGCTATTAATGTAAAGTATAAACAGATTTATTTTAAATTAAATTACGACTACTTTTTTAACTTTTGAGATTAGGGGAAGTGCGGTTACGGGTGTTATAGAAATGATTTATAGTTTAAATACTAAAAACCTCTTTACCCTCCACGTGCACTCGCGCCATGCAGCTATTTTCAGTTAACAAGTGGATGTAGGTCAGTAGACTAGCGGTGATGCCAAATCACAACGCGTGTTTCGATCTTGTTCGATTGAAATCGTTGCGAAAACGCCTCGTGCGATAGGATCTAAAATGCGCATTGTAGTGCATGTTGATAAGTGAGACGCGCTGACCCTTGAATTCCAATGTGGCTGTATACGAATTTTAAACGTTACGGTATTTCTGGCTTAATAAATAAGGTTTCTAAGTTTGCCAGTTGTAGCATTATCGTATATTTGTGAAATAATTTATAATCACAAATTCTTGTGACTTTCAAACGTGTGTGATATTACCTCGTAATATGTTGGTTATATTGCAAAATATAAACCTTTTGCTGTAGTTTTTTAAATGGAATTTAAATAAGACCGAAGGTTCATTTACACTGATTCCCCTAACTTATCACGGGTTAAATATGAAAAAGCGGAATTCTGAGGTTGAACATTTGATAGGAACAAAGATGTATCTCTCGATACCGATCACATATATATAAACAGTATATTGCTAATACTATCTGCGATTATGTCCCCGCTATGGGCATGGAAGGGGGCGTTGTGAGTTTGCGCAGTTCCGAAATTTCCTTGTAGAAGTAAACATTCGACAGGACCGGATTTCAATTTTTTTAATGTAAATTTCACTGGTTATAGTTAAAAAAAATATTGCATTCAAAATTTCGATTAGCTCTGACAGTGTATGTTTCTTAGCTTCACTTTTTTCTAAACCAAAATTTAAGAATGAATGACTATATTGACTATTTTAGGAATTATTATCAGCTACTAATGCACCAAATTAAAAATATATTAATTTTAAGGTTAGGTAGTGACTACATATATATTATATTGTATACGAGTGACACTCTTCTTTTTTACAAGCTTTTTAGTGAAATTCGGTTCCTAAGATCGGATAATGTGATAAGCAAAATATTTTCGTATATATGTACATACCTGAAATATTTTTATACCTGGTATTGATCCACTCAAAAAAGCATCATGCACTTGTGTCCTTTCATCTTAAACAAAACAAGCCACTAACCTACCAAACAGCGAATCGAATCACCACAAATTAAAAACTCCTTTACAAAAATTGTTGTTAGGTAATGAAAGCTTATAAGCACTAATATACCGACAACAATGTGTATGAACCACTTTTTATTCTGTAATTTAAAAAAGCATCCAGAACTAAAGATGGCGACGAATAACAACAAACAAATAATGTCGGGCCGACTCTGACGCGATCGATAAAATTTTAATTCTAGTGCTCAAACTCAATAGGTCCGCGCCATCTTCCATAGCGGGGGACACTTTTTATATTTTCTAACGTTCGTATTGGCAATGTTAATATACAGGGTGTTTCAGAATAAGATGCTGATCCTTAACGTTGTTAATCCTTAGGTGATTTTAAGAAGAAAAGTTCAAATTAATATATATCTTTAACCTATCAGCTTTCGAACTACAGGGCGTTAAAGTTTTAAGAAAAAAATCGTTTTTCTATCATAACTTTAACAACTTTCTAGCTATTTTTCTGAATTTTTCACACATGCCCTCTAAGCATCAATAGGTGGTGTAGAAAATTTTTAAAAAAATTTAACCAGTGGCGTCCTGAAAGGGTTTGGACTAGATATTTTGGAAAAATATTATGTACGCCACTGCTTTTTCTCAAGATAAAAATTATTTTCAAAATCCTCATTCATTTTAGGCCACATTTAATATCTTGCCTTTTTATCGTCCGACAAACAGTTTCCGACAAAAAAAATAAAAAGCATTAAATGCACATTCGCTATGTGCCTATGGTTTCTGACTAGTAGGCTATGAACTTTGTTAAGGAAACAATGACAATAACGAAATATTTAATAATAGTTTGACAGCTATTTATTTATGTACACGGCTTTACATTTAACTTAAATTTTAAAAACGTAATACTTTTTAAACGTATAAGTATACATGGTAAATTTTACAAATGTCAAGTTTGCGGATATGCATTACCTGTACGGGCTTGCTGACGGCAATGCATACGAAGCCAGACGATTATACCAAGAGCTATCATAACTTTAACAACTATTTTTATGAATTTTTCACACATGCCCTCTAAGCATCAATAGTCTTTTTTGGTGTAGAAAATTTAAAAAAAAATTTAAACAGTGGCGTCCTGAAAGGCTTTGGACTTTGTTCCACTAAATTTAAATGAACTTCTTCGGTTTCCGGTGTTCGTGTAGTTTGGTGTGCCCCTTTTAAGTTGTTTTTGGTTTCAAAGGATCCCGTTTCACATAACTTTCTGTGAGTTCCTGAAATCGTCCGTGCATCCGGAACTATTCTATTTAGATAACGCTCTTGGTATAATCGTCTGGCTTCGAATGCATTGCCGTCAGCAAGCCCGTACAGGTAATGCATATCGACATTTGTAAAATACTTAATACGTTTAAAAAGTATTACGTTTTTAAAATTTAAGTTAAGTGGGAAGCCGTGTACATAAATAAATAGCTGTCAAACTATTATTAAATATTTTGTTATTGTCATTGCTTCCTTAACAAAGTTCATAGCCTACTAGTCAGAAACCATAGGCACATAGCGAATGTGCATTTAATGCTTTTTATTTTTTTTGTCGGAAACTGTTTGTCGGACGATAAAAAGGCAAGATATTAAATGTGGCCTAAAATGAATGAGTATTTTAAAAATAATTTCTATCTTGAGAAAAAGCAGTGGCGTACATAATATTTTTCCAAAATGTCTAGTCCAAACCCTTTCAGGACGCCACTGGTTGAATTTTTTAAAAAAAATTTTTACACCATAAAAAGGCTATTGATGCTTAGAGGGCATGTGTGAAAAATTCATAAAAATAGCTAGAAAGTTGTTAAAGTTATGATAGAAAAACGATTTTTTTCTTAAAACTTTAACGCCCTGTAGTTCGAAAGATGATAGGTTAAAGATATATGTTAATTTGAACTTTTCTACTTAAAATCACCTACGGATTCACAACGTTAATGATCAGCATCTTATTCTGAAATACCCTGTTTAAATATACCTAGTGGTTCAATAATTATGTGTATAAAACTTGATCCCATTGGAGCTCTTTGGGCGCCCATTTCTCCGAAAAAAGTTTATATGAACTTGTAGTACTCTTTTCACTTATTTTCTTCATATCCGGGAGATTTCCCACATTTTCCCGGACACCCTGTATTACTATAACTCACCATTGGGTCAAATTTTTTTTACAACTTTCAGTCCTTAGCAAAACTTACTAAAATAAACTATTTGCCTGTAGAAACGATTATAATTTGCAAAATATATGTTACTTCCTGCATTAGAAAGCAATTCTAAAAGTTTTTAGATTATAGCTGCAGTATTCAAATTTTAATTTAAAAATGTAACGCCGATCACATGTCCCCAATTAATAATTTCTTACTTTATCCTTTTATATTTCACGTCAATTTATTAAAGTTACTTTTATATACAGTGTATACATAAAGTAAGGAACAAATTCATTATCTGGGAATCTAAAAATATTTCGGAAAAATCCTCGGACACGTGTATAATAATTTTTAATGGCGCATTTTTTTCCCATACAAACTTAATATACAAGGTGGCTCATGTAGTAGATAGGACATTATCGACGATTTTTTTAAATGGGAACCCCTATATTTTAGTTCAGATCTGTAATCTCCAAGAACAGCTGATTTCAAAAACATAACACACTTAGGGCCTAAAATTCATAGTTTCGTTACTACAGGGTAAAACAAATAATTTTATTTAAGATATTTTTAATTTAAAAAAATGTAAAAAAATTAAATAAGCTATTTAATTAAGTGTTGAAATTGTCCTCCTTCTGCTGCCTGACAGTAATCCAAGCGATCAATAAATTCTTGTTGGACTTTTCTTATGGTTTCTTCTGAAATGTTCCTGCATTATGTTGTTATTCGATTTTTTAAATCTTCAATATTGGCAGGTCTGACTTTATAAACAACATTTTTCAGGTGACCCCACAAGAAAAAGTCCAGTGGTGTAAGGTCTGGAGACCTAGGCGGCCATTCAACAGGC
This sequence comes from Barypeithes pellucidus, assembly GCA_963991005.1. NCBI lineage: Eukaryota > Metazoa > Arthropoda > Insecta > Coleoptera > Curculionidae > Barypeithes > Barypeithes pellucidus. The sequence continues at coordinate 26,429,167 of OZ022562.1, read as the reverse complement.
CCACGTCTTCCAATCCACTTGTTCGGAAAAACTTGGTTTATGTAATGGCGCACTACTGCTACATAATGTGGAGGTGCGCCGTCTTGTTGGTACCACAAATTTTCATCTAGAATTCCTGGATTATTTCTACTAGGGTATAAGTTAACTAGCGTAGGGATAAGAAAGTTCTGAAGAAAATGAAGATAATTTAGCCCGTTTACATTGTTGTCAAAAAATATGGCCCAATAATTTTGTTTTTCACAATACCAGCCCAAACATTAATTTTTTGAGGATATTGAGTATGGTGCTCACGCATCCACCTGGGATTTTCTTTTGCCCAGTATCTACAGTTTTGCCGGTTCACTTCTCCATTTAATTTAAAGGTAGATTCATCCGAAAATAGGATATTTTCAACAAACAAAGGATCTAAGTTACATCTTTCCATTAATATTTGACAAAACTCCATCCTTCGATCTGGATCATCTTCATTCAACTCATGAACCAATCGGATTTTAATCGGGTGCCTTTTTTCTACCGTCAATAGGTCATGAACGGTCATAGCAGCCGCCCCATGATCAATGCTAATCTGGCGGACGCTGTTGTGGGGATCTTCTTCCATAGCCAATAAAATATCTAATTTCTCATCCGGAATAGTTGGACGGCCTTTTCTGGGAATATCTTCCACTGAACCCGTTTCCCGAAATTTTATTTCAAGTTTACTCACAGTTGATCTAGTAATTGGTCTTGCTGGATACTTAGTGTTAAACAAAATGCAAACTTCTTGTTGAGTACGGATCCTATCACCATATCCAATCATCATAAGAATTTCTATTCTTTGTGTTAAAGATAAACGCATAGTAACTCAATATGTTTTAAAATAAAATTTATTACTTCTAATAAATTTATTAGAAAAATACAATGTAATGACAATGACATTATCTAAATACCATAGTTACATAACAGCAAATAAGCCTACTTGAGAAAAAACATAAGTAACAGCAAATGATGGTGCGTCCATTAATTACGTAAGGCTTTCAGGTAAAATTGGGTGATGGCGGAAGGGATTGAGCCAAATGTCACGAAATGTTTTATTGGGGGAAGGGGTGTTGAAAAATCGCTAAAAACGCCTCACGTAATTAATTGATGCCTCCCAAGCCAAAAAAAATATCTCAAATAAAATTATTTGTTTTACCTTGTAGTAACGAAACTATGAATTTTAGGCCCTAAGTGTCTTATGTTTTTGAAATCAGCTGTTCTTGGAGATTACAGATCTGAACTAAAATATAGGGGTTCCCATTTAAAAAAAATCGTCGATAATGTAATATCTACTACATGAGCCACCTTGTATATTAAGTTTGTATGGGAAAAAATGCGCCATTAAAAATTATTATACACGTGTCCGAGAATTTTTCCGAAATATTTTTAGATTCCTAGATAATGAATTTGTTCCTTACTTTATGTACACACTGTATAAATAATTTACACTCCTACTACAATTTGTATTGAAAAAATAATGTTCAGAAATCAACAGTTTAGTTTCTCTAATGCTATTATTAACCAGAAGTTCCGTCCCCGCAGCTCCATGTATCACGGGTTACGGCAGAAATTGTTTATAAATAACGTCACTACAGGTCGGTCTAATTGTTTTACAAATATGACGGTATGTGTTTGAATTTGTGTAAAGCGTGCTCCTGTTTAAGTAAGTTCCTTATTAGGTATAAACTAGAACATTACCTACTTTTTACCAGGCGTATGTTTTTGTGTTGTATCGCCGGTCACAGGATTAACTCAGAGCTAGTAGTCTTAAATAAGGGAAAAATACTACACGAAGTCATTCTCTTGAGTCCAGATACTCATTTCAGTCTAAAAAAGTTTAAGAAATAGCTTGTATTAGCTGTTATCCACGAATTTGTGCATTTTTGTATCGCCGGAGATAAATTGATATGACCGTTTGTTATCCGAAGCTATAGATAATATTTTTTTATTAACCATTAAGGAAAAATATATTTTGATGTGCAAGTTTCATTTACACGTTATGTAGATTAAAAATATGACTAGTTTTCTTAGTATTTTAACATTCTATAAGGAACATTCCAAAACCAAGCCAATATAAGACAGGGCTGTTATAAATAATAGGAAAATGGTTATAGTGACTGATTAAGTTAACTCAGTTCTAAATATTGGCGTTATATGATTCATAAGAGTAAAATTAGCCATGTGACGGGCGTTAAATTATTAAAATGTGGATGCTATAGACCAAGATCTTTATGACGATGATCTTTTGCTCGTGCATATATAATTCCTCTAATTAGATACTATAAGAAACCTATTAAAAAATTAACATGTGTTTCTGAGATTATTTATTTTTAAAATCCGATTTACTGAAAGTTGCATGTAAAAATTTTTTGACCCCAATACATCACTGGGAACGTCAAATGAAATAGGAACGGCTAGATATCATACCTTGTGTTTATTATATCATGAGTTCAATGTGAATGTTTATAAATATTACAGAGGAGTAAGAAGCAACGTGAAATATACTATATGCCCTTAACAGCACAGTCAGTGGCGCACCGAGGAATCTCGTTCTGGGGTCTGAACATACTGAGTATTTTGGGAATTATTCATTATCTTTCCACATTTCTTTAGTAAACGTTCATGGAATGAGAAACATTAATTATTTAATGTTTATGTTAGTTGTATGAAAATCTTTATGTGTTGTATCTAAGAATTTTTCACATCTGTCGAAATGATATACCTAGTTTTCCCATAATTCTCCTCACAATTTTTACTGTTTAAATTATAAAATTAACATACAATAACAACTTCGCTTTAATGACTACAATATGCTGAACAAATTTATTTGCCGCCTATGCATGTATGAATAATAGCGATTCCTTGTCGCATGAAAAAATAATTAGTTGTTAATTGTTTATTTTAAGGACGGTGTTTGCGAGTGATACACTTAATATCCTGTATTATCGAATATTTACTAGTGTTGGGAAGAACCGATGATTTTAATAATCGCGAGCGATTTCGATAATTGAGCAAATCGCTCGAGCGATTTCACTCGAAATTTATATTTATCAAGCGATGACGGTATTATAGCTAGGGTTGCCAGGTGGCCGGGATACTCCCTCAATTTTTCGTGGATTTGCTGCTTATAATTACCTTCTTCGTTTCTTTTACTTTTTTTGTGCTAAATTATAATGATCAGACAGAAATCCCGGAGATCATCCTAAATTTCCCATGAAAACCATCGAAAATACTATCGAATGGGATGGTAACCCTGACGCGGCTTTACACCAATCAGAGCACCGTTGGATCATCATATCGTCAGAAATCGTATGAATGGAACGCCGTCTTAATTCGAACTAATCGAAATTTTGATTGCAATATTTTTCCTACTAATCAGTGAAATTTACATTAAAAATTTGAAATCCGGTCCTGTCGAATGTTAACTTTCACAAGGAAATTTCCGAACTGCGCAAACTCACTATTACCCCTTCGATGCCCATAGCGGGGACATAATTGCAGATGGTATTAGCAATATAATGGTTATATACACGGTGTTGAAAAAGGTCGGTACCCCGGAATAACTCTGGTGCGTCCCGTTGCAGCGGAAAATGTCTAGGGAAAAAGTTGTTTGGTTGTAAAGGAAGAATAGTTTGCAATTTAAACCACCCCCCACCCCCTCAATCCCGGGCGCGGGTGGGGGTAAGTTAAGATTTTCAAACGGAACCTCATATTTTTTATTGGCGATCCCAAAACTGATATTTCCATCACCTGTCAAATATACTGTTTCGATCAATCAAGTTGTTTCATCTCATTGGCACACAACATTTTTAAAAGGCGTTTGTAAGTAGGCAGAGTACTAGGGAATGTGTTTTAACAAATGTGAAGTTTAAATGACTTTTTTTTTAATATATGCATATATTGTTAGATTCTCATTATTATTTACCCAAGAGAGATATAGGAAAGCTACTTTAATGGCAGGATTTAAGTAACAATATACTTATACACTATATACATTTATATTTTTATTTATTATACACTATATACTTATACAGCACTTATGGTTTATTTGCAATGTAATTTTCATATTTACATATAGTAGACTTGTTTTTCCTCTACCGGGGCACCTGTAATACATCAAAGGGACTCGATGACATGCCACCATTAATTTTTTTTATGATCAAACACAAGCACTATAGGAAAAATCCTTTAGGGCATTCTGGGAGTGGTGCGTGTGCGCAAAAAGCGATTCACGTTGGTTTTGAATCGTTGGAGGTTATATTCGTTGGGAAAAACGACCTCCGGAAGGTCGTTCCATAAGGAAGAAGTCCTCCAGATGAAAGAATTCTTAAATAATGCAGTTCGAGGACTACTAAGATTAACCACATATGGATGGGCGGCAGTGGTTCGTCGTGTGTTTCTGCTATTCACCGCTAAGTCACCTCGAATTGGCCAGAATGAATATCTTCGACTTGACTCATATATAACATTTCCATGTTTTTTAAGGCAAATTTCCCCAATACAAAACTATTGTCTTAAAAATTATGCCAATGTGTTGCGTTCGTTCATGTACTACTCAGTGAGCCCCTGCGACCGTAAGCGGGTCGGCGTCTCATTTATACAGTGAGGACGTAAAGTAAGGAATTATCTCGCAAACTACGATTTTTTAAAAAAATCGCTCGGACCCTTCGATTTTGTTTTTCGAACGCGTATTCTGACATAAAATATAGATATACAGGGTGTTGCAAATAAGAGTGACACAAAATTTTTTTTCTTAAATAGAACCCACTGTATATTATTGCATGTACGGATTCTTCGGAAAATCCTAAACATTTTTCATGTAGCATGTGCTATACCTTAGCCCAAGCGTTTTGGAGTTATTCTCATTCAAAATTTGAAAAGTGGAAAAAGTCATGGAGAAAACAAAGAATAAAATTATTTTAAAAATGTCTTATTTATCGAAAAAACAGTTAGGTGAACTTAAAAATAATTTTTCTAAAGTAAATGTTCGAAGTGTCTTCCGTTGGTCAACTGACAATAGCCTAACCGATCTACAAATTCTCGCTGAACATTTCGAACCATTTGGGGTGTAATTTGCCGAATTTCTTGCCGGATGCGATCTTTTAAATCATCTAAATTTGCAGGCTGGCTTTTAAATACTTTCCCTTAAGGTATCCCCATAAAAAAAGTCGAGTGGTGTTAAATCGGGTGACCTTGGCGGCCACTCAATGAAACCACCTCTTCCAATCCACCTGTTTGGAAAAGTATCGTCCAAATATGTACGAACTCCCACAGCGAAATGTGGGGGAGCACCATCTTGTTGCAACCAGATATTATGATGTGGCAAATCGGGACGTTCTAACTCAGGAAAAAGGGTGGCCAGGGCTGGAACAAGTTCTTGTTCTAAAAAACTCATATCTCTCGCCTGTTAAATTTCCGTCAAAAAAGAAAGGCCCTATAACAATGTCATCGACAACGCCAGCCCACACATTGATCTTTTGATTAAATTGTGTGTGTCCTTCCCTCATCCAGTGTGGATTTACATCGGACCAATATCGATAATTTTGGGTATTTACGTCACCATTCAAGCAAAATGTGGACTCATCGGAAAAAATTATATTTTTTACAAAATTTCTGTTTACGAAACACATATCCTGTAAACGCTCACAAAATTCAAGGCGCCTCTCAAAGTCCCTTTCCAAAAGTTCTTGGAGAACTTGCATTTTATAAGGATGGTATTTATTTGTATGCAGTATTTTAAGAACTGTTGTTTTTCCAATATCCCCGTCACTTGCTACCTGCCTAGACACCACATACTGGTTATCTTGAACTGCCAGTAAGACTTCTAATTGTTGATTTTCATCAACTTGAGGACGACCAAATCTAGGGACATCTCTTACATGACCGAATTGCCTAAACTTGTACTCAATTTTGCTTACTGTTGATTGTGATATTGGCGGACGATTGGGGTATTTTTGATTAAATAACTCACAAGTTTCTTGTTGTGTTTTAACCCTATCACCGTAGCCCATCATCATCAAAACCTCTATGCGCTGTTTTTCAGTGAGCCGCATTTTAATTTAATTTAGTTATGAAAAAACGAAATGAGTCTTTTGAAAACTAGTAAAACGTTAGGAAAATACACATAAAACTGACAATAGCAGTAACTATTGACATTAATTCTTTTGGTTCTTGCATCATAACTACAAAGCCTAGTTGACTTTTCTTGCGCTTCAGGTATGCTGACTACAGGTTTTCCTCAGCGTGCATGAATCAATGCAAGTCTTGATTGATTGCGAAATATCTGATTTTTAAATTTTGAATGAGAATAACTCCAAAACGCTTGGGCTAAGGTATAGCACATGCTACATGAAAAATGTTTAGGTTTTTCCGAAGAATCCGTACATGCAATAATATACAGTGGGTTCTATTTAAGAAAATTATTTTTTTGTGTCACTCTTATTTGCAACACCCTGTATATCTACATTTTATGTCAGAATATGCGCGTTCGAAAAACAAAATCGAAGGGTCCGAGCGATTTTTTAAAAAAAATTTAGTTTGCGAGATAATGAATTTATTCCTTACTTTACGTCCTCACTGTAGATGGCAGCGCTACATTAGAAAAAGTATTTGGCAGTGACCCCTGCGGCCCGATGTCCAACAACTCCGGTGTCCCCTACCCAGGCCTGGATTTATTCATAGGCTGAATAGGCTCAGGCCTAGGGAGGCAAATTTTGAAGGAACGGCAAAATTCACATTGCCCCAATAATTATTTAAAAAAAAATTATACTTTGGCGTAAATTAGTAAAAAGAACAACAGCATTGATCCTTAACTGAAAACGAAGTCGGAAATAATATGACAGATTTTTTAAAATCATTTAGGAAAATTAATGAACACACATAAGTATATCCAAATATTGATATTAGTTTTCGGTTATGTCTCAGTCTATCTGTATATAATTGTTCTGCAGAAGGGAATTTTCCAGTGTTAAGACGAATTCTTAACTACTTAAGAATTTTTACTAGCAGACCGCGTGGTTCGATTTGGGATTTCGATGCGAAACGCCGCACAACAGCATAAGTCATTGTCATTTAACAATGAGACAACAGCGCCATTCCATAAACACGACGGCCAGCGCGCTGGCCGACTGAATTGAGGGAGTAGAAGACGATTGTCTTCTTCTGCCTTCAATCACCCGAAGCGTTGCCAAATCACTTTAGATAGTTGCGATTTGAAATATTTTTTCTGAAAACCTCGGTGGGACTTTATTGCATTAAATTGAATTAATCGAGATTATTGATACAATACTTTCGACTGTATAACAATGTTTTTTCAGTTTAAGCGTTATTTACCGTTTTGAAAAAAATAAAATTCCTTTTCGAAAAATTCAAGATAGACGAAGTCATGTAGTATCATATTTTGAAGATAAATTTAAAATTTTAACAAATTTTTTTCTTGTATGTTTGTCACACCTATTTACCTTAACGGAGGTCACTGATAAGTACTTTTAAGACCTACTACGAAGCAAGAACGGTTGGAATCTATGGCAATTTTAAAAATACAGTCAGTCCTACAGGTCGACAACTTTATCTGTAGATACAAAAGGAGTGCGGGCAAGAAAATTTCTTGAGTTAATGTTGTCACATATATTAAATTTTAATTTAATAACATGGTACCAAGTAAACCCTAAAATGAAATTTACCCATTTAAAGTAAATTGTCATAAGTATATAAGAAACGAATATTCTATTATAGCTTCAATGTTCTTAAAACTTTCTCTTCATACATTTCATTTCAGACAGAGGATAACGACATGCGTCTTATGATACGCCCATTGTGCAGGCGTGGTTGTTCGGCGATGCTTCATCCAGTTGCGTAGTGATAGGGTTTGTTTTAAAACTATGATAATGAATGAATATACCCTGGTAAAACCCTTCATAGTCAAATCCGTGAAGTGATTGCCAATGTGTACAGGGTGTGTGAAGAGGAATCACCAATTAATACATTTAAATTGCCACTTAAGTTAGAAATGGTCGCAATGTATACGAGCGAGCGAGCGTGGGTGCAGTAAAAAACATTCACAAAGAAGATACTGGAAGGAAAGAAAATAACTCGGATCAATTGTTGTCATCTCCTGTCAAAAAAAGAGCCTGTTTCTCTGCTATCGAAAAAAACTTTGGCATTGTTGGGATAACAAAACAAAAGTTTTATTTGGAACTAAAAGCGGTTGCAACCTTAAAAAAGTTGCTACAACAGCTGAGAAGTGATATAAACTTTCCGTTTTCCAGTGAAACTTTGAGGTGCATGTTGAAATCAAATGGATTTTATTGGCAAAAATGCCAAAATAAGCGAAAAATATTAGGAAGGCCTATATATTGCACTAGTGATACAAATATATTCATTCCATAAAAAAATATATATTATTACATTATTAAGATAATAATAGCACGCCCATGACTCGGCCATGTTTTATAAGATATTGCTTCCCCTTACCGATACGTCGCGTAGCTGTAGACTCGCTTGGCGAGCTGTAGCAATGTCGTTGGACCATAGCCATATAATAACGACGTTGGCAGTCGTAAGGTTCGAAAATTTGTTTTTTTTTGTGAAATAATTTCAATTTCCACAAAGAATTTCTATAACGTTTAATTACATTTATACAATTTCGATTTTTTTCTTACTGCGATTTAAAATGCAAAAATTAAAAAAAAATGCAGCAACTTTTTTTCAGCCTAGGGGCGGAAAAGTTGTAAATACAGCCCTGTCCGTACCCTAGATTTGTTGTGCCAGGCGTCTATGTAATTATTTGTCAATAAAGCAGGTATACCTACCCATTACTTAGATATATCTATTTACTACTAGTATATGCTTATGATATGTTTAATCTAGCGAAGCAATTTGCAACGTTTAGTTTAAAATTATAATGTATCATTATAATATCCGTGAGCAATGTGGGTATAACAAATTAATTGACTTGGCGCTGACTAACCTCTTCTAGGAAACCTGGCGTAGTTATATCATTTGAAAAAAATCTTAATCTATTTAGCTTGTATGAAAATACATGATAGGAGGTTATGTTTATCCAGGAAGTATATTATTTATTAATTTTCTTCAAGGGCAAAGTATAAGGAAGCGTGATGGAGACAAAAACGATATATGATTATCACGCGTGGAATGAAAATTAAAATAGTTTTTTAATAATGATCAAGATTAAGTTCGTACCGAACTAAAAAAAAAAACACTTTTTTTATTTAAAATTAAAAATGTAAAAATGTCCTTCGTAGATTCTTATTTACAGTGATGACGGCAACTGGGCAGTGGAGTCTCATATTCAATTTGTTAGATCTAGTATGCTATGGCCGATCATACAGCAAAACAAATTAAAGACATATGTTATTTTAGGTGCGAGGTTTCGGTTGTTATTTTCCCTGACTTTGTTCGAAGAGATGTCCAAAAATAAATTTCACTTGCTCATTGCTATCCGACCCTACCCCACAAGATGGCATTATCAGATCTTTCATGCGACGTTTCGTATTTGGGTCATCATCAACTTAATTTTTTTAAATACTGGCCTGTATCTTTTTGTTTAAATTATGAAAGACGTCTGAAATCTACGTTCAGTGGTATACAACACTTACAGGTTTTCCGACGTTTTGTTCCTTAAATTGACAACCTTCATTAAAATACTCCTAATACGTTCCTAAAAAAATTACTTTTCTTGCCTAAATTCGGTATAATCCGAAAATGTAAAACTCACTGCCTCTTTTAAAACTCTAAAGAAAGTGGCATTAACAGTCAAATTTTATTTGTATTAATAAAATAAATTACTCAAACTTACTAAAGTAGAATTTTGATACAACTATTAGTTTTAAATTAAAAAAAATTCAGTAGTAGTACGTAATAACGATATTAATGACAGAAATAGCAATAATAATTTTAAAACATTCAGATTTTTCGAGAGAAAAGTAAATTATAGAAACGTACTAGGGGTATTTTAATGAAGATGGTCAATTTAAGGAACAAAACGTTGGAAACTCAGTAAGAGTTATACAGGGTGTTATGGAAATGACGTATTATATTTAAATGGGTGACTCCTGGGGTGCCCTAGACAAGCGCTACATATATTTTTTTTAAATCGAACGTTTAAACAGTGGGGTAATTCACCCCTAAACCCACCCGGTTACTCCTCGGCACATTCATATATGATCATATTACATTGCCAAGCTGTGTAATCAACAGATGTTCAAGCCCAATGTTGCCAACTGTGTAGAAAATAATATAGATTCTTATAAAAATAATATTTAGTTTACCTAGTATTCAATTAGAAGTGAATCCAGATGCCAGTACACTAGCAAGTAATCCAGGGCACCGACATCTTCAGGTTCTTGTTCCTATTTCTATGGGAAATGCTCATCACGTACCCTGATGATAATGTGGAACTGCATAATAAGCTTATACCCACTAAACTCCATTCGGCCTCTTATTTCCAATCTCTCGGAACATTTGCACTAAATCACTTAAAGAAACACACAGACACCCACGAGTTTCCAATTATTTTTTTTTGAAGATATGCACTTATTATTAGAACACCAAAGCAATAATTACTAACGCATAATTACACTTTACAATAACCTACTGTACACATAAAAGAATAGCACTATAGGATACAAATTATTTCGCAATAGAAATATAGAAATAATAAAAACGCTCATTTCTAATGGGCTAATTAAATTTATTAATCCTTTACTGAAGAAGAATGATGAAAGAATTATGTTGATAGACCCTTCGATCCCTTTAAAATAAATAGTCTCGTCCAACCAGCGCGGCTGCCATTTCCGAAACTATCTTTATAAAGAAAAGTATTACAGAAAGAAATTCTTCATTTTATGACTATAACCTTATAAAACATCGAAAGTCAACGCTGTATTTTTAAGTCGAGTCGAGTAAAAAAGAATATGCAACCGTTTCTGCAAGATCAGCTGTTCCTCCAAAATTAGCCGGCCGCTTTCATACTGTTGTTTCAAGCAGATTTGTGTGTTAAATTGTATGTTAATACTTAAACCCGAGTTTAAATTAGTAAGTTATTTGTTCGTTTCGTGACGGCAGTGCTCCAGTCCAGCAGTTCAATATTCGACGGAACCAACGTATTATTTAGACCATAAGGGCGTACTTTTGTCTACACAGTAGCACTTTAAAATACTAATTCAGATTGAACGGTACTTAGATGTGTTGTGACGCGAAAACTATGTGATTTTGTGATGTGAGTACTTGGTATTTTTTATAAATTAAGTTGGTTTTAAATAAGTCCGAAAAGGTAAATAAAATTGCATTTTATTTTCTAAAGGGTAAGTGGCATTTATAAACTTTTAAGTTTTCCAGATCTGACGGGTGTCGTTCGAATTGAACAAATGAGAATATACCTGAACATTTAAAAACTCCGCGGCGGTTCGTTCGAGTCAGTTCAAGTTTATAAATCAGAGATTGTTTCCTAGCGAACTGAACTGAACGTAAAAGTTTATAATAATGTACCCTGAAAAATAAACAACTTCCAATCTGTCAAACGGTTATTGACTTTCTAAAGAGTTTACCCTGGAGATATGACAATACTGTTGACATATGTTGCTTTGTTTACCTTTCTGACAGGGGCATCACATGGTCATTTTTGGTTTGACATAAGGTCATGTACAGGGCATATTAAATTAAAGCGCCATTTTTGGATATTTTTCTTCAATTTGTTTTCATCTCAGGAATTGCCGATTTAAATATAATACGTAATTTCCATAACACCCTGTATACCACTGCACGTAGATTTCAGTCTTCTTTCATAATTTAAACAAAAAGATCCAGGCCAGTATTTAAAAAATTAAATTGATGATGGTGACCAAAAGACGAGATGTCGCATGAATGATCTGATAATGCCATCTTATAGAGAATAAAAAGTAGCAATGAGAAAGTAAAATTTATTTTTGGACATGTCTTCGAACAAAGTCAGTAAGAAATAAAAACCTAAACCCAAAATTTTAGATTTTTCCAAATATTTTGAAAGCCCCTGCATTTATTATTGATTTTTTTACGGCAAATTATTGGGCACATAATTACACAACTTTGTCCCAATTTAACCGACGTCGCATCTCTTACCATTTCCGAAATCCCAATGGTGAAAGCCGAATTTGTAACACCCTTTCTATCTTGAAAGAATCTCAGCCCATTCGAATAACATATTCGGATTTTTCAACAACTAGGTACTCTTAAGATAATATTTTAATTATTATTATTTCCGTTTTATACAGTACAACTATAAAATTTATATTTAATTCACCAATACCCATATTACTTACTTTGTAGCATAAAATTTAGTTGCTCAGTTAATTAGCAACTCTTCTTACTGACCTGAATGAGGAACATAATTTTATGATTCATTTTTATAGCCGATAGTTAATGACCAACACACATAAACCTAAACAAGAATAAATTAACGAACGGCAATATTATTCACTGCAATATTATTCTTTTAGTTATAATACGTTAATAGTATGATGGCAGATGGCATCACAATGAAAATTTCATCCAAAAGTGGACTTAGGCCATTTCCATCTTAAGACGTAAGCTAGAGCTGAGCTAAGCTCGCTGATGTTTGCCTGTGCTGAGTTTTAAATTCCGTGTGTGTCACTTTAGTCTATTCATTTTCCCAATTCAGAAGATCGAAACAAATATACGCGACGAGCACATGAACAGCACACAGGGTCGCATTAAGAACAATATAACAACATAAATCAATACTCCATGAGGTATGTTGCACCCAAATTATTAATTTTAGTTAGTATAAGAAACGTGAAAAGATTAAAAAGTTTCAATTATCTATTTAGGAAATTGTTATTCTCAAATATGGAGCTGTTTATGAAGCAGTTTTAGTGTTTGCACTTTGAAATCGATTTAATGCCGAGAATAACTTTTTTGGAATTTTAGTACCTAATTTGTGCTTTAAGCTTATTTAATTCCATATGCACATGCAGGTGATAACACCTAGGTACATTGTATTACAACTTAATCAACGAATACTATCCTTATATACATATTTTATAATATAACTGCATGAACAAATAAATAAATAAATGAAAGGAAAAAATGAAAAATCTCGAACCACGCAAGACCTGAAATAATAAACTACACAGAACTAGACCATGTCAGAAATGCCGCTTCCAGGCATCGGAAGTTTAGTCGCCGATTAACCAATGGCAATACGTTTATGCATCGAACAGTTTGCTATCACGGGCTGATTTTTGTTTATGCTCCTGAATTGGTAAAATGAATAGAGTATTGTCACTATTGAAGTGAATTGATCGATAGTTCTTGAACAAACAGTAAATTATGACGACGAAATATTGTCACTATTGTATGTCCAGCAGTTTCTGAACATCGGAAGGAAGGCGCGCAAAAATTGTTAACAGAAAACAATCATGTAATTTCCAATTAGAACAACTAAATTAATTAATGTAATATAATAAATTTGAATAATTATTAATAAGCATAGTATTATCAAATCCCCCAAGACAAATGTGAAGATGTGTAAAAATGAAAATCACTCATAAATGTTGGTCGAAATTAATGTCTGAACCTGATCAAACTTTTTCTGTAAAAAGAATCATTAAACTGCTATGCAATACTACATAAAGTTCTATATGCGAGGGTTACTTGCCTTTCTGCCTGTTGTACTCTTCTCCTGTTTTACATTTAGACTACCATATTAAGTTAGGAAATTCATTAATATGCTGATTGATGTTGTATCATAAGGTGTATTTCAGGAAAACATCTTTCCATACATAGAGTGTCCCATATAGAGTGCGTTTTGGATTTCTGGAAAGAAAAATCAAAAAAATTCCACAATTATTTAACTACTGCATCGAGTGAGACTTGAGACACTAGTGAGTCTAGAGATACTATGAAACGAATAACGTTTACTTATATTATATAGGGTGACCAAATAGAAGGTTGCACAAACGATACATTTTAAAATAATTGTTCTCAAGATTTTGAAAGGGAACCTCCTCTATATTACTAATTAGAATTTATAAAAAATATTTTTGTAGTTCAAGCATCTAAGATATTTTTATTTTTATTGTGTTTTTAGATAAATAAATTGTGTTTGAATTTGAATTTGAAATGACATTTTTTAAGCACGTATAAGTTTTATGGTTTTCGTCAGCACGCTTAGAAAGCGAAAATAGTTCTGGAAATAGCTTCAAAACGGCATTATGATGTATTTTTAGAAATAAGTGTATTTTATCTTTACATCCATTTTATATTTTTTGGCTACTATTTCGGATATTCGACTATGGCTAAGGAGGTTTTCAATCAAGCAACTTTTTCGATAAAATAAAGGATAAAAAGTTGCTCATTTGTTACATTTCCTACCAAATACTCTGTGTATAGGGTGTTCCATTAAACCAACCAACCAACAAACCTAAGGGGTCCATTCTTCACGGCCTTACGAGATACATATTGCTTTTATATCAAACCTTGATAGAAATTTTACAACTTACTTAATTTAAACGTTTTTCTAACTATAGTTATTATAAATAGAAAATTATTGTATTGGTTAAAATAAGAATTTTATAATGCACTGATTTAATGATTAGCTTCAGTAAAACTCAGCGGCATAAATAATTTCACCGCACAAATCATTTTTCCTAAAACACTTTCTTATAATGACAAATTATTATCTATATCTAGTACAAATTCCTTTACAATTATGATATATATAAGTACTGTTAAATTTTTAAAGAAAGTATATCGATTTCTGTTATAACGGTCAAGGAAAAATACATTTTCACCCAGTTATTAAAGTTATTACTTTAATTAAATTAAATGTTAATTTTCTAAATGGAAGATTAATGTGCATATTTATAGTGCATAACAAATTGCCGATATATTAATCTATTTACAGTGTTATTTAAATTATTATTATAATTATCAAGTTTAACGACTTCACATAATGTAACTTGATAGTTTAACTCTATGATGTGTGTAAAAGATGCTTCCAGTGGAATAATATTGTCCGTATAATATATACCTGCAAGACAGAAACTGTTTTTGCGTCTGAATAAGAAGCTGAATAAAAACAGGGATGGAATAGAATGGTTATTGTCTAATTTTTAAGACTTATATTCAGTTTTCATTAATTTTTAAAAGTAAAAAGTTTAAAAAATTGAACATAAGCAACAAAGGACCCCGCACGGAATATATGGGAATCGGCCCTCCGTTAAAAACGTTGATACTCGGGGATAGTATCCAAAAATCGATGCTGATCAAAAGTCTCCATGGGCCCGAGGTCCGAAAATATACAGGGTGGCCCAAAAAAGTGTGGAAACATAATGCTGTATTTTTTTAAATGGGACACCCAGTATTTTAATGCATATTTAGGTTCGTATTAGTGTTTTTTATAATTGCCTAAAGTTTTGTTTCATTTAGTTATGTAGTTTAAGAGTAATAAATTAACAATTAAAAAAAAGTTTCTTCTTGGAATTTCATTAAGGTGTATCTTTGGTTTTATCGTTAGAAAATTTGGACACTTCTGTGTCATTTTGGTCTAAGGATCATTGGCGTACTGACCTTGGTAAGAGGGGGAGAAGCTATTGAAAGTGTAACAATTTAAATCGCTATAACTTTTAAACGACTTATTAAATTTTAGTAAGCCATAGCTTGTGTGGAAGAGAAATGTAAATACTTTTAATTGTCGTATCCAGTGGTACACGATAATTCCTAATAGAATTGATAGAGGGAGCACTTTTCAATAATAAATGTTTTTTGATTTCATCCCGAAATCTTAAGCCATACGGTATAATTATGATATCATACTTTGAAAGTAGATCAAATTTGCAAGAAAAACGTGAAACCCGTACTTCTTTATCTTCTTTTATTTCAGAGTTATTGCCAGACGAATAATTTTTAGCACTTTAGTTGTTATTTTAAATAGAATGCCCGTATATTTTGATATTTTTTGATTTTATGTCAAAATCCCAAGTTTTATTAACATGCCAATGTTCAACCGTTTCTGAAATAATATTCATTAAAGTAATTTATTAAAAAATGGAAAAGGTAATTTGACCTTACATTATGACTAATGCAGTTTAAAATTTAAAGGTTTAGGAATGGTATGTGTCTTTTTAATTCATAAAAATACTAGACATACAGGGTATTAGTAGTTATAGGCATTTGACTTGAGTATTTATTATACAGGGTATCCGCTAATTAATTCGACATGGAAAAACCACAGACTCCTTACGTAAAAATATTAGGATTTAATCATACTTACCTATTCCCAGTTGATATTAATTCTCTAATAACTTTGCAGGAAACCAACGTTTTTTTACAAAATTTGGCACATATGGGTTTTTTAGGACGAGAAATTGATTTTTTTATGATATTTTCATGTACAATGTAGGGGGCATTTTTCGCACATTCATACGGTCATAAGTTTTTTGCGCCTCAGTGTATTTAAGTTTTTAATAAAAATAATACTTTTCTCATATTTATTATGTTTCGGAGATATTTGCATTTAAATTGTTTAGTGCGTTAGCTCAGGCAAGGAAATAATATTTTGTTATTTCTTACCAATTCACTTTTACATGATAATTAATGTTCTAGTGATGGTAATTGGGAATAATAAATACAACAGTTTAATTGTTCTTTAACTTACTTTAATTAAAATAACTTTGACCCCCAGAAAATATCGTGTCGAAAGATACCAACGGCAATGAAACCACAAACTTACGATAAACTCAAAAATGAAACATTTTCTGTTCCATAGCACTGCATCTCTAAATTTTATTTGTTTTCTCATAGGTTACGTTAAGAAAAAAATTTTGTTTGCACATTAACAATAATGGGACAGGGTGCGCTAGAGCAAATATCTCCGAAACGGTGACTCTGGGCGACCTGAACTTAGTATACCTTTTTTACGTAATAAATATGAGAAAAGTATTATTTTCATTAAAAATTTAAATACACTAAGGCACAAAAAAGTTGTGACCTAATAAATGTGCAAATAATGCCGCAGACAGCGCCCCCTACATTGTACATTAAAATCAATATCTCGTCCCAAAAAAATCATAATTGCCAAATTTTGTAAAAAACCGTTGGTTTCCTGCAAAGTTATTACAGAAAAAGGAAAATGAAGTTTTAACTTTAACACCCTGTATTTCAGTTAATATCAACTTTCGGATATAGGTAAATATAATTAAATCCTAATATTTTTACGTAAGGAGTCTGTGGTTTTCCATGTCCCCAATAATTAGCGGACACCCTGTATTATACCAGGAAGGTATGCAATATATCTTTATGAAGTAAAAATATCCAGCCCAATCAACTTTATAATCCAATTTTCTTATATTACATGAGAAGGATCTTTTAAAATAACTTGTATGATAAACTAGTGGGGTACTATTGCTATACTTAGGGAATTTAGTATCTGTTGGTATAGAAATTTCAGAGCGTGAAGTAATTCAGGTGCTGCCTAAGCAGCAATGCAGGCACTTCGAAGAGAGTGCTGAAGGTGCAAACAATGTAGTGGTAGAATGTCTAAAATGACATATTTCTTATGTCATTAATGTTAATATTTCAAAACATTTTTATGGTTTTCATTTGACTCCGCCTCGTAATTACCAACAATAAAACCCGGACAAAGATAATGTTAATCAGGTTTATAGTCCTGTAACTTTTTTAATCGTTCTCCGATCTTGGTGAGACTTTTAGCAAAAAGTAGGCTTGTGTCTTGGGATAATATCCTGGGTTTTAGTTTTCAAAAAATATTGATGTCTTGATCATTATACAGGCAGAAACAAAAGTAACTTTTTAACCTTTAACTTCTTAACTCCCTGTGGAGAAATTGAACGGTAGAATTTAGCTGAATTATGTTTTGTTTTAAAGTGTGATCTTTTCTTAACACAATGTTTTTTGGTTCACGCCATTACCTGCTTTTTTAGAGAAGATATAAATTTTGAAAGAAAGTTTTGTAGTTTTTCAATTTTATTCACAATTCAGAACATTACATTCTTTATGAACTAGCATAAACAAATATCCAAAAATTAATGGGGCTTATTACTACCTCAAGTTCTTGTCACTTCTACCATCTGACGAGCCATGCTTCAATACGGGCTATTAATTTTTGAATATTTGCTTATGCTACTCGATAAAACAATGTGATGCTCTAAATTGTGAATAAAATTGGAAGACTGCAATATTTTCTTTTAACAAATAGATAACGAAGTGAAACCAAAAAACATTGTATTAAGAAATGGCCACCCTTCAAAACGAAACATTTTTATTTTTTATTTTTTTTATTTATAAAACACCATTATTGGCATTTACTGAAATTACAATCTGATCACAACTTAGATCAATGAGCAATATTTTTCAAACCTCATTTACTACAGCTACGAAACATATAACTAAGGACTTACTCACTAGGGTTCCTTATTTTTTTCTAATATCCTAATTACACTAATGTTAATGTGCACCCAAGCACTGATCTCTGCTTTTGCACCAACACCATTACACCAGCTTGAAGGGTTTGATCCTCTTGAGGCTCCTGGTCTGGTTCGTATTGTCAAGGAGCTGGATAGCCTCGACATTGACGTGATGAAGAAGTCGCTGTTCATGACTCTTGTCGAATTCGATAATGGCCTGGCTAATGGTATCTATTTCCATGTCCCTATGGAGGTCACTATTTCTCCAGTACCAAGGGGCATTGACTATGTTCTTTAGTACTTTGTTTCGGAATCGCTGGATTATTGCTAAATTGCTCTGACTGGCACAACCCCACAGCTGGATGCCATATGTCCATACTGGCTTGAGAATTTGTTTGTACAGAAAGAAGTACTTTGTTATATATTAACAGAATAGAAATTCGTCCGAGCAGCCAATACATTTTCTTAAATTTGATGTATAATTCTTCTTTTTTCTTTTTGATATGAGCTCTCCAGCGTAGCTTAGCGTGCAGTGTTATACCCAAATATTTTGCTGTGTACTTGTTTTTTGTTTATGCTAAAGGAATATATTGGTTTCTTTTGTTTATGAAATTCACATGAGCAGATTTAGCTTCATTTAATTTGATTTTCCATTGCTTAGTCCAGTTGTTAATTTTGTTAACTGATGTTTGCAGTTCTATTGCCGCTTCTTCGTGTTCTTTGCCTACGGTCATTATAGCAGTGTCATCAGCAAAGGTGACTATCGTATCATGCTCTAGTTCCGGAATATCACTGGTGTATAGTAGATAAAGGACTGGCCCTAATACACTGCCTTATGGTACCCCTGCTTTAATTTCTTTAAGCTCAGAGTAAGCGTCTCCCTGTTTAATTCTAAAGGCTCGATCAAAAATATATGACTTCAATAATTGTGCGAATTGGTTAGGCAAGAGCTTGCATAATTTATAATGCAGTCCCTCGCGCCACACCTTATCAAAAGCCTGAGCTACATCAAGGAAGATGGTAGAGCAAACTTTTCTTTCTTCCAACGAACGAAGAAAGAAAACGAAACATAATTAAACTATATTCTGCCACTCAATTTTTCCACAGAGCGTTAAGAAATTAAGCGTAAAAAAAGATACTTTCGTTTCTGCCTGTATCATCATCAATACATGATTATTCTTTGAAAACTAAAATTCAGGATATCATCCGAAGACGCAAGTCTACATTTTGGCTCAAAAGTTCACCAAGATCAGGAAACAATTTAAAAAGTTAGATGACTATAAAAGACTAACATTATTTTTGTCCGGGATTTACGGTCGTACGGTCGGAGAGTGTATTTATTAATTGAATTATTTTCTATTGTTTAGCTATTTACTACTAATCATTTTCACCTGTATATACACATCCTAATTTATGGCACAGCACCCTGTACATATTCCATTTTTTCAGATATGGCGTTATACCCGTCGCCACCCAGTTACACCCGATTTTACCAGTATTACTCCAATCCCCCGGGGTACTACTCCACACGGTACTTATCAGGTGTGTACAGTACTGGACTTTAGAAAGTGAGGATAGAAGTTGTTGCATGCAATTTTTTATTAACTGCTAAATGTTCGACCCGAGATTTAAAAAATCGACAAAGGCACTCGCTTTCCTAAAAAGATTAAGACCAAATTACCATTAATTATCCATCATAGTTATATTTTTAAATTCATAAATTTCACGCATTTGGTTTCATCTGTTGTACAGTAGAAATATTTTCATATTTAAAATTTCATGTTGATGACTCTGTAGTAATTAATCGGTCTGGTTCGCAGAATATTAATAATTTTACTCTAACACCGGCAAAAAACTTAATAAACATACGAGTAGTAAGTTAATTTATCATTACAATTTTTTTTTTCGTTTTAATTATCTGCCTTTATCCACGATAAAACAATTACATTTACGGTAGTCGTAGTCGCGTCGGTAGAAGTAGGATCCATTATTCTAGGAAAATATTTATAAAATTATATATAACTTCCATTCTTCAATTGATATTCAACCTAGTGTTGTTAATTAGCGTGTAGAATTGCAATATATACAAATTTTATCTTATTTATTTAATAAAGTATTTTCCAAATTTGGCACAAGAAAAAATAGATGAAAACCTTTATTATTTTATGAGAAGTAATTAAATGGTTTACCGTTATTAAAATTGGTTCGCAGCAAAAAATACCCATTAAATCATTTGATCAGCATAAAAATATTTTGCTTGCAATAAATCAGGCTGCAACACTTGTTCTGCAAAAAATTCTACAAACTGTCATCAATTTAACCGATATCAGTCCGCTTGTAATATCATGTGTTCGCTTAATTAACAGTCGAGCTGCGAAATGATTGCTTGGTCAGCAAGATTTTACGATTGGTCAGTAGAAAAAACCTGTCTAGAAGCAGTTTACTTCAGAGGTTTGCATATTAAAGAATGGTTATCAATATAAATCATTTGATTGCGTTTGTTTTGAATAATCGGCAAAGTCCGTTATTGTGAGCGGAGCGAAAGCAGTCGCGTGATACGAGTAGCTAATTGTGTGAGTGTGTTTTCATTCGGTGTAGCAGTCAAGGCCCAAAAGGTGTAGCGGGGGCGGGTTGTCACTTGTTTTCCCAGGGCCCTGTCATTATTTCACGTTTTATTGCTTTTTTTTTTTGATGACCAAGATTAAATATTTTGCTTATCCGCTGATTGCTTACTAATATCTGATTAAAAGTGGATCGCTCATAGCAGCTTATATATTTAATTTGAGTACCAAAATAATTTAGAGCACTGTAGTATGACATTAATTACTGACCGATTTCGAAATTTTTGCTGTCCGATATTTTGCTAACCAGTTAAATGATACCCTTATTTTATATTCTGACACTAAATGTGTTACTTTACTCTTAGCATTTTAACACATTTTCTTATTTTCCGACCACCATGTATATCATATTTGTGATTTTTTCGGGGATTGGGAGTTATTAAGATAAGCAAAACTTTTTATGAAGAATAGTTTTTTTTCTAAAAATCACAGATAAATAAGTTTTCCATATGGTGCCAATATTTTCATAGACGCTGTAGTTATGTGCATGACAATTATATTGTACCTATAATCTTAGCTTTACTTATTATATAAATTATCCCTAATAATTCACCGAGCTAGTATAATAGAGTACTAAAATTTGTACCTATTCTTTTTTAAGGAGCCTTATTAGTTAGGGAAAAGAAAAATAATAACGCATAATTGTTCCTAAACTGTCGTTTACCCACATCATTATTATTACATATTTATCTTCAATGGATGCAATGTTGAGTATCTTTCGTCATTATCCAATCCATTATAATTGAAACAAGCTGTAACTTGGTAAACTACCGATAACGTTGGAGTTACTGACAATAGCGGATTTTTATTACAATAGGAAATTAGCCGTATATTAATTCATTACCAATGTAATAGTACATTACGAGTGTTGTAAATAGCATATTCCGCACGAAAATCACGTTTAATTGAACAGCTTGTGATTGGCTAACCAAAATATACTCAAACTTGGCACGTGGATTGACCATGTCGACCCATTCAAAAAGTTACAATGAAGTTTTTCTACCAAATGTACAAGGGAGCCAATATTCAGCAACCTCAATGAATATGGGATTTCTTATTTGCATCACCCGATATATACAGGGTTGCCCAGAAGTCCGGAACAAAATTAATATAGTCTTAACCTGTAACTCATGGGGAAACGCTAGGACACGTCAATTTAGTTTTATATATGCTCACATTTTGACGTTATTCGTTTGTTTTTTTATAGACATTTGTCGAAGATATGACGACATCAATTTTTTTTTTAAATAGAAACATATTGTTTGTTATATATATATAATTTGAAAGCTAATATCTCGTACAGTATGCTTATAAATTTTAGCGCGATTCTGTCAAGCTATTTCAGAATGGCGACTGTTAAAAGTTTTTAAAAAATTTCTATTTAAATAAGCGGATGATAAATCATTGATGTCGCTATTTTGAATCGCGCTAAAATTTATGAGCACACTGTACGAGATATTAGCTTTCAAATGATGTATCCCAAGCTGTATGTTTCTATTTAACAAGACGATCGATGTCGTCATATCTTTGACAAATGTCTATAAAAAAACAAACTAATAACGTCAAGATGTGAGCATATATAAAACCAAATTGACGTGCCCGAGCGTTTTCCCCAAAAGTTACAGGTTAAGGCTATATTAATTTTATTCCGGACTTCTGCCCAATCCTGTATATAATACCTAATGAAAATGGAGTATTTTAATTAACAAAAAAACTCTCAAAGATGCCATAACTGTTATTTATTGTTTTATATCAAAAAATAAAGAATTGGAAATAAAAATTGACGGGTCCGAGCATTTCTTCTGTATATTTAATTAATGTTATTTTATGCGAAACTTTTTCGTTTCAAAAGAAAGTTTGTGTGCATGCCGATGAAATATTCTTCCGCTATATATTTTCGACATAAAAAAACTAACATTACTAATATTTGTATTAAGTGGAATCCCGAAGTATTTAAATTTTTAGTTTAGAATTGTTGCTAGTACCCAGTAGTAGTTTGACTAAACGTTAATGGATATGTTTGACTCTGGTGGAAGGTAATTCTTAATTTTATCATTAGGATATCAGGCCGAAGGATGATAAAATAAAGGTTCAAAGCATAACAATATGACGCAGTAACAGTTAATAAGAAGAGCCTTAATAGTCATAAGGAGAGTCATAAAAACGAAAATTCTAATTATAACATGTGCTTGATGTATACCAATTTTAAACGTTTTGTTAGTTGTAGATTACCCAATTTTTTTTCTGTTATGAAATAATTCATAGTAATAAATATTGTGATGTGATTTCAAATTTGTATGATATTATCTACTGTTGGTTCTGTTGCAAAACATACTTTTTGTGTTTTTCTTTTATCGAATATCTTGTTATCAAAAACTGAACATGTGCGTTTACAATTCTGTGTTGCAATATGACAACACCGCCTACAATGCGCTGACCTCTTTTGTCTTTTGAGAGTTGAGACTGCCTCATGGATTATGGATTGCGAACGTCGTCAGTTGCGGCCAAGTAAATTTTCAGATTTCATATAAAGTGTATATTTCGCTTAATAATTCAAATCACCATTTATGGATATTTTTCTTCAATTTATTTTCATCTCAGGATTTGCCGGTTTAAATATAATAAGCCATTTCTATAACACCCTGTATGTGAAACCTAATCTGATTTAAGATTTTAAGGGTAATATTTACTCGTCTCAGAGGGGTTAAATCATGAAAGCTGCAAACATCCTTTAAAAGCGTCCCCATTCGTATTAAAATTGATGTGTCTTCCTGATTTTCAATATTATAATATATAGTATATATAGTATATATACTGGAAGCGGAAGTTCAAGGGTGGTAAGTTCTTAAATTGACACCCTGTATACCAATAATCGCATTTCCAACGTAGGGACCGCCATTCGGAAATTTGGGAAAATCACCTCGGGGACTTAATTTTGTATACGATAATCGTATACTATATGTATAATAAATAATAATCACTTGCTGAACACATAGTATGTATGTGTTTGTACTTCGATCTTTAAGTATTTAGTAATTATATACTTTTGGACTAAATGCATGCACACGGCAATTACCTTAGCAGACTCTCATGTTTCATTTAACAACTGATGATTGATATTTATGAATCTACAAAGCAACATGTACTTAACTGAAAATGTAACTACATATGCTGCTTTTAAGGCTTTAAGTTGTATCATTGTTTTCATCTTTGTTAGTTCTGTACTGACCTCGTATTTAGGAATCTGGTTCATTTTTTTAAACAATTGTAGACTAACCTTTTTAAATAAAAATCGTGCCTGAAATACACTTTTATGCATCACTACTAATGCGCGAAGTACAACTTCACACATCGGTACGTGAAGTACAATGTATTTTTAAGGGATTTATTTCACGCATGCTCCCATAAAAGTCCATTTATTCAAAATGAATAGGTGACTATGCTCGTTCTATTTTTATTAAAGTCTTGCGTACTATGACAATTGTCATTATTAAAAATAATTATTATTATTTAGCATTTTTATTAATTTTAAGCATTTTTATTAAATTTAAGCTAAATATTATAGACTTCAAACAGTCGTCTGCAGCTCTTGTTTTAAACTCCTCACTCGTATACAGTGCGGTTCTTTAACCGCTAATTTTTTTTTACAAAATTTTGGTGTGGCCAATAGGGGAACGTAAGCGACCTGTTGACTCAAGAATGACTGTTCAAACGTTCAAAATAGCGGATGAGCGCCATCTTGGTACATACAGTTCTTTACGATTCCAGAATTTTGCTTCCCTCTTCATACCCAAAAAAAATTGCGACGCGACGTTTAAAAATTTGCAAAGTTATTATTTTTTATTATCTTTATTTCATTTGCCATAGTAATAGATTTGTGAGAGAGCACAATGAGGAGGAGGTTCCTCCACTCCAAAAAACCCTATGAGAGAGCAGAATGAGGAGGGTTGCGCGCGCACCTTTCCGTACTATGAAGTGAGAAGGTAGATTCATATATTGCAAGGGAGAGAGAGATGGGAAATAGTAAATACAAGATGGCCGAAAATGACTTGTACTAAATTGAAGTGAGAAGGTAGATTCATATATTGCAAGGGAGAGAGATGGGAAATAGCAAATACAATCCCTTTCAATATTTCTCACTTCAATTTAGTACAAGTCATTTTCGGCCATCTTGTATTTGCTATTTCCCATCTCTCTCCCTTGCAATATATGAATCTACCTTCTCACTTCAATTTAGTACAAGTCATTTTCGGCCATCTTGTATTTACTATTTCCCATCTCTCTCTCCCTTGCAATATATGAATCTACCTTCTCACTTCATAGTACGGAAAGGTGCGCGCGCAACCCTCCTCATTCTGCTCTCTCATAGGGTTTTTTGGAGTGGGGGAACCTCCTCCTCATTGTGCTCTCTCACAAATCTATTACTTGCCATCTTAGAAAAATTAATTCAATAGTGTAATAGGAATCAGAGAGCTATATATACACTCTTGCATATTTCATGATGTTCAAATTCAAAATGGCGGATGGGGGCCATTTTGGTAAAAAAATTGTATAGGAAGTGGGTCTTGCGATACATCATTTCAAAGGTGCTATCGAGTACTTTACGATCCCAGAATATTGTGTACAGATTCGTAACCAAAACAAAATGGCTGCTTTTTATAAAATAATATTTACTATTTTCTTCTGTTATTTTAGTTAAGATTTTACCACTTGGCATAAAGCAGCCAAATTATCTGGCTGATACCTGTAGTCTTACGCCAAGTTGTGAAATCTAAACTAAAAGAAAAAATAGTAAATATTATTTTTTAAAAAGCCGCCATCTTGTTTAAGGTACGAATATTATCACAATATTCTGGGATCGTAAAGTACTCACTAGGGCCTTTAAAATGATGTATCGCAAAACCTACTAACTAATTCAATTTTTTTTAACAAGATGGCGCCCATCTGCGAGTTTGAATTTGAGCACCATGAAATATGCAAGTGTAAAGTGCTCTCTGATTCGTGCTACACTAAGCCAAGTAGTATTTATTTTTCTAAGACGGTGAATGAAATAAAGGATAATAAAAAATAAATAAAACGCCGCCATTTTGTTTTGGGTGCGACTAGAGAAGTAATATTCTGGCATCGTAAAGTACTCGACAGGACGTTCACAACGATATATCGCAAGACCCCTCTTCCTATTTAATTTTCCTTGTCAAAATGCCCATCACCATTTTGACAGTTAGAACTGCCATTGTTGCGTCAAAAGGTAGTTTAACTTCCTCTAAATATCTAAATTTTGTTAAAAAAAAATGCTGATCAAAGATAATAGGGGGATTGGGAGGGATATTAAAGAACCGGACGTAGTAAACCTGTCCTTACTCACTTATATACAGGGTGGTTGATTAGTGCGAGGAAGTCAAATATCTCCGTTGTTCTTAAAAATATCGCAATATATTAAATACAAAGGTTCTATATCCGAATAATCTGGCATATCTTATGTAAAATTTTATGCCGAATTCGATGAGACAAAAATAAAAACTTTACTTAAAAAACTTACTTATATGATGCCCCGTTTTTTTTTGGAGCATCCTGTATATCCAAAAATATTTTTAAAATGTGCGCTTGTCTTTATCCTAGAACCTTTGTATTTAATAAATTTCGATATTTTTAAGAACAACGGATATATTTGACTTCCTCGCAGTAATCAACCACCCTGTATGTGCTATTTTATTTTCCCAAAATTGGCAGCTGTCAACATTTCTATTCTACGAGTACAAGTATCATTCTATTATGTTCTAGTTCAGTCCAGTTCTAGTCTTACTCCATATTATGGACCTGCACAAAAGTTTATTAAAAAATACAGGGTTGCTTAAAAGTTATAATCGAAAATGTAAATGTGCGTGTTTATTTAAAATCACTTTGTTCTGTATAGTGTTCGACCGGCATATGAACCGGTTTGTAAAATCTACTATTAATTACAGCATATCTTATCTTATTTTAATACTATGTATTAGGGTAGATATAGTTTAATTTCTTCTCATAAAATAAAGCATAATCAAATTTTTCGTGGCTACGATACTGCCTTTGACGTCTACAACCTTAGCTGAAAATAATATAAAAATAAATTTGCAAAAGGAAAGGTTCGTAACATTTTAATAAGTTGTTTGACGCTTTTGTTGCGATTCTGACGGCACATCTGAGAAACAATTCTCTGATGGATGCGGCGATAAGCTGAGAGTAAAATTAATAAAGTTATGCATAGGTAAGGCCTAAGGTGTATTTCCTTAATTATGGGGTTTCATATCTAGCGCCAAGGTCGATGTTATGCATGCTATAAAAGGCACTTTAATGTGTTCAATGTTGGGTAATAAAAATACAACTAAATTAATTATAGCAGAAAGGTAATTTTAAAGCTATGTGATTGTAATCTTACATTAATAATTACATAAAAAGTAATATTTTATAGCAATTCGTTTCGGAATTGTCTTTGTGCTTTTGCATATTTTTGTAGGAATTATGGAAAAAATTAGGACAATATTTTTTTTTTCATTAAGTTTGATTTAAAATAACTTTTTTCTACTTTGGTTATACCGGGTGTTTCAGAAGGAACTGTATCTTTTTTATTGTTTAAATTACAGGAATAGAATTTGGCGGGTTTATATGTGATCTCATTTTGCATTGTATGAGATGGCGGACTCCATTTTGCCACGTCCGAATTAACCAGAAGGGACCTCAACTTTGGATATCTAACTGGAACACCCTGTATATTTTTGGCCACATCGATTCAGAATGTCATTTCAAATTCAACGTCCTATAAGTTCATTAATTTTTGACATCTTAAATAATTTTTCTTTTTATTTATCAATGTAGATTGATATGAACTCCTTAAAATCGTTTACTTCTAAGAAAATTCTTGATAAAAATGCAATTTTCAGGTTTTATTGTGTTTCAAAGTTTTCATACACTTTTTAACTTTTCAAGAAGGCTTTTTCCGGAAAATAAATTTTTTTCAAATGGAAACATATTGTCTTACTCGAGCAAAACGATGGAGCACTTTTTTTCCAACAATTTCATATTATACACCTTTATGTCAAGTTAAAAAAATGGAAGATAATTTATTAAAAATACCAATTCATGACAAAAAATACAAAAAGAAAGCGCAAACGGTTATGAAAAATTTCCTAACCACTCGATAATAACCTTATACAATAAGGGCCTTCTAAAGCCTTTCGTGTTTGGCATGAGGGACTTCTAGGTGAACTGCGATCCTATGGTATGCCCAGTTGATTCTATGCATGGTTGTCTAGCTTTCTTAATGACCGCTCTCTGCAAGTGGCGATTGACGGATTTCTCTCAGACACCTTCACCATCAATGCCGGTGTTCCTCAAGGGTCCATATTATCACCCACTCTCTTCTTACTCTACATTAACGACCTTCTAGTGAAAACGAAATATCCGATATTTAGTTTTGCTGACGATAGCACATTTAATTCATCTTTCTCTTTGAATCCACAAACATCGGCTGCCGACGCACATTTTTGCTGACAGTATGAAGCATCACGCCTCAACAAAGACCTGGAAGAAATTTTGGCTTGGGGTGACAGTAACCAAGTCGAATTTAACGCTAAAAAACCCAGGCAGCAGTTTTCTCTAAAAAGGTTAACATTACAGAACCGGATATAGTCATGGACGGACACACAATCCCACTGCTTCATCTATTAATTTGCTGGGCGTCAATCTGGGAGGAAATATGTTTTGGCAGAAACTTGGTGCACTCTTCCGAACCAGAAAGTAGTACACACCTCAACAACTTTTGACACTATACAAAGCCCAGATTCGACCGCACTGCTCTCATGTCTGGAGCTTTGCACCCAAACGTACTCTTCGGCTACTGGATTCCATCGAAAGGAGGGACATTCGTCTGATTGGAGACCACGAGCTGACGAAGAACCTCGACAGCCTAGAACATCGAAGACATGTTGGGAATTTTACTCTCTTTTACAGATATTTTGATGGCAAGTGCTCGGCTGACCTTGCCCCCTTAATTTCGCCCAGAGCGGCAAATAGCAGAAATACACGATGAACCACTGCCGCCCATCCATATGTGGTTAAGCCTAGTACTCCTCGAACTGGATTATTTAAGAATTCTTTCATCTGGAGGACTTTATCCCCATGGAACGGCCTTCCCGAGGTCGTTTTTCCCAACGAATATAACCTCCAACGATTCAAAACCAACGTGAATCGCTTTTTGAGCACTCGCACCACTCCCAGAGTGCCCTAAAGGATTTTTCCTATACTGCTTGTATTTGGTCATAAAAAAGGGGCGTATTTAGTCTACACAGTAGCACTTGAAATACTATTTCAGATTGAATGGTACTACCAAGAAAAGGAAGCATGTTCCATTGATAGGATGTCACTACCTGCAGACCGGTTTCGAACTCTTTTGTTCTCGTCAGTACAGGGTAGTATACCTATCATCAGAGGAGACTCTATACTTCACGCTGTATTATCAACCGTAGTGGAGACAATACAACGAATAGTATCACCTCTTAGCAGTCCCACAAACTCTGAACAGACACCCACTAGGGCTTCCAATAAATCAAAATATAAAGTCTGTTGCTTTTCAGGTGGTATTAATATCAAACCAATGTATGGAAAAATTATTTCCCAACCACCCGATAATACCCTTATACAATAAGGGCATATTTTTGTCTACATAGTAGCACTTTAAAGTACTAATTCAGATTGAATGGTACTACCGAGAAAACGAAGCATTCTCCATTGATAGGATGTCACCATCTGCAGACCGATTTCGAATTCTTTTGTTCTCGTCAGTACAGGGATTTACATTTATCTAGGTACCCACGACGCCATAATGCTAACAAACAAATGAACATAATTATAAATTTTAAATCTACCATAATTTGGCTTAGAAGTAAACCATTATAGGGAGTTCATAGCAATCTAGATGAAAAAATAAAAAGAAAAATGACTATGTGTCAAAGAGTGACGTATGGGGTGTCGTTCAATTTAGAATGGTGTTCTGAATCAATATAGTCGAAAATATATTGTGTGTATCATTTAAAATCAAAGTTGAATAGCGGTTTGCGTTCCTCCTGAAAATGACCTTTCTAAAAGTCCTATAAATTAGATAAGCCTTTGTTAAATCAACAGGAACATTATTCTACATTGAAATTAAACGTTTGTACTGCCACTGCATACAGGTAATATCTATTAATATCATATAAAAAGTGAAATGTATATCACATCGCAGAAAACTGGTACGATATAGATTTTTATTTGTATACTTATTATGTGAAGCGCAGGTGTCTGGGATCTGATGATCTAGATATTAATCTGCAAACCCTGAAGGTGAAATCAAGATCTCGGCTTGTATCTCTGTTGGAAAGATAGTACGATCATATTTTACATTAGTAATTATCCCGATACAGTAATAAAAGTAATGGAACTCGATTTTTTTATTATTTAAAGTTAAATAGCAATATGTAGGGGGGTAGCGGTTAGAATTGTCACAATTTTTCCATAAGCCTTGGCAAATAGCACAAACAATTATTAATATTAGACACATAGATTATATTTTATATTAGTAACAGTGGCGGTTCTTCCACAGGAGCACATGCGCACGTGCACCCCCAAAACAAAACGAATAAAAAATATTAATTTATATTCATTGAATATTATTTATCGTATAAAGTCCGACCCTCCCGAATATTTTATCGTACCGTCAAACTAAAAAAGTCCGACCCTCCCTAATATTTTATCATCCCGTCAAACCAAACTGTATAGATACGGCAACCGTGCCTCGATCGAGCTAAATGACGATTATGACGAGACTTGCTCGCACGTGCGATTAAGTAATGCAGTTTCTTTGTTCTTCTCCTTTAAATTATATAACACACCAGGCGATTTATTAAACTTTATTACTTTAAACCACAGTAGATCATGAAACAATCTGTTAGAGTATATTGAACATAACTGACATCTAATGACAGGTATACCTTTATTACCATGGTTACCATATCGTTTCAAAATCACATCGTTCTTATTGGAAAAAACCTATACAGGGTTCGCAAACGAAGCGGGGACGGAAGATTAAATCGTTATCGAAGAACTTATCAACAATATTGAAACAGCTTGAGATATTGGATTAAAAGCGGTATGTTTTAAAAATATTTTACATTATACAGGGTGGCCCAAAAAAGTGTTACAGCATAAAGTTTTTTTTAAAAAAATGGAACACCCAGTATTTTATTGCATATTTAGGTTCGTATTAGTATCCTTTATAAGTGCCTCAAATTTTATTTAATTTGGTTTCGTAGCTTCGGAGAAATAAATTAAGAACTAAAAAAAGATTTGCAGTCCTGAATAAAAAAAATCAAAAAAAAAACAATCCAGAACTATTTTTTTAACCTCGGCATTTGGTGAAATTTATGACAAGAGGTCTAGAGATACTATGAATCTAATTGCGTTTATCTATTTTATACAGGGTGTTCATAATAAGCTTTCAAAAACGTCACTTTTTAAAATAATTTTTCTCAAGATTTTCAAATGGAACACCCTATATATTATTTGGCTATTTGACGTAGAATTCATAGACTTTTTTTTTATAATACAAGCAGCCGTTTTCGAAATAATTGTAAATATCATAAATTATGTTGTTTAAATAGAGTTTTTAATGGGAAATTTTGTCATAGGCGACTAGACTAATAATTGTAAACTAAAGTAATTATTCAAAAGAGCTTCCTTTGATTCTTAGAACTTATCGTATTTTAGTTATTTCGATATAAATTTTAAAAGCCTACATTTTTACTACTTTTATTTATTTCATATTATTTTTTATTCTTAATCGAGTTGCCATGAATTTTTTGTGTTTAGATTGTCACCATTACAGCAAAATAAAATTATTTACATTTGTTCAGTCGTCGAAATTAAGTGCTAACTTACACAAAATGTCGAATTTTACAACTTTAGAATTGGTAAATATAATTTTTATACTGGGTGAATGTGCAAGTGGCTGTCATAGTGACAATCTAAACAAAAAGAAATCATCGCAACTCGATTAAGAATTAAAAAATAAAATTAAATAAATAAAAGTACAAAAATGTAGGCTTTTAAAATTTATATCGAAATAACTAAAATACGGTAAACTCTAGGAGTAAGAGGAAGCTATTTTGAACATTTGCTTTAGTTTACAATTATTAGTCTAGTCGCCAATAACAAAATTTTCCAATAAAACTCTATTTAAACAACATAATTCATGATATTTACTATTATTTCGAAAACGGCTGGATATAACTTATATGCTTGTATTACAAAAAAAATGCGTCAAATAGCCAATTTGAAAATGAAAATGAAAAAATTATTTTAAAATGTGGTGTTTTTGAAAGCTTGTTATGAACACCTTGTATAAAATAGATAAACTCAATTAGATTCATAGTATCTCTAGACCTCTTGTCATAAATTTCACCCAATGCCGAACTTAAAAGAATAGTTCTGAATTGTTTTTTTTTGATTTTTTTATTCAGGACTGCAAAACATTTTTTTTAGTTCTTAATTTATTTCTTCGAAACCACAAAACCAAATTAAATAAAATTTGAGGCACTAAGGATACTAATACGAACCTAAATATGCAATAAAATACTGGGTGTCCCATTTAAAAAAATCTAACTTCATGTTGTCACATTTTTTTGGGCCAATCTGTATAATGTAAAATATTTTTAAAATATGCCGCTCTTAATCCAATATATCAAGCAGGTTAAGTATTGTTGATAAGTTGATAAGTTCTTCGATAACGATTTAATCTTCCGTCCCCGCTTCGTTTGCGGACCCGGTATTTTTGACTGCTCTGGTAACGAATCTATTGTTAGGCCTACCTGACTAGATATTAGTTGTAGAACTAAAATCTTAGTTTTGATAATATAAACAACGAGTAAACAGAAATTAAAATAATAATTGTAATTTTCTTCGGTACAACAAACTGACTCTGATCTAGTTATATTAAAATAATTTCTCTTTTTCAATCAATAAATTTTCAGACAATGAAATTAATTTTTAAATTATGTTTTATTTATAGACGCTCCAACAGGTAATAATTAACTTTCCGTTTTAACTCTTTGCTCTTATTATTAAATTGAATTAAATATAATGCATGGTTAAGTGGTTAATTAATATGTATGTAAAACTAAGCTAGGGAATTTGTAAGTTGTTTTTCTTGTACTTTAATAAATGAGCGTATTACAGATCACGGATGGATACAATCATAGAAAGCTAAGCATTAACCACTTCGATTATTTTTATGAGCGTATCATGCAGAACGTCACGATCTCAACGTTTATAGAGTCGCGACCCTCTAAATAGCCAGAAAATAAAGTAAAATATCTTAAGACCCCCTCCCTATTTACAGGGGTTTCCTAACCTCTCTGAAATGAAGGAGGTGAATACTCATCTTATTTTAAGATGAAAATGTGATATAAGAGTTTTTCGCATGCCACTTCGTTTTCGAAATACAGGTTAACAAGTTAAAACAAATATTGTATTTTACATATTATTAATTAATGCAAAACGATATTCTAATGATATTTGTTAAACAAAAAGGATTACAGCACTTTATTTTGGGTCAATTTTAAATTTTACAATTAATTCATTTGAATCAAATTATACGAGTAGGCTTTGCTTCGTTCCATGGTAACCACATTTGTTTCCTCCGTGACATTTGTCTCGTGTTTAAGTTCATTATTCAAAGTTTTTAAATCATATGAATTACCAAATCATTGGCATTAATTGATAAAATGAAAAATACTATATTTTTTTTAACTGTATTTCGAACGTATTTCGAACGAGAAGTGACATGCGAAAAACTATATTTTTGTAAAATTTGCTAAAACTTAACTAACATCTTTTGTAAAATATAGTAAAATATTTTGTAAAAATCTCGAAACAAGGTATTTCCAAGGGATCACTCATCTAAGTACTAACTGTGCCCAACGTCGCTGGACTTCGGGAATTGATTTCCTCGCTTCCTCTTAAATTCCCCACCTGCTCGCCTAACGAAGAATGAGTTCTGTTTGATCCGTTGCATATACTTAAACTACGATAATAGTTGTCAGTAAAATGTACAATATATTTAAAACTATTTAACTACTGGAGTTATAAATAAATTATTTTCACTTTCATGCGTTGTAAAATTTAAAATATATTTGACTTGATTTTACGAAAATCCTAACTTTTTTTTTTTTAATTATGTTTCCAATATTATTTTGGTACGGATTAATAATGAAAAACGTAATTATCACAATCATCTTTACTATAATAATTTTACTATAGTGTTTGTTAATTTACTATATATTTTAGTATTTACTAGATTTTAGTAAATTTATTAGAAATTCTAACTATACTTTTTTAGAAATTATGTTTATAATATTATTTTTTTACATTAAAAAATGTAATTAATACCATATTTTATAGGAACTTTTACAATAAGATCTTTACTATAATAATTTTACTATAGTTTTTTTTTGGTATTCTTAACAAAAACATTTTTTGAGATTTTCTGATGTTTCATTCGGTTAAGCATTTAAATAAGAATGAGGTAAAGAAACGGAAAATCTGCCCCATTAATTTTTCTTAAATTACTTGTAGATAGCTCGAAAGATTGTAATAGACTGTTGATGGTTCGGAAATAAACATCAGCGGACATTAGCCATGCTAAAGGTATATTTTTAAAGAACTACATTTTAGATCAGTCTTAATATCGACAACCTACTCAAAAAAGGGTTGAGTATTGATTATTCTCTCTCCTGTTACAATCATCCTTATATTATCCTATTATAACCTTAACTACTTAATCTACAACCTTAACCCATAAGGTTCATGTCCTTGTTATTGTTATATTATTATAACTAATAACATCATTAGCACGTCTGACCATCGATCGTGATATTGAAATCAGAACCAATGTCAAATAATATTATAACAATAATAACCATAACTGTTTTACAAGAAATGAGTAAAAATAGAATATGCCTCTATTTTTACCTCACACCTCCCTTGGGAAAGGAAAAAAAAATCAAAGGTCTAGAATTTTGATTTTTTTTAGACCTATGTATACTATATACATACACAAATGCGCTGCACTAACTAAATGTGTGCGCTAAAACTCATTCTATAATTACACTTTTATAACTATAATTTCTATAAATATCGACTATAACTTCTATATCAACTATAACTTCTATAAATATCGACTATGACTTCTAAACCTACATTTCTATAATTACAATATATTATTACTCTTTTACTTTCTTGATGCCATTAAGTTATTATTCACGTTACAAATTACTCGCTGAATATGTATTTTTAATTCTAAAGAATCAACTTCCTTTGAAAAAAATAATAACAATAAATTCAATTGTTTCGTCTTCTATTGCAATTAATTTGCAAATATGTATATGTATAATATACATAAGTGATGAATCATCATCACATACGGATATCAGGTCTCTCAACGATGCACTTAAGGCTAACGCCGATCGAGAATTCTGATTTTTATATTCCGTATTAATATATTTGAATCGCAGGTCTCACAACGATGCACTAAGCTAACTTCATTCAAGAATCCTGGTTCATAGAAAAATAAAAAAAATATATTAAATATTTCTTAAAATAGACGAAAATTTTTATATGGAGTCATATTTTATCACACTTCAATAAAATTTTAATTACATAAAATCACTTCTTTCGGTTTACTTTTACTAAAAAAAAACAATCGGTAACTCAATGCCATCAATCAGTCGCTGTCACATCCTCGGTGCCATACTCGAGAAGCCAAAAATGCGCCCAGTATCAAATAAATTAAAAAATTTCGAGTCATCTTTAAAATAAAATTTAAAAAAACAAACACGATATAAATACAAGGTATCATCTAACTTACAGTCCTTTAACACTTTCAAAATTTTAACAGATGCTTTGGGTCTCCCTTAACCATAACGTCATGTGCCATTAGTCCCACGTTGAGTACGAGCGGCTTTTTGCCTCACCTTTCTTCAACAAAGGCCTCACACGTACATTCGCCTTCGTGGACATGGTCTGGTCATTTGAAATCTGCTTTCTATCAAACTTTGGACGTATAGATGTATTAAAAGGTTTACCATTGAAGGGCTTGTGGTATGACCCCTTCATAAATAACTGCCTTACACTTTTCATTTTTCACTAATTTCACTGAACTAAACTTTTTATTCGCTAATATTGGACTTGCATGACTAAGTCCACTGGCAGGATCGCCATGTAATAGATGATGATGGTTCGGAAATAAACATCAGCGGACATTAGCCATGCTAAAGGTATATTTTTAAAGAACTACATTTTAGATCAGTCTTAATATCGACAACCTACTCAAAAAAGGGTTGAGTATTGATTATTCTCTCTCCTGTTACAATCATCCTTATATTATCCTATTATAACCTTAACTACTTAATCTACAACCTTAACCCATAAGGTTCATGTCCTTGTTATTGTTATATTATTATAACTAATAACATCATTAGCACGTCTGACCATCGATCGTGATATTGAAATCAGAACCAATGTCAAATAATATTATAACAATAATAACCATAACTGTTTTACAAGAAATGAGTAAAAATAGAATATGCCTCTATTTTTACCTCACAAGATGGTTCATTTTTTAAATCTCGGCCTAAAATCTACCATAAGGAAAATCGCGAGATTGAAGAAATAAATGTGCTTTTGCTTCAATCGAAACAAATCCTATTATAGTAATAAATAATAACGGTGTGAAACATGTCTAAGGTATAATGGAAAACAATTGGAGAAACATTTATGAGAACTTACGTAAACGTTCAAGTTTTGGTTCTTATATATAATTGGACCAGTAATTGTTTTTTTTTTTAATATCCGTCATGGCCTATTAAAACAGATTGTTTATTATTTTTAAAAACGTAAATTTCGGGCATAATATTAAGGCTAAAAATATATAAAATAAAAAAATATATATTTCTGATAAGCTTGGAAACAACACAAACAAACCCGAACAAAACTGAATTACATTATTAAAAAATATATAGGATGACCCATTTAAAATATAGGAAATGTGTGTTTTTTCTTGAAAACTGGTAGAAAAAATCTGGGTACGTCACTGGATTCTAAAAAAAACTAGTTGCAACAATTCAATTAAATAATATGTCGCTTTTTCAATATTTATTTTAAGTTTTAGTCGTTAATAATAAAGTTGCAAATTTCCGGAATATCGGTGACAAAAATTTGAAAATTAGTCAGATTTGAAATTATTAATATTATGATTCTTAATACATTATATTTTTTAACGTAATGTGCTCATACCGTTTTCCAATCCTTGAACTTTATGAATTCAGTTTTAAATTAGAAAAAAATTAAGCTACTTTGTCTAAATCCATAAACATATAATATAAAAGGGGAGACAAAATATTTCATTCAATAAAACACTATTTATTCCAAAGTTTCAAATAAGTTAGAAGAAGATGACTTTAAAAAATTGCAACGCTGTAACAAGGTACACGTTTAGATAATTTCGATCTAATATTAGTCATAAATAGGTAGGTAATCGTTGTAGGTATTTTTTACAGAAACTCACATAATATGAGGAAATAATCTATATTTTTGTAATATTTACTTAAAATATAGAATTAGCTACATCACTGCTTTACCAAAAAAAAACATAACCTCATTATTCTCACTTACCGACGAAATATTAATCCGTAGTTAGAATAGTCGAATTTCTGACTCCACGTACTGACGAACCATTATATATGGCTAATAAATAGCTCTAAATAGTTTTAATTCGAAAAATCACTAAAAATGAATCCAAAAACACAATAGATCACAATCACAATAGAAGCAGCGATAAACCGGTAACAAAACCGCCGCTGGCGAAAATGACGAGAAGAGTAAACTTCAGGGTCATTTTTACACTAGCAGATAAAAATTAGCATACCTACAGCCACTGTGATTTTCTTAAAACATTGCAATTTGATGTTCTTGGGATATCTTTACGAGTAGAAAATTTAAAAAATACACACATACAAAGTACAATATTTGTACTTTATAGGTACACATGAGAAATTATTCTTTTCGGTTTCAAACACAGGCGGTAGATTTAGGACCCGCAGTACAGACGAATCGTTGATTATTGTTTAAAACTGTGTATGCCTCTGACAGCATAAAAACAGTTCTATCTATTTATTAATTATGTACATATTTTTGGCTAAAGATTCACATAAAATAGTGTCTGCTTGGCAACCCGTGATTAAACGCAGCTCTTAAATGAATGAGAGCTTTACTCTTCTAAATGTTTTTCTATACAGGGTGTAACTAAATAAGTGTAAAACATTTAAGGGGGTGATTCCTCATCGAAAAAAAGATAGGATCTTTAATATAAAGAAACTTCATTGGATCATCCCTTGTTAAGATACAGCCCCTTAAAGGGGGTACATAAAATGTGTTTAACAATTTTTTTCACAAGCACTAAAATTTATTTCCGATAGCTTGTTTCATTCTAAACAAAAAATGTCTCTTGAATTTTTTGCCCAAAATAAACCAGTTCGCAGCAAAAAATTATTTTACGAACAAGATACATATCGCCATAAAACGAAAATACGAAACTAATTTATCCAGTAGGCCGCTATTAGCGATAGTGACAATTAAATTGGTATCAAGCTGTCAGTTTGTAAATTTTTGAGATTTCTAGATGTTGTATGTTTTGTTATTAATAAATTAGTTTTGTTTATTTATAAATTTTATGTACCCCCTTTAAGGGGCTGTATCTTAACAAGGGATGCTCCAATGAAGTTTCTTTATATGAAAGATCCTATATTTTTTTCGATGAGGAATCACCCCCTTAAATGTTTTACACTTATTTAGTTACACCCTGTATATTATTATATTAAGCAAATTTAACAATAATTAAGAATTGATTTTCTTGCTTTTAGGAGAAAAATATTAATCATGGTATATACAAATTCCTAAACAAGCTTTAGGCAGGAATTCCTTTATAATTAACTTTAATATGGGAGGGGCATCTCGGCATATATGTGCTTATGAAGCGCCTATGAAGCATGAACCATCATAAAAAGTATGTAAAATATGCGAAGAAAAATTTCTACAAGTTTAAATGGCCAATTAAAATAAATTTTACGAAGAGCTTATTAATTTAAATAGTTAATAAATGCATTTTAATTAAACTGCCAATTAAATTTCGTTTATTAGAATATAGTCATAGTTATTTATGTACCAAATGCAGTGTGTAGATGCAGTCATCCTAGGAGGATAAAAGATCAAATAAAATTCCGACATATCATTTCTTTGTGCAAAGTTGGTAGTTAACACCACATGTCGAGTATGCCACCAAAACGAAAAGAAGAATATTTAATATATAACATCAACAATAAATAATTTATGACGTGTATTATTGTATATTCCTGATAAAATTTATGTTGGCAATTGTTTTAAATTAGTTGCTATGTTTTTTGAACATTTTATTGGAATAACTGACTGATTGATTGACTTTGGAAAACGTAAGCAGTAAGGGTGCAAGATTTCACGATTTATTGTGAAATCTCACGTTTACGTATAAAATCTCAAGATACATGTATAGGTAACTTACAATTTGTGATGCTCTAGAAATACCACCAGAGTCTTCGTCTTCTGATGACGAATAAGACGTTAATGAAGAGAAAAATTATTGAAATATGAATACAGGGTGGTCGATAATGAATGCGCCATAGAGTAACTACAGATTTTACCCATGAAAATAATAGGTTTGAGCTAAACATGCCTTAGTAAAAATGTTGGTCGTTACTGAGATGCAGGGTATTAAAGTAAGGTTTTAAATTCAGTTTTTCTTCAGAGCTCAAGCTGTTTTTGAGATATAGACATGAAAATTTTTAATTGGAGGTTCGTAAGAGCCAGTAACATGACTCTATTTATATATTTTCAAATAACTTGTAAATGGCGCTGGGTTATACCCTACACTATATCCCGCCCAATATATTTTGCAGGTAACATTATTGGGATTCTGATTAGAATTTATTTAGGTCATTTCTAAAGAAAAAATCTGTACTTGATTTGTTTTCTTAAATCAGACCGTTTCTATGATGTTTTTGTTCGCGCGTAATTCAAAATAAGAAGAGCTTATTAATTAAAATTATTAAAATAAGGCGATATTTGGTAAAAGGTTTTTCACATTTGTTGAACTGAGTTTAAGTCATAATTTTCATTATATTGTTATCTAAATTTTATCTAAAAGTAAATTATTTTTTATAAAAACTTCCATCTCCAATGTTGTTTAAAAATTATTATAGTAAAGATTTTATTGTCAAATTTCCTTTAAAAAATAGTATTAACTATTTTTTTTATTATTAAAACGTACCAAAATATTATTGTGAACATAATTTACAAAAACTATAGTTAGCATTTCCAATACATTTAGCAAAATATATTATAAATTTTACAACGAATTTAGTGAAAATGATTTATTTATAACTCTAGTAGGTAAATATTTTTAAATGTACAGTACATTTTACTGATGACTATTCTTGTATTTTAAGTATTTTTTATTGTAAAAATGACCAAATTTAAATAAAGTGTTGTAAAACTGTCTTCATATAAGCTTAAATCAGAAACAACAACTGCCGACGCACATCTTCGCAGACAGCATGAAGTATCATGCCGCAACAAAGACCTGGAAGAAATTTTGGCTTAGGGTGACAGTAACCAAGTCGAATTTAACGCTAAAAAACCCAGGTAGCAGTTTTCTCTAAAAAGGTTAACATTACAGAACCGGATATAGTCATGGAAGGACACGCAATCCCACGCTTCATCTATTAATTTGCTGGGCGTCAATCTGGGAGGTCTTGGCATAACCACGTTGTGGCAATCGCCAAGATAGCTTCTCAGAAACTTGGTCTACTCTTCCGAACCAGAAAGTTGTACACACCTCAATAACTTTTGACATTATACAAAGCCCAGATTCGACCATCACTAGAGTACTGCTCTCATGTCTGGAGCTCTGCACCCAAACATACCATTCGGCTACTGGATTCCATCGAAAGGAGGGCCATTCGTCTGATTGGAGACCACGAGCTGACGAAGAACCTCGACAGCCTAGAACATCGAAGACATGTTGGGGATTTGACTCTCTTTTACAGATATTTTCATGGAAAGTGCTCGGCTGACCTTGCCCTCTTAATTCCGCCCAGATCGGCGAATAGCAGAAATAACACGACGAACCACTGCCGCCCATCCATATGTGGTTAAGCTTAGTACTGCTCGAACTTCATTATTTAAGAATTCTTTCATCTGGAGGACTTCGTCCTTATGGAACGATCTTCCCGAGGTCGTTTTTCCCAACGAATATAACCTCCAACCAATGTGAATCGCTTTTTGCGCACACGCACCACTCCCAGAGTGCCCTAAAGGATACATCAGAACTCGATATTCTTTAGAAGGTTACACCAAGAGGAATACAAGAGTACTTGTATGGGTGGCCGCTTGGGAATACCGCGTGTTGAAATGTTTTACAAAATATTTTAGTAAATTTTACAAAAATTTTTTGTAAATTTTACAGAAGATTTTAGTAAATTTAACAAAAATATAGTTAAATGGTTTACTAAATATTTTGGTAAAAAATAAAAAAAAATTCTCAAAATTTTATGGTTCTTACTAAAAGTTATTCCAGTCACATATAGAGCCATAAATTATGGTAAATTTTACTATTTTTATAGTAAAGTTAACTAACTTTTTCGTTAGAAATGACCATGTCGAAATTATAATCAGAATCCCAATAAAGTTACCGCGCCCTCTACAAGTTATTTGAAAAACATACATACAAACAAAGAGATTCATGTTATTCGCCCTCAAAAATCACTCATTACAAATTTTCATTTATATATTTCAAAAACAGCTTGAGCTATGAAGAAAAAATTAATTTAGAAATTAAGTTTGAACAACCTGTATCTCACTAACCACCAACATTTTTGCTCAAATCTATTATTTTTATGTGTTAAATCTGTGGTTACTCTATGGCGCATTCATTACCGTGTACCCTGTATAAAAATTGTGGCGTTTCCTTTCCTATTATTTTTATATTTAAATATTGCCATGTGTGTCACCCATTAATATACAGGGTGTTATGGAAATGACTTATTATATTTAAACCGGCAAATCCTGAGATGAAAATAAATTGAAGAAAAATAACCTTAAAATGCACTTTGAATTATTCTACGAAATATACACTTTATATGAAATTTGAAAATTTACCTGGCCGCTACTGAGGACGTTCGCAATTAATAGTTTATTGAGGCGGTGTTGTCATATATTGCAACACAGAATTGTAAACGCACGTGTTCAGTTTTCGACAACAAGACGTCTTTGACCCGCGTTATCACTTCTTTTTCAAACTTTTTAGAAAAAAAAATACTACAATTTTAAGGTACATACTCTCTTACCTTCGATCTTATAATCCGTTTTATAATTAAATTCCATAAAAAAATAAAAGACAAAAAGTATGTTTTGCAACAGAACCAACAATAGGTAATATCACACAAATTTGAAATTACATCACAATATTTCTTATTATGAATTATTTAACAACAGAAAAAAAATCGGGTAATGATACAACTAACAAAACTGGTAGAATTCGTATACATCAAGCATGTGGAACCCTTGACAGCGCCATTCTACCCCCGAGCCTCGAAACATACTGAAGTAACGACACGCGCGCGCGGCAGGTAGATTAGATTAGATTAGATTATACTGGAGCTGGTCATCCGACCTTGTCCACCGCGACCTTTTCAGATCTATTGTGGAGACTCCGTTTGATTAGAGTGTCTTGTCTAGCCCTGCCTTTTTTATTAGACTCATTAGCTTTGACAATGGCTCCTGCATATAGTTGGATGCATTTGGCTTTTCTTCGCCTAAACATAGGAATCCTAGTCTTGTCAGGCCTTCACATTGGCATAAGACATGGACTGGCGTTTCCTCTTCCTCTTCACAGAATCTGCATAGGGTTGCTTCTTCTGTTCGGTTAATGATGTTCATGTGCCTTCTTAGTCGGCAATTAGACCTACTATGATTCTTACTGTCGGCCTTTTTTGGCTTAGTAGATCTGCTGTGAATTTAGCTAATGGTCCTTTAATGAACTGTTTAGCCTGTCTCATTCCTGGTTGATTAGTCCACCATGAATTGGATTGGTCTTCCAGCCATTGTTTAATGGCTGCATTCTTTAATGCTTTCGCACAGCCCCCAAACGGTTCAGGGCCTATCATAGCCGTATTCGAGCCTTTACGGGCCAATTCGTCGGCCTTCTCATTGCCCTGGTGACCTTCGTGGCCTGGTACCCATGCTAAGGTCACTTTATTATGACTACTTAGCTCTGTTAGATCTTTTATGCAGTTTTCCACTAGTCTTGATTTGACTTCTGGGGAACCGATTGCCTTTAAGGCAGCTTGGCTGTCTGAATATATGGCAATGGATTTGCCTGATATATGTTGATTTATTATTTCTCTTGCACAGTGTTGTATGGCTACTACTTCCGCCTGAAACACTGTTGCGTATTTTCCTAGGCTCACCGAGATGGTTGTTTTGGCCTTGGGCCCATAAATACCAGCCCCAACTCCCTCTTCTGTTTTGGAGCCGTCTGTATACCATGAATGTTCAGCCTGTATTGGAGGGCCTTGTTTCCAGGTATCTCGGGCTGGTATTTCTATTTTGAAATTCCTTTCGAAACTGTATAAGGTTGTTATGTTGTCAGTTGGCATTCCAAGGATTTGATCCTTTTTTACCTGTTGACGCAGCCTTAGATGGTCCGTGCTATGTAGAGGGCTTATTGGGGATTGCCCCTGCATTAGCCTGTGTATGACGGACCTAGCTTCCCCTTGTATTAGGATGTGTAGTGGTGTGAGGCACGGCAGGTATCCAAGCAAGTGCGAAATATGCGGTGTGATCTGACAAAACTGTTAGTATACTCTAGTGATCCACATTGGTGCTAACTGAATCCAGATGGAATGGCGCGATAGTAAATGGTAAATGGTAAAAAGGGTTTTTACCTTAATATTTAGATAGTCGATTAAAAAAAAAAGTATGTAGACTTTCTCTAGGACACCCTAGGAGTCACCCATTTAAATATAATAAGTCATTTCCATAACACCCTGTATGTAAAATTCCCACTTTTTCTACATCTAATAATTTCTCACGATTTTTGGCGACCGATTT
Source organism: Barypeithes pellucidus (assembly GCA_963991005.1). Lineage (NCBI taxonomy): Eukaryota > Metazoa > Arthropoda > Insecta > Coleoptera > Curculionidae > Barypeithes > Barypeithes pellucidus. Next base: position 26,384,823 of record OZ022562.1, on the reverse strand, counting down.
TACGATTTTCTCTCGAAACAATCTTGCACCCCTGACCGGAAAGACCACATTAGAGTCTGCAATACTTTTGCCATTTTATTGATGCGAGTTAATGTTTGGCATGACCGTTGCAAGTAATATGTTATTCAAATCGTTTTACATTCGGCAATTCTATTGCAGTTACTGTTTCCACGACGAGTGCTGTAAATGCAGCAAAAAAGAGTACTGGGAAACTATCAAAATACGACGCTAAAACTAACAAACCCGAACAAACACGAATACACAAGAATAAACACACGAGACGTATTCTTTGGTTATTATTTAGTAAATTTTATTTTCGGTTGGTAATGTATAAAATATGTTTTCCACCAGACTTGCGGCAGAAACTGCTGTCTTGGAAGTTGCAAGAATATTGCAAAAATAAATCAGATAGATCCGTAATGCGCTTGCCGTCCTTCAAGTTTATTGCAATTGCAGGAAGACTTGCCTTAACTAATGATAATGCTTTGCTGCTAAGATTAGCCGCATACGCAAAGTAGGTTACATTCTGTACTAGTGCAGAAAAGTTAAACTTTTGGCACAGTAGATAAGTATTGTAAAATATATTATTAAGGTATTCGCACGAAAGTTTTCAGAACGATCGTACAGAGTTATAAATAGCCATTAAATATCTGTGCATTAAAAAGTGGTTTTCTAACTGTTTCAATTCAATATTATCTTGCCTGAGTGCCATTGACTAATTAGTTAATTTCTTCAACATGTTTCTTTTCACTTGATTGCCCGCTATAAGCGTTCAAGGCAGGTTATTCGTGCAAAAATGTAAATTGGCATTAGCTACATTATACTAAATGAGATTTGTCTATTCTCATCTATACCGAATGTTATTCAGATGATCATGATCAATATAACAGTTGCCTATTCAAGTATGATCGTATTGACAAGTAAATAACAATTAATATTTATTCTTATATCCTCAATTAACGGTAATTGTATTAATAACACAGAGATGCACTTGCTATTTCTTTGTAACGTTTATTATACAAGGTGTTGAAAAAAGGTCGGTACCCCGGAATAACTCGGTGCATCGCATTGCAGGGGAAAATGTCTGGGCAAAAAGTTGTTTGGTTTTGAAGGAGGAATAGTTTGCAATTTAAACCACCCCCACCTCCTCAAACCCCCGGCGTATCGTGTTCTCCGACCAACAACGTCTTTTGTCCGAAATTTTTTTTTTATTCGGGACCATCACCAATAATCATCATGAGAAAGATATAATCAGAACCGTGCGAAAATCAAGTTTTATCCAGGAAATACTCTTTTTCTCTGTCTTGTACTAAAAAAGACCCATGGGAAAAGTTGTTTGTATTCCACGGGCATTTTTTAGTACAAGAGAGAGAAAAAGAGCATTTTTCTATTTTGGTTTCATATGAAAGCCTTTTCCATACCGTTTTCAGTATTGTAATAAGCTTTTTTCGATACCGTTTTTTTCATTTTAAACGGTTGGTGGTGCTGCTGTGTATGTTTGGTTGCATAATAAACAATTCCTAAACTAACCTCACAATCACAAGTTTAGATCAACACGTAATACCTATATTCTGTTACAAAGATATCAATAAAATTTAAAGCTAATAAATACAGTGTACACCAATTATACTTATTTATTATTAAAAGTGCAGTTGTTATAAACATTTATTGTGATCGTATTTGTGTCGCAGCGTTAATTTTAAAATCGGGCATAGTTTGTATGTTTTGTTGCGAAACGTTTTGTTCAGGATTAATCCTTATTTGCGGATCCAATAATCCACATTTATTAAGAACTGGTTGTAAAAAATTAATGTATAGGTAGGTTCTGTACAATTTTCTTACCTTTAAACCTAAGTAAATGCTATTTTCAGTCTCAGTTATAAACTTATTTATATCCTCTAAATCTAAAATGGAAGATTTTTTTGGGCTTGTAGCTCTCAGATTGCCTTTTTAGAAAGGCTTGAAGTCTTGCATAATTTCTTATATCTGTGTTTTCATAAATGTTAATGCAAGCTCTTAATTTTGAGTATAAGGACCACAGAGTCGATGACTTCTTAGTTTTACTTTCCTTCTCAAAATAAGCGATTAGAACATTTTCACTACTTCTAGAAACACCCTTCGCAGTACACCAGGTTGTGAAGTTCTTGTAGTCTTTTTCGTATACTTTTTTGGACTTTTGTTTTTATAGTTGATCCATGTATTATTTGCAATTTCCCTTAACTCAGGAGGAGTTAAATTAATAATATCTTCTTGATCCATTCATTATTGATTAATTTTAAGAAAGCTTACAATATTCGCGACAAAATGGCGGACACGTTTAATTTATCAAAGCTCACTTGATAAATTATTTAACTATTTCCAACATAAAATTTAAACATACAAATTAACAAAATTTTTATGGCATTTATAGTTTTAATTATGTGTTTTTTTATTAAAAAATACACAAAATAGAAAAAGTAGTATAAGGTACATGTTTTGTAAAGCTATTATAGCACTTAGAAAACCTTCAATGTGAAATAGCATTTTAAAGTGCTACTGTGTAGACTAAATGCGCCCTTATTGTATAAGGTATCATCGGGTGGTCTGGAAAAACAATAATTTTTCCATAAATTGGGATTTGAATTGTAATAAAAATTTTAGATAATTTTACAAAAATATAAATGGTATACTAAATATTTTGGCAATTTTTACTAAAAATTTTTGTTAAAATTTAATACATGTAGAGCCCTAAATTATGGTTATTTGTATATACTATTTTTATGGTAAATTTAACATAGTTGTTCTTTCCTTGCCGTCATGTCTGTGTTTATTTGTAAAAAAGATATTTTTTTACTGAAGTAGAAACTTTTAATTACTTATTTTATGAACAACAAACGTTCTGCATACTCAGACAGAAGGTCTTGTTGCTTCTTTACATAATTGACTTTATTTTATGTTTAGCTGTGAGTGGACACTAAAACAGTCTTTATAGGTTTGTTCTAAACTGAAAGTTGTATGGGAATAATTACGTCTTTACGGCTTACGCTGCAAATTTTAGCTGAATCCGATACATGGATTGTAAATTAAAAATTAAAGCGTTCATTTTGGAAACGTGAAAACATTTCACATAAAATTTCTCGTCGATTTAGTCAATAACTTTTCTCCCCCAGGATATAAAGTTTATGGCTTCACACTAATTTAGGAAAAAGCATAGTTAGTATTTTTAATGAATTTAATACAATCCAGTAAATACTAAAATATATTAAAATTGATTGATTTAGCCGGACATAAGGTTTATGGCTTCCCACTAATTTATGAAAAAGCATAGTTAGTATTTTTAATGAATTTAATACAATCCAGTAAATACTAAAATATATTAAAATTGATTGATTTAGCCGATACTTGATGGAAATCCATTATAAATTTGAACAGAAACAAAAAGTTATAAAATTTCCACAATTTTTGTTTAGAAAAACCGTAACATGTTTCGGCACACGGTGTCTTCTTCTGACGGAAGAAGATATGCATTTCTTCGTTTCTTCTTCTGAACGCGACACAATGAAGATTTCTTACCTTGAAATGTAAAAAAACCATCAATGATTTATAATTTCCGCTTATTTAAATAGAGATTTTTAAAAAACCTTTAACAGTCACCATTTTGAAATAGCTTGACAGAATCGCGCTAAAATTTATGAGCATACTGTCCGAGATATTAGTATCACAAGCTGTATATTTCTATTTAAAAAAAAGATCGATGTCGTCATATCCTTGACAAATGTCTATAAAAAAAACAAACGAATAACGTCAAAATGTGAGAATATATACAACTAAATTGACGTGTCCGAGCGTTTTCCCCAAAAGTTACAGGTTAAGGCAGTATTTCTAAAGCGGATAGAGCTTATTGGCTACATTTAACTGAGCCCACTGATTTATAAGCGATTTTTCATCGGCGACGTCACGATGCGCATCGATTTGTATTTCTGTTGTCAGTTTTTTGTTTGGTTAGGATCTCTGCTAAATGTTTTTATCAAATATTAAATTTTTTTCTGTACGAAATGGATACTTTTATTTTTAATGCTCCTCTTCACTAGCGGAGATCGTGCATAATAAGTTTTTTTAATTATAATTCACTACTTTCGTTATTTTATATAAATTTTACGTCTCAACCTGACAAACAAAACTGACATAATTCGTTGTCAAATCACAAATCGCTATTTAACTTCGATAGAAAAAATGGCGTCTTATTTCCCATCGATCGGAAACTTTATAATAAATAAAAACAAACAGCTGTGGTTTTGTTAAGTTTAATCTTTGCAAATATTCCCGCCTCGGGCTGTTGCACTAGATATTTCTAAAGCCTTTGATCGTGTTTGGCATGAGGGACTTCTAAGTAAACTGCGATCGTATGGTATGCCCAGTCGATTCTGTGTATGGTTGTCTAGCTTCCTTAAGGACCGCTCTCTGCAAGTGGCGACACATTCACCATCAATGCCGGTGTTCCTCAAGGATCCATACTGTCTCCCACTCTCTTCTTACTCTACATTAACGACCTTCTAGTGGAAACGAAAAATCCGATATTTAGGTTTGCTGACGATAGCACACTTATCTCATCATTCTCTGTGAATGCACAAACATCGGCTGCCGACGCACATCTTCGCAGACAGCATGAAGTATCACGCCTCAACAAAGACCTGGAAGAAATTTTGGCTTAGGGTGACAGTAACCAAGTCGAATTTAACGCTAAAAAACCCAGGTAGCAGTTTCCTCTAAAAAGATTAACATTACAGAACCGGATATACCTAGTCATTGACGGACACGCAATCCCACTGGCTTCATCTATTAATTTGCTGGGCGTCAATTTGGGAGAAAATATGTCTTGGAATAACTACGTTGTAGCAATCGCCAAGATAGCTTCTCAGAAACTTGGTGTACTTTTCGAAACCAGAAAGTTGTACACACCTCAACAACTTTTTACACTATACAAAGCCCAGATTCGACCATCACTAGTGTACTGCTCTCATGTCTGGAGCTCTGCACCCAAACATACTCTTCGGCTACTGGATTCCATCGAAAGGAGGGCAATTCGTCTGATTGGAGACCACGAGCTGACGAAGAACCTCGACAGCCTAGAACATCGCAGACAGGTTAGGGATTTGACTCTCTTTTAGAGATATTTTCAAGGAAAGTGCTCGAGTGACCTTGCCCTCTTGATTCTTCCCAGAGCGGTGAATGGCAGAAATACACGACGAACCACTGCCGCCCATTCATATGTGGTTAAGCTTAACTCCTCGAACTTCATTATTTAAGAATTCTTTCATCAGGAGGACTTCATCCTTATGAAACGACCTTCCCGAGGTTGTTTTTTCCAACGAATATAACCTCCAACGATTCAAAACCAACGTGAATCGCTTTTTGCGCACACGCATCGCTCCCAGAGTGCCCTAAAGGATTTTTCCTATAGTGCTTGTGTGTGATCATAAAAAAAAACATCATTGTTTTTCCAGTTAGTAAATTGATCAGGAATTTTCCGGTATGTTCGTGTTCACAACATTCACTGCAGTATCCACAAGACCCTAAAATCTTCACCATCAGTTATAATTTCATTAAACTCCTACATTTATGAACAATAAAATAACGATAATTTAGTGTATTGTATAATACGACACTGACTTGACCAAAAAATAGTTAAGGTTAGAAAATGACGATCGGCATTTCCAGTTCTGAACCGCAAAAAGTGGACGTTCACGTGAACTCCTTCCTGATTTGAAATTAGATCAGTGTAGAATACAGTTTGTACAACAACTATTTTACTTTGAACTTAAGTTCAAGAGTGTTTACACAATCACCCCTAAGTGCTCAAAACGGGTAAACTAATAAAGAGATTGCGACAGAAAAGACTGGTTAATTTTTTTTTCTCCTTCCTAAAGAAAGAAATGAATATTGATTGGGCGATCTTTCAACCGGTGTGCTGGCTGCTCATTCCGACACTGGTACGATGCATCTAAAAAATAATTAATCATTTAATAAAGTTTATGCTGCGTGTAACCCCATAAAATCAATTAATCTTGCTGTTTAGGTTATTCAATTAACACAGTGGCTAACAAAAACATACAAACTATAAAGTCATAAAATTAATAGTTAACAAAAAGCCAGTCTATTAAAAAGCAATAAATTTCTTTATTTTTACATTATAGTGTAAGTTGCGAGTTTATGTAGAACATTAGCAGGTATTCTAACGTTTATGGCTAATGGAATAATTACGATATAATTATTGTACTAAAGGAAGAATTACTAACGACTTAAATACTATACAGGGTGATGATGATGAAGATGATCGATGCGTCGAGTGAATGACAAATGTATAAATCAGATATACAGGGTGTCCGGGAACATGTGGTAAATCTCCCGGATATGAAGAAAACACGTGAAAAGAATACTATAGGTTCATATAAACTTCTTTCGTATCGGCCTCCTCTTCGGAGATATGGGCTCCCAAAGAGCACCAATGGAATGAAGTTTTTTACACATAATTATTGAACCACTTGGTATATTTCAATTATTTTTTAATATGATGTATACCAGGTAAGACCCGTCAAATTACTATCCAAGAAACTGTTGTGAATTACTCACAGCTGCAGGGACGGACTAGCTGTAACACTCATGGCCCATTTTTTTAACGCCCTGTATGATAAGAACTTTGGACAATATTTTTTACATACCTTTAACTATTTGCTAAAAATTAAGTACTCTTCATTCATGTCGCTAATCCTAACCGTTTTCGAGAAAACGTCATTTTATTTACACTGAGTCCCCTAACTGCTCATGGGCTAAATATGAAAAAGCGGAATCTTGAAGGTTGAACATTGGATCGGAACAAAGATGTATCTTTTATTGAAATACCCGAAGCACATGATGTATATGAAATGCCGTTTTTTCGATAACGGTTAGGATTAGCGACATGAATGAAGAGTACTTAATTACCGATACGAAAGAAGTTTATATGAACCTAGTACTAAATTACAACTACAACTGCAACATGCATTGTCGGAAATTAATCAGCTAAAAAAACCAGTTCTTACCTTGCAAGCGCAGAATAACAGATTAACACAAAAACAAAAAAACGAAAACATACCAAATAATAATTCCTATAGCCCGGAGAACTCGGAAGAAGAGGAGAAAATAGTCGAAAGAGAAACAGATTGGCTCTTACCTAAAAATAATAGGAATAAGAAGCGAAAAGCGACAGAATCACCAGAAAAAGCTGAATATAACACTATAAAACAATCAGAGGAAACCATAAAAACAGTTAAACCACCACCGGTCATACTAAGTAATGTAACTGATTATAGTGCAGTCAAAAATAAACTTAACTCAGGAACTTTTGATTATAAAACTAGCATGATGAACAGCAAACAAATAAAAATTAATGTCAACTCTGCTGAAGAATACAGAAAGTTGACAGCTCTAGTAAAGGAAACTGAACTGGAATGGCATACATACGAAAACAAAACCTGTAGACCCATTAGAGTAATGGTTAGGAATTTACATCAGACAACCAATAGTGAAGACATTATTAAAGAGCTTAAAGAAAAAAACTTTAAAATTAGAGAAGTAGTTCAAAAATTAAAAAGAAACACAAATAATAACAAGACAGAACATATTCCCCTACCACTATTTATGTTAGTATTCGAGACATCTGAAGATATCAAAAGAATCTATGATATCCAATATATTAACCATATGAAGGTCCAAAATAGAGAGCACCGGCATGTGTTAAATGTGCCGGCAATCATCTAACTGCAAGCTGCACTAAACCACGAAGTACTCCTGCGAAGTGCATTAACTGTAAAGAAGAACATCCGGCTAATTACCGTGGTTGTATAATAGCTAAGGAGCTCCAGAGAAAAAGGGATGATGCAAATAAACCCAAGAAGCCACAGACTCCAAAGATATCGAGCATCCAAAATGCAGTCAGAACTGGTGTGTCTTACACACAAGTAACCCAAAGTAAAACAGCGGAAATAACATCGGATACAAAAACAGCAGATTCCACTGTGATAAATATGCTGCAAACTATGATGAAAACACTAGAAAACGTCAATGAACGACTTGACAGATTAGAAGGCAGAACCACAGACGCCCTACCCAAAAAAAAGTAAAGCTCATGGATCAACAAGATTTAAGAATTGCCACTTGGAATGTCAATGGCATCCTAAACAAAAAAGATGACCTAGAGGTATTTCTTAATGCTCAACACATAGATATATGCCTTATAAGTCATGCTGAGGAATGCCATTTGCAGCGTGTGGATCTCCAACTTACGGTGGTTGCAATCAAGACGACAAAACAAAAGCTAAGAGTAGGAGCCATTTATATCCCACCCAGATATAATCCTAAAAAAGAAGACTACCGGATATTGTTAAAACATCCTGGCGAGAGATTTGTCATTGGAGGCGACTTCAATGCCAAGAACACTGATTGGGGATCAAGATTAACCACAACCAAAGGAAATGACTTAAAAAAAGCTATCTGTGAGGTCGCCTGCAACTACCATTCATCCGGCAAACCCACCTATTGGCCTACAGATACTAATAAAATACCCGACCTATTAGACTTCTTTATCACAAGAAAGGTAGCACCCAACTTCGTTGAAGTGGAAGAAAATTTTGATCTTGATTCAGATCACTCGGCGGTCATATTGACACTGAGTGAAAGAATAATAAAAAAAACTGCTCAGCCTAAACTTGTAAATAGGACTACGGACTGGGAAAGCTTCAAGACAGATCTACAAAGTAAAATTGACTTAAATATTAAATTAAAGACCTCTACCCAACTCGACGAAGAAGCAGAAAATTTACCAAAGTCATACAAGCAGCTGCGTACAGTAATACGAAAGAAACGACTTATATAACCAAAGGAGTGAATTATCCAACTGAAATTAGAGAACTAGTGGCAGAAAAAAGAAGAGCTAGAAGAAGATGGCAGCAAACAAGAGACCCGGCAGATAAAGCTGTACTTAACCATAAAACTCAAAAACTCAGAAGAGAAATACAGAAACTTAGAGAAGACTCAATAAGCTCTTATTTACAAGAACTAGGGGCAGATGAAGAAACGGACTACTCTCTCTGGAAGGCTTTTTACTTCTATTCCTCCCATTAAAAATAATGGACCATGGGCCAAAGATAATAAGCAAAAAGCAGATTTGTTTGCAGAATATCTAGCTGATATATTCACACCCAACCGAGATATGGATCACGGCATAGATAATATTGATAATCCAAGATCTGAAAATATTACTCCTGTGACACCAAGAGAAGTCGCAGAAGAGATAAGAAATAATCTAAATCCAAAAAAAGCCCCTGGTTATGATTTGATAACTGGCGAAATCTTAAAACAGTTACCTCGGAAGGGTATGGTTATGATCACCTACCTTTTTAATGCAGCCTTCAGACTAAAACATGTTCCCACATGCTGGAAAACAGCGGAAGTAATTATGTTGCCAAAGCCGGGGAAACAACCTAATGAAGTCAAATCCTATAGACCGATTTCACTTTTACCAGTACTCTCAAAACTTTTTGAAAAGCTACTACTTAAAAGACTGAGACCAATAATAGAAAATAGTAAATTGATACCAGATTTCCAATTTGGATTTAGGCAAAAACACTCAACAATAGATCAAGTGCATAGAATAACGGACATCATTGAAAGAGCATTAGAAGAAAAAAAGGTATGTTCTGCAGTATTCTTAGACATTGCACAAGCCTTCGATAAAGTATGGCATGAAGGACTGATACACAAACTCAATAAAATGCTACCAAAACAATACGTTGACATGTTGACATCATATATAACGCAAAGACTGTTTAGAATCAAACAAGAAGATGAATACTCCGACTTGAAGGAAATAAGAGCGGGTGTACCACAGGGTAGTGTCCTGGGACCCATCTTGTATTTGCTTTATACTAACGACCTACCAGTACTAGAAGATACAGTTGGTGCAACATTTGCTGATGATACTGCACTTCTTGCAGTTGATCAAGATCAAGACAGCTCCATTAGAAAATTACAGCTAGCAAACGATGCGGTACTAAGCTGGACCAGACAATGGAAAATGAAGCTCAATGAACAAAAATCTATTCAAATAAATTTTACCAACAAAAGGCAAACAGACCTTAACCCACTGTATATTAATGGCAGAATTGTACTACCTTCGATGAATGCCAAATATCTTGGCATGACTCTTGACACTAAACTCAGATGGAAAGAGCATATTAGAAGAAAGAGAATGGAATTAGGACTAAAATATAGACAGCACTATTGGTTGATTGGAAGGAATTCTAAACTTTCAACTTCTAACAAGATACTAATTTATAACCAGATTTTGAAACCGGTATGGCTCTATGGAATCCAGCTGTGGGGCTGTGCCAGTGACACCAACATCAAATGTATCCAAACGTTTCAGAATAAAGTATTGCGAAACATAGTAAATGCTCCCTGGTATGTCCGAAACTCTGATCTCCATCGAGATCTTCGAATACCAACCGTAAAAGAAGAAATCAAAAGGTTTGCCGGCAAGCATGAAGCCAGGCTACACCTTCATGTGAACACAGAAGCTCTCCAGCTATTGGACAATCAACATCACATCCGAAGATTGAAGAGAACCAAGCCGGTCGACCTAGTGTAGTGTGGTTTGTGCAGAACAGGGCATAAAACATGTAACAAGTGTACATAGTTCAAAGGAATCTGGAGAATATTAGTGGATTGACTCTAATTGATAGGTACCTAGTATTAAGATAAGTCAGATCTAAATTAATGGTTAGTCTGTGGAGACTAGTTTTAATGGTAGTAAACAAAAAAAAAAAAAAATATGAACCTATAGTTTTCTTTTCACGTGTTTTCTTCATATCCGGGAGATTTCCCACATGTTCCCGGACACCCTGTATACTCGAATCGATTTTTTACTGTAAATATTTTGTGAAACAATGCGGTTATGTTTGCTTTGCTCTCTGCTTTCCAAATGGGCATATTCTATTTGATAAAGATTTGTTTCGTTTCAAAATTATTAAATTTTTTCGATGTTTTAGATTTTTATTGGCATGGTCGACTTAATCCAACACATTTTAGGCCTTTAAGATCAAACAAATAATTTAAAAAACACCAATTAAACGAACCAATTTTAAAGAACAAGGCTTTTATGATGAAATCTTGATAAATAGGTACGGATGAATTTAAATTCAATCAATTCAATTTTTTGTTTTGGAATTAATGTTACATTTTGTTGGGCTTTTATAACAATTTTTATAAAACAAATTTAACAGTTAATATAGAACAAGAATTGACCAGAATATTCAGAGACCATAATCAAGTGGAGATTTGTAAAATACATTTTAAAATTTTAAAATCCCATTTTCGACATTTTTCTAGGGTATCTCCGTAATTGTTAGTGCCATCAAAAAAGTAATGTAGGCGTCATATGCTCTTTTGGGTCAAACTTAAAATGGTAAAATCAAAATTTGAAAATTCTCTCTCGCTTAAGAGATGCCGAGTAAAATCAAAAAATTGACAATTTCAAAATTAACCTATATTTTCTTAGTTAAAAGAAATACAGAAAAATCTTTTATACAGAATACAGAAATTTCTTTATATTGATTGTTGAATAATTTGCCGTTTTCAGAATAAGTATACGGGGTCAGGTAAACAAGTTATCGGACCTAACTTCAATTTTTTTAAATGGAACAACCTGTATATTTTAATCTAAAAAGATACTGTTTTAAATTCTCCTTTCAAATATATAACACATCATTAATGATATTGGATTCCTCGGCGATTTATTTAAACTTTATTACTTTGAACCGAAATAAAAGATTCAGAATAAGGTAAAAAATAACGGTAATCATCGCCAATGTTCGGAATATGTCCTTAAATGGTTACTGCCATTTTACATTCATTTTGCGATATTTCTACGTTTTTAACATAGTTGTTTCTAGGATATTAGCTTTTGTTTCATGGTCTACTGTGGTTTAAAGTTCTAAAGTTTAATAAATCGCCTAGGAAACCTAGGAATATCATCATGTATGTTATATATTTGAAAGGAGAATTTAAAATAATATCATTTTAGGTTAAAATATACAGGGTGTTCCATTTAAAAAAATGAGGTGCATGAGGTGTCATCTGCTTTTTAAAAGAAAATACGAATTTAGAAAAAAAGTATTGCAATTTTTCAGTTTTATTCAGCATTCAGACATTATATCATCTAGTAGCATAAACAAGTTAATAGCCATCTTTGCCACCTCGTATTTTTATCACTTCTACTATGTGACGTGGCATGCTTTCATGCAATTCTAGAGTCTCATGGTATCGGTCGCTGTATCGCTGTCACGTTTCCTACAACATAAATATGACAGATGATATGAAGTACTTCGCACGGTATTTTTCAGCGGTGGATCCAGTCAAATATATAGTAAATCGCGATCATGACCCTTAGTTAAACCATAGGCAACCCACAATACGTGTGTATTGTGTATCATGAGTTGTCTAAATATTAAATATGGAAAAAGGCAACAGTGTTATGAAAACAAGACTGTATAATGGCTACATTGGGCTACATCTGTTCCAAGCGAAAGAATTTTTTCAAAAGGGGGGCAGATAGATAGCGGGTGCGCCTAAAAAACTAAATTATAAATTAAACATTAAAGATTAGTCTGCCTTTTTCGTGCATTGTTATATAGTATGTTAAAATATAAACAAGGAATTTTGTGTTCCTTAAGTTTATAATTTGTTTGTTTGTTTATAAACTTTTACCAAAAATGTAGTTACAGTACGATTCTGAAGTATAGAGGTATGTTTCGGTAAATCTGCAACCCTCCGTACAGTTTATTTTTGTGCGATTCCCAACCCAATTTCAATAAGAGAATTATGAACTGAATGCAAAAAGTCTGATTCTGATTTATAAAGATATAAAAATACACTTAAATAAAGAACTCCCTTAACATTATAAGGACAGAGCTTGATTGTTTCATTCTTTGTACGGTGTACAACTTAAGAGTATTTATCGGTGGACCGCGTGGTCCGATTTAAGATTTCGCCGCGGAACAGCATAAGTCATTGTTATTGAACAATGAGACAACATCGCCATTCCAAGACACGACGAGCGAGCTCGCTGGCCGGCTATATCGAGAGAGTAGGAGACGTTTTCCTTTGATTACACTGGGAAACAAATTTCAACTTTTTTTTTGTTTCCTGAACAAAACCTATTTTTTTGGATTCAACTGTACCCAAGTAACTAAAAAATACCTATTAAAGATTTTAGTTGGCTCGCAAAAAAAAAAATCTCAATTATTTGTTACAAAATTTTAATTCATAGGCATATACAATGGACATACAAAATACAGATAACAATATATTGTTGGTTCAACAAAAGCAACTAAATAGCACATTTTTATCATTGAATCCAAAGTTTAGACACTCATTTTGCGCTTCTTAGCTTGCCTTTTGAAAGCAGCCTCTGGGGCATCTCTCGTAATAGTCCAGCAGTAGTCGGCTAACATCTCACAGTTCCATTTTCCCTGATATCTTCTTTCCATGTTCGAAATATCCTGGTGGAACCTCTCACCGTGTTCGTCACTTACAGCACCACAATTTTCCGGAAAGTAATCCAGATGAGAATCCAGGAAATGAATTTTCAACGACATATTACACCCTAGGTTTTGGTAACACAAAAGAAGTTGGGCAACCAGGTCTTTATAATTTTCTGCTTTTATGTTTCCCAAGAAATTTTTTGCAACCATTTTAAAGGCATCCCAAGCGTCTTTTTCCTTGCCTTCAAGTATGGAATCGAATTGCGCATCTCCGAAAAGTTTCCTAATCTGGGGACCCACAAATATTCCCTCTTTAATTTTAGCGTCACTGATTCTAGGGAACTTTTCTTTTAAATAACTAAAAGCACGGCCTTCTTTGTCCATTGCCTTCACAAAATTTTTCATAAGTCCCAATTTTATATGAAGTGGCGGTAGTAAAATCTTTTCTGGGGCAACTAATGGCGCGCTGGTCACATTTTTCTTTCCTGGCTCAAAAGACTCTCTCGGTGGCCAAATTTTCTTTCTGTAGTGATCCGATCGTGCTCGACTGTCCCATTCGCAGAGGAAGCAGCAGTATTTGGTATAACCTAGCTGCATTCCAAGCAAGATCGCCACAACTTTTAAATCCCCACAAATTTGCCATTTATATCTTTCATATTGTATGGTCTCAAGTAACAATTTCAAATTGCTATATGTTTCTTTCATATGGACTGCATGACCAATTGGGACTGAAGGCAATTTGTTTCCATTATGGAGTAACACAGCTTTAAGACTTACTTTTGAGGAATCAATGAAAAGTCTCCAGTCTTTTGGATCATAGTCCAGATTTAAAGCTGCCATTAATCCCTCAATGTCCCTACAGGCTACCAAATTGTTATCCATGTTAAAAAATGGTGTTAGGTTTTTCTGACGGCTTCGGTACACAGAAACTTTTACTTCATCTTCAAGTAAATTCCATTGTTGCAATCGAGAGGCCAATAGTTCTGCTTTTGTCTTGGGCAGTTCCAAATCCCTTATAAGGTCACTTAATTCACTTTGACTTATTTTGTGAGGCTTTTTACTTGGAAGTTCACAGACAAAATCGGAGTCTTGCGAGGTTGATGGGCCGGCGACATTTTCCGGTACACTACCGTTTGAATCCTCTTGATCATCATCAGAATGAAGGGTATATTCCTGAGGTGGATTAGGTATAGGCAACTCGTCACTATGAGGCACCGGGCGTATGGCGGATTGTAAATTTGGATACTGTATCGCAGACCTTTTTTTCTCTGAAAAGCCTTTTTTGATGGGAGGTGTCAAACAAAAGTAACAGTCAGTAACGTGGTCTTTCGGTTCTCGCCAGATCATAGGAACAGCGAAGGGCATCTTACGGTTTTTTCCACTTAGCCAGCCGCGAATGTTGGACGCACATTTGTAGCAGCAGATATGGGGAGCCCAATTTTTATCCTGGTCTCCAACTTTGCAGCCAAAATACAAGTGGTAAGCCTTTTTTATTAAAGGGCTAAGCGTACGTTTTTGTTTCACAAAAGTCATTTCACCACATATATATAACAAAAATGATCCGGCTTATTTACACAAACTCGCGACATGTTGCTCAAAACTCTCTAATTTCTCAAATACGAACAGCTCTCGATCAACTGGTGGTTGAAATACAACTAACTAACAATTTAGGATTTATATTATATGTATTTAAACCCCTTATAAAGTACACCTGTTATAATAAATCCAGGTATTTCTCATTTAATGGTGAAATTTTCCCATATATTAAGGGCAGGTAGGTAAATTATCATAATTGGGATGGATCTATAAAACCGGAGCCAACTGAGCCTTTTGCAAGACAGATTGTTAATTAGTATAATAAAATAAGTAAGATTTTGCTATTTTGGTCTCGGAAACATTTTTGCTGTTCCCCAGTGTTATTATTCTTTTGCCCTTGATCACTCGAAGCGTTGCCAAATCGTTTTAGGTAGTTGCGATTTTAGATATTTTTTTCCTGAAAACCTCAGTGTGACATTTTTTTGCTAATATGAAATTAATTGAGATTATTGATAGTGCATGAAATACTTTCAAAATTAACTGTATAACCATATTTTTTCAATTTAAACCTTATTTACCGTTCTAAAAATTATTTTTCGAAAAAATCAAGATAATGTAGTCATAGTACCATATTTCGGCTAAATTTTAACAAATTCTATCCAATAGTTTCCTTATAGTTTGTCACACCTATTTACCTTAATGGAAGTCACTGATAAGTGCTCTTAAACCAACTGCGGACAGCTCGGGTTTGTAAATGTTTCTTAAAGCCGTATTAGAGTCGACCATTCTTCTCTTGCGCGTGCAATGGCAATTATAATTGCAAGTATTCATGCGCACTAAACCGTTCTCGATCAGCTGGCGCATTTCCAACAGTCAGAACAACAGTTGTTACTGTCGAAATCCCTAAAATACCCCCAGAATTAGAGATGGGCAACCTGTTCGTTTTGATTAGCAGCTACTGCTACTTACAAATGGCAGTTCAAAAAAGTTGCAGTACATATGTTTAATAAATAATGTGAACTGTTAATTTACGTATCAGTTAGTTGAAATAGCCATTAGCTGTTCATAGGTGCTTCAACTAATAAACATTTAAAAATAACAGAATAATCCATCTCTATTCAGACTTGCACTGGCAATTGCAATTAAAATGGCGCTTGCCCCATTCCTGGCAATGCGAGACAACAGACCGAGAACGGTGTACTGCGTATGAATCCGTGCAATTTTAATTGCCAGAAGAATAGAATTGCCGACTGTAATACGGATTCTATTCTCGCATTGCGCCGGAAATGCGAGCAGTATTGGGCCAGTGCAATTATAATTGCCATTGCAGGCGCAAGAGACAAAAATTGCCGACTCTAATACGGCTTCGACTGCTCTGCGAACGATTCTAAAGCCGCGTCCTCACTGAGCCGACATTGTTGATCGACTGTGTCTAGTAGGGAGGGTCTAGGACTATTGGCCGTCGCCGTTTTGCCGTCGCCGATTCGCCGGCGGGACAGTTCGCCGGCAGCCGATTCGCCATGGGCCGTTTCGCCGTCAAGTAGAAATTAATAAAATACGTAATAAAGGGTGTTTATGATATACAGGGTGTCCGGGAACATGTGAGAAATCTCCCAGATATGAAGAAAACACGTGAAAAGAATACTATAGGTTCATATAAACTTCTATCGTATCGGCCTCCTCTTCGGAGATATGGGCTCCCAAAGAGCACCAATGGAATCAAGTTTTTTACACATAATTATTGAACCACCTGGTATATTTCAATTATTTTTTAATATGATGTATACCAGGAAGAAACTGTTGTGAATTACTAACAGCTGCATGGACGGACTAGCTGTAACACTCATGGGCCCATTTTTTTTACGCCCTGTATGATAAGAACTTTGGACAGTGTTTTTTACATACCTTTAACTATTGGCTAAAAATTAAGTACTCTTCATTCATGTCGTTAAACCTAACCGTTTTCGAAACATCATGTATTTGGCGTATCTTGGTAAGAGATACATCTTTGTTCCTATCAAATATCGAACCTCAAAATTCCGCTTTTTCATATTTAACCCGTGAGAACTGATGGGACTCAGTGTCAATAAAATTAAGTTTTTTCGAAAACGGTTAGCATTAGCGACATGAATGAAGAGTACTTAATTTTTAGCAAATAGTTAAAGGTATGTAAAAAACATTGTCCAAAGTCCTCATCATACAGGGCGTAAAAAAAATGGGCCCATGAGTGTTACAGCTAGTCCGTCCCTGCAGCTGTGAGTAATTCACAACAGTTTCTTGGGTAGTAATTTGACGGGTCTGGTATACATTATATTAAAAAATAATTGAAATATACCAGGTGGTTCAATAATTATGTGTAAACAACTTGATTCCATTGGTGCTCTTTGGGAGCCCATATCTCCGAAGAGGAAGCCGATACGATAAGTTTATATGAACCTATATTATTCTTTTCACGTGTTTTCTTCATATCCGGGAGATTTCCCACATGTTCCCGGACACCCTGTATATTGCTAAATTATTTCAAAAAGTAAAATAATATAAACCTCTAAGATATTATACTATAAATATATGAAACAAAATTATTACATTTCATAATTATGGACTAAACCTCTGAGATATTCTGTTATATTATCGTTTCTAAAATTGTTTACTAACGATAAAATTCTTCCATCAGCTACTCTATACTTTTTTAACTTTAAGGGCGGAAGACTGCCAGCCACAAGTTGTTCGTAATAGAGATCTCTTCCTCCTCGAACTCTCTTGATACCTTCAATGAATTTCCATATCGTTGGATGGTCCATTCCTAATTCCAACTGTGTTTTCCAACAAACCCGAACAAACCCGAACAAACCCGATAATGTCTGTTGTCTCATTCCCTAGTAGGGACGCGGCTTAATGTTACAGACAACACATACCTGCCAATATTAAAAATAATATCTAAAGTAGGTACTTTCGGAGATATAAAAAAAATATAAATTTAGTAATGAAAACATCAAACAAAAAATTTAAGCAGTTTCACACATAATATTATGTTAACTTCTTAAAACGATCTAAGGAATCACACCCTGAAATATTAGCACGTCATTAGCTAACACCCTGTATAAAATATAGTTCTATTCTTTTAATTTTGATTTACAGTTACACAAGGTGTAGTAGGTATCACAGGAGTATTCCACAAAAAAAACAACTTTGAACCTAACTGTACCTACAGCAAAATGGCACAATTCCATTATCCCATAGAAGGTGTTAAATATATCGTGAGCATTGTAACACCAACACACATCTCAACAATGTTTTTCTATTGACGTATTTTAACAGCTAAGTTACTATTTTAAACCTACACGTTATGCAATCGTGTTATATGCGAACGGCACTATCCCATATCCATATTGATTATAAACGTTATGCCCAATAAAACTTAATGTCCCACCTCCTTTAACCGTTCTTTTTGTTCTGGTCAGTGCAGACTCGGAAAAAGGTACAATTTAGTTTGTCAGAAGAGGCATTATACAGGGTGATTGATGTTAGATGAAGAACTAGTCCAACCAGGACACATGGGATTTCCCAATATCAATTTCGAGGTGGCCAGATATTCGCTTCAGTATTGATTTTAAAGAAAACTTTTATTGAGACTTTTTAAAGAGAATAATGAAAACTAAAAGTGAGCCGAACTTAATTTTACACATACCGTTTTTAAGATATTGAAAAAATTTTGTCTTCTAACTAGCTTAAATCAGGAGTACGATGCAATTTAATTTTAATTCAGATTAAAAGGAAAATACCAGTCATCGCCTTTATAATTTAATTTTACACTTGTCTATATTTGACAGCGTTTTTAAATTTTTTCAAGTAATTTTCGCTTTGAATATTTCTAATCGCCATGAGGATAAAGTTACGGTGATTAAATGGTACTATAGCGGAAATAGTATCTATGTCATAAAATAATATTAACAATGGGCGTATTCAGCAGAACCCATCGATTTGTAAGCGATTAGTAATCATGGTTTTATTGAAGGAAAATCAACCCATACTGCCATCTTCCAGTTTATACAGTGCATGATAGAGCATCTTGAAAAGGGTGAACTGGCCCTTGGGATATTCTTAGACCTTTCAAAGGCTTATGATTGTCTAGACAGGAAATTGTTGATTGAAAAATTTGAAATATATGGAATCCGAGGAAATGCTAAAAAATGGCTAGTATCATGTTTAAACAACAGAAAATAAACTGTATGAGTTACGAAAGGTGGAAAAATATGTAAATCAGAACTACATTTTAATAATATAGGAATAGCGCAGGGAAGTATCTTGGTGCCTTTGCTCTTTATACTGTTGATCAATGACCTTTTTTAAATAATTTTTTTCTAATCTTTTCACGAAAAACGTCGTTTCCTTTGGTTGGACTGACAAATTATATCGACACATTGTTAAGTACGCAGATGATACCAACCTCATTGTTGGTAGCGAGGTATCGGAAAATCTTTTTATGGAGGCTAAGTATTTTTATGGCTTGGTTACAATCTGGTTTACAAAAAATAAGCTCATTTTAAATAAGAATAAAACGAATATTATATTGTTTAGAACCAAACAGTCAACAGTCGGGAAACCCTTAGCTTTAGAAATGAATGACAAAGAACTAAATCTCTCAGAAGATTTTTAGGAATATACATAAATGAACATTTGGACTGGTCATGTCATATAAATAACTTGGCGAAAAAACTAAAGTCTGTCTGTTATGGAATGCAGGTCATTGGTGGATATGTGGAGGAAAGAGTACTTACGGTGCAATATTATGCAAACTTTGAATCGGTCGTAAGGTACGGTATTGTATTTTGGGGAAGTCATAGTTTAATTGTTGTTCAGTCTAAATTCAAACCATGAATATAGTACAAGAACATTAAATGTATCATACCCAGTACATCGATTAACACTAACCGAAAAATGTCCCCACTAAGTATGCATAAAATTATTTAACGCTTTGCCAAATAACATCAAACAAATACACTCACAAAAATATTTAAATTAGAAATTAGAAAATTGTTAATAGATATTGAACCTTATAACTTGAGAAATTTCTGTATTTAGGTATTTAGTACAAATTATGATGTTTTTTTTTTGTTCTCATTGATATGTGACGTTATTTCTTTTGTGTTCCATGTGTTCATGATTTTTGATTTGAAATAAAGTTTATTTATTATTATTATTATTATTATTATTTGCTGAATGCACTAAAAAATCGATTTCACAAATCGATGGGAAATCGGACGCCATTTTTTCCATCGAATTTAAAAAGCGATTTGTGATTCGACACTTTGACATCGATTTATGTCAGTTTTGTTTGTCAGGTTGAGGAGTAATTTATAAAAAATTACGAAAGAAGTGAATTAAAATTATAAAAACATATTATATACCATCTCCGCTAGTGAAGAGGAGCATTAAAAATAAAATTATCTATTTCGTAGAGAAAAAAATTTAATATTTGATGAAAACATTTAGAAGGGATCCTAACAAAAACAAAAAACTGTAAACAAAATACATTCAGCAGAACTACAAATCGATGCGCATCGTGATGCCACCTATTAAAAGTCGGTTTATGGGCTCTGCTGAATGCAGCTTTTGACATAGAATTACTTTGACAAGTTTTGAGATATTTATTTGCGGGTGTGCTGACAGAAATGTGTCAGATCCGTAGTTATATAGTTCGTAATTGTAAAAATACATTTTGTTAAATAACTCTTAAATTACTACGAAAATACACTTTAAAATGAACAAGAACATTTTTCTTATTCTGACGTCCTAAGCAAAACCACCGCAAGTCAGATTATTATATTTTCGAGTAAATCGCGTTTTAGAGTTGCGACTGGCAGATGTATTTTTCTAAATATTTGACAAGGAATGATGTTCTTATTTGGACTATGCCTTCAATTTAACAGAAGTTGAAGAATGAATTCTAATAAAATATTTGACCTTTTAAATACGGTGTTTTGTCTAGCTAAATAGCTAATATAGGCCCTTCTGAATCCTTTACAACATGTAACTAACTTAGAAATTTTTGGGCACTTGCGGTATTCTTGCTTCGGACGGCAGTATTAGTATATCTTTGAGCTAAAATAAAAGATCATGTTAGAAAGATAGACAATTTCAAGAACTTTTGAGGCCATATATAAAATACAAGGTGTTTCATTTAATAAAACATAGTTTTTATGATTTTTAGAAACAATCAAAATACTTATATTTTGAAACACCCTGTACTATATTTTGGAGCAGAGCGAAAGGCCTCTGGGAATTACCTCAGTCCCATCCAAATTTCAGTGGGCTAGTTTGTCAGAGTTCAAAAATACCAGCCCTATTTGAAGGACATGTTTTCAAAAAAAAAAATTAAAATAATTATTATCTCGAGAACAATAACAGATAGGTAGTGTAACAAATAATACACAGGGTGTTCCATTTAAATTGTCAAATTTGTTAACTTTCTAGTAGAAGCGGCAGCACTACACGGCTGAAAATATTATTAAAACCACCTATACAGGGTGATTCACGACGAGCTTGAATTAGAACTTTATGGAGAACTACTGAATATATGTTTCTGAAACTTTGGGATTTAGGTTTATCGATATGCTCTCTTTAACTAAAATATTCACATGTTTTTGTCATTTCCGGTTATACCGGAAGTACCTGTCAACTTTCGTTTTTTAAATACAACATGGCAATTTTTATTAAATTTTTCGATTAAGCGTTAAATTCTAAGCACATTTTATAGAACATGTTTTGTCAGACTCTGTTTTGACAAATGCATAACGATGAAATAATCCATGTAATTTTTTTACCTTAGCTCTTGGAGTAAAATTTTTTTCTCATCGAATAGCTAGAAGCTCATCAAGTCCCAAAAATAATTCGGGTTCGGCAGAAAATGTACAGGGTGGCCACAATTCAAGGTTCATTGTGAAAGAATTCAACCATTAAAAAGTTTCTTATTTTAAACGGAACGGAACTTGATGACAAATTAGTTGTTCTTTATAAATAGTATTTACTGTCTTATACCTATTTAAAAGCGTTTTCTCAAAAAATCCAATTTTATTCCGAAAATACTATTTGTGTGTGCTATGAAAACAATTGTACATTTTCGTTTATATTTTAGTTAACGTCATCTAGCGGCAACGGCAAAATTCAGAGACGCAAAAACAAAAGCGCAGTTTGTAGTTGGAGATCGGTTAACCCAAATCGGAGTAACCGTAGTTTATTTTAAAAAAAACAATTGAATTCCCCCCCCCCCCCCCCCCCACCACTTTATTCTAAAGGTATAGGGTGTTTCTTGACGCCTTACTAATATTTCAGATTGTGATTTATTGGGTCATTTTATAAAGAAAATATATCTGCAATGGCGTAGTTTTCTTGCTACAGGATGTAGCTGTAGTTATTTTTTAATATCTCCGATAGCTTTATGTAACTTAGTTCATGTCATACCAGTGCATTATTGTGTTTTTATACCTTAGATACCATCTACATAATGGATTAATTTATGCCCGTGCGGGCATAAAGTACACATTATGTCCCGCGCTGGCATTAGGACGCAAAAAACAGTTTTCGATTAACTTATTCTTTATTAACAAAATATCAAAATATAAATTTACGTTTATATATTATTTGGTTGTATTTACATAGAACTGGCAATTCTGGAAGGTTCCGCTGATAGCTAAATTTCCTGCAGTAAAGGTTGACTCGTTATCCATTGTCTGGGTCTCTAGTTTCTTTAAGGAACTGCGAGATCCAGATGGTACCCCAACAGCACAGTTTCGTTAATTTTTTCTACAGCATTTTCTGACATCCACTTCAAAAATTGGTCATATTCTTTGTCGTATGAGGCCCTGGATTTTCTCGGTAACAGATTTTGCGTTGCCTTTTCAGCATTTTTTTCAATTTTGTCGGGAATTTCAAGACCTTGTTCCATTTTTGATTTTTGACTTTGACGCATTAAACATTTGAATGTTTATCTCCCTAGCAACAAAATCGCAGGCTATAATAATGTCAAGGTAATGTCGCAGGTAAAAATAAAAAACTGGTAAATCAAATAAAATTTTAAACAAATATTTATTATTTAAAACGAACTGGTATGACATAAAACTTTGTATGCACCACGGGTACTAATAGATATATATCCTCGGGCGACTTACGAGCCCTAGGGCCAGAGACCCTCGGCTTTGTAAGACTGTCGCCCTCAGGGCATAATCATCTACTTAGTACCCTTGATACATAAATAACTATTAGATCTTCAGAGGTAAGAATTGTAAGAACTATTATGAGACTACGCTGAAAGTTATAAGATACCCACTATGGTTGATAATATAGCTTGAAGAAAAAGGTTTTTCTGATGGTCAGGTATGAATATCTACCCTATACTGAGGACAACTAAGAGTTCGGAACCGATATGTAAGGGGGATATCTGACCAATAGAAGGAGCTTCATTTTCTTTGTAGTATCATTCGATCCGAATTATAATTTTAATAACTGTTAGACCAAATACGACAAGTGTTTGCGCTCAACGGGGCCTATAGCTCGGAGAACAGCTATTTAGCGTTATTTGTTTATTCCTTATTGTATAAGGTATCTCGTATCTCCAGGTGGCTAAGAAATAATTTTTCCAATAATATTTATATTATATTACTACCGCCTGATAAGCAAAGTGTGCTTACGGTTAATATTTTATTACAGTAATATACAGAGTGTTCCAAAAAACATGTGCCATCGTTAGGGTAGTAATTCCTTACCCAAAAATAAGACTAATAGTCTCTATCACCATGGGTCCGCAGATGCTTTGTTTGAAAGATACAGGATGTTACGTTTTAAAAATAGTTTAGGTGTTTTCAAGATATTTCCAAAATTTTTTAATAATTGCTGCGGTTTTTCGCCCTTATCTAATTTACTGACATGCTTTACAGTTTGGACCTCTTGATCAGCAATGAATTGGTTCTCAACGTAAATCTAGAGAACTAAATACGGTAATTAATTTTCTGCTCTTAATTATGAAATGTTTTTGTGTTTAAAAAAATTTACGTTATGTTTTAATCTACGCAACGCCAATGAATTATCGAATAATAAGCTGTTATTTCGTTAATAATGAACAAATTTTAAGAATTTTCGTTTTATTACTATACAGAGTGCACCAAGTAAAGTGGCCTATTAGAAGTAACCTTCCACCCCCAAATTAACGTAAAACATAGTTTTTTTAAGATTTAGCTTAACGTTAAGGCTACCTTAGCTAAGGCCTAACTTAACGTAATCTTCAATTATCGGCCATAACAATATTACTATTTATGCATATGCTAAATAAATCTTATTAGATACTACTATTTTTTAGAAAATAATAAATAAAGCTGATAGTTGTTCTGTTTTCAGACGTTCCTAATAAATGTGGTGGCAGCCATAATAACAAACTATAATTAATATTATTAAAAAAAATATTGTTCATATCTCTTAATTTTACCTTGTTTAATCATTTTAATTTTTACCTTAAACTAAAAACTAATACAAAAATCTTGTTTTTAGGTGGTCTTTATTTAAGACCCGACGATGGAAACCTCTACACCACCCTAGAGCCGACTCTGAGCAGCAATCCCAACGTTTACTTCCAAAGAGGAAACGGCTTGCATCCTGACATGATGTACTGAATTCGTAATCGGATATTACCCAGAAGCCATTTCTACAGAAGACGCGAAACTGCATTTACATAAATTAATATGAATACGGTTTATTAAAAAGGAAAAGTGTGTGTAATAAACAGAATATACAGGTTTGGCAAACAACTATTACAATCAGGCTCCTAACGGGCAGAAAAGAGAACGTAATACACTAGCCATAAATTGAATAAAGAGGAAACATATTTCTTTGTCGTATCCTAATTGGCGAGCTATCGATACAGTATTGCCAAGTTTAGTAATATTTCACTAGATCTAGCGTTTTTTCAATATAGTGCTTTAGCGATAACTTTTTAAAAAATACTATTCTCCATCGATTTTTCTATTCACATTCTTAATTTTAATATTTGAATCTATTGCATTACCTTTTAATTTCCTTAAATAACGTTGCGTTGATAAGTTCTCAATGTCACCAGGAACTGACTTAAATTAGGCACTTATTATAAAAAAGATTTTTTGAGTTTTTAGAATTTTGTTTTAGTTATTGTTCTTTTTTTTATTATGGAATTATTGTTATTGTTTTAGTTTTAAATCCAGTTAAATTTTGGTGAATTCTTGAAGTACTATCTTCTGTTAGTGCTGCCAATTTTTGAATTTTTGAGCTGGCAACATTGTGTCGATAAGCATGATTCAGCCAGCAAGGTTGCGCATAGAGGTGGCAACAGACTATGCGTCGATTCGCCATTCGCGACTCCCGGTTCGTCCTCTGTTCGAGCGAATTACTTCGAGCTAGCGAAACGCACTTGTCGATTTTAGACGCACAAGTCCCTTTTGTTCGGATCATTAGTCTGAAATAGTGAATGCGGGCAAAAAATAACAACCTAAAAGCTAGCCGGCATCAAGCACAACTTGCGTCAACCGCCAATGCCCGAGCGAAAACCTTTCATTGTTTTAATATTGTGTTTTGTTGTTAGTATTTGATCGTCTATGCTTGAAAGAAAATTTGATTACTTACCGTCCCTGTTTCAGATTCCTGTGTCGTATAATACGTACTAGTAACGAATAGCGCGCGAGCCATGCATCGCGAACGACGAATCGACGCATAATCTGTGGCATCCTTTACCCATGACTGCGAAGCCTCAAATTAGTTGATACCGGAAAGAAAAATCATGTGCCTTAAGATACGATGAGGAATTTTGCTTCTCTTTATTTCATTTATAGCTTGTGCATTACGTTCTCTTTCCTATCCGTTACGCGTCTCATTATAATAGATGTTTGCCAAACCTGTATATTATGTGAGAAGAACATATTTTCAGAAATTTTCATGTTAAATAAACAGAAAGATAATGACCTAAAATTTACCCCCGTATTCACTACAGGGGTTTAAAATTTAGTAGGGTCTAGTAACCAGAGAAATAGAAACTGCTGGTAGGTTAATCGTGTTTTGTTCATATAATGTTAAAAATATGTTTAGCTATATCATGTCGGTCAATATGATTTTTAAAATATTTTTATCATTTTATTAATTATTATGGGATTTCCCATAAATCCGGTCAAGGTACTATTATCATTATACTTATCATTTTAATGCCCCCTATTGTAATATTCGCACAGTTTTAAATTTAAAACTATTTGGTGAATACTGCTGTAATGTTTATTAGTGGATTTTAATATCATTCTTGTCCAAGCAAATTATTGTAAGCTCCATTTCTTGTGCAAAATGAGTTTTTGTTGTTTGTACTTGGAACTATCTTAGTAAGCAGCGTCGATTAGACAAATTTAGAACCTATTTCAGGTTTCCAAATAAACGAGAACATTGTTTCTCTTAACAACCATGAGGCAAATTAGCTCAGCGCTCTCATGCGGGAATTAAAAATGTATATTCAAGAAAGTTTATAAAATTATTTATTTGAAGAACTTGCGGGTATATGACTGCAATAAAAGTAATTTTAGCTGTTTTATATACAGTATGTCCCCGAATCGACGCATGAATATAGGTGAAAAAGGCTAAAAGTTTTTGAGTTGAAACTTCATCTTCTGGGGTTCATCCCTGCTTGGACAGAAACTGATTTCGAAAAATCAAGTATGCCTTTGAAACTTACAAAAAAAGCCTTCTTCATGCGTCGATCCGGGAGCACTGTATATTTTGTTTAAAACAGAAGATTCATCACTAGATTCATCCCTAGACACCAGAACAAATTCTGTAGCAAGATAGTCGTCATTATTTGACGATACAAGTAAAATTCTTATATAAAAATACAGAATTTTTACCGTTATTTTTATATTCCAAATTATGTTAAGACGCATAAAAGCATGTAAAGATAATATAATAAATAATATACTAAAAGAACCATTCTCCTTTGCTATAAGCTCCGTCGATCACTGAATTGCAACCCAAAATTTTGCCGTATTTTGTGCAATAATGTTATCTGTCAAAATTCATAAGCATAAAAAAACAAGAAGCAGATTTTGTTTTGTAAACATAAACAGTTTTGACAGTTGTCTACCTAGTCTAATTAGCACGTATTTAAGTCACTAATCTTACAAATTATTAAAAAAACATGAAAATCTTTAAAGTCTAAATCTCAAAAGTTAAGACGTTTAGGACATACATACAGTGAGGACGTAAAGTAAGGAATAAATTCATTATCTCGCAAACTACAATTTTTAAAAAAAATCGCTCGGACCCTTCGATTTTGTTTTTCGAACGCGCATATTCTGACATAAAATGTAGATATACAGGGTGTTGCAAATAAGAGTGACACAAAAATTTTTTTCTTAAATAGAACCCACTGTATATTATTGCATGTACGGATTCTTCGGAAAATCCTAAACATTTTTCATGTAGCATGTGCTATACCTTAGCCCAAGCGTTTTGGAGTTATTCTCATTCAAAATTTTAAAAGTGGAAAAAGTCATGGAGAAAACAAAGAATAAAATTATTTTAAAAATGTCTTATTTATCGAAAAAACGGTTAGGTGAACTTAAAAATAATTTTTCTAAAGTAAATGTTCGAAGTGTCTTCCGTTGGTCAACTGACAATAGCCTAACCGATCTACAAATTCTCGCTGAACATTTCGAACCATTTGGGGTGTAATTTGCCGAATTTCTTGCCGGATGCGATCTTTTAAATCATCTAAATTTGCAGGCTGGCTTTTGAATACTTTTCCCTTAAGGTATCCCCATAAAAAAAAGTCGAGTGGTGTTAAATCGGGTGACCTTGGCGGCCACTCAATAAAACCACCTCTTCCAATCCACCTGTTTGGAAAAGTATCGTCCAAATATGTACGAACTCCCACAGCGAAATGTGGGGGAGCACCATCTTGTTGCAACCAGATATTATGATGTGGCAAATCGGGACGTTCTAACTCAGGAAAAAGGGTGGCCAGGTCTGGAACAAGTTCTTGTTCTAAAAAACTCAAGTATCTCTCGCCTGTTAAATTTCCGTCAGAAAAGAAAGGCCCTATAACAATGTCATCGACAACGCCAGCACACACATTGATCTTTTGATTAAATTGTGTGTGTCCTTCCCTCATCCAGTGTGGATTTACATCGGACCAATATCGATAATTTTGGGTATTTACGTCACCATTCAAGCAAAATGTGGACTCATCGGGAAAAAATATATTTTTTACAAAATTTCTGTTTACGAAACACATATCCTGTAAATGCTCACAAAATTCAAGGCGCCTCTCAAAGTTTCCAAAAGTTCTTGGAGAACTTGCATTTAATAAGGATGGTATTTATTTGTATGCAGTATTTTCAGAACTGTTGTTTTTCCAATATCCACGTCACTTGCTACCTGCCTAGACACCACATGATGGTTATCTTGAACTGCCAGTAAGACATCTAATTGTTGCTTTTCATCAACTTGAGGACGACCAAATCTAGGGACATCTCTTACATGACCGAATTGCCTAAACTTGTACTCAATTTTGCTTACTGTTGATTGTGATATTGGCGGACGATTGGCGTATTTTTGATTAAATAACTCACAAGTTTCTTGCTGTGTTCTAACCCTATCACCGTAGCCCATCATCATCAAAACCTCTATGCGCTGTTTCTCAGTGAGCCGCATTTTAATTTAATTTAGTTATGAAAAAACGAAATGAGTCTTTTGAAACTAGCAAAACGTTAGGAAAATACACATAAAACTGACAATAACAGTAACTATTGACATTAATTCTTTTGGTTCTTGCATCATAACTCCAAAGCCTACTTGACTTTTGTTGCGCTTCACGCATGCTGACTACAGGTTTTCCTCAGCGTGCATGAATCAATGCAAGTCTTGATTGATTGCGAAATATCTGATTTTCAAATTTTGAATGAGAATAACTCCAAAAGGCTTGGGCTAAGGTATAGCACATGCTACATGAAAAATGTTTAGGATTTTCCGAAGAATCCGTACATGCAATAATATACAGTGGGTTCTATTTAAGAAAAAAAAATTTTTGTGTCACTCTTATTTGCAACACCCTGTATATCTACATTTTATGTCAGAATATGCGCGTTCGAAAAACAAAATCGAAGGGTCCGAGCGATTTTTTAAAAAAATTGTAGTTTGCGACATAATGAATTTATTCCTTACTTTACGTCCTCACTGTATGTACCATCGTTCCGATAAAAAAACTAGGACAACAAAATTTCTTATTTCCCCCTTGAGGATTAGGAATTATTTACTATCGAGTCTGGTACCAGTAAAATGTCATATACAAATTTTACATTTCAACATAGATTGTCACTTTATCATTAACTTGTTAAGCATATTTTTCTTTTAAAAATATGCCACAATTAAAACCCTCCAGCAAAAGGCTATTATCTCGTCGGTTGCGAGATGGTGCTTTTATTAGGGATATTGCAGACGAATTGGGAGTAATCGAAAATACCGTGTTCTTGGCAAAACCAAAAATAACAGGGCCTCGGACCTAGAATTTCTGATGATGATGAAGATAGAAAATTACTTAATTATTAAGAAGTAATAAACAGGAATGGTTCTATGACTAAATATTAGAAATTTTTTGTTGCTTCGACAAATTTCATTTGTTTTCTTTTTACCTTGTATTAAATTTATTTTATTATTTAGTTCTATTTTCATTTTTAGGCGACGTTAAATATACCTACTGTAAATAAGGTATTTGACTTTTCCTTAAAAAAAGGCCAATGAATTTAGTCATTCCATATAAACGGCCACTAAAATTTATAAAACAAGTAATATATTTTGATGCCACCTCGTATCACAAAATATAAAACCATAAATTATGTAATCTAGGTTACTTTCTAAAAGTTTGGTGTTTTTACCTTTTTAGAGCACCTTTTATAGTCTATGATATATGTAATTCCGTTCCCAGTTTTGTGATTATGCTGTCCTAGTTTCTATCGGCACGATGGTACATATGAAGTTTTTTTTAAAATGGACCCAAGAATAACCTCCTAAAATATTAACATGTTATTAAGAAATACCCTGCATATACCAAAGTACTTTCGATAAGCAAATTTTAATTATGCTATTTCCGTCTAATACACTGAAAGCGTTGCTTATATCATTCTTTTTCATTAACTGATAAAACAAAAATACATTAAAAATAACAGGTCTTTGATCATATCACTGTAAAGTTATGACTTACGTTCTTTCCCCGGTCAAACTGTATGTGCTTTACGAAATAAAAGGTTTCTCCTCTCCTTAAATGATATAATTTTAACATTGATCAGTCAATTTTTTTAGCAGGAGAAGAGTAAATATCTCCGATACAGACGAACATATGGGCATACATACAAACGTATAGAGAGACACCACATATATTTATATACAGTGAGTCCCAGAAGAAATGTCTAAATTCATTTAAAATTCAGCGGTAAGTTTTTTCAAAAAACGCTCGTACCCGTCGATTTTGATTTTTTAATTTTTTTTGTGGTAATTTCATGTATACAGGGTTGCTCAAAAATAAGTTACGACAATCAACTTAATTTTTTCAAATGAAAACATATATTTTTTATTTCATTTTTGAATTTTGCATTGAATTCTAAGCATGTTTCATGTACCATGTCCTATACATAAACTCAACAGTTATTGAAAAAATTAGGATTGAACATATCTATACCTAAGTAAGACCTGTTTATTAAAAAAACACAACAAAATCAAATTAAATGTTGAAAATGTGCGCCATTTACGGCTTGACAATATCCAAGACGATCAATAAACTCTCTTTGCACGTTTCCAACCATTTCCGGAGTTATGACATTTGTTGTTCATTTTCATCTCGAGTAGGACGACCAGATTTAGGAAAATCTCTAACATGACCGAATTCTCTAAACTTAGCCTCTATTCTACTCAACATCTTTTGACATATGGGAAGACGATCAGGATGGATTTCATTAAATAATTGGGCTGTTTCTATTTGAGTACTTGTTTTATCACCAAACCCAACCATGCATAGAATTTCAATTTTTTCCCGTTCCGTTAACTTCACCATTATTGTGAAAACCGCAACTTTGAAACTACGCTTGACAATAATTATACTTATTTGAAATAAAATTGTCATACAGTTTCTATGGAAATAAACGGTGACAGTGAGACAGTACACTCTTACTTATTATGGAGCCCAAAATGCCATATTGCCAGAAGATTTTATAGATCGTTGGATTCCCTAAATGATATGTTCAATCCTAATTTTTTCAATAACTGTTGAGTTTATGTATAGGACATGGTACATGAAACATGCTTAGAATTCAATGCAAAATTCAAAAATGAAATAAAAAATATATGTTTTCATTTGAAAAAATGAAGTTGATGGTCGTAACTTATTTTTGAGCTACCCTGTATACATGAAATCACACAAAAAAAAATTTAAAAAATCAAAATCGACGGGTACGAGCGTTTTTTGAAAAAACTTACCGCTGAATTTTAAATGAATTTAGACATTTCTTCTGGGACTCACTGTATACAGTATATTGCTAATACCATCTGCAATTATGTCCCCGCTATGGGCATCGTTGTGAGTTTGAGCAGTTCAGAAATTTCCTTGTAAAAGTAAACATTCGACAGAACCGGATTTCAACTTTTTTAATTAAAATTTAACTGGTTAGTTAGGAAAAATATTGCAATCAAAATTTTCATTAGTTCGATTTAAGACAGCGTGCCATGCATACGATTTCTGGCGATATGATGATCCGACGGTGCCCTAATTGGTGTAAACTTTTGGTGCTAAATTCCGTTCGAATATTTGTAACAATCGACGCGATGAGCTTTATTTTATCTTTCATCCGACGTCGTATGTTTCTTAACCTTACTTTTATCTAAACCAAAAATTAAGAATGAATGACTATATTGACTATTTTCGGAATTATTATCAGCTACTAATGCACCAAATTAAAAATACATTAATTTTAAGGTTAGGTAGTGACCACATATATATTATATTGTATACGAGTGACACTCTCTTCTTTTATTACAAACTTTTTAGTGAAATTCGGTTCCGAAGATCGGATAATGTGATAAGCAAAATAGTTTCGTAAGAAAAATGAATGGTTGTGACAAACCGTATGCATCGAATGCCGGCTTTAAGCTTTGAAATTTTGCACCCGTGCAGAGATATGGCGTACGCCCCTAAATGTCTCATTACCATTTTCTTTACAACTCCCTTAATATGGGTATTAAATCAAAGAGTTTGAAGAGTGGAATACAATAAGATATATTATGCACTCCTTTACAAAAATTGTTGTTGGTAATGAAAGTTTATAAGCTCTAATATACCGATAACAATGCGGATGGACCACTTTTTATTATAATAAAAGCATCCAGAACCAAAGATGGCGACGAAAAACAGCAAGCAAATAATATCGGGCAGGCTCTGACGCGATCGATAAAATTTCCACCCTACTGCGCAAACTCAATATGCCTGGAGTATCTCCTATGGCGGGGACACTTTTTGTATTTTGAAACGTTCGTATTGGCAATATACTGTATTATACAGTGTGTCCGCGGATGAGGGTACCCAATAGGGAAAAAATCTTTATTAGTCATTTTACGACCAAAAGTCATTCTTTATAAAAAGTTCTGCTTGTTGAGAAAATCAATTGACGATAAAATTTTTTTAGATCCGATGTACAGGGTGTTAATAAATTATGAAAATGCTTCAAGAGAGAACTACCATTATTTATTATTTTTTACAAAAATTTTATAGAACAAAGTTGTTTATAAACTAACGTAAAGTCTAAATTCAAATTTGGAAATAAAAATTCGAATTTTTAAAAATAAAATAATAACAGTGGTGTTTATGTAATTATTTGCATTTTACAAAAAAATCAAGATACGTTCATGTTACGTCAGCATCTTATTTACATCTGTCAGTATTCTGATTTTGTGAAGGCATTTTCGAAAATGTTAACCAAAGAAGAGCGTATTTCCAATTTCCAATACCGCAATCATTTTATTTCAATGTGTTTTAAGATATATTGCTAAAAATACTGTTAGAAATGCCGTGTTCCGTTAAAGGAAATTGACTGCATCCTTATAATAATTTTGATTTATAAGTAGCCTTCTTAGCAACTTATCACGGAGGTCATTCAAACGTGCATTTGTAAATAAAATAATCTAATTGGTATTCTTTCAGCTCGCGTGTAAATTGTTTTCGTTATTATTTATGGATAGGTACAAATTTAAGTACCTGAAGGAATGGAATTTACAAGAACCTACTTTTTTGCTGGTACAAAAATTAATAAATTCAGATAAATAAAGGAAATTTGAAAAATTTGATGTTTGTAAAGCTTTTTTTAAAAGTAACCTTTTCCTCACTTGTCTGTTATGAGAGCTGAATATTTCGTTGGAGGTTTTCTAAACTTTCACATAATTATCATAAACTCAACCTAACAATTCAATCTTAATTTTTGTAGTATTTGACAAGGAAGGAACCGATGAGATTATTCACAATTACTTACTTACAAAACTTCAGTAAGTAAAATGTTATTCAATACTTAACAACATTTTATATGTAAAAAGATATTTACACTTATGAATATTTATCAGTAGACCACGTGGTCCGATTTGGGATTTCGCCCCTGAACAGCATAAGTTATTGTAATTGAACAATAAGACAACATCGCCATTACAAGACAGGAGACTTTTTCTTATTCTTCTGCCTTTGATCATCCGAAGTGTTGCCAAATCCCTTTAGATTGTTGCGATTTTAGCTATTTTTCCTGAATAAACTATGAAATTATTTCAGAATATTGATAGTGACAGTATTGACTGTATACCATATTTTTTCAATTTACCGTTTAGGAAAAAATAAAAAAATATTTCAAAAATTTCAATATAATATAGTCATTTAGTACCAGATTTCGAAGCTAAATTAAAAAATTTAACAACTTCTATTCAATAGTTTTCTTGTAGTTTGTCACACCTTTTTACCTTAATGGAGGTCAGTGATAAGTGCACTTAATAAACCAGAATCAGATCATTGCGGATCCAATTTTCTGGCTTCATGTAATTATTTTATTTTAGCTTCTTTGATCCAAACAATTAAAGTAAGGCATTTTACCAATAAAAAGATTTTTGAAACATTGAGGCCTGGTTTTGTAATCTTGTGGTTAATATTACCAATTGTATAATTTGAGATCTTCTTTTTGCTACCTCTGTAGCACTCCTAACGAACTTCTTACATTACTAGTAATGCAATAAGATGATTACGTAACTACCTACTTTTCTTTAATAACAATTGGATGGGTAGTAGATTGTCATCCAAAAAACACCACGCTTCAAAATTATAATTTTTGATGCTAAAATATGATAATTTTAGAATCATATTTTTTTATAGTATATAGATAAAATGTTGTACATTACAATGTTTTCTAAAGTCGTCAGTGTAGTAAGGCTCATATAGCGTACATGTAATTTACATAGCTACTCAATACGATAAAGTGAAATGCTTATTAGGTTTACTTTACCTTTATGGTATTTTATTAAGTTATTATAATTTTAGAATAGTTAAGGAACATTGTGTAATTCAAATAATAAAATATCGCTTTAGAATCAGACTGATCCATGTGCATTTTTAGTCATTGTACTTGCTATCGTTTTGTTTTAAATGCCCACCATGTGGTTTTGCGGAGCCACTTGCGATTCCCCTAAAACTGTAATAAAAACGAATTTCCAAAAGAAAAAAAAATGGCACATTGAACACTCTGTTTCTAAAGCCCCCCACAGACTTCATTCTTTTTCATCGGTTTTCACCGCGATGACTAAAAGCTTCGGGTTTCCTTGACAATCCGTTTTCGTCACGGACTTTGCTGCGATTTAACGACACTTTCGTGACGAATAAGACGCGGCTGTTACCAGAGGTGGTTCCATAAACAAGAATATTTTCTATATTCTTCAACAAATTCAATTACAAACAGATGATTGGCTTTTCCATATTAACATCAATAATAAACGAGTAAGACGACTTCACCGGACAATAACGATTGTTACTATCTACTTAGTGGTACTGTACTAAATGAATACGTCGACTATGACGTTAAAACAATAAGACACGACAGTTTGCACTTCGAATTTGGAACCACCAATTTGATCGCATCGATGAAAACCGACGAAAAAGGATGTTGTCTCTGGAAGGACTTAAGGGGACATATAAACAATTTGAAATAAGCCATGTATAATAAATAAATTATAATAGATACAACGAATGTGACTGAACGGTTTTTACCATAGCAATAAATTAGATTAGAAATAATACTTTTACTTTTAATTTTAATTCTAAGGGCGACGTTTTTTATATTCGCGGAATGAATGAAGTACGCTGGTGGAGCAATAATAATTTTAACTTTTCTGATTAATAAACATTGGAGGGTTAACGTTTCTAAATAATCAAATTAAGACAGAAATAACGGGTGGTATAGCGTTCTGTATTAAAGTGAGAACCAAAATTGAAGATGAATTGATGTTATTCAGATTATGGCAGTCTGTAAAATGCTAATAAACGTAATAAGAATAATTCATAGTGCATAAAAATAAAGCATTAAGATGTAAAAAATGGTTCAATTCCATTTCTTAGGTTACGACTTAAGGAATCGGTTGGGATCGGTCATGCTCGTGCATAATTGCCATGTTTTTAAATGTTTTTTTGGATAATATTAGCAAAAAAGTCCTCCCGCTTAATGAAGCCATGAACGGATATGTCCGTACGGCAACTATAAATCCAGCTTGACTTTTTGAACCAGGGCGATTATCGGGTTTGTGAGGTTATTAAATTATGTGTGGGTGTGATGGAAACGATATACCGGGTTGCCCAGAAGTCCGGAATAAAATTAATATAGCCTTAACCTGTAACTTTTGGGGAAAACGCTCGGACACGTCAATTTAGTTTTATATATGCTCACATTTTGACGTTATTCGTTTGTTTTTTTATAGACATTTTTGTCAAAGATATGACGACATCGATCTTTTTTTTAAATAGGAACATACAGCTTGTGATACATCATTTGAAACTAATATCTCGTACAGTATGTTCGTAAATTTTAGCGCGATTCTGTCAAGCTAGTTCAAAATGGCGACTGTTAAAAGTTTTTAAAAAATCTCTATTTAAATAAGCGGAAATGATAAATCATTGATGGTTTTTTTACCCAAGGTAAGAAATGTTCATTGTTCCACGTTCTGACATTTTGTGACATTGTGAACTTGTAAAATTAATTTAGCTATCAATGATTGATCATTTCGGCTTATTTAAATAGAGATTTTTTAAAAACTTTTAACAGTCGCCATTTTCAAATAGCTTGACAGAATCGCGCTAAAATTTATGAGCATATTAGCTTTCAAATGATGTATCACAAGCACAATGTTCCTATTTAAAAAAAACAAGGTCGATGTCGTCATATCTATAAAAAAGCAAACGAATAACGTCAAAATGTGAGCATATATAAAACTAAATTGACGTGTCCGAGCGTTTTCCCCAAAAGTTACAGGTTAAGGCTATATTAATTTTATTCCGTACTTCTGGGCAACCCTGTTTAAACCTGCAAACCTTGAGATGAAAAATGAACAAAATAACAATAAATAGCCCTGTGAGTTAACAACCGATTAAAATCATCTGTCACACACATGTCATAAAAAACCGCATGCACTACTGACTAACATTAACTGGTAAATATTACACCTCGAGACAGAGGACTTTACGTGTTTAAAACTAATACGCTCGTGATTTTAAGGGGACCGTAGTAGACGCACAGCTGCCTCTATGTCTCGAACATAACTGAAGCCTCGTCGCATGTGTGTTAATTTTAACGGTGTTCACCGTTTTAGTATAGTATCTAGACTGTCTCTAGGACAGTCAAGGAGTCACCCATTTAACTAAAATAAGCCATTTCCATAACACACTGTATAGTTTATCACCATACAGACTGGGTCTGACTTCAAGCGACTTGTGTATTTTCAAACCTAAACCAGATCCTGGTGATTGTATTTTTGAGGGCGAAACATAGCGACGAAATAACGTTGATCGCTTTCGCGACCAATCATTTTATATACAACAAAAAAGTTTTTATATTAAGATACATAGTATTATGTATTTTAAATGTTTTGCTATTGTAAGATATGTTTTATTTAAAAATAAAGTTATAAGGTTGAGAAATATTTATACCGTATTTCGTGAATATAGAGGACATCTCTGCTGTGTAATATAAATACATACCAGATAATATCTACGATTTTAGTAGTTTAAATAAAAAACATTTTTAATTAAAGGCCTTTTATTGAATTTTTGATAGATATCTTGCATTGTATTTTTCCGATTTATATGAGTCGAATAAGACTTGTGAACCGCATATGGATGGACGGTAGTTGTCGTTCGTGTATTTATATTGTTTGTCGCTCTAGGTGAAATTAAGCTATAAAATACAGTCAACCTGTCTGTCTAGGGTGTCGAGTTTCTTGGTCACCGATCAGACGAGTGGCTCTCCTTTCGATGGAATCCAGTAGCCGAAAAGCACAACGGGCTTATATATTCTGCTATTTCTTCCATCCTTCATACGCTCCCTAACCATTTTTTCCCTAGAGAATAGTTAAGCCGCAAACATACTATTATCAGTGTGATCTCACGTATGACTTGCTGTGAGCTGCATGAGGTGACTATAGTGTACTTCTAAACCTATTTATAAGCACACATAAACCGTCTTGCAAATATTTCGGGTGTGCCGTGACATTGAGTGATAGCATGTGATCTCACGTGACGTGATAATAGTGTGTTGCGGCTTTCCTCTCCCTAACTATTCTATCCCTAGAGAATGGTAAGTAGAAATCGACATTAAATCCATTAAACACCTCTATATCGGTCACCGAATATCGCTGTATTTTTACTTTTGCTTGGGGTTTCCATCTTAGGACACAGTAATAAGAAAAATTGTTTGCTCGTCCCTTTATTTTGAAATATTTAAAATTCTACTGCACACTGGCACAAAAATGATAAGAGCCTCGTTGCGTGGATATCACATTTAAAAAAAATTATCAGGAAAACTCGAAAGAAATCATTTTAGGCGAGGAAATATTTGTTTCATGAAGCCATAATTGACTTTAGAGAAGGAATAAACCTAGGTGGAAACTAAATTTTTACTGAAACTTCTGAAATTTTTCAACATGCGGAATTATCACCAAGAATGGGAATTCTCATCTCTAGTGAGATTTATTGCATCCAGTTAAAATCATGATGACTTAGCACCTTTTCAATAATAATAATAGTAATAAATTATCTTTATTTAAGAGTAGATGCAATTAAATAGTGTCAAATTCAAATTCTGACGTGGAGGGATTTAATGAATTCAATTAAGATCAAGGTGGCTTGGCGCCTTCTTGAGGGGATAATTTATGATTACAACTTCTGCTGGCGACGCTCGAATTATATTTGATAAGATTATTTCCAGAATCTAAATAAAGTATTGTAATAATTCGAGAAATACTTTTAAATATACAATCTAAAAAATGGTCTAGTTTAGAATACAAGAAAATTTAGTGAACTTGGCGATACGAGGAAATTTAGTATCGAAGGCCAAATTTTATTGCTACGATTATTCTAGTTGAAGTCACTAATAACTCTTTTTAAGTCAACCAAGTAGGGGAGACCGGGGCAAGAAGATCCGATGGGGTAAAACAATCCCACGCCAGTTTGGCGCCACTGTATGCGCGAGAGCAATAGTGATTTAGCAACATGTGCCTTTGAAAACGGTGGTTCAGTACAGTGAGTGACAGCGACCAGTGCAGAAGCGTTTCGTCGGTGTAAAGAAATATGTGATTTATGCCGACTTGATATAAGGTTGCATTTCATTTTATTCATGCTTAGCACTAAAAAATAATTAGATAGTCCTGAGTAAAAAAATCAAAAAAAAACAACTATTTTTTTAACCTCGGCATTGGGTGGAATTTATGACAAGAGGTCTAGAGATACTATGAATCTAATTGCGTTTATCTATTTTATACAGGGTGTTCATAATAAGCTTTCATAAACGCCACATTTTAAAATAATTTTTCTCAAGATTTTCAAATGGAACACCCTGTATATTATTTGGCTATTTGACGTAGAATTCATAAACAATTTTTTTTTGTAATACAAGCATATAAGTTATATCCTGCCGTTTTCAAAATAATTGGAAATATCATAAATTATGTTGTTTAAATAGAGTTTTTATTGGGAAATTTTGTTATATGCGACTAGACTAATAATTGTAAGCTAAAGTAAATGTTCAAAATAGCTTCCTTTTACTCTTAGAGTTTACCGTATTTTAGTTATTTCGATATAAATTTTAAAAGCCCACATTTTTGCTACTTTTATTTATTTAATTTTATTTCTTATTCTTAATCGAATTGCCATAATTTTTTTTGTTTAGATTGTCACTATGACAGCCAAATAAAATTATTTACATTTGTTCACTCGTCGAAATTAAGTACTAACTTACACAAAATGTCGAATTTTACAACTTTAGTAATGGTAAATATGATTTTTATACTGGGTGAATGTGCAAGTGGCTGTCATAGTGACAATCTAAACAAAAAGAAATCATGGCAACTCGATTAAGAACAAAAAATAAAATTAAATAAATAAAAGTAGCAAAAATGTAGCCTTTTAAAATTTATATCGAAATAACTAAAATACGGTAAACTCTAAGAGTAAAAGGAAGCTATTTTCAACATTTACTTTAGTTTATAATTATTAGTCTAGTCGCCTATAACAAAATTTCCTAATAAACACTCTATTTAAACAACATAATTTATGATATTTACAATTATTTCGAAAACGACTGGATATAACTTATATGCTTGTATTACAAAAAGAATTGTCTATGAATTTTACGTCAAATAGCCAAATAATATGCAGGGTGTTCCATTTGAAAAACTTGAGAAAAATTATTTTAAAATGTGTCGTTTTTGAAAGCTTATTATGAACGCAATTATATTCATAGTATCTCTAGACCTCTTGTCATAAATTTCACCCAATGCCGAGGTTAAAAAATAGTTCTGGATTGTTTTTTTCGATTTTTTTATTCAGGACTGCAAAACTTTTTTTTTTAATTTTTAATTTATTTCTCCGAAACTACAGAATCAAATTAAATAAAATTTTAGACAATTATAAACGATACTAATACGAACCTGGGTGTCCCATTTAAAAAAATATAACTTCATGTTGTCACATTTTTTTGGTCCAACCTTTATATGTAAAATATTTTTAAAACATGCCGCTTTTAATCCAATATCTCAAGCTGTTTTAGTATTGTTAATAAGTTCTTCGATAACGATTTAATTTTCCGTCCCCGCTTCGTTTGCGGACCCGGTATAACCACTAATTTAGAGTAAGAAGAAAAAAAGAAAATTCGATTTACTTTACATAGGGAACCATTTTGCCCCGAGTAGCGGAGCAAAACGGATACTTTGCATCTGTTTACATAGTGGCTAAAATCTCAAAATTAACTTAACGAAAAAAATACAAATAATACAGAAAACATAAACAACATATGAGACTACATGTTTGCAAAAGTACAAACTCCTAACTCTCAGTTGATGCGATTTCTAAGGCAAAAACTATTAGGGGGAACTTCTTGCCCCGGCCTCCTCTAATACTAGTACCCGAAAGAATTAATATTTATAATATCCAATATAGTTAGTTATTAGGAGCAAAATCATATTTTTGTTTCAACAATTGTGTTAGTTAATTATTACAGTACGTTTCACGAAATTTGGATACGACTTAATGATTTCCTGGGTCGGTCCCATTGTGTCGACAAGAGCTTGGCAATAAACAAGTGAAGTATGAAGGGACGGACTAAGGAAAACAAGTAATGATATGATTATATTAATGTAATCAAATGAAATAACATTTTTTTAAATATTACTAGTCATATTTATTTACATTTATAATGTCATTCTATAGATAGTTCTGTTTCGCTATCGCTATCCTCATCAAAATTAATTATAATTGGATTAATTATACGATCCAGACTAATATACAAATTTTCTACAGTTATTACGTGACGGACTGAATTTTTCTAACTACCTGGATTTTCGTATTAATTCTACAACACTAGAACTTAAAGTCGGAGAAATATTTTCAGACCTAATCAGTGATTTTAACTGGTGCCACATATGCTCTATGGGGTTAAAAATGCAATAATAGGGTGGGAACCGTAGCACTGTATGTATAATTTCTTCTGCCAATGTGTCACAAACATATACTTTTTTTATACAAAATGTCTTTAAAACTTCTAAAAGATCACTTTTTTATAACTTTCTTCAAAATATATATCATTCGCCACCATGTAGTTCTGAATCTCCAATTTTGTATTATTTGAGCTTTGAGCTTTATGTAATTGGCGACTGTGATAGCTCGCATTATCCTATCACGCTATTCTGAGGAATGTTTGGTAAAAGACAATTCTTGAACCATTCCTCAAAAACTAACAAATTTTACCACAAAAAGATATTTAAATATAAATTTAGCAACCTAACCTACCTAATGGGCCTAAATGTAATTATAATTATTACAATACGGTCCTTTCCACATAATAATAACAAACGGTCATAAATAATGGGATGGCTTCAGGTACTTTTACTGCAGTCATTAAGTTATATCCATTTTTCGTGAAACAATCTTTACCTATTTTATTGTTAAAAAAAGAGAAAAGAAACATTAAATACCAATGTATGGAAAAATTATTATCTTTCCAGTCCACCCGATAATACCTCATACAATAAGGGCGTATTTAGTCTACACAGTAGCACTTTAAAATACCATTTCAGATTGAATGATACTACCAACGAATACTTATAAACAGGAAGAAGACAAACAGCCGTGTTAACACATCGAAGCAAGTATGAACAAACGAACAAACCAGGCATCCATTCCGTCTGGAATCAGCTGACAAACGCACGTGCTTTTCAAATGTCACTTTTGTCAAAATTTTTATTACTGTCAATATTTTAAAGTGACATTTAACCAACAAAAAACATTCAAACCCTTTTATTTGATTTACTTAAGTAGTGAAAATCAAATATTAGGATTCTGACATGTTTTAAGCTGTAAATATCACTTTAAAATAATCCTTACACACTCTTATATCATTTTTTTTAACTAATAACGTAACTACAAATGAAAAATTAAACTTCAGAAATAAGCTTGTAAGTAGTTTTATTAAAAAAAAGGAAGTAAATCATAATTTACATAAAATATTTTACCATCTTCAAGTGGGCTCTAGGTCCTAGCAAATATTTTAAGCTTCAAGTCCAAGCATATTTTTGGGCCCCATATGATTTAGGAAAAGAAATTATTATTGAAGCTTACTCTCAGTAAAGATGACTAAATGAATGTTTCAATTACAAATTACTCACTGGCACCAAAAAGAAAACGACGTTTTTCGTGAAAGATTAGAATATTAAAAATTATTTTAAAATTTAAAGAAGCGTCTTCTCCACTTCTCCACCATTTTAAATCATATCAGAGGTTGCTTGATTTCCATGCCCGCCAGACGAAGGAAGTTATATAGCTTGTTAAACTATTTAACAATTCGTGCTGTTCGCATTCTATGCCTGTCTCTGTCTGCAGCAACCTTCCCTAATTCAGTAAAGTGAGACAAATATGACCAGGATCAAGTCGCCTGCATAAGCACTCACTTTTGGGCTTTCCATATTAACTCTACGTAAGTCTGATATTGACGCTTAAATGATAGAGTGAAACAGATAGATAAAAGTAGGTTACATGTGAGCGTATGGAGCAGAGTAGGCTTAGCATCACTTCCAAGGCCTTCTTACGTGTTTCGACCCCCCCCATAAGCAGTCTCACCGGGCTGGATACTACCAAGAAAAGGAAGCCGCCTTTTCCATTGATAGGATGTAACCACTCGAACTCTTTAGTTCTCGTCGTCAGTACAGTGAAGGTGTACATCTAATACTTCACGCCGTATTATCAACGGTAGTCGAGAAAATAGAGCGCACAACGCCATCTCCTAGCAGCAAATGGCGGCAGTTATTACTACTACATCTGGCCAATAACAATAACTAAGTAAATTAGTATTGGGAGCTAATTAATAAAAAAGTGTTGATAAATTTTATAATTATAATAAAATTTAATTAATCATATCTCGAGAAGGGGCTGAGTTGGGGCATAATTTTTTCGCTAATTAATGGGTGATATCGAGTACTTTGATGGGCCGGAGGTTGAGGTTGGTGGGGCAATTAGTAGGGGAGTAAGGGGGATTGCAATTTTTTTACATAAGTGCTAATAAGTAGTTTATTAATCGAGCTACGGGGATCTGTTAATTTTTTTTTATCAGCTACGAGGTGGGATTGGCGAAAAATTTTTATTTTCCCAAATACGCGCTGGGCGCGGCATACAAGAATTGGCCATCTCCGAAAATACTTTAGATATTATGTTTAATATTGGTATGTGTTAATAGGATATAGAATCTCAAATTTTAGTTAGAAAAGTTATTCAATTGTTCCACCAGTGGCGTCGCTGCAAACATGTCCCTTGATATTTTTACAAAAAAGATGCCACTGATATTTTTCCATGTTGATATTTTTTCTGATTGGCCTGTTCAATTCTCCATGAAAACGGTCTCTTGAGTTTTTCTCGTCAGACGCACCGTTCTTGATTAAAACCACTAAATTCATATTGAAACTCATTGTTTTTAACATTGATAAAATAATTAATGATAATTTTTTTTATACAAATTGTTAGAGTGGGCAATTCGATGCGAAGACAGGCGGAAATGCCTTTTAATTTTTAGTTTCGCAAATGAAATGAAAAAAAAATTATCATTAATTATCAATGTTAAAAATAATGAGTTTCAATATTACTTTAGTGGTTTTAATCAAGAACGGTGCGCGTCTGACGAGAAAAACTCAAGA
Source organism: Barypeithes pellucidus (assembly GCA_963991005.1). Lineage (NCBI taxonomy): Eukaryota > Metazoa > Arthropoda > Insecta > Coleoptera > Curculionidae > Barypeithes > Barypeithes pellucidus. The sequence continues at coordinate 26,340,727 of OZ022562.1, read as the reverse complement.
GACCGTTTTTATGTAGAATTGACCAGGCCAATCAGAAAAAATATCCATATGGATGGAAAAATGCCAGTGGCGTACCATCTTTTTGTAAAAAATATCAAAGGACATGTTTGCAGCGACGCCACTGGTGGAACAATTGAATAACTTTTCTAACTAAAATTTGAGGTTCTATATCCTATTAACATATCAAAATTAAACATAATATCTGAACTATTTTCAGAGATGGCCATTTCTTGTATCCAGCGCGCATTTGTTGAAATAAAAACCCCTTCTCGAGATATAGTTAATTGAATTTTATTGTTTTTGCAGTTGAAAATCGCGTTAATTAGCTAACTCATTGAGATATCGGGATCGGGTTTGTTCGAGCTTACGCGCTCTGTCAAGCTCTTCAATTTGTCCTTCCACATTTTTTTTTGTAGCATTAGAACCGGCTGAGTTATTTTCAATTTCCTGTTCTAGGTTAGATTTACGGGGCTTGCCCCCCTCCCCCCTCATTCGGCGCACTACACAACACAAATCATTTCAGAATGTTGAGGGGATCCTACTGTATCGATTGGGGGAGAAAAATTACTCGATTTCGTCAAGAGATTTTCGAATACCGGAAAGACTCCACTATGATAATGTGGTTATGTTTTGCTAACTAAAACTTACTTTTACTTCAGCTAAAACTTTAACAACAAGATAAAATTAGTCTTAGATACCAATGCATTTTTTAGAATGTACAATATCGATAGTCGTCGATATCGATACTAGCTGATGCTCTCTACTCTAGACTTCAAACCTTTTGACGTTTCGTCAGTTTAAGGTTATGCGAGTTATGCGACTATCATTTCAAAAGAAAGGATGTCAACAATATCGGTAAATAAGAAAATGCATTGGAAGTAAAGAGTAAGTACATATTTTTGTACTTAAATCATGCCTTTAAAGTAGTTTTCCGTTTGTAATGGGTAAATAAGAACTTCAACTCAACCTGACAAACAAAACTGACATAAATCGCTGTCAAATCACATATCGCTCCCATCGATTTGTGAAATCGTTTTTTTTTAATTCAATGGGTCCTGTTGAATACGTCTATTAATAAACAATATTGCGAAATGACATTTTTTCATTAGCTCCAAGTTCCAACATATTTAAAACCAACAATATTTTATTAGAACGTATCGCTTATTCATATACCTTTTAAAACTGGTAATCTACTAACCAGTAAATTTGAGGCCGTTAGGCCGCTTATAATTTTCCAAAACGCATATAAACCAGTACCATATACAACTTTGTTGTTGTCATCGCAACCATGTTGCTAACAAGTTCTGTTTATTAACTGCATTAACTAATTAATCACCGTTCACGTACACTATCATTAATGTACCATCTATCTCAATCGGTCTAATGATTTAATTATGGTAGAAATCGTACTTGGAATTTACGATCTTATTGACTCTTTGTTTAGCCAGACAAGAATGATTATTTAAATACTTCAAGAAATATTGTCCTTGATTAAAATATCAACAAGTTTAAGTGATTACGTTTCCTTTATACAGAGTGTTATAAAAATTGTTAATTATATTTAAATGTGAGGCCCTTTGAGTGTCTTACAAAACGCCTGCATATTTTTTTATTTTTAATCCGAATGTCTAAATATTCAAGTAAAAATCCATCCAACATTATCCCACGCACTGCAACGTCATACACGTCTGTTTTCAGTTAACACGTGTATGTAGGTCAGTCGACTAGCAGTGATGTCTGATCACAAGGCGTGATTCGACCTTGCCAGATTGAAATCGAAAGGAATTGTTCATAACATTATGATTCTAGGTATGACAGAATGAAAAACTGTTAAAATTATATTTTGTTCTGACGTGTAAATATGACAACATTGGGCAACATTCACTCAACGTCATTAATTTGAGGCTTGACCTACAATATTTGATTGTTGCCATTTCTCGCAAGTACCTCCCAAGTGGTTTGTTCGGGTTTGTTTATTAATTCAAAATAGCATTTATGGTTATTTATCTGCAATGCGTTTTCATCTCAGGATTTGCTGAATGATCTGCATTGTACGTAGTCTGTTCCTAAGCCGTGACAGCTTGTGCTATTTTGCCGATATGGCAACACGTGAATTCACGTGACGTGATAATAGTGTGTTTACGGCTTTACAACTGTGAGGAAATATTTCCTTACTGTAAGGAAATTATATTTCCTAACAGTTATTTTCCGTTGCCTAGCAATTACTAAGTGTAGGGAAATATTGACTTTTTCTTTCAAAAATATTATCAAAAATGTGAATATTTCCGAACGATTTTCGGACAAAAAGATTTTCCTGTTGCTAACTCAATCTGTGGACATAATGTATTCTGTTTCAAGATAAAAACTTTGTGTGCTTTATCCTATTTCACTAACTGATGAAACAAAAATAAGATATTTGTTCATTCTTTTCGGGTCCAACTGTACATTGAAATTAAGTTTTCTTGAAATTATAACGATGCTATAAAATCTGGAACTAAAACAAATTTATTTAATTTTCCTGTCGGAATTTAGATCTATAGGTATACATTAACAGTAATAAGGTAAATAGAAATAAGTATTAGTTTATAACGTTTATAAATTCTAAAAATAACTAAATTATTTTCAAATTGACACGTTGTTAAGAATCATCTCCTTAATTTTGATTCTACTTATCTTGCCCGTAATCGTTACCGGAAATTTGTTCATGAATGTAATTCCTTCTCTTAACCTGAAACAATTTTTTTAAATATAAGTGATGGGATATTATTGCAAATTATTTTTTGTAAACAAATAGCAATTACTTCATTTAAGGAACAAAACGCTATCTACCACTACCCAAACAGCATTTGTTTGACCTGCAACTAATTCTTTATCAATAATGACGTTGTATTAAGTACAACTAATAGTTGGAATATGACTGAGGGCCAATTTTATAAAGTGATCTTAAGTCTTGGATTTAAATTAATACTTCAACGGAACAATAAATCAGGGGATTAACTTGCAGGTAAATTATGACAATTTTATAATAGAGGGTTATTACTATTACGATTATAGCTAAATGCATTATATGAGGCCATTATTTGCAAAACTCGCTAATCGACAAAATCTTAAAAAATTGTTTTGTTTGCAAAGTTTATTTCAATTTTAAAGAGGAATCGAATGATAAAATCAGAATTTCCCAAAACCCTCTCTTTAGCATGCAAATACGTCGAGAAAATTACAGTTATATGCAGAACTCGCTCTTTGTTTTGACGTTTCACTTGCAAAACTCGCTGCTTGCTCTGCCACCAATGAAATTTACCCGTTGATCCACGTGACGAACACGTTATTAATTTACTACTGTTTAAAAGTAACGGACCTTCAGTAGTTTGTATCCAAACGATTAAACAGGTGTTTTCTTGTCGCATTAGGAACAGCATTTTAGTTTTATGGAGTTAGTAGGGGAAAATGTTGTGCCTGTTAAACCTAGTCCACAGGGAAAAGGACACAAAAAACTTCTTCAGCCAGAAATGCATAAAAGGAATATTGATAAAGTTGATAGGTAAGTACTTCATCTTAAACTTATGATTTTAGTCTTGTGTGAAAATCGTTTCATTTTTTATGCAGTTTGACTTTTTCATGCTGTTTGACTACTTTTCGCGTTTTTTTTTAACGTTGATTAGGGCTACAAATAAGTTTACTAATCCTGAGTTTTATTGTTACAGAAATACACCGAAAGCACTGCCGGCCTTTCCAACTTGTGGTCATAATGGACGACCGGGATTGCCGTATTATTGTACCACACTCACGATGAAGCAAATTAAAGATTTTCATGCCTACCTTTATCAGTCAAAAGATAAAATGAAACAAGACCTTCTAATATTGGCTTGTTGTATTGGACAAAAGCCGAAAAGAAGGAAATCTAATCATGCTGCAGCGTCGATAAAATACCATGTACGTTTGAGTTAGGGTGAGTTGATTAGAGTATGTGCCAAAACGTTTCTAGGAATCACAAATTTAAGCAGGGACCGTATACAAAGAATTGTAAGAAATTTTGTTGTCACAGGGGAGCTACCCAGGGAACGTCGAGGTGGCAATAAAGTGGGTCCAAAAAATGACGAAAAAAGAAACTGCATCAAAAACTTTATAGAATCCATTACGTGTACCGAGTCTCATTACTGTAGAAGCAAGACAAGCGTGAGGGTCTACTTGCCATGTGACTTGAATTTTAAGAAACTTTTCGACCATTATCTTCAAAGAGTGCCTCAGCGTATGCATGTGAAGCTTAGTTATTTTCGAAAGTATGTGAATGCTAACTACAACATCGCTTTTGGAACTCCGATGACTGACTGTTGCTCCACTTGGTTGAGAACGAAGGAGCAGTTGAAAGTAGCAACTTCTTTAGATGTTCGGCAAAAGTTAGTCACTGAGCATCGTGTCCACATCGCAAAAGCAAAGGCTTTTTTCACACTCCTTACAAATCCAAAACCCAACACAACTTACTTTTCATTTGACTGCCAGAAAAACTTGGCACTGCCTAGACTGCCTGATCAAGCAGCATATTTCAGCCAGCAAATAAACTATAATAATTTTACAATTGTCGCTGGAACTTCTAAAGATAAACTAAGACCAAGAAATGTGTTTTCTTACTTGTGGACTGAAATTGACTCCCGAAAAGATTCTAATACAATAGCATCAGCTTTGCAACATGCTCTAAAGAATTTTGATTTTGATCCCAGCAAAGAAACAGTACGTTTGTTCGCTGATGGTTGCGGCGGACAAAACAAAAATACGAATATGATGGCAATGTTAGCTTACTGGCTCCTAGAAGAATCGCCGAAACATATTAAACAAATTGAATTGATTTTTCCGATCGTCGGTCATTCCTTTATTCCGCCTGATCGCATCTTCGGCCTTATAGAAAAAGACATAAAAAAAAAGCCTGTTATCGTGGAAATTAGCGGCTACGATGATTTAATCAGAAAGCATTCTACTGTACGGAAAATCGGTATCGATTGGGATGTGTTTGATTGGAGAACACAAACAAAACGAGTTATTAAGCTGCCTAGTTCATGGCACTTTGAATTTAATAAGGCAAAGCGGTTTATTTTTTACAAAAAAGACAAAAATGTTCTAGTTCAAGGTGAACCCAATTACTCCTGTGACGTTGGAAAAGCTAAAAGCGTTTGTAAGAAAAATTTTTCTCTTTCTTCAATGGCTCCTGAAAAAATACCACTGGGAAAAGAATTAAAGGGTGATAAAGGCACTATTAATGGTCTCCTTTCCAAACATTACGGTGAAAATTGGAGAAGCCTCCCTGAACTTCATTTTTACAAAGAACACTTGAAGAAAAATTCGGCTTTACCAGAAGAAACCGATGGATTGGAAAATTGCCAAAATGCCGACAATGACTGCGTTTTCGTTTGAGCATGAGTCTTTTCAGTTTTATTTTCGTTTAAATATTTTCTTTGTAGTACTATTAAAAATGTGAAAGTTTGATTTTTGTGAATAAATCCCTTACGTTTGTTATTGAACTAAATATTTTTTTTTATTTTAGATATTTATTTGCAAAACTGGTTATTTGCAATAAACATTATTTTTTTTCTAAAAATCTGTAAATATGTTAGGCTAGAAACTTCTAATTTCCATTCCTAAAAACTCTATGCAACAATAATAAAATTCTTTACCTTGCGAGAAAAACACTACTCGGCCGTTAATCGTTTTTTTCGATTTCCCAAAAAAATGCTTTCGAGCAAATAGCAAGTTTTGCATATAATGGCCTCATATATTGTATATACTCATCGGTTTTCATGTAAATGGGGCGTATCCGAAATATTCTGTCCCGCCTACGCTGCTCAATAATATTTACAGAATCATCTTCGTCGTCCGTTAATAACTCATTAAAAATTTCAAATCTATCCATTATTAAAATAATTGGTGCAACCAGAAACAATAAAAAACAAACTCAAATATTAGGGTTATAATACTGTGTCCTGTGTCTTAAATCGTATTATTGAGTTTAAGCGGCACTCTTCCTACCGATTAACTTATTACCAGGATGGTTGCTCTTAAGTAGAGCCTCGCTGTCAATCCTAGTTTATAAAATCACCGTTTTCAATAATCTCAGATTTAAACCGTACAGTGCGATTTAAACCCACTTTATAAAATTGGCCCTAAAGGGAAGTCAAGTTAAGCGACGATTAAGTGACGTCTGTTCTGTCAACCTTGAGGCTTTATTACCAGACATTTAAATACTAATCGACGTTGTGAAATTGTTCATTACCCTCCAAAAAGTACAGGATGTCCCATTTTCGACACTTTTTGAAGGTGTTAGGATTATTATCAAAGATAGAATGTTGCGGTTTTCACTTAATGTCCCACTTTCTAAAGAAACGAAAGATTTCGGTATCAAATTTGTCATGATCCTCTTAGTTTTAAATATACAGGGTGATTTTTGAAAATCGTCGCTTTTTCTCTCTAAAAAATTTTAGTTCTTGAGGTTTCAACAAAATTAAAAAACTTTAAAGGGGACACCCTATATTTATTCAAAACCATTAAAGTTTGAACCATTTACAAGGAACCCAGTGTTAGAGAGACGGTGATAATTGAGGGTCCGTGAAGTGGAATATCAGTAATTTGGTTTTTCGTGGAGTTTATTTATATCTGATGAAATGCCGTAGAGCGTTGCTTTAGATAGGAAATTCTCATTAAATTCAAAATTATATCGAGCCCTGTCCGAAAATAAATTTACAGCATCTGCGTGACCCCAAAGTTACGGGAAACACATTTTCTGACAAGTAAACCCTTGCATATACTTTTCCGATCGTGTCAAAAAAAAAATTTTAATTAAAAAAAAAAGAAAAAAAAGCGAATTTGAAGTTGAAACTTTCTAGAATGGAACATTATATGTTAAAGATTATGTGAAAAGAATGTTGTCGTTCCAGGTCTCGCCATTTCATTATTGGAATTTTTTAAAAATCTCTTCGGGGGAAATTCGGAAAACGATCGTGACATGTCAGAAAATTGTCACAGTACATTCCTTGACACCCAAATATTGTAAAAAAAAATTCAGAAGAATCGCACCTAGCTAGGCGGAATTCTCACAATATTACGCAGAGATACCGGAAGGCAGGTATCGTTCAGTTGTATGACCCCTCCTCCATACCGGAATAAAAAAACATGAACATAAAATGCCTCTTGATAAATAGAAAGTGTGTACCAAATTTCACAAAAATAGCAGATCTTAATCAAAAAGGAGATTTTTTTGAAAATCTTTAACACCCTGTATCTCCAAAGTTAAGACGTTTAGGACATATGTTCATATGAAGTTTTTTTCTGAAAATGGCCCCAAGAATAACCTCCTTAACAAAAAACACTGTGTAAATACTTATACAATTAGTAAAATTTACAGGCATTTATTTATATTTACCTTTTATGATCCTCAACTCTGGCGTCTACATATTTCACTAACTCATCTTCCGTAACTTTCTGAGCACTTTTCTTTAAAATGACAACTCCTTTAAGCCTTTCGCTCTCAATTTTGTGTGGTATACCGATTACCACTGCATCTTGAACCGATGGATGTTCCATTAGAACCTTTTCTATATGGTAAGGATATATCAGCCAGTCTTTCCAGCTAAAACATGTATTAATCGATAATAATCAATAATAAAGAACTTGAATTGTAATCATATCTTCCTACGAACCTCCTAAACTTTAACATTGACATTTTAGCATCCTCCAATTTTTTTTTTCAATTTATACATGGTGTCCCATAACTAATGGTACACAGGAAAACTGCAGATTCCTTGGGTAAAACCACTGCGATTTGGCCATACTTAGTTTAGTTCAATAGCTGGTAATAACCGAGATACAGGGTGTCCAATTTTCCTAAATAAGCTATTTCTGAATCAATATTTTTGCACAAAATTTTGTGACTAGGGTTTTTTGGGGAAAGGAATTTGAATTTGTTAATAATATTGATGTAGATTACAGGAGGCTCTCTGCGGTACTCTGAACATATAAAAAGAAATGTAACTTTTTGTGCCATCATTTTCAAGCAATAAAGGTATACTTTGTAAATGTCGCTCCGACTAACCGTTTTCGAGATATTTTCAATTACAATTTCTAATGCGCCCGTTTAAATTTTGATTTGTAAATGTGAAGTTTGTCACAGTAGGCTTTGGTAAAAACAAATACAATGAAAGCAGTTTGAACCTCATTTCTGTCAAAGTTTATTTTCATTTGTCAGCATTGTGGGTGTTTTTAAGGAGTTTTTGAAGATACTGTTATCAAAAATTAAACTAAAAATGCCGCGACATAACTGTTTTCTAACGGAGAAATGCGAGACATGGTATGTTTATACGCACAAGAAAATTTTAACAGCACATCGGCGCCGGCGGTATTTGGAAATGTATCCAAATAGAAGGCAGCCAGATTTTAAAATTTTTAGAAGCCTATACGATAGACTGGGAGAAACAGAATCCTCCACTATTTTTGGACGCAAGGATCCTGTTTCTCCCAGTCTATCGTATAGGCTTCTATTAATTCCTTTCCTCAAAAAAACCCTAGTCACAAAATTTTGTGCAAAAATATTGATTCAGAAATGAGTTATTTAGTAAAATTGAAAATTAAATTTTTACTTGGACACCCTGTATCTCGGTTATTACCAGCTATGGAACAAAACTAAGTATGGCCAAATCGCAGTATTTTTAACCAAGGAATCTGCAGTTTTCCTGTGTACCATTCGTTATGGGACACCCTGTATACTACACGTATTTCAGAATTATGCTGAGAAAACTTATTTTCGAAAATATCTACACATGAATTTTTGATAATTTGATGGATTTTCTCATATCACACTTGAAATCTAATATCTCCAGTTGTACTAATCGGATCAATGTTTGTCAAATCAAAATCAAGAATTGTTATTGTGAAGCGTTCTCAGATGCTAACGAGGATGAACTAGATGATTCTATAATATTTATCAAATCCATACTAATTATTTGAAAATACAACAACCATGAACAAATATAACTCTAAAATACACTCCTCCAAGACTGCACATCGTGCACACGTCACAATTTTAAAATCGCTGAAAGATGACAAGTGTATGCGAATGTATAACAAATAATCCGAAAACCGTACTTGCTCCAAAGCAGGGATCGATTCTGACTCTTCTAGGATTGTTCCAAAACAGTTCTGATGTTAACCCGAACGCCAAACTTCTGATTCAAGGACCGTCCTAAATTAGAACTGTAAAACTCGAACATGGATATTTAAACTGCGCATACTCCCGACGGTCCTAGAACAGTTATTGCGTGAATCCAAATTAAGCTAATAATAAACACATTCATTGTTTTAATGGAACATAATCGGGCCCTTGCATTGCTCCCCTGTCCTAAACTTAACCAGCACTGGAACCACCAACAATCGCTTTATGTCGATCGATAAAGATAAGGCGATTGCCTTCTTGTAGGTTCTAAATTGCTACTAAAAAAAGTACTACATTTTATAAACTGGAACTAACATGAGAATGGAAAATAAAAAAAGCTCGATAAAGCTCGGTACCGTTCCATAAAAGAAAGGGTAACCCAGGGATTGCCCCTCAATTTTTATTATTTACCTCACGATATATCGAGTATTTTGAAACAGTACTAGATTTGAGTTCGAAGGAAGTAAACTATCAAATGTCTTCAAAAAGTACTAAATCTAGTAAGTAAAACTTCTCATTAGCGGCCACTAAAAATTTCATTACAAATTGGCCGTATAGGGGGGTGACCGTCTTTGAGGGGAACGAACAAAAAAATTATCTACATATATAAATCTGTGATGTGAATAAAAATCAATATTAATTAAAATGCAGGTATTATTTGCACAAAAGAAATATGGAGATAAAATAATAAAAACTATTTTTTGGGATTGAGGTCAATACAACTTTATTAATTAATTAAAGACTAATTACAAACATTTAAATATAAACTGTTTTTTTCATATCCCCTAAATAAAGCTGGTAAGGGGTATATAATATTGTAAAAATGTGCACTACTACAAATTTGAGTATTTATCTCGGCTTTTATGAAATCATCATAAATATAAATATAAACAAATTATATTGTTATACTTTAAATCTATTCACAAAATTGGGTTTTACCAATCATGGGTATTTCCAAAAGTACCAGTATAAAAAAGTACCGGCTGTGCGCAAACATTTCCAGAAGGGTCGAGAAGACCGCAATTAAGGGTAACATTTCCAGGTCATTTTCCTAAAATTTACGGATTCATGTGACCGTGGCCATTTTGAAAGAGTTACGGTATTCGAGCGATTTCTTATTATAAAAAATCATGTAAGATTTTAAAAAGCCAAACTGACCGTTAAGAGGGGTGACCGCTTTTGACGGGTGGCCGAAATGAGAAGTTTTACTGTACTACTGGTAATTCTGCTTCCCACCGAAAAATATATTCCCGGCATTTGAGGTTAGGTTGTATGTTATATTCATCGATAAGCTGTAGCGGGGTCTACTCGTCAGTCGACATGTCTCGATTCGATTAAATCGATATATTTCGGAAAGTCGATTGTCATTGGTTGCAATTTTATAGATTAACCTTGAGTTAAGGTGAAACGGGAAGAGACGTAAGGGGAAATTGTCGATGTTGATTGCGATTGTCTATGGTGTCACTGCAGAACGATCTACAGCAAGCGGTTACAGATATGAGTGTCCCAACTGAACTGCTCAGAATAACATTAACTGTTTCAGCGGGTGTCAAATAGTTTACTACTTTTTTATAATCAAACCACAAGCGTTATAGGAAAAATCCTTTACTATACCTTAAACTCCCCATTATTTACTATTATATACTATTTAGCTTACTTACCCCAAAATACTTTTTATTCGATCTATAATATAGAAACAAAAATCTTCATCAAATGAAACCAAATCCCCCGTCCTAAAATAACCTTCACTATCAAAGCTTCCCGATGCATCTTTGTTATAAAAGCCATTAAAAATTGTTCTGCCTTTCACATATAATTCTCCTGGCTGATTTGGTCCACACTTCTTTCCTGTTTCCATATCAATAACCTATAATTATTAGTTGTTTATTATTTGACCACTTGTCTAAGTTGAGCTGACATAAGCTGACTATATTGCCATTGTATTTAATCAAGTAATTCAGATTATCTCGGTCAAATTTCGTTCGTCCTTTACCTACACTAGGGTTGCCTAGTTTATAACTGAAGACATGCCTTCTGGTTATGTTAGCCAAGACGAGTGGCCAAATAATAAGCGACTATCATCTTTATAGTTTCCATTAATTAAAAAATTAGATTTACTTTGGGGAAATAAAATTTTTTTGTCATGTTTCATAATTTTCTATTCAGTTACCTGACACGTATCTTTAGTCCCTTTTGGGTCATTATCAAAGAAGTAATAACGGCTTTAATGAAGCATTTGAGTGACTTAATAAGGTTACCGAAAAAGTCGAAACAGATTGAAGAACCACCTTGCCTACCTTATAGTACAATCCTGGAACTGGTTTTCCACAACTATTAGGTCGTTCAGCTAACAGTTTTAAATGCTCTGGTATAGTGCTATTAAAAAGTGTTACTGCACCACCTTCGGTCATTCCATATGCTTGGTAAATATGGGTACCTAAAAGAATATCTATGTTAATTGTCTGACCTTCTAAACCTTTGACTATTGATATTGAAATTATTTTGGCACCCATAGATTTAAATACAGGTAGGTTATTCCTTACTGACCTGCTAAGTACAATGTGATGAATCGCCAAGGGCTTAAAGCTATTGCTACAGGGTGTTGAAATGTTCTCCCTTAAATCGTTATTTTACAATATCTCCGAAAGTACTTTAGATATTATTTTAAATCTTGTTATATGCTAATAGCTTAGTTAGAAAAGTTATACTATCGGTCCAACATATATGTATATCGAACAGTTTTTTACTTAAAAATTCATTATTACATATAAGAATGACAAATCAAAGCTTATGGATACTTAACCCAATCTAAGTTGTAGATACGAGGTGACATACAAATATTTTTTTGTTGCTTCTTACAATATTATTCTAATATTTATTATTTATTATTTTAATATTTATTATTTTTTATTCCAATATTTAGTATTTATTATTTTAATATTCCTAATTTTTTATTCTAATAGTTATTATTATTTTTTTTTCTAATATTTATTATTTTTTATTCTAATATTTGTTATTTATTATTTTAATTTTTATTATTTTTAATTCAATAGTTATTTTTTTTCTAATGTTCATTATTTTTTATTCTACTATTTATTATTTATAATTTAATATTTATTATTTATTATATTAATATTTATTATTTTTCATTCTAATATTTATTATTTATTATTATAATTTTTATGATTTTTTATTCTAATAGTTATTATTTTTTTTCTAATATTTATTATTTTTTATTCTAATATTTATTATTTATTATTTTAATTTTTATTATTTTTTATTCTAATAGTTATTATTTTTTATTCTAATGTTTATTATCTTTAATATTTATTATTTAATATTTTAATAATTATAATTTTTTATTTAAATTTTTTTTCTTAAAAAAAATAAGCATATAATTCTGAAATAATTAATTTTTTGAAATATATGCTCATAAGTAAGTCAGGAACTGTTCGAGATAGGTTTAGCAACATTATATATTATAGAGAAATAGACTAGAATTTCAAGAGCAACATACTTTTTATCATTTTTTCAAACAATCAAAATATTTATATTTTGAAATACCCTGTACTCTATTTTCAACAGAGTGAAAGGCCTCTGGATATTATGTGTCTCCCAACCAATTTATCAGAGTTAAAAAGTTATATTTATTATTACCTCGAGAACGATAACAGGTAGGTTAGAAAACTGTTTAAGAAAGTCATTAAGAATTTTTTTCTAAAAAAAATAATACATAGACTGTTCCATTTAAATTATCAAAGTTGTGAATACTTTCCAGTAGAAGCGGTAGCACTACATGGCTGAAAATATTTTTAAAAGGGAAAGCATGTTTACTAGTTCTTCATAAACGTCTAATAGGTCACCCACCAACAGTCACCCAGTATCAATAAATTTATTTCTGGTGTTTAGGTGGTTAAATAAGTTTAACAAAATTATTAACATTTTTATATTTATTTTACTACTTGGGAAGAGTTCATATATGTACCAATTTTCTATTCAATATTCAATACGGCTGGAAATATTTGGACAATGCAGATGGTAAAAATAGTCAGGAATCTAGTCGAAAATAAACCATAAACAAAATAGGTCATTAATGTTTTGGGTTACCTGGGAATATTTCTCTTAGTTTATAAATATAGTCCTGGTGAAGAACCTGTCCCCCTGAAAAAATATCTGTTACACTAGAAATATTTACTCCATCCGGTTTATTGCTTAAACACAGCTCAATGCACTGTAGTGGTGTAAGGCATAGATTCGTAATCTAAAAACAATAGTAACATATCAACGATTTTTTACATAAATTAATGAATAATTTTAGAAGATTTTAAACTCATAGACAAATAAGCTTACTATGTAAGTCAATCATGCTACGTATGGTGATATAGCAAATCACTTGCGCATGTTCCGACTTTCCGTCATTCGCTTCCACGATGAGGCTCGATATGGATCGAAGCGCGAGAGAAAACCAGTGGTGTAAGATTTACCAGTGGTTATTATTTCAATAGGACCAAGGGAAAACAAGACTAACAAGAAATACTGGTGGAACGAGGAAATAGAGTTGCTGGTTCAAGAGAAGAAACAAGAATATCTGAAATGGTTGACAACAAAAAGCGAACAAGACCTTGAAGATTATAAAAACACTAAAGGATAACTGAGAACAAACATTACTATAGCAAAAAACAAGTCATGGGATAAGAAATGCGAAGAAATCGACAACTACATAGGAGGAAAGAAATGTTCAGAAATATGGAGATTTATTTCAAATGCCAAAAACCCAGGAAAAGATAAAGCTAATATCCAAATGATGAAACCAGAAAAGTGGATAGAACACTACAAAGGTCTGCTACAAGAAACTAGATAGGAATATATAATAGATTCCCCAAGGCATATTACGGTACAAGGAGAAAGAATTGAGATATCCGAAGAAACAATAAAAAATACTGTTAAGAGTCTTAAATCGGGTAAAGCTAGCGGACCAGAAGGTATATACTCCGAAATGCTTAAGTTTGGAACAGGAAAACTCTTTAGAAGTCTAACAATAATTGTCAATAAATACCTAAATGGACATCCCGTCAAACAGCTTTTATATCATTCATTTATAAAAAAGGAAATAAACTGGATTGTAACAATTATCGGGGCATAAAGAGAGAGACGAAGAAGGGCAATGTGGCTTCAGAGCAGGAAGATCATGTATGGACAACGTATTTTGCCTAAAACAAGTACTAGAAAAGTGATCTGTCAGACACCTGGAAACCCACCTAACATTCGTGGATCTACAAAAAGCATATGATACAGTCCCTGTAAACAGACTATGGAAGGTATTAAAACAATCCAATATTAACCACAACTATATAAAGGCCATCAAATAATTATATAAAGATACAAAATCAAAGATTAAGATTGGTAAGAGACTCACAGATACATTTAAGGTGGATAAAGGACCACGACAGGGATGCTGTGTCTCTCCTACACTATTTAAAATATATGTAGCGATAGCACTGAGAAGATGGAAGAGAAAGATTCATGGGATGGGTATAGAGATAGATGAAGGGTGCTTATTCACTCTCCAGTTTGCAGATGATCAGGTCATAGTGGCAGGTGATAAGGAGGACATGCAATACATGGTTAGAAAACTGATGGAAGAATACCGAGAATGGGATTTAACAATCAATATGAACAAAACAAGATACCTATGGGGAATCAGGACGGGAATTTGGAAGTGGATAAGGGTCAGGAGGTTCTACAATGTCAGGAGTATGAATACCTGGGAATTACATTCGACAATACAGATGCAAGAGAAATAGAACGAATAGTGAAAGCCAAAAGAATGATCGGATGCCTGAATAGAATCATATGGAGCAATGAAATAACAAAAAAGAGAAAATTCAATATATACGAGACAATGATAAAGAGCAACCTCCTATACGGAGCAGAAACTTGGAGAATTACAGATAAGCAAAAGAAGAAAGTGGAAGCAGTGGAAATGGACGCCATTAGAAGATTAATGCGAATCTCACGAAGAGAAAGAATAAGAAACGACAACATAAAACAACAAATGGGAATAGAAGGCACGATAACTCAGGACATCGAAAGGAAACAACTTACCTGGTACGGACACCTAGAACGAATGCCAAATTACAGGTGGCCAAAAAGAATACTACATTGGCAACCAATAGGAAACAGAAGACGAGGAAGACCAAGACTAGAATGGCAAAAGTACATACAGAAGTCCATGAGTGCAAGAAACATAACAACAGAGGACTGCGATGATAGAAGAGGATGGAAGTTGAGTGTCTGACAACGAAGAAAGACGTTCTAAACCGGAATATACGCCTAAACTATTAAAGATAGATAAAAACGTTCCATACAAAGGATAAATGGGTTACTAAGATGCATAACCTGAAAATATTTTGCAACCTACAGGATGGCCCCAAAAAGTGGCACGGAATATTTTATAATATTTTTAAATGAGACACTAGGTATCTTTTTCCACATTTTGATTTAGCAGACAAAGAGAGTTACAACCGTATTTACATGGATATATATATAACCTGAACAAATGCGATTTACATTATGGATATCCTAAAGTGCTTTAACTATATCGATTTATGTTAGTAATTTTTAATTCTCTTATATAAAGCGTTCGTTAGATCTTGGACAATTTAGGGATTTTAAATATGCTTTAATTTAATTTTTTTAAATAAGACAATCTATTTTTAGGTAAATCTTGCGAATTATTTTTTGTTAAATATGTCCTATACCTAAATCTTATTATTTCTGAAATATTTTAAGATGTGTGTTAATTCAGGGAAAAATTGGAAGTTCTGATAACAGAATTTAGTTAAGATAGCCTTGGAACAAAAACAAAGTCATTTGTTTTAAAATGAACTGACTGTGAAACTGATAAAATAAGAAGTGTACCTAGGATGCAGGGAGGCTAAGAAATTAAATTAATTAATCAAATTTAACAATATTTACAAGACCTTTTCAGCATTTCGCTGACAAGAAACAAATAAGAATAATAATAAAAATATTATAAATTATGTTCAATATGACCTCCTAAATTTAAGATGCAAGCCCGAATCCTTTTTTCAAAAGATTCACCTACATTTCTCAACATATTCGGAGTAAGTGTATGAAAACCTTCCCTAATTCGTTCTTACATGTTTTCTCTTGTTGTGGGAGCAGTTTAGTACACTTTCTCTTTTACGTATCCCTATAAGAAAAAATAAAGCTTGGTCAGATCGGGAGATCTTGCCGGCCACGATATTGGTCCTCCTCTACCTATCCAATGATCAGTAAATCGTTCATTTAAAAAATTTATTACGAGCATACTGTAATGAGCTGGTGCTCCATCTTGTTGAAACCACATTCTTCCACGAGTGTGTACTGGCAACACATTTAAAAGTCCAGGTAAATAATTTTGTAAACGATCAAGGTAAATCTGACCTGTAACATTTCCGTCAAAAAAATGTGGTCCAATAACATGACTACCTATTATACCGGCCCACACATTAACACTACATCTATGTTGATTCTTAACTTCCCTAGTGATCCCCTTGTATCGTAATAATGAAAATTATGCCGATTTACTGATCCATTGTTATGAAACGTAGCCTCGCCACTAAACATAACATAACCGAAAAACTGAGCTTGATGTTGTATCATATCCTGTGCCCACTGACAAAAAATAACTCTCCTTTCATAGTCTTGTTCTCCTAATTTTTATAACAATTGTATTTGATAGGGATGTTATTTTTCACCTTGGATAATCCTTGATGCTGATGATGCGCTGAAAGGAAATTCGTGACCAAGCTGTCCCGTACTTTTGTTGGGATCTTCAACTAAATTTAGCATAACCACAAATGTATTTTCATCGTTAGTAGCTGGCTTAACTCTTTCATGTTTCTCGTAATCAACACTTCCTGTTTTCTTTCACATCTCTCTTAGGTTAATGCATTTCTATCGCTTGCGCCCAAAACATAGATCATGTTAACCAGTTCCTCTTTGGAAAAATTCATATTTCTATTATCTCGATAAAATTAACAGAAGGAATTCAAGTCTTAAGCAGCATTGAACCACAAACTTAAGAAAACTAACTTTTTTGTTCCAAGGCTATCTTGACTAAATTCTGTAATCAGAACAATTTTTACCTGAATTAAGACAAATCTTAAAATATTTCAGAATTTATAAGATTTAAGTAAGGACATATTTAACAAAAAATAACGGTATTCGCAAGATTAATCCATATGCCTACAAATATATAGGGTGTCCTATTTAAAAAAATCAAATTAAAGCATATTTTAAATCCCTCAACTGTCCAAGATCTAACGAACGCTTTGTATAAGAGAATTAAAAATTACTAACATTAATCGATATAAAGCACTTTAGGGTACCCAAAATGTAAATCGCATTTGTTCAGGTTGTACCAATAGGTTGCTATGATTTTTATATCGTACCATTAAAAAGTACTAAAATTTCATTAAAAAATTAATTACTTGACAACGCCGCATTTCAGTTCAAAAAATTAAATACGGTTATAACACTTTTGGTCTGTTAAATCAAAATGTAGAAAAACATACCTAGTGTCTCATTTAAAAAAATTATAAAATATTCCGTGCCACTTTTTGGGGCCACGCTGTAGATTGCAAAATATTTTCAGGTTATGCATCTTAGTAAACCATTTATCTTTTGCATGGAACGTTTTTATCTATCTTTAAGCGTTTAGGCGCTATCGAAGCCAGACACCTTACTTGACACACCCTGTATATATATATATTAATTATAAAAATAATTTCCTTAACATCTCGTATACTTACCGAATATTTTTCTATTTGTTTCCACATTTGTTGAGCATCAAAATTCTCCCAAAGAATTCTGCATCCTCCTATAGTTAAATATATGATAAGCTCAAATGACGTTGACACCCAATACCAATTGGCTAGTCTCAATGATACTTGACCCAATGGTTTGTCGGCGAATTTTTCTTTACGCGTTTCAGGAAGATTCAAGTAACTTAAAGAGAATTGAAGTTTAGAATTTTCTTGTAAACTCGTTTCATACATTCTTACATTAGGAAACTTTATAATTTTTTGCAATTGGTTCCAAAGGCAAAGATGGTTTCATGAAAAATGTATATAGCTTAATGACTGCAGTAAAAGTACCTGTGGCCATCCCATTATGTATGACCGTTTGTTATTATTATGTGGAAAGGACCGGATTGTAATAATTATAATTAAATATAGGCACATCAGGTAGGTTAGGTTGCTTAATTTATATTTAAATATCTTTTTGTGGTAAAATTTGTTAGTTTTTGAGGAATGGTTCAAGAATTGTCTTTTAACAAATATTCCTCAGAATGTGATAGTAATGGACAATGCGAGCTAGCACAGTCGCCAATTACATAAAGCTCCAAGCGCACAAAATTGGAGATTCAGAACTACATGGCGGCGAATGATACATATTTTGAAGAAAGTCATAAAAAAAAAGTGATCTTTTAGAAGTTTTAAAGACATTTTGTATAAAAAAAGTATATGTTTGTGACACATTGGCAGAAGAAATTGGACATACAGTGCTACGGCTCCCACCCTATTATTGCATTTTTAACCCCATAGAGCATTTATGTGGCACCAGTTAAAATCACTGGTTAGGTCTGAAAATATTTCTCCGACTTTAAGTTTTAGTGTTGTAGAATTAATACGAAAATGCTTTAATGATATTCCCCCAGGTAGTTGGAAAAATTCAGTCCGTCACGTAATAACTGTAGAAAATTCGTATATTGGTCTGGATCGTATAATTAATCCAATTATAATTAATTTTGATGAGGATAACGATAGCGAAACAGAACTATCTATAGAATGACATTATAAATGTAAATAAATATGACTAGTAATATTTAAAAAAAATGTTATTTCATTTGATTACATTAATATAACCATATCATTACTTGTTTTCCTTAGTCCGTCCCTTCATACTTCACTTGTTTATTGCCAAGCTCTTGTCGACACAATGGGACCGACCCAGGAAATCATTAAGTCGTATCCATTTTTCGTGAAACAATCTTTAACAAATCGTATTTATTGTCTACTTATAAGCCCACCAGCTTATGTCCCATTTCTTACAATTTAAATTAGTAACCTCTTTGTTTCTGTGCCTATACTTTTAATAATTGTGAGACATAAATAAGCTCAACAATACAATAAGTTATCAAAAGGGGGATATTTAAATATTTCTCTAAGGGTCGATATTTTAAAGTGACCTTAAGGTATAGAATAACATAAGTCATCCTTAACACAAGTTTGTCTCTTTGAAGGTTAGAAACAATGCTGTATCACTCACAAGTTTGTCAGTATATTAAAGGTATCATCTAATGGAATAGACATTTAAGAATGTGGTAATCTTAGACTTAATGCGTCCATTGACCGTCCAATTAATTTAAAACAAAGATTTTTTAAGGTTTACATGAATGTTAAGGCTACCTTAGCTAAGGTCTAACTTAAGGTAACACCGTTATGTTAAACCTTAAGAAACTATGTTTTAAATTAATTTGAGGGTCAATTGACGCGTTAAGTGGAAGATTACCACGTTCTTAAATATATATTCCTTTAGATGAGAGTTAAAAAGATCTATAATATATGTCAAAATTGTGTTAAGGATGACTTATATCATTCTGTACCTTAAGGTGACTTTGAAATATCGGCTCTAAAAGTAGTTCACGGTGCTAGTCGCTTCATGATACTTAACCACACTTAAATACGTAGGCCACAAAATTTAGGCAATAGGAAAGCACCATAGGTCCGGGATTCATTTCTCCCAATCTAGTCGAAAATGAGTACTTAAAATTAAAATTTATCCCGAATACAATAAGAGACAATTAAAGTTGGAACAATATGATCAAAAATATATTTTTCGATTTATAAAATTAAAATTTACCAGTTTTTTTTTCAATAAAGACCAAAAATTACATAATTAATTGGACTATTCGGCTTTTGTAAATTGTCAAATTTGAGAATTTCTCCACAACATGTCGAAAAATTGCATTTATTGATCGAATTGAAAAAAAAATTATTAGGAAAAGTTGATTGTATTGTAATGTTATGTCCACGTACCAAATTTGAATCACTTATTACAATTTTTGCTTCCTATCTATTTTTGGTTGAGATGAGATAAAATAAATAATTAATTATAAACAACGGCACTTTTACTATAATATTTCCAAGGTATTTATTATTTAAAAAATAGACTCTCCTCTTCGTTTGTTAAATCATTAAAGTTTTGAGGAGTTTGCTCCACAGATAGAAATATTTTTAAACTTTAAACTGCATTTAAATATTTGAGGAAAATGAACATTTGGTAGAATTTTTTAATGCATTTACACGATAAGTATTGTATAAATAAACAGATTTACGGTGGTGGGGTCTGTCTACTCCCGTTTTCAATGAAAATAGGTATTTGCTAAAACTAGATAGGAAACACATATTTTCATAAGTAGGTAATTCAAATTTGATATGTGGGCATAAAATTAAAATACAAACAACTTTTCAAAATAATTCTTTTGGTAATTCTATTAATAAATGCTATTTTCCGACATTTTGCGGAGAAAATGTCAAATTTGACAGTTAACACAAGCCGTATGGTTCCATTTAATTACGTCATTTTGGGTCTTTATTGACCCAAGAACTTACGATCAAGTCAAATTTTACCTAAATCGAGAAATACATTTTCCCCCATCTTGTTCCAACCTTAATGGTGACAGAATGGTGATTGAATAGTAAAATTTCAAATGTATGAAAACATGATTGAAAAATATGATCGATTCGAGCAAGATAGGAAGGAGTATCGCCACAGTAATAACATGCTAATAACCCATAGGTACATTTATTATACCTCAAATATATGCTTGTTTTTACTGCGTAGCCTGCAAATATTAATTAATTTTAATCAGTTAAAATTAGCTGTATGAATCTATTTGATTATATGGACATCCACTTTAAAATAAGATAGGAAGGAGTATCGCCTCACAATAATAACATTTACACCTCAAATATAAGCTTCTGTTTACTGCGTATCCAGGAAAAATAAATTTAATTTAATCCATTAAAATTAGCTGCAGGAATCTGTTGGTTATATGGACACCCACTTTAAAACAAGATATGAAGGAGAATCGCCCCACAATAACATAATATATATACCTCAAATATAAGCTTCTTTTTACTGCGTATTCAGGAAAAATAAATTCAATTTAATCAGTTAAAATTAGCTGCAGGAATCTATTGATTATATGGACAACCCACTTTAAAACAAGATAGGAAGGAGTATCGCCCCACAATAACATAACATTTATACCTCAAATATAAGCTTCTTTTTACTGCGTAGCCATCAAAAATAAATTCAATTTAATCAGTTAAAATTAGCTGCAGGAATCTATTGATTAAATGAACAACCCACTTTAAAACAAGATAGGAAGGAGTATCGCCCCACAATAACATAACCTTTATACCTCAAATATAAGCTTTTTTTACTGCATAGCCAGGAAAAATAAATTCAATTTAATCAGTTAAAATTAGCTGCAGGAATCTATTGATTATATGGACAACCCACTTCAAAACAAGATAGGAAGGAGTATCGCCCCACAATAACATAACATTTATACCTCAAATATAAGCTTTTTTTACTGCATAGCCAGGAAAAATAAATTCAATTTAATCAGTTAAAATTAGCTGCAGGAATCTATTGATTATATAAACACCCATTTTAAAACAAAATAGGAAGGAGTATCGCCCCACAATAACATAACATTTATATCTCAAATATAAGCTTTTTTTACTGCATAGCGAGGAAAAATAAATTCAATTTAATCAGTTAAAATTAGCTGCAGGAATCTATTGATTATATAAACACCCATTTTAAAACAAGATAGGAAGGAGTATCGCCCCACAATAACATAACATTTATACCTAAAATATAAGCTTCCTTTTACTGCGTAGCCAGCAAAAATGATTTCAATTTAATCAGTTAAAATTAGCTGCAGGAATCTACTGATTATATGGACACCCACTTTAATTACGATTCTATTTTTGCAATTTCTTTTTCTGTTGTTCTCTGGTGTAATCATACAGGGTGAGATGGGAGGAGCGAACGAAACTCCATGACGCTATTATATAACTAGGCGTGAAAATACTGTCAAAAAATCATATATCGTTGCCCGATTTTCATTTGTTTTCAAGTTTGTTGGGAAAGTACAAATGTTCGATAAACATGCGGTGTGGTATGGCTAATAGTTATCAAATTGGCCTTTCCATTTAGAAGAATTTTAATATTATTTACTGGCAGGGTATAGATTTCTCTTCAGAATCTCCACACCTTGCGGATGACACATCTGCCTCTGTGTCAGGCACAACCAATATGATGGTTGAGGAAAGGGCAAACAGTGCTATTGCTAAGCTTGATCTATGGTTTAAGAATAATAAGTTGTTTTTAAATGCACAAAAGACTCATTATATGCGCTTTCGTACCCATCAAAATCATAACAATTTGGACATTGATGTAATATGTAATGATGCAGCTTTAACAGAGAAACAATCAATCAAGTTTCTTGGCTTGGAAATTGATAGGAATTTGAGTTGGAACAGCCATTGTGGTCAGTTAACAACTCAACTCAGTAAATACTGCTTTCTAATGAGAAGCTTGAAGACGGTTCTGAATGAGTCCCAGCTTCTGTCATTTTATTATGCACAGGTTTACTCGCGACTCATGTATGGCATACGCTTTTGGGGTCTAGCTCCTCATGCACGTGAAGTCTTTTTATGCCAGAAAAGGGTGATTCGTTGCATGGTTGGTGCTGGAAGACAGGATTCCTGTAGACAGTGGTTCAAAAAACTTAAGGTTTTGACACTTATATGTATTTTTATATTGGAAATAAGTGTATTTATGTATGAAGGTCAAAATGTGAATCTTAAACATAGCGACATCCATGGTTATAATACCAGGAACAGAAATCAACTGCATCCAAACTTATGCAGGCTAAATATTACAAAGACTTTGCCAAAAAATATTGGAATAAAAATTTTTAACCATCTGCCACCTATCATTAGAGATTGTGAATCTTTGATATGTTTTAAAAGGAAGTTGAAATGCTTTTTATCAGAACAATGTTTTTATACTCTGGATGAGTTTCTCCATTTTTGAAAGTGATTTATGTCGCCTCTTTTTAGCATGTAAATAAAATATGTTATAATGTCTTTTTAAGATTTTAATCTTTTATTGAGTAAACTTTTTGACGAGTTCAATATCTTGATGTATGAGATCAGTGAACAATAAATGATTTGATTTGATTTGATTTTGACCTTGTCCAATGGTTACTGATCCGATTCTGTAACGAAATTTACACCGACATAAGCTTACAGCGACGAATGAGATAAATAGCTGACGTCCGTGTCATAGTAAAATTCATTCTAAGATAAGCTTAGAGTGCTATAATAAATACTTAATTAGCTTTGCTTTAACATTTTCAAAACTTCACCATGACATTATTGCTACAATTGACCCATAAAACACCATGCCTTAGTGCGTTACCTTGACTTAACACCAGGTCCAGTTTGGGACTCTCTTGCATTAGAAGAAGATGCTGTGCGCCTCCTAAATCTATATCTAGAAATTAGTATAAAACTACCGATTAACAAAATGATTATTGCAGCTCTTCTAATAATATTAAATTATTAAAAGTAAATAGTTTCAAATGAAGAAATCTACATCACAAGAAGAACTTAAATATAATTTTTGGGTTTTCGGTCAATCTTTATTAAAAAAATGTTTACTTTTTGTGACGTTTCGGTTTATTTTGTTATTGAACCATCATCAGACTTTTGAACTTTTGAATTTTCGGGAAATTCAATTTTTCACAATAAATTATATTTTATTTAAAAAACCGCTGCAATAAATACTACAATATTAAACAGCTGACGGCCGCTCCGATAGTTCGTCATCCCGGTCGCAGTTTGACTAGCATCAGAAACATAGGACGTAACGGAAAATGAGAACAAGATTTTTAATTTCTTGGGCAATAGTTAATCGAACCCCGAGATTTCATCAGAGCAATACTAATGCTCGGTGCGAGGATGTTTTGGTGGAATTTACCCCCCTTTGGTCTCGAGGAAAAAAGCAGTTCTTAAAGTACGATAGTGCCGAAAATTCGTGCGTCAAAAATAAATTATTAGCATTAAAAATCAAATAACTTAAGTTAATCTTAGCAACGAAACCGTTCTTCAGATATTCTTATGGAAACCAGATCAGTTCATATCTCTTTAGTTGAAATTTTATGCTACTTAAATAGCTTAGTTTTTATTGTAAAAAATAATTAATAAAATAACCCGATCGTGACACTCGACAGACGAAAGGACTTAACCCATAAATTAACCCTTAAATTAACAAGAACATTAAAATTAAATTCAAAACAGTCTTCCGTGATCAATTTATAACATTTTTCATTATATTATATTTCATTGGATGTGCCCCTGCCAATAAATTCAAGTATAGTTATAGAACAAAGTTAGGCTTCGTCATACGTTCAAGAATATCTATACCATTAGCTATTTTAATTCATTTATTAAATTCTAATACACAAAATTTTACCCTCATCTTCTTCTCGCTCTGGAGCAATTTCCAGTTAGCGGGGTAAGAGGTGGCAAGGGTTCGGCATCGGCAATCATGCATGGCATCCCTGACAATCGTAATGGCAAATCGTGGCCGAGTGAAATAGAAAAATGGTAATATTTTAGAGACTTCTACAAATACCAAATTTTTGGAAATTCAAGAACTACAGTGAAACCTCTCATAACAGACACTTCTAATAAGCGGACATCTATATTTGGCGGAGATTTTTTCATAGTCCGGAACTAGGTATATGAAATTTCATGAAAATCAACCTCTCTTGGGCGGACGCGGAGAGGCTGTTTTCATACAAAGAGTGCGAGAACCCTCCTTTAAACGGACAAAAAAATTTTTTAAGCATTTGGGAGACGAATAAGTACGGTGCAAAAACTATCTGGATACAGACCGACAACCAATCGCATATGCGTAGCAGAGCGAAAGGAGTTCGCCGAATGAAAGTATGTGTGATTCCCCGACAGCAGTCCGCCGTTTATTTGTGAGTTGTAAGGTTAAAATCGTAAACAATGGCACAAAAATGTCGCTTTTTGAGTGTGAAAGAGAATATTGATGTTGTGGAAGTTTGTAATTTGATAACAATGATTAGGCGAATTCATTAACGTTGATAGCAATGTGCTATTAGAAGATGATAGTGATCCATTCCTACCGATTATGTAGTCCAAACTGAAACCACATCGCCATCTGACGACTCTGATGAAGAAGTTGAATGCAGTAATCAAACAAATGTCCCCAATTGTCAACAAGCCATTAGTATGGTAAAGGAATTATAAGAGTATGCAAAGAATAGAGGTGACTCTACAGCAATGGAATTGTTATCAGACTTGGAATTACATTTTCTAGATTGCAAGTATAAAACGCAAACACGTCAAACTACGTTATTAGATTTTTTTAGTACTACATCCTAACTAAAACTGGTGTATTTTTGTTATGTTATGTTTATTTGTACATTCATATACATAGTAATAATTTTTCCATTGACATATTACCTAATAACAAATTTCCCAGGGCGGACACCTCTATTGGGCGGACACATTTAGACGGTCCCGTAGGTGTTTGGCTAAGGGAGGTTTCACTGTACTTCTCTTTTTAAATCTGGCTATAACGTCCGTAAAAAATCTGTAGATGAGGTATGAGCCCCCTGGACGAAGCCGATAAACCGGGGCACCAATTAAGTAAAACTCACAGTACTTCGGAGACTCAGCAAGATAATAAATTGTGAGCAACGGGTCACACTGGCAAGCTACGCGAGTCGAACGTGCGTGACAGTAATTCTCGAATGTTCGATGAATGCGCCGCAGGCGATAGCGCGGAAAATGGCTAGGATTGACGACAGGATTTCATCAGGTGATTGATACACCTGGAGTCGATTAGTTTCAGTTGTAATATTTAATTTCTTTGTATGCGTTGCCCATTTTGTCATTTGGAGATGATTTCCACATAATACTATGTTCCGGTTCTGAAAGTACCCGTGATGAAGAGCCAATACAGGTTATAATATCGTATATTTTTTAAAACCGGGAATTGTTTCCCTTGGTCCTATACCCACTTAACTCTGAATGAAACAGTTAAGTTAGGACGCTATTTTCACTACATTTAGTATAGACTGAAGGACATAAGAAAACGAATCACTATAATTTTAAGTACTTTTTGTTACATCATAGCTTTTGATCCGTTTAATCCATTTTCACTGGCAGGGAGCCACACTATTTAGCTACAGATTGGCGTAGCATGGTTTTATTTTTCCGTTCATTTAATTCAATATACGGGTGACATAAGTTATCCTTAACACATGTTTGACAGTATATTAAAGTTATCCTTTTGCTCTCATCCAAAGGAATAGATCTTTAAGGACGTGGTAATCTTCCACGCGGTAATAATTGATCCTCAAATTAAATTAAAATATAGTTTTTTTAACGTTAAGGCTACTCAGCAACATTCAAATATCGGCCCTTAATTCCGGAATAATTACTAATTTTCTTAGGATTAATATATATTCTATATTGATTAGCTGATAATAAGATTGTTTCAGGAAAAATGGATATAACTTAATGACTGCAGTAAAAGTACCTGTAACCATCCCATTATGTATGACCGTTTGTTATTATTATGTGGAAAGGACCGGATTGTAATAATTATAATTAAATATAGGCACATCAGGTAGGTTAGGTTGCTTAATTTATATTTAAATATCTTTTTGTGGTAAAATTTGTTAGTTTTTGAGGAATGGTTCAAGAATTGTCTTTTACCAAACATTCCTCAGAATAGCGTGATAGTAATGGACAATGCGAGCTATCACAGTCGTCAATTACATAAAGCTCCAAGCTCAAATAATACAAAATTGGAGATTCAGAACTACATGGCGGCGAATGATATATATTTTGAAGAAAGTTATAAAAAAAAGTGATCTTTTAGAAGTTTTAAAGACATTTTGTATAAAAAAGGTATATGTTTGTGACACATTGGCAGAAGAAATTTGACATACAGCGCTACGGCTCCCACGCTATTATTGCATTTTTAACATATGTGCATATGTGGCATCAGTTAAAATCACTGGTTAGGTCTGAAAATATTTCTCCGACTTTAAGTTCTAGTGTTGTAGAATTAATACGAAATTGCTTTAATGATATTCCCCCAGGTAATTGGAAAAATTCAGTCCGTCATTTTCATTTGATTACTTGTTTACTTACATTGTTTTCCTTAGTCCGTCCCTTCATACTTCACTTGTTTATTGCCAAGCTCTTGTCGACACAATGGGACCGACCCAGGAAATCATTAAGTAGTATCCATTTTTCGTGAAATAATCTTTAATCGCTATGATTACAAAAGTGGTGCAAACGAAATTTAATCTTAAATGCAGTGTTAATGCAACTGAACATCAGTGCATTATCGTTTTAAGTTATGAGGAATGAATGAAGATATTATGATGGAAATTTTAAATACGTTTTGTTAATGTTAATATTATTTAAAAAGCAATTATTTTAATCCGTATCATTGTTAAAATTATTAATGTTAAAATAAATGCTTGACAAAACAGCAATAAATTAATAATCATTTAGTAAACACACAAATTAGGTTTACGATTTAAATAATTACTAAATAAATAACATTACAGTATACAGATTCACTAAATTGTGCATGTGGCAATTGTTGACAAGAGAGTGTCTTTTTAAAGTAGTACAAACGAATTGATCCAAATAAAACATTATTTCCTAATAAATATAAAGTACTTTAAAGTTAATTCATAAAACAATTACTGGTTTTACGACGTTTTGTTCCTCCAAAGAAGAAATCCTATATGCGTTAAGCTCAATAAAAAGTGGAACAAGTCCTGGCCCTGACGAACTTCCTATTGACATACTCAAAATAGTAGACGAAAAATACATTAACATCTTAGTGATACTCTTCAGCCAAATTTACCAATCCTGAATCATACCTAAAGATTGGTTACTCTCAGTTTTTATCTGTCTTCCCAAGAAAACAAACGCCAAAGAATGCAGTGATCATCGAACTATTAGTTTGATGTCCCACACATTAAAACTGTTCTTAAAATCATACATAACAGAATATATCAAAAACTGGACATGGATATAGATGAAACACAGTTCGGATTTCGAAAGGGCACTCGCGAGGCTCTCGAGAATGGTACAGATGCACATCAAATGAACTGTTCAGAGCAGCCGCCTCCAAAATCAGAATAGCCATGATGATTGCCAACCTTCGTCGCGGAGATGGCACTTGAAGAAGAAAAAGTTCCTCCAGTGACAAATCTTGACAATTTTTATAAATGAAACCCAACAGTTTTATACCATTATGAGAAATTCTCACTCTATGGTCATTGAAAGTTACACGCTCATCAAAATAAACAACTAAATCTTTTACTATGTTTTTGTATTCAAATTGAATATTATCAATATGGTACACTGTTGGAATTCTTACGATCCTTTTATAAAAACTAATATAGCAACATTTGTCGATGTTAATGTTAATATGAACCTGAGACCACTTCCACAGAGCATCAATATCTCCTTGCAATTTATTGCCTTATACAACTTCAAGTCATCAGCTTAGAATCTTCTCCTGGTATGAAAAATATAATCAGACACATCGTTAATGAAACTGTTGAACAGAAGCGGTGAGCAATGTGATCCCTGCGGAACCCCAGAGTAAACCAGAAATGATTCAGGAAACTTGCAAACCGATAAACTGGACTCTCACTAAAACCCGTCGCCTGTAGCTTGGCCAGGAGAAGGCCGAATCCGACCCTATCGAAAGCTTTGTAGAAGTCTGTATACACCGAGTCCACCTAATATCCCCCCTCCAGGGCATCCACCAAATCAGACTCATTCTCAACCAGGTTTGTCACTGTAGATTGGCCGGAGCAAAAACCGTGCTGATTGGTATCAATTGGACTTTGCTGCAAGAAGGATGCAGATCCATTTTTGGTACTTGTTGGGAAATTGAAAAAAACCGTTTAGAAATTAACGTTTGTATTTTAAACTGAAAAAGTAAACGCCAATCGATAATAGAGGGGTTTATTCAATATTTCAGACTATTTTGAACCTCATAATTCTTTGAGAAATGAGAAGAAAGTTATCAAAAAATTTGGAGCTGCATCTTTCTTCCACCAAACACGTAAAAAATATGTACTTACACATGTCATTGTCATTGTAAAAAAAAACAAAGTTGAGAGTGAAAGCTTTTATATAAAATAGGTATCAAAAATCAAAAGAGTAGTACATAAACTACAAAAAACCTAAAACTAAAATAAAATAGACTGGTTTTTATCAACAAACTAAAAGTGAATTGGAAAAAAAACGAAATAATGACACTGACACTTTCGGGTTCATAAAGCTCCAAATAGAGCTCATGCATTCTCCTTATATTTAGATCTGGAGACAAATAGAATCGACGGGACTTATTTCTATTGTAATGCGACTCACGCCTTGGGAAGCTCTTGATATGCGTGCTCAAATTTTGCAATATATCGTTTGATTTTCGGTTAGGTCTACTATCGTTTTTTCCCTTGTTACTAGTTGCTGCTGAGATATCTCTGCCACGAAAAGTTTGGGCAATGAGGTCTACACGTTTCCTTGATATACCATGAATTGAACCAAAAGCATGTCTACAAACTCGTACTGATAGTTGGCCCAGCCTTACAACAAACTTGTGAGAACAAGTACGCCCTTGTCGTTGATTAGTTTTTTTACGAATTCTTTGAATTGCGATAGTATGAATTAACCCTCCTAGATAAGTATTTTGCAAATTTCTGTCGCCTATTTTGTTAAACTTTTGTAGGATAGCGTTTCTTGTTTCTTCATCCACATTTTGAAAACATTTGTACTTACAGTTGCAGTTCGACCCAGCTGATCTCGGTCCCTTCTGTACTCCTTTCCAGTTTGTATACATTTTTCCTTCTGCAAGAGCTTTTTTATTCACATTTCTTCTCCAGGTAGCAGGATTGGCACTTTTTCTGTTTTTCGTTACAGGGGGCTCATTGTTGCCAAGAGGTTCAGTGGGCTGTTCTTCCAACGTTATACGTTTTTTCTTTGGACACTTCTTCCTTGGATGAAGGTCCTGCCACATCAACATCTGAACTTTCGTCAGCGCTTGAAGGCTCATATGGTGAATCACTAGCACTAAATGGCTCTGACTCCGTTTCGCTCATGATTAAAAAACGTCAACGGACAACGAAACCGTGTAAAAACTATTACCAATAATACCTATACGGAAGCACTAATGCGACTAACGACTAGCAACGGGTCGAAACAAATCAAACCCTGGCGCAATGCCGGAAGAACAGACCTAGCATTCCACGAAACCCAACGAACACATACGATCGTTTGGTGCAATAGGGATGCAGCTCCGGAGCTGCACCTTTCTTGCACCAAACAACGGAGGAGGCAGATACATAAATGCATGTTATTTCTTCATTTTTTATCGGAGCTGCATCGATTTTGTACCAATCGATCCGCCAAATATTTTTGCATATATCGTATATTTCAACTCAAAATGACCCAAAACTGGAGCTGCATCCTTCTTGCAGCAAAGTCCTCAATTATACAATTACAATTATTTTATTTATATTAATAAAATTAATTATTCATAGGTACTTGCACTAAGTAGAAATTTGATAAAACTATAAGTTTGATTTCTAAATCTTCAGATTCTTCGAAATAAGAGTAAGTTACAGAAATATACTCGGAGTAATTTAATGAAGATGATAAATTTAAAGAGCAAAACGTCGGAAAACCAGTAATTCTTGTATACTGCTGAACATAGATTTAGTTTCTCTGTCATAATTTAATCAAAAAAATCCAGGCCCGCATTTATAAAATTAAGGTGATGATGATGACTCAAAGATGAAATGTCGCATTAAAGATCTCATGATGCCATTTTGTGGAGAAAAAAAAAGTAGCAACGAGAAAGTGAAATTTATTTTTGGACCGAACCAGAGAATTTTATATTTCTGCAAATATTTTGGAAGGCCCTGTGTTCATTTTTGATTTATTTGCGGTATATTATTGGGCTCATAATTATGCAACTTTGTACCAATCTTACAGAATTCGTATCTCTTACCGTTCCCGAAATCCCAATGATGAAGAACGAAATTGTTACGCCCTGTATAAGGGTGACCCGTTTCATTACCATATAACCCTGTATATTATAGTTCATGAAATTATCTTAATTAAAATTATTACTTACTTCATGCCGCTCTCTAAACCTAAGAAATAATAATGATTCAAGCATATGGGCTTAGGAAGTCCAGTTGATCCGCTACTAAAATGAATAATACAAGTGTTGTTAAGATTGTCGATGAAAACAGGTTCAAAATCATCTTCCTCTTCTTGGCGCATTAAGTATTCGGCTTCAAAAGGCTTTCCAAAAAATAGCAATTTTGATTTTGCGTTATTAATTTCCAGTGATCTAGTTATCATATCTTTTGCTTCATCTAAAATATAATTTAATAAGTACCTATGTACCATCATGCCGAAATAAAACTGGGACAACAAAATTCACGTTGTAGAGTATCTCCTAGGCTATAAAGAGTATGCAAAATCTATTGAGAATAGGTAATCATTGTTGTCATGGATTATTACTATTATGAAGAATACAAGGAGAAATCAAAATACATATAGTTTATTGATTTAAAATATAACAAAAATAAAAACAATTCTTAATTTCAATCATATTTAAACTTAATCTAACAAAAAATTACATATTTTTTAATATTTGGTAGCTTATTATCGATTAAGGATTGCAAACGTCATGGCATACTTAACACTAGATATCTCGTATACTCTTGCATTATTTCATCCCATGCTTCCATTATCCTTTGGCACAATTCATCTTGAGTTCTAGACTGGAAGTTATATTTATACATAAATTTTGCCATTTCACCCCAAATGTTCTGAATTGGCACGGCAGAACACGAATATTATTTTCTTCTAAATAATTTTACACTATGCGGGCTTTATGAATCGGAGCATTATCGTGTTGAAATTAATACGGATTCCCACATGTTATCTCGATTTATGTATTCATGAGCAAATATTCTCTGCATGTTTGCTTCGGTCAAAAATATTTTATTTGTAGCACAACAACTTTTTATATCCGAAGAATTACGAATTCTACTACGAACAAGGAAAATGTGCCTCTTCTTTAGCCATTATTGCTGTTTCGAATAGAGTATCTCTTAAAAAATTAATTAATTGTATATTTGGGCCTTCATTCGAAATTTTGGGGCGACCAGTACCTGCTTTTCTAACGATACTTCCATATTCTGCAATTTTGTGCTTAGCCAACAGTACGGTATTTTTGCTAATTCCTAATTCATCTGCGATGTGTCTTATTTGATGCCCATCTCTCAATCGCGTGTTAATGATCGCTTTTTGCTGTACGGATAACGCGGGCATTTTTTAAAAATATTTCGTTCGACACGTTGGTCACAAAATTAAATCAAACTCACAACTTCGAAACCAACTAATAGTCTGGGAGATAAAACTACATTTTTCTGTACCAGTTTTATTTCGACACGATGGTACCTACATCAAATAAAAAACATATTTTTATTTTTAGTTCATACTATATCAAGCTCAATACTGTAAAACACATCAAATGTATCAATAGCTAGATTTTGTTACTTATACTATAACTAGTATCATAGACAGACAATAATTTACCGACTTCGTGTAGTGTCGTCTCAATTACCCATACTTATTAACCGACTTCAAATAGGCGGTTATGTCATTGTAATGTTATGGACCCACCGACCTATACCTATGGATAGCCAAACTGGCAACCGCAATACAACTGCAACGCGACCGCAACTTCAGTTGAGTTGCTCTTGCGTTTTCACTGGAATCAACTGGTTTGAAGTCTCGTTTGACATGAGCAAAATGTCATCTTCGTCAGATAAAGATATCGCCGCAACATACTTGCTCGGGTTGCCTATATGACGACGTAAACATTATGCGTCAGACAAACAACGAGCAACCTCTAAACATATGACAGGTAAACCGTACGCACCAATCCATTTTTTACTTATAAAATTTTACTATTACCACGCACCCCATCAGTTGTACGTATCCATAGTTATACGTCGGTTGTTGGACCTCTATACTCTAACCTTAACCTTGACCTTTTAGAATCGTTCGAAAATGTTTTTACAACTTGTACAGAGTATCCGCTAAGTAATGGGATATGGAAAAACTACAGCTCCTTACGTAAAAATATTAGGATTTAATTATACTTACCTATATCCGAAAGTTGATATTACTGAGATACATGGTATTAAAGTTAAAATTTCATTTTTGTTTTTTCTAATAACTTTGACAGAAACCAACGGTTTTTTACAAAATTTGGCAATTATGGTTTTTTAGGATGAGGAACTTATTTTTTGGTGAAATTTTAATGTACAATGTAGGGGGCGCTGCCTGCGGCATTTTTTGCTCATTTATTAGGTCATAACTTTTTTGTGCCTCCGTGTATTTAAGTTTTTAATGAAAATAATACTTTTCTCATGTTTATTACGTAAAAAAGGTACACTAATTTCAGGTCGCCTAGAGTTACCGTTTCGGAGATATATGCATTTATATTGTTTAGTACCTATTATTAATTTGCAAACAACATTTTTTTTAAAGTAACTTATGAGAAAACAAATGAAATTTAGAGATGCAGTTGCTATGAAACCTCTATGTTGTTATTTGCTTGTTGATTATTGTAAATTAGCTGTGTAAAAAAACGTTTCATTTTTGTGTTTATCCTAAGTTAAGTAACAATGCCGAAACACAATAATCAATAAACAAATAACAACATGGAAGTTTCATAGCAACGGTATCTCTAAATTTCATTTGTTTTCCCATAGGTTACTTTAAAAAAAATTTGTTTTCAAATTAATAATAGGCACTAAACAATATAAATGCATCCGAAACAGTAGCTCTGGGGGACCTGAAATTAGTGTACCTTCCTTTTTTACGTAATAAATATGAGGAAAGTATTATTTTCATTAAAAACTTAAATACACGGAGGCATAAAAAAGTTATGATCTAATAAATGTGCAAAAAATGCCGCAGGCACAACATTGTACGTTAAAATTTCACCAAAAAATCAATTCCTCATCCTAAAAAAAGAACCATAAATACCAAATTTTGTAAAAAACCGTTGGTTTCTGTCAAAGTTATTAGAGAAAAACAAAAATGAAGTTTAAACTTTAACACCCTGCATCTCAGTTAATATCAACTTTTGGATATTGGTAAACATAATTAAATCCTAATATTTTTACGTAATGAGTCTGTGGTTTTTCCATATCCCATTACTTAGCGGACACCCTGTATACATACAATTAGTTGACACGTATTTCATAATTTTGCTAAAAACACATGAATTTTTGATAATTTGGTGGTTTTCTCCAGTCTTCTCAAGGGCGGATCCAGAACTTCGGTTTGGGGCGGTCAAACTTCGTTTGGGGGGGGGGGGGGTCATATATGGAAAAGTTACGAAAAGTAACCCCCTGCCGCGTTAGTCAAACCGGTATATATGGTATTTTTCGTGTTAAATTGATGATGACCCCCCATGACACCCCCCCCCCGGATCCGTGCTTGAGTCTTCTCATACTTAAAATTTAATATCTACAGTTGTACTGATCATATTAATTCGGTCTATTTTTATTTAGCACCTTGTTATGTTCGCTTTCGAAGTATATAAAAAAAATGTGAACAAATGCAAAATAATAACAATTTAATTGTTTAAATAATTTAAGTATGGTCGCTACGTGCATTTTGCTATCTTGCATTTGTTTACAATGATAATTTCTTTTAATGCACTGCCCGAAAGCTAACATAACAAAGCGTTATATATTACATAATCATTTAATTAATTTGCTTAACACTAAAAATTCGAAAACAACTATACGATTACTAAGTTCAGAGATAAAATTAATATCGGGTATATCCTCCACGAGCGTTGATAACTTCACAACATCATTGCGGTAGCTGAAATTAGATTTATTATAAAGTGATGGTTAATATTCTGCCATATTCAATCCAGCGCTAACTCAATTCAGGAGCATAAATAAACATCAGCGCGTGATAGCCACATGTTTGATACATAAACTCATTGCTATTGGTCAAGCGGCAACAAATCTTCCTATGCTGGCGAGATGCAATTCTAACATGGTCGTCGCATAATCTATTATTTCAGGTCTATTCATGCGTGGTTCGAGATTGTACTCTTATATTGTTCTTAATGCGACCCTGTGTGTTGTTCATGTGCTCGTCTCGTGTATCCGTTTTGGTTTACTGAATTGGGAAAATGATTAGACTATATATTACTGTAAAAGAGTTTTCGGTGCCTCTTCATACGGTGTCACACATGCTTAATCTAAGAAAGAAATCTAATTTTAAGCATGCCACAAAAGTATCAAAAAGTTATCAATGCTAGTGGAGGAACCGATCATAATTTTATCGCAGAACTAAAGAAATGAATTAATTGAATAGATAATTTTATTGCCTGTCTAACTCTCTGTTTTATAGAATTTTATTGAAATCATTTTTTTTTTTTATTTCGCAAAAAGTGATTGTTTACGAAATATTTTTCGACAATACAAAATACACAATTTAGAACAATTGGTTTTCTTTATGTTACCTCGAGTTGCATGCACATATATAAGTATAAACAGTATATTGCGAATACCATCTGCAATTATGTCCCCGCTAGGGCATCGAAGTGTGAGTTTGTGCAGTTCGGAAATTTGCTTGTGAAAGTAGACATTCGACAGGACTGGATTTTTTTTAATGTAATATAAATTACACTGGTTTATTAGGAAAAATATTGCAATCGAAATTTCGATTAGTTCGGTTTAAGACAGCGTTCCATGCATACGATTTCTGGCGATATGATGATCCGGCGGTGCCCTGATTGATGTAAACTTTTGGTGCCAAATACCGTCCGAATATTTATATCAATGTACACGATGAGCTTTATTTTCACTTTCATCCGACGTCGTATGTTTCTTAACCTCACTTTCTAAACCAAAAATGAAGTATGAATGACTATATTGACTATTTTGGGAATTATTAACTAATGCACCAAATTAAAAATACATTAATTTTAAGGTTAGGTAGTGTATATTATATTGTATACGAGTGACACTCTCTTCTTTTTTTACAAGCTTTTTAGTGAAATTCGGATCGGAAGACCGGATAATGTGATAAGCAAAATATTTTCGTATATATGTACCTACATACCTGAAATACTTTATACCTGATATTTAAAGACTTTTGAAAAAAAGCACCATGCACTTGTGTCCTTTCATCTTAAACAAAACAAGTCACTAGCCTACCAAACAGCGAATCGAATCACCGCAAATTAAAAACTCCGTTCCAAAAATTGTTGTTAGATTATGAAAGTTTATAAGCACTAATATTCCGACAACTATGTGGATGAACCACTTTTTATTCTGTACTTTGAAAAAGCATCCAGAACCAAAGGCGACGAATAACAACAAACAAATAAAGTCGGGCCCGCTCTGACGCGACCGATAAAATTTCCACCCTACTGCGCAAACTCAATAGGCCCGCGCGATCTCCCATAGCGGTGACACTTTTTGTATTTTGGAACGTTCGAATTAGCAATATACTGTTTATATATATATATGTGCATGCCGATACTTTTAGGCCAGTATCTATCCCAGATATATCTCTAATTGGTTTAGCATAAAAAATAAATTAAATTAAATTTTTATGCAAGATATGTCAAACATAAGTTTTAGGAAATTTACATTCATCCAGATTTTAGGTGTCAACACGCTTAGACGTATCAGGACGTAAACTAGAATCTGTTTCCTATCAATTAAAAAATATATAAAAATTGGTTCGGTATTAAAGAAATAATTTATACAATCGTCCATTTATGAATATTGATTATTTTCATTGGAGTATTGTATTTTAAATTGTTCTCGAGATATTGCCTTGCCACTTTAAAAACAATCACCCTGTATATTTATAGAGTGTTTAAGTATTAACTTGCTAATACGTACCTATACAAAATATTATTTTAGGTTCTACTTGTTCTAACAGGGCTGAGCATTCATTTACAGTCAGATGCGGATCTAAACTAAATGTTATCAATCCTAAAAATTGTCCTGCGACAAGCGGTACATTGGCATCGAGGTTTTCCTTATTTGAGCAAATGGCTATTAAATCTTGTTGTTTACATCCTTGCTTCTGAAGTACAATCGCTGTTCTAATGCATTTTGTAAGAAATTCTGAGTATGTGCAAAATTCGTCGGTCGAGGCTTTGATCTAGGATATTGAATAATGATTATTTATCTTAAAATTTGAGAACTAACTACAAACAGAGTATATAAATAATTGGACCCCCATTCTGCAATAAGGAACCAACTGACAAAACCAAAGAAGGGAGCAAAACGGTATTAAAAGAACTGTATTTAAAAAAAAATTGGTAGTGATTATAAAAAGCTGTAAGTTGTTTCTTAACTGGTATATATTATCAAAAACATTAGAATGCAGTTCTTCATCTAAAAAAAAATATTTTTTTTGTCGTATATTCTTAAAGAAAAATCACTTGGTTCTTCTTTGAAAAGTGAAATTTATTGAAAAAGAAAAATGCATAATGGAAACACAATGAGAAGCACTATAAAAACAAAACAAATGTGTTATTAGTCTTCTATTAAATTTGGTCTTCAAAATCAATCAATCAATCAATATCTCCATTGAAGCCCTCAGTATCTTCCTGTAGGGTTTCATAGCCCATAAGGTTAGTATAAAAATGTTGATCCGCAGCGGGAATCCCATGTAAGATATTGTATCGTTTTGCTTTACTTTGAGGCACTCTTCTAAGCTATTACAAAATTCTACGCCTAAAGTTAATATCCTACCCCATTCCTTTTTTTAATATGTATCCAGTTTATGTCGCTCTCGTAATCTATTTTTATAAAAATTCTGTGAGGTTTATTTTTAACAATTTTAATTTTTTTTATATGTAACCAGTTAATCTTTTCATCTAAAACGTATTTTTTCTATTTGTAATTTTTTAATACTCTAAAATAAACAAAATTGACTAAATACCTAAATCAATAACATTTAAAAACACATTTAGCAAAGCTTCAAATTACATTTTAGCAGAAAAGATCCAAATGACTTTATTTTATAAAATTAGTCTTACCGACGAGGCATTATCGCCTGGGTTTGCCACATTGTTTAATAAATCAATATTTAACAAATTAACTTTATTGTTAACATAAACCGACTGTTTGTTGGTTCCGTCTTGCATAAGGCGCACTGCCCAGTACTTTGTTGCGAAACTTGAATACAGGTTCCTCTAATTTTCAATTAGGTCATATTCTTCATAAATGGCGTCCATAGGTATTTTAAGTATTAATTGTAATTTTAATAAAAATTGTTAGTTGGTTCCTTATTGCAGAAGGGGGTCCAATTGATACTCTTGAAAAAGCCCTAATAAGTCAAAACATCTGACTATTAAATTTGAAATTTTATATTGATTGATTATTTTTATTTTAAAAAAATATATTTGCTATCCAAATCTCATTATAAATTAAAATGTATACAATGTCACCACTATACCTGTGCCCATATGGGGAAAATATTTAGTTTTCGATTTAGGTACAATTTAAATTTACCACAAGCTTTTGCTTCAATAAAAACCAAAAATAACATAACAAGATATTATACATATTATTCTAATATATTAATTTTTTTCAACGTATTTATTATTTAAAAAACAAGACTCTCATCTTAAATGGTTAAATAAAAAGTAATGTAATTTAATTTTTTAAGGAAAATGAAAATTTTAGTAGAATCTTTGGTAGAAAGCATGAATTTGGACGATGAGTATTGTATAGATAAATAGATTTAAGGTGATAGGGTCGACTTCCGTTTTCAATGAAAATAGATATTGGCCAGAAATAGATAAAAAACAGAAATTATTATACAGGGTGTCCGCTAATTAATGGGACATGGAAAAACCACAGACTCTTAGACTTAGGATTTAATTATACTTACCTATATCCGAAAGTTGATATTAACTGAGATACAGGGTGTTAAAGTTAAAACTTCATTTTTGTTCTTCTCTCCTAACTTTGACAGAAACCAACGGTTTTGTACAAAATTTGACAATTATGGTTTTTTAGGATGAGAAACTGGGTTTTTGGTGAAATTTTAATTAACAATGAAGGGTTTGTTCTGTCTGCGGCATTTTTTCCACATTTATTAGGTCATAACTTTATCGTGTCACAGTGTATTTAAGTTTTTAATGAAAATAATACTTTTATCAAATTTATTCGTAAGAAGGTACACTAATTTCAGGTCGCCCAGAGTTACCATTTCGGAGATATTTGCATTTAGACTGCGTTAGCTCAGGCAAGCAAAATTGTTGCTTCTTACCAATTAACTTTTACATGATAATTAATGTTCTAGCAATGGTAATTGGGAACAATAAATACAACAATTGGATTGTTCTTTAATTTACTTTAATTAAAATAACTTTAACCATAGAAAATATCGTGTCGAAAGAAACCAACAGCAATAAAAAAAAACTTACAATAAATTCAAAAATGAAACATTTTCTGTTCTATAGCAACTTCATCTATAAATTTCATTTATTTTCTCATAGGTTACTTTGAGAAAAAAATTTTGTTTGCGAATTAATAATTATTGGGCAGGGTACACTAAACAACGTAAATGCAAATATCTCCGAAACGGTAACTCTGGGCGACCTCAAATTAGTATACCATATTTACGTAATAATATGAGAAAAGTATTATTTTCATTAAAAACTTAAATACACTGAGGCACAAAAAGTTATTACCTAATAAATGTGCGAAAAACAACGCCCCCTATATTGTTAATTAAAATTTCACCATAAACTCAGTTTCTCATCTTAAAAAAAAAAAAATGCCAAATTTTGTAAAAAACCGTTGTATTCTGTTCTTTAACACCCAGTATCTCAGTTAATATCAACTTTCGAATATAGCTAAGTATAATAATTAAATCCTAATATTTTTACGTAAGGAGTCTGTGGTTTTTCCATGTCCCATTAATTAGCGGACACACTGTATAAGTGATTCAAAGTTGGTATGTGGACATAAAATTACAATACAAACAACTTATCCAAATATATTTTTTTTAAATTCGGTTAATAAATGCCATATATCGACATTTTGTGGATGAAATGTCAAATTTGACAGTTAACAAAAGCCGCATGGGCCTATATAATTATGTCGGTTTTGTACCTTATTGAACCAAAAAACCATTATGGAGTCAAATTTGACCTAAGTCGACCAATACATTTTTTCTCCATATGGTTCCAACTTAAATGGGACACTGTATATCAGAAATTATATTTAAAATAGATTTGATATTATTAACTTCTATATGTTTTTCTACTCCTATATTACGCATTGTCTACTGTTACGTAATGACTATTACGTAATATATATATATTACATAACAGATCCACAAATCCATTACCCGTGATATCCAAAACCGTCAATGTTACTAATAGATTCATCATGATTAAAATCCTTTCTACCCTGCTGAGAATGTTTGTTAATTCTAGTTTTAACTAGTTAAATCTAGAATTTTCTGAAATACAACGTATCCAAGATAAGGAGGGCCAGTACAGGGATCTCGGAAACCGTAAGAGATACGAAGTCGGTTAAATGGAGGTAAAGTTGCGCATTTACGTGCCTAATAATATGCCGTTTAGAAAGTTTTAATATTCCGAGTAATTCCGGAGATATCCAAAAAAAAACGAAATTCTGAAAAATCGTTTTAATGTTTTCCTGAATTTTTTGAGATCGAATTCTAATGTAAATTGCACTTTTACATTGCCACTTTTTCCGCTATATCTAACAGCGTTAATTGTTTTGTAATCCGAACAGTCATCTTCGAAGGGCCATTATCAACTTCCTTTTTTTTTTAAATACGGTCCTGTTTTTCTGATATTGGAATTTAAGAGCTTTTTTTCTTCTGAATGTGACGATGTATGACACATTGTGGTTTAATGACGTTTCGAGGGGTTTTTGAACAACATCAGGAAATTTTGGGATACGGTCCTGTATTTCTCCTAATTTTCTAAATAATATCTCATAAGTAAGCTCTAAATTTTTTACTTATGTTGAACTAGTGCAATAAATAACAAATAATTTAATAATAAACCACAAATAAGTGAACAAGTATCGTACTAACAGTAATAAAACGAACAACGAAAAAAGTAAGGAACTACATAATCAGGTGTTCAAAATGATTTCCGTTATTCTCTAAGCACAAATAACATCTTCTAAC
This sequence comes from Barypeithes pellucidus, assembly GCA_963991005.1. NCBI lineage: Eukaryota > Metazoa > Arthropoda > Insecta > Coleoptera > Curculionidae > Barypeithes > Barypeithes pellucidus. The sequence goes on along the minus strand of OZ022562.1, from coordinate 26,299,045 downwards.
TGCCACATAACTGTTTTTTTGAAATAAAATAAAACACGATAGAATATCAAATTTTTCAGCATTTGTAAAATTAAGCATATTTTTGGAAAATAGAAAACCTCTTAAAACGCTTTCAAACGATCACAATGGGAATATCAAGTGAAACAAACAAACGCGTCACCATCTTAATTTTTTTGTTTCAAGCGCCTACTTTTCTTTAAATCCCGAATCAACAGAAGTTTGAAATAAGTCGGATGTGACGTCCATCGGGTCGGGTCGCCTTTTAAACGACAACATTTTTAATTTGGATATTTTTGGGTAAGTTATGAGTAACTACGATATTCAGAGCGCCACAGGAAATTACATTACAAGCTGCTTCCGCAGCAAATAATTTATTACTAGAAAAATCCAGGGAGCGGTATGAACAAGTGTATCAAAAATGTATTGACTGGTGACTGAGAATCATGTGAGTTTTATTCGCGTATTTCGATAATTTAACATAGAAGTAAATATGAAGTCGTAGAAAAAGTATCCCAGATAGCACACTACGTTTTAAAGACGTCCATATTATGCCTATCTTTAGCCTGAACGTCTTCGGCGTGCTTTGAACGTAAAAAACACATTTTAAAGATGTCACTACATCGGCGTATTTAAAACGTCTTAGTTTAGACGTCGTAACGATGTCAAAAAGTGGACGACGATAGAACCTATGTTTTTTTCATAAAAAATATAACTTTAATTATGAAGCATAAATTTAATATAATTTGTGTTTTTGCGTGGCCATCGTTTTGTACTTTTTTCTACATTATTGCCCTGTCTTGCAATAAATATAAAAAGGGTTTCATAAAACATTTATTATACAGGCCGCAACAAGAACCGGTATTGCCAGATGTACTAACTAGAGGTGGTTATATTATATATAAGGGAACAATACATTTTTTGTTTATATCAATTCTCTAAAAAATAAAATACTTATTATTTATTTGAAAGTAAAAAATATACAAATAACAGCAGTACTCCGGTCTTTATGTCGATGAAGAACTAAGTAAATGTGACAATGCTGGATTACGGTGCGGTGCTTATCCATTAAAACGACGTAAACATCATTAGCGAATTGGCTTTCGCCGAGATTTCTAAACTACTCTTGTGATTGTGAATTGAGTTTATTATATTTTCTTTGGCGCTTATAATTCTGTTTAACAAAGATCCAGATAAGTCAATTATTATTAATTACTGCACTTGCTATAGTAAACATGAGTGTAAGGGACATCCATAAATATTATATGCGGGCTAAGAGGGCTCAGCAGCCTTCGAGGAGGTTGTGATGTCCCCTCGGTGTCCTCTGATGAAGAAGTAATGGTACAAGTTAGCATTCCTGACCAACACAATCAGAAAAAGTGTAATAAATAATGGTTTTTATGTTAATCATTTGTATGACGTGAGAATTAATGGTTTTATTTGTGATGTAGGTACCAGCTAAATCTTTTGTAAGATGTACGATTTATAATAATGTGAACGTTTACTTTTAGGGTCTGCTGGGGTAGCTAATATAGCGTCAAGCCAGAAGGAAACTGAAGTGTCCATTCAGGCATGGTTACGACAGGCTAACCATGGAAAAAAGCGGTTTAAATAATATACTCATGTAAACAAAAAATGGAATAAATAAAAATAAAAATATAGTGAGATCGCCAAGAACTGCAATTTTTTTTAAGTTTCAGAGAAATTCACAACCTGTATACCATACCTATAATGCCGAAAACACGACGTAAGGGAACGTCTCTAAGATGTCGTAAAACGATGTTGTAAAGACGTACAATTTTATAACAATGTACGTCTTTAAGACGCCTTTAAGATGTATTTAGGATATTAGCCGACGTTTTAAAGACGTCCCAAACATCTTTCGCCAACATCTTTAAGACGTCTTTGTGCTATTTGGGATAGTACACGTCTCGAGTGGTAAGCCCATTACACGCTCTTCCCATACCAAATTTGTAAATGTGATTCATTATTTTACTAACTTACCATAGCAACTCGATCTTCGTACTTCTTAAAAGAATTAAAAAACTTAGTTCCAATGCCACCACAATTCTCATCGAATTGTACATTTGAGGTTTTTATAACACCATTTTCAAATTTAATACTCATTCTTATACCTATTAATATTATTTAAAAAAATATAGATATTATTTATGTAGTACACAAAAAACTTTAAAATAATCGGTAATTCGGCAGTGATTGATACAAATAATAACTGTATGAAACACATCAATTGTACTAAAATTCGTATAGTTTGTTGGTACCTGATATATGTACCGGTTTATTAATACTGATTTACCGTGTTCCAGTTCTTAAAATGTATTTACTTAACATTCAGTCAGATTACGGAACCTGTATTGCAACATAATATATATATGTATACAGGGTGCGTACATGAAAGAAATTAAAGTAATTTATTTACACTCTGTTATGAAATTAGCTATTAACAAAGATGAAAAATAATCTAGTAGGTAAGAAGCAGATTTTATTTTGACAGTTCTCTACCTAATCTAGTTATCACCACATATATATAACCATTATATTGCCAATACGAACGTTCCAAAATACAAAAAGTATCCCCGCTATGGGATATGGCGTGGTACTATTGAGTTTGCGCAGTGGGGTGGAAATTTTATCAATCGCGTCAGAGCCGGCCCGACATTATTTGTTTGTTGTTATTCGTCGCCATCTTTGGTTCTGGATGCTTTTTCAAATTACAGAATAAAAAGTGGTTCATCCACATTGTTGGCGGTATATTAGTGCTTATAAACTTTCAATACCTAACAACAATTTTTGTAAAGGAGTTTTTAATTTGTGGTGATTCGATTCGCTGTTTGGTAGGTTAGTGGCTTGTTTGGTTTAAGATGATAGGACACAAGTGCATGGTGCGTTTTTGCAAAAGTCGTGGATCATGTACATATATACGAAAACATTTTGCTTATCACATTATATCGGAACCGAATTTCACTTAAAAGCTTATAAAAAAAGAAGAGAGTGTCACTCGTATACAATATAATATATATGTGGTGCATTAGTAGCTGATAATAATTCCCAAAATAGTCGATATAGTCATTCATTCTTAATTTTTGGTTTAGAAAAAAGTTTGGTTAAGAAACATACGACATCGGATGAAAGTTACAATAAAGCTCATCGTGTCGATTGTTCCAAATATTCGGACGGAACTTGGCAGAAAAAGTTTACACCAATCAGTGCACCGTCGGATCATCATATCGTCAGAAATCGTATGCATGGAACGCTGTCTTAAATCAATCTAATCGAAATTTTGATTAAAATATTTTTCCTAACTAACCAGTGAAATTTGCATTAAAAAAGTTGAAATCCGGTCCTGTCGAATATTTACTTTCACAAGGAAATTTCCGAACTGCGCAAACTCACAAGGCCCCCTTCGATGCCCATAGCGGGGACAGAATTGCAGATGGCATTAGCAATATAATGGTTATATATATGTGGTTATCACGTATTTAAGTCATTAACCTTAACAAATGTTTTTTTCTGAAAATGGACCCAAGAACAACCTCCTTAAATATTAACATCTGATTAAGAAACACCCTGTATATCTATAAAAAAAGTATTTTTTGTTTTCTGCTATATCTAATAATAAAGGGGCTAAAAAAATAGCAACAAATCTGGTTAATTTAAATTGCTGAGAGTATCTGGAATCTTCTTTCACGTTGTATAATTACAGCTCTTTGGTTTCTATGATGAGTCGTATAACTGTGTAGGCATGATTCCAACTTTCCTGTGCTTCCACTAGGCTTCCCATCATGTTTACCGGGTTGAAGTGTTTTCCAGTCAGCCGTCTGTATTCTGCTCTTGGTTCTAGCCATCTAGGACAAACAAGCAGCGTGTGCTCCGCATCATCTATGTTTTCGCAGTAGTTACATCTACTTGTGTCCACTTTTTTACGCTCATATAGGTACTTATTAAAGCATCCATGACCCGAAAGCGCCTGGGTAAGGAAGTAGTCTACTTCGCCGTAAGTTCGGTTCAACCATCTTTCTATATCCGGTATTAGGGTCCATGTCCATCTTCCGTATGTTCCGTTATTCCATTTGTCTTGCCATCGGAAGAGGCAAACCCGAACAAACCCTCTCTTAGGCAGACACCTACGGGACCGTCTAAATGTGTCCGCCTAATAGAACTGTCCGCCCATGGGAAATTTGTTATTAGATAATATGTAAATGCAAAATTATTACTATGTACATTTATGTACAAATAAACGTAACATAACAAAAATACACTAGTTTTAGTTAGAATATAGTACTAAAAAAATCTAATAACGTAGTTTGACGTGTTTGCGTATTAAAACTTGCAATCAAGAAAATGTAATTCCAAGTCTGATAACAATTCCACTGCGCATTGCAGTTTGGACTACATAATCGGTAGGAATGGGGTCACTATCATCTTCTAATAGCACAATGCTATCAATGTTAATGAACTAGCCTAAATCATTGTTATCAAATTACGAACTTCCACAACATCAATATTCTCTTTCAGACTCAAAACGACACATTTTTTTGCCATTGTTTACGATTTTAACCTTACAACTCACAAATAAACTTCGGACTGCTGTCGGGGAATCACACATACTTTCATTTGGCCTAGTTCTTTCACGCTGCCACGCATACGTGATTAGTTGATGGTCCGTCTTCAGGGAGTTTTTGCACCGTACTTATTCGTCTCCCAAATACTTTAAAAATTTGTTTGCCTGTTTCAAGGAGGGTTTTCGCACTTTTTGTATGAAAACAGCATGTCCGCGTCCGCCCAAAGGAGAGTCCGCCCAAGAGAGGTTGATTTTCATGGAATTTCATATACCTAGTTCCGGACTATTAGGTTTCACTGTATATCTTATGGTTTTGAGGTCCCTTCCCATCTACTCACAAATATGTGCAGCATCCTGTATACGCCAAAGCAGATAAGTTTAAATAATATTATTGCATTATTAAGTTTATTGTTTATTTATGGATCTGTAAAGTTCTAAGGGCATTTACTTATTTGCTTATAAACTAAATGGAAATGTACTTATTATATGATGTACAGTATTAGTCGTCTTAACACTAGGTTATTAACCACTTTATCCTCCTCTACGAAAATCAAGAGTAGGTTTTTATTATTACTAGATCCATGATGATAAATTTAACAGGAGGTAACCCGGGAGTCTTAATTCTGCAGATCATCGGAGACAGAAAATTAGGTTATTAACCACTTTATCCTCCTCTACGAAAATCAAGAGTAGGTTTTTATTATTACTAGATCCATGATGATAAATTTAACAGGAGGTAACCCGGGAGTCTTAATTCTGCAGATCATCGGAGACAGAAAATTTGGGAACCTGAAATTATATTAATAATATGTGAAAAGTTTTAGTTGAATCATATGATTTTATATCTTATTACGTAAAAAAATTGATCATAATATCTAAAGTAGGTTCTTCTGAAGATATAAAAAAAATATCTTAAAAAAAAAGCAAAAAAAGATTCGGACATTTGAGCTCTTCTTCATAAAATGATCTAAGGATTCAAACTACATATTAGCATGAGAACACCCTCTTAATATAGGCGATCAATTGTCTCTTCGATGCTTGGTAGAAGACTTTGCATGCTCAGAAGTAATATAATTTTTTTTTGTAACTGGTTCCGATTTGCGAGGAATGAATTATTATAGTAATAATAAAGCGATTTTCCATAGTGATATAGTATCTCAATAGTTTTCGAACAAACCCTATATATAGTGTATCCCAGGATAAGTGTAAATGACAAAAAATTTTCGAATTGAAAGTTGACCTTTTGGGATTTAATTAGGTAATAAAATTTAACATATTTTGATTTTTAATAAATCACTCAGGCCGTAAGGAACATCATTTTTATTTTCTGTCTAGGTAAAACGCCACTTGCTCACAAAATATCGAAAGATTCAATCCAACTCAAAATCATGCAAGCTTACCGAATTTAATGACCATTGGCCTAAATTGTTCGTTTTTTTTTTTCATTTTACACAATATTTTTCCCACTGAGGAATTTCTAATTTCTTTCAATTTCCTCATGATTTCTCATATTAGGTCATAGGAAATAAAATCAAATGTTATTTCCGAAATAATATTTTCTAATAAATTTATTCAATACCATAATACCATGAATACAAATTGTTTCAGTCTATAGGTTTTTTTTTTAAATATAAAAAAATTGAAATATAAAAAAAAAAACATAAAAAAAAAATAGTAGATAACTCAAAATATTGATGAATTGAACGAAAAATTGCCAAAAAGGCAGTGTTTATAATGCTTATTTCGTTTTTTTTTTAAACTTTAATTTTTATATCTATTGTAGCTTTTTTTCATTTTGTTGAAATATTTGATCATTTTTTAGTTGCTTGTGGAACATATGTTGTAAATTGAATTATCGGAGTTCTTGATGAAGAAATTCCAACCACAGGATATTTAATATGCTCCAAAGAGCTGGAAAGTACAAATAGTAACATAGCATCAAGGTTGAAGCAATAAATGAAACAATAACAAGCTTTTAGTTGCCAGGGCCAGTTCCCTGTAACAAGGTATTACTCACGCATTCTGACGCAGCAGCGTATATGGTCAAGACGAATTCAAATTTAAAAGTGTTTCACCCAAATTTAATCCATTGTACTTGCTTAGCACATGGCTTAAATAGAGTTGCAGAAAACTATAAGGCAACAATTTCCTCTTCTTAATGAACTTAATGGAAAAAAAGTTTTTGTTAAGGCGCCTTTAAGGGTACAACTCTTCAAAGAATAAGTACCTAACACCCCATTACCACCTGAACCCATTTTGATAAGGTGCGGTACTTGGTTAGATGCTGCAATATATTATACAGATAATTTCGAAAATTTTTAAAAAGTTATATTTCAGCTACCTGAATCAGCCAGCAAGGCAATTAAAGATTGTTAAACGGACCCAAAATCAAGAAGAAATTAAGGACCATTTGGCCTATTTAAAGTGTAATATTTTGTGACTGACACAATAAAATCTGTCGAGAAATAAGAAATGCCTCCATTAAAAAATTAATGATTTCGAAGAGGCCATTAACCTGTGGAAACTGGCCAAATAGTACAAAAAAGTTAAAGGATATATTGTTTACGAATTAAAGTTTTCAAAAATTTAAAAAAATTGCTTTGGTATTGGCAAGAAATCATAATCCAGACTTGCAATATGCTTGCAAAATTTAAATATGCGCCCATAACAAGTGTTGACGTAGAAAGGAGTTTTTTCGGACTATAAAAACATTTTAAGTGATAGAACACAAAAGTTCCAAATGGAACACTTAAACCAACATTTGGTTATTGCTTGTTTTTACAAAAGTTAATTTTGTTATAACTTTATTCTATTTTAAGATTGTGTTTATTTACAGATTTTATTTATGCTAAGATAGAATAAATTCTGTTTTTAATTTATGCTTTGTATATTTGTTATATCTTTTTGAGCATATTTCATGCTTTTTTTAAGTGAAACTTTATGCTTTTTAAGCGCTTATATTAAGTTTTGTTATGCTTTTTAATCCGGACTCTACTAATGATTATTAAATTCAGGGCGCTTTCATCAATTTGAATTCTAAGTAACTTTACTTGATAAAATTTTTCGATATATTGTGAAGAAGAGGATCTTTACCTAGATAGAAAATAACTAGATAACTACCCACAAACATTTTGTGAAGCTTGGGTAACGTGTTTTACATAACTCTCAACAGATTGCGTATGAGAGGGAAACTTTTCAAATACAATTATATTTTTCTTCCTTAAAATATTTTCCAAATCATTATTATTATCAGTAAATCGTATTGTCAAAGGTGGCTCGGTTACATCTGTAGGTTTCCAGTCGATGAGGTGTATGTAATCATCGGTCTCAAAGTTTATTTTAGTTTCATAATTCTGATTGCATTCTTCTTGTTTTTTTTTTTGAACAACCGACATAGCTCGATTATTATAAATTCAAGCGAAAATCGTCGCTTGTTACTTATTACCTTTCACTCGATACCCGAGCTTCACTTGACGCCGACCGAAATATGGTGCTTGGTAGTGTGATCGCTCGAGGTAGAAAACTGCACGTATATTCGAGCAGTTTTTCGCTCGATAGAAAATACTACTCTAGTTATAAATTCAATCGAAAATTTCACTCTATACCCGATTTTCGCTCGGGTTTGTTCGCGTGCGTCACCCGAAAAGGTCCGATCGATTGGTGACGTTCGAGTTTGACTTTCAGACGTTCAGGCTAACACGACATACGTCCTGGTTAAGGGTACATAAACGAGAAGGTGCTTACAAAAAAGTATGCCAAATCCCTTAGTGGATTCATCGCGCCATGGGTTTTGTTTTGACTGGCTAGCCAGTGGCAATTGTAAATTTTAAAAAAATTAAAGGATATAATTTTTTTTAAAATAAGAATCAACTGTCTTCCTTAATAAAAACTCTAGATTAAACTTCTAGAAGTTACAGAAACCACCCCTGGTGTTGTATCAACACATTCTTCTTAGTCATAAAAATTTGAAGTGATTAATCCCTCGAGCGATTCACTCGATTATTAAAACCGCTCGAGTATCAAGTATTCGATTATTAAAATCATCGGTTTTTCCCAACACTATTCACGAAAATCCAATAGAATGGACAGAAAAACGTTTTATGGGTGCAAAAAGTAACCGTTAGTTGCGTAAATGCGTAAACTTTGTCGATTATTTGCTGTGAAAACTCCCTTTAGGTTTTAATGGCTTTCCAGAAATGTGTTGATCCGCTGATGGTTGGTTGGTTGGTTGGTTAAAGGCGGGGGTCGGTTTAAAGGCCCGAACTTCTATCACTGCAGCCTACCGGCTTATTGTGTACCCCGATCTTGTTAGACGATGTTTGTTCCTTCTATGAGGTCCAGTAACCTTCTACCAAGTTTGTCATGTGGGAGGTGGTCACCACATTGTATGTTCCCGAAGATATTTTGTCTTCTACGAGACAGTGCTGCGCAGCGGTATATTATGTGTGAGGCGGTTTCATCCTCTTCGCCGCAGAGTCTGCATTCAATGGATCCGTTGTTTATACCCATCCGTTGAAGGTGTTTTCGCAAGTGGCAGTGGCCTGTTAGCAGACCCATCACTTGTTTCAACTGGGGCCGTGATAGGGCTAGCATCCCATTTGATAGTATCCTCGATGGTTTTCCAATTACGGCCCTTGCGTGTATTTGACCAGGTAACCCTTGCCATCGAGATAGGTGTTGTTTTTTCGACCATCTATCTAATGCTGTTTTCGTTGCCTGTTTTGATATCCCAAAGGCCGGTTCGGGGCCCCTGAGATTTTGGGCGGATCCGGCTCTCGCTAGTTCATCCGCTTTTTCATTTCCTAATATCCCAGAGTGACCAGGGACCCACAAGAGCTCTATCTTGTTCCCCCTGGCCGCCAGTACTTTTAGGTTGGTATGGTACTCCAGTGTAAGTTTGGAAGTAAACCGATTGGAGTTCAGAGCCTTAAGAGCAGCTTGGCTGTCCGACAGGATGTAAATCTTTTGGTTGTGGTAGCCCTTTTCAAGATTTTGTAGTACGCATGCTTGTATGGCATGAACTTCCGCTTGGTATACTGTGGCGTAGTTCCCCAGAGGAATGCTTATGTCCATCCTGGGTCTTTCCCCAAATATACCTGCGCCCACACCGTTGGCGGTTTTTGATCCATCGGTGTACCAAACTAGACCCTTGTCAAACGACGGGGTGCACTGTTCGTCCATTCATCAAAGTTCCAGTCAATTTTGAAGGGCTTTGTGAAATCGTATGTTGCTCTCATACGATCGGTTTGCATATCCAAGAGCTCATCGTTGATTAGATCCGTGGCTCTTGTGTGTCCAATTTTTACGGGGTGTTGTGTCCATTCCCCATTGGTGATCATCCTTGAGGCGCTACAGTTAGCCTCCATTCTGATGTGTATGTCTAGGGGTATTAGTCCCAGTATGACTTCCATTGCTGCAGTGGGTGTGCTTCTCATCGCCCCACTGATACACAGGCAGGCCAGCCTCTGCAAACTGTTGAGTTTGTTCTCTGTCGTAATCTGCTGATGATAAATGTCCAAAATAAATAATGCCGGTTTCTCGCATTATCGATATGTGTTCTTCTTGCTTTTAAGCATGACGACCTTTCATCTGTAGGATGGTTGCATCTTTTTTACCATAAAATATAAATCCAGTGAAGCTTTTTCTTCATAAATTAAGTTAAAATATTGCCAAACTGAATTAACAAATTTTTGCAACACTTCTACTTTGTGGTAGTCTAAAAATGTTTGATTTTCTATAACTGGAACACTGATCCTCCTCCTCCTCCTCCTCATCACTGCTACTTTCTATAGAAATATTATTAGGCCTCATCGTCGACAATGCAGTTTAGTGATAATGAGTTGTACAATATTTTAAGGAAGAAAAATGTTCCAGTATTTGAAAAGTTTCCCTGCCATACCCAAGCTGTTGATCGGGATTTAAAACTCATTACTGAAGCTTTATAAAAGGTTTGTAGTGTGGTTATTTAGAGACGAATATATTAGAGCAAAAGTTCAAGCGAGAAGGAACTTTCCTTTTTTGGTAATAAGGGCAAGCAATCCTGAGTGAAATGCTAAGTAATTTGGGAGGATGGGCGGGAGTAACTTCAGGTAGAGATACCTCCACGCGGTGAGTTCTGGGTGAATTTAATATAAAATATACTTATTTTTAACGCAAGAATATAAAATTTAGCGGAATGTTGCACGATAAGAAAATTAAATTATCTACTTTTTCAGATTTACCTACTAATATTTTTGACCTGTGGGGTCTGCTAAGCATTTTTGAATTGCTCAATTTTTTTTTTAAGTGATAATTAAGGGGCTAATAAGACCCCAAAAATCATACATGATTTTCTAAAATCGTCTTTTGGTGCCCCTGGGGTCCGGTGTGGAGTACGGCCCTGATTTTTTTTCTTAGTTTATGTACTAAGTACACAACTTTCCCGCACTAGATTTAACAAATTTTTCAGCCTACCGTGTACATCCTGAAAATTTTATATCTACGCAAGTAACCTGACAACAAACCCGAACAAACCCAATTAATAATTATATTATTTGTTTTGATGTTGTCATTGCATGAAAAGCAAATACATTTTTATTGTTTACGTAAAATCTCTTATAGTTAGTAAACAATCAAAGGTTTATTAGCCTTAGTAAACAACTACATTTTTAAGAGAATAATTGTGAAATAATAAATTATCTTTATGCGGGTTTGTTCGGGTTTGTCGGGTCGGGTGGACTGGGGTGTCCTAGAGAAGCGCTACATATTTTTTTTTAAATCGAACGTTTAAAAAGTGGGGTAATTCACCCCTAAACCCGCCGGTCACTACTCGGCACATTCATATATGATCATATTACATTGCCAAGCTGTGTAATCAACAGATGTTCAGGAACAATGTTGCCAACTGTATAAAAAATGTAAAACTTTATATTCTTATAAAAATAATATTTAGTTTACCTAGAATCCAAATAGAAGTGAATCCAGGTGCCAGTACACTAGCAAGCAATCCAGGGCATAAACATCTTCAGGTTTTTTTCTATGGGAAAAGCTTTATGCTCATCACGTACCCTGATGATAATGTGGAACTGCATAATAAGCTTATACCCACTAAACCCCATTCGGCCTCTTATTTCCAATCTCTCGGAACATTTGCACTAAATCACTTAAAGAAACACGCAGACACCCACGAGTTTCAAATTAGTTTTTTTATATTATTATTAGATTACACGCAAACACTAAACAGCACTTAGTTATTTCGCAATAGAAATAATAAAAACGCTAATTTCTATGGGCCATTAACCCTTTACTAAAGATAAAATGAAGCAATTATGTTGACAGGACCCTTTGAAATAAATGGGCTCGCCCATGGTGCTTTCTTTGTGCACATTCAGAGAACTAACTTGAGCTAGCGCGGTTGCCATTTCCGAGACATACAGGAAAGTAATATTATGGAAGGAAATTCCGCAATTTGTTTATAAAACATCGAAAGTGGCAACGCTGTATTTTTAAATATTAACCCCAGCCGGCGAAAGAACATGCAACCCGTTATTGTCCATAATCAGCTGTTTGAGGAAGTCGGCCGACTTTCACACGCGTTATCGGTTTCCTTCGAAGGGTTTCCTACTGTTTTTACCAATTTTCAATCAGATTTGTGGGTTAATACTTAAACCCGAGTTTAAATTATTAAGTTATTTGTTCTTTTCGCGACGGCAGTGCCCCAGCCAAGCAGTTCAATATCGATCGACGGAACCAACGTGTTATTTATTTTTAAAATTTTTAGATGCTAAATACATTATCTCCCAGACCACTCAGACAATAAGGGCGTATTTTTGTCTACACAGTAGTACTTTAAAATACTAATTCAGATTGAATGGTACTTAGATGTGGTATGTGATTTTATTGTGCCGGTTTGTTTTTGTTCAAGTTACCTAGGTACTTGGTGTGGCATTTTTTTTCTAATGGGTAAGTGGCATTTATAAACTTTTAAGTTGTCCAGATCTGACGGGTGTCGTTCGAATTGAACAAATGACCTGACCATTTAAAACTCCGCGGTGGTTCGTTCGAGTCAGTTCAAGTTTATAAACCAGAGATTGTTTCCTAGCGAACTGAACTGAACGTAAAAGTTTATAATAATGTACCCTGAAAAATAAACAATTTGCAATCTGTCAAATGGTTATTGACTTTCTAAAGAGTTTACCATGAAGATATGACAACATTGTTCAAGATTCACTACCATAATATGTTGCTGTGTTTACCTTCCGGACAGGGGCACCACGTGGTAATTTTTGGTTTGACATAAGGTCATGTACAGGGCATATTAAATTAAAGCGCCATTTTTGGATAATTTTCTTCAATTTGTTTTCATCTCAGGAATTACCGGTTTAAATATAATACGTCATTTCCGTGTCCTGTATATAAACAGTATATTGCTAATACAATCTGCAATTATGTCCCCGCTATAGGCATCGAAGGGGGCGTTGTGAGTTTGCGCAGTTCGGAAATTTCCTTGTGAAAGTAAACATTCGACAGTGCCGGATTTCAACTTTTTTAATGTAAATTTCACTGATTAGTTAGGAAAAATATTGCAATTGCAATTTCGATTAGTTCGATTTAAGAGAGCGTTCCATGCATACGATTTCTGACTATATGATGATCCGACGGTGCCCTGATTGGACTGGAACAAACCCGAACAAACCCGACGTCGTATGTTCCTTAACCTCACTCACCTCACAACTCATTACACACCAAAAATTAAGAATGAATGAATATTGACTATTTTGGGAATTATTATCAGCTACTAATACACTATATTAAAAATACATTAAGTTTAAGGTTAGGTAGTGACCACATATATATTACATTGTATACCAGTGACACTCTCTTTTTTTTACAAGCTTTTTAGTGAAATTTGATTCCGAAGATCGGATAATGTGGTAAGCAAAATATTTTCGTATATATGTATATACCTGAAATATTTTATACCTGGTGTTGATGCACGACTTTTGTAAAAAAGCACCATGCACTTGTATCCTTTCATCTTAAACAAAACAAGTCACTAACCGACCAAACAGCGAATCGATCACCACAAATGAAAAACTCCTTTACAAAACTTGTTGTTAGGTAATGAAAGTTTATAAGCATTAATATACCGACAACAATATGGATGAACCACTTTTATTCTGTAATTTGAAAAAGCATCCAGAATCGAAGATAGCGATGAATAACAACAAACAAACAATGTCCGGACGGCTCTGACGCGATCGATAAAATTTCCACGCTACTGCGCAAACTCAATAGGCCCACGCCATCTCCCATAGCGGGGACACTTTTTGTATTTTGGAACGTTTGTATTGGCAATATACTGTTTATATATATGTGGGCCGTACTGCCTTACATTTCCGCCCTAGGAACGATTCTAGTAGGGGGTAGTATAATATTAAAGGACTATTTACAATGTCAAAAAATATTTAAATCTTGGACAAAAATGGAAATATCAGTTAATTTTTTATTGCTAACATTTTAAAAACCATATCTTTAGCTAACCTGGCTTCTCATTTTAATTAGAAATTTATCCACAAACATATACGCCAAAATAGATACGTTTTTATAATATTATTATGTTTATTGTTTGCTTATGGATTTATAAAGTGCGAACTTCATTTACTGATTTTTAATAACGAATGTAAATGAACTCACATGTACAATGTGATGTCCATTTTTCGGTTGTTTAAAGATGGAAGGATGCCGTTTCCGAAGCACTGTACTACCTTTTTTTGAAACAGAAGAGGCCCCAATTAGAGTTTTTCTAGACCTCGTCCTGTTTGATATACCTACGGGAGGTTTTTGAAAATTTTGCATTTTGGGACACCCCCATATTTCCTGTAACCTATCAAAAAGAAATAAAATGTTCAATAGTTTTCAAGAAAAAAAACAAATTTGCTTTTTTATATGGGTCACCCTACATATTTTAATGGTGTAATTCAGTTTTTAAACGTCTCAGACATATAAATAATACTTTATTTTTAATCTTAATATTATGCCCGAAATTTACGTTTTTTAAAAATATACTATTTTTTTTAGTAAGCCATGCCGGATATTCAAAAAGAAGTTGTGCCATAATAAAAAAATTCTCTTATTTCTGTCAGAATATTCAGATTCTTTTATAATGTCTAATTAATGATAAAAAATACTTTTTCCAAAGATAAAATCAGATTTAACTGAACAAGGTTCATTTTCGAAACTTCGGCCTAAAATCTACCATAAGAAAAATTGCGAGACTGATGAAATAAATGTGCTTTTGTTCCAATTGACACAAATTATATTATAACAATCAATAATAACTACGTGTGAAACATAATGGCATTAATGGCATAATGGAGAACAATTTGAGAAAGTTCCGTAAACGTTTAATTTTTGTTTGTTATATTTAATCGCACCAGTAATTGTATATTTAAAAAAAAACCTAAATTTCGAGCATAATACTAAGATTAAAAATAAAGTATTATACAGTATGTCCACGGAAGTGGTTTACAAGAGGACAAATGGACTAAAAATTGAAAGATACGAAAAAAAGTCACTCTTAATAAACGTTTTTTCTTGTCTAGAAAATACGATTCATCATAAGAAACTTCAATTTTTTTTATACAGGGTGGGTAAAAACTGCAAAAATGTTATTTTGCTTAAGAGTAAACATTTTATTTTGAACGATACAAAAAAAAGTCACCCTTAATGAATGTGTTTTCTATACAACAAACCGAAGTAGAACAATTCATTAAAAGGTTTACCTATGTTATGAGGATGGTCAAGTTTCATACCGCGACGTCATGGAACAATTTACCGAGAAATTTGTAGGAATCCCAATAACTAGGATGGCAATCTGCAAGTTAATAAAAAAGTTCAAGAGAACTGGTTCCGTTTTGGACCTCAAAAAAAAAAGAAGAAATACGACCATGATGATGCTGCTACAGTCTTAGTTCTTCATTCTACTGAAGAAAATCCTATGACGTCCCTTAGAAATCGTGTTACTCAGTTGGAAGTTGTGAAAAAAAGTCAAATTCAGAAGATCCTTAAAGCAAATAAATTGTATCCGTATAAACCGCACTTTAATCAAAGATTGGAAGAGGGAGACGCCGCCAAACGACTTGATTTTTGCCTGTGGATAGGAGACAAAATTTGAAGTGGAAATGTTGATTTTTATAAATGTATCATATTTTCTGATGAAAGTACATTTTCAACAAATGGAACCGTTGCAACCCAGCACGTTAGGTACTGGTCTTTAAAAAATCCCGAATTCAGAATTATGATAAGAAGACCTGATTTCACAAAAGTGAACGTGTGGTGTGCGATTCCATCCATGACATTATAGGTCCAGCCCATTTCGCTCGTGAGTTTAGAGAATGGTTTCACCGCAAATTTGGTCCAAGGTGGATTGGCAGGAATGGCCCAGTTTTGTGGCCCCCAAGAAGTCCCGACTTAAACTTGGCCGATATGTTTCTATGGGGCCGTTTAAAACAAATTGTTTTTACAACCGCAATACCAAATGATATTGAAGTGCTGAAGGGCAGAATTATCCAGGCTGTCCAATCGATATCTCAGGAAGAAATCAGAAATTCTTTCACTTGTTTGAGAAAGCAATTAGAAAAATGTGTCGAGTAAGGGGGTGGAGTTTTTGAATTATGAAATCGTTATCGTATTCTTTTCATGTTAATAAAAATGTTCGTATTACTATTATTATTATAATTACTTCATTAAATAAAGACATTGACAACAAGTATCACCTATTCATTATTCAAGTAAAAACATTTATTAAGAGTTACTTATTTTCGTATCTTTCAAAATAAAGTATGTTTACTCTTAAACAAAATAACATTTTTGCAGTTTTTACCCACCCTGTATAAAAAATCAAAGTTTCTTATGATGAATCGTATTTTCTAGACAAGCAAAAACGTTTATTAAGAGTGACTTTTTTTCGTATCTTTCAATTTTTAGTCCATTTGTCCTCTTGTAAACCCCATCCGTGGACATACTGTATATATCTAAGAAGCTTGTTAAAAACTGAATTACATTATTAAAAAATATATAGCGATTACACTTTTGGCCCGGGCCGCAGGGTAGTCAAAAAGTAAAACTCTAAGTAAATAAGTAATATAGTTTATTATTTATAACTGAAACAAGTTTATAACAAAGCCATATTGTTACCAACATAAAAATATTCATTTTTATTTTATTGTTGATATGCACCTATATTTATTCTCCAAATAATTGTAAGATATTTTTATATTGATAAACAAAATGACATTTCCTGTAAATACAGATTTATAACAGATATAGTTTATAGATTGATATTATTAAATATAATTAGGAGTAATTTAGGAATATACAAACGTCTAGAATGTCTGCATAATAAACTAAAGAAATAAATAAAAATTTTCAATATCTAGTCGTTTAAATTATTCGTTTGCCTTTTTATAAAAGGATTGTCCATGTAAGGTATATAACTCGCTCTCCTCGATCAGCAGTTTCACATTAAGATATTCAGACCTAGTGTTAAAATTATGTTTTTTAATAGGTTATAATACTTGTTCGCTCACAACTCGCATAAAATAATTCCTATTCTACCATTTCACATTTCTAACATTAGGCCTTAGCTTCGAGTATCAAATTTCATTCATTTTATGCATCATAAACTGCCGAGTGATACCATTTAATATGATGATCACAATGTAATATATTGTGAAGTCATTCTGTGATTCTACAGGACCTAATATTTATTTGTAAATATACGATTGATCTGCTGTAGAAAGTAGAGTTTAATTAAAGTCACTATCAGGAAAAATATAAGTAGATATGACTTTAAAATTACACATAGCGAAATAATATTTTCTAACTACTTTTAGGAATATAAACGTTACAAAAAAGAAACATACAATTATATACAACCTTTCCAGTTTTTACAATCACATTCTTTGACATAACATACAAATTACATAAATAGTCTATATTTCTACGCCATATGGGTAAATATTTTTAAAAATAAATATCTTTCTATTTAAATAACTTAGTGGCGTAACACCAAATTCTAAAGAAGTATTCGTCCTTCCGCAGCAGTTTGCCTTTGGCGTATGATTTGATGTCTGCATCCATGCTATTTTCTCGCAGCCACGATGTTGTTGTTTCTGAACTTCTGGATGTTGGTTCTCTTTCTGAGGTGACTTCTCTAAAGTCATCTTGTTCAGCTTCTAAAAATATATTTTTTGTTGAATAAAAATGTAACCAAACCAATTCAGAATAATACACTCATTTTATTGATCGTGATTGCCTTATTTTAAGATCGGTTTCTATTATTGTTTTTATTTTGTAGGTAAATTTATCGAAAATTTCGCATATGTGTGACTATTTATTTTAGCATTTAATTATGAAGTAATATTTATTCTTAATAGTACGGCAGCTCGGTACCAGGATTTCAGACTGATCACTACCTTTTTGAGTTGTTGGGTGATTTAAGACTTGAGAAGGAAATTAATAAGAACGGATATGCGAAATCATTGAGAATCATCTTTACATAAGTAAAAAAAAGTGGTCTTAATAGTTATCGCGTCCCGTCTATTCTTTTTATTTTTTGACTGAGAGTGATGTTTTTGATGAGATGAAAATAGTAACTGACATTTTCCGTGCGGTGAATAGTTTTGGTCTGAGAAAAATCGAAAATTGTTTACAGCGGAGAAATCAACCTAACGCGCCTAGGCCGTTTTACTTGTCGGATGTTAGTTTTCGTTATTCGTGACCGGAAAAAAATTAAAACCGACATTTTCAACGACGCGCAAGCGCAGTGTTGGATCTTAGGTATGTCATTTTTTAACGCTGTTCGAGTTATCACACCTCGCCCGTTTTCAAGCAGAAATCGTGTATTGTGGCTCGGAAAATGGGGGAAAAATATGAACTGACATTTTTACACACGTGTTTTTTAGCAAAACCGTTTTCAGTCAACACAGCACGTGTATCAATAATAATGCAATATGGGGACATAGCTGATGCCGAGTTGTTATAGGCAACCAAGCCACACAGCAAGCCGTCCCATGTGCGAGCCGTGTACCGCGATCATGAATTATACATATACAAGATCCGACTCCGCTTCCCTCCCTGCAGCTGCGCAACACGGAAAATGTCGGTTCGAGTCGATTTACTATTTTTTAAAGGGTTATCAACAATTTAAAAATAATTGACCCCGAGCGCTGTAACTTTTTTTATAACCCTTTTCTTTCCATCTTTTATTTAACCATGGAATTTTTGCAACACTTAAAACGTCCGTTGTCGATGAATTCACGTTTTTTCTTTATATTTTTCATATGATTTCATCAAAAACCGACAAGGTGTATCAACAAAAAGACGATCTGCTTCCTTACGGACTGAAATCACTCTGGCGGTAAAGCGCAGCGTTGCCGAACCTGGTCGCTCTAGTAAAACTTTCTTATTTTTTGTTAATCTAGCGGTTAGTCATTGACTAGATGAAGGCGTGATACAGGACATTATGGTAACGGGCTGCCGTACTATAACGTTTTTGTTTTTGGTTCATTTCAATACGTTAATTTTTCTAGCAGATACGATTTTTTTTACAGGAACTTGTTTAAGAAAATTCTATTAATTTCAAAAAATAACAAAAACTTAACGCTAAAATTACGAGAAGACCGGGAATTAAATTAAACCCAACTTAAAAGATAACATAGACTTTAGTAACGGATGTTTCCCCCACGAGCACGAATGACAGCTGCAATACTCCTTGGCAGTTGGCATACCCTCCATAAGGTTCTGAATATAATTCTGGTCAATTGATTGTCATTCTTTAACTAGAGCTGTATTGAGCTCATGTCAATTTAAAGGAGCAGGTATCAGAGATCGTATTTTTGTGCCTAATGAATCGCAGACATGCTCTATAGGGATTAAGACGGGGCTACGTGGGGGCCCTTTAATTTTTTGTGATTTGGACCTCTAAATACTCGTTAACAATTCTTGAAATATGCGGTTGAACATAATCCTGCATCAGCATAAAGTTTGCTCTGACAAATAATGCGATAGGAACAACCTCTAGCTCTAAAACATCTTGAATGTACCTATCCGCTGTCATCACTTTAACCAAGTCGAACTTAACGCCAAAAAACCCCAGGCAGCAGTTTTCTCTAAAAGGGTTAACATTACAGAACCGGATATAGTCATGGCAGTCAGTTATATCAAAAGTAATGGAGAAAGCTATTAACCAACATCTCCTAAAGTACCTGGAAGGCTTCAACATTATCAGCGATCATCAATATAGTTTTCGGAAGTCCAGATCAACTGGAGATCTTCTAGCCTATGTCACCCATCTTTGGAACAACGCAATCGAACATCATGGGGAGTCTCGGACTGTTGCACTGGATATTTCTAAAGCCTTTGATCATGTTTGGCATGAGGGACTTCTAAGTAAACTGCGATCCTATGGTATGCCCAATCGATTCTGTGCATGGTTGTCTAGCTTTCTTAAGGACTGCTCTCTACCAGTGGCGATTGACGGATTTCTCTCAGACACCTTCACCATCGATGCCGGTATTCCTCAAGGGTCCATACTGTCTCCCTCTCTCTTCTTACTCTACATTAACGACCTTCTAGTGAAATCGAAAAATCCGATATTTGGTTTTGCTGATGATAGCACACTTATCTCATCTTTCTCTTTGAATCGCAGACAGCATGAAGTATCACGCCTCAACAAAGACCTGGATGAAATTTTGGCTTGGGGTGACAGTAACCAAGTCGAATTTAACGCAAAAAAATCCAGACAGCAGTTTTCTATAAAAAGGTTAATATTACAGAACCGGATATAGTCATGGACGGATACGCAATCCCACTGGCTTCATCTATTAATTTGCTGGGCGTCAATCTCCGAGGAAATATGTCTTGGCATGACCACGTTGTGGCAATCGCCAAGATAGCTTCTCAGAAACTTGGTGTACTTTCCGAACCAGAAAGTTGTACACACCTCAATAACTTTTGATACTATACAAAGTCCAGATTCGACCATCACTAGAGTACTGCTCTCATGTCTGGAGCTCTGCACCCAAACATACACTTCGGCTACTGGATTCCATCGGAAGGAGGGCCATTCGTCTGATCGGAGACCACGAGCTGACGAAGAACCTCGACAGTCTGGAACATCGTAGACAGGTTGGGGATTTTACTCTCTTTTACAGATATTTTCATGGAAAGTGCTCGGCTGACCTTCCCCTCTTAATTCCGCCCTGAGCGGCGAATAGCAGAAATACACGATGAACCACTGCCGCCCATCCATATGTGGTTAAGCTTAGTACTCCTCGAACTTCATTATTTAAGAATTCTTTCATCTGGAGGACTTCATCCTTATGTAACGACCTTCCCGAGGTCGTTTTTCCCAACGAATATAACCTCCAATGATTGAGAACCAACGTGAATCACTTTTTGCGCACACGCAGCAGTCCCAGAGTGTCCTAAAGGATTTTTCCTATAGTGCTTGTGTTTGATCATAACAAAAACAAATAGATATTTTTCTACGGGACAAGAAATGGAATTGTGATGACAAAATAAGAAATAAAATTAACCGGACTTGAATTAAGACAATTATTCACGATCAAAATCCCTCTAAATACTGCGCGTATCGATTATTTTGACTGTGAGTGTATAATAAATCGTATTATTTAAATAATACACTGAAAAAATTGCGATAAAACTTGCTCCAGTCATGGGAAAAAGTTATTTACAAACTCATTGATGGATCGACGTGGTAATAACTTCGGCGGGTGCATTCTATCTACTATGATTCAATTAAAATTCGAAGGTTTTTCTGATGGTGAGGCATGAACAATTACTCTGTACTGATGAGATCAAAATAGTTGGAAACTAGTATATAGATTATGACATCCTGCCAATAAAAAAAGCTTCTACATATTTATTTGTAGTACCATTCAATCTGAATTAGAAGAATAGCTGTTTGACATTATTTAATTACTTTTTATTGTATTAGACTCTTCCGGTGGTTAGAAAATTATTTTTCCTGCATATTTATATAATTTCATATATTACTTGTAACTTAACCCTGTTATTACATTTACTTACCTCCGGAAGGCAAAACCTTAAATGGCTCATCTGATTCTAGTGGGCCACTAAGACCAATTTCATTTCTAGCAAATATTCTTATCATGTATTCATGGTCTTCTTGCAGGTCTCGAATAGTGAATTTCTGAACACCTTTGGGTGTTTTGCCGATTTCCATCCACATTGTCTTTTTAATGTCCTTGAAAAATTAACTCTTGATTATAATAATCTATAATATGTATACAGTGAGTCCCAGAAGAAATGTCTAAATTCATTTAAAATTCAGCGGTAAGTTTTTTCAAAAAACGCTCGTACCCGTCGATTTTGATTTTTCAATTTTTTTTTGTGGTAATTTCATGTATACAGGGTAGCTCAAAAATAAGTTACGACCATCAACTTCATTTTTTCAAATGAAAACATATATTTTTTATTTCATTTTTGAATTTTGCATTGAATTCTAAGCATGTTTCATGTACCATGTCCTATACATAAACTCAACAGTTATTGAAAAAATTAGGATTGAACATATCTATAAGTAAGACCTGTTTATTAAAAAAAAAACACCACAAAATCAAATTAAATGTTGAAAATGTGCGCCATTTACGGCTTGACAATATCCAAGACGATCAATAAACTCTCTTTGCACGTTTCCAACCAATTCCGGAGTTATGACACGCACTTCTCTTTGGATCCTTTCTTTCAACTCCTGCATATTGTTTGGCCTGTTAACAAATACTTTTGATTTGAGGTAACCCCACAAAAAAAAGTCCAGCGGAGTTAGGTCTGGCGACCTAGCAGGCTATTCGATAGGTCCTCTCCTTCCAATCCACCGATTGGGAAAGGTTTCATCCAAAAATGTGCGCACAGTGGCCGCATAGTGCGGAGGAGCACCATCTTGTTGGAATATCAGTTCTTCGTCAGGGGAGTCTGGATCCAATGGATTCGGAAATAAAGCCACTAATGCTGGAATTAATTATAGTAGGAGAAATTCGAGATATACTTGTCCAGTTGAAGACTGTTCAAAGAAAAATGGACCAATTACTCTTTCGCGTACGATTCCACACCAAACATTTATTTTCTTAGGGTACTGGCTGTGAACCTCTATCATCCAATGCGAATTTTCTGTTGCCTAATATCGACAATTTTGTCTGTTCATATTACCATTCAAATAGAACGTAGCTTCATCCGAAAAAATAATATTTTTTACTAAATTATTATCTAGATTGCACATATTTTGCATGCGTCCGCAAAACTCACTTCGCCTATCGAAATCATCTTCAAATAACTCATGCACTGGAATAACTTTGTATGGGTGATATTTGTGCTTTTGAACTACTCGGTGAACAACAGATTTCGGCATGTGTAAATCGGCCCGAATGTGCGACAGGGGAGTACATGGATTTTCTTCCAAGGAAAGCAAAACGTCAAGTTGTTCATTTTCATCTCGAGTAGGACGACCAGATTTAGGCAAATCTCTAACATGACCGAATTCTCTAAACTTAGCCTCTATTCTACTCACCATCTTTTGACATATGGGAGGACGATGACGATCAGGATGGATTTCATTAAATAATTGGGCTGTTTCTATTTGAGTACGTGTTTTATCACCAAACCCAACCATGCATAGAATTTCAATTTTTTTCCGTTCCGTTAACTTCACCATTATTGTGAAAACCGCAACTTTGAAACTACGCTTGACAATAATTATACTTATTTGAAATAAAATTGTCATACAGTTTCTATGGAAATAAACGGTGACAGTGAGACAGTACACTCTTACTTATTATGGAGCCCAAAATGCCATATTGCCAGAAGATTTGATAGATCGTTGGATTCCCTAAATGATATGTTCAATCCTAATTTTTTCAATAACTGTTGAGTTTATGTATAGGACATGGTACATGAAACATGCTTAGAATTCAATGCAAAATTCAAAAATTAAATAAAAATATATGTTTTCGTTTGAAAAAATGAAGTTGATGGTCGTAACTTATTTTTGAGCTACCCTGTATAACAAAATCGACTGGTACGAGCGTTTTTTGAAAAAACTTACCGCTCAATTTTAAATGAATTTAGACATTTCTTCTGGGACTCACTGTATAGATGTAAAACTACGCTTTAAACTTGTTGGTGTATTTTAAAGGAGCATTTAGTCGACTAATATTTATACATTAGTTACAAAATTACCTTTATAGCAATGTTGTATCCAAGTAATAGTGCTCCTCCATCAGATTCTGGTATTCCCCATTCCACTACAATGGCGTTGGGTCCGATGGTTCTAATTTCTAATGGAGCAGTTGGTGGAGATGGAACAGCTAAAAGAACAGATAATAGATTAAATCATCGGAGAATAGTAATTTAGCAGATTACTAGAGAACCTTTCCCTTTAACAATGAAACTGACATTTTTGGTACCCAAACCAGAACGTTTAGCAAGCGATAAGTTATTTTGATGCCCATTTTTTTCCTGACGGATTAAATTATAGTAAGTTGAAGTAAAGGGGGAAAAAAGAATCGTACGTATTCTGTTCCATTGTTTGGGAGTGAACCTCTCTAGTGCCGTCGTAGTAGAAAACGTAGTAAACACTTACTTGCTAGGGTTCTCATTTGCACGATATCAGACTGTGCAGGTGCACTTAGACCAACAGCATTTTCGGCAAATACTCGAAAAACGTAATCACTTTTTTCTTTTAGGTTTTCAAATGTATATTCCAACGTGAATGCTTCAAGAGTATAAACTTTCTCCCATTTGTTCATGGTTTCCAATTTCTTCTCTACGACATATCCTGTAATTTCACTTCCGCCATCGTTTGTTGGTGGTTCCCAAGTGAGAGTGGCACTGCGGCTTGTTAAGTTCTTGATTTTAAGGTTGATAGGAGGTGAAGGAGGCGCTAAAGTTGGAAAAACATTTAAAAAAATTAAATCCAAGAATTTGGTTCTGCGGCACCTACTTCAGGATCGATGTATTAATTTACAAGTTACCTTGAAGAAACGAAATAAGTGAATGTCAACATTCGCCGCTGAATGTCGACACATACCAAATGTCTCAGTGAAGAAGGACCCAACGTTTGATAATTATCGGACTTTCGCCGGTGTCTGTCGACAAACATAAATGAGCACCAGCATGGGATGCGTTCGTGTTTCATCCGTCAGTTATAAGAAAAGTTTGATAGCGTCCATCCAAGCTTGCTAATTTCAACTTTTTATTAAATATTCTTGTGTTTAATGGCTACTGCAGTAAACAGTGAGATAATTTACATGCCTTAATTGGGAGTAAACGAGAAGACAATTGTTCGGGTTTATTTTTATTTAATAAATAATTGCTTCTTATCAACATTAGTGCATTCTGAATGTCGACATTCGCCGGTGCAAGTGAGAAATAATGATATTAGGCAAATACTTCTAACATACGTCAAACAACAGAGAAAGTCGACATTCACCGGCGAATGTCGACATTCGTCAGATCTCTGTCTTTCACAGTAACATATATACCCTGCGAGTTCCAAGTTACAGCAATAAATTCAGTAAATCGAGGAAAGGTTATTGTTTGGACACGGATTTGTTCGGGTTTGTTCTACATTTTACGTTGTGGTATTTTTTATTAAAATAAAATATTGGTACAGTGTGTTTCAAATTAGAGATATGACGATATCGAGATTCTTTTAATGGCAATCTTAGTTCCTGATTGACTATTTTTAAAGTGCATATACAAAACTACTAAATTTCAAATCTTTATTTTTTGTCATTTATAAGATATTAAACAAACAAAAATGAATTTAATTGAAAAGTTTTAAAAACGATCTATTCATCTTTAATAATTTTTCGGAATAAATGCTGAAAATTTATCCGAACAAACCCGAATAACTTAATATGTACTTTAAAAGTATTCAATAAAAAACTAGGGTTGCCATTTAAAAATATATCGATATTGGCATCTCTAATTTAGGACACACTATATCTAGATGTTTAAATAAATAGATCACATCTTAAAATGTTAATACAAGTATCCGAGCACTTTCCAAAAACAAATCGATATTAAAATTACAGAATTTATTACAAACTCGCACTGCATGGACGAAGGTACTTGTAAATATAAGGTACATGTAATAGATTAGGATAAGAAAAATACTCTAAATTATAATATAACTTACTTATTCTTGAGCCAGCAATAAAACTATCTTCGGGGCTATATGGTTCACTGGTTCCAATAGCATTTCTTGCGTATATTTTAAATTTATATTCATGGCTCTTCTTTAGATCAACCACCGCAAAATCTGTAATACTTCCCTTAGTACTACCAATATTTTTAAAGTCTCTTTTAGATTTAGTATCCTTTATTTCTATAATATATTCAAGAATGGATGAATTGCCATCATTTTCTGGTGGTTGCCATTGAATTGTAAAGGACTGAGCGGTCATGCCGGATACCTCCAGAGGTCCTCTAGGTGGGCTTGGTCTGTCACCTACTCGTAGTTTGGATGACGTCTTTAAGTTATATTTTTCCACCGTACAGCTATACTCATATTGGTCTTCCATGGTGACTTTATGTACAACTAATTTTCTGAATGTTTTATTTTTAGTGATGGTATATCGGGAACTCTTTTCAATCTTAGACTCTTTACGCCACCAGGTAACTTCAACATCCTCTCGAGAAAGTTCAACCTCAAACTCAGCGTCTATGTTAAGAGTAACATTAGTTTCTTCGGGAAGGGGTTTTATCCAAGCACATGAAGGTACATTGACAGTGAGCTTGGCACTCGATGATTGTTGACCTACTTTACACATGTACGTACCTTCATCTTCTGACTCTGATTTATAGATTTTCAATTTCTGTCTTTTACCATCAATGGATAATTGGATGTGCTCAGAAAATTGAATTTCTTTGCTATTCTTATACCATTTAGCCAATGCATCGCCTTTAGATAACTCAACTTCAAAGACTGCTTTCTCGCCTTTAGTTACAGTTTTATCTTGGAGTGGACTTATGATTTCAGGTGGTAGTTCAATCACGGTTACATCAGCCTTACATTCTTCTTCAAGAAGTCGGCAAGTGTATTCACCTTCATCATGAATTGATGTTGATCTAATAAGAAGTTTACGCACTCCTCTACGCTTCTCAGTCTCAAACTTGTCGTCAGTTTCGCCGATTGGCATTCCATCTTTAAACCACGCAACATCGGCCGTATCTGAAGTAATTTCCACTTCCAAAATAGCGTTATCTTTTTCAGTAATTTCCAAATCTTGCAATTTTTTCACAAACTCAAGTTTGCGCTGTTTAACAATTACATTAGTCTCAGTCTTTTGATTTTTGACGGTACACTTATAGTTACCCTCGTCATTTTGGGAAATATTTTTAATAATAAGCTTATGAGTTTTGCCGTCTTGGATAACTACGCGATGATCCATTCCACTGATTTCAATGTCTTTATACCACCATTTCGTTCGAACGGAGTGTGACGTCTCGCACTCGAGCTCTATAGTTTCTCTTTCAAAGGTTTCGTAAGTCTTTTGAAGTTTCTTGGTAAACTTAACTGTATCAACCTCGACGTTAACTGGAGCGCCGTGAGATGATCTTCCCATGGAATTGATAGCCACACACTTGTAGTTACCAGAATCAAGCTCGGAATTACTTTCCTTAATGACAAGCTCAATGTTTTCGCCATCATAAAGTAGTCGAACCCTATCAGACGACTCAAGAGGTTGATTATTAAGTAACCATGTAACCTCTGGAATGGGGTTGCCAGTAACCTTGGCTCTTAATATTAGTGTAGTCTTTTCAGGAATGTTTTGTTCTTCAAAACGCTTAATGAACAATGGTGGTTCGGCATTATCTGGGAATTCTAAAAAGATAAAACGATTAGACAATAAATAGTAAGAAGTATAATGTACAGAGTGTCCATTTTCTTATGGTTTTACGGGGTATCTCCGTTACTAGTAAAGATAAAAGGATGCACTTCTCGCAGCATGGTGCTACTTTTTTGTGAAACTATTTCAGTTACCCTCGAATTTATCAAAAAGAAATAAAATGTTCTTTGTAACTTTTTACATAAATCCAGTGACGTACTCAGATTTTTTCTAAGTTCAATAAGCTTTCAAGAAAAAGGAAACAAATTTATATTTTTTAAAATGGATCACCCTATCTAGTATATATTTTTTCATAATGTAATTTTGTTTTTAACAAGCTTCTCAAAAATATATCATACTTTTTTAAGTCTTAACATTATGCCCGAAATTTACGTTTCTTAAAAAATATAGAATTTTTTTAGTATGCCATGGCGGGTATTGAAAAAAAAACATAAGAACACAAATTTTTCTGTTTCTATCAGATTATTTAAGTTCTCTAAGTTGTTTTATAATTTCTAATTAATAATAAGAAATCAGTTTGTCCTAACCAAAATACGACATGCTCATTTGCAATACCCAGTGTAACGCAAGCGCGGATCCGGAACAAACCGAAGTTCTGAATCCGCCCTTGGTATAACGAAAATGCAGATGTAGCATTAGAAGTTTATTTCAATGACAAATATAAGCCTTCTTGTATTATGTAATGCTATGAAATATATCAAATTTCCTAAATTACTTGTAGATATCTATCTAGATTAGAAAGACGATCGACGGTTAAAATATTTTTTTTCATAGGTTAAATCACGATAGCTTTGAGTTTTACCGGGTAAATTTCACGTACGTAGTTTTTCGAATACTTTTACATCTGACATATTAGAAACTTAATAATTTGCCGATAAAAGCCCGAGACCATAGTCGAGCATAATGCATAGCATAATGGAGAATAATTTGAGAAATATTTAGGTATGAGAAAGTTCCATCCATAAACGAGTTTTTCTTCCTAATATTTAATTGCAACAGTAATTGATTTTTTTTAATTTGTATAATTATATTAATATTATTAAAAAATATATATGGTGACTCATTAAAAAAAAAAAAACGTCAGAACTATTGAACGTAGAAACAATCTGACTACGTCACTGGATTCTACGTAAACAACTACATAGAGAACATTTTAGTTCTTTTTGATAAGTTACAGAGTAACGGAAATATGGGGGGTGGTCTCCCGAAATGTAATTTTCATCATCATTAACATCCCGTATATCAAAAACGAGGAAGCCTAGAAAAATTCTAATTGATACATCTTTTGTTTTACAAAAAAAGTAGCACAGTGCTAAGCAAACCGCATAATTCTATATTTACTAATAACGGAGATGCCCCGTAAAACCACCCAAAAATGTGTTAATGGTATCAAAGCAACGATACATTTTTGTACCCTATAATAAACTACATTTGACTTTCTACTAATATTTTTATAAATGTTATCAAATGAATTTATCAGCATGTCCTAGAATGTTTTGATTGCGATATGTTCTTTTTTTGCTTTCATCAAAAATATCGAAAACAGTTTGAAATACTATACTACATTTTGGTTTTGGACCATCATGATATAAAATACTATAGGAAACATACCTTGAACAGTAAGGAATGCAAAAGTTTCGGCTGCCCCTAACGGATTTCTAGCTTTGACAGTATACTCAGCCGTATCACTTGGTTGAGCGTCTTTAATGACAACTGTGTATGTATCACCATTTCTCCTTGGTGATGGTTCGTCTAGCGGTTTACCATCCTTAAACCATTGGAGGGCTGGCTCTGGGTTGCCTACAATTGTTGTTATTAAAGAAACTGTTTCACCTTTCCTTATAGTTGTTGATTGAAGCGGTTCGATAACTTCTGGAGCTCCCTTATCCGAGGTGCGTACATGAATTGTAAACTCAGCACTGGCTTGACCCTCGCTATTCTTCGCAACGATTTTATATCGACCTTCTTGCTTCTTCGTCATGTTAGTAACTTTCATTGTTGTCGTATATGTGTAGTTTTCCGAGGTTGTTGTTATTGTAACATTTTCCTTGACCGATATTCTTTTTCCATTCCTGTACCATTTTATATCAGGTTCAGGTATAGCAGCTAACACAGCTAGAACGGTAACATCATTGTTTTCGGGAACACTTTGGGTTTTTGGTTTTTTGGCGAATACCGGAGGCATTCCCTCCAGTATATCGGCCAATGAAGATGTCCTGGAAAGACTCTTTCTAGAGATAGAATATGTTCTTTCTGATCCATGGGAAGATAAAGGACCTTCGACTGTCAGCTCCGCGGTACTAGAAGCAAAGCCTGCGGAGTTCTTAGCTACACATGTAAATGTTCCAGCATCTTCAGGAAATACTTCGCTAATAACCAATGAAGCTACATTTTCTTCCGTGTAGAACATTTGGAAGTCGACTGATTCTTTAATAATATGCGTTTGACGGAACCATGTTATTTGAGGACGAGGATATCCCTCAACTTTGCATTCAAATGTAACTGAGAACCCATCGTGGGTGGTAATTGGTTTCAGCTTCTCCAGGAACTTTGGTGCGCGCGGCTTTTGAGGTGCTTTGGGTCCTAGGAAGGAAAACACATCCAGTTTACTAATAAATAATTATCTTTTAAAGAAGATTATATTTCAATGAACTTTTTAATTCGACATATTTGTACCTTGCTCATTGAACATTACCCAAGGTCTACGAGATCAGATGAAAATATTTTTCTTGTCATGTTTGGTAACCATAGTACTGCGGATTCCTACACCCCGATAGCACGATTTATAAACAGCGAGAAATCATTAGAGTCTACTTTTGTTTTATTATCTTAGTTTCAGCACGTTAGAAGTTTTAAATTACTCAATATTTTGGCATAAGAACAGAAACACGACGTCTGGTTGTTTATGTAACTCTGTAGAATGGCTCATTTTTCTATTGGGCATGTACTTTATCTCAAAACTTATAACTTATGATGTATGAAAAATTGTTTCCTATAGAATTTGTTTGGATTAATGTGGTCTATAATTTTTACATAGTTTATGTCATGGTTGTAACTAGGGTTGGTTGCCAGATTGGCTTTATAGTTTTTCTGGGAATTGAGGATGATCTCAGGGATTATTATAATTTACACTCACGCACAAAATTACGGGATTATAGAAAGCAATCGAAAATCCGGAAAAAAATCCTGTGGAATTCCGGACATTCCCTGCTACCTGGCAATCCTACTTATAACCTACTTGTATAATGGTAAAAATTTATTGTAATAGTCTATTGTAGTAAAAATATATATTCTAAAAGTTGGTCACTCTGTATTCACACTATTTTTTAATTATATTGTCTCTAAATTTCTACATCTATCAATACATCGAACTAGATTTATTGTCACGATATTGCAGCTTGATTCATGATGATATTTTTACAATTTGACAGGATGTAGTATTTAACCGATACATATTGGAAAAAAGTGTTTTTCTTTCGGTTTAATCTCTTCATCATGGAAAATCAGTGTTGCCCCTTAACAAACTAAACCAAAACTTTAATATAGAGAATAAAAACGAAGATAGGAAGATGTAGCCATTTTCTCTAAAATTCATCGTTCCAATGCGTTTAATAAAAATTACATACTAAACAGATTATTCTATATAAAATAATGCATATTTTTTACAACACTTTTTTTACGGGACTTTATATCTCGCTAAATATCCAGAATTTAAAATAGAAGATACTTTTACTCTTATTTTCTCCTAGTATTAGGAAATCGATAGGTTCCTGATTCCGAAATTCCGATTCTAGGTTCCGCCACTTATAAAACGACTACAATATTTGCCTACATATCTTCTGGACACTTTTAAGAAATCATAAATGTTTGTTAATCCAATATATTTGAAAATATAAATTAATTCCCAGAAAATATAACTAAATATTAATATGTATTTCAAGCAACTATACCTCTGAGCCTTAACTAAGAGCATGCTTTTTCAGAGCAATATTGATGTATTTTCTTATTGCTCTGCATCTGCTGCTTAAAAGTTAACCATGTTTAATGTTTTCCCCACTGTATCGCATCGGACTTCGCTCATTATTCTGCTCTATTTCCACTACCTTCTGCCTCCCATTTCGACTGAATTTTAAATTTTAATGATATTTATGCTATCGAAGGGAGATGTACTGCGTTGGAAACAGTTGTCGTATAAATTACGTACCGAAGGCAAGTTTTTATTTTTAGTTTGTTTATCACACATATTTCCTTTTATTCAGACGCCTACGTACGAAAAAGTGAATATTTACTTAAAAATTTATTGAATCAAAGCGGAAGGCGTAAGTAGTACCAGTAGAATAAAGAGCGATATGCGATACGATGGAGTGGGGGCAACATAATCTACATATTTCTGTTTGCTTTGAGATAATTAATATTTTTACTCTTTTAACTTATGATTAGGATATGTATTTCCATAGGACAACGTATTTCCATATCTATATAATAATCGAGATTCAAATCTATATTGGCCTAGGTGGGCCTAGAATTCTAGACAAAATACTATTCTTCGGTTACCAGGGCGCTTGTCAAAACATACGATATGGTTTAGGTATGTAGAAGATGTTATCTAGAAGAGCATGCGAGGAAACTGCAATCCTGATAAATTGTCAGGACATATGCTAATTTTAACAGCGCTCTTGCTATCTTGTAACCTGTGAATAGCTATCACCACCATGTCTTATTAAAATAGTATCGGATGGCGCAATTACTAACTTACTTTCAAATACAGGAAGTTTGTCAATCTTCTCATTAAGTTTTTTCTGTACAAATTGAATGTATTGTGGTTCGTCCATCAATATATTCGCGGGAACCCATCCACTGTCTTCTGTTAGGTGCTTCTTGACGAACCACCATTCACCTAAAAGTAGTGAGAACAAAAAAATAATTT
Organism: Barypeithes pellucidus; assembly: GCA_963991005.1. NCBI lineage: Eukaryota > Metazoa > Arthropoda > Insecta > Coleoptera > Curculionidae > Barypeithes > Barypeithes pellucidus. The sequence continues at coordinate 26,266,602 of OZ022562.1, read as the reverse complement.
GGTAAATAGCAAGTTATATTAATTACATGTTGTCTTTAGTCATAAAAAAATACCACTTGTGGTTTCCTGACAGAGATGATGTTAGATTGTTGGAATCGCCCAGGTTCCTGCAGTTGACAGAGGAAGGACAAAATGGTTCCTTCTTTGTCTCCTGACTTAGGGAGTGTATTTTACTGTGACTTCCCAGCATAATTTAATTCAAAATACAGTACAAATACCTGTTCATTTAGCCGATTCTTCTTTCTTTTTGAATTTATTAATCTGGATGTTATAGTTATCGTTGACCTGTTGTGTTCTTATGCAGGGGAATATTGTGAACATATGTACAATATGTTATAGCTTATACAGTACAGTATGTTGTAGCTTATTATTGGCTTACCTTGAGTCTCGACGACGTAAACTCTTTCTCCCTCGACAAGATCACATGCGGATTCTGCTTCAGCATCATAGAAAGTGACGGAATAATACACATCACCTTGTTGTACTTCTTCTTCATGAATGATGGTTATTTTCTCTACTTCTTTTTCCTTAGTAATACTAAGTGATACATCTTCTACAATGGTAATATAAAATGAACTATTGAACACCTACTAAAAATGGTGGATAAAGTTTGGAATATGCCCTGTAACCGAATAATGAAAGTAAGAAGGTAAGAGGGCATAAGGAAGGAATTAGTTACTGAAACAAGGCGATTGTCGAAAGATCACAAAATTTTTGATTTATCTATTGAATTACTTTTTGTCAGATATGTACAAAAATCTTATCAGTCTAAATTCAACAACGTGCTTACGGAGCCTGTACGCTTGTATTGTATTATACAGTAAATAATTAATATAATGGGTCTTTAAAAGTGCATTAATTGTTATTTTAACCAAAACATCCCTTACATATTAAAAAAATGATTTTATGTTTATTAAGAAATTGTAAATATTTACTATTGCATACCTGATAACGAGACCGACTCTCTTCTTTTGGGTTTAATCTTGATATCAATTTCAGCAGCTTCATAGTCTTCCCCCTTACGTTGGCTCTTTAATTTCAGGCTAACGTCTTCTTCATCTTCGTGTAATACGGAATATTTTCTTGGTGTCTTTCTTTTAAATGCAACATGGAAACTTTCAGAAATCTCATCGTCATCCAAAGGTAACTCTTCTGCATCACTTCCTTCATCGATAATTTCTTCAATTGCAGGTCCTTCGCTTTCATATTCCTCAATTATTTTAACAGATTCTTCGGCAGCCTCTTCGCCAAAAGTTGGCTGCCTTCTTGGTTTTTTTAGCTTAATTTTTGATGATAAGCTAATTTCTTCCTCTGCATAAGAATCCAGGGAAATTCTGAACTCTTGTTCCACATCTTCTTTAGTTGTTGATGTTCTTGGCCTAAATGTAACAGATGGAATAATTTCTTCTTTTTCAGGGAGTGATGCTTTTCTAACCGGCTTAAGTCGTTGAACAGTAAGTTCTTCCGATGCCTCCTCAACTGAAGGCTTCTTGCCAGGTGCTTTCTTCTTTATCTTAATTTCAGCAACTTCCTCTTCAGGAGACTTTTCTTTTCTTAATGAAATCAGAGCTTCTACTTCTTCAGGTTGATCCTCGGATTTGAGTGGTTTTTTAATAAAGACTGCCTCTATTTGTTCATCTTCAGGTTTTGTTTCTTCTTCTGTAGGAACATATTTCTTTATTGATACTTCTGCATGTCCTTCATCTTCTACGGTTTTAGGTGGTTTACGCTCCCTAAATATTTCTTCTACTTCATCTTCAGAAGGCTTCTTTAGTTTAACGATTTCTTCGGCGTCACCGTCTGGTTTTATTTCATCTTCTACAGGAACATATTTCTTTATTGATACTTCGGCATGTCCTTCATCTTCTGCGGTTTTAGGTGGTTTACGCGTCCGAAGTATTTCTTCTACTTCATCTTCAGAAGGCTTCTTAAGTTTAACGATTTCTTCGGCTTCATCATCTGGTTTCGTTTCATCTTCTACAGGAACATATTTCTTTATTGATACTTCTGCCTGATCCTCATCTTCTACGAGTTTACGTGGCTTAGTTTCCCTAAATACTTCTTCCACTTCATCTTCAGAGGGTTTTCTAAGTTTTAAGGTTTTTTTGATATCCTCTTCAGCTTCATCTTCTGGTTTAGCTTCATCTTCTGTGGGAATATATTTCTTTATTGATACTTCTGCATGGTCCTCATCTTCGACAGTTTTAAGCGGTTTAGGTTTTCTAAATATTTCTTCCACATCATCGTCTGATGGTTTCTTAAGCTTAATGCTTTCTTCGGTATCCTCTTCAACTGGCTTTCCATCATCTTTAATTGGAACACGTTTTTCCACAGTTAGGTCCTTTTCGCCTTCATTTACCTCTGAAATAACTTCAGGTATTTGAACAGTAAGTTCTTCCGCAGTTTCTTCAACAGGAGGCTTCTTGGGCGAAGCCTTTTTCTTTATTTTAATCTCAGTAACATCTTCTTCAGGAGACTCTTCCTTTGGAAGAGAGATTTTAGCTTCTACTTCGTCAGGTTCCTCTTTAGGTTTAGGTAGTTTTCTAATAAATATAGCCTCTTCTATGGCCTCTGGTTTTGTTTCTTCTTCTATAGGTACATATTTCTTTATTGATAGATCTGCTTTTCCCTCATCTTCTGAGGATTTTGGTGTTTCCTTTCTCTTAAATCCTTCTTGTATTTCATCTACTGATGGCTTTTTAAGTTTGACTGCTACCTCTGTCTCCTCTTCTTTGGGTTTTTCATCATCAACTATGGGAACATGTTTTTTCACAGTTACTTCATCTTCACCTTCATCTATTTTTGGAATATCTTTACGCTTAATAATTATATCGGTATCGATTTCACCTGCTGGTGGGATCCTGATGGATACATTTTCTTGTTCAGGTTCATCCTTTTCCAGAACCGGAGTATGTTTTTTAACGGTTATTTCATCTGCCGCTTCATCTGGTTTTTTATCTTGTTTCTTTGGCTTCCGAATTGTTATTTCAGCCTCTTCTTGTTTCTCGGGAAGCGGCATCTTTTCATCGTCTTCCGAAATGGGGACATGTTTTTGTATAGTAACCTGATCTTCACCTTCCTCTAGCTTGTCGGTTTCTTTTGGTTTCCTTATAATAATCTCAACTTCAGCTTCACTTTTCGTTTCTTGAGGAATAATCACTTCATCTTCTGAAGGAGCAAGTTTCTTTATCGTTACCTCTGCTTCATCCTCGGGTATTATCTTCTTCTTTTCTTTTGGAGTTTTGAGATTGATTTCAACTTCCTCGTCTTTAGAAGCCTTTGTAGCTTCAGGCTGGTCGTCAGGTTTAGATGATTCCACTTCTCCATATTTCAAGCCTGATAACTCTTCTTTGTGTTGTTGTGGTATTGTTGGTTCTTCGTGTTCAGTTATTATTGATATTGGCTCTTCTCTTCGTATAATAATTTCTACCTCTGCAGCGGCTTCTTCTGGTTCTTTTTTAGGTTTTTTAGCTTTAATAATAGAAACTACTTCTTCAGTATGGATCTGCATTCCTCCTTCTGGAATATCTGTATCCTTTTTCACCATAAACTCCACTACTTCAGTCTCTTCATCGGACTTTTTAGGTTTCTTAGGTTTTCTCTTTTTAATTGTAACTTGTTCACTTATTTCCTCATAGGGTGCTTCTGGTTTAGTATCGTCTTTTGGTAACTCTTGAATAATGGTAATTTCTGTGGCGGTATCAAGTGGTTCCTCATATTTAGGTACTTGATCTTGTTCTTGTATAACTACTTCTGCCCTTACTTCAGGTATATCGATTTCTTGTTGTGGCTTTTGTATCGTAACTTCAGCCTCAACGGTTTCCTCGATAGATTTTATAACAGGTTTCTTCTTAATGACAACTATGTCAGTTGTTTCCTCTTCATCAGGTTGAACAATTTCCTCAATTGGTTTTTTTGGTTTTTTCTTTTTAATAATAACATCTTCTTTAATTTCCGTTATTTGTTCTTCATGGTCCGGTTTTTCCTCTAACACTTCCTCTTTAGGTTCCTCAATAATTGGAATTTCCGGTGTCAAATCTGGGACTTCAGGAAGTTCTTCAGGCTCAAGTTCTTCTATCGTTACACCCTCATTTTCTTCTGTTGGCGATTGTACACGAGGTTGTTCATCTTCGACTAAAAATTCTACAAATTCTTCAGGAGTCGGTACCTCTAGCTGAATTTTAACTTCAAATACCTCGTCAAGTTTTGGTTTCTTTGCCTTCTTTTTCTTTATTACAATTTTTTCTTCAATTATCTCCTCAATCTTTTCTTCAGGTTTAATGATTACTTCAATTTTTACATCTTCTTCTTCGAAAGGCTTGGGCTTCTTCGTAATAAGTATTGTTTCAGCTTCAGTATCTTCTGACTGTGGCAATTTTTCCTTTGGTAAACTTACTTGCACCTCTTCTGGAATTTCTTCTTGTATAATTTTAGGTTTCTTTTTAATAACAACCTGTTCAGATAGATCATCCTCCGTTGGCTTTATTTCCGGTATACCGTCCTCAGTTTTTGCTTCCAATGCTGGTTCTGTATCATCAACAGTTAACTTCTTAATTTTCTTCTTTCTCTTTTTGTCATCTTCGGGATAGTCAAATTTGAGTTCGTCGTCTGGCCTTACCCGAATCACTTTAGCCTCTTGAGGTTTTGGTTGTTCACTAACGGTTACAATTTCAACCTTATCTTCTTCCTCTGGTTTCTTAACTGGCTTGAGTTTAAACTCGGTAGGTTCTTCGTCAGGTTTTGGTTTTCGTGGAGCTTTAAGTTTAACTTCTTCTTCTTCTTCTGGTTGCGGAGGCTTGGGTACGCCTTTTTCAAGAGCAATCTCTATTGTTTCTGGTTCAGGTTTACTTTCCTTTCCAGGTTTCTTTCTAGGTTTCTTTTTAGATGCTCCTTTGCTATCAGGTTCTTTATGTTCCGATGGCTCAAAAGTATCTCTGTCAGTATCATCGTTCTTAAATTCAAAGGGCTCAAAAGAAGGACCTTTTACTTCATCTTTAGGTTCCTTACCTGTCGTTTCCCCTTCTTCAAGTTTAACAGGCTTTTCTTTGACAATATCTTCAGGGGCAATTCCCTCTTTCTGTTCGGGGCGTCTTTTCAATCTAATAGTATCATCATCTTCTTCTGCTTTCGGACCTTTTACCCCTTTGCCAATCTTCATTGGTTTTGGTTCCTCTTTCTCTTCTTCCTGCTTTTCCTTTGGCTTTCGTTCGTACTTAAAAGCTTCATCGATCTTTTCCGGTTCTTTGCTCTTGAGTTCTTCAAACTCTAAATCAAGTTTTTCAAGATCAGATGTTTCCCTTTCTACGTCTTTGAATTTCTTTGGTCTCTTTTTCTTAACCTTTTCAGCTTCTTCGATATTTCTAGATATGATACCGTTCTGTCTTTCTGCTCCAATATGGCTTATTGGTGAATGTTTCAATATTTCATTCATAGGTGGAAAGTCTACCCAGTTAATCCTGCTTTTAAGTTTTAATTTTGGGAGTTGCAATTGCGTTGGTTCTTTAGTATCTTGCTTGTTGGTAGGCCTCTTAAGTTTTATTTCAGCCAAGTTGACCACTTCAGGAGCGAGATCAATCACTTTGGCCTTTTGTGGTTTAATCTCAATATTTACAATTTTCATAAGTACAGGCTTTTCTTTTTTAAACTTTTCAGGCCTCTTTCTAAACTCATTATCTACTTTTTCACGTCCTTTCTTAAGTTCATCAAGTTCTTGGTCTAGTTTTTCCAAATCGTCAGTTCTGATTTCGTCAATTTTCTTTTTCTTTTTCGGCTTAATTTTAGCTGCTTCTGCCATATTTCTTGAAAGAGTAGCATTGTCTTTATATACTGGTTTCATGACAGTTAAAATCGGGTTTTGTTCAATTTCAGACAAGGGAGGAAAGTCAACATAGTTAATTCTACTTTTTAATCGCGGAACTAAATCCTTTTTCTGCTCTGGTTTTTTAATTACTTTCCTTTTCTTTTTCTCCTCTTCGGGGATAATAATTTCGTTTGCCACCTCAGATGGAAGATTATCAGTCCCGATGCTTTCAACTTCTTCTTGATCTTCGAGTTTTTTAAATGGTTTAAGTTTAACTTCTATATCTTCAGCTTCGGATTTAGGTTTTCTTGGTGTTTTAAGTTTAAGATCTTCTAGTATTTCGTCATCCTGAGGTTTTGGTGTACCTTTCTGGGGCGTAATTACCTCACTTTCTTGTTCAGGTTTCACTTTCTGCTTTTTCTTGTGGGGCATTTTAACAATCTCAGTTGCATCTATTACTTCTTCAGGTAACTCTGGTGCCCGATATTCTAGCTGTATTGGTGTATCATGTTCCGAGTCATCAGTTTCTAAAATTGGTCCTTCAATGTCTTTGTCTTCTTCATCTTTAGTTAGATGTTTTGTAACAGATTCTTCGGGACTTGTAGCTTTTTCAGTGGATCCTTTTTTATCATGTGCCTTCTTGGGTACTTTCTTCAACTTAACTTCGTCTTTCTTGTCTGGTTTTTCGGGAATATTACCTTTTCCAATACTTAAATCTATATTGTCTTCGGGAGTTTCTAACTTTTCTTTTGGTTTCTTTTCGAACTTAAACGAATCATCAATCTTCTCCAGATCCTTCTTTTCATTTTCGTAGTCAAGATCGAGTTTTTCTAAATCGGTCAGCTCATGGTCGATATCTTTAAGCTTTCTGCGTTTAGTCTTTTTAATCTTTGCTGCTTCTTCGATGTTTCTGGAAATTATGCCATTATCCTTAACTGTCGGCCCTAAGTCAGTAATTTGAGGTATTTGTTTTGCTTCATTTTGTGGAGGGAATGGCACAAGTGTCATTCGACTTTTAAGTCTTGGTATTTTGTCTTTCTTTTCTTCTTTTTTAGGTAAAGGTCGTTTCACTTTTCTAGGTTTTGATTCTTGTAGGTCTTCAGGTTTTTTATCTTCAGTTATTTCTTTTCCTGTATCTGGTATATTTTCCGTTGGTGTTGCTAGAATTTCATCTTCAATTTCAAGGCTTATTTCTTGTTCTGCCTTTTCTTCCTCCGGTTCTTCTATTGGGAGATCATTGACAGGTTGCTCTTGAGAAGGCTTTTTCTTCTTAACTTTCTTAATTACGGTGTTAGTTTCCTCTTCTTCCCTTTCAGCAACTTCTTCTGATGTAGAAACTTCCTCCTTTGGCTGTTCTTTAAGCATTTTCTTTTTGGGTACTTTCTTTTTTATCGTCTTAACTTCTGTATCTATGACATCCGCTTTATCCTCAGTAACGGGTCCCTCTAGTTCTATTTTTGAAGCCTTAAGTTGCTTTTCTTCCTCTTCTTCTTTTTGTTCTTCAACTAGTTCTTCAGTAGGATATTCTTCAACAATCGGTATACCCATTTGAACTTCTTCCTCGGTTACTTTAGCTGTAGTATCTTTAGTTTTAATTTTTTTAATAATTTTCTTTTTCTTCTGTTTTTCTGTATCAGTTTCTTCTTCTGGGGAGATCTCCATTGTAATATCTGGGCCCTCAAATGTAACTATTCCATCATGTTTCATAACTGTGTCGCCTTCAACCTTAAATTCTTGATCATCTTCCTGTTTACGATGAGGTTTCAATTTAATATTTTCTAAGTCTTCCTCGGGCTTGGGCTTTCTAGGCGCTTTTAAAATAACGCTCTCCTCTTCTTCTTGTTGGGGAATTTTAGGTTCACCAATTTTTATAATCACTTCCTCAGTTTCAGGTGTAGGCTTTTCTTTATTCTTTTTCTTAGGTTTTGGTTTTTTTACAGCTTGTTTCTCATTTTCTTCCGCTGGATATTCTGGTGCCTCATATTCCAATTTTTCTGTATCATCAATGGGCCTATCAAATGGTTCAAGTTCAAGTTTATCTGACGGCTGTTCCGGTATTTTATCCACATGTGTTTCTTTTGTCTCTGTTTTTTTCTTAAGTTTAAGAGGTTCAGCAGATTCTTCAACTATTGGCTTTTCTGGTATTTTCTTTAGTTTTACTTGCTCAGGCTCTTCTTCGGCTGGTGGCCTTTTGCCCCTACCGATCTTAATTTGAATTGGCGTTTCTTCTTCTACTTCTGGCTTGTCTTTTTTAATTCTTTCGTATTTAAACGCTTCATCAACTTTTTCGGGTTCTTTCTTCTTCAGTTCCTCGAACTCAACATCGAGTTTTTCAAGTGACTGCAAATCTTTGTCCAAATCTTTAAGTTTCCTTCTTTTAGTTTTCTTTATTTTCTCTGCCTCTTCAACATTTCTAGAAATTACAGCATTATCCTTTTCCGCGCCAATGTAAGTAATCTTTGGCAATTGAAATACTTCATTCATTGGAGGAAAATCTACCCAAGTGATTCTGCTCTTAAGTCTTAGTTTCGGTACAATGAGTTGAGTAGGCTCTTTGGCGCCAAGCGATTTTGGTTTTTTAAGTTTAATTTCAGCAAAGTTAACAACCTCAGGTGTTAAGTCAATAACCTTAGCTTTCTGAGCAATGTGCTCGATCCTAATAATTTTCATTAAAATTGGTTTTTTCTTTTTAGGCTTCTCTTTTCTTTTCCTAAATTCATCATCAACTTCCTCTAAAGGCTTCTTAACTTCTTCAAACTCTTTATCAATTTTTTCAAGTTCTTTAGTTCGTGTAACCAATTTTTTCTTCTTAGGCTTAATTTTTTGTGCCTCTTCTACATTTCTTGAGAGTATACCATTATCTCTATAAACAGGCTCCAACGTCGCTATTACAGCATTTTGTAAACCTTCACCGGAAGGTGGGAACTCTATGAGAATAAGGTTACTCTTAAGTCGAATTTTAGGTACTGTCACTTCTTCTATAGGTTTTCTGTCAGCCTTTTTAACCTTCTTTAATTTTATTTCGGCAAATTCAGGTTTAATTTCTATGATAATGGGAATTTGAGGCTTTTCCGCTGGAATACGCTTAATTATAAATTTAATAGGCTTTTCCTGAAGTAAGTCTGGTATCTGAACTTCTTCTTTAGCAATTTTTTTAGTTTTCTTACCTTTTCTTCTGATTTTTTCCTCCGTAATATTCTCTTGAACAGATTCTGGGCTAAACGACTTTTCTCTACTTATTTCTGTTACCTCTGTTTCTTCAGATCTCAGTTCCTCATCACTAAATTTGTTATCCTTATCTAATTCAATGACATCTTGTTCCTTTTCTGGTTCTTCTATGGATATTTTTTCCCTTGGTTTTTTAATTTTCTTTATAATTTTCTTCTTAATCTTCACTTTTTCATCATCTTCGTCGGGTGACAATTCCATTTCAATATCAGGTCCTTCAAAAGTAATTATAGCATCATGTTTCATTATAGTATCAACTTCCAGTTTATATACTTGATCTTCCTTCTCGCCCTTAAAAGGTTTAAGATTAATACCCTCGTCCTTTTCCTCGGGTATTGGCTTCTGTTTCTTACTTAATTTAATATCAGAATCTTCTTCTTTCTTATCATCTTTAGGAACTCCCTTTACTAACAAATCTTCAATTGTTTCTGGAATCAACTTGTCTTTTTTCTTTTTAAGTTTCTTAGGTTTTTCTTTTTCATCAACTTCTTTTTCCTTTTCTGCCGGTTGAGAAAGTTCCAGTGTTTCTTTGTCTGGAGATTCTCTCTCTATGTCATATGGCTCGAAAGGTTGAAGTTCCGGTTGTTCTTCGTAATCTTTTTTAGGTTTACTTTTCTCTTTCTTTTCTTTCTTTGGTTTTATTTTTTCATCAGTTCCATCACTTTCCTCTTTTTCTTTAGGAACTTTTTTAAGAGTTACGCCCTCTTGAGTATCAGTTTCCTCAGGTAATTTACCTTTGCCTATTTTTAGCTTTTTCTCTTCTTCTTCGCCTTTAATGGGCTTCCTCTTTTCAGGTTTGGTAAAAAGATCCTTGTCTACTTTTTCCAGTTCCTTCTTCTTAAGTTCGTCAACTTCTAAGTCTAATTTTTCTAAATCCTTGAGTTCTCTATCATAATCTTTGACTCTAATTCTCTTCTTTTTAGGTACATTCGCTGCCTCGTCTACATTGCGAGATAGAATACCTGTATCCCGGTAAACTGGAGGTAATTGAGTAATTTGGGGAATTCTTTCAGCTTCATTTTCTGGTGGAAATGGAATATGTACAATTCTGCTTTTGAGTCGTGGTATCTTTTCTTTCTTTTCTTCCTTTTTCTGCATTGGCCTTTTAAGTTTCTTTGTTATTTCTTTTGGTTGCTCCTGTGACTTTTCTTCGGAAGGTTTAGGCTTATCTTCGGAAGGTTTGACAATTATTTCATCTAACTTTTGATCTGCCGTTTCTTTAGGGATCTTCTTCTTGATTTTCGAAACAACAGTCTCAGATACAGTAATCTCTTCATTATCTTCTTCTGGTATCTCCTCCGAGCTTTGCGGTTTAACCTCTAGTTTCTTTTTAACTATTCTCTTTTTTTTGATAATTTTTTTATCATCCTCGGAAGTTTGCTCTAAGGCTATTTCCGGCATGACATGAGATTCTTCTACGGTGAGTTCTTCAGGTTCTTGGGACTCAAATATTTCTGTATGTAGCTTCTCCACTTCTTCTACAACCGGTGAAATCATATCATCTTCGACTACCGTTGCAATCATATCCTCTTCTGTCATATCTGGTGTTTTCTTTGGCTTTATTTTCTTAACTTTCTTCCTCTTTTGCTTCTCTATGTCGTCCTCGGGTGTTATTGTCATTTCATCGTCTTCGCCTGCAAATATTACTATAGCATCGTGTTTCATGACTGTATCTACGTCAACCTTAAGTTCCTCATCGTCTTGATCTTTTCTATGTGGCTTTAACTTAATTTCGTCTGGAATTTCTTCCGGTTTTGGTTTCTGATTATATTTAAGGGTTATCTCAGGTTGCTCTTCACTTTCAACAGGTTTAGGTTTACCAAGTTCTAAAGTTACCTCCTCGGTATCTGGTACCGGTTTAACTTTCTTTTTCTTAAGAACTTTCTTCTTTTCTGGGACAACTACTTTGTCAGCTTCTTCATCTGGTAGAGCTGGAATATACTCTTCCAGTTCAGGTTTCTCGTGGTCAATATCATAGGGTTTAAACTTTATTTTTTCTGATTCATCGATAGGTTCCTTTTCTTTTTTCGGTTTCTCGGAGGTTTCTTTCTTTACAGGTTTTAGCTCAGGTTGAAGTTCTTCTTCTTTAATATGTTTAGGTACTTTTTTAAGTTTAACAACTTCGTCTTCCTCGTTTATTAGCGGAACTTCACCTTTTCCAATTTTTAGTTTTGATATTTCATCTTTAGAAATCGTCTTCTTTTTTGGTTGTTTTCCTAATTTATATTCGTCGTCAACTTTCTCTAGTTCTTTCTTCTTCAAGTCTTCGATTTCCAAATCCAATTTTTCTAGTTCCTTATGTTCAATATCTTTATCCCTAAGTCTTCTTCGCTTAGTCTTAGGTACCTTTTCAGCATCTTTTATGTTCCTTGAGAGAACTCCGTTATCTCTATATACTGGTTCAAGAATAGAAATCCTTGGTAATTGTTCTTGTTCAGTGCTTGGTGGAAATTTGTAATGTTGAATCCTACTTTTCAGTCTTGGTATTTGTACCTTAACTGTATCTTTTTTTTCCACAGGTTTTTTTGGTTTACGTAGTTTCACTTCTCCAAAAACTGGAGCGTCCTTGGCATCCACGACCTTAACCTTCTGAAATTTAATTTCTTTGATTTCCAAGGGCATTAGTACTGACATTTCTCTTCTAAGTTGTTTCGGTTTTTCGTCTTTAGGTTTCTTCATCTTAACGATCTTCTTAGAGGGAGTGGTTTCTTGTTCTACTTCCTCTACAGTTACTATAGTCTCGGGTTTCTTTCCCTCCTCTTCTATTATCATTATTTCGGTCACTTCTTCTTTATCGCCTCTTGGTTTTTTAATAATGCGTTTCTTAACAACTCGTTTCTTCTGTTGACCCTTGTCATCGATTATTACTTCTTCTTCAATTTCTTCTGGAAGCTCTTGAATATAGATTTCAGTTGCTTTAGATGGTTTCTCATAGAGAACTTCTCCCACAATTTCCTCTGGCGCATCGTATTCTTTTACTGTTACAGTTGTTTTTGGCTTCTTACCTTCCTCCTCTACGACAACGATTTCAGTTTGTTCCTCCTTATTGCCCGTTTTCTTTTTAATTATTCTTTTCTTTACTATCTCTTTCTTAACACCGTCGGGAGTAATTTTTTCAATAATTTTTACTTCCTCTGGCAATTCAATAACAACTTGATCTGGTTTATCCTTTTCCTCAGAAATTGCTTCGAAAGGTACAATAGATTCTTCTATAGTGATGGTAGTTTGGGTTTCCTTACCGGTTTCTTCAACGGAAACAATATGTGTATCTTCTACCTTATCTCCTTTCTTTTTTCTTATTATCCTTTTTTTCGTGGTTCTCTTTTTAGGTCCCCATCTATCTTCAACTTCGTCAATAACTATTTCCTCAGGAAGCTCCTCAATATACACTGGCAACTCTTCTTCTTGTTTTGGCACATCAGTCGTATCAATTTCTTCAGTCGTAACAATTGTCTCAGGCTTCTTTCCAACTTCTTCGACGGTAACAATATGCGTAATTTCTTGCTTATTTCCTTTCTGCTTTGTTATAACTCTTTTCTTTGTAGTTTTTTTAGGACCACTTTCGTCTTCAACAATTTGAATTTCTTCAGGAAGCTCCGTAATAATAATAGGTTGTTCTTCATTAGGTAATTTGGATGGCAACTCTATTTCCTTCTGAATACTTTTCTTCTTAATTTTTTTCTTGGGCTTTTCATCAACTTTAGTTTCTGTAATTTCAATGTCTTCGGGAATTTCCTCAATAAATAATGAATTTTCTGAATCAGGTTGTGAGATTTCTTCAAGTAAATTTTCAGGTATATCAAATTCCTCAATCACAACCGATGTTTGGGGTTCCTTACCCTGTTCTTCGATAGTAGTTGTAAATATCGATTCTTGTTTGCTACCCTTTCGTTTTTTAATAACTTTCTTTTTTATAGTTTTCTTGTCTTCAACAACCACTTCCTCGGGACTTTCCTGAATATAAACAAGTTCTTGTGCTTGATAATCTGGAAGTTCTTTGATCTTGTCCTCTGGAATATCAATTTCTTCAATAGTAACAGTTGTTTCTGGCTCCTTTCCTTCTTCTTCGCGTATCACAATTTCGGTGGATTCTTGTTTACTGCCCCTGCGACGTTTAATTAATTTCTTTTTAAGAATAATTTTTTTAGGCCCTTGACTTGTTTCAGTTTCAATAATTTCAATTTGTTCTGGTGATTCCTCGATTATTACAGGCTGGAATTTTTCTAGCTCTTCAAAGTTCTCTTGCGGTACATCCACTTCTTCTATAACAACCGAACTTTGTGGTTCCTTACCATCTTGCTCAACTGTTATTATTTGAGTAACTTGTTCTTTGTCACCTTTCCTTGTTTTAATTACTCTCTTTTTAATTATTTTTTTGACATTATCTTCTTCAACCAGTCTTATTTCCTCAGGAAGCTCCTCGGATAAAACTGGTTTTTCGGAAAGCTCTTTCTCTGTTTTTTTAACAATTTTCTTTTTTACTAGTTTTGTCTTGGGACCTTCTAAGACTTGTAATTCAATCACTTTAACTTTATCACGTATTTCCTCGACAAAAACAGGTTTCCTTGATTTTGGTTTTGGAATGGATAATTCCTCTAAAATATTTTCCGGAATTTCAATTTCCTCGATAATAACAGAAATTTGCGGCTTTTTACCAACTTCGAGAACTGTAATATGCTCAGTTGTTTCTTGCTTACTTCCTTTCCTTTTTTTAATAATTTTCTTCCTTATTGTCTTTTGTTCGTCAATGATCTGTTCTTCTTCCGGCAATTCTTCTATAATGATAGGTGTCTGCTTTTCTGGTGCTTCTTCCAGCAAATATCTAACTGTATCTTCGGAAACGTCTACTTCCTCTATTATAATGGTTGTTTTAGGGATTTTATCATCTTCTTCTATAACTATTATTTCAGTATTTTCTTGTTTGCTTCCTTTTCGCTTCTTAATAATTTTCTTCTTAGTTATTATTTCTTTCGGTCCATCCTCTGAAACATCAGTTGTAGTTACCGTAACTTGGTCTGGAATTTCTTGTATTATAACACTATGTTCCAGCTTAATAGCTGGAAGGTCCCTTACAATTTCTTCTGGATAATCAATCTCTTCAATGAGCACTGATGTTAGCGGTTCTTTTCCATCTTCCTCAACTGTAAATATTTGCGTTACTTCATGCTTGCTCCCCTTTCTCGTACGTATGACTCTCTTTGTAACAATTTTTTTTTCAGGAGAATCTTCCCTTTGAACTATATATATTTCCTCTGGTAGCTCTTCAGCAATAATCGGCTGCTCTTCTAAAACTTTATCTTTCCGATCGGCTTTATCCTTCTTAATTGCTTCTTTCTTAATAACTCTTTTCTTGGGACCTTGTTTAACTGAGACTTCCATAATTTTCACTTTGTCAAGAATATCTTCAACAAAAACAGGATTCTTTAGCTTCACTGATGGAATTTTTAACTCCTCTACGACCTCTTCAGGCAAATTTACTTGTTCAATAATAACGGAAGTTATAGGTTTTTTACCCTCCTCTTCTACTGTAAAAATATTCTTTGTTTCTTGCTTATTCCCTTTACGAGTTTTTGTGACACGCTTTTTCACTACTTTTCTTTGATTGTCATCTTCATATATTTGCACCTGTTCTGGAATTTCTTGAATAATAACGGGGGTTTCTTCTTCTACTTCAGGTAGCTTTTGAACATCTGCTTCAGGAAAGTCAATTTCCTCAACTATAATGGTACTTTCAGGTACTTTACCTTGTTCTTCAACAACCGTTATTTCAGTATTTTCTTGTTTGCTTCCACGCCTGCGCTTAATTATTTTTTTTCTTATGGTCTTCTTGTGAATTTCTCCAGTTGATGGTGTTTTTATAATCTCGACCAGTTCTGGAACTTCTTCTACAATTACCATGTTTTCGGGGCTAACTTCTTCTGTTTTATCAACAAATTCATCAGGCAAGTCAACTTCTTCGATTGTCACAGTGATTTGAGGTTCTTTATTGACTTCTTCAACAGTAACAATATTAGTGATTTCCTGTTTGTTACCTTTCTGTTTTTTGATTACTCGCTTTTTAATTATTTTCTTCCTAATAATTCCTTCCTCGTTTATTTCTTCCACTATTTTTATTTCCTCTGGTTCTTCCTGTGCAATAAGTGGTTCTACTATGTCGATTTCGGTTATTTTTTGTTTCTTTCGTTTAATTACTTTTTTAGTTGTCTTTTTAGCAACTTCTTCCTCTTCTTCTTCTTCTTGATCAATATGTTCTGGAACTTGTTTTGCTAATGCCTTTTTAAGTATTTCTAACTGAATCATGTCTTCTACTTCCGTAGGTTTTATTTTATCTTCAGATAAACTTGGAACAAATAAATAACCGTCATCTGTAATTAGACTTTCCGCAGGTTTCTTAACCTTTTTCGGTTTTCTTTTAGGTTTTTCCTCACTTTCAACTTCTACTTCTTTTACCAAGACGGAAATTTCTGGTAACTTACCTTCTTCTTCTATAGTAACAATTTCTGTTTCTTCATCTTTACTACCTTTCCTCTTCTTAAATACTCTCTTTTTAATTATTTTCTTTTTAGGGCCATCTGCTGTGTCTACATGTGTGACAATTACCTGTTCCGGCATTTCTTTCAAGTTATCTACATCTTTTGGTTTTACATCAGGCAGTGATCTGATTTCATCTTCTGGAATGAAAATTTGTTCTACAGTAATTGTTGTTAAGGGTTTTTTACCATCCTCCTCGACTGTAACAATATGGGTGTCTTCCTGTTTGCTTCCGGTTCGTTTCCTAATTACTCTCGTTTTAATTGTTTTCTTCTTAGGTCCCCATCTGTCCATCGTTTCCTCTTCTTGCACCTCCTCAGGTAGTTCTTCAATATAAACAGGTTCAATAATATTAGTAACAATTTCTGGTTCCTGTCCAGCTTCTTCGATTGATGGGTATTCTTCTTGCCTATCATCTTTCTTTTTCTTTATAAGTTTCTTTTTAATTACTTTCTTTTTCGTATCGTTGTCAATAAGTTCTACGGGGTGCTCAATATATTTTTCCTCCTCTGACTTTACTTCTTCGTCGGTTATTTCCTGTATTGTTACTGAAGTTTGAGGTTCCTTACCTTCCTCTTGTACGGAAAATATTTCTGTACATTCGACTTTACTTCCTCTGCGTTTCTTAATAGTACGTTTCTTGAAAACCTTTTTCTTGGGTCCTTCTGAGGTATCAACTTCAGTTTCTATGATCTCCTCGGGTAACTCTTCAATATACGAAGGTTCAGTTATAGGTTCAGAAGACCTAATAGTTTGTTCCTCGGGCACTTGAATTTCCTCGATGGTAACAGTTGACTGGGGTACTTTACCCTCTTCTTCGACGGTAACAATATGTGTATCCTCCTGAGTGTCACCAAGCCTTTTTCTTATTGTTCTTTTCTTAATAACCTTCTTCTTCTTCTCACCATCTTCTGTTTCTGCTTCAATAACCTCTACTTCGACAGGAAGTTCTTCAATAAGAGCTACCTCTTCTATTGGCTTTTGGGTCATAATTGTTTCTATAGTTACTGATTCTCGAACATCTTGAACCAACTTGCCTTTGGCCTTTGGAATTTCTGTATTTAGTTCACCTAAAAATACAAATACAAATTAATATAATGAATATAGAAATACAGGTTGTATTTTAAATTTTGTGTAGTTGAAAAAATAATATGTAATTTCTTAGTAAAGTTTCGTAGTATACGTTGGTAGTTATAAAAATTGAAAAATGTTTTATTTGTGATTGTAAAAAAATGTTTTGCTCCTATTTTATTTCCAAATTGCCTTTTATGAAACCGAAATAGAATTAGATCTTTTACAAAGTTACTTAAAATATTAATTATGTTTAGCTCACCTAGTTCCAGAGTATGTTCTAGCGTGTGTAGGTCTGTAATTTCTATTTCGGATAATGGAGTGATGCGTGGTTTTGCAGATTTTTTAAATTGCTTTAAATCAAAGTCTTGATATGTTTCATCGGGTGTAAATTCGGAAATATCAGATGTGAAAGTTGTAATAGTGGATATTGATTTATCATTATTATCTATTATGGTATTAATTTCTGTAGTTTCTACTTTGTCTCCTTTTATCTTAAGCATAATTTTTTTGGTCTTTTTCTTTTTGCTCTCATCGTCGACAAATACTTTTTCTGGAATGTCAACTACCTGAACAGATTTGAGAATGTCATTTAGATCCTTAACATTTTCAGTTGATATCGTAGTTTTAGGCGGGCTGTCCTCGTCATACACTGTTTCAATTTCAATCACTTCCTGTTTCGGACTCTTTAATGTTTTTATTATTTTCTTTTTAGTTAGTTGTTGTATGACACCTTTTTCAGTTTTTATTGGAGTAACTGTAATTTCGTCAGGAAATTGGATCGTTATTGTTTCTTTGGGTTCCCTTGCCACGATTTTAGAAGTTTCTTCGAATATATCAGGTTCAATCGTATCACTATAATAAACATTGACTGTAGTTACTGGCGGCCTATCTTCTTCCTCGATAGTTTGAACCTCAGTTATTTGATCCTTATCGCCAACGCGTTTCTTTATAACTCGTTTACTAACTTTTTGTTTAACTGGTTTACCATCAATTATTTCTTGTACTTCTTCAGTTGTAGTGGGAAACTCTACAGTTGTTGTGGATTGAAGTATATCGGATATGTCATCTGGAATGATATTTTCTACAGTAACTTCCACTATATCTTCTTGTCCTTCTTCCTCTTTCGATATAACAGTTATGACTTCCTCTTGGGGTTTAAATAACTTTTTATATTTTTTTCTGCTTTTTATAACTGTTTTTGTATTATTTTCATCCACATTAACCTCAGTTATACTTATATTTTCAGGTAATTCCACAGTTATTGGTGCAATTGTGTGGAGCTTAGGTTTCTTTACTGGTAACGGTTTGCATTTACGTTCGTCTAGCTGAAATGTTTCATCTTCTTTATATATCAGTACCAGAACGTCAGGTTTATTTCCGTTTTCTTCTACAGATACAATTTCAGTTATTTCCGTTTCCGGTCCTTTCCTTTTTTTGAATCTGCGGATTTTAAGTGTCTTGCTAGTGACTGTATTATTGGTTGTTTCTTCGACATCTCTAACTTCTTCGGGTAACTCCGAAATTACTACACCTTCTTCAGGAACTACATAGTCATCGGTTACTTCTTTCATGCTGTGAGTTACGGTTGTTTCAATTTTTCCCTCTTTGGGAATAACTGTTTCTATTATAGTTGTTTCCTCCAGTGGTCCCAGTTTCTTCTTGATGACCCTGCGTTTTCTTATTTTCTTTATGACTTTATTATCAGGAGTTGTTTCCATAAGTTCAAGTATTTCTTCAGGTAACTCAAATACTATTGCACGTTGGTATTCTGGTCCATCTAATCTAACTTTTCTTGTTGGCTCGTCCTCCTTATATTTTTTAAATGGCTTTAAATTAACCGATTCCGGCTCAACTTCAGGTCTCGGTTTCTGTTTGATTCTCAATTTTTTGTCTTCTTCTTCTGCTTCTGACTTTTCTTTAGGTACGCCTTTAACCAGTTCAGATATTTCCGTATCTAAAGCTTCCTTCTTTCTGGGTTTTCGTTTATATTTGCGTCGTTTATTCTCTTTGTCCACTTCCTTATTATCCTCGTCAGTCAATTGTTCTGTTTCATCAAACACGTTATCTATCTTTTCAGTATCGTAAGGTTTAAAATGAATTTGATCTTCTTCGTTGAGGATATCTTCTTCGATTTCATTTTTAGTCAAAGCAATATGTTTTGATTTATCATCCTCTTCTTCTATTAGAGGTTTTGATTTATGTGGTATTTTTTTCAATTCAACAATCTCCGGCTTCTGATCGATTTCAGGTAATTTACCTTTACCTAATACAATCTTACTGTTATCCTCTTCAGAAATTTTTAATCCCTTCGGTTTCTTTTTGTGTTGTTGTGTTTTATCAGCTGGCACTTGAGGAGCCTTTTCGGGCATTTCAACATTCTCAACTTTTTCCAATTCTGGCGTTTCATGGTCAATATCCTTAAATTTCTTAATTCTTTTACGTTTAAGGCTCTTTTCTGCTTCTGTTATATTTCTAGACAACTCTCCATGATCTTTGATATAAGATGGCATTTGTGTTATATTGGCATGCTGTTCAGCTTCATTTAGTGGCGGAAATGTAAAAAAGCGAATACGACTCTTCAGGCGGATTTTGGACAAATTTATTTCTTTAACAGATTTTTGAGGACGTCGTGGTTTTTTCAGTTTCATATCAGTACCTAAAGGTAATTCTTCTGTATACACTGCAGACTTTCTAGGTTTCGCTTCTATAAGTTCTAATTGCTGTTTCAAATTTTGAACTTCAGCTGGACTATCTTCAATGTTATATGTTTTAATTGTTACGATAGTTTCAGGTGTTTTACCATCTTCGAAGATAGTTGTTACTTCAGTTTCCTCAATTTGTGGACCAATTTTTTTAAGAAGTTTCCTGCGTTTAGAAATTTTTTTCTTAGGTTCTTTATCGGTAGTACTAATTTCAAATACATCAACGTTTTCTGGTAATTCAATAACAGGAACTAAGTCACTCATATCTGAAACAACAGTAATATCTTCTTCCGTAATAAAAGCTTCAATGACAGAATCATTGTCAGGGTGCTCAGTTATGATTATATTAATGACCTCATTTGTTTGTCCAACCCGTTTCTTAATTCGCTTCTTCCTAATAATTTCTTTTTTACCCCCAGGAAGAATATTTTCTATAATCTCTTCGGGAAACTCAATAAGAATCCTTTGGCCAGTTGGAAGATCAATTAACTCCGGAAACTCCGGAATCGGATGGGATAATATTATCTTTATTACTTCCATTTTTAGAAGTTCAAAAACTTCTGGAGTGGATGGGAGTTCTTGTTTTTCTGCTAGAAGTGGAACGAAGAGATATTTCTCTTCCTGTTTTTCTTCCTTTGTTTGCTCTTTTTGTTCTATTAGTTCTTGTGTTGCTTCCGTGGCTTTCTTAATAATTCGATTCTTAACCTTTTTCTTAGGAACACCTTCTTCAATAACTATTGCTTCTTGAATTTCTTCAGGTAACTCTTCAACGAAATACTCCGTTTCTTGTGGCGTTTCTTTCTGTTCAACAGTTACTGTAGTTTGTGGTCTTTTGCCTTCTTGTTCTACGGTTACTATTTCTGTTGTTTCTTCTTTGTCCCCTTTTCGCTTTTTGATTACACGCTTTTTAACTAGCTTTCTCTTTGGAACGCCTTCCTCAATAACTGTGGTTTCTTGAATTTCTTCAGGTAACTCTTCAACGAAATCTTCTGGTTCGTCCGGTGTTTCTTTCTGTTCAACAGTGACTGTAGTTTGGGGTTTCTTGCCTTCTTGTTCTACGGTAACAATTTCTGTTGTCTCTTCTTTATCCCCTTTGCGCTTTTTGATTACACGCTTTTTAACTAGCTTTCTCTTTGGAACGCCTTCCTCAATAACTGTGGTTTCTTGAATTTCTTCAGGTAACTCTTCAACGAAATATTCGGTTTCTTGCGGTATTTCTTTCTGCTCAACAGTGACTGTAGTTTGTGGTTTCTTGCCTTCTTGTTCTACGGTAACAATTTCTGTTGTCTCTTCTTTATCCCCTTTGCGCTTTTTGATTACACGCTTTTTAACTAGCTTTCTCTTTGGAACGCCTTCCTCAATAACTGTGGTTTCTTGAATTTCTTCAGGTAACTCTTCAACGAAATATTTGGTTTCATCCGGTATTTCTTTCTGTTCAACAGTGACTGTAGTTTGTGGTTTCTTGCCTTCTTTTTCTACGGTAACAATTTCTGTTGTCTCTTCTTTATCCCCTTTTCGCTTTTTGATTACACGCTTTTTAACTAGCTTTCTCTTTGGAACGCCTTCCTCAATAACTGTGGTTTCTTGAATTTCTTCAGGTAACTCTTCAACGAAATCTTCTGGTTCGTCCGGTGTTTCTTTCTGTTCAACAGTGACTGTAGTTTGGGGTTTCTTGCCTTCTTGTTCTACGGTTACTATTTCTGTTGTCTCTTCTTTATCCCCTTTTCGCTTTTTGATTACACGCTTTTTAACTAGCTTTCTCTTTGGAACGCCTTCCTCAATAACTGTGGTTTCTTGAATTTCTTCAGGTAACTCTTCAACGAAATATTCGGTTTCATCCGGTATTTCTTTCTGTTCAACAGTGACTGTAGTTTGTGGTTTCTTGCCTTCTTGTTCTACGGTAACAATTTCTGTTGTCTCTTCTTTATCCCCTTTTCGCTTTTTGATTACACGCTTTTTAACTAGCTTTCTCTTTGGAACGCCTTCCTCAATAACTGTGGTTTCTTGAATTTCTTCAGGTAACTCTTCAACGAAATATTCGGTTTCTTGCGGTGTTTCTTTCTGCTCAACAGTGACTGTAGTTTGTGGTTTCTTGCCTTCTTGTTCTACGGTAACAATTTCTGTTGTCTCTTCTTTATCCCCTTTGCGCTTTTTGATTACATGCTTTTTAACTAGCTTTCTCTTTGGAACGCCTTCCTCAATAACTGTGGTTTCTTGAATTTCTTCAGGTAACTCTTCAACGAAATATTCGGTTTCTTGCGGTGTTTCTTTCTGCTCAACAGTGACTGTAGTTTGTGGTTTCTTGCCTTCTTTTTCTACGGTAACAATTTCTGTTGTCTCTTCTTTATCCCCTTTGCGCTTTTTGATTACACGCTTTTTAACTAGCTTTCTCTTTGGAACGCCTTCCTCAATAACTGTGGTTTCTTGAATTTCTTCAGGTAACTCTTCAACGAAATATTCGGTTTCTTGCGGTGTTTCTTTCTGCTCAACAGTGACTGTAGTTTGTGGCTTCTTGCCTTCTTGTTCTACGGTAACAATTTCTGTTGTCTCTTCTTTATCCCCTTTTCGCTT
Organism: Barypeithes pellucidus; assembly: GCA_963991005.1. Classification (NCBI taxonomy): domain Eukaryota; kingdom Metazoa; phylum Arthropoda; class Insecta; order Coleoptera; family Curculionidae; genus Barypeithes; species Barypeithes pellucidus. The sequence continues at coordinate 26,244,696 of OZ022562.1, read as the reverse complement.
CTTGATTACACGCTTTTTAACTAGCTTTCTCTTTGGAACGCCTTCCTCAATAACTGTGGTTTCTTGAATTTCTTCAGGTAACTCTTCAACGAAATATTCGGTTTCATCCGGTATTTCTTTCTGTTCAACAGTGACTGTAGTTTGTGGTTTCTTGCCTTCTTGTTCTACGGTAACAATTTCTGTTGTATCTTCTTTATCCCCTTTTCGCTTCTTGATTACACGCTTTTTAACTAGCTTTCTCTTTGGAACGCCTTCCTCAATAACTGTGGTTTCTTGAATTTCTTCAGGTAACTCTTCAACGAAATATTCTGTTTCGTCCGGTGTTTCTTTCTGTTCAACAGTGACTGTAGTTTGGGGTTTCTTGCCTTCTTGTTCTACGGTAACAATTTCTGTTGTCTCTTCTTTATCCCCTTTTCGCTTCTTGATTACACGCTTTTTAACTAGCTTTCTCTTTGGAACGCCTTCCTCAATAACTGTGGTTTCTTGAATTTCTTCAGGTAACTCTTCAACGAAATATTCGGTTTCATCCGGTATTTCTTTCTGTTCAACAGTGACTGTAGTTTGTGGTTTCCTGCCTTCTTGTTCTACGGTAACAATTTCTGTTGTCTCTTCTTTATCCCCTTTTCGCTTCTTGATTACACGCTTTTTAACTAGCTTTCTCTTTGGAACGCCTTCCTCAATAACTGTGGTTTCTTGAATTTCTTCAGGTAACTCTTCAACGAAATATTCGGTTTCATCCGGTATTTCTTTCTGTTCAACAGTGACTGTAGTTTGTGGTTTCTTGCCTTCTTGTTCTACGGTAACAATTTCTGTTGTCTCTTCTTTATCCCCTTTTCGCTTTTTGATTACACGCTTCTTAACTAGCTTTCTCTTTGGAACGCCTTCCTCAATAACTGTGGTTTCTTGAATTTCTTCAGGTAACTCTTCAACGAAATATTCGGTTTCTTGCGGTGTTTCTTTCTGCTCAACAGTGACTGTAGTTTGTGGTTTCTTGCCTTCTTGTTCTACGGTAACAATTTCTGTTGTCTCTTCTTTATCCCCTTTGCGCTTTTTGATTACACGCTTTTTAACTAGCTTTCTCTTTGGAACGCCTTCCTCAATAACTGTGGTTTCTTGAATTTCTTCAGGTAATTCTTCAACGAAATATTCGGTTTCTTGCGGTGTTTCTTTCTGCTGAACAGTGACTGTAGTTTGTGGTTTCTTGCCTTCTTGTTCTACGGTAACAATTTCTGTTGTCTCTTCTTTATCCCCTTTGCGCTTTTTGATTACACGCTTTTTAACTAGCTTTCTCTTTGGAACGCCTTCCTCAATAACTGTGGTTTCTTGAATTTCTTCAGGTAACTCTTCCACGAAATTTTCGGTTTCTTGCGGTGTTTCTTTCTGCTCAACAGTGACTGTAGTTTGTGGTTTCTTGCCTTCTTGTTCTACGGTAACAATTTCTGTTGTCTCTTCTTTATCCCCTTTGCGCTTTTTGATTACACGCTTTTTAACTAGCTTTCTCTTTGGAACGCCTTCCTCAATAACTGTGGTTTCTTGAATTTCTTCAGGTAACTCTTCAACGAAATATTCGGTTTCTTGCGGTGTTTCTTTCTGCTCAACAGTGACTGTAGTTTGTGGTTTCTTTCCTTCTTGTTCTACGGTAACAATTTCTGTTGTCTCTTCTTTATCCCCTTTGCGCTTTTTGATTACACGCTTTTTAACTAACTTTCTCTTTGGAACGCCTTCCTCAATAACTGTGGTTTCTTGAATTTCTTCAGGTAATTCTTCAACGAAATATTCTGTTTCGTCCGGTGTTTCTTTCTGTTGAACAGTGACTGTAGTTTGGGGTTTCATGCCTTCTTGTTCTACGGTAACAATTTCTGTTGTCTCTTCTTTATCTCCTTTTCGCTTTTTGATTACTCGCTTTTTAACTAGTTTTTTCTTGGGAACACCTTCCTCAATAACTGTGGTTTCTTCAATTTCTTCTGGAAACTCTTCAACAGAATATTCTGTTTCTTGCGACGGTTCTTGCTTTTCAACAGTGACTGTAGTTTGGGGTTTCTTGCCTTCTTGCTCTACGGTCACAATTTCTGTTGTTTCTTGTTTATCCCCTTTTCTCTTCTTAATAATTCGCTTTTTAACCACTTTCCTCTTAGGAACACCTTCTTCTACAATAGTACTTTCTATAATTTCTTCAGGTAATTCTTCGACGATATATTCAGGTTCCTCCGGAACTTCTTGCTTTTCCACAGTCACAGTTGTTTCTGGTTTCTTTCCTTCTTGCTCTACGGTCACAATTTCTGTTGTTTCTTGTTTATCCCCTTTTCTCTTCTTAATAATTCGCTTTTTAACCACTTTCCTCTTAGGAACACCTTCTTCTACAATAGTACTTTCTACAACTTCTTCAGGTAATTCTTCGACGATATATTCAGGTTCCTCCGGAACTTCTTGCTTTTCCACAGTCACAGTTGTTTCTGGTTTCTTTCCTTCTTGCTCTACGGTCACTATTTCTGTTGTTTCTTGTTTATCTCCTTCTCTCTTCTTAATAATTCGCTTTTTAACCACTTTCCTCTTAGGAACACCTTCTTCTACAATAGTACTTTCTATAACTTCTTCCGGTAATTCTTCGATGATATATTCAGGTTCCTCCGGAACTTCCTGCTTTTCCACAGTCACAGTTGTTTGTGGTTTCTTTCCTTCTTGCTCTACGGTCACTATTTCTGTTGTTTCTTGTTTATCTCCTTTTCTCTTTTTAATAATTCGCTTTTTAACCACTTTCCTCTTAGGAACACCTTCTTCTACAATAGTACTTTCTACAACTTCTTCAGGTAATTCTTCGATGATATATTCAGGTTCCTCCGGAACTTCCTGCTTTTCCACAGTCACAGTTGTTTGTGGTTTCTTTCCTTCTTGCTCTACGGTCACTATTTCTGTTGTTTCTTGTTTATCTCCTTTTCTCTTTTTAATAATTCGCTTTTTAACCACTTTCCTCTTAGGAACACCTTCTTCTACAATAGTACTTTCTACAACTTCTTCAGGTAATTCTTCGATGATATATTCAGGTTCCTCCGGAACTTCCTGCTTTTCCACAGTCACAGTTGTTTGTGGTTTCTTTCCTTCTTGCTCTACGGTCACTATTTCTGTTGTTTCTTGTTTATCTCCTTTTCTCTTCTTAATAATTCGCTTTTTAACCACTTTCCTCTTAGGAACACCTTCTTCTACAATAGTACTTTCTATAACTTCTTCCGGTAATTCTTCGATGATATATTCAGGTTCCTCCGGAACTTCCTGCTTTTCCACAGTCACAGTTGTTTGTGGTTTCTTTCCTTCTTGCTCTACGGTCACTATTTCTGTTGTTTCTTGTTTATCTCCTTTTCTCTTTTTAATAATTCGCTTTTTAACCACTTTCCTCTTAGGAACACCTTCTTCTACAATAGTACTTTCTACAACTTCTTCAGGTAATTCTTCGATGATATATTCAGGTTCCTCCGGAACTTCCTGCTTTTCCACAGTCACAGTTGTTTGTGGTTTCTTTCCTTCTTGCTCTACGGTCACTATTTCTGTTGTTTCTTGTTTATCTCCTTTTCTCTTTTTAATAATTCGCTTTTTAACCACTTTCCTCTTAGGAACACCTTCTTCTACAATAGTACTTTCTACAACTTCTTCAGGTAATTCTTCGATGATATATTCAGGTTCCTCCGGAACTTCCTGCTTTTCCACAGTCACAGTTGTTTGTGGTTTCTTTCCTTCTTGCTCTACGGTCACTATTTCTGTTGTTTCTTGTTTATCTCCTTTTCTCTTCTTAATAATTCGCTTTTTAACCACTTTCCTCTTAGGAACACCTTCTTCTACAATAGTACTTTCTATAACTTCTTCCGGTAATTCTTCGACGATATATTCAGGCTCCTCCGGAACTTCTTGCTTTTCCACAGTCACAGTTGTTTCTGGTTTCTTTCCTTCTTGCTCTACGGTCACAATTTCGGTTGTTTCTTGTTTATCTCCTTTTCTCTTCTTAATAATTCGCTTTTTAACCACTTTCTTCTTAGGAACACCTTCTTCTAGAGTAGTACTTTCTACAACTTCTTCAGGTAATTCTTCGATGATATATTCAGGTTCCTCCGGAACTTCCTGCTTTTCCACAGTCACAGTTGTTTGTGGTTTCTTTCCTTCTTGCTCTACGGTCACAATTTCTGTTGTTTCTTGTTTATCCCCTTTTCTCTTCTTAATAATTCGCTTTTTAACCACTTTCCTCTTAGGAACACCTTCTTCTACAATAGTACTTTCTACAACTTCTTCAGGTAATTCTTCGACGATATATTCAGGTTCCTCCGGAACTTCTTGCTTTTCCACAGTCACAGTTGTTTCTGGTTTCTTTCCTTCTTGCTCTACGGTCACAATTTCGGTTGTTTCTTGTTTATCCCCTTTTCTCTTCTTAATAATTCGCTTTTTAACCACTTTCCTCTTAGGAACACCTTCTTCTACAATAGTACTTTCTACAACTTCTTCAGGTAATTCTTCGACGATATATTCAGGTTCCTCCGGAACTTCCTGCTTTTCCACAGTCACAGTTGTTTCTGGTTTCTTTCCTTCTTGCTCTACGGTCACAATTTCTGTTGTTTCTTGTTTATCCCCTTTTCTCTTCTTAATAATTCGCTTTTTAACCACTTTCTTCTTAGGAACACCTTCTTCTACAATAGTACTTTCTATAACTTCTTCAGGTAATTCTTCGACGATATATTCAGGTTCCTCCGGAACTTCTTGCTTTTCCACAGTCACAGTTGTTTCTGGTTTCTTTCCTTCTTGCTCTACGGTCACTATTTCTGTTGTTTCTTGTTTATCTCCTTTTCTCTTCTTAATAATTCGCTTTTTAACCACTTTCCTCTTAGGGACACCTTCTTCTACAATAGTACTTTCTATAACTTCTTCAGGTAATTCTTCGATGATATATTCAGGTTCCTCCGGAACTTCTTGCTTTTCCACAGTCACAGTTGTTTCTGGTTTCTTTCCTTCTTGCTCTACGGTCACAATTTCTGTTGTTTCTTGTTTATCCCCTTTTCTCTTCTTAATAATTCGCTTTTTAACCACTTTCCTCTTAGGAACACCTTCTTCTACAATAGTACTTTCTATAACTTCTTCAGGTAATTCTTCGACGAAATAATCAGGCTCCTCCGGAATTTCTTGCTTTTCCACAGTCACAGTTGTTTCTGCTTTCTTTCCTTCTTGCTCTACGGTCACAATTTCTGTTGTTTCTTGTTTATCCCCTTTTCTCTTCTTAATAATTCGCTTTTTAACCACTTTCCTCTTAGGAACACCTTCTTCTACAATAGTACTTTCTATAACTTCTTCCGGTAATTCTTCGACGATATATTCAGGCTCCTCCGGAACTTCTTGCTTTTCCACAGTCACAGTTGTTTCTGGTTTCTTTCCTTCTTGCTCTACGGTCACAATTTCGGTTGTTTCTTGTTTATCTCCTTTTCTCTTCTTAATAATTCGCTTTTTAACCACTTTCTTCTTAGGAACACCTTCTTCTAGAGTAGTACTTTCTATAACTTCTTCAGGTAATTCTTCGACGATATATTCAGGCTCCTCCGGAACTTCTTGCTTTTCCACAGTCACAGTTGTTTCTGGTTTCTTTCCTTCTTGCTCTACGGTCACAATTTCTGTTGTTTCTTGTTTATCTCCTTTTCTCTTCTTAATAATTCGCTTTTTAACCACTTTCTTCTTAGGAACACCTTCTTCTACAATAGTACTTTCTATAACTTCTTCAGGTAATTCTTCGACGATATATTCAGGCTCCTCCGGAACTTCTTGCTTTTCCACAGTCACAGTTGTTTCTGGTTTCTTTCCTTCTTGCTCTACGGTCACAATTTCTGTTGTTTCTTGTTTATCTCCTTTTCTCTTCTTAATAATTCGCTTTTTAACCACTTTCCTCTTAGGAACACCTTCTTCTATAATAGTACTTTCTATAACTTCTTCAGGTAATTCTTCGACGATATATTCAGGTTCCTCCGGAACTTCTTGCTTTTCCACAGTCACAGTTGTTTCTGGTTTCTTTCCTTCTTGCTCTACGGTCACAATTTCTGTTGTTTCTTGTTTATCCCCTTTTCTCTTCTTAATAATTCGCTTTTTAACCACTTTCTTCTTAGGAACACCTTCTTCTACAATAGTACTTTCTATAATTTCTTCAGGTAATTCTTCGACGATATATTCAGGCTCCTCCGGAACTTCTTGCTTTTCCACAGTCACAGTTGTTTCTGGTTTCTGTCCTTCTTGCTCTACGGTCACAATTTCTGTTGTTTCTTGTTTATCTCCTTTTCTCTTCTTGATAATTCGCTTTTTAACCACTTTCCTCTTAGGAACACCTTCTTCTACAATAGTACTTTCTATAACTTCTTCAGGTAATTCTTCGACGATATATTCAGGCTCCTCCGGAACTTCTTGCTTTTCCACAGTCACAGTTGTTTCTGGTTTCTTTCCTTCTTGCTCTACGGTCACAATTTCTGTTGTTTCTTGTTTATCTCCTTTTCTCTTCTTAATAATTCGCTTTTTAACCACTTTCCTCTTAGGAACACCTTCTTCTATAATAGTACTTTCTATAACTTCTTCAGGTAATTCTTCGGCGATATATTCAGGTTCCTCCGGAACTTCTTGCTTTTCCACAGTCACAGTTGTTTCTGGTTTCTTTCCTTCTTGCTCTACGGTCACAATTTCTGTTGTTTCTTGTTTATCCCCTTTTCTCTTCTTAATAATTCGCTTTTTAACCACTTTCTTCTTAGGAACACCTTCTTCTACAATAGTACTTTCTATAATTTCTTCAGGTAATTCTTCGACGATATATTCAGGCTCCTCCGGAACTTCTTGCTTTTCCACAGTCACAGTTGTTTCTGGTTTCTGTCCTTCTTGCTCTACGGTCACAATTTCTGTTGTTTCTTGTTTATCTCCTTTTCTCTTCTTGATAATTCGCTTTTTAACCACTTTCCTCTTAGGAACACCCTCTACTACAATAGTACTTTCTATAACTTCTTCAGGTAATTCTTCGACGATATATTCAGGCTCCTCCGGAACTTCTTGCTTTTCCACAGTCACAGTTGTTTCTGGTTTCTGTCCTTCTTGCTCTACGGTCACAATTTCTGTTGTTTCTTGTTTATCTCCTTTTCTCTTCTTAATAATTCGCTTTTTAACCACTTTCCTCTTAGGAACACCTTCTTCTACAATAGTACTTTCTATAACTTCTTCAGGTAATTCTTCGACAATATATTCAGGTTCCTCGGGAACTTCTTGCTGTTCCACAGTCACAGTAGTTTCTGGTTTCTTTCCTTCTTGCTCTACGGTCACAATTTCTGTTGTTTCTTGTTTATCCCCTTTTCTCTTCTTAATAATTCGCTTTTTAACCACTTTCCTCTTAGGAACACCTTCTTCTACAATAGTACTTTCTATAACTTCTTCAGGTAATTCTTCGACGATATATTCAGGTTCCTCCGGAACTTCTTGCTTTTCCACAGTCACAGTTGTTTCTGGTTTCTTTCCTTCTTGCTCTACGGTCACAATTTCTGTTGTTTCTTGTTTATCCCCTTTTCTCTTCTTAATAATTCGTTTTTTAACCACTTTTTTCTTAGGAACACCTTCTTCTACAGTAGTACTTTCTATAACTTCTTCAGGTAATTCTTCGACGATATATTCAGGTTCCTCCGGAACTTCTTGCTTTTCCACAGTCACAGTTGTTTCTGGTTTCTTTCCTTCTTGCTCTACGGTCACAATTTCGGTCGTTTCTTGTTTATCCCCCTTTCTTTTCTTTATAATTCGTTTTTTTACCACTTTCTTCTTAGAGACGCCTTCTTCTACAATAGTACTTTCTATAACTTCTTCAGGTAATTCTTCGACAATATATTCAGGTTCCTCGGGAACTTCTTGCTGTTCCACAGTCACAGTAGTTTCTGGTTTCTTGCCTTCTTGCTCTACGGTCACAATTTCGGTTGTTTCTTGTTTATCCCCCTTTCTTTTCTTTATAATTCGTTTTTTTACCACTTTCTTCTTAGGGACGCCTTCTTCTACAATAGTACTTTCTATAACTTCTTCAGGTAATTCTTCGACAATATATTCAGGTTCCTCGGGAACTTCTTGCTGTTCCACAGTCACAGTTGTTTCTGGTTTCTTGCCTTCTTGCTCTATGGTGACTATTTCTGTTGTTTCTTGTTTATCTCCCCTTCTCTTCTTAATAATTCGTTTTTTAACCACTTTCTTCTTAGGGACGCCCTTGTCTATAATAGTAGTTTCTAAAACTTCTTCAGGTAATTCCTCAACAATATATTCAGGTTCCTCGGGAACTTCTTGCCTTTTCGCGGACACCACCTTCTTTTTACGGACACCTTCTTCGAGAGTAGTAATTTCGAAAATTTCTTCAGGTAACTCATGAATAATAGGTTTTATTGTTTTTGATGTGCCATGACTTTTTCCTATAAGTTTGTTACTTTCATCCTCATCTTCAACTACCAAAGGTGGAATGTCGTCAATTATATCATCAACCTTATATGTTGACTCAGATATGTCGGGGTTGCTATCTACATCGGTTAATTCTTCAATAGTAAGCCCCGATTTATCTATCTTTTGAGCCTCGCTTTCAGACATGACTTCCTCAATGATCATATCACCTTCACCTTTCTTTTTGTGTTTTTTTCGAACAATTGTCCTTTTAGTTACCACTTGCGAGGTTTCCTCGCTATCGGGTGTGGACCTAAATCTTGTAATAAATTCATGTGTTTCCTCAGCATCAGAGTGTTTTCTAACAACAGTATTGTGTTCGTCTGCTGTTTCTGTGGTTGGTGCTATTTGAGTGACGATTGCGTGTGTTTTTTGTGGTGTTGTGGTATCCAGTGGTCCTGTAATTTAAGGTATATTTAACGACCATTACACAAGGGAGTTGTGCGATGGGATGATAACGCGATAGTGAATGTGTAAACTGCATGGTGTATATTGTGTGATTATTGTGAATCTACATGTTGTTTGTTAAACTACTTAAAAATACTATGTAATTATCTATAAAAATACCATGTATATATAAAAAATTATTGTCGAAATCTTATGAACGATAAATTATGAGAACGTCAGCAAAAATAATAATAGTTTATTTTTACTGGGTGAATAATTAAACCCAACCCGGCACTATTCATAAAATGTTTAGTATACCCTAAATATTATATTTTAGAAGATATTAATAATTTTGAATAAAATTAATAATAATAAACTCATCCAGTAAATATCTTCCAGAGATCATAATATCTGAATATGTTTGTTATAGAAATTACAGAATTTAGTGACAAGAAATTCTTTCTTTATAATTCTTCTTCTACTTTACCCATCTGTGGTTGTTAAAAATGCCATTAAACATATAAAAGTTCAATTTAAATAGCTTAACTTTTGGTGGGGGCAACTTACCTGAGTGTTCGTGTAACTCTACTTCACTTATCTGCAAGCTGGGGGTTTGAATATCTTCTAAAGCTACTTTTACCGTCTTCTTGTTGGGTTTATCGAGTTCAAATGGAATCACGCTACCTGAAGCCGTCTGTTCCGTTATTATAATACTTTGTTTCGTATCTGTGTATTCACTTTGTGCTTTTAGGCTCTTTATTTGTTCTGGTTTAATTACATCAATGCTATCAAAGCACTGAATCTCTTCATTACTTACAACAGGTTTATGTTCTACTTGTTTCTCTGCTGTGACTTGAGTAGCACTAACACTAGAAACTTTTTGACCTACTTCTCCCTGGACGATTGCCTCTGTTACAGTTATGCTCTCGTTCGTTAAAATATTTAAGTGTGCTGATTTGGGAGAAACCTGTTCTATGTCTAAAATTTTAGTCGAACCTTGGATAGTTACCCTAGTTTCAACAATTCCTTCAAATGTATCTTTATGGGGGGTAGCAAATTGGGTTGGCACTGGTGTATTTCTAGATATTTCATCGAGGCTTTCGTAGACCTTTACATCTTGCGATTCAACCACTCTTTGTTCAGTTACTAATGGTATTGCTGTATCTCTTGTGGGTTTTTCTACTTTAAACACATCCTCACTTTCAGTAGCTTCTGTCTCCGTAATACTAGCAGTTTTCCCTAATTTTGCCAAACTTATATCAGCTTTGGTCATTGCAGGCATCTTAGCTGTTGGAGATTTACCTAAGTTTTCATATGCATTAATATATTGCTCGTTGATTACTGTATGCTCACTAACCAAGTGAGTGGCGACACTTAGGCAAGGTTTATCTAGTTGCAGCTCGGATTCCCGAAGTGCGCTTTCTATTTCAGTAATACTTGCGGTTCTATTGGTTTCCTGCAGATTTATATCAGCTGTAACAGAAGTTTGTGCTGTAGGTGTAAGCATATCTTCCAAAGTCTCATAAACTTTAATATCCTGACTTTCTATAACATTATGTCCAGAAATATCTGGAGTAGCGATGTCTTGCCTAGGTTTTTCCGCTTTTAAATCAGTTTGAAGTTGATTAGTAAGAACCTCCGAAATACTTGCTACTTTTCTCGCTTCTTCCAAATTAACTTCAGCTTGTGAAGAGTCAGAAACCTTCTCTGTTTTTATTTTTCCCAGGCTTTCATAAACTTTAACATCTTGACTCTCGATTACTTTTTGTTCTGTTATAGAGGGGGTAGCCTTGTCTTCATTAGGTTTTTCTCTGTTTAAGTTTCCTTCAGTATATGATGTCAAAACTTCTGCTATACTTGCGATTATACCTGCATCTTCCAGATTTACATTTGCATTACTAACATCAAATGGCTTATCTTTAAGTACTTCACCCAATGTCTCATATACTTTTATATCCTGTTCTTTAATAACTTTATTTTCGATAACAGTTATTGTCGCATTCTCTTGTTTAGGCTTTTCAGATTTTAATTCAGACTCTTGTAGAACTGTCTGTATTTCAGTAATATTTAATGGTTTATTACCTTTTTCAAGGTTAAGTTCTGCATTAGCAGTAAGAGGAAGCTTATCTGGAATACCTTCACCCAAACTTTCGTATACGTTAACATCTTGGTTTTCAATTACGGTTTGCTCAATAATAAGAGACGTTGCATTATCTAATTTGGGTTGGCTGACATTTAAACCGGACTCAAGTTGCCCTGTAAGAATTTCTATTACACTTGCAGCCTTTCCTGCTTCTTGTAAAATAATATCAGCCGTCATAGTATCTAGCGGCTTATCTTTTGTTACTTCGCCCAAGCTTTCATAAATCTTAATAACTTGCCCTTCAATAAACTGTTGTTCTATTATACGAGGACTGGCAAAGTCTTCTTTATAAGCTTCTGATTGGAATGTTTTCTCCATTTGAGCAGTTAATATTTCCGTTATATTAGCAGCTTTACCAGCTTCTTCTAGGGTGATATCAGCATTAATGGTTACGGGAATTTTTTCTGTAATCACATTTCCAACAGCTTCCAGGGGCTTAACTTGCTGGCCTTTAATTCCTTTAAATTCAATTAAAGTTTTTGTCGCTACTTCTTCGTTAGGCTTATCAGTATTTAAGTCCGACTCTACCTGGCTGGTTATTACTTCAGATACACTAGCTGTTTTGCCTGCTTCTTCTAAATTTATGTCAGCTTTTAATGTTTTGGGAGATCTGTCCTTCGAATAATCTCCTAGACTTTCATAAGCCTCGGTATTTTGCCCTTTAACGACTGTATGTTCCAATATTGCAGGGGAGGCTGTATCTTGCTTAGGATGATCGTAGCTTATTTGACCTTCAAGTATACTCGTAAGTACTTCAGAGGTTGTAGGTATTTTCCTAGCTTCCTCTAGACTAATATCAGCTTGGTTTGTTTTAGGTAACACATTTTTATTATCTATATTTTCTTCCTTTTCAATGGCAGTCTGTTCAGTGACATTTATAGTTGAATAGGGCACATTTTCTTGACTTGCTTGACTTTCTTCAGGTTGTTCCAATAAAAGTGTATTAATGTCTTGTTCACTTTTAACTTCTGAAATTTCTGTGGCGTCTTGAGTTAAGATTACTTTTTCTGCTTGCGCTTCAAATGGATGTAATTTTTGAAAATCTTTTTCGTGTTCGCCTGCCAATATTTCAACTACATTGATGGAACTTGTTTCTAAGAAGATAACGTCAGCTGTCTTCTTATCAATCAAGGGGCTGATATATGGCATTTCTGTTTCGTGACTTTCTTGAGGAGTTATAATAATACCACTTAACTCCTCTTGCAATGCCTCTGTTGTGATTTTTGTAGGTTTATCAATTGACAGTTGGTCATAGTTATCATGAGTAAGTATTTCCGTCTGCACGAGAGAGAAAAATGGTGATACCGACGATTCCGAACTTTCTTCTTGCACCTCCTTTGGTACAAAAGGAGTTCCTTTGTACTGAGCCACGACTTCAGAAGTTTCGAATGGTGTGACTTGACCGATGGAGACTTCCGCAGTTTTATGTTCTGGTTTCGTATCTTCTTCCAATGGTTTCTCAGATTCTTGTACAATTTTCTCGGAAAGAATAAGACCTTCTACAGTATCCTGTATAATATTAACTATTTCAGAACGTTGGTTTCCTTCAGCGAAGCTTATCGTCGTGTCATGTGTTGTAACTTCAGATTGTTGTATTGCTTTCAATTCGTCAATAGAAGTCAGTGCTTCTTCAAATTTTTGTTCATGTTTCATAAATTCTTCAGGTATATTTTGTACTAATATTTCAGATATAGTAATACCGCTTAAGGTATCAACTTTGGTATTGGCACTTTTTGTATCTGGTTTAAAAGTATCTGTATATTCCTGTGAGCTTTCAATAATCATTGGTTGTGTCTGGCCTAAGCCTTCTAATGTACCTTGAGTCTCCATAGCCGTTACGTCTTTTGCCTCTGTTTTTAATAATTCACCTAGCTGGTCCGATAAAAGCACTTCTGATACTTCTGCAATAATATTTCCACTAATAAAGGTAGGTGCAATATTTGTATCATGGGTCTTTACGTCTTCAAAATTACTTTCACGTTCTGCAATGAACACTTGAAGAGTTTCAACTGACTGACCTTCTTCAAGCTCAACGGATGCTATCTTCCTATCAGTTGGAATTGTTTTGTCAAAAACACCTTCTTTTTCGTGGAGTTGTGGTATTTGCTGAATTATTTGCTGCAATTCAGATTGGTCGATATTTGCAAGGAATGCTTGCGGTTTACTTTCCAAAGTTTCTTTAACACTGTCATTTGTTATTGTTTCAAGAATTTCCGGAATGACAATAGTATTTAACTCCAGAACAGCTTGTTGGCCTTTTGGTATCTCTAACTTATCAAATGTTTCCTCTTTATCTTCAGGAATATGCTCAAAAATACTAACGATGGATTTACCTGGTTCAACTGACACTTCTACCGTTGACTCCTCGGGGCTGAATTTACCCTGAAAAGTACTTTCTTTTTCTCCAAACAAATTATCTGTTACAATTAGGCCTGTAAATGTGTCCTCGGAAGACTGAGCTGTTACGAAATCTGGTACAGAAGTTTTAAGAATATTTGGATTTTCAGAGGTGTCCAAAATATTTGATTCGGCGACCTTTCCTGTGACGTCAACTCCTTGAGTTGCAGTTTTACTTTCGGGCAGTTTAAATTCAATTAGGCGGTCCTCTTTTAGTGCTACGATGGTTTCTTCCGAGGATATTCCTTCACTTGGCTCAACAGCAAAAGTCGCTGATATTAATGTAGGTCTGCTTGTTTCTTCCAAATTAGTTTCTTTGTCTATTGCAACTTGCTCGGATTGAGTTACGACATCAAAAGGCAGAGTTGATTCGACAGCGGTTGTTTGATTCGGTATAACTTCATCTAAGCCTTGTAATCCTTCATTGGAAGTAATTTCAAACTTGGAAGCAATAACTTTAGTATCCGTTATACTTTGAGCAGCTTGAGTTTCAATTGGTTTTTCAATAATTAACTTGTTTTCCTTATCCTGAACTGTTACTGATTGTACTATTACACCAGTTTCCTCATCTAGAGTAACTGAAATTTGCTGTTTATCGGGTTTTACTAAGTCTGGACTTTCGGCCTCTGTTTCTGTAACAAACAGCTCCATTTTAGTGACGGCACTTAAAGCCGATATACCCGGTTCCGCTGAAGAGCTTACGGGTTGCACAATAGGTAAGTCTACAAAATTTTCATTTGGTATTGTTTCGGTTTTAACAGGTATATCGAAAGCCAGCAAATCAATTTGGGCATGCCCGGTCGAAGGTTTCTCTAAGCCCTTTATGGTTGTTTCAAGCTCATTGGTTAGGATTTCAATTATGGAGACACCGTGATCTTCTTTAAAGGATATATCGGCTGTTTGAGAATCAATATGAGATTTTTCAAAATATTGTTCATTATCTTGCACCATGGTTTCAGTTTGAACTAAACTCGTTACTACGCCTTGTTCTACATTGGCTTGAACCATTACTGGACTATCTTTAACAATTGTCTTGAAAGTCTCCGGAGTAATTATTTCTGTAATTTCAGCAACAGGTTGAACATCTAAAGAACTAGAAGCTGTTTTCATCTCAATTTCACTGATTTCGTGTTGTCCCTCTTTTTCCGATGACAACGTTTCAGTAGTCTCAGCAACACTAACTTCTTTAAAATCGACTTCAGCTGTTTGCTGCATAGGTCTCACGTCTTGCTCTAATTCAGTTATACTTTCTCCAGTAACTGCTTGAGCATTTACTAGACTTTGAAATTCATCTTGAATAGTTAAAGCCGTAAATGTATTTGGTATATATTTATCCAAATTTGTTAGCGTATCGTGAACGAGTGTTTCACCAACTTCAATATTTTCCTGAGGCAACAGTGTACTCTCTGCATGGGACATGTCTAATTTTTCTTCCATAAAATCGTTCTCTTTAAACGCTGCTGTAACCAAAGTTACAGAAATACTCTCAGCTTCTGTGTAATCCTGCACAGCTGTTTTACTATCTGGTGCTTTATCAGTCATTTGTGTTTCTTGCTCTGTTACGACCGATTCCGTTATTATTATGCTGTCGACAGGACTTAATTCAGATTTCGCGTTTTGCACTTTATGTTCATCTTCTATTAACTTACCGAACGAATCCTCGAATTGAGTTTCTTGTTTGGTAGCTATAATATGGGTATCAATAGATGCATTACTTTTAGCTGATTCAGGCAAATCCTCTTCTGGCAGATCTTTTTCTTTGTCGTCCGTTAGCACCTCGGTAATCCTTATACCCTCACGTTTGGTAAATTCTACTTCCGCCTGTTTTAAATCAGGGATTGCTTCTCTTGGTTTATCGCTTTCTTTTTCTCCTGTAGTAAATTCTGTTTGAATAATTGAATGACAAATATCCTGTAAAGTATTTGCTAATTGTTTTTCTGGAGAAATTCTTTTGTAATCTTCTGGTTGACTTTCAGCCAAAACTTCTTCTTTAATAGCAACTTGTTGCTCTACGACATTAAGATCGGCATTTGATGTATCGAATTGCGGTAAAACTAGTTTTTCCTCTTTATGATCGGTAATAGTTTCTGTAACAGATAATGCTTGATCAGGATAAACGTCAACATTGGCTTGTTTTGTATAAGGATGAATATCAGTTGGTAAATTTTTCTCTACCTCCACTACATTAGTTTCTGTAACGATAAGCTCTGTAAAGGGTTTTGCATATTTCTTTGCTTTTCCTGTTATAAGCTCTTCTTCAACAATATCATCAGCATGTACAACTGTTTCTATTTTAGTCTGCAGAATGACTTCTTGTGTTGTTATAGATGATTGTGCCAGTCCTTCTGAAGGTGTGACACTCATAATATATTCACTTTCTTTTTCATTTGATACAATAAGGGTGACATTGGGCCCACTAAGTCCTTCACATACATTTACCGCTGCTACTTTAGTTTCTGTAGCTTGCGTAATGTGATCGGACTCTTTTTCTGAAATTGGATGTTCTATAATCTGAAGAGCTTCAACTGCTTCATGCTCTAAATTGGCCCAAACTTTATTTGGTTCTATGGTATCTAAATTTTCTATCGAAAAATTAGGCTGTACCTCCGCCTGGCTGGCGACTTGAGTAACATCCATATTCAGCAATGCTTGCTGTTCTGGAGGAAGTTCAGTTGGTGTGTAATCTTTCTCTTTATCATCTGCGAGAACTTCTGAAATATTTAACGCTTCTTGCTGTATAACTTCAGATACAGCTTTTTTCTCTATAGGCTCATCAATGAGTACTTTGTTTAAGTCTTCTTCTGTTATAGTCTCAGATACAATAATTTCTACAAACATTGGTTGATTTACTTCTGCTTGACTTATTTCTCTTTTGTCAGGTTCTAGGTGATCAGCACTGTCTTCAGCCATAATTTCTTCAGTTATGCCAGTTGGTAGCAGATGTGATGTTATAGCTTTAGGTTTCTGTGACTCTGGTAATTCAAATTCTTTAATATATTTCTCACTTTCCATTAATTGGGATTCATATACAACAACCTCTTCCTGCGTTCTTGTTAAACTACTATCGATATTTACAATACTAGGCTGAACTTCATCGTACGCTAATTCGCTTTCGTTTACCTGAGTTTCTATAATCGTTGTAGCTTCGGACGTTTCGATGTCAGATGTAGCGCAATCTACCTTATATTTCAAATTATCAATAAGCTTCTCTGATGTATCTCCCGTTTCAATTTGTTCAACTGTCAATGATTTATTAGGCGAGATATTTAAACTAGCAGTTTCTTTTGTTATTGGTCGATCAGGAACGAAATGTCCTTCAGATTCTTGCATTGTTACTATGGCTTGCCCACTTACTTGAATTGTTCTAAATTCGGTAGAAGCAGTTTTGGTGTCAATTGGTTTATGTTCGTAAATATCTTCTGATTCTGCCGCTATAACCGTTTCAGTTTGACTGGCCTCCTTTGGCAATAAATTTACATTAGCAGTGAACGTTTCAGTTTCTTCTTGTCTGATGTCGTCTTGCGGAGCTTGGCAATCCGTCGAACTAATTACAATTCCTTCGGAAAGTAAGAAATCTTCTGAAGCAATTCCACGCTCAGGACTTGGTGCTTTAGAAAACATTTTTTCTTTATATTGTGCTTGAACTTCAGAGACAACTAGTCCTTCATCAGGAGATACATGGGGAAGGGCTATTTGAGAAGCTGGTAACTTTGCCGAAATATATTCTTCTTCCAATTCTGGTGCGAGAATCTCGGTTTGTATGATAGATCGTTGGGGTACAACATTTTTTGTTGCAACTTCGGTAGCAACAAATGATTGCGGAAGATATTTGCCTGGTTTCTCTCCAGTACATACTTCTTCAATTGTCAAACCTTCTTGAGAATCAATATTTACTTTCGGTTTAACTGATATTGGCTTAACTATTTCCATTTTGCTTTCTGATATAGCTTGCTGTACCTCTTCAACTGAAATACCTTCTTTAGGAATCACCGACTTTGTCGCTTCAACAGACTTGGGTAGCATAAATTTATCTAGAGATTTTTCTTTTTCTGATACTTCAACTTCTGTAATGTTTTTAGCTGATTGTGGCAAAAGGGAAACAAATGCATTAGCTTCTACCATTTCATCTTGACTTAAAGTGGATGGTACATCTCCAAGGCAAACTTCTTGTACCGTAATACTTTCAGAGGGCACAAACTCAGGTTTTACTGTTGAAAATGTCGGTTTGAAATTTTCATTGTACTCTCCAGTTTGATTTTGTATATTTTCTTCCGTGGTTTGGAAAGCCTCAAGTGTATCAAATAACTTAGTGGCTTGATAGGATTGGGCAGAAACCTCTTCATGTGCAGTTTCTTTTTCCTGTGCCGCAGTTTCTTCTTGGATAATTGTTGTATGCGGTGTAACATTTACTTCGGCAGTAGCTTCAGTAATTGTCCTATTAATTTGTGTCACTTGGTCTGTAGAAAAGGCTTCAGCAAACTGTCCAGAAGTTTGTATTCCAAGGGGTAGTTTAGTTTCGTACTGAAGAGATTCTAGGTCCTGTCCTTGCTGTGATACTTCTACTTCAGATATATGTTTTGCCTCGTGTGTAATAAGAGAAATGTCTGCCTTGCTCTCTTGGTGACGTTCTAAATCTAATAAAGATGAAGTATCACTTAAATATATTTCTTGGACACATAAACTTTCGGTTGGCAAAATATTTTCTGATGCATTGTACGAAATTGGTTGGAAGGTTGTCTCAAATCTTGTAGTTACATTTTGAATATTAGCCTCGGATGTTTGTAAAGCTTCGAATTCATTAACTAATGTTGATGCAGTAACCTGTTCAGTAGGAGCATTTGTTTGATTTTCTTCCTTTTCTTGCGCAAGTGGTTGTTCCTGAGAAATAGCGGCCAGTGAAAGAATCTGCATTGTAGCATGTACTTTGTTAAACTCTTTATTAATTTGTGCTACCTCCCCTACGTTAGCAGCTTCTGCAACTGCGTTGGATGTATTGAAAGGAATTTGAGAAATCATTGGTGCTTCGAAAGCACCGATAACATCTATATCTTCTTCGTCCAGGGAATATTTTTCAATATTAGGTCGACGGACTTTAATAGACTTTTTTAATATTTTTTCATTTTCTAATATCTCCTCAGTTTCGATTTGTTCTTCGGTTTCTCTACGACTTTCAGGTAATTCAGTGATCTCAGTAATTTCAAGAGAGTGTTTCTTAGGATGTGTCGATTTGGGACCTCTCGCAGTGCGTTCAACGACTTCCTCGACTTCGAGAGATTCTGTGAAAGTGTTGTAATGATAGAGGTCGGTGTGTATCTTTTTTTATATTAAAATTAAGTATCTATTCTGCTTTCTAGGCTTAGTGCTAAAAAGCATATGTGTCTAATTAAAATAGTGTCTAAGCATTAGTTTTATTTTTGTTATAGAGTAAAGAGGATAAATTTAATTTGGGGTTTATTTTGTGAGTATAGTGATAAATGGATGGATGAAAGATATGGTAGATATGATTAAATTAAAAATAATTATAAAATAAATGCTTCACATACCTATAAGCAATAGAAATTCTAAAAGCCATGCCTGGCCCTAGTTAGATAACATTGACTTGCTGTGCTGCTACATAACTTTGCAAAAAAAAATATTGCCTTTGTAATCACTAGTTGGTTAAGTAGTATTACTGGTTAACACTGTTAAGCACTGAGATAAGCGTTTAAAAAATAATAAGTGGTTGGACGATTCACATTTTTGCTTAAATCTACTATGTCAACGGCTCAGTCGACTTACCCACGACCTGCCGCTATGCATCACATTTATATTAGATTCATTTAAGCTAACTGGTCAAGCAGATTTCATTATTTAAATTGCTAAATTTTCCACTTGACCAGATTATAACGCTTGTTTATTTAAAAAAATATCATTAAACGTAACCACGAAACACTGAACTCTTGGAAGCTTACCTTCTATTTCTCCCTTCTTTTTGGTTCTTTTCTTCGTTATCTTGGTGGTATCTATAAAAATATTAAATATTGATTACACAGGTTTGCGAAACAATTATTACAGATCAAATGCCTGATATGCAAAAAAGGGAATGTAATACATCAGCTATAAATTATCAAATGAAATCAAATATAGCCTTATTATCACAAGAACAGTATCTCATTGACAACGCCTGATTTTTTAGGTTATTTTCTTCATCGACAATGTGTAGTGTAGCGGCATCTAATTATTATCAGGCGATACGTTTAGATTCGATTAAATCGATATATTTCGGAAAGACGATTGTGTGTGGTCGCAATTTTATAGATTAACCTTGAGTAAAGATGAAACGGGATGAGACGTAAGAGAAAATGATTGACAGATTTATCTGAAACGATCAGTCGTGGGATCAATTGTCTTCTATCGTGATCGATAATAAAGCGGTGGTTCCCCTGCAGATTTCCTTGTCGCATCTTAATTCGTTTGCTTACGTCTTCTACCATGGTATGGTGATTTACGTACTTTCTTCTCCCGGGCTATCGATACAGTGTTGCCAGGTTAAGTAACATTTCTCTAGATCTCGTGTTTTTTTTCGACCTCGTGATTTAGTGGAAACTTTTTAAAAAATACTATTTCCTATGGATTTTTCTAGTCACATCCAACAGGTAATTATTATTTTAAAATTTGAATCTATTTCTTTATCATTTAATACACTTAAATAAATTTGTTGTTTGTGGGATTGTTCGGGTTTCTATATCATTTAATATTCTTAAATACCTTTGTTCGGGTTTGCTAGAACACCTAAATCAGGCGTAATCAAGAATTGATTGAATATGTACTTTTTCTTTAGATTTTTTGCTTTTATTATTATGGAAATAAAATGTTATGTTATTTAATACGATTATTATTAATTAACCCTTAGTTTTAAATCTAGTGAAATTTTAGTGAATTCTTCAAGTACTATATTGTGCTATTGGCTTTTTTATTTGACCGTGGCAACATTGCATCGATAAGCATGATTCAGCCAGCTGGGCCGCACGGAACACATGACTGCGTCACAGCCTCGTTGATGGCCGATTGTGGAAGGAGAAATCAATGTGCTTTAAGATCCGACGGGCAATTTTGGTCCTCTTTATTTAAATTATAGCTGGTTTATTACTCTCTCTTTCCTGTGTGTTAGTCGCCTGATTGTAATTAATAGGTGCCTGTATGGACACACGTAATAAACACATTTCAAAACAAACTCCTAGACTATATAACCATATTGCTTTACATAGGACACTCAATTCAAATTAATTTTAAGCCATAATTAATTACAAGAAATAGAACATTAGTGGAGTCGTAACGTCGCCGTAACAGCCGGTTTTGATGCTACAAAAAAAATGTGAAAGGAAAAATTGAAGAGCTTGGTAGAGCGCGTAAGCTCGAATAAACCCGATCCCGATATCTCAATGAGTTCGCGAATTAACGCGATTTTCAACTGCAAAAACAATAAAATTTAATTAATTATATCTCGAGAAGAGGCGGAGTTGGGGCATCATTTTTTCGCGAATTAACGGGTGATACCGAGTACTTTGATGGGCTGGAGGCTGGGGTTGGTGGGGCAATTAGGAGGGGAGTAAGGGGGATTGGAAATTTTTTACATAAATGCTAATAAGTAGTTTATTAATCGAGCTACGGGGATCAGGCTAGATTCAATTTGTTCATTTTTTTATCAGCTACGAGGTGGGATTGGCGAAAAAACGCCACTGGTGGAACAATTGAATAACTTTTCTAACTAAAATTTTAAGTTCTATATCCTATTAACACATACCAAAATTAAACATAATATCTAAAGTATTTTCGAAGATGGCCATTTCATGTATGCCGCGCCCAGCGCGCATTTGGGAAAATACATTTTTTTCGCTAATCCCACCTCGTAGCTGATAAAAAAATGAACAAATTGAATACAGCCTGATCCCCGTAGCTCGATTAATAAACTACTTATTAGCATTTATGTAAAAAATTTCCAATCCCCCTTACTCCCCTCCTAATTGCCCCACCAACCCCAGCCTCCGGCCCATCAAAGTACTCAGTATCACCCGTTAATTCGCGAAAAAATGATGCCCCAACTTCGCCTCCTCTCGAGATATAATTAATTAAATTTTATTGTTTTTGCAGTTGAAAATCGCGTTAATTCGCGAACTCATTGAGATATTGGGATCGGGTTTGATCGAGCTTACGCGCTCTGTCAAGCTCTTCAATTTTCACATTTTTTGTAGCATCAAAACCGGCTGAGTTATTTTCAATTTCCCGTTGTAGGTTAGATTTACGGGGTGTGCCCCCCTCCCCCCTCATGCGGCGCCCTACACAAATCATTTCAGAATGTTGAGGGGATTCTACTGTGTCGATTGGGGAAAAAAAATTACTCGATTTTGTCAAGGGATTTTCGAGCCGTATATTTCGCCAGGACGACTCCACTACATGGTGCGATTGGATTGTTTTTAAATGAGTACATATCATATACAGAGTGTTTCGAAAAATATTTGCCATCGCTCATATGGTGATTCCTTACCCCAATATAAGACAAATAATTTTGGCCTATCGACATGGGTCTTTTATATGGTATAGCTTGGCAAATTGAAAATCTCAAACATGTACCGCGTCAAAACAATGTTTTGAGTAGTTTTAAAGGACCATCTTTGCAACTATCAGTCTTTAAGAGCTGGACAATTTGTATTGCTGCTGTTTTCCTACCTCAAACCAAAGTACATACAGGGTGACAGGGTGGTCCAGCGAAAAATTAACACCTCGATTTTCCTGCTTTAAAATGAAAATGTAGAAAATCGCTCGGACCCGTCGATTTCTGATTCGAGGGGGAATAACTTTCCGCTTTTTTCATCTCCGTACCTTTGAACACAACCCCCTGATATTGAATAGGGATGAGGGGTGTTGCGATACCTCATTTTGAATATCTTATCGAGTACTATCTGACCCTGAAATTTCGCTTCAAAATTTTCATCTTTAATGAAATGGCAGCTAAAATAGTGGACGACTACTTACTTTTGTGATTAGTTTATTAAATGCTGAAAATGGCCACATTCACTTCCATGCAGTAAAGAACGCTGGTGTATGAGTAGAGAATGTGGAGTTTACCTCGAGGATATTACTCTTATCAGAGGCAGTTGAATTTATTTATTTATTTGTTAATTTTTTGTCCGAAAAAGTAGACGGACCATGTTTTTGATTTACCTTAGTCTATCGTGAATTTTTAAGAACGTTAAAACTGTGTCGATTGTACCTTTGTAGTAGAATTCAAATGGTGTATTCCGTAGAAGAAAGGGTGGAAATTATAAAATTATTTATTAGAAATAACGACGAGCGAGTAACAGCGGCTTTATTTAACGAACGGCATCCTGAAAAAAATGTATCCGCTGCTTACGTTGTGCAACTGGTTGCCAAATTTGACGCTACTGGTTTAGTCGGAAACAAAAAGAGGGTGTATGACAGAGACGAAGCGAGGGAAGTGGCTGTCTTAGATCAAGTAGCAATGGATCCGACCCTTAGTACTAGGAAATTGTCCGATGTATCTGGTGTTTCACGCACAACAATCATGAGAATCCTTAAACAACATAAGTTCCATCCCAGGATGATTTCGATCGCCGACTCCAGTTCTGTGAAGTGGTCAGTGGAATTATTAACAATAATCCTAACTACATATTCAATATCTGTTTCTCGGACGAGTGTTCATTTTACCTTAATGGCATTGTAAACAGGCATAACTGTCGGTATTGGTCAGATGAAAATCCATGATTATTTCGTGAAGTGCATACGCAGCATCCCCAAAAGTTAAATATTTGGGCGGGTATTTATGGAAATCACATAATCGGCCATTTTTTATACCCGGTAATCTTACTGGCCAAATGTATTTAGAACTATTAGAGAACGCTATTTATCCAGCCCTCGCTCAAGTATTGGAGAATGAAGAAGACCATGTAACGATCATTTTTCAACAAGATGGCGCACCACCTCATTTCGCTCAACCTGTGCGTCAGTTCTTAGATGAACATTTTCCTCAGGCATCGATTGGAAGAAGAGAACATATTGAGTGGCCACCCAGATCACCTGATCTGGCTCCGCTGTACTTTTTTCTATGGGGTCACCTGAAATCTAAGATTTACGCTACCCAGCCTGAGTCACTAGAGGATTTGCGAATGTGGATTATTAATGAATGCTGTCAAATTACACCACAAATGTTGAGTAATGTCCGTGAACGTTTTGAGCAAACTTTATTTTACTGCATGGAAGTGAATGGTGGCCATTTTCAGCATTTAATAAACTAATCACAAAAGGAAGTAGTCTTCCACTATTACGCTGTCATTTTGTTAAAGATGAAAATTTTGAAACGAAATTTTATGGTCAGAAAGTACTCGATAAGATCTTCATAATCAGGTATCGTAACACCCCTCATCCCTATTCAAAATCAGGGGGTTGTGTTCACCCCCGTTAGGGGGTTGAAGTTACGGAGATGAAAAAAGCAGAAAAGTTATTCCCCCTCGAATCAGAAATCGACTGGTCCGAGCGATTTCCTACATTTTCATTTTAAAGCAGGAAAATCGAGGTGTTAAGTTTTCGCTGGACCACCCTGTATGTAGGCACATACATACTCTCAACAGTTTAATAAGTATTGCCATCGGCTTCAAGGGCTATACCGGGTGATGCATCGTTGAAATGAACGCAGAAAATCCCGTATATTTTTTGAGGTGGCCGAATATTGGCTCCCCTGTACATTTTATAGAAACACTGCACTTTAGAACTGATGTGCCCAGTTTGAATACATTCTAGAGAGCAAATCCTAAGCTATTAAATTGAACTTGATGGCAAAACCACGAAACTCTCATAGTTCAGAGAATACTGCAAGCATCAGCAAATTAAATTTTAGCATTGATAAAACGAAAATTAGTGTCAGCGACAACACTTTGATTGTTTGTTATTTTCAGCTTTACGTCAATTTTTGGCAATAGCGTCACAGAAATTATTTACTGGTGGTTGCTGTATTATCTAAACTAGGGGAGATTCGTTGTTTTGCTACCACTTTTAATTGAATAGGTTAGGATTGACTTAACAAAATGTATTCGAACTCGACACATGTGTTTACCATATCGGCCCTCTTCAAGAAGTTATAATGCAATCTTAACAATGGATTATCCGGTATAGTCAGTCGAACAAACCCAAATATTCCCTAAACAATCATAACATTTTTAACGGAGCAACTGAATTTGTTCTATTCTTTATCTGTTATGTAAAAGCTGTCGTACTTCGAAATCTGTAAAATTATTTTAGTTCTGTAATTGTCTCCCTTAATCTACCCCTCTCCCATGTTGACCCTGCCTCCACACGGTATGCCACTGATGGGTTTATTGGGTAATCTGGCCCTGCCAGGTAAGTAATATGGAAACGCACCATGTAATTCAAGCTGGTTATAAGTTACAGTGTGTCCCATTTTCGACACTTTTATAGGGTATCTCCGTAATTGTTAGTGCTATCAAAAAGTAATGTAGGTGTCATGTGCTCTTTTTGGTTCAAACTTAAAATGGTAAAATCAAAATTTCAAAATTTTTCTCGCTTAAGAGATACGGGGGAAAATCAAGAAATTGACAACTTCAAAATTACTCTATATTTTCTTAGTTAAAAGAGATATAGAAAAATGTTTAAAACAGAATTTTCTTTATAATTATTGTTGAATAATCTGCCGTTTTCAGAATAAGTATACAAGGTCAGGTAAAAAAGTTATCGGACCTAACCTAATTTTTTAAAATGGAACACCCTGTATATTTTAATAAAAAAATATAGCATTTTAAATTATCTTCTCAAATATATAACACACCATTGATGATATTGGTTTCCTAGGCAATTTATTTAAATTTTTCTTCATTTTCCTTGTTTCCTTTATTATGAGTTTTTGATCTTGGCTTAGTAAAAGAGCCGTATATTTTTAAATTATGTTCCAGTCGTCGGAATATATCCTTGAATGGTTGCCGTCTTTCCGGATAGCGAACAACATATAAATTTTGAGCCATTTCTTCGTTTTTCCACTTTCAATATAAACTAATATATCAAATTTTTCAAAATGTTGATAAGTCATTTTCACAAATGAATATGTAAAAATGAAATTGATGTTAAATGTTAATAACAACTACAATGTCAATATAGTTTTTTCTAGGATATTAGCTTATGTGTCATGGCCTACTGTGGTTTAAAGTAATGAAGTTTAAATATATCGCTTAGGAAATCAATATTATCCATGGTGTGTGGTATCCATTTGAAAAGAGAATTTAAAATGATATCTTTTTAGATTAAAATATAGAGGGTATTCTGAAAACGGCAGATTATTCAATAACCATTATAAAGGAACATCTGTATAAAACATTTTTCTGTATCTCTTTTAACTAAGAAAATATATGGTAATTTAGAAGTTGAAAATTTTTTGATTTTCCCCCGTTTTTTGATTTTACCATTTTAAGTTTGACCCAAAAAGCGCACATGACACCCACATTACTTTTTTGATGACACTAACAACTACGGAGATAGCCTATACAAGTGTCGAATGGGACACATTGTCCTACTTAAGCGATAATTGGTATTAGAAAAATAAGACAAAAATACAACACAAAGTAAAAACTGCATTATATTAACAAATTTGCACACTAAACAATCAAACATAAAATATTTAAAGCAACATTGACAGGCAATATTTAAATAAAGTCTATAAAAAGCAACACAAATATCACAACTTTGAGGCAGGCTGGAAAAACGACACACAACTCACCCTCGTGCACTTCGACTTGTTCGGTCACCGTTACTCTTTCGGCAATTTCCTTCGTTGAGGTCTAAAAACAGAGAAAAATTTGTTTTAAACAATAAAAAATGTGGGAGCTGAACTAATTTCTTCAATAGTCTTATAGTTTCAAACGTAACGATCAAAATCCATAATAAAAATTATTATAGAAAACGCTTATGTTTTCATTTTCACTTTTAATGGTCAACATCACACATGTTGAGAGGGGATAAAGAGATTAGAACATTAAGTTTAATAAAGGAGAGGTACAGATATCTTGTTTATTATTTATTAAATTAAGGGATATTTTCAGTTTGTTAATCTCGTATTTAAAATGGTCTGCGTATGCAAAAAGTATATTATTTTTGGTAGAGGATTCTCCATGGTCTTTGTACGAAAAGCGCGTTCGGTAATAAATGAATTCGGACAAGAAGCGAATTTAATTTGTAAACCTCACATTTTTTATCCTTCCGAATTTCATCTTTATTGTTTTTAATAATCTTTCCTAATCTATTGTTCGTTTCATGTTTTGTTTATTTAGAAAACTTTTAACATTTTCACTACCTTTACCTCATATATTAAGAAATTATATGTGTATACCTTACATCTGAGTCACTTTGACGGTGAAACATATACCGGGTGATGCATCCTTGAGTTGAACATAGGAAATCCTATGTAATTTTTGAGGTGGATGAATATTGGCTCCCCTGTACCTTTTATAGAAAAACAGCATTATAACTTCTTGAAGAGGCCAATCCTAATCTATTGATTTAAACGTGATTGCAAAACCACGATACTCTCATAGTTCCGGTAATACAGTAAATAATTTCTACGTCACTATTGCCAAAAGTTGAACTGACACTAAATTTCATTTTGTCAATGTCAAAATTCTATTTACTGATGTTTCTTTCGTGGTTTTGTCATCACCTTTAATTGACTAGCTTATGATAGGCTAACCAAAATGTACTCAAACTCGGCACATGAGTTTCCCATATCGGCCTCTTCAAGAAATTATAATCCAGTTCTTCTATAAAATGTTCAGGGGAGCCAATATTCAGCCACCTCGAAAATTACATGGAACTTCATATGTTCAACTTAACGCTGCATCACCCGGTATGCCATATAAATAAAAATTATTTCCTAACCACCTGAAGAATATTCGATAAAAAATAAGGAAATAATCGTCGAGTGTTGAATAATAACCAAGAACTTGTTCCGTTTTGACTAACACGTAGTAGTACCATTTCATCTGACTTAGTATTTTAGTATCTAACTATGTGGCAACATAAGTCAAGTTGTTGCTTATAATTCCGCACTCGACTGCATCCATAGCTCGGAAAATATATTATATTCAGCATTATTCCTTATTATTGTAGAAGACAAGACATCTTCAGCTGGTTCGGAAATTATGTTCATATTTATGTAATATTTCTACCGCATGAGAAGCAACGAAGGTTTCCGTATTGTAAAAACCCAAGACTTAATCCATTAAAGTTGCGTAAAAGCATTTACGAAACATCAGCACTCTCGTGATACAGCAATAAAGCTTACAGAACCATTTTGCTGTATGTTTGAGTTCTATTGATCTTCTTAGAGCTAGTAAATAAAAATCCTAAATTTAAATCATAGGGTACAAACATAGTGGAGAGTCGAGATACGCGCCAATCGGCGACGCATGCCGTTCTTTAAGATTCATTACATAGTCAAGGCAAGGCCTGAGGGTTCCAGTACCCCGGGCATTCGCGCTGTAAGCCTGTACGGTTATATGATACTGCTATGTTCATACTACCTGATTGGTTATAGCCCATGACAAGTAACATCCGTACTGGGGTACCTTCAAAAGTAACTTTATCCTCACTGTCTGAACTCATTTTGTGCAGTACTTAACGAAATTATAAATAATTGAAATTAAAACGCCTTCGAAATCGTTTTGTAATGACGCTCTACTATGTTAGCGTTAAAGCTAGGCTCGAAGCGTAAATCGCCTCGTAGCGCGTAGCTCGACTGTCCACTATGTTTGTACCCTAACGAATAACCAGTACTTACCGCTGGGACATCAGTAGTTTCCAAGACTTTTTGAATAAAATCTTCTGGCATAAAATTGCTTAGGATTTCTTCAACGGTAACATAATTGGCCTCTACCATTTTCATAAACGCCCTAAATCCGAGAGTAGCTGCTAGTTGACTTTTATCGATTGTAGTTTCTTCCGTTAATACTTGAGATATTAAGGCACTGTGACCCTTGCGTTCTACTACGTTCACCATAGCAGATTGTGCTTCTGGTGTTTTGAGCGAAGGAAATTTGTTATCATCGTATAATACTGTCACCTCCTTTACCGTTATTCCATTTTTGATGAGATAAACAATTTCTGCAATTTCACGTAGTGGAGCCTGTCCAGGACCAAACTCTTTAGCACTGATAAGTTCAAGCATGTGCGTTACTTCCTTTGCCATTTTCACTTCACTCTTCCTAATTATTTTCTCGCATCTTTCAATAATTTGTTCTAGTTTAACTTCAGTTATATCAACAGTCTCTTGGACGTTCTCTTGGGTAATTGGTTTCGCTCTAGCTGTTTTAGGCAATATTTTTTCAATATCCTTAATAATTTCTTCTGCTAATACTTCATCAATGCTAAGAGGTTCTGAAGGAGATAACTTTTGTGTTAGTTTTTCAAAAACAGTTTCTTCCTCTTTCTCGTCAATCTTCTTACAGGAAGCAACAGCTTCTGTTTTAAGAGATTCTTGAATTTCCAGTATGGGTTTAGCTTTGTCTTCTTTGATTTCTAATACAGTGATTTCCTCGGTAACTTCTACTGGTTGAATTTCCGTTATATCAACTGGTTTGATTTCATCCTCAACCGTTAAAGAAGCACGTTGCTTTTTCCTTAGTTCGCGCTTTTTCTCAATCGTAACTCTTTCTTTCTTGACTTTCTCTTCTTCTTCGACAGCTTCTTTAAGAACGATTTCTTGTTTTTTGGTTTCAGGTATTTCCTGTACGGTTAGTTGTGCCAGTGTAGATGCTTCGCCGATTTCACTTACAGCTTTGCACACATATGTGCCGACATGGTTCTTGTTAACTTTAGTGATGGTACATGTGGTCATATTTTCTTGAATGCGGATTTTGACATGTTTGGTGTTGCGTAATATTTTGTTATTATGATACCAGGTGATATCTAGGAAGATAATGCAAAAATTAACAAAAATTCTTATAGGGTTTGCTATTTAATAAATAATTTGATTGTAAATTTTGTGTGATTTTTTAATTTAAGATAAAAATTATCACATTACAAGTCAGAAGCCTGATGTGAATTTTAAACCTAATCTGAGACTCGCAAAAGCATCGTGCGTATACTCGACAGTCATGTTAGAGACGTTACCAAAAATTATCCGAAGAGTAAAACATAACGCAAACGATGAATATATTATTCGAATTTTATCCAGATATGAGATAGGAACAGCTGAAAGGGAACATGGGTCTATGATAAAAATATTTTAATAATTAGCTCATAAAATCAATGCGACGTCAGAGAAAAGACAATTGTATAAACCATGGACTTAAATAGTGGTCATGAACATAATTCATACTGCTGGATTCCATCGAAAGGAGGGATATTCGTCTGATCGGAGACCACGAGCTGACGAAGAACCTCGACAGCCTAGAACATCGAAGACAGGTTTCAGATTTGACTCTCTTTTACAGCTATTTTCATGGAAGGTTCTCGACCGACCTTGCCCTCTTAATTCCGCCCAGAGCGATGAATAGCAGAAATACACGACAAACCACTGCCGCCCATCCATATGTGGTTAAGCTTAGTACTCCTCGAACTTCATTATTTTAGAATTCTTTCATATGGAGGACTTCATCCTTATGGAACGACCTTCCCGAGGTCGTTTTCCCAACGAATATAACCTCCAACGATTCAAAACCAACGTGATTCGCTTTTTGCGCACACGCACCACTCCCAGAGTGCCCTAAAGGATTTTTCCTATAGTGCTTGTGTTTGATCATAAAAAAAAAATATATTGAGTTTGCGAGGAGATACGCACGGCTTTCTCGTTATTCCCAAATGAGATTTAAAATTTGAAAATATGATGCTTATTGGTCGATTCCTTAATGTAACTTACATTGTTTTAAGCTGGATTCATAATTGC
This sequence comes from Barypeithes pellucidus, assembly GCA_963991005.1. Taxonomy (NCBI): domain Eukaryota; kingdom Metazoa; phylum Arthropoda; class Insecta; order Coleoptera; family Curculionidae; genus Barypeithes; species Barypeithes pellucidus. Next base: position 26,214,373 of record OZ022562.1, on the reverse strand, counting down.
CGTAATGAATGCCGTAAGATATAAGTCGTAGTCGATAAGACGTAAGCAGTAAGGACATATCCGTTCATACTTTCGTTAAGAATTTGTAGGTCATTTTGTTTGTCATATGGCACATATTGGTTTATTTATAACTGTAAAATATGATTAGAAGCGATGAAGACATCGTTATATACTTTGCTGTAAATATTAAAAGCCATTTAAAAAATACACAATTTGGTGATGTCAACATGGCGGTTATGCACGAGTATGATCGATCCCAACCGAACCGTAACGTAAGAAATGGAATTGAACCATTGCTTACTTCTTACTGCTTAATTGTTATGCGCTATGAATTGTTCTATTGCAAATCCCATGTTTATGTTTCTTATGGATTACCTTTACGTCTTAAGGCTTACGTTACCGCAACTATGAATACAGCTTTAAGCTTACAGCGACACGTAACCTTCGACATATTAAGGTATGTACACATCGAAAAAACATACAAGAATAAACATCAGCGAACAAATATTTTTATTCGATGTGGACGGTAAATATAGCGAACAAATGTTTTTTTGTTCTTGTTCACAAATGTTCGAGGAGACGTCGGTACATCAAGGAGAAATTTTGTTTATCTTTTAGTTGTAAGTCTTTCAATAAACTGCTTCCACTGTATATCTCTCTACTTCTGAATAAAGATGTTTGCCACCAACGCCTTTTTCTTCTTTTTTTATTATTTTTCAGTAAACCACAAAAGATAATAAACGCTGCACTCGCAAATAGATTTTGATCATGGTCATCCATAATTACTATTGTCTATTCGTACAGAAAGAAATGATCTACCTAGTGGAACAAGAGTGAACAAATGTTTGTTTGCGTCTATTTAGACAGAAAAGCGAACAAGGAAGAAAGAACACGAACAAATAAGGTAAACAAGAACGAATGTTTGTTCTTGTATGTTTTTTCGGTCTGTTCATACCTTTAGGTAACATGTCTGTTACCTTTACATTCATGCTCAGAGCGTCATGAATTTATAGAGCTGTAAAGTAGGTTAGGTTAAAGGTGAAGTTATAAACCTGACGTTTCGTTTGCGTCCGCCATTTGTATCCACCATTTGAAATTAAAAGCACATGATTTATTTAAGAACATTTATAGTTGCCGTTGGTCTCGCCGTTTGCGTCTGGTATTGCTGTTCTCTTTCGTTCAACATAAACCAATTGTCTCTTTTTCCGTCGGAAAGTTGTAGGAACGTCCATAGCAAGTTTACAGAGCCAGTCAAAATCGTGTTTGTTTAGCCCGTGATATTTAGTAAATATTATTTTATTTATTTTACTTTATGCCATCTTATTACCAATTTTGAAGTGTACTGTTGATAAGTGTGGATAGTATCAATGGCGAAGAAACAAACCCTTAATACAATCACACCACATCATACAGTCCCAGAAGAAATGTCTAAATTCATTTAAAATTCAGCGGTAAGTTTTTTCAAAAAACGCTCGTACCAGTCGATTTTGATTTTTTAATTATTTTTTTTTTGTGGTAATTTCATGTATACAGGGTAGCTCAAAAATAAGTTACGACCATCAACTTCATTTTTTCAAATGAAAACATATATTTTTTATTTCATTTTTGAATTTTGCATTGAATTCTAAGCATGTTTCATGTACCATGTCCTATACATAAACTCAACAGTTATTGAAAAAATTAGGATTGAACATATCTATAAGTAGACCTGTTTATTAAAAAAAAAAAAACAAAATCAAATTAAATGTTGAAAATGTGCGCCATTTACGGCTTGACAATATCCAAGACGATCAATAAACTCTCTTTGCACGTTTCCAACTATTTAATTTGATTTTGTTGTGTTTTTTTTAATAAACAGGTCTTACTTATAGATATGTTCAATCCTAATTTTTTCAATAACTGTTGAGTTTATGTATAGGACATGGTACATGAAACATGCTTAGAATTCAATGCAAAATTCAAAAATGAAATAAAAAATATATTATGTTTTCATTTGAAAAAATGAAGTTGATGGTCGTAACTTATTTTTGAGCTACCCTGTATACATGAAATTACCACAAAAAAAAAATTTTAAAATCAAAATCGACGGGTACGAGCGTTTTTTGAAAAAACTTACCGCTGAATTTTAAATGAATTTAGACATTTCTTCTGGGACTCACTGTATAAAAGCATAAGAAAACAGGTTATGTTATTGTTTTCTGATGTGAACGTCTCACCCAACGCCAAGTTTATAAATTCACCTTTATTTAAGGTATTTATTTATATTTATATCAAACTTTAATTTATATACATGGTATTATGGAATGGTTTATTATATTAAAATGGTTTACCCCGTGGATGTCGTACATACTTTTTTTTTAATCGACCATCTAAAAACTTACGTAAAAACCACTAAAATCATCCAACATGCGCATGTCCATGGTATAGGCATATGTGTTAACTTAACAACTGTAATTGCGATGTTGCCATACCGATGTGCTCAGACTTTTCGCCGTTCGCTATGAGGTGCGATGGAACTTCCCTTCTTCGCCGGTCGATTTGGAAACCCGAACATATGTGTTTGTTTAATAATTTTCAGCAGTGTACGCGGCTTTTTATGAAAATGACATAAGGTTATTTTTCTCGCCTATTGTCTCAAAGCTCCATTGTTGGTTATTTTGCTGCAATTTGTTTCATTCTCAGGATTTGCCCAATTAAATATATAAAGCCATTCAATAACACCCTGTGTAAGAAAGTTATTTTAAATTACCTGGTACAGGTGTTCCAGAAAACAGACATTCAAATTCGATAGTTTCAGTTTCAGCGGTTTTAATATCTGTAAGTTCTTTGACAAAAGTGGGAACTGCTTGGACAGCTAAAAAATAAAGATGATACCAATCAATACAGAATCTTTACACATTGAATAACTAAAATATACAGAGATGGACAGAAGTCTGAATCCGGATCTCCCGAAGTGTTTAATCTGTCAAAGTCATTTTATGCCAATATTAATATTATTCTATGATTTAAGGTTGTCTGAAGGCAGAATTTTCTTAATATCTTAAAAACGGTAGGTACGTATTTATTCTCATTATTCTATTTAAATAGTCTTAAATTAAATAGTTTTCTTTAAAATCAATACGGACGCGAATATTTTGCCACCTTGAAATTTACATGGGAAATCCCGTGAGTCCTATTCGGACGCACCACCCGGTATACATTAACGACACTATAATTAAAGTATTATTGATAAATTATGCTTAGTCTAAAGAATAAAACTATCAATATATTAAACATTACCTCGGTCAAATGCTGGTTTATTGCCTGGTCATGCTTAAAGGGACAACTTACTGGTCTAAACAAACCAAAAAAAAAAATAAAAAAACATTCAATTAGTACAGCAAATCAAATACCATGCTAGTATGAGTTAGTTTTACCTTGCGTATTATCAGTGAATATATGAGGTAGTGTTTCGTCATTATCGTCATGTACAGGGCTAAAAGCTGATGCGAGACCTCGGCCTCTGTCGGTCATACATTCACTTTCAAGTAGTAAAAATTCCTGTAGCTCTTCTTGTGAATCCGCCGTGTGTAGTTGGAAGAAAGCGCTGGGATCTATCTCTCGTGGCTCCAGAGGATACATAGTATTGTCGTGGTAAAAATTCTTATTTAACTCTCTTGTAGAGAAGGTTTCATTGCGACCTCTAGGTAGAGTATGGAACTTCTCTTGATATAAAATATCTGAATATTCATATTGTTTAGGTAACGCATTACAGGAATTGGAATATTTTGAAAAATCGTACCCGTGTTTTCTTCGTTCTGAGCCACTACTTCCTTTAAAGCTACTTGATCTTGTAGATGGTTCGCTCTTCTCCTCGATGGGAGATAAAATATAAAAAGGTTCGACTTCCTCATATGTTTCTTCAATTGTTCCGTCTACTTCACTAGCTTGTTCAAGTTCCTCGTAGTCGCTGTTAATAACATCAAAATTTTCATAATGAGAGTCTCTCGCTTTTTCGGAAGATAAAAGTTCCAGAACTGATCCCATAGAATGTCTATGTGAGCTTAGATAATCGCCCATTGCCGAGTCAAATAAGTCCTTCCGACCTTTTGGCCTTTCGTGTATTGGCTCGCTTTGAACGGATGTTTGCGAGCCTGTTGCGGAATAAGATGGAAAATAGTGAGTCTGGTCCTCGTTGTAATAATCACTCGAACTACAATGCATGTATTCCGATGATACTATACCTTGAGAATTATTACATTTTCTTTTGTTAGCTGGAACTGTTTCTAAGCTGTCAGTTGAAGCATCCAGAGAACACGCATGCGATGACAAGCTTGGCGCATATTTACCTTTTTCTGCTGTTGAGAGGTCTTCCATATGGGTAACCCATTCAGGCTTGCGGTATAACTTTGTGCCCACAACCCCTAAAAAAAGGAATAACGTATTTTAGCTTGTGAATGGAAAATAACGTCAATTACCAACCCTTATGTAATTTAAAAAAAATTGATGCCGACATTTAACAATACGTTCTTAGAACCATTTGGGTGTAATGAATTTTTTCATTAATTCACCTCGTCAAACATTTCAAGAAAAATATTTGCGGTTCTAAAACAACACTTATTAACTAACTATGGGTTCTTTAAAATAAAGGGTTGGTAATTTGAAGTATGTCACTATGTAAAAGAAACAACGTAAATAATTTGTGTTTTATGGGATTTTAAGTACATTTTGTGAAAGAATTGTTCATGGAAAATACAAGGATATAAAATAAGGGATTTATGAGCCTCGATGCTTGCTGAAAAATAAAAGTTACAAATTATTTTATAATAGAAACAACATTTTACCACTAACCATCTCGGTCTTGTAACAAAATATATGTGGTAAATAAATGAATAGCAATTAATATTCTTTTGGTTCAAAGCGGCTTCCACTTCAACTTTCCAATAAAGTGTGAAAAATTTGAAAATAAATAATATATAGAAAAACAATAGTAACGAATTTCAATATTTGCTAATCGCTAATTCATAAACTCTAGCGCTGGACAGTTGAACTGATATTTTACCTTCAACAGTATCGACAAGCAGATGAGTTATAGTAGTTGCTACACCTAAAGGATTCTGTGCCTCATATACTATCTCTCCGACGTCATCCGGATATGTTTCTAGTAACGTAAGAACTGACGTTCCATCTTCAAAGTTTTCTATGATAAATTCGTCCGAGGGGAATATTTCATTTCCTTCCTTGAGCCATTTTCCCTCAGGTTTGGGTTTACCAATGGCTTTGGCTTCCAATCTAAGAAAATAGTAAGAAGTGAGTCATCAGAGTAAAAACTGAAAATCTCAAAGGCACAAACATATACATTTAATATATTAATGAGTTTGAATGAGACAACAAGTTGTAGTTGTGGATGCTACCATAACCTCAAATATATGAGAAAAGTATTGTTGTTGCCTCTTTCTACCTTATATACTGACAATTTGTGTATATGCCTATAGCACGGATAGCCAAGCTATTGCAATCTGAGCGACACAATTTTTTTTTTAACTTTATGTGTAATTTATCGAAAAGTCATATAAACAAAAAAGTCGTTTTCAATTTTTATTGCGGGTTTTCTAAACTCTTTACCTAAACTCAAGAACTAATGTTTGTATGAGAAATATATACATATAATTCACAGGGCACGTAGCAAATCAGATTAAGAAAGCTCAGTTGGCAAATAACGCCTTTTGCTAAGTCAGAAGCTAGATTGGCAGCAAAGGTACGTCTAAATAACATTTTTACACAATAGTACAAATCAGGGATATTCAACCATTACAAATTATAAAAAATACACAGAGCAAGAAAAAAGAGATTACCTTGTCACCTGTCCGTCTGTGGTTTGTACCACCTGAGGAAGCTTTGTTATAATTCTAGGAGCGAACTCCTCTTCATCTGACGTAATTGGTCCTTCACTTATAGTTTTGTCTTCGAGTAAATCTTCTTCAGATCCAGTCATGTGAGCCAATTCTGAGTCAGGCATATATTCGTATGCCTCAACAACCATTGACGTTTTGCAAACTGCTTCACCAATTTTATTAACAGCCCTAAAATAATGTGTTTATTTGCGTAAGAAGGGAATATCACTTATTTTCCTATTCATTTACTCTGACTGATTGAATGTCCTTATGCAATAAAAAGTCAATATATGCATATTAATATTGACGTAGAATTTTGAACTTTGTGGAAATAATTATTTAATTTAATTTATTTTCTGATTTAATGCAATTTAAAGTATAATTTTATGACCTATTATATATATCAACATCTCCATGGAGCATGTTGTGATGGACCCATTAAATATCTCTCGGTACAAACAAAAAGACACTTTTGCCTAATTTTTTTAATACCATGTGTAATTTGACAGGACAAAACTTATCGGTTAGTCAAGACGTATGAAAACCCAAACGTATTTTAGGTTGTTGTTTTATTAAATTTGTAATAATAATACTGAGTTGTTCTGTTACACATACCTGCAAGTATATTCACCGGCATTTCCTGGAAATACTTCAGATATAGCTAAAGTACAAAGACCATCTGCATCTTGGTAAATAACTACGTCCTTCACCTCTTGGACGGGTTGATCGTTGTGGTACCACTGAACCTTAGGTGTGGGTTTGCCAATTAATACGCAGCTAAATGTTACTTTTTCACCATCCATTACGCTAATTGGTGTTAAAGGTTGGACAAATCTAGGATATACAAGTTCTTCAGTCTCTTCCCATGATGTTTCCTTAACCACACTAAGACTAGCGGTATGTGTGACTGATCCAGCTACGTTTTCAGCTCTGCATGTTATTGGTCCAGCAAATTTCGATGTAACTTCGGTAATTAAAAGAGTCGATTTGTTGTCCTTGCTGACAATTCTCACTTCTGGACTTGATACTACTGGAACTTCTTTAATATACCATTGGAATGTAGCGGTTGGGTAAGCTTCAACAGTGGCTTCCATGATCAAAACTTCTCCTTCCTGGACTATTTTAGGAGTTATTGGTTGAATCCATCTTGGGGCCTTAGCTTCATTTATTTCTTCTGTGATGACAACAGAACCGGCAGATTTAGCTTCACCCTTCGCATTAGTGGCACGAACTTCATACTTGCCAGCTTTTTGTTTCCTTGGAACCTTCTTCTTAATGATAAGTTTAGTTACTTTATCTTCCTCAATAATATCATATTTGTCATCATTTTTAATTTCTTTGTTATTTCTAAACCATGTGATTTCAGGTTTAGGTGTACCCTCAACTTCAGCTTCGAGAACTATTTCTTCTGACGGCTTCGCCACTACGGCCTGCACAGGTTTAATAATCTTTGGTGCGTGCATAACTATTGGTTGTGTCACCTCCACAACTTTCGAAATTATTAAATTAGCTCTACATTGTGCCGTGCCAAATTTGTTTTCGGCTAAAACTTTGTAGATTTTCTCATCATCCGGCGTGGGCTCTAATATTTCTAGAGTAGTTATACCGGTCTTAGTATCATAAGTAATTAGCTTCCCAAGTTGAGGCTGTATTTCTTTATCTTCTTTAAACCATTTAACAATTGGAGTTGGTTGGCCGATAACTGTAGCTTGAAGAATAGCTTTTGACGTCTCCTCAACGATTTGTGGTTTAAGAGGTTCAGTAAATCGAGGTGCAATACCACTCTCTTCTTTTTCTAAAAAAACACAGTATGTTAATAAAAGGAATAATACATTTTATTATATGAATAACAAATTGCGCACATTCATTTAAGCACTTTTTACATATGTCTCTAGTTTGAAAACGGCTTCACTGATTAGAAAACCTTGCAAATTTTGAAATATTGTTTTGCTAAGATCACTAGCAGAGCCAGAATTTGAAAGTATACCAAAAAGTTAATACATTTTAACTGAAAATTTTAGAAACGTATGATTAAACAGTGCAACAAGTTTTTATCTATGAGCAGTTTTGCACTAGGACAGATGTAGAATGTACCTTTTCATTGTTGCATAACTATAATATCGAAGTAACCATATGTTTATAATTTTATTATTACGAGCAAAAATTTAAAAGTGTATCATTTCTGTTTACTAGCTTAACGAATTAACTATTTTCACCGCGACTGACTATTTGATCTTTTATTCAGAATCCATTGTTAAGTACACTTCTATAGTGGTAATGATTATAAATATATAAAAAATGTCATCGTTTGAATTAATAGCAAAATTCCCACTGCTAAAAAATTATATATATAACTTACGAACTAATAAAAAGTACATCCCTGTATATTAAAATATGATTGCAAATTTTTGTTATGTAATAACACCAGCATTTATAGCATTAGGCAAATGTTCTATTTTGTAGCTAAAGCGTCAAATAAAATGTCACACTCATGTACCTAAAATAACAAGATTCGCTGTGGACGTGGCGATTCCGGCGGGGTTACTGGCTTTGCAAGAATAAACTGCAACATCTTGTGGTTCAACTTTGGAAAATTCCAAAGTTACCGTATTTTCTACGATTTTGATAAATACACGTTCATTGGCATGGTAAATGGCTTCGTTTTTATACCAAGTTATTTCAGGGAATGGTGTACCTTCAACCTTACAGACCAAGCGAGCAGGTTTTCCTTCTTCGCTAACAACAGGCTCAACGCGCTTAATAAATCTGGGTGCAACAGTTTTTGCTTTTATTCTTTTGCCAAGAGTTTTTTGAACAATTGAAGTTTGAATACTGGTATCCTCATGTAATCCTGTGTGTTCAGTGAGCTCCTCATCAGGAATTTTGTCTGTTACCTCCGTTGTACGTTTTTGAGAAATTATTTCCAATTCTGGTAAAGGTTGACTGTCGTCAAACTTAACGGTTCTTTTCTTTTCAACTTTTACTTTTTTAGATACTACTTGGACATCTATATCTTTCCTAAATTCTTCTTGGTCTTCTATTTGAGGATGTTCTGGTTCTGACTTCAGAATCTTTTTTGGCTTTTTCTGTTTCTCAACTAACATAATTTCTGTTTCTGACACCTCTGGTACTTTTGGCGTATCCTCCACATCTTCAAGTTTCGTTGGTTTTAGTTCCGGCTGATCCACTTCTGTTGAGGGCTGTCCTTCAATTTTGGGTATGGGTTTAAGTTGTACTTCTTCAGGTTTATCAGCAATTGGCTTTTCCCTCTGTTTTATTTTCTTTTTCTTTATCTTCTCTTCCTCGCGATCTTCTTTTTTCTCCAAGGGCTTAATATATAATTTGTCATCATATTCACCTTCCGGAATTTCATAGGCAATTTCGGAATTAACATTTTCAGTGATAACCTTATACTCGGGCTCCTCTGATTTCTCTCTCGAAATTGGTTTAAGTTTAATCTCCTCTTTCTCTTCTTCTAATAAAGGCTTTCGTTTGCCTCGAGGCCATTCTTTAGTTTCCGGAGCCTGTTCTTCTTTCTTTTTCGATCTTCGTTGCCAAGGAATAGTTTCATCTGGAGCATGTTCGTATTCTTCAATTTCAACCGGTTTAAGTTCAACAATTGATAATTCTTCTGGTTTAGGCATACTGTCTTTTTCTTCGGGATAAATTTCAAAATCTTTCTTTTCGTAATCTTTAGTTTTATAATCAGTTCCAGGTAATTTGATAGGTTCAGATTTTTCTGACAACCCAACATCTTCTTTCTTAGATCTTTTCACAGGTTTGAGCTTAACTTCTTCTTTTAGATCTTCTTCTTTCGGGATCTTGCCTTTGCCAATTTTAAGACCAGGTACTTCAACCACTGAATCTTCTGGTTTGGGCTTTGGTTGTCTTCGCCATGGAGCAGAAGGAGTCTCATCTACTTCCTTAGGTTTTTCTTCAATTTCAACTTTTTCAGCAACTTCTGGTATGTATCGTTCGGCATCAGGTATTTCAGCCAAAACAATCTCCTCTGGCTTAATTTTCTTGTGTCGTTTCTTTTTCTCTACAACAGTACCTTCTTGCAGTTCAGGTAGTTCTACATGTTTCAAAACCACTGTCTCAATATCCTCAGTTTCTTCAGGTTTTTCTGTTTGACCTACAGGTTTAAGTTTAACCAGTTCTGGTAAAGCAAACTGCTCTTCTTCTGGTTTTTGTATCTTTTCAGGTATTTTTACAGGTTTAAGGCTTACATGTTGTGGTTTTTCTTCGTCTTGCAACATTAATACTTTAGATGACTTTACTTTCTTTGGTTTCTCTTCATCCACTTTAAGTACAATGGTATCTTCAATTTCAGTTATGGTTTCAACGATCACAGAAACAGTAACTTGTGGTTGTTTTCCTTCTTCTTCTACTGTGACAATTTCTGTCGTTTCTTCCTGATCACCTTCTTTCTTTTTAATTTTTCTCTTCTTAACAGTTTTCTTCTTAGATTTTCCTTTCTCGATCACGGTAGTCTCCTCAACTTCTTCTGGAAGTTCCTCCAGTATGGTTTTAGGTTGTTCTTCGTGAGGGACCTCTTCTAAGATGGTAACAGTAGTTTGTGGCTTTTGCCCCTCCTCTTCTACGGTTACTATTTGTGTTGTTTCTTCTTTGTCACCTTTTCGCTTTCTTATTTTCCTTGTTTTTACTAATTTCCTTCTAGCCACATCGTTATCCATGACAATTGTTTCCTGTATTTCCACAGGTAATTCTTCAACAATGTATTGTGGCTCCTCTGTGAAGGAATCAAAAGGAGTAGTATCTTCTTGAATAGTAACAGTTGTTTTTGGTTTTTCTCCTTCCGTTTTTTCAGTTACTATTTCAGTTATTTCTCGCTTGTCACCATCTTTTTTAATAATTTTACGCTTTTTAGTTACTTTTTTCTTAGGTTTACCGTTTTCCATTAATATGGTCTCTTCAGTTTCCTCTGGTAATTCTTGTACGCTATATATTGGGGCTTCTTTTTCAGGTGAAATATCCTCCTCAATGGTTATTGTTGTCTCGGGTCGTTTGCCTTCTTCTTCAGTAGTAATAATTTCAGTTGTTTCTTGTTTGTCTCCTTTTTGTTTTTTAATCACTCTCTTCTTCACGATTTTCTTTTTAGCAACACCCTCTTGATCTATAACTGTAGTTTCTTTTATCTCCACTGGAAGTTCCTCAACCTTAAATGTTGCCTCTTCTTTTTCTGGAATATCAACTGGTTTAAGATGTACTTTCTCTAGATCTTGCTCGATGATTTCTCTAACCTCCTTTTTAGTTGGCTTAAGCTTAATTTCTTCAGTCGTTGGACTTTCCCCTATCTTTTGTGATTTTAATTTTTTCTTTTTAGTCTTTAATTGTTCATCTTTTGTTATTTGTACTTCTTCAACAGTAACGGTAATTTCAGGTTTCTTTCCTTCTTCCTCTATTGTTACAATTTCAGTTTTTTCTTCTTTACTTCCTCTTCGTTTTTTAATTGTTCTCTTTTTAAGAACTTTCTTCTTCTCGACGCCTTTTTCCACTATTGTTGTTTCCTGAATGTCAATTGGTAGCTCTTCTACTGTATAGCATATTTCTTCTGGAGCCTCCATTAGCTGTTTCTCTTCGATTAAAACAGAAGTCTCCGGTGTCAGACCTTCTTCTTCTACTGTTAATATGTGAGTCGTCTCCTCTTTGCCATCTTTTTGTTTCTTTATGGTCCGCTTCTTTTGTACTCTTCTTTTTGGTATACCTTCTTTAATAACAATAGTCTCTTCAATTTGTACTGGTAATTCTTCTACCTCATATTCAGGTTGAGGTTTTTCGAATGTATCTTCCAAGGGCGCGTCCAGTTCTTGGGTAGTAACTGTAGTTTCAGGCTGTTGCCCTTCTTGTTCAGTTGTAACTATTTCTGTTACTTCGTGTTTGTCACCTTTTCGAGTTTTTATTGTTCTCTTTTTTTGTATTTTCTTCCTGCGCTCTCCCTTATCAATAACTGTGGTTTCAAAGATTTGCTCAGGAAGTTCTTCCACCGAATAGATCGGTTGTTCAACTGTTTGCTTAGATATATTTTGTTCTTCAACTGTAATAGTAGTCTGAGGAGTTTTTCCTTCCTCTGCAACTGTAACAATATGTGTTGTCTCTTCCTTGCCGCCATGCCTCTTTTTAATAATACGTTTTCTAGTCACTGTCTTTTTAGGAACCCCATCTTTGATAATGGTCGTTTCCTGAATTTCTTCTGGCAATTCTTCAGTAACATACCGAGTCGGTTCTTCGGCAAATACATGCTCGGGAAGGTCTTTCGCTAAACCTAACTTAATAAGTTCCATTTGCACCAAATCTATTATTTCTTCTGGCTCAACTTCTTCCACATCTAACAAACTTGGGACAATGAGGTATCCTTCTTTATCAACTAAAGTGTCTTCAATTTTCTTAGACTTTTTAACTTTTTTCGTAAGTTTCTTCGCCTTTGGCGTAGTGTCTTTAGGAATTTCCTCCTCCCGCACTAGAACAGTAGTTTCTGGTTTCTTACCTTCTTCTTCAACAGTAATAATTTCTGTAGTTTCATCTTTGCTACCTTTCCTCTTTTTAATGACCCTCTTTGTACGAACTTTTTTCTTCGTGACTCCTTGGTCTATTACCATTGTTTCCTGAACATCAGTTGGTAGCTCTTCTACAGTATAGGAAGGTTCATCTGGAACCCCCTCTACGAGTTTCTCCTCTGTTGTAACGGATATTGTAGGTTTCGTACCTTCTTCTTCTACTGTTACTATATGCATTGTCTCTTCTACATCGCCTTTTTGTTTCTTGATCGTTCTCTTTTTTTGGATTTTTTTCCTCGGAACACCGTCCTTAATAACTATGGTTTCTTGAATTTCAACTGGTAATTCTTCTACTACATATTCTGGTCGCGGTATTTCGGAAGTATCTTCCAATGATGCCTCAAGTTCGTGTGTAGTAACTGTGGTTTCAGGTTGTAGTCCCTCTTGCTCAGTTGTTACTATTTCGGTTATTTCTTGTTTGTCACCCTTGCGAGTCTTAATTGTTCTTTTATTTTGTATTTTTTTCTTATGCACCCCCTTATCAACTATTGTAGTCTCCAAGATTTGTTCTGGAAGTTCTTCCACCAAATATATCGGCTGTTCAGTAATTTGCTTAGAAATGTCTTGTTCTTCAATGGTAACAGTAATTTGAGGAGTCTTGCCTTCTTCTGCAATAGTAACAATATGAGTTGTCTCTTCCTTGCTACCACGCCTCTTTTTAATTATACGTTTTTTAGTAACGGTTTTCTTAGATACTCCCTTGTCAATAACAGTTGTTTCTTGAATTTCTTCTGGTAATTCCTCTGTCACATATTTAGTAGCATCCTCTACAATTTCCTCCTTTTCGACTAAAATATCTTCACCTTTCTTAGACTTTTTAACTTTTTTAGTAAGTTTTTTCGCTTTTGGAGTTGTGTCTTCAGGAATTTGCTCCTCTCGTACTAGAACAGTAGTTTCTGGTTTCTTACCTTCTTCTTCAACAGTAATAATTTCTGTAGTTTCATCCTTGCTGCCTTTCCTCTTTTTAATAACTCTCTTTTTGAGAACCTTCTTCTTTGTGACTCCTTGTTCTATTACTATTGTTTCCTGAACATCAGTCGGAAGCTCTTCTACCGTATAGGATGGTTCTTCTGAAACTTCGTCTAGCGGTTTCTCCTCTGTTGTAACAGACATCTGAGGTTTCGTACCTTCTTCTTCTACTGTTACTATATGCGTTGTCTCTTCTACGTCGCCCTTTTGTTTCTTAATCGTTCTCTTTTTTTGTATTCTTTTTTTTGGAACACCATCTTTAATAACTATGGTTTCTTGAATTTCAACTGGTAATTCCTCTACTATATATTCTGGTCGCGGTTTTTCGAATACATCTTCCAATGGAGCTTCAAGTTCCTGTGTTGTAACTGTGGTTTCGGGTCGTAGTCCCTCTTGCTCAGTTGTAATTATTTCAGTTATTTCTTGTTTATCACCCTTGCGGGTTTTAATTATTCTCTTTTTTTGTACCCTTTTCTTACGTTCCCCCTTATCAATTACTGTTGTTTCCAAAATTTGTTCCGGAAGCTCTTCTACTAAATAGATCGGCTGTTCAGTTACTTGCTTAGAAATATCTTGCTCTTCAATAACAACAGTAGTTTCAGGAGTTTTACCTTCTTCTGCAACAGTTACAATATGAGTTGTTTCTTCTTTGCTACCACGTCTCTTTTTAATAACACGTCTTTTCGTAACGGTTTTCTTAGGTACTCCCTTTTCGATAACCGTAGTCTCCTGGATTTCTTCTGGTAATTCTTCGGTAACATATTTAGTAGTTTCCTCTGCAAATACATGCTTAGGAAGATCTTTGGCTAAGGCTTTCTTAATAAGTTCCGTTTGTACCAAATCTATTATATCACCTACTTTATCTTCTGTTTCTGATAAACTTGGGATAATGAGATATCCTTCTTTATCAACTAAAGTGTCTTCAGTTTTCTTAGACGTTTTAACTTTTTTAGTTAGTTTCTTCGCCTTTGGAGTTTTGTCTTCAGGAATTTGCTCCTCCCTTACTAGAACAGTAGTTTCTGGTTTCTTCCCTTCTTCTTCAACAGTAATAATTTCTGTAGTTTCATCTTTGCTGCCTTTCCTCTTTTTAATAACTCTCTTTTTAAGAACCTTTTTCTTTGTGACTCCTTGGTCTATTACAATTGTTTCCTGAACATCAGTTGGTAGCTCTTCAACAGTATAGGAAGGTTCTTCTGGAACCTCCTCTACCAGTTTCTCCTCTGTTGTAACCGATATTGTAGGTTTCGTACCTTCTTCTTCTACTGTTACTATATGCATTGTCTCTTCTACATCGCCTTTTTGTTTCTTTATCGTTCTCTTTTTTTGTATTTTTTTCCTCGGAACACCGTCCTTAATAACTATGGTTTCTTGAATTTCAACTGGTAATTCTTCTACTACATATTCTGGTCGCGGCATTTCGGATGTATCTTCGAATGATGCCTCAAGTTCCTGTGTAGTAACTGTGGTTTCAGGTCGTAGTCCCTCTTGCTCAGTTGTTACTATTTCAGTTATTTCTTGTTTGTCACCCTTGCGAGTCTTAATTGTTCTTTTCTTTTGTATTTTTTTCTTATGCACCCCCTTATCAACTATCGTGGTCTCCAAAATTTGTTCTGGAAGTTCTTCTACCAAATATATCGGTTGTTCAGTAATTTCCTTAGAAATATCGTGTTCTTCAACTGTAACAGTAGTTTGAGGAGTTCTGCCCTCTTCTGCAATAGTAACAATATGAGTTGTCTCTTCTTTGCTGCCACGCCTCTTCTTAATAATACGCTTTTTAGTAACGGTTTTCTTTGATACTCCCTTGTCAATAACAGTTGTCTCTTGAATTTCTTCTGGTAATTCCTCTGTCACATATTTAGTAGCATCCTCTACAATTTCCTCCTTTTCGACTAAAATATCTTCACCTTTCTTAGACTTTTTAACTTTTTTAGTAAGTTTCTTCGCTTTTGGAGTTGTGTCTTCAGGAATTTGCTCCTCTCGTACTAGAACAGTAGTTTCTGGTTTCTTACCTTCTTCTTCAACAGTAATAATTTCTGTAGTTTCATCTTTGCTGCCTTTCCTCTTTTTAATAACCCTCTTTTTAAGAACCTTTTTCTTTGTGACGCCTTGGTCTATTACTATAGTTTCCTGAACATCAGTAGGAAGCTCTTCTACAATATAGGATGGTTTTTCTGAAATCTCTTCTAGTCGTTTCTCCTCTGTTGTAACAGACATCTGAGGTTTCGTACCTTCTTCTTCTACTGTTACTATATGCGTTGTCTCTTCTACGTCGCCCTTTTGTTTCTTAATCGTTCTCTTTTTTTGTATTCTTTTTTTCGGAACACCATCTTTAATAACTATGGTTTCTTGAATTTCAATTGGTAATTCCTCTACTAAATATTCCGGTTGCGGTTTTTCGAATATATCTTCCAATGGAGCTTTAAGTTCCTGTGTTGTAACTGTGGTTTCGGGTTGTAGTCCCTCTTGCTCAGTTGTAATTATTTCAGTTATTTCTTGTTTGTCACCCTTGCGAGTCTTAATTGTTCTCTTCTTTTGTACTTTTTTCTTTTGTACTCCTTTATCAATAACTGTCGTCTCCAAGATTTGTTCCGGAAGTTCTTCTACCAAATATATAGGCTGTTCAGTAATTTGTTTAGAAATATCTTGTTCTTCAACTGTAACAGTAGTTTGAGGAGTATTGCCGTCTTCTACAACAGTAACAATATGAGTTGTCTCTTCCTTGCTACCACGCCTCTTTTTAATTATACGTTTTTTAGTAACGGTTTTCTTCGATACTCCCTTATCAATAACAGTTGTTTCTTGAATTTCTTCGGGTAATTCCTCTGTTACATATTTAGTAGCATCCTCTACAATTTCCTCCTTTTCGACTGAAATATCTTCACCTTTTTTGGACTTTTTAACTTTTTTAGTAAGTTTCTTCGCCTTTGGAGTTGTGTCTTCAGGAATTTGTTCCTCTCGTACTAGAACAGTAGTTTCTGGTTTTTTACCTTCTTCTTCAATAGTAATAATTTCTGTAGTTTCATCTTTGCTGCCTTTCCTCTTTTTAATAACTCTCTTTTTAAGAACCTTTTTCTTTATGACTCCTTGGTCTATTACTATTGTTTCCTGAACATCAGTCGGAAGCTCTTCTACAGTATACGATGGTTCTTCTGAAACTTCGTCTAGCGGTTTCTCCTCTGTTGTAACAGACATCTGGGGTTTCGTACCTTCTTCTTCTACTGTTACTATATGCGTTGTCTCTTCTACGTCGCCCTTTTGTTTCTTAATCGTTCTCTTTTTTTGTATTCTTTTTTTCGGAACACCATCTTTAATAACTATGGTTTCTTGAATTTCAACTGGTAATTCCTCTACTAAATATTCCGGTCGCGGTTTTTCAAATATATCTTCCAATGGAGCTTCAAGTTCCTGTGTTGTAACTGTGGTTTCGGGTCGTAGTCCCTCTTGCTCAGTTGTAATTATTTCAGTTATTTCTTGTTTATCACCCTTGCGAGTTTTAATTGTTCTCTTTTTTTGTACCCTTTTCTTACGTTGTCCGTCGTCAATTACTGTTGTTTCCAAAATTTGTTCTGGAAGCTCTTCTACTAAATAGATCGGCTGTTCAGTTACTTGCTTAGAAATATCTTGCTCTTCAATAACAACAGTAGTTTCAGGAGTTTTACCTTCTTCTGCAACAGTTACAATATGAGTTGTTTCTTCTTTGCTACCACGTCTCTTTTTAATAATACGTTTTTTCGTAACGGTTTTCTTTGGTACTCCCTTTTCGATAACCGTAGTCTCCTGGATTTCTTCTGGTAATTCTTCGGTAACATATTTAGTAGTTTCCTCTGCAAATACATGCTTAGGAAGATCTTTTGCTAAGGCTTTCTTAATAAGTTCCTTTTGTACCAAATCTATTATATCTCCCGATTCATCTTCTTTTTCTGATAAACTAGGAATAAAGAGATATCCTTCTTTAGTAAGCAAAGATGTTTCAGTTTTTTTAACCTTCTTGACCTTTTTAGTTTTCGGCATTTGTTCCGGTATTTCTTTATGAGAAATAGGTTCCTCTTTTATTTGTACGGTAATTTCTGGCTTCTTACCTTCTTCTTCAACAGTAACTATTTCTGTTGTTTCATCTTTGCTGCCTTTCCTTTTTTTAATTATTCGCTTCTTGACAACTTTTTTCTTCGACACTCCTTGATCGACAACCGTTGTTTGTTGAACTTCCTCTGGCAATTCTTCAATTAGATCCTTATAAGGAATTTCCTCTGGGAGCTTATCTTCTTCTAGAACTGTTATAATAGTTTCGGGTAGTTTACCGTCTTCCTCTATCGTTATAATTTCAGTAAGCTGTTCTTTACCATCATCTTTCTTTTTCTTTAATGTTCGCTTCTTTTGAATCTTTTTCTTACTAATTCCATTTTCAACTACAATAGTTTCTTGAATCTGCAGAGGTAATTCTTCCACCAGATATTCAGCGTCAGCTTCTTCTAGTGGTATAGGTTGTTCCTGAATTGACATTACTGTCTCAGGTTTTTCTCCCTCTTTTTCTGTAGTAACTATTTCAGCAATTTCTTGTTTATCGCCTTTTGTAGTTTTTATGGTTCGTTTCTTAATAACCTTCCTTTTTGGTACACCTTTCTCAATTATGGTGGTTTCATATATCTGTTCTGGCAATTCTTCTACAATATATATGGGTTGCTGTTGGCCATCTTTAGGTAGTTCTTTTTCATCTATAATAACGGTGGTTTGAGAAGGTTTTCCTTCCTCTTCAACCGTTAATATTTCTGTGGTTTCTTCTTTACTTCCTTTCCTTTTTTTAATAACTCGTCTCTTTGTCGTCTTTTTCTTAGCAATACCTCTGTCTATAATCGTGGTCTCCTGAATTTGTTCCGGCAATTCCTCTAATGTTGAAATGGTTTCTTCAGGCTCTATTTTATCGCTTGTAACTGATTTAAGTTTTACTTCTTGGGACTTTTTCATAAGAGCTTTATCAGATTTTGTTGTGGGTCGTAATTTTACTTGTTCTGTCCAAGGAAGGTCTTCCGGTTGTTCAAATGTGAGTTTTTTAGGTTCCTTTACTTCAGGAATATCTTCCTTTGTAACAATGACAGAAGTTTCAGGTTTCCTACCTTCTTCTTCGACAGTGATAATTTCTGTTGTTTCGTCTTTGCTGCCTCTTCTCTTTTTAATAACCCTTTTTTTAAGCACCTTCTTTCTAACTCCGTCTTTATGTATGATGGTGGATTCTTGAATTTCTTCAGGTAGTTCCTCAATTATGAGTTCTTCCAAATATTTTTTCGGTGAAATTCCTTCTTGTATAACTACAGATGTTTGTGGCTCTTCACCTTCTTCTTCCAAGGTAATAATTTGAGTTATTTGTTCTGTGCCATCCTTTGTTTTTTTAAGAGACCTCTTTTTCTGAACTTTCTTTTTTGGAATGCCGTGATCAAATACTACAATCTCTTGAATTTCTACAGGTAGTTCTTCGACTATGTATTGTGGATGTTCTGACACCTTCTCTATTTCTTCATGAGTTAAATCAACTTCTTCAGTAGTAACTTTCGTTTCAGGCTTCTTTCCTTCCTGTTCTGTGGTAACTATTTCAGTTATCTCTTGTTTATCGCCCCTCCTCGTTTTAATTATTCGTTTCTTCTGAACTTTCTTTTTCTGTACGCCTTTATCTACGATTGTGCTTTCCAAGACTTGTTCGGGAAGCTCCTCAACAACATATATTTGTTGTTGGGGTAGATCTGTTGATACGTTTGTTTCGTCCACAGTAACAGAAGTTTGTGGTATTTTACCGTCTTCCTCTACTGTTACAATTTGCGTAGTTTCTTCTTTGCTTCCACGTCGTTTTTTGATAACCCTTTTTCTTGTTACTTGTGTTTTGACCACTCCTTTATCAATAATTGTAGTCTCTTTAATCTGCTCTGGTAGCTCTTCGATTATCTCTTTTTCCGCTATTGGTTTCGGCTTAATCTCGTCTCCCTCCTTTTGTTGTTCTAAAATAACTTTTTTCTTTGCCCTCTGTTGTGATACTTCTTCGACTACAGTAACAGTGGTTTCCGGTTTCTTTCCATCTTCTTCAAAGGTAACTATTTCAGTTATCTCATCCTTGTCACCTTTTTGTTTCTTAATAACACGTTTTTTAAGGATCTTCTTTTTAACAACTCCTTGCTCTACCGTAGTACTTTCCTGGACTTCTTCTGGTAATTCGTCCATTACTATTTTTTCTGTAACATCTTCACTTGGCGCTACATCTTCGAATACTATGACGGTTGTTTCAGGAATTTTACCATCTTCTTCAACTACTACAATTTCGGTGGTTTGTTCCTTACCATCTTTCTTTGTCTTAATAGTTCTTTTCTTATGGACTTTCTTTTTAGAAATACCCTTTTCAACAACAATCGTCTCCTGAATTTGAACAGGCAGTTCTTCAACGGTAAACTGTGGTTCAGGAATTTCGTCAGCTGGTGCTTGAATTTCTTGTACACTTATAGTTGTCTCGGGAACCTTACCTTCCTGTTCTATAGTAACAATCTCTGTAATATCTTGTTTATCTCCTTTTCTAGTCTTAATAACTCTTTTTTTCTGAACTCTTTTCCTCTCAACACCATTTTCGATTACAGTGGTTTCGTATATCCTTTCAGGAAGTTCCTCAACTGAGTAAATAGGTTGATCACTGACTTCTTCACGCACTAATTTTTCTTCAACTAGGACCGTAGTGTCCGGAGCTTCTCCTTCTTTCTCCACTGTTGTAATCTGGGTAGTTTCCTCTTTGTCACCTTTGCGTTTTTTAATAACTCTCTTTTTAGTAACTTGCTTTCTCACTACACCATTATCTATTATGGTGGTTTCTTGAATTTGTTCAGGTAATTCTTCTATTACAAGAGACTTTTTCCTTAAAGGCTGAAGTTCTACATCCTCGATAATATCTTTAGATAATTCTTTCTTCTGTTTGGGAGTGGGTTTTAATTGAATTTGTTCGGTCCATGGTATTTCATTTAGAGGTACAGGAAATTTCTTTTTCGGTTTTACTGCATTAACATTTTCTTCCCTAACTGTTACTTCAGATTCGGGCAGTTTACCTTCTTCTTGTACCGTAACTATTTCAGTTATCTCATCCTTACTTCCCTTCCTCCTCTTAATGACTCGCTTCTTGAGAAGTTTCTTTTTTACTACACCCTGATCTACGACCGTAATTTCTTTAATTTCTTCGGGCAATTCTTCAACTAATGGAATTGCTGTTAATTCTTCTATTGGGGCAATTGCTTCATGTACAGTTGCTGTAGTTTTAGGTTGTTTTCCTTCCTCCTCAATAGTTAAAATTTCAGTGATTTGTTCTTTTCCGTCTTTTTTCCTTTGGAGAGTACGTTTCTTTTCGACTTTCTTTTTGCATATTCCTTTATCAATAACAACAGTTTCAAGAAATTGAACAGGAAGCTCTTCTAAAGTAAATTCTTCAGGAGCCTCGCCTGTAGATTCCTCAAGTTCTTTTACTAAGACAGTAGTTTCTGGTCTTTTGCCATCTTGCTCGGTAGTTATAATTTCGGTTACTTCTTCTTTGTCCCCTCTTCTAGTCTTTATAACTCGCTTTTTCTGTACACTTTTCTTTCTAATACCTTCGTCTATCACGGTTGTCTCAAGTATTTGCTCTGGAAGTTCGTTTACTATATAAACTGGTTGATCTGCCATTTCTTTACTGATGTCTTTCTCTTCAACCACGACTGTAGTTTGAGGATGTTTTCCTTCCTCTTCTACTGTTATAATTTGAGTTGTTTCTTCTTTACTACCTTTTCTCTTGTTTATTACCCTTTTTTTAGTAATTTGTTTTATAGAAACACCTTCATCAATGACAGTAGTCTGTCGAATTTCCTCTGGTAATTCTTGTATTACTACGCTTACTTCGGCAGGCAATTTGTCTTTGGTTACGGGCTTAAGTTGTATTTCTTCAATGTTTTCAACCTTCGCTAATTTTTGTTTGGGTCTACTTTTAAGCTTAACTTGTTCAGTCCACGGTATATTCTCTTCCTGTTGAATTTGTCCTAATTTTGGTTTCTTTTCTTCTGTTGTTTCCTCTGTTATTATTTTAACTTTAATGTCCGGTTTCTTTCCTTCCTCTTCCAAAGTTACGATTTCAGTTATCTCCTCTTTGTCGCCTTGTCGTTTTTTAATTACGCGTTTTTTAAATATCTTTTTCTTATCTTTTTCTATTACTTCTTGAACTTCTTCTGGTAATTCTTCAATTAAGGTTTTCTCAATGACATCGGACAGTACTGAACTTTCATGTTCCTTAATTGAAGTTTTGGGAAGCTGTCCTTCCTGTTCAATGGTTACAATTTCAGTGAAATGATCTTTTCCGTCTATTTTCTTTTTAATTGTTCGTATCTTCTCCACTTTTTTCTTAGTAACTCCTCCGTCAATAACAATACTTTCATGGATCTGTATGGGAAGCTCCTCTACAGTATATTCTGGCTGCTGAGGAATTTCTTCCGTTGGTGCATCAATTTCTTTTACTGTAATTTCCGTTCTTAGATCCTTTCCTTCCTGCTCAGTTGTGACAATTTCGGTTATTTCTTGTTTGTCACCTTTTCGTGTCTTAATGACTCGTTTTTTCTTTATTTCCTTTTTCCTAATACCTCCATCTATCACAGAAGATTCAAATATTTGTTCCGGTAATTCTTCTACTGAATAAACTGGTTGTTCAGAAACTTCTTTTGAAATCTGCTCCGTTTCCACTATTACGGTAGTTTCTGGATTTTTTCCTTCTTCCTCTACAGTTAATATTTGAGTTGTTTCCTCTTTACTACCCCTTCTCTTCTTGATTATTCTCTTTTTATTAACAATCTTTTTTGTAACACCTTTATCAGTAATTGTAATTTGCTGAATTTCTTCCGGAAATTCTTCTATTATTAACGATTTTTCTTCATCGGAAGCTTTTTCTTTTTGAATTGGTTTTAGTTGTACTTCCTCAGGTTTTTCTACATCAGATCTTTGCTTCTGTCTTGGCGTTCTCTTTAGTTGTACTTGGTCGGTCCAGGGTATTTCTTTCTTCTCTTCAGGAATGATCTTTTTGGGTTTCTTCTCTTCCGGTACTTCTTCTGTAATTTTAACTATAATTTCAGGTTTTTTCCCTTCTTCCTCTAACGTAACGATTTCCGTTATCTCATCTTTATTTCCTCTGCTCTTTTTAATGGTACGTGTTTTAAGTTTCTTCGTTTTAACAATTCCTTGATCTATAAACGTTGTTTCTTGAACGTCTTCTGGAAATTCTTCAATAATAGGTTTCTCAATGATTTTCTCGACTGGTGTAATTTCTTCATTAACTGTTACAGTAGAACTGGTTTTACCCCCTTCTTCTTGAACGGTTACTATTTCGGTTATTTGCTCTTTGCCATCTACTTTTTTCCTAAACGAGCGCTTCTTTTCTACCCTTTTCTTTGGAATACCTTGTTCAATTACAACCGTTTCATTTATTTGAACAGGTAGTTCTTCAACAATATATTTGGGTTGTTCGGATGTATCATCAATAGGAGCCTGGATTTCATGTACATTAACAGTGATTTCAGGTTCTTTTCCCTCTAACTCAGTAGTTAAAATTTCAGTTAACTCCTGCTTGTCACCCTTCCTGGTTTTAATAATACGTTTCTTTTCAGTTCTTTTCGTTGGTCTGCCTTCATGGATTATTGTTGTTTCACGAGTCTGCTCAGGAAGTTCTTCTACTGTATAAATAGGTTGCGATATTTCTTCCAATACTTCCTTTTTCTCTACGACAACCGAAGTCTGAGGTTCTTTACCTTCCTCTTCAACTGTAACAATTTTAGTAGTTTCTTCTTTGCCTTCTTCACGTTTCTTAATAACCCTTTGTTTTGTGACTTTCTGTTTTACAACACCATGATCTATAACTGTTGAGATATGAATTTGTTCCGGTAATTCTTCAATAACAACTGGTTTTTGTTCAGAACTTACGTCTAACTTAACAGGTTCCAGTTGAACTTGCTCGAGCTTTTCAGTGGTTTGTACTTTCTTTTGCTGTTTCGCTTGCTTTAGTTGAACTTGTTCTGTCCAGGGTATATTCTTTTCTTTCTCTTCGGGAATATATTTTTTCTTAGGTTTCTTTCCTTCTATTTCTTTATCCTTTACGGTTACCGTTGTTTCAGGTTGTTTTCCATCTTCCTCTACAGTAACAATTTCGGTAATTTGCTTCTTATCACCACTTTTCTTTTCAATTACCCTCTTCTTAACGACTTGCTTTTTGGGTATACCAGAGTCAATTACTGTTGATTCAAATATTTCCACGGGTAGCTCTTCTACAATACATGGGAAAATTTCAGATGTTTGATCAGTAGAAACTATTTCCTCCTCGACATTTACACTGTGTTGTGGCCTTCTACCTTGTCGTTCTACAGTTACAATTTCAGTAGTCTCCTGTTTACCGTCCTTGATCTTCTGTATTGTACGCTTTTTGACTACCTCTTTAGTAGTTCGACCAGCATCTATTACAATTGTTTCTTGATATTGAACAGTCAATTCATTAGCAATATATTCGGGCTCTATAATAGCTTCTCCTAGTGCAATAGGTTGTTCTTTTATTTTTACTTCGGTCTTTGGTTTATCACCATCTTTTTCAATTGTTACTATCTCAGTTATTTCTTTCTTGTCCCCTTTCGTTGTTTGGATTATACGTTTCGTCTCTACCTTCTTTTTAGGTATACCTTGTTCAATTATGGTTGTTTCAAAAATTTTAGTTGGCAATTCTTCTACAATATATATTGGTTGGTCTCTAGATTCAGGCAATAATCTTTCTTCTTCAATAGTTACTGTAGATTGTGGTATTTTTCCTAATTCTTCCACAGTAACAATATTCGTTGTTTCCTCAATAGATCCTTGTCTCTTTTTAAATATTCTTTTTCTGTTAATCATTTTCTTTTCAATTCCTTTGTCTAAAATTGTAATTTCACGTATTTCTTCAGGTAGTTCCATCATTTTAACTTCTGGTAATTCTGTTGACTTAATTTTGCTTGGTTTTTCTCTAGTTGGTTCAGTCATAGCTGGTTTTTTACCTCGTGGCCAAGCCTTTTCTTCTAGTATAATCTCTGGTGTAACATGTTCTTTTTCTTTAATTTTCAAAAGAGCCTTGTCTTCAATATGTTGGATAGGAATAAGAGATGTTTCTTCTTCTTGTTTTTTTCCTCTTCGCCAACCCCTCACCTCAAGTTTACTTTCATCGGCAACTTTCTCCTTTTGTTCAAGATGAATTATACTTGCATCATCAACATGTTGTATTGATCTAATGTCAGATGGTTGTTCCTCAACTTTTGGACCTCTCCGCCAAGCCTTTGTTTCTACTTTCTGTTCTTCTTCAACTTGTTCTTTCTGAGTAATAACTAATAAAGTTTTATCTTCAATGTGCTTAAGAGAAACTGGTTCTTCTTTAACTTTTAATTTTGATTCTTGAGTAGCCTCTGTTCGTTCCGTAACATCCAATAATGTTTTATCTTCAACATGCTTCAGAGGAGCTCTAGAGGGTTTAAGTTCCATTTGTTCTAGAGTTTGTTTCGAAGTTTGTTTCGTTTCGATTGTTGTTTTCTTTAAAGTAATGTCTTGTTTATTCCAAGGAATATGTTCATCTATTTTTAGTTCCTCTTTGTGTTCTTCTTTCTTATCCAATTTCCTACCCCGTGACCAGGGAGCAGATTGAAACTCTTGCTTTACTGATTCGTCGGTTACATCTTTAATTTCTAAAATTGTTTTTTCTTCTACATGTTCCAAACGTTCTTTTTCCTGTGGTTTCACCTTTCTATCCCAAGGTTTGGTTATTAAGTTTGTTTCGGTCATTTCAGTAGCTCGTTTTTGAATATTAAGCAAAGTTTTGTCTTCCACATGCTGTGTTTTGGCTGTTAATGTAGCTCCTATTTCAGTTATGTCTTCTTTCATAATCATTTTTGCTTGCATGTTTTCAATAACATCCTCTTTAAGGTTCTTTTGAATGGGTTTAAGAGATATTTCAGGTAATTTTGCTGTTTGTAAATCACTCTTTTCTTTAGACGCTTTCCTTAATGTAACTTCCTCCTCAGTCCAAGGCACTGATTTTCCAGGTATTCTTTCAGTTACTGCAGGTTTAAGTTGTGTGTCTTTGATCTGAGGAATTTTGCGTACTGAACTAAGAGGTGCTTCCTCAATATGCTCTTTGGAAATCTTCTTTTGTTCAAGAACCGTTGGCCTAAGATTGATATCTTCCTCAGTCCAAGGAATTGGTTCACCGGGTTTCCTCTCTATTGATTGTAATTTAAGTTCATCGTCTTTGGTCTCGGGTAATTTACTTCTTGGTTTAAGTGCTATTTCTTCCAGTGTCTCTTTGGGTATCTCTTTCTTCTCTGGCAATGTCGGTTTAAGGCTAATTTCTTCCTCATTCCAAGGAATAGGTTCCCCTGGCTTTCTTCCTACTGTTTGCAATTTAAATTCATTGTCTTTGGTATCGGGTAATTTATTTGTTGATTTAAGTGTTATTTCTTCTAGTATCTCTTTCGGTATCTCTTTCTTCTCCGGCAATGTAGGCTTAAGATTGATTTCTTCTTCATTCCAAGGAATAGGTTCACCTGGTTTTCTTTCTACTGCTTGTAATTTAAATTCATTGTCTAGGGCCTCAGGTAATTTACTTCTCGATTTAAGTGCTACTTCTTCCAGTGTTTCTTTGGGGATCTCTTTCTTCTCTAGTACTGTTCGTTTGAGGCTGATTTCTTCTTCAGTCCAAGGAATAGGTTCGCCTGGCTTCCTTTCTATTGTTTGTAATTTAAGTTCATGGTCTTTGACCTCGGATAATTTAGTTACTGGTTTAAGTGATACTTCTTCCAGTGTCTCTTTTGGTATTTCTTTTTTCTCTGGCAACGTTGGTTTAAGGTTAATTTCTTCTTCATTCCAAGGTATTGGTTCTCCTGGAAGTCTTAATGGAGTTAATTTTATTTCTTCGAGATTAGGTAGCTGTACAGGTTTTAGATGCACTTCTTCCAATTTTTCTTTTGGAATCTCTTTCTTTTCCTGGGGTGTAGGTCTTAAATCAATATCTTCTTCTGTCCAAGGAATAGGTTCCCCAGGCTGCCGGGCGGAGTCTAATTTCGCTTGTTTCAATGCTTGAAGTTCTTCTAAGGAAACAGGTTTAAGAACAACTTCTTCTAGTTTTTCCTTCGGGATTTCTTTTACTTTGGCAATTTGGTCTTTAGGTGCCGATTTCAGACTAATTTTTTCCTCAGTCCATGGTAGTATCTTCGCTTGTTGAGGTTGGGGCATAGCAGGTCGTTTTACAACGTGTTGGGCTTGTTTGGTTATAACAGTTTCTATGTCAATTTCTATTGAGTCCTGTTTAACCAACTGCTGGCGCCATGACCTTCGTTTATCTGCTGCGTCCCCTATTTTTGTTTGCACTTTTGTGGTATCAGTTATTTCTTGCTTAGTTTCAACTTCGGCTTGATGGGATTTTCTCCAATCTCTTACCATGGCATCTTTTTCAATCTTTTCCTTAGATGAGTCTTTCAGATCAAGAAGGGTGAGATCTTCAGTGTCTGTGACTTTTTGCATTGTTCCTTTGGGCAGAGGTGGTTTACGCCAATCTAAAGATTGCAATTGGGTGGCCTGAGTGTGCTCCATTTCCTGAATTGTCTTTTCATCGGTTACAAACTCTTTTAAGGTCACTGATTTTAATTCAACATGTTCTAAAGTTGGTCGAGGTATTTCCTTTTGTACAGGCTTGCTCGGCTTCAGTTGAACCTCTTCAACTTTTTCTTGAATATGTTCCTTTCGTTCAATTTTGGCTTGCTTTAAAACTATATTTTCTTGCGTCCAAGGTTGAGCCTGTTTAGACTTTTGTTGTTCTTCAATCATTTCCTGCATATCTAATTTTCCGGGTCTAGGCTTTTTTAATTGTCTCCAAGGTACATTTTCATCCCCTAACGGTAATTCGCTAGATTCCATAATTTGACCGCCTTTGGAACCAGGCGTTAACGGTTGATCAGTTTTTCTAACCCCGCCTTGTCCCGTATCACCATATGCTTGTTTGGTGATTACACTTTTATCTGGCTGAGAAGGAACGCCAGTAAACTGGGTTTTGCGTGAAGTTCCTGGCCGCCCTAAAATTTTATATTGGGTCATTTGTCATTTGCAACTTACCTTTCAATAAATCACCCACTATAAATATATTCCTTTAAGTGCGATCAAATATTAACCCAACTATATTTGAATCAAAAAATAATATTATTTTTGTTTCAGGTCGGCTGCTCACTGTTCACCCAATTATAATAATGCAACATTGGATTGTAAAAAAATGGTAAGGGTTAGAGGTGGGGGTATGGCAGTAAATGTGTAAGTGTGTCTAAATACTGCAAAAAACGAATATTTTAATAATTTTCCTCTTGTTTCTCCTAACTGAAATAACTAATTAATATAAAGCTTTCCATGGAAATGATTATTTTCATTCCCGACAAGTTCACATATTTATTATATGCAAGTTAGTGTCCTTATACAGGGTGGGTTTGTTCGGATGTGAAGAAAATAAGTGAAAAGAGTACTTACAAGTTCATATAAACTTTTTTCGTATAGGCCTTCTGTTCGGTGATATGTGCTCCCAGGGAGCACCAATGGATTCACCAAAGTTTTTTACACATAACTATTGGTAGGTATATTTAAATTTAAAAAAAATATTATTATGATGTGTACCAGGTAAAACCCTTCAAAATTAGTATCTAAGAAAGTATTGTTAATTACTCTCAGCTACAGGAATGGACTAGCTGTGACACTCATGTCCCCTTTTCTTAACTCCCTCTATGATAAGAACTTTAGACAATGTTTTTTACATACCTTTAACTGTTTACTAAAAATTAAATTAAATACCCTTCATTCATGTTGCTAATTCTAATCGATTTCGAGAACGAGTCATTTTAATTACATCATGTATTTGGCATATCTCGGTAAGGGCTAATTTTATAAAGTGGGTTTAAATCGCACTGTACGCTTTAAACCTCAGATTATAGAAAACGGAGATTTTATAAACTAGGATTGACAGCGAGGCTCGACTTAAGAGGACGCCGGAGTGAGTCGAAATCTCCGATTTGACCCGTGTTCATTTCGCGCTATGTAGCACGGGGCGGATCGGTCGAAGGTACGTGGACGCCGGGTCAGTCGAATTCTCCGATTTGACCTCTGTTCTGTTCATTTTTTATTTTTCATTTCGCGCTTTGTAGGCATAATGTAGATCGCTCGACGCCGACGGTGGGTCGCGGTTTCAGCTAGTATTCATTGGCAGTTGTATTTGATTTTTACTTTCCAACGTAACCAATTATTATAAAGATTTCATATTTAAATAAATCAAATTTAATAAAACAATTTATTCATGTATGTATCGCACAGCTTTAGGAAACATTTTTCTATAGGAAAAGTGGCAGAGAGAAATTTCTCTAGTTATATACAGGGTGTCCCATCGGGAATCAACTCGATCCACTATAGCAAAAATTTCGAAAAATGAACAGTATGCTGGATGTTGATGGAACTTGACTAAAATATTTTCAATATGGTCGCACTTCCGGTTATACCGGAAGTCGGTGTCAACTTGCTTATTTTAAATGGATTATCCTTTATTACATTTTGGAATTTACGCAAGATTCCAGGCAGACTTTGTATATCATGTCCTATACCTAAGTTTAAGTGTATTTGACATATTTAAGGTCTTATGTCTTTGACGTTTGCAGACCTTAAAATAATAATTAATTTTTCCTATAAGAAAGCTTTTCATTTAATTTCAATTGAAAATATTATTAAAAGTAACCTGATTTAATAGATTTTATATAATATTTTGTGGTGTTCAAACAATAAGATTGAAATGAAATGAAATGAAATTGAGAAAACTGCAAAAATCTACATTTTCAAATGAAAACTCCCAAATTTTCTAATTATTTCCTATTTAGCATTACAATAACTGTTTTTCAAGGCCGTCATAGAAAACTAGTATAGTAACTGTACTAAAAATTGGCAGCAAACTTGCCACATAACAATATTAAATTGACAATATTTCGAAAACTATACAAATATTCGGAATAGACAACCTTACACAAACTTATCTTTATTTTAATGCTAATAGAAAGTATTAATAAAATTTGGGGTTTTCAACCTAGCTCAGTCTCCAGTGCCGGATACTTTATAGTACTGTAGCATAGGAGAAGTTTGCAAAAATACAAAATTTCCACAAGAATACATAATATCGATAAAATAACCTATGTTTACTTATGCCTATATAGGATAATAATAAATGCACTCGCATAAGTACTTTCACGCGAACTAGCAAAAGTACTACACACACAGTCGCATACCCGCAAGCATATAAAACGTTCGTAGTAACATATACGCATATACAGGGTGCCCCAAGTAAAGTGGCCTATTAGAAGTATCTCGAGAACTAAATGAGATTTTATTTTGAAAATTTGGCTGTGGCTATAAGAGATGGTTTTCTACGTTTCTAAAATATTTTGGATGATGCGGTGTTGCCGGATCATACCGAAAGTGGTAGCAACTTCGGGATTTTAAATGAATTACCCTATATATTATATTTTTTTGGAATCTAAGTAAAAATCTAGAACAGTTTTCTGTATAATATCATATACCTATCTTTAAGACTTTTTGAATTATAAATAATTTTGTGATTTTTTAACGCCGTATCGTTACCTGAAAAGAAAATCGTATCTTTTTAGCGGTTACAGCTAGAAAGCTGAGAATTTTACAATAGTTTCACAAGACCATCGCAATTTTATAATTTTGAACAGTATTTAATTCATTTTATACAGGGCGTCTCCATAACAATATTTCTGAGGCAGATGAATTATTGCAAAAATCTTATTTTTTTTAAATGGGACACCCTGTATTTGATATGTTTTGCTAATAGAGGATCAAATTTTCTATCTAATGATCTTATGTGTTCCTATACCTATCTTCACTATTTTCGGACTTATAACGAAATTTATAAATTATCTTATAAAAATATATTTTTTGGTAGTTGGCTGTGGATTCATAGAAACAAAATAATGAAAAATCCATGTGACGTTATGTCTGTGTTGTTGTAAAAAAAAATAGTTAACCAATAAGGAATTTATTAATAAATAAATAAACAAAATGAAAATTACATCAATAAAATAACTAATAACTAAATTGTTTAAAATGCCCTCCGTTCGCTCTTAAACATTCATAAATTGTGCTTATAACATGTTCATTTGTCACCTCTTTCATTTCTTTCTCTTCTAGAGACCCCAAAGCTGTTCGTACTCGATTTTCTAAATCTTCCCTTGTTGTGACGGGTGTCTTGTATAATATTTCTTTAATCCTACCCCATAGATATACTAGGGGGGTAAGATCCAGAGACCTTGGGGCCATTTCCATGGACCGCCTCGGCCAATCAACTTTTAGGGAGTCATAGGAGCTGCATCAGGATGCAGTTCATTAAATTTTCTGCAAGTTCTAGATAAAACTCTACCACACTCGCCATGAATATAAAATAAACAAACTCGAATAATGTGAATTAGCCATTTTTATTACAATAACTCAGACATCACGTCAAATGGATTTGTCATTATTTTGTTTCTATGAATCCATTCCACAGCCAACCACACTATCAAAAAATATATTTTTATAAGATAATTTATAAATTTCCTATAAGTCCGAAAATAGTGAAGATAGGTATAGGAACACATAATATCATTAGATAGAAAATTTGATCCTCTATTAGCAAAACATATCAAATACAGGGTGTCCCATTTAAAAAAAATAAGATTTTTGCAATAATTCATCTACCTCAGAAATATTGTTATGGAGACGCCCTGTATAAAATGAATTAAATACTGTTCAAAATTATAAAATTGCGATGGTCTTGTGAAACTATTGTAAAATTCTCAGCTTTCTAGCTGTAACCGCTAAAAAGATACGATTTTCTTTTCAGGTAACGATACGGCGTTAAAAAATCACAAAATTATTTATAATTCAAAAAGTCTTAAAGATAGGTATATGATATTATACAGAAAACTATTCTAGATTTTTACTTAGATTCCAAAAAAAATATAATATATAGGGTAATTCATTTAAAATTCCGAAGTTGCTACCACTTTCGGTATGATCCGGCAACACCGCATCATCCAAAATATTTTAGAAACGTAGAAAACCATCTCTTATAGCCACAGCCAAATTTTCAAAATAAAATCTCATTTAGTTCTCGAGATACTTCTAATAGGCCACTTTACTTGGGGCACCCTGTATAAACACATACCGCGTGTTTCAGGAGGAACGTTCACCCCTATAACTTTTTTACTGTTTAAATTAAAGAAATAAAATTTGGTGGGTTTATGTAGTTTGACATAATTTTGCATATTATGACATGACGGGCTCCATTTTGGCACTTCAGGTTTAACCGGAAATGACCTCAACTTTGAATGTTTAAATGGTTCACCCTGTATATGTATTTTTGGCTATATCGATTCCACACCATTCGACCATTCCAAATGGAACGACACCCCATACGTCACTTTTTGAGACAAAATAATATTTCTTTTTATTTTTCATCTAGATTACTTACTATGAACTCCTAAAATGGTTTACTTCTAACCCAATTTCTTGATAAAAATGAAATTTTCAAATTCTATTGCGTTTTAAATTTTGTACACACTTTTTAAACTTTTAAGAAGGCTTTTTCCCGGAAAACTCAATTTTTTCAAATGGAAACATATTGACTCACTCGGGCAAAAAGATAGAGCACTTTTTTTCCAACAATTTGATATCACACACCTTTATGTCAAGTTAAGAAAGGAGAGATAATTTATTAAAAATACAATTCATGACAAGAAATACCACAAGAAGTGCAAACGGCTTCGCATTTATCTAGGTCCCCATGACGCCATAATGCTAACAAACAAATGAACATAAATACAACTTTAAAATCCGCCATAATTTATTTGGCATAGAAGTAAACCATTTTAGAGAGTTCACAGCAATCTAGATCAAAAAATAAAAATTATTTAGATGTCAAAAAGTGACGTATGGGCGTGGTTGAATTTGGAATGATGTTTTAAATCGATATAGCCAAAATTATATTGGGTATTCTATTTAAAAATCAAAAGTTGACGTCATTTCCGGTTAAACCGGCAGTGACAAAATTTAGTCCGACATGTCATAAAATGCAAATTAATATCACATACAACACAATACACTAGTTTTATTTCTGTAATTTAAAAAATAAAAAAGTTATAGAGGTGAGCGTTCCTGCTGAAACACCCGGTATACACACCCAAGTATAACAGGTACAATTCTAAAGATCAACTGACACTCTCTGTACCACTTCCTGTATCTAAATTAAGATGTATACACTGTAGCAGAGTCAAAAAATTTTTACAGGAAACTTTCAGTCCTTAGCATATAACTTACTAAAATAAACTATTTGCCTGTAGAAATGATTATAATTTGCGAAATATATGTAACCGCTTACATAGAAAGCAATTTTAAAATTTTTTTTTAGACTATAGCTGCAGTACTATAATTTGAATTTAAAAATTTATCGCCGGTCACGTGTCCCCAGTCAATAATTTCTTACTTTACCCTTTTATATTTCACGTCATTTTACTAAAGTTACTTTTATATATAAATAATTTACACTCCTACTACAATTTGTATTGAAAAAATAATGTTCAAAGATCAACAGTTTAGTTTCTCTAACGCAATTATTAACCAGAAGTTCCGTCCCTGCAGCTGCATGTATCGCCGGTCACGGCAGAAATTTCTTATAAACGAAGCCACTAGAGGTCGGCCTAATAGTTTTACAAATAGGACGGTATGTGTTTGAATTTGTGTAAAGTGTGCTCCTGTTTAGGTAAGTTCCTTATTATGTTTATTTAGGTATAAATTCGAACATTGAATAATTTTTATCAGGCGTATGTTTTTATGTTGTATCGCCGGTCACAGGGTTAACTCAGACCTAGTAGTCTTAATTAAGGGAAAATTACTACACGAAGGCAATCTCTTGAGTACAGACACTCATTTCAGTCTAACAAAGTTTAAGAAATATAGCTTGTATTAGCTGTTATCCACGAATTTATGCATTTTTGTATCGCTGGTCACAGTAACACCGGTCACGCATGAAAATTGATGCGACGGTTTGTTATCCGAAGCTATATACAATATTTTTTTATTAACCATTTATAAACCATTAAGGAAAGATATATTTTGATGTGCAAGTTTCCTTTACACCTTAGGTAGATTAAAAATATGACTAATTTTCTGAGTATTTTAATATTCTATAAGGAACATTCCAAATCTTTAAGCCAATATAAGACAGGGCTGTTATAAATAATAGGAAGATTGTTATAGTGACAAATTAAAATAACTCAGTTCCAAATATGGGCGAGTAAATTAGCCATGTGACGGGCGTTAAATTATTAAAAATTCGATGCTAAATACAAAAATAGACCCAATATCTTTGTGACGATGATCTTTTGCGAGGACATATATAATTCCTCTAATTAGATACTATAAGAAACCTATTAAAAATTTTACAGGTTTTTTGAGATGATTTATTTTTAAATTCCGATTTACTGAAAGTTGCCTGTAAACAAATTTTGACCCAACAGCAAAAGAATATGAAACTACTAAATATCGGACGACCGCACCACAGACACAGAAAATCAAGGTCCGAAAATTCGTCCTCAGCGAAAGGGTTACTATTTCTATAGGCAATGTAAAAAATTGAAAAGTAAGGAAGAATACCTACTAATCATCACAACAACAGATCTAAAGTTATATAACAAAAGAAAAAATAGTAAATATTATTTTTTGACAAGCCGCCCTTTGGTTTTGTGTATACAATATTCTGGGATCGTAAAGTACTCGATAGGACCTTAAAAATGATGTATCGCAAGACCTCACTTCCTATTCAATTTTTCTTATCAAGATGTCGCTCCGCGGCCATTTTGGATTTGAGCACCATAAAATATTCAAGAAAGAGTAGCTCTCTGATTCCTACTACACTATGTCAAGTTGTATTTATTTTCCTAAGACGGTAAATGAAATTAAGGATAATAAAAAATACCAACTATGCAATTTTTAAAACGCCGCCATTTTGTTTTCGGGTATACAGAAGTAATTTTCTGAGATCGTAAAGTACTCGATAGTATCTTCAAAATGATGTATCGCAAGACCCCCTTCCTATTTAAATTTCTTCCCGAAAATGGCGCCCATCAGCCATTTTGACAGTCTGTCATTATTCCTTCAAAAAGAAGTTTACATTCCCCTATAAACCACTCCCAAATTTTGTAAAAAAAAATTAACGGCTCAAAAGTTATTAAGCCGTTTCCAAACTATATACACACACACAGTATATGTTAATATGTAAGTGTCTTTAGATCTAAAAGTTAAAAGTAGAACTAATAGTAACGTCTTCTAAAATTAATACACATATTATGTGGTTGGCACTGACAATACAAAAAAACACATACGATTTAGCCCTATTTACTAACCTAGATATTTTTCTCAGTGTAGCAAAATCCTACCATGATAGCTTATTTCACGTCTACCGACAAACGTTGTTAATCATCATATAAATTTGCGCATTGTACGCCCTTATGAACAAATATGAAAAATATCGTTCGTTAATCAATCGTTAACAATTATATTAGTATTTTTTTATATTGAGAAACTACATAATTATTTTTATACCCCAGAATAAAAGTCTATCAAGTCCAATGGTTTACCACTAAACTATAGTTTTATTCTACGGCACAGATTTTTTTTTCATATTCTTGTAAAATTAAGTTGTTCACACCAACGCGGTCAAGCGCTGATCCAGGGGGGGGGGGTGTTTATGGGGGTCATGACTCATGACCCCCAAACCATCAATATAACACGAAAAATACCATATATACCGGTTTGACTAACGCGTCAAGGTAATACTTTTCGTAATTTTTCTATGCATGCCCCCCCCAAAACGAAATTTGACATAACTTTTCCTTTCTTTCCTCGTTCCTTGAACTTTCCCATTATATAAATATGACAAACCATTATATAAATATGACAAATAATAATATATATTTAACGAATAAAAACCAATAAAATATATAAACCAAATAGCAACTTCTAGGAAGTAAAATAACACAACAAATCTCGATTGCACTTCAAAAATTCAATATCACGCGTTGAAAACGAAAATCGCAATGCATAATAAATAATTATATCTTTCTTTGCCGTTCGAACAATAAATTCAAGCGTCGAGCCCGCCCGGGATCGGTACGCCGACAGAAACGGAGATAATCGGAAGAAAGGGACCGCACGTGATCTGGGTCTATACTTCAATTTTCTACGCTGAAAAACGTAGTTTTCGTCTCCTATGAAAATTATACATTTTTTTAAAAAAATTGTTTAA
This sequence comes from Barypeithes pellucidus, assembly GCA_963991005.1. Classification (NCBI taxonomy): domain Eukaryota; kingdom Metazoa; phylum Arthropoda; class Insecta; order Coleoptera; family Curculionidae; genus Barypeithes; species Barypeithes pellucidus. Next base: position 26,178,539 of record OZ022562.1, on the reverse strand, counting down.
CGAAAGATGTCTAAATTTTGTTAACAACTCGAGGAAAGTCCATCATTTTTTTCTATATGGACCAGTAAAAAAAAAAAAATCTAAAAATTTTCCGAAAAAAAAAATATAGACTTTCCGCGAGTAACAGTTCTATTACAAAGGTTTTTTTCCTTAGACATTTTTTTCCTAAAACAGGAATAAACGATTGGGAAGAAAACTCGTTTACAGGTACTCCGGAATCCTGTTAAGAGCAACCATCCTGGTAATAAGTTAATCGGTATAAAGAGTACCGCTTAAACTCAATTATACGATTTAAGACACAGGACCTAATATTTGAGTTTGTTTTTTATTGTTTCTGGCTGCACCAATTATATTAATAATGTATATTTTTGAAATTTTTAATGAGTTATTAACGGACGACGAAGATGATTTTGTAAATCTTATTGAGCAGCGTAGATAGGACAGAATATTTAGGATGCGCCCCAATTACATGAAAACCTTAACCGATTTTTACGAAGGTTCAGGATTTCAAAAATTCTGTGGAACAATTGTTAGGCCTCCTAAATCATATTTTAGAGCGTCCAACAAACCGATGAGTATATACAATATATAATGCTTTTAGTTATAATCCTCCTAGTAATAACCCTCTATTATAAAATTGTCATAATTTACCTGTAAGTTAATCCAAGTTAAATCCAAGACTTAAGATCACCTTATAAAATTGGGCCTAAGAGATACATCTTTGTTCCTATCAAATGTTGAACCTCAAAATTTCGCTTTTTCATATTTAACCCGTGAGAAGTTATGGTACTCAATGTAAATAAAATTTCTCGAAAACGGTTAAGATTAGTGACATGAATGAAGAGTACTTAATTTTTAGTCAATAGTTTAAGGTATGTAAAAACCGTCGTTCAAAGATTTTTATCATACAGGGCGTTCAAAAAAAGGTCCCAGGAGTGTCACAGCAAGTCCGTCCTTGCAGCTGGTGGTAATTAACAACACTTTCTTGGATAGTAATTTGAAGGGTCTTACCTTATAGACATCATATTAAAAAAAATTTAATTATACCTGGTGGTTCAATAATTATGTGTAGAAAAACTTGATTCCATTGGAGCTCTTTGGGAGCCCATATCTCCGAACAGGACGCTTATACGAAAAAAGTTTATACAACGTGTCCAAGATAAGGAGGGCCAGTACAGGGATCTCGGAAACCGTACGAAATTCTGAAAAGTCGTTTTATTGTTTTTTCTGGGTCTTTTTGAGATCGAATTCCAAAGTAACTTTCTATCTAACAGCGTTAATTCTCTTGTAATCCGACGAGTTATCTTCGAAGAGCCATTATCAACTATCTTTTTTTAAATACGGTCCTGTTTTCCTGATATTGGAATTTGAGAGCTTTTTTCTCCCGAATGCAACGATGTATGACACATTGTAGTTTAATCGCGTTTCGAGGGTTTTTTGAACAACATCAGGAAATTTTGGGATACGGTCCTGTATTTCTCCTAATTTTATGAATAATATCTCATAAGTAAGCTCTAAATTTTTTACTTATGTTGGACTAGTTCAATAAATAACAAATAATTTAATAATAAACCACAAATAAGTGAACAAAAATCATTCCAAAACAGTAATAAAATGAACAACGAAAAAAGTAAGGAACTACATAATCAGGTGTTCAAAATGATTTCCGTTATTCTCTAAGCACAAATAACATCTTCTAACTGCCACATAACAGTTTTTTGAGATAAAATAAAACACGATCAGTCTTTCGGCATTTGTCAAATTATGTTCCATATTTTCTAGATAATAGAAAACCTCTTAAAACGCTCTCAAACGATCACAATGGGAATGTTAAGTGAAACAAATCAGGCGTAACTATCTTAATTTTTTTTGGTTCAAGCGCCTACTCTTCTTTTAAATCCCGAATCAACAGAAGTTTGAAATAATGTTTCTGTATTTTGTTCACTTATTTGTGGTTTATTATTAAATTATTTGTTATTTATTGAAGTAGTCCAACATAAATAAAAATTTTGAGCTTACTTATGAGATATTATTTATAAAATTAGGAAAAATACAGGACCGTATCCCAAAATTTCCTGATGTTGTTCAAAAAACCCTCGAAACGTCATTAAACTACAATGTGTCATACATCGTTTCATTCGGAAGAAAAAAGCTCTCAAATTCCAATACCAGAACAACAGAACCGTATTTAAAAAAAGAGAGTTAATAATGGCCCTTCGAAGACGACTCGTCGGATTACAAAACAAATAACGATTTAGATAGAGCGGAATAAGTGGCAATTAAAAAAAAAGGAATTTTAAAACTTTCTAAACGGCATATTATTACGCATGTAAATGCGCAAATTTAACCGACTTCGTATCTCTTACGGTTTCCGAGATCCCTGTACTGGCCCTCCTTATCTTGGACACGTCGTATAAACTTCTAGTAAGTACTCTTTTCACTTGTATTCTTCATATCCGGGAGATTTCCCACATTTTCGCGGACACCCCGTATAATAAAATGTTTTAATGTAAAACCCGGAGTTTTTTGTTGATTTAATAATATTGAAACGACTTGATAGTACCATTGTAAATTTACTAAACATTCATCAACTTTAACGGCATTTATATATCGATTGTCCAACTAATAAAGAAAATTCCCATTTGTTGCAGATTTAAAGGACCTCACTGTATACTGTTGTCCAGCATATTACTTTACTTGTCAACAAATCATTCTTATGCCATTAAAAATATTTTAAAATTTCGAAGAACACGATAAATCATCAACTAAGGAATTAATTTTACACTAAAACTAAGGAATTAATAAATTCAAGGGACAAATTTTTTTTTTTATTTAATCTACAGGGTGAGATGGAGGTACGAACCAAACTCCAGGAGCGTATCGTATACTTGAAAATAATTTAAAAAAGCTCATATGTCAAGTTACAGCGTAATTAGAAAATATCCAGAAATCTAATATTAGACAAGATTTCTGCTATTAAGAGTATTTATCAATGGGCCGCGTGGTTCGATTTGGGATTTCGCCGCGGAACAGCATAAGTCATTGTTATTGAACAATGAGACAACATCGTTATTCCAAGACAGGAATATCGATGTTGGCGATGGGAGGGAGTAGGATAAAAAAATAATTTTATAATAATGTTTTTTTGATTTTTCTTTACTGGACTACAAAACTTTTTTTCTTTAGTTTTTAATTTATTGCTCTTAAACTACCCAAGCAAATTAAATAATATTTTAGATATTTATAGAGGGCACTAATACGAACCTAAATATACAATAAAATACTGGGTGTCCCATTTAGAAAAATACAACTTTCTGCCACCCTACTTTTTGAACGCACCCTGTATAATTGAACATATTTTTAAAATGTGCAGAATATACAACCATACCTCAACACAATAGCTCATTATCGACAAATCTTATCTTCAATGCATAAACTTACTCCGCGCAATCGTTGACTAACCCTGTACATGTACTGTATACTGATGTCTACATGTCTTTCTGGTATGCATTGACAAGAAAAACAACAGTACGGATATTGTTGGTGTATTTTCCAACTGTAAATTATGGTATTACTATAAAATGTCATGCACCGGATTTTCAATTGAAGATTTTTTAAATTTATTTACGGTTTACATAGAATGTGGCAAAATTAAGTTAATAGTATATCGAATCTATCGGGATAAGTATCCGAACAGACCAAGTCTCACATCTGATATTAATTAAAATACCAAATAACAGTTAGTATTTGGATCATTTCAAATAACGGAGAATTAAAATATTATGAAATACTATAATGAAACGAATACATAATTGCTTGGAAGTAAAGGTATAATAACTTCGAACATTTATTTAAAAAAATAATCAATAAAAATATTATAATTTTCAAACAAATTTTTTATTTCAAAGTTTATAACCTTGTTCCTTATTATTTTTAAAAAAAATAATATTTAAACAGTTAAATTCGAAACAATTTAAAATAATCAACTGCATTTTATTTATAAATTCCATAAAGAAACGCCTTAGAAAGTTGTTTTCTCAAGCAATCAATCAATTTTCCTCCGTATAGACAGTAGTATACAGTATCTATGTACAATTGTTTTAACAGCAGCAAATAGTATTTTCGTAATAAATTAAATTTTTTGTGGAAACGCTTTGATATAGGTAATAGAACAGTAAATATCATTTATAAAAAACAACTAATTTGACATCAATGTTCCATTTAAAATAAGAAAGATTTAAATGGTTGAATTCTTTCACAATGAACCTTGAATTGTGGCCACTCTGTACATTTTCTGCCAAATTTTAAATATTTTTCAGACTTGATGATCTTCTAGCTACTCAGTAAGAGTCCAAGAGGTAAGGTAAAAAAATTATATGGATTATTTCATCACCATGCATTTGTCAATACACTGCAACCTCGATAATCCGGACTAATTAAAACCGCGGCCATCCGGATTAGTAAATAATCCGGATTATTGAAGCGAGACAGTTTTTTTATTGAAAAACGGAACATTTCATACAAAACAACTAGAAAATAGTACATAAGCAAAAATTATTTAAAACAGAAGTATACTTATTAAATGTTATATTATTTGTAATTTTTGTTTGCTTGAATTACCCAGGATTATTGAAGAATCCGGTGTATGGAAGGTTCGGATTATCGAGGTTGCACTGTAATTACAAACAGTCCAGAAATCTCAAGTACCAGCAGAGTCAGACAAAAAGATGCCAGAAAATTTGATTAGAATTTAATAATTTATGGAAAAATATAATAAAAATTACCAAACGATACTCTGTATCGATAAAACTCGATTCACAAAGGTTCGTAAATATATTCAGTAGTTCTCCATAAAGTTCTAATGTAAGCTCGTCGTGAATCACCCTGTAGAGTGTATACATTTTATAAACTATGTCTATACTATAAGCATGGTAAGCGAAGAAGATTATTATTAAATAAAAATATTTTAAAAAATATCAAACTTAAATTGAGAATTTATTTTAAAATCGCAAAATAGTCGCTTTATTAACAATATAAAAAATCATTAGGACATTTTAAATTTATTTAATCTATCCGGTTAATTTTATTATTTTTAATTCGAAGTTCGTTACAGAGTTCGGCTCCTACACCTCCCGCAAAATATGGCGTGTAATTAAATCTAATTTTAACTTTCAGTTTCTTATGTAAAAACAGCTTATTTTCATATTTTAACCAAAGGAGTTTAAAATTCTATTTAAAGCCTATACATATTGCATACGATCTATTTCTGTCACCGTTGACTCATTCTTTAGGTGACTGAACACACTCATAGTTTTCAGTTTTTCCACATTTAATGTATGTGACGTCACACCCCACCTCTAGATAGTAAATGAGTAACCAAGGAAAATGTGTGTTCATTATTTTCGAAACAGTATTCAAAGTTGAAAGTATGATCGCGGTCTTTTAAGTGCTACAAGAGCGAAGGTTCGTGATTCCTAAATAAATCCGTTAGTTTCCTGTGTAAATTAAAGTGATCTAGTTTAAATAAATGGTGGGTGAACAGTGCTTCTAGTGATGGTGGTCGGCTCTCGGTGTTAAATTTTATTTTAAATATATACACATACTATATTACAAGTTAAACCAGCCACATAATATTTTGTTCGAAAATGATGTATTTAAAAGTATATAAATTGTTTATTGGTAAAATATAATTTAAAGAAAAAATTAGTGCTTGTCCCATACATTAACATTTTTCAGGGATTTGCAAATGCAATGTTGCTCCGAGAAGATCTGAGGCAGACTAATACAACTTGTTGCCGCTGCACAATTGCTGCGAAAATATGTATGGGACAAGACTGGCAAAGCTACTTTTACAACAAACAAAATCTTATGTGGCTGTAGTTAAACAGGTTAAACCATATTCTAGTAAAAAAAACTGTTTTAAGTTCCAAGTGTTCTACTTTAGGTTTATAAATATCTTATTAACTTCCATGCATATAAATTTGTAAATAAACAATCAAACTGGTTGACCCATGTCATATTGAAATATATATATATTCCTCTTTCTCGAATAATTGTGACTAATAGCCTAGCGATTGATTGTTTATGAGTTTCTTTTTTGGAATTAGTCCAAATATTTATTTAGTGGGAGTAAACTCAACTACGATAGACTTGATAGTAACTATATTTTCAAAAAAAATCAAACTCCTAGTTGTCTATTATTATTCACATTTATTTCACGTAATTTTAGAATAGTTTTGTTGTCGAATGTTGAATGACATGTAAATAAATATCGTTTGCTGCACCTTTTGATGCGAGTTTTATTTTAACTTTCGACAAAAAGAAACCCAACTGGGATCTTCAAATAGGGCGACCAAATTGGGGTGCATTTATAACTCGCTTTGCACACGGCTTTTAAATAATTTCTGTACGAGTGGCTCCCGTCCAAATATAGGCGGTAACGTAATATAAGCAAAGTTTAAAATAGGAAGACCGTGCGCACGGCACCACGCCAGATGGGAAAGTTATTTGTTGAGTTTCGCCCCGAGAATAAACTTCTCCAAAGCCAAAATGATGAGATTCTAGTGTTTAAATGTCTGTTTTTGCTAACTGGATAACCTCAAGCCGAAGCTAACTCGGGAAGGATCCACGACTGTGCGGATTTATTCCAGAGTTAACTTTGGTTTGAAAATTACCTTTAAGTAAAACAGGCATAGGTACGAGAAGATTAATGTTTTGTTGATCTGGTCAATTTTGGCAAGGATCACGCACCTGTATTGTAAAGCAGATGGTTTTGTAATTTTTTAGGTCGGCTGGCTTCGAATGCAATTCGAAAATTTGGGGCAGCTGATTAATTATGACACTATAAATCATATACGGATGGAATGTTTAAATTTTATTTGATTTATCTGTAGGTGTTCAGGGTATCACATTTTCGATACTTTCTGGGGGTATTAGAGTTACTATCAAGGATAGAATATTGCGGTTTTCCTACTTTTTAACGGAACAAATAATTTCGGTGTCAAATTTGTCATGGCCCTCTTAGATTTTAATCTGCAGGGTGATTTGGAGAATCCTCGCTTACTTGTTAACTTATCAAAGTGGTAAAAACTGATGTTGTTAGTGATTTTTCTCTAAGAAGTTTATTTTTCCCATTTATAAATTTTTATTCTTATTAATATCTCAAAAACGAAACTATTTAGAGGAAAACTGGCTACGCCACTGAACTTTGCGTGAAAATCTCTAACAAGATCAGTTTTTACCTTTTTGATACTTTAATGCGTGAGGGAAATACGAGGGGTGTCTAAAAAGCTTTTTAAAATCACACTGTAGATTGAAAACCAAGAGGGCATGACAAATTTGACACCATAATCTTCAGTTTCCCATTAAACAATGGGATACTAAAGTGAAAACAGCAACATTCTATCCTTGATAATAACTTTAATACCCCCAGAAAGCGTCGAGAATGAGACTGAAACTTGAGCTATTCATTCATTATATTAATATACAGGGTGTCCGCTAATTACATACATGGAAACACAACAGACTCCTTACGTAAAAATATTAGGATTTAATTATACTTGCCTATATCCGAAAGTTGATATTAACTTAGATAGAGGGTGTTAAAGTTAAAATTTCATTTTGTTTTTCTTTAATAACTTTGGAAGAAACTTACATTTTTTTTACAAAATTTGGCAATTAAGTTTTGTTTACGACGAGAAATTCATTTTTTTATGAAATTTTGATGTATACTATGGAGGGCGCTATTTGCGACATTATTTGCACATTTATTAGGTCATAACTTTTTGTGCCTCAGTGTATTTAAGTTTTTACTGAAAATAATACTTTTCTCATATTTATTACGTAAAAAAGGACTACTAAGTTAGGGTCGGTCGCCCAGAGTTACCGTTTCGGAGATATGTGCATTTAAATTATTTAGTGCACCCTGCCCAATTATAATTAATTTGCAAGCATATATTTTTTCTTATAGTAATCTATGAGAAAACATATAAAATTTAGAGATGCAGTTGCTATGGAACAGAAAATGTTTCATTTTTGAGTTTATCGTAAGTTTGTGTTTTCATTGCTGTTGGTTTCTTCCGACACGATATTTTCTAGGGTCAAAATTATTTTAATTAAAGTAAGTTAAAGAATAATCCAATTGTTGTATTTAGTATTCCCAATAACGATTACTAGAACATTAATTATCATGTAAAAATTAATTCGTAAGAAGTAACAAAATATTATTTGCTTGCCTGAGCTAACGCACTAAACAATTTAAATGCAAATATCTCCGAAACGGTAATTCTGGGCGACCTAAACTTGTCATACACTTTTTACGTAATAAATATGAGAAAATTTATATATTTCTCGTTCCTAAAAAAAACATAATTGCCAAATTTTGTAAAAAAACATTAGTTTCTCTCAAAGTTATCAGAGAAAAACAAAAATGAAGTTTTAACTTTAACACCCTGTATCTCAGTTAATATCAACTTTCGGATATAGGTAAGTATAATAAAATCTTAATATTTTTACGTAATGAGTTCGTGGTTTTTCCATGTACCATTAATTAGCGGACACCCTGTATAGTTAAATTTCTTTCCTCTGTACTAACTATCTCCTAATACTACAGGAAAAATTTTCAAAATTATTGACTGTTTTTTTTCCAATTGTGCGCCGCTGCTTTCTGAGTATTTCATCAAATTAACGTGGGTTAAATGTTTATGCGACAGTAAATGCCAAATATCTCGTAAACCGTTGCGGCAGCAACCGTAATGACTTTTTGTAGAGCATTAGTCAAATACGATATTCAGGAAATTTCATTAAAAAAGTATTGTATATCAATAATTGCTATCGGGTACGTTTTAGTTCTTATTCCAAAAGATTGTGCAGAAGACACTACTGTTCTTTGTGGGTTCGAGATTATAAACCGTGATAACCATCAAACAGCCCTTGAAAAAGGTTTTTAGATTCATATTTAAACTCATCAAGGATAAAAGAAGGGAGTCTCATTCTCGATTGAGGTTGTAAGATGAACAAACTCGTACCAAATCAGGGAATCTTCATGTGGATTTTGCCGGGAAAACATTTAACTGGACAGCGTTAAAAAAAGGATTTAATCTCAAACTATAACTTGACCACTATTCCTACTTAAAGTTTTAAGCGTGAGGCTTAGCCCGCCTAGGGGGTTGAGATAGCGAGTTGAATATATAAGCAAAAGGTGTCGCTTTCGACAGAAAATACGCGTGTCAAAATTTTCTTTTAACCGACGATAAATTTGAAAAATTTGGCTTGCTCCGTCTTCGTTGGCAAATTTTGCAGTTTAAGAAGAAATTAAAAATAATTATGAAAACCTATACAGGGTGTTTCTTAATAACACGTTAATATTTAAGGAGGTTATTTTCGAGTTCATTTTAAGAAAAATACTTCCTATGAACATATGTCCTAAACGTCTTAACTTTTGAGATACATTATGTTAAATATTTTCAAAAATCTCCTTTTTTATTAATATGTGTGATGCTGCTCTAAATAGTTTTATGAAATTTGGTACACACTTTCTATCTATCAAGAGGCATGCACAGGTTTTTCATTTCGACTACTGGCATTATTTTTGAAATTTTCATAAATTCCTTAATTTTTTGTCGTTTGACGTATAGTTTCGTATAAAAAAAGTTTTGACAGTTGTCTACGTATTTAAGTCACTAGCCTTAACAAATTATTAAAAAAAAACATGAAAATCTTTAACACCCTGTATCTCAAAAGTTAGAAGTTTAGGACATAATGTTCATATAAAGTTTTTCCTGACAATGGACCCAAGAATAACCTCCTTAAATATTAGCATGATGTTAGGAAACACCCGCATACTCTCAGAATTAGGTATTTCCGGGTTTGTTATTAATTATTATTATTAATATTTCACTCTGAAATTAAAAATATGTCTTTACAAAATAAACATTGTAATAGTTGATGAAGTTGTAATTTTTAATCACGAAGTGAAAAAAAATTTATCGAAAACTTGGGAATTTTAGTATTATAATGTCATGGAGTCATTATCAACTATAAATGAACTGAACCACCAACTGAAATTTGACCGTGAAAATTTAACCTATTCGAAAAAACCTGTACCTATATATATTTTTTAAAAAAATTTGAAATTCTAATATATTTTTTAAGATGTTTCTGTAGTCAATTAATCAACATATCAAAATTTGGCAAAGGCTGCTGCCAACAAAACGATTAGTTGTTTTGATAAAAGGCGAATACAAAAATTTCGTTGTTTGCTGTGATAGACAGATAATTAGGTATTTTCAACTCTGTGACTCAAATCCAAAATGACGCTTCTGTTCTATATTAAAAAAAATAGCTCTTAATTTTTCTGTGATTATTTTGGCGTCATACCAACTTTACTTTAAATTAAATAATTTATATAGGTAAACAACCTAAATTAATTGCAAGGTGTTTTGCTAGTTTCTCAGTCGGCTTGGTAAAAATATGTACTATTAAACATAAATACCCGATTATGTTCTATGCTATTTTGTGGTAATTTTAGGGTTCCATTGGCAGGTTTACAGTAATAAATTAACTAAAGCTTTTTAATGATGCAAATCCAAGAATAGAACATTGAATAGACGACAACCACCTTATAAAAAATATAAATCGCGTATGTGCAAACATAACTTGTTTTGTTAGTTTGTTTGACTTAAAACTTTATTTGAATAAAACATGCTAATAAAGAATTGTTCGGGTGTGTTTTGTTGGGTTTTCGAGAAGTATGTTTTAGTGACCGTTTTTAAGATACTAACATTTGAAGATTCTATATATTTTGTGAGATTAGCTTCCTAACTGATGGCAGGTTGTTTTAGAGATTTTACCTCATTAAGGCTGTTTTGCAAACATCGAAATATTTATCAGATATATCTTAAGATCATCTTCAGTAACCAAACCGGAACAACCACGATACATTAATCATACAGGGTTATGATAAAGAGACGGATCAGCCTTTAAAATAGAATACCGCCCAATTAATGACAACACAGAATGGATCATGAATATGCTACTTGTATCAACTTCAATTTTTTCAATGGAAATATTATATATTTTTACATTCAACAATAAATTGTAGACATTTTTCATAAATCATGCCCTATACCTACTTTCAACCATTTATTGTCATTGTCAATGCCTTCAAGATTGTGATTTGAGTTCAGAACGTTGCTATGCCGAGAAACATATCAATGGTGCATACCAGCATTAAAGTATTGATATTTCGTAAACGGTCGAAGTGGGTATAGGACATGATTTATAAAAAATGTCTAGAATTGATTGTAGAATGTGAAAATGTAATAATATATAATATGTCTCATTTAAAAAATTAAAGTTGATACAAGTAGCATTTTTACGATCCATATATTCGTTTCTAAAAAAATGTATTTCAAAAAAATTAATTTGACGGGTACGAGAGATTCTTGATTAAGTGGACGACGGTATTCTATATAAAAGCCTCATTCGTTTCTTTATCATAACCCTGTATATTCATGTGGTACATATACAATATACATAAATGTTCTATAATTCAAATTTGACATGAATCTTAAATTAGAATTGAATTTTATTTATTTTTTAAACTAAACCATGTAGATATGCAATATGGTGTTAGACACTGGCCTAAAAGTATCTCCATGCAGCTCTAGATACAAAAAAAACTACCATTTCTTCCAAATACGTTATATTGTCGAAAAAAACGTTTAGTAAATAATCTAAACTACATTTTATCACTTTTGGCTTTTGTTAAATTACAATAATAATCGTTTGAACAAATCAAGTCTATAATACAGAGTGCAGACGTAACGATTTAATTCATTTCATTAACATTAAAGACACAAAATCATTAGATACATAATTAAGCCTTTCCTAGGTTGTAATTTTAATGTTAAGTAAATGAATTAAATGTTTAGCTAATTGCGTAGCACCTGCATTATAAACTTTATTGCTGAAATGATTTCTATTTTTAATTTAGCAAAAGCCAGACATGGTAAAAAGTCGCATTGATTTTTTACGAAACTTTTTTCGACAATATAATGTATTTAGAAGAAATGGTAATTTTTGTCTAATCCACAAACATATTTAACTGTTTTAGTTTAAAAAAATTAATTAAATTCAATTTCCAATTTTAGGAAATTTGCATGCATCTAGATTGTATGCGCTATCTCATCCAATTAGACGAATCAGGACCATAAACTCTAGAATCTATTTTCCATCAGTTAAAAGTGGTTCATTATTAACGAAATATTGGTTTATTAATTTGGACGTGTCTTTATGAATTGTCGATAATTAATAGGGATAGTGTATTTAATGTATTCGTGTATGTTTTCCAGTCAGGTTACTGGAGATGGTTTTAAGGGATACCCAGACAAATACCCTTGATAAAGGCCTAATATTAATCAGGAATCAATCCGGTAAACTCTGCGCACCTGCCATTACATTTTTAGGAATTTTACAGGCCACAACAGATTTATCGCACTAGTTTGAGATAAATGGTTTTAAAAAGTTCGTTACGTCGCTCATGCATGATTCTGTAGTATGAGAGAATACATTATTCTCGAGTGAAGTTTAAAATTCTGATAAAATTACTGAATGCTCCCTAATATCATCAAACCCGATGATTAAAAATAACAAAGCAAGTAAGTATCTTAAAACGGTAGGTAAGTTTTGTGGATGCCAAACATATCATAGAAAGTTGATTTAATTTGGTCCTAAGAAACACAAAAATAATACAAATGGCGTGTGTGATTTTTATATTTAAACTAATTTTAAGTCTCGTCGCGACATCTCGCGTTTATTTGTCTCCCCAAAGTAGCACCGTATAAAGGACCCCAATATATTTTTTTTTCCTTTGTCAGACTTGAGCCTTGCTAGTGAGTCGTAATAACGCTGAAACGCGTCTAAAGTTGACAATTTGACAAAGGGAGAAAAGGAACATATAACATTTAATTGTTAAATTTGTGTTTAAGCTTTTAGGAACCTAATTTGAATTAATCTGTAGATACTTTTCTAAAATACTTGGACTGTGAGATATTCTAGAGGAACTAATTATTTTTTGTCAATGGCACTTAAACACAAAAGGTGTCACATTACTAGGACTCATAAATACTATTTGACCTATAATCGATATTTTAGAGTATCTTTTGGGTTTTAGTTACCTATCAAAACTACTTCTTACAAGGGCCTACTTGAATTATTATTATAAGATATTTCCTCCCAAAATTACCACAAAATGATGTGCTATCATCTTGATGTTGAGACCGTTTTTTTTCAACTGTGAATTATGCAGAGTGTGGAGAAACATTTTTATTTTTGACTTTACGATAACAATTTATTGTTCATCAAAAGTTTTAAGACTTGTTGCAACACTTAAATCAAAAATTTTTGGCCTGTATAATATGATGGGTGTCAAAAAAAGTAAAAAATCGGTTCAGTTCTGACAATGAACACCATATTCTCAAATACCGTATGTATTTGAAGAAAAACCAAGTAATTTAACAATAATACAGAATAAAATATCTTAAAATGCTCGGAATAGTTTCTAAGATACATATATGTACAGGGTGTTAATTTGAAAAATTCCCACCACCTTTATAATATGGTGCTTCCAATAAATATTATTAAAAATCGGAAAGACACGCCAATTTTATCATGCAGGGAGACTCTTTTAAAGAATATTTGCAGTCTTATTGCCTTAACCTCCGGGAGCGGTAGATATTACCTTTAAAATGTTAAATAATAATGTTTATTATTTCTTGAGTAATACTTACTAAGCAAACGCGTTCCAAAAATGAAAATAATTAGAACTTTTTTTAGGCCGCGACTTTGATCCTGGTAAAGAATTGGAAAAGGCGTCACCTGGATTGATTACCCTTAAACGTTATACAAAAAGAGGAGTTTTTTAAATAACAAACTATAAATAATAATAAATCTCAATGCAGGTTACGTCAATTTCCATTTCCATTCCATTTAATGGTAACATCTACCCCTACCAAACTGCAAGTAACACTTAAAAAACATTTCGCTTCACAATAAAACTGACGTTTTTTAATATTACTCTTCCCGACAATAAATACAGGACAAAGATAATGTTAGTCAAGTTATTATATTATAGACCTGTAACTTTTTCAATATTTTTCCGATCTTGGTGACAATTTTGGCAAAGTGTACACTTGTGTCTTGGAATGATATCCTGAATTTTAGTATACAAAAATACTAATGTCTTGATTATTATACATGCAGAAACAAAAGTTACTTCTATACATTTAATTAACTTAACAAACATAAACATTATTTTATCGAGTAGCATGGACAAATATTCAAAAACTAATAGCGTGTATTGCAACCTCGAATTCTTGTCACTTCTACTATGTGCCGTGGCATAATTTCAAAGCAGTTTTGAATTGCTCTTGAAGAATTTTTGTCATTCTTTAGAAAGGACTGTTCGCAGATCTGGCAATGTTTATGGGTGTCGATTGCGGGCACGTCTACATAACATCTCCCATACATGTTCAATTGCATTTAAATCTGAATGTTTACCTGGTCTCAATACCCAGTAACAACCCGTAAACTAGGAAGGTGTTTGATTGATTTGTTTGTTGGTAGAAGTGACAATAATAAGAGGTTGCAATATACGCTATTAATTTTTAGATATTTGTTCATGGTACTCGATGAAATCATGTAATGTTGTAAATTGTGAATAAAATTGAAAAACTGCACGACTTTTTTCCAAATTTGTATCTTCTTTTAAAAAACAGATAATGACGTGAACCAAAAAATATTTTGTTAAGAAAAGGCCACAGTTTAAAACAGAACATAGCGAAGCTAAATTCTAGCGCTCAATTTTTCCCCAGGGCGTTAAGAACCTTAGGGTAAAAAAGTAAGTTTTGTTTCTGCATATTATATCAAGACATCTGTATTTTTTCAAAACTATAATTCAGGATATCATAACAAGACACAAGTAATTTACTAAAAATTTCACCCAGATCGGAAAAATATTTAATAAGTTACCGGACTATAAACTTAACAACATTCTCTTTGTCCGGAAGTTATTGTCGAGAAGTGTACAGGGTCTCCCATTTTCGACACTTTTATAGGGTATCTCCGTAATTGTTAGTGCTATCAAAAAAGTAATGTAGGTGTAATGTGCTCTTTTTGGGTCAAACTTAAAATGATAAAATCAAAATTTGAAAATTTTCGCTTGCTTAAAAGATACGGGGAAAATCAAAAAATTATCAATTTCAAAATTACCTTATATTTTCTTAGTTAAAAGAGATACAGAAAAATGTTTTATACAGAAGTTTCTTTATGATGATTCTTGAATAATCTGAAGTTTTCAGAATAAGTATACGAGATCAGGTAAAGAAGTTATCGGACCTAACCGCAATTTTTTAAATGGAACACACTGTATATTTTAATCTAAAATTATAGCATAAACTCTCTTTTCAAATATATGACACACCATGGATGACATTAGTTTCCTAGGCGATTTATTCAAACTTTATGACTTAAAACCACAGTAGACCATGAAACAAAAGCTAATATCATAGGAACAACTATATTAACATTCTAGTTGTTAATAACATCTAACGTCAATTTCATTTTTACATATTCATTTGTGAAAATGACTTATAAACAAATTGAAAGTGGAAAAAACAAAGAAATGGCGCAAAATTGATATTTTGTTCGCTATCCGGAAAGACGGCAACCATTTAAGGACATAACCTGAACATTTGCGATGATTCCCGTTATTTTTTACCTTAATGTGAATCTTTTATTTCATTTCAAAGTAATAAAGTTTAAATAAATCGCCTAGGAAACCAATATGTATATATGTGAAAAGACAATTAATGCTATATTTTAGAATAAAGTATACAGGGTGTTCCATTTAAAAATGATGTTAGGTCCGATAACTTTTTTACCTGACCCCATATACTTACTCTGAAAACGGAAGATCAGTATAAAGAAACTTCT
The DNA here is from genome assembly GCA_963991005.1 of Barypeithes pellucidus. Lineage (NCBI taxonomy): Eukaryota > Metazoa > Arthropoda > Insecta > Coleoptera > Curculionidae > Barypeithes > Barypeithes pellucidus. The sequence goes on along the minus strand of OZ022562.1, from coordinate 26,162,546 downwards.
GTATATAATATTTTTCTGTATCCCTTTTAACTAAGAAAATATACGGTACCCAATTTTGAAATTGACAATTTTTTGATTTTCCCCGTATCTCTTAAGCGTGTGAAAATTTTCAAATTTTGATTTTACCATTTTAAGTTTGACCCAAATAGAGCACATGACACCTACATTACTTTTTTGATAGCACTAACAATTACGGAGATAAAAGTATCGAAAATGGGATACTCTGTACTTTTTTTTACTGGAAGCGAAATATTAAGACTGGGAATTTTTCAAATTGATACCCTCCATAATATAAAATCACCTGTATATTCCAAAAAAGTGTCTTAATTTAACCATTAAGCGTCATAACCATTCCAAAATACCGATCTTTATTTATTCAAAATCGTAACTGTTCTAATTTATTTGGCACTTTTTGGTCTTTATTGTGTCATATTTAATCCGCTTTAGTAATAATGAAAAAAACATATGACAATTTAAAAAATCGGTCATATAAAAAATCGGGTTCAATTAAATTATATCAACTTGAAACGCATGTTTTTAACAATAGCGATTTATTAAACAAATTTATGCAATAATTTAATAATATACAGTTCTATGACATACAAATAAATAAGGAATAAAGCTATTTAGCAATAGTTTAGTGCCAAAAGCTCCGGTTCAATCCTATATAATCTAAATCACTTGGAACCTTAACAGTATTTTTTTACATAGATATTCCACCACCAAAAATCAATCATTGAAACAATTCGGAATGAGCTGTTTTCCTATTTTCTCAATCCAGTGATTTCGGAAAATATGTTAAAATGGGAAAATATTAAAAGCTACACATTAAATTTTCTAAAGCGAACTTAAAAAAGGGTAATGAAAAATTCTTAGAGAACGAAAATGGGTAATGAAATTTTCTTATATCGAAGATCTAGTTTGATAAGTAAAGAAAGACATTGTTGAATTCATAATTGTCTTCTGTAACTAGTAATTAAATGTTAAAAAAGGATCTTTGTCTTGGTCGTATGTTTGTACAAAATTAAATTCGATTTTTTCCTATCCTAGTAAGATTATTTTTATAATTGTGGGTGACTTGGAATCCTTTGCAAAACATTAAAGTTGGCTTATGTAAAATGATTAATACTGGAGGTTAAAAATTGAAAACAGCGCCTCCTTTAAAACTGATATACAAAAAAATAAAACACAACTTTTTATTTCTTACTTTTGACGATTAGTTTAGCGGATTGTTCGACTGAACCAGCTGATGAGGTTGCACGGCAGGTAAACAACCCAGAATCTTCTTCATAGGTGGTGGAAATTAACAAGATGGCATTATTTCCCTCTTGGATCATCTGAAAAATAAAAAATAAATAGTTTAGATTGATACGGCTTTGGTTTTACATTCTGTAGAGAATAAACAATTCACAGTCTTAGGATGGTTGTAAACATCTTTCCAGAAAAACAATCGGGGAACTCGGAAAATTATTAAAATTTTTCTTTGTGTGTTAACTTGAAGTATTGTTTGTACTTCATATGGTAAAACCGTGCCAGGTCTGAAGTAAACTGGATGGAAATAAAGACTTTTGAGTCATGTCCGTAGATTGATTATTTTGCCTAACCAAGATATTATGTCAAACCGATCAGCTCTTAGGACGGACACAGAAACAGACTGAAGATTTAGAAGAAACGGAAATTCTAACTATAATTTTGTTGTGTTTGTTCTTTTAATAGCAGACGTCACATTGACGTGAACAAACCAGATAGAAATACCGGATCCATGTTTGTTACAATTCGATGGTTTAGGTCAATGATGAATGTTGATATTCATTGAAAATATATTACAGTCCTGAGCAGTGTGATTTGCGCTTGAAACTTAAAAGTAACGGGGGCTTGCAAGTACTGTGTTCGATTTTGTATATACCGGGTATCCTAAAAGGTACGGTCAATAACTAGTAACAGCTTATCGTTTCGTTCTGTGGCTACCAAAACTATTTAAAGAATGCAGACGAGATATTATCAATATTGTCAAATTACTTACCAAAAGTTTTATGAAATTTATTATTTATAGGTACCTCCTATGAATACAGAATTTAACCTAATAGTTAAAAGGTTAGAAAATATTATTATTCAGACTGAAGAACAGAGGTATTTTAAGTTTTAATTAACATGTTCACACCTGACTAATTTTAATTATCGGACGAAATTAAAATATTCATTGAATTAATTATCTATTTACTAGCAAATCTGACAACATGTGAATATGCATTTACTCCAAACATTTAGTCGATTAATAAGATCACTTCCGCCTCTATTTTGTTTCACAGCATTAAACAGAGACAAAAATATAATATGCGATTGATTTGGATACGCCTCCGCAGACATACGCTATGGGCTGCTATGGGCCAGACACGCTATGATTTTTGACCAGCGGAAGCAAACGGTGGAGGTTACGTGTATTATTGCAATGGCATATATTCTTGGAAAAACTTTGCATGGCCAATCTCGGGAAAATATTGCTAATTTTTATAATGCCTGTGATGAGGAAGCCAGAATTAATGCATTTAATTTGCCGTTGAAACGAAAATTTGACAGGGTTTCGATGTATGCAGGAGCTGGTATTCGTGTGATTAAAAAAATTCACAAGGAAGATGAGGAGCAGAAAGCAAATAATCCTGAAAAGTTGTTATCGTCTCCCGACAAGAAAAGGCATCGTTTATGAATTATAGAATTAAAATTTGAATTTAGTGTAATAAGACGCATTATCGAAAAGTTCTATCTAGAGTTTAAAACAGGTATGTAAATTTAATTAATATATATTCGTATATAATAAAATTCTTTGATACAGCTTACAAAAATAATAACAATTACGATTACGATTATCAAATTAAATGCCGAATTAAGAAGAAAACATGAATTTATTAAGGCCTATCATCAAATATATATACAGTGCGTCAAGGGAAAAAAATGTTATTATTGATTTTACGACCAAAACGAATTCTTTATAAAAAGGTCTGCTTGTTTAGACTTTACATTAGTTTATAAGCAACTTTGTTTTATAGATTTTAGTATTTTTATATTTAATTTTAAAATAAAAGTAGCACGCCCATGGACACAATCGCGTTTTGCGGGAGCCATTCGACGCAATGGTAAAAAAATTTCTTTTTTGCGGGAAAGATGTGATAGGTATATTTCTTTTTCATGCTCCCTAGCCCGAAAGTGTCTACTTTCAAGCCGCGTTTCCGGCCCGAAAGTACCACTTTTCGGGCCGGAAACGCGGCTTGAAAGTAGACACTTTAGGGCTAGGGAGCATAAAAAATAGTATACATCACACGGCTCGAAAGCGCTACTCACTGCCGGGGCGATAGTGCTGCCTCGGCTGCGCCTCGGCAGTACTATCGCCCCGGCAGTAAAAGTAGCACTTTCGAGCCTAGTGATGTAATATACTATTTTTTCCTTTTTGGCTTGTTAGAATAAACTAATAGTGTGTTTTCTTCTTAATTAGTATGTTTTATTAAAAATGTAGTATTTTTAATTCTTAAATTTCTTTAAAGGCGTACTAATAATTGAACTTCATTTCTTTCAACAGACAATAAAAAATTGCAATACATAAGAACAAATAGTATTTTTATAAAATATATATTTTTAATTTAATCTTCGATAGCTTTGAAAATATTTACTGAAAACCATCTCTGAGTCCCCCCTTCAAGGAGCTGAAGCTCAATAATGAGGGGGCAAAACACAAAATTTTATATGAGGTTATAACCTTGTTTTGGTCCAATTACTTATTGACTATACCTTTTAGGACACCCTGTATTTTAAAAAGCATTCAAGCCAGCTAAGACGTAATTACTGATGATGATTCTGAAACAATTAAATGCCAAATTGTTTTTGTGGGACATGCATATATCTTCGTTTCGTTTTCTAAACCTGATTCTAATTATTTTATCTTTAAAATTAGTTATTTATGTTTTTTAAGCAAGATTCGGGTTTATCCATATGTAACCTTCGAAATTAAAATATTTTTATATCTGTTTAATGCTTGGAGCTCTATTTCTATAGGCTTAGCATAGGCTTAACACAACCATTTAATTTATTCAGTTTGAATTTGTTCAATGCGGTGGTCAACCAAAAAATATAAGACATCAGATCAGGTCGAAAATTTTTATTAATATTTGCCGACATTTTTAAAATTAATGGAAATAGTGTATTTTTCCTCAATTGAAAGCCACAAATTTATATTTATATGATGCCCCACAAGGCCAAACGTATTTAAGTTTGTAATAACTATAAAAATTTAATTTTTAACTCACCTGGAAATCTGGTGACTCTGGTATTAGGAAGCCTTCTCTCAACCACTGAATCGTAGGCTTGGGTTTTCCAGCAATTGCAGTCTTGAACTGAGCAGGACTACCTTCGGGTACAATCGCATCTTTCATTGGTGTTAAGGCAGGAGCCACCTCTTGAGTTTCTGGAGCTAAGACCTTTAGTTTGGCTTGAGCTGTCACAGTGCCGGCAGGATTTTCAGCAACACATTTATAAAGACCTTCATCTTCGGGGAAGGCTTCTGATATTCTTAAGGTGCAGAAGTCTCCTTCTTTACTCATTTGGAAGTATCTTGATGGTTTTATAACTTTGTCAACCTTAAGCCATTTCGCTGTTGGCGTAGGTTTGCCGATTATCTTGCATCTGAAGGCTACAGCTTGTCCTTCACGAATAGTTTGGTCCCTTAAAGGTTCTACAATTGTAGGAGGTTTTTCTGTTCCAGGAATAGTTGGTTTTGATAGTTTCTGAGGACCAGATGGAGCCGAGATAATAAGATCAGCTTCACAACGTGCTTCACCACCTTGGTTCATAGCAACGCATTCGTATTTTCCACCGTCTTCGGGAACGATTTCGATGATGAGTAAAGTAAACAAATCATCTTCCTCAAGCGTTTTGTATCTAATATCTGAGACAATTTTCTTTCCATTCTTTAACCAGTAAACGTCAATTGGTTTTGTTCCGTTGATTTTGGCATCGAATCTTACAAGTTGTCCAGCGTTTGTTGACGCTGACTGAATAGTAGTAATGAAGCTGGGCGGTTCGACCCCCCCTCTTCCTTGTCTACGTCTTTCTTGCACAACTAAATTTGCACTACACTTAGCGGTACCTCCACGGTTTTCAGCTACGACGCTGAATACACCAGAGTCTTCCATGAAAACTTGTCTCAATACCAGGATTGACTTTGTACTAAATGTGTAGATCTTTAAGTCTGGAGAGCTGGTAATAGGAAAATCTTCCCTGAACCAAGTAACTTTGGGAAGCGGATCTCCATCAAATTCAACTTCGAATCTTGCCGAGTCGTTTTCGAAGGCTCTGCAAGGCTGAATCTTTTTAGTAAAGACTGGTGGGTTTGAAGGTAGAACTTGCCCTTGGACAACACGTTCCTGGGTCTTAGCTTTATGCTCCATATCAGTGGTCTCAGTTGAAGTAATATTTCTTGTAATCTCCAAATCTCCTTGACGTTCTTTTTGGGTTTGCTTCTGTTTAGTGACATGAACTTCTCTTCCATGTACCCCTGACTCAGTAGGACCAGGTGGATATGCACCCGTTTTAGAGTCGACTTCATATTCCGTTTGCATTTCTTCTTTAGATTTGTCGGTTTTTCTCAGAGTTATTTGATCCTTGTGTGGTGTCATTTTAGGTGGCTCGCCTTTTGGTAGTCTGGGAATTGCTTGTAATTGTGGTCTTTCAGGTTCTTGTTCCCTATAAAAGAAAATTATATATTTGTCTTAATTTGGATGTCAAATGCCTTAGGGTATATACAGGGTATCCGGTAATTAATGGTAGATGGAAAAACTACAGACAAATATGAGGATATAATTATACTTACCTATATCGGAAATTTGATATTAACTGAGATACAAGGTGTTAAAATTAAAACTTCATTTTTGTTTTTCTCTATTAACTTTGCAGGAATCCAACGTTTTTTTACAAAATTTGGCAATTATGGTTTTTCTAGGACGAGCAAATAATTTTTTTAATAAATTTTAATGTACAATGTAGGGGGCGCTGTCTGCGGCATTATTTGCACATTTATTAGGTCATAACTTTTTTGTGCCTCAGTGTATTTAAGTTTTTAATAAAAATAATACTTTTCTAATATTTATTACGTAAAAAAGGTATACAAAGTTCAGGTCGCCCAGAGTTACCGTTTCGTAGATATTTTCATTTAAATTGTTTAGTGCGTTAGCTCAGGCAAGCAAATAATATTTTGTTACTCTTACCAATTCACTTTTACATGATAATTAATGTTCTAGTAATGGTAATTGGGAATAATTAAATACAACAATTGGATTGTTCTTTAACTTACTTTAATTAAAATAACTATAAAAAAATCAATTCTCGTCCTGAAAAACCATAATTGCCAAATTTTGTGAAAAACGTTGGTCTCCTACAAAGTTATTTGAGAAAAACATAAATTGAGTTTTAACTTGTATCTTAGTTAATATCAACTATAGGTAAGTATAATTAAAAATTAAAATATTTTTACGTCAGGAGTGTGTGGTTTTTTCATGTACCATTTATTAGCGCACACCCTGTATTAGCTGCCGTTTTATGCTCTTATGATAGCCAATTGTAATAAAAATATAAGCACTAGAAAATTTTTATTCCAAACAATGAAATCAAATACATCAGAAGAAAGTGGTCCATGTTTGATCTTAAAAAGGGAAATCAAATTCCTCGTTTGATTGATTACCTGCAACATGTCGCTTGTTCTATTCTTATGAACTTTTTAGCAAGCCTCGCAATATTAGTGACCAAAATGTACTACTTTTAATGTTTTATGAAATATAGTTTTAAATTATACTAATTCTAACGAATTCTAATACGTGAATCAAATATTAGTAGATATTAGCTTAATAAAATAGTACTTACAAGTTTTCTTGATATTGTTGTGCCATGCCTTTAGCCATTGAACTGCTTGCAATCTTTTCTCCAGGAATAGCAAACTGATGAGACGATTCCCGAAGTCTAATTTCTTTAATTACTTGTTCGTTTTCGAGTTCTTGTAGTTTGTTAAAATATTCTTCGCCCTTCTTCGTTTTGACATTTTTCTGCCACTCGGTTTCTGGTTCTTTAAATTCCTTTTGTTGAATATGAATTCCGGAAACATTTAATCCGGACTCTCGGAGCGTGGTGTTACGTTCATCGAAAACTTTTTCTAATTCGGTATCTTGACGTTCTTTTTGATATTGAGATATTTCCAGGTCATACCAAGCTAAAGATGAGAAATACGCAATCAGTTCTGGTAACACTTGCAAACGGTGGTATTAAATACATAAAATACATTTAAACATTGATCAAAATACAATACACAATAGCACATCAAAGAAGGTCTACCAAATATTAAGCCTATTTTATTGCTTGTATTGTCAGCATTATATTTTTCAATTATTTATTTTTGTAAATACATATATTAAAAATTGAAATATTAAATATTTGTTTCTTTGGAAGTAGTCCCATCTCTCGGTGGAGGTAAAAAAAACTCATAGTCTGTTTTAAATTTTTATTCCATACATGATTCGAGAGCATATCCATCTTTAGTGGAAAATTATTCATAAGAAGAGAAACTTATGTAGCAGAAAAAAGAAAAGAGAAAACTTTTAGTTATTTCTACATTTTGAATTTGACTTTTGGAAACATTTTTCAAACATAAAAAACCGACATAGGCCGCATGGCGTGAAAGCGAGACCCAAAATCAATTGGGTCAATTTGTGTCTCGCCTTCGCGTCATGTTAATACCTGGCAAGTACACCACACCGAACATACTCGACCCAGTGAGTAGTTAACTCTCATAGAAAATATGCCATCATTGAGTAAATAATGTGCCTTTGTTATTATTAATATAAAGGAATATTTGTTTTAAAATTAGTTTTAGTTTTTATTCCACTTTTCTTAATTAAAGGTGGGGTTTATATTGTTAATTCAACTAAAAATTGGTCTTTTGACAACTTTTCTTATACAGGGTACACCAAATAAAGTGGCCTATTAGAAGTATCTCGAGAACTAAATGAGATTCTATTTTGAAAATTTGGCTGTGGCTATAAGAGATGGTTTTCTACGTTTAAAAAATATTTTGGATGGTACGGTGTTGCCGGATCATACCGAAAGTGGTAGCAACTTCGGAATTTTAAATGAATTACCATATATATATTATATATTTTTTTGAATATAATTAAAAATCTAGAACAGTTTTCTTTACAATATCATATACCTATAACAGTTTTGACTTTCACAAGACCATCGGTATTTTACAATTTGAACAGTATTTAATTAGTTTTATACAGGGCGTCCCAATAACAGTATTTCTGAGGGAGATGAATTATTGCAAATATCTTCTTTTTTTTAAATGGGCCACCCTGTATTTGATATGTTTTGCTAATGGAGTATCGAATTTTCTATCAAATAATATAGGTGTTCCTATACCTATCTTCAATATTTTCGGACTTTAAGCGAAATTTAATAACTATCTTAAAAAATATATTGTTTGGTAGTTGGCTGTGGAATGGATTCATAAAAACAAAATAATAAAAAATTTAATTGACATTGGAAATTGCCCCAAGGTCTCCGGATCTTACCCCCCCCCCCCCCCCCCCTATCTATGGGGTAGGATTAAAGAAATAGTATACAAGACACCCGTCACAACAAGGGAAGATTTAGAAAATCGACTTTTTTACAACAACCGAGACATAACGTCAAATGGATTTTTCATTATTTTGTTTCTATGAATCTATTCCACAGCCAACTACCAAAAAATATATTTTTATAAGATACTTTTTTAATTTCGCTATAAGTCCGAAAATATTGACGATTGGTATAGGAAAACTTAATATCATTCGATCCTCCATCAGCAAAATATATGAAATACAGGATGTCCCACTTAAAAAAAAAAGATTTTTGCAATAATTCATCTCCCTCAAAAATCTTGTTATGGAGACGCCCTGTATAAAAATAATTAAATACTGTTCGAAATTATAAAATTTCGATGGCCTTGTGAAACTATTGTTAAAATTTCAGCTTTCTAGCTGTAACCGCTAAAAAGATATGATTTTCTTTTCAGGTCCCGATATGGCGTTAAAAAATCACAAGATTACTTATAATTCAAAAACTCTTAACGATAGATATATGATATTATACAGAAAACTGTTCTAGATTTTTATCTAGATTCCAATAAAAATATAATACATAGGGTAATTAATTTAAAATTCCGAAGTTGCTACCACTTTCGGTATGATCAGGCAACACCGCATCATCCAAAATATTTTATAAACGTAGGAAATCATCTCTTATAGACACAGCCAAATTTTCAAAATAAAATCTCATTTAGTTCTCGAGCTACTTCTAAGGCCACTTTACTTGGTGTACCCTGTAGAATACTCTGGTAACAAAAGTTTAAATTTTATTATTAATTAATTAATTAATTAATTTAAATTAAAAAAATCCTTAGCATTAAAGTAGCATTAAAGAACAAACCCGACCCTAAATTATTAAATTAATGTGCTATTTTATACTTTTTCCAAAAATTAAATATTGGTATTTAAACTAGTATGGATTTTCATGTTCATCGCACTAATGTCTAGTAACATATAATATTTGGTAACCTACAAAGCGTTTAAAGCATGCAACACTCTACGAACATTTACACGACATAAAGTAGCATACCTGGTTGAAAACTCCTTTTGTGCAGAAAGCATGAAAACAACATCCGTAGATGAATTTGCCTCGAAGCAGACTCTTGGAGATTAATGGATTAAAGGAAGGGAGTTGGAGGTTCAGGTCAACCACATAAATACTTTACTGGTCTTAAAGATGATTAAGTTCGGTGTTAGTTTCAATGTGTAAATAATTTTTTAAAATAATTTGAAATATGATCATATTCTATGGGATAAATAAATTGTTAACAGTATCATTAATAGAATGGAAATAAAATTCTCAGTCTGTTCCACTAAATTAATCAGATATCAATAAAATGGACATACTTCAAAAGTCATAACCTTCACATCCAGATGATCATCAAATAATGGTGCAGAAAAGATAAAAGAAAAAGTTAGAGCATGACCTTTAAGACATTATTACTAGTCTTTCTGAAAGTAATGAGGGTTAAAAATTCTTTAAACAACATTTCAGCCGAATTACATACTGCGATACAGCACAAGACAATATGTTTATGACAATATAATTATTTTGTGCTGTAGCGCATGCTCTTCAGCTAAAATGTTGTTTAAACATTTTAACCCTCATTACTTTCAGAAAGAAAACGTCTTATTAACTATATAATAATGTCTTAAAGGTCATTTCTTAATTTCGTATTTTATCTTAACGAATTTTTTTCTGTACCATTATTTGATGAATGACTGATGATGAAGGTTATTACCCTCCAATCATGTCCAGTTTATAGTCGCTATTTAATGGTTTCTCGTGTTTTAATGATAAGAACGTCATCAGCCTTAAGACCAGTAGAAATATATGGGTATAAAAGGAATTTTAAACGTTTTCAGGATTTTGAGTATTAGAGCAAGTTTTAAGTATATTTTATGTGCTTGGCTTGCTGGTAAAAATTTGTGCATTGTGTAAAGTATGTTTAGTATTATAAGTCAAGAGTAAAAAGAAATAAAGACAGTGATCTATAAAAATCAATGAGCTCATAAATCGAAGTATTATAATTATTAGTAAAAGTGAATTGTAATACCGCAATTTGCTCACTATTAGTATTACCTGTACTTTGAAATATACCTTGTAATTTGTAAATCACTGTCATACAATTGAGGAGCTCACGAGCAAAACGGAATATATGCATTCCCAGAAAATAAGAAATAAGATTTTTCCATTCAGAACAAATGTATAACTACCAAACACGAGTTCCATTACCCAATCCCACCCCGCCCAATCCCATCGCCAACGTTTGGGAGTTTTGCATTATTTTGTTCGAAAATGCCAGGATCTCATTTTCTGATGATTTCATGCGACTGTATATTCAGGGTGATTCACGACGATCTTGCAATAAAACTTTATGGAGAATTACGGAACATATCTTTCTGAAACTTTGGAGATTTAGGTTTATCGATATGCTCTCTTCATCGTCTTCTCTGTCATTTCCGGTTATACCGGAATTAGCTGCTAACTTTTGTTTTTAAAATTTTTTATCTTAGTAGCTCTTGGACTAAACAATTTTTCTAACCGAATAGCTCGAAGATCAGCAAATCTAAGAAAAATTCAAACTTGGCATAAAATATAGTACAGGGTGGTTAAAATTCAAGGTTCAGTGTGAAAAAATTTAACCATTAAAAACTTTCTTATTTTAAGTGGAATACCCTGTATGTTTTTATTTAATTCAATGACAAATTAGTTGTTCTTTAAAATGAGTATTTACTGTTCTATACCTATATCAAAGCGTTTCCTTAAAAACCGAAATTATTCCGAAAATTTTTTTCAAGTTTGCTATGAAAACAATTTATGTACAAAATTGTTTTCATAGCAAACTTGAAAAAAATAAAATTTTCGGAATAATTTACTGTATACGGATGTCTATATGGAGAAAAATTGATTGCGTCAATTTTATTCCGTATAGACATCAGTATACAGTACCTAATGTACAATTGTTTTCATAGAGCACATTTGAAAAAAATTAATATTTTCGAAATAAATTTGATTTTTTTGAGGAACCGCTTTGATATAATTATAACAGTAAATATTTATTTTAAAGAAGTCATCAAATTAAATAAAAATATACAGGGTGTTCGATTTAAAATAAGAAAGTGGTTTAACTCTTTCACAATGAACTTTGAATTGTGACCACCCTATACATTTTGTGCCAAGTTTGAAATATTTTTAGACTTGCTGATCTTCTAGCTAAGCGATAAGAAAATATTTTTAGTCCAAGAGCTAAGTTAAAAAAAATTATATGGATTATTTCATCGCTATGCATTTGCCAAATAATTACAAAAAGTCGAGATATGTCGAAAACAGGAGGAGTCAGGCAAAAACATGTTGTATACATTTACTTAGAATTTAATGGTTAATCGAGAAAGATAATAAAAATTAACATATTGTATTTAAAAAACGACAGTTGACAGCTACTTCCGGTACAACCGGAAATGACAGAAAGATGTCAATATTTGAGTTAAAGAGAGCATATCGACATACCTAAATTTCCAAAGTTTCCGAAATATATGTTCAGTAGTTTTCCATAAAGTTTTAATGCAAGCTCGTCGTGAATCACCTTGTATACTCTTCTACGAGCGAGCTCTTCAATTGGGTAGGAGCTGTAGTCGTAAACTGTATACTTACGTCTCGGCGAATTCTTAAGAACACCTCTGTAATCATCGTGCCTTGGAATGATCTTCAGTTCTGTTTCCGCAACAGATTCACCGACGGAACTTCTTGCAATAACTTCTACTTTACCAGTGTCATATTGGCGTGTTTTTGGAATATCCATATGATACATTCCATCGTAGGTAAGTTTATAACGGGATCCATTTACTACAGTATGGCCATTAATAAGCCACATGACCTGGAAATACCATAATTATAATGGTGAGGAAATAATATACAGTGTGTGTATACAGGGTGTAACATAAAGGTTGGGAATAAATTAAACGGTGGATTTCTTAGTCAAAAATAATAAAAAAATTTTATATAAGGATATACTCTACGGGATTTCGTTTCCAAGTTACAGGGTGTTGAATTTTTCTTAAAAATTTAGTTTTTGTTTAATATCTTTTGAACGCTGGCAGATAACAAAACGAAATGTTAGCAGTAACTTGACTTGATAATGCCCTAGGAGAAGTAAAAAGATTGTCTTCCTGGGATACTCAGTGGCGTGCATACGGATATTGCCGTAGGTTTTTTTTTTTTAATTTATGGATTTTCCTTTTATTCTAAACAAAATTCCCCTCTTGCGTTTTCTTTGTATCTCTTGCCATTTTCCCGTAATTAAACATTTTGCAAATATCAGTTTTCAGCAATTTCAGTAAATAACAGTAATAAAATAACACTTAGAAATTGGAAACAATTATTTTAATAAAGCATGTAAACCAACACAACAAACAAAATTACAAAAGGTGCTAAAAATGTTGCCCCTCAACTTCAATACATTTTTCAATGCGTTTTCTCATGGATTGTCTTACTCGTCCAAAAATTCCAGGCATCTCTCGAATTTGCTGACAACCCATTTCAACTCTTTGACGAAGAATTTGTACGTTAGAAATGGAAACGGAATAAACCATGTTTTTTAAGTGCCCCCATAAATAATAATCCAATGGATTAAGGTCGGGTGAACGAGGAGGCCACGCTCTTGACCCTCCACGACTTATCCATTTATTGTGGTACGTTTCGTTGAGGAATTCTCTAACTTCTCGCCTAAAGTGAGCTGGAGCGCCATCATGCATAAACCACACTTGCTGTCGCGTTTCAATTGGAACTTCTTCTAATAAAAGTGGTAATCCATTTTGAAGGAAATCCAGATATGATAATCCGTCTAATCTATTTGGTAGTACTACAGGACCAATCAAATAATCGCCAATTATTCCTGCCCAAACATTAATAGAAAATCGTTGCTGGTGCCGGGATTGTATGATTCCATGAGGGTTTTCATCAGCCCATAGATGGTTATTATAAAAATTAATTATGCCATTCCTTGTAATGAATGTAAATGAATGGTTTAAATTGCATTTATTTAAGAACCATGTACAAAATCTAAGACGTGGTGCATAATCCTCGACAGAAAGAGCCTGCACTCGTTGTAGATGGGTACAATAAATTATCATGTAGGATTCGTTGGACTGTTATATGGCTTACTCTTTCCATTCTTCCAATTCTTCAAGTACTAGATTCAGGATTCGCCTCGACAATCTGAAGGATTCGTTCCTCACGCTGTACTGTTCTTACGTATTGTGGTCTTCCACTGGAGGTGCAAGGCTTTAATGATCCGGTTTCACGTAAGGGAGCGTGAATCCTTGAAGAAGTCTTCCTATTCGAAATACGTCGATTTGGAAAACGTTCAACATACAGACGTACAGCTAACACAGTATTTCCGTTGGCACGGCCATAAATAAAATGCATATCTGCTAATTCTTCAACTGAGTAATCCATTTTTAATAGGTTTATTGCTAAAATTAAAAGGCCTAAGCAAAATTAAATAACTTAACTGACAATGACATTATCAGAAAAAATCGTGGTCCAAGGCATGCTCGATTTTGTTCCTATTACCCTCAATTTCCTCTGTAACCTGTGGAAAAACTGATATTTGCAAAATGTTTAATTACGGGAAAATAGCAAGAGATACAAAGAAAACGCAAGAGGGGAATTTTGTTTAGAATAAAAGGAAAATTCATAAATTTTAACAAAAAATAATTCTACCAGTGGCGTATCACATTTTTCATTAAAAAACCCTACGGCAATATCCGTATGCACGCCACTGAGTATCCCAGGAAGACAATTTTTTTACTTCTCCTAGGGCATTATCAAGTGAAGTTACTGCTAACATTTCGTTTTGTTATCTGCCAGCGTTCAAAAGATATTAAACAAAAACTAAATTTTTAAGAAAAATTCAACACCCTGTAACTTGGAAACGAAATCCCGTAGAGCATATCCTTATATGAATTTTTTTTTTATTTTTGACTAAGAAATCCACCGTTTAATTTATTCCAAACCTTTATGTTACACCCTGTATAGTCTGAAAACGGCTAAAAGAATTGTGGCTTACAGGGGAAAGGAAACTACTTTTTGACGAAAGAATGACAGTTCTGTCAAAATGGCGGATGGGCGTCATCTTGGTAACGGAAATTAAATAGTAAGAGGCGTCATGCGATACATCATTATGAAGGTACTGTCGAGTACTTTATGAATGCAGCATATTACTATATTCGCAACGAAAACAAAATGGAGGCGTTTTGCATAGTTTTAATTTTTTTATAATCCTTTATTTCATTTATCGTCTATGAAAAATAACTGGAACTTGGCATAGTGTAATAAGAATCAAGGAGCTATACTCTCTTGCATATTTCATGGTGCTCATAAACAAAATGGCGGATGGGCGACATCTTGATAAAAAAAAATTGAAGAGGAAGTGGGGGTCTTGCGAAACATCCTTTTAAAGGATCTCTCGAGTACAAGAACAAAATAGTAAATATTATTTTTCAAAAAGCCGCCATTTTGTTTTGGGTACGAAAGTACTCGATAGGACCTTTGAAATGATGAATCGCGAGAGCTCACGTCCTATTAATTTTGTTTATCAAGATGGCGCCCATCCGCCATTTTAAATTGAAGCACCATGAAATATGCAAGAAAATGTAACCCTCTAATTCTTACAATATTGTGCCAAGTTGTATTTATTCTTGTAAGGCGGTACTTGAAATAATGGATATTAAAAAATAATAACTATGCAATTTTTAAAACGCCGCCATCTTGTTTTCGTTGCGAATAGAGAAGCAATATTATGGCATCGTAAAGTTCTCGATAGTACCTTCAAGATGATGTATTCGCAAGACCCCTATTCCTATTTAATCTAGTAGCTTCCATTCCCGTATCAGCCACTCCCAAATTTTGTACAAAAAAAAACTTAGAAAGTTATTAAGCGATTTCCAGACTATATATACATTGTATGCGTGATAATAGTAATATGCGGGGAAATTAAGTTCTTCTGAATAGGGCTTATACAGAGTGTTATGGAAATAACGTTTTAAATGTAAATCGGCAATTTCTAATCTAAACAAATTGAAGAAAAATATCTAAAAATGGTGCTTTAATTTGATATGCCCTGTACATGATCTTATGTCAAACCAAAAAGTTCGCTGGGAAACAATCTCTGATTTATAAACTTGAACTGACTCGAACGAACCGCCGCGGAGTTTATAAATGGTCAGGTATGTTCTCATTTGTTCAATTCGAACGACACCCGTCAGATCTGGACAACTTAAAAGTTTATAAATGCCATTTACCCTTTAGAAAAAAAATTGCAATTTTATTTACCTTTTCGGACTTATTTAAAACCAACTTAATTTCTAAAAAAAACCAAGTACTTACATCAAAAAATCACATTAATTTTTGCATCACAACACATCTAAGTACCGTTCAATCTAAATTAGTATTTTAAAGTGCTACTGTGTAGACAAAAATACAACCTTATTGTCTGGGAAATAATGTATTTAACATCTAAAAATTTTGCTGATTTTGGACAATCGGGCTAATATTTAAAAATACAGCGTTGCCACTTTCGATGTTTTATAAGCGACTACCATAAATTGCCGAATTTCCTTCTATAATATTACTTTCCTGTATAATTAATTATAGTCTGGGAAATGGCAACCGCGCTACTACCAGTTTTCGTAGGAAGGAAGCATCTTGAAGTTTGGACTGGCCCATTATTATTGAAAGGGTAGTTCCTTTGTGAACATAATTGTTTCATTTTATCTTTAGTAAAGGGTTAATGGCCCATAGAAATTAGCGTTTTTATTACTTCTATTGCGAAATGATTAAGTTCTCTTGTTCTATGTGTGTTATTGTAAAGTGTAATTATGCGTTAGTGTTGGCTTTGTTCGGGTTTGTTCGAGTTATAAATTTCGGATTTTATAAATATTATACAAGATTTTTTAATTTTCATTATTAATTGCATGAATTAGTATACTAATTTTTAATTTTTATAAACTATTCAGATCTAGATATCCTCTTGGTTCATATAAATTTGTTCTCGGTTTCAAAAAATTTAGTTGATGAATACATTTTATAATTTTGTTTTGTAGTTTTTTTAAATGGTTTAATATTGTAGCACATGCTGATCCTCAAACTGATATTAAATATTGAAATTTTGAATAAACTAATTAATAATAAATGGTTTTTAAATGTATTAAAGGTATATAATCTCGAATTTTATATAATATTCCAATGAGTGGTGATACGCTTTTTCGAAGGTTTTCAACATATTTGCTCCAATTTAAATTTTCGTCTATATATAGGTAAGCCTAAAAACTTTACTGATTTTACATACTTAATTTCGTTTCCATTAAAAATTATTGAATATTGCTCCCAATTGAACATTTAGAAATAGACGTGAAAGATGACTTTTAAGTTTAAAGAAAGTTTGTAGGATTGCAGACATGAAAGTATAATTTTCAAATCATTAGTAATATTAGTTTGAATATTGGAAGAAGACTCGTCAAAATATAAAATTGTAGTAGCATCCGCAAACAATTTGACATTACCTTTTAGATTTAACTTAGAAATTGAATTTATATATATAAGGAGGAACACCGCAAGTAATATACACTCCCACACTATCATCAGGACACGTGATGACCATAAAGTTAGAATAGAAAAAAGAACTGAATGTGTCTGTGCCTTGGATTCCTTAATAGCATCCTCGATTTACTTTTTAAGTAAGCTAAATATTTATTTTTATAAGAAACTAAAGTTTTACACTTTTGTTGATTACCCAGCTGGGCAATGTAATATGTTCATATATGAATGTGCCGAGGAGTTGTGTGTTGGTTTATGGGTGAATTACCCCACTTTTTAGACGTTCGATTTAAAAAAAAATATATGTAGCGCTTCTCTAGGACACCCCAGGAGTCACCCATTTAAATATAATACGTCATTTCCATAACACCCTGTATAATAAGGAATAAGCAGATATTTTCTATGGTATAGACGCCGTCGAGCCAGAATTTCCCGAATTTGGTCTAACAAAGTTCTATAGGGTGTTACTTAATGATACCTATGTACTTGTCGGTCTCAAATGATTGTCAGTAATAATAGTTTTCATTTTAATAAAGAAAGTAGATTAAACATACCCTAGGTCGTGGATGACCGGTAACTCTACAACAGAATCTTGCCCATTCTCCTTCCTCTACAGCGACTGGCTCAGGCCTACTCACAAATACAGGAGCCGCTCTGGGTTTAGTCTCTTCTTCAGGTTCTTCAGGAACACTAAAACATATCCTTTTGTTATCAAAAACCATGTCCAAACATTTTAGAAGATAAGTAATTATTAAAGTATACACTTTACATTGAACCCTTATTGAAAGTTGACCCTATTATTTTTATTCGAATTTGAGCATCTTTGCAGGAGAAAATATTTTTAGAACAAGAAAATGAGTTTCTAGTCTCCGAACATGTATTTGTAATACAAAGTGTCCAAGATAAGGAGAGCTAGTAGAGGGATCTCGGAAACCGTAAAAGATACGAAGTCGGTTAAATGGAGGTAAATTTGCGCATTTACGTGCCTAATAATATGCCGTTTAGAAAGTTTTAAAATTCCGAGTAGTTCCGGAGATATCCGGAAAAAAACAAAATTCAGAAAAATCAATATGTTTTCCTGGGTTTTTTTGAGATCGAATTCTAAAGTAAATTTCTCTTTTACATTGCTACTTTTTCCGCTCAATCTAACAGCGTTAATTGTTTTGTAATCCGACGAGTCGTCTTCGAAGGGCCATTATCAACTTTCTTTTTTTAAATACGGTCCTGTTTTTCTGATATTGGAATTTAATAGCTTCTTTTCTTCCGAATGCAACGATGTATGACACATTGTGGTTTAATGACGTTTCGAAAGTTTATTGAACAACATCAGGAGATTTTGGGATACGGTCCTGTATTTCTCCCAATTTTATAAATAATATCTCATAAGTAAGCTCTAAATTTTTACTTATGTTGGACTAGTTCAATAAATAACAAATAATTTAATAATAAACCCCAAATAAGTGAACAAAATACAGAAACATTATTTCAAACTTTTGTTGATTCGGGATTTGAAAGAAAAGTAGGCGCTTGAAACATAAAAATTAAGATGGTGACGCGTGATTTGTTTCACTTGACATTCTCATTGTGATCGTTTGAGAGCATTTTAAGCGGATTTCTATTTTCCAGAAAATATGGAACATAAATTTACAAATGCTGAAAAGTTGGATATTCTATTGCATGTTCTATTTTATCTCAAAAAAACTGTTATGTGGCAGTTAGAAGATGTTATTTGTGCTTAGAGAATAACGGAAATCATTTTGAACACCTGATTATGTAGTTCCTTACTTTTTTCGTTGTTCGTTTTATTACTGTTTTGGAATGATTTTTGTTCACTTATTTGTGATTTATTATTAAATTATTTGTTATTTATTGAACTAGTCCAACATAAGTAAAAAATTTAGAGCTTACTTATGAGATATTATTTATAAAATTAGAAGAAATACAGGACCGTATCTCAAAATTTCCTGATGTTGTTCAAAAAAAAATTGAAACGTCATTAAATTACAATGTGTCATACATCGTTGCATTCGGGAGAAAAAAAGCTCTCAAATTCCAATATCAGGAAAACAGGACCGTATTTAAAAAAGAAAGTTGATAATGGCCCTTCAAAGATGACTCGTCGGATTACAAAACAATTAACGCTGTTAGATAGTGCAATTTACTTTAGAATCCGATCTGAAAAGACCCAGGAAAACAATAAAACGATTTTTCAGAATTTAGGTTTTTTCCGGATATCTCCGGAACTACTCGGAATTTTGAAACTTTCTAAACGGTATATTATTAGGCACGTAAATGCGCAACTTTACCTCCTTTAACCGACTTCGTATTTCTTACAGTTTCCGAGATCCCTGTACTGGCCCTCCTTATATTGGACACGTTGTATATAGTTTATAATAATATCTAAGAATAAGAATAACATTCCGCATGATAAACTATTTTGTCTATGTTTAGGTTTGCGCGCCATCGCTATCATAGCGGTGACCATGACCACGTTGATACATTTGAATCTTTATTTATTGATTTAGCTCGTTAAGGAAAAATTTTAGCTCTTAAATTAACGAATATTGAAAATTAGAAATCATTTATATAAAATTAAATTTCGACTCACTACTGATTATCTAAGATTTTAAATTTAAATTTAAATTTTTTTTAACTTACACTTGCCAAGCGGCTTCCAATTCTCTGATCTTTTCAATACTCTTCATGCCTTTAGGTAACTGTGACTCGTAAATAATTCCAGGTTTGCCTGCTACTTGAATCACAGCTTTCGTCTCATCCATGCCGTACAAATTGGTTGCCCTACATAAGTATTCACCACTATCTTCTGGGTATACCCAACCAAAGTTCATGGCTACATAACCAAAGTCGTAAATTGGTGTGAATCGATTTTCTGTAAAAAATTGATCCAACTTATGGCCTTGAACCAATGCAATCAAAACGTAACAAATGTATACAGAGTGTTTCTTAATAACATGCTAATATTTAAAGACATTATTGTTGGGTCCATTGTCAGAAAGAAACTTCATATGAACATACGTCCTAAATGTCTTAACTTTTGAAATACACTGATAAAGATTATCATGTATTTTAAATAATTTGTTAAGGTTAATGACTTACATATGTGGCAACTAAACTAGGTAGCCAATTGTCAAAGCTGTTTATGTTTACAAAACAAAATCTGCGTCTTACCTACTAGATCCTTTTAAATCTTTGTTAACACCTCATTTCATAACAGGAGTGCAAATGAATGAATTAAATCTTTTAATACGAAAACTGTACGTCAAACGACAAAAAATCAAGAGACGACAATTGCTCAGCAAGGAATGAGAATATCCAAAATAATTTTTGTGGCCACTGGTAGGGATAAGAAAACATGTTATATGTCATAAAATATCTCTTGATGAATACATTCTATTCATCACCAAGCTTCACAAAAATATCTAGAGCAGTATCACAGATATTAATCAAAAAAAGAATTTTTTTTTAAAAATCTTTAACACCCTACCCTGTATCTCAAAAATTAAGACGTTTAGGACATGTTCATATGAAGCTTTTTCTGAAAATGGACCCAAAAATAACCTCCATAAGTATTAGCATAAAAGACACCCTATATATTCAAAAACAAAATTCATCATATGTCATCGGTTAACTTAATACTTACTATGTGGTAAAGGTTTTCCATTTAGGAACCATTCAACTTTCATATTTGGATCCCCAACAGGTGCCAACTGACATTCAAATTTGGTTGTCTGCCTTTCGACAAGATCAGTTTGTTCTTGAATTTGTGTTACGAATCGTGGGGGCTGTTTCCTCTCAACGTCATAAAGATCATCTTCGGTAAGATATACTTCGGAGGTGTATTTTTTAATTGCAGCTTCCATTTGCATGAGCGCATCGGATCTTTTCATACCCTTTGGTACTTGATTCTGCAAGATAATGTTGGGTAACTTTTTGCATGTGACGTGTGCTTTGGTAAAGTCTTCTCCATGATCGTTTATAGCTCTACATACATATTCACCAGAATCTTCGGAGTATACATTCAAGATATCCAAAGATACGAAACCCATATCGTATACTGTACGGTAGCGATGGCCTGCTGGTAAAAGTTTACCATTTCTATACCATTCAACTCTTAATTTCGGGTCATCTTTAGGTTCGACTCTGCATTCAAAACGAAGTGATTCAGATTCTTCAACTGTAACAGACTGGATTTGGGTTACAAATTTAGGTGGGCCGAAGGTTTTGTCCTCTTGTGGAGCCACAGAGACAGGTCCCTTTTCAAGTTCTTTTAATTTATCAGAACTCATGCCAGCAGGTAATTGACTTTCAAAATCAATGCTACGTTTCGATTTAGACGTAACGGAAGCTTTGGTAATAGCGGAGCCCCATTTATTTGTAGCCCTACAAATATATTCCCCAGCATCTCTAACATAAGTATAGTCGATGTCCAAAGAAATAAAGCCGAAATCATTTATATGATGCACTCTTGATCCAGTTGCAAAAGGTTTTCCATTATGGAACCATTCGATTTTCATAGAGGAATCGTTTTTAGGCTCAACTCTACAATCAAAGTGAACAGGGCTACCTTCAGGGATGTCAATATTATCTTTAATTTCGACAATAAATCTAGGCGGGTAGGGTTTCTCATCTTCCGCTAGGATTTCTTCTTTCTTGTACAATTGCTCTTCAAGTTTTTGAATACTTTCAGTTCCAGAACGGAAGTTAGATGGCAACTGAGGTTCAAGGATGATTCCTTGTCGTCCTTTAACTTGCAGTGTACAAGAGACACTAGCTTCTCCATGTCTATTGGTGGCTTTACATGTATAAAGCCCGGAGTCTCGTTGGTATACTCCAGCTACTTCAAGAATTACAAAGCCAAAGTCGTTAATGGTTTTGACTCTAGAGCCGGCCCATAAAGCTTTTCCATTGTGGAACCACTCTACTCTCATACTTTGATCGTTAACTGGTGTAAGTCGGCACTCAAAGTGAGCCAAAGAATTTTCACCCAGTACCAAATCGGCGGGAGAAGTAATAAATTCAGGTGGTTGTCCAGAGTCATCGTCGAGAGATGGCTGGGATGGTGCCATACCCAAACCTTCAAGTTCTGCAATTTTATCAATGGTTCCCTCCATTCCTTTCGGAAGTTGAGATTCCAGAATTATACTTCGTTTGCCAGATATTTTCATACTAGATGTTGTAACTGCTTCACCATACTCGTTAGAAGCTCGGCATGAATATTCTCCAGAATCCTCGGGATAGACAGGGGATATTTCAAGAATAACGAAGCCGAAGTCGCAGAAGGTACGGAACCTTGAGCCTGTTCTCAACGGCTTACCATTCCAGAACCATTCTACCTTTAGCTTGGGGTCATCTGTTGGAATAAGTCGGGCCTCAAAGTGGCAACTTTCACCTTCACGGAGATTGTCAATATTAGCTAACGGCACAGTGAAAACTGGAGCACGTCCTGTTTTTACCTCTTCTTTCTCGTCTCGTGTACGGACTAGAGAATCTTCTAAAGTTTGAATCTTCTCCAATCCACCTTCCATGCCCTAAAAAGGCAATAATACATATTTTAAAATATGGTCAGTAATTCCTTAATTATAATAAAAATATGCCTTTGATGAAATTCAATGTTTTTTTTTGTCAAAAGTGATTAAACCACCAATACCTATATTCTGATGAAAAAGATGATAAACGTCATAACGCAATATAAATATAGACAAACCCGAACAAAACCGAAACGTTAGTGAGAGAAAAGTCAAGTTAGTAAACGTACTGTCAATTATTATGGTTAAAATGTATAGTAGTAAAGTAACGGGAAAATCCGAAGCAATTTTTTGTTGATATGCTGGCAAACTGAGCTTTATTCTCTCGATCTTTATCATCTTTTTAACATAGCGAATATTACCGAATGTACCTATATTATAAAAAAAAATTCAAATGAGTTTTTATAGATGAATTTATAGAAAGGACTTACCCGCGGGAGTTGCGAGTCCAGGATCAAATTTGCCTTAGAGACGCATTTTAGTGTTGCTTTAGTAGAGTCCTCGCCATATTTGTTGTGCGCTCTACATTCATAGACGCCAGAATTTTCTTCATAACAGTACAAAATATCAAGAATAACAATACCGAAGTCATGGAATGTACGGTATCTGTGTCCATGTGGCAATTTCTTTCCATTATAATACCATTCAACCACCAAATCTGGATCTGTAACAGGTGTCAGACGTGCCTCGAAGTGTACACTTTGACCTTCAACAAGCTTGGTAGCATCTTGAATTTGAGTAATAAATTTAGGTGGTTCGGTGACAGGTGCCGCTGACGCTTGAGTTTGTTGTCCTTGATAACTTTCAAGTTCTCTGATTTTAGCAAGAGATTCGGGTTGTAAACTGTCGGAGAAAACGCCTCCTCTGCCGTGAGCTGAAATAGTAGCTCTAGTAAAATCTTCACCATATTTGTTGTGTGCCCTACAAACGTATTCACCTGAATCTTGATCTTGAATATACGATATGTCCATAACAACGAATCCAAAATCGGACACGGATTTAATTCGATTGGCGTCCAATAGAGCTCTTCCATTATGATACCATTCAACTTTAAGTTGAGGATCATTAACAGGTATAAGAGTACATTCGAAATGAGCAGACTGGCCATCTTTAAGACCGACAATATCTTGTATGTGAGTTGTAAACTTAGGTTTCTGTCCAGATTCTTTATCAACACACTCAAGGGTAACGCTTTGTTCAGCAACACCCCATTTATTTGTAGCTTTACAAGTGAAAGTTCCTGAATCTTCAGTTTTTACTCCTAAAACTTCAAGGACTACCATACCAAATGCATGAACAGTTCTAAATCTATGTGAAGCCTCAATTGTTTTTCCATTGTAGAACCATTCAACTACCATAGTTTGATCACCGATGGGTGTAAGACCTGCCTCAAAATGAGCAATTTCACCTTCACCAAGATTGGTAAGGTTAGTGAATTCAGAAGTAAATACAGGAGCATGACCTTCTTCACCCTCAGCGAATGGCATTTCTGGTCTATTAAGTGAATCTTCAAGATTCTGAATTTTTTCAAGGCCTTCTTGTCCTTTAGGATGTTGGGTTCGTTCAATAAGATTCGCTTTGGTGGTGCAATATATTGTAGTTGAAGTAAAAGCTTCTCCAGCTTTATTTGAGGCTTTGGCGGTGTAAACACCTTGATCCCTTTCATATACATCAGTCAAATCGAGAGTAACAAAACCGAAGTCACTGGTGAACTTAAATCTGGAAGCATGGTCTAAAGATTTTCCATTAAAGAACCATTCTATTTTGAGGTTTGGATCTTCTTTGGGTTCTACTGAACCTTCTAAATGGACTGGTTTTCCTTCAAGTACAGTAAATTCAGGATTGACTGGTACGGTCCAAACCGGTTTGGGATAATCTGTGTCAGGTGCAAATCCAGGATGTTTAGCCTTATTAGCAAATGCTTGATCAACTTCGTCAATAGCTTCCAAACCAGCTTTACCTTGTGGATGTTGAGTATCATAATATATACTCTTCTTTCCAGTACAACGCAAGGTACCAGAAGTGGTGGCAGAGCCCTTGCTATTGGTAGCTTTGCAAGTATATACACCAGAATCTTCTTCGTAAGAGTGTGTGATGTCTAATGCAATAAAGCCGAAGTCATAGGTAGACTTATATTTGGCTCCAGTTGGTAAAGGTTTGTTATTAACAAACCATTCGATTTTCATGGTCGGATCCTTGGACGGCTCAACATTGCATTCAAAGTGAACATTGTCACCCTCAAGGCATTCAACATTGTTGAGATGAGTAATAAACATAGGAAGTTCATAAGTTGGTTCAGGTGCTTCAGCGCGTGTACCTTGTGGTCTCTCAAGTTCTTCAATTTTGGGAATAGCATCTGGATGCAAACTTTGTCCCAGCAGCCAATGTTTGTCTTCAATTTTAAGCGAACAAGTCGAAATGGCCTCACCCAGTTTGTTAGTGGCTTTGCATGTGTAGATTGCGGAATCATCATCTCTTAACCCATTAATGGATAGTGTAACCAACCCAAAATCAAATGTACTACGTAATCTAGTACCTGTAGAGAGCGAGACGCCATTTTTAAACCATTCAATTCGTAAGTTTGGATCAGATCTTGGTTCCACCTGTGCTTCGAGGTAAACATGTTGTCCCTCTACAAGATTGTCATAGCTCTTAAGGTGTGTAGTAAAAACTGGTGGCTGCTGTGGTGTTGTATCAATGAACATTTCTGGTACTTTGTTCATCTCGGCTTCCTTAAGTCGAATTTGCTCCCATGCATCAGGCTGAAGAGGTTCACCGATAATGTTAGCTCTAGATTTGACCTTCATAGAAATTGATGATACAGCTTCACCTGATCTATTAATTGCTTTGCATGTATACACTCCTGAGTCATTGGGTACAGTTGACATAACATCCAGAGTCACAAAGCCAAAGTCATGAGATACTTTAAATCTCGAGCCAAGTTTTAGTTCGACTCCATTGACGTACCATTCAAATCTGAGGCTAGAATCACCAACTGGTACAACTCTGGCTTCGAAATGGGCATGCTGACCTTCCCATAGCTCTGTTGGTCCAGTAAGAAGTTGAGTAAATATAGGTTTCTCAAATATCCTTTCTGGTTCCTCTCGTCGAGGGGCTAATGGCTGTTCCAGTTGAGCAATCTTGCGTTGAGCTTCTGGATGTTGGGTGTCAATTTGAATGCTTGCGTGAGCTAAAAAAATATTTTTCGTTAATGGTAATTAATCAATAAATTAAGTTTTATTTTATCCCATATCCATTTAATTTAGTATAAGTAATTTATTCCAATGTTTTTTATAAGAAAGTATACTCTAATTATAATTAAAAGTAGAAGATTGTCATTGCATTTAATTTATTACACTTACTTTTGATTTTCATAGATGCAGTCGTTACAGCTTCTCCCAATGGGTTTGATGCCCTGCATAGATAAATACCTTCATCTTCATCTCTTACGTGTTGGATATCAAGAGAGACGTAACCAAAGTCGTAAATCTTGGTAATGCGAGAACTATCTTCCAATGGTTTTTCATTTCTGAACCATTCAACTTTAAGTGTAGGATCACCAACGGGGATAAGTCTACATTCAAAGTGGGCCTTTTGTCCCTCTTGAATGTAGTCAATATTCTGCAATGGCTGAGTAAAAACAGGTCGTTGTCTGGTGATTTGATCTTCGACTTCAGGGCGTTTGTAGGGTTCATGGGCTTCAAGTTGTCTAATCTTGTCAAGTCCTTCGGGCCTCTGTGATTCAGTAATAATGTTGTCTCTGGAAATCACTCGAAGATTGATTGAAGATACACATTGGCCTAAGTTATTGATTGCTTTTACGGAATATTCACCAGCGTCTTCTGGTACTGCATGAGTTACATCTAAAGCGATATAACCAAAGTCAAAAGTAATGTGGAATCTATTACCATGTGGTAATGGTTTGCCATTGTGGTAGAATTCAATTCTTAGATTTGAATCGTGCATTGGTTCGACTTGTGCTTCAAAGTGGGCTGTTTGTCCCTCATATATTTCAGTGGTACCACGAAGTTCAGTAACAAATCGTGGTGCAGTTGGAACAGGCTCTTCAATTTCGGGTCTTACAGGATGACCTTGAGATTCAAGTTCTCTTATTTTCTGTAGACCTTCTGGATGGTGGGTATCAAGTAAAATACCTCGCCCACCACCAACCCTAATCGTACATGTATTAACAGCTTCACCAACAAGGTTGGTGGCTTTACACATATAAGTACCACTATCTTCAGGATATGCATACAAAATGTCTAAAGCAACATATCCGAAGTCGTGGGTAGTTCTAAATCTGTGGCCAGTTTTTAGTTTAACTCCATTGACAAACCATTCAATCTTAAGGTTGGCGTCATTAATAGGTTCAACGCGTGTTTCAAGATGTGCATGCTGTCCCTCCTGAAGATTATCCAAACTGATTAAAGGAGTTAAGAAGATAGGTTTCTGTGGCAATGGTTCCACTTCTTCTTTTCTCGGTCTTTCGTATGTTTCAAGTTTTTTGAGTTTACTTAATCTTTGTTCATCCATAGTTTCAAGATACAAGTTTTTGCTCTTAATGACGGAAACTCCAGCAGTAGTAACAGCTTCACCAACCGCATTTCTTGCTCTGCACATGTAGGTGCCAGAATCTTCTGCATATGCATACAGAATGTCCAACGCAACATATCCAAAATCGTATGTAGTTTTAAATCTGTGACCAGTTTGTATAGGTCTACCATTACAGAACCATTCTACTCTCATGGTTGGATCATTAACAGGAGTAAGGGTCGCTTCCAAATGAGCGCTTAATCCTTCAGGAAGGTTCTCGATGGCCTTAAGTCCTCTACCAAACTGGGGTTTTTCAAGGACGATTGCATCTTCACGGGACACCTTTTTGTATTTTGATTCATCTTCAAGATATTGTATTTTTTGCAGGGCACCTTCATGTTGTGTTTCACGAATAATTGAAGCTTTAGCTGAAATAACGTTAAATATTAGGCAAGTTATGAGTAAATAAAAAAATTATTAAAAGGAAACTTACATTTAACATTAGTTTGCACCGACGATTGTGCTTGACCAATAATATTTGTAGCCTTACAAGTGTACGTTCCGGAATCTTCTGCGTAAGCAGTCAGTACATCAAGGCTAGCAAAACCAAAATCATATGCTGTTCTGAATCTGTGACCAGTTGTCAAAGGTTTTCCATTGTGGAACCATTCGACCTTAAGGTTAGAATCAGGGTATGGTTCAATACGGCATTCATAATGTGCACTTTGACCTTCAATAACTTCAGCAGGTCCATTTAACTGAGTGGAGAAGAAAGGTGCTTGGGTAACCTCTATTTCCTGTTCCTCGCGTCTTTGATAGCGGCTGGAGTCTTCAAGTTGGCGTAGTTTCTGTAGAGCACCTTCGTGCTGGGTTTCCAATTGTAAGGATGCTTTAGCTAAAAAATTAATATTTCTATAAATATATATTTTTATACTAAATAACGTTTGTTATATATTATAGATAAACTATATTGATTTATCTGAAGCATAAATTTATTGACCTACACTATATACAAAAATAAAACTTACATTTTACATCAAGCACAGCTGAAGTAACAGCTTCTCCCAAATCATTGATGGCACGACAAGTGTAAGTGCCAGAGTCTTCTGGATTAACATATTTCATATTTAGGGCGACGTATCCAAAGTCATGCATGGTAGTTATACGGTTGGCTGAAAATTAAGTTATTTTATATAATTTAATTAAACACTGATATATATTTTATATAAATAACTTACAAGCTTGAATAGCCACACCATTTCTTAACCATTCTACTTTAAGTCTTGAGTCACCAACGGGAATTAAGCGGGCTTCAAAATGTGCAGCTTGATTTTCAGCAACTCTTAAGTCCTTTACTGGCATTGTAAATACAGGAGCCTGGCTAACGGTTTCCTCGTGAACCTCTTTACGTTGGTACCTAGAAGTATCTTCAAGTTCTGTGAGGCGCTCCATAGCGCCTTCATGAACTGATTCCAAATAAATCGATTTTTTAGATTGAACGTTGCAGATAGCTGACGTAACAGCTTCACCAAGTGCATTTGTAGCTCTACAAGTATACGTTCCTGCATCTTCTGGATAAGCGTAAAGTATATCTAGTGCCACAAATCCAAAGCTATTTGTTTCAGTAAACCTTGAACCAGATTTTAAGGGTTGTCCATTGTGGAACCATTCAACTTTCATTGTGGAATCGGATACAGGAATTAAACGAGATTCAAAGTGTGCCCGTTGTCCTTCTTTAATGTCAATATTCTTAAGCGAAGTTGTAAACATAGGAGCCTGAGTGGTAGTTTCTTCAATTTCGTCTCGTCTTTGGTAACGAGAACGATCTTCAAGATGTTGTATCTGTTGCAAACCAGTCTCGTTAACTGTGCTTGTGATAATTTGTCCAGATTGTTTGCATTTTAATAAGCAGGTGGTCTCATCTGAACCTACGAGATTGGTTGCACGGCAGGTGTAGATTCCAGAGTCCTCAGCAATTAGATCTACTACATCAAGAGCAACATATCCAAAGTCGTGAATTGGACGGAATCTATGACCAACAGTTACTGGCCTTCCATTCTTAAACCATTCTACTTTAAGGTTTGAATCTGTAACGGGTTCAATTTTACACTCAAAATGGGCATGTTTACCCTCGATCAAGTTTTCCAAGTTTTTGGGTTTGGTAACAAATCTAGGTTTAACAGTGACTTGTTCGTCAACAAATTCGGTACGCTTATAGCGAGAAGCATCTTCAAGGTGCTGTATCTTTTCTAAACCAGCGGGATGTTGAGATTCAAAGAGTAAATCTTTCTTAGCAATAACTTTAACACTACATGAGGTAACGGCTTCCCCAAGTTGATTTCTAGCTTGGCAGGTATAAATACCAGAGTCATTAGGGTAAACACTCAGTAAATCTAATGCTACATAATCAAAATCATAGGCTGGTCGAAAGCGGTGACCAGTTTTAACTGGAAAACCATTACAGAACCATTCGACTCTCATAGTGGAATCTCCAACTGGTTGAAGCCGACACTCCATATGTACATTAGTTCCCTCAACTGTTTCAATATTATGTAAAGGTCGGGTAAACTGTGGCGCTTGGAGTACTGTAACATCTTCTTGGATGTGCTTCTTGTATCGTGAAGCATCTTCAAGCATTTGGATTTGTTCCAAAGATTGCTCATGCTGGCTATCAGTGATAATGTCTGAACTACCGATAACTCTCACACAAGCTGAAGTGTGTGCTGAGCCGAGATGATTTACAGCACGAGCGGTGTATTCACCAGAATCTTGCGCTGTGGCATGAATGATATCTAAAGCTACAAATCCAAAGTCGTTATAAGTTTTAAATCTTGAACCAACAATTACTGGTCTTCCATTACAATACCATTCTAGTCTCATGGTGGGATCACCCATGGGCTCCAGTCTGCATTCAAGATGAATGTTACGACCTTCTTGACAAGGTTGAGGATCGGACAAGGGCACAACAAAAACTGGTTTGGATTTTGAGATTTCCTCAATATGATATTGAGGTTCTACAAATTTAGATTGTTCTAAATGTTGAGTTTTGTCGAATGCTCCTTTGTGCATGCTTCTAGTATCAATGCTAGCACGAGCTGGAAAGTAAAATAAAAAATATTATAGAGCGAATGGGATTACACATATAGCAGGATTGTGTTTTATTTAAAAATTTTATTATTTGCAATAATTAAATCTTGTATAACTATTTAAAAATAAGATTAATAATAAAGTTTTTTTTTGAAACTATACTTACTTTCAACTACCATGCTTGCGGACACCTGAGCTTCTCCTAAAATATTCCTGGCAACAACGGTGTATGTGCCGGCATCTTCTTCTCTAACACTAAGGATATCAAGTGCGACATATCCAAAGTCGTGATAAGTTTGAATTCTATTAGCGGTTTGAATGGGTTTTCCATTGAAGTACCATTCAATTTTAAGGGTCATATCACTTTGTGGCTCTACACGTGCTTCAAAATGAGCACGTTGTCCTTCAACAATTTTATTCGTACCCTTAAGTGGTCCCAAAAACCGTGGTTTCTGTGTAACTTGGACTTCTTCCTGTTCTTTGCGCATATAGCGACTCGAGTCCTCTAGATGCTGAATCTTTTCCAGACCCCCTGGATGCTGAGAATCAAATATTAAATCCTTTTTGCTAACAACGCTGAGTTGTGCAGTAGTGGTAGCTTGGCCTAAAGCATTATAGGCGCGGCAAGTGTAGTTACCTACATCATGAATTGTTACTTCTTTAATAGTAAGAGCAACATAACCAAAATTAAAGAAGCTAGTTGTTCTGGAGCTAGCTTCTACTGGTCGGCCGTCTTTAAGCCATTCTACTCTCATAGTTGCATCGCCAACTGGTTCGAGTCTAGCTTCAAAGTGAGCAAATCCTCCCTCGCGGATTCCCAGCTGGTCTTTAATGGGAGTTTTAAATTCTGGCGGTGCTAAACTATCGGGGGTTTCTACAACGTACTTTTGGTGATCTTGTTGTCTCCAGGACTCAAGCTCTTGCACCTATGAAAGAATTGTATTTCTGAATTATAAAAAGTATTGCAATGCTTTTTTTAATTTACCCGAATGTTTTACACATTAAAAAAAATTTAAAAACAGTTAATACGTAAGTAATATAGATAGTATATCTATTTTCGATACCAGACTTTTATTTTTAAGGTGAATGCAACATTACTGTTGGAGTGTACGTACACTATTAAAGTATAAACTTGTTTTTTTTTAAATATTAAACTAAAAACATGTTACTAATTCGGGAATTCAATCATTTTCCTATGAAGAAAAACTAAGCTGAGCATTATATGTAAGGACTAACTTTTTCGATATAGCGTTGCTGTTCCGGAATACCAAGATCACCAGTAACGGTCGATTTACTAAATACTTGAACAGTTGCAGTACTAATTGCTTCTCCTAAGTGGTTAACTGCCCGTACAGTGTAGGATCCGGCATCTTCGGCCCGTAGGTGCATAATATTGAGAGAAACGTAGCCGAAGTTGAAGATGGTTGAGATCCTTGAACTGGCGGTAATTGGTCGTCCATCTTTGTACCACTCCACCTAAAATATTTTTTCTTGTCAGTAACTTGGCAAATAAATACCAAAAATATATGAAATAAGTTCATAGACATAACTCACTTTCATTGTTGGGTCACTGACAGGAGTTAATTGCGCTTCAAAATGAGCATTTCTACCCTCCTGGAGTTCTCCAAGGTCCTGGAGCGGACGGATGAAGTGAGGTTTTTGATTTGTTTTTTCCTCCAAGCTCTCATGTCGTTGATACCTTCAAATTAGTTATTAGTAGAAACCTTGTAAAATAAGTACCTACAGGCTAAACTATCAGTATGGTAATATAGTATAATAGCAACCAATACATATAAATATAATGCATGCTTGTTCGGGGTTTGTTTTTTGCATCGTGGTAAAGTAAGTGACGGCATAGTAAAGCCCGTAAAATCTATTTTTAATAAACCAACCTGGAGTAATCTTCTAATTGATTAATATACTGCAAACTGTCTGGATGTTGACTGGTTTTCTCGATTGACTCTCTTTGTTTAATTTGGAGGATGGCACGTGATTCTACGCAACCTGTAGCACTGGTAACACGGCAGACGTATTCGCCAGCATCATTCATAATGAGAGAAATTAGGTCAAGGGCAATGAAACCAAAGCGGAAAATAGAAGTTGCTCTAGAACCTAAAAAACATTTTTTTTGTACAAATCTTACAGTGTTTTCTGCTCAATTTGATATGAAGCTTGATAAATGCTAATTCTTTTGTCCTTATGGCAAATCTTACAGTGTTTTCTGCTCAATTTGATATGAAGCTTGATAAATGCTAATTCTTTTGTCCTTATGGCAGATCCATTTATAAAATCGTTTCGCAGTATCACAGCTTATCAGTAAGGCTAAGGTATGACGAAAAGATCAAGAACTCTCTAGACTTTTAAAAACAGCACAGATATAACAAAGATATTTTATAAAAGATCAGATGCGAGGAGGGTCTTCCTTTAAAAATTGCAGTCGCCGATCACAATTACCGACGTCTATGATGGGGTACCGATTTTTTTTAATAGTGACGTTCGGTTTATAGCTGACTATTAACCAAACGATGTCGAGACTTATTTTAAGGCCAAGAAAAATAGTTTTTCTAATCTTCATCATAGAATACTTACTAGCGGCCATCAGTCTTCCATTGAGGTACCACTCGACGACCATGGTTGGGTCGCCGACTGGCTCTATCCTGGCCTCGAAGTGCACTTTGCCTCCTTCGAACTGTATAGAATCTTGAAGAGGGATGATGAAGCGTGGTGGGGGATAGATTCGGTCCTCTTCCCCTGGAGGAGCGTGAGGCCGTGCTCGCTCCACATGTCGAAGGTAGATCACTTCCGGGCCAGGTTCGGGTCTGAAAAATACAATATAACCTTAACAAAACTTTCATAAATAATAATAAAAAGAGAAGTCTAATGATCTCTTATTATAAATTGCATTGCTGAAGGACAAATTTTCACCCCACCGCTATAATGTAAACGGCCACATTGACAATTCTTCTAGCTTAGTTAGTACATAATGAATATTGCGCTAATTTACTTCTACATCCCCAACCCATACAAGTATTATTTTTCCAAACGTGTATATTGTTGAATCATCAATTTTTCAGTTGATCCAATAGTGAATTTACATAATACACACATACTTACTCAGGTTCGATGACTTTCGTTGGTCTTGGTAAATGCAGGCGTCTGGGTTCTGATATCGGTCCTTGTGGTGTTTCTACAAATAAGCGTGCTCTAGTTGCAGTCGATCCAGCTACGTTTTGAGCAGTGCATTGATACCAACCACCATCAGAGGCTTTGGCCCTAGAAATAATTATTTTAAGTTGGGTGATAAGTCGTTTAGCCTATTTAATAATGAACTATCTTCTTAATTTACCTCTAGACCTATAATACTTTCATTAGTGCTTAAAAGTACGAGTTTAGAGGAGGATATAGAGCGGATTATCTATGTGTTATTTACGTACTTGATTAATGAGTTATGAAGAAAGTAATACAATTTATTTTCCACATGTTATGCATAATAAATAATATATTGTATTGAACACTGATACTTTGGCTATTAACTTAGAGTCTGAGTTATTTTATTATTATTTTATTTGGTACATTTCAATTTCTTACCTAGGAATATCCAGGGAAGTCGCGCCACCATCAATGGCAATTCGGATATCTGGAGTTACTTGCAGGGCTACTCCATCTCTTTGCCATGATATTCTCGGAGTGGGGGTACCAACGGCTCGAGCATCAAGGCGAACCGGCTCGCCCTCACGAACATTAACTGTGGTGAATCTAAGATAAATATAAAAAGTAGATAAATAAAAGAGGTGGGTAATGACGTGCACACGCTGCAAGGGAGTGTCGAATAATTTAAACTACCATTAGATTTTTTACTAAACGAGTACAGCAGACTGAGAGTTCTACTTCCACTATCAGTCCACTGCGTCTATTAGCTTGTATGCAAACCTGTAGATATTTTTTTTTATTCTTACTACTTTGTATCCTTAATGTTCACAAAAAAAAAATAACAAAATTAGTAAAATCTTACCTTTCGACAAATTTAGGCGCGACGACTTGCTCCTTTTCAATAACATTTAAATTGCACTGGAATGAAATCTCACCAGTCTTATTTCTGGCAACACACGTTACTACACCGGAATCGTTCCTACTAACAGTCGTAATCATAAGCGCATGATTTCCAGACTCGTTAACGAGAATCTTGTGGTTATGATCATCTACAACTTGATTTCCGTTGATATACCAAGTCACGTCTGGATATGGACGTCCAGTAACCCTACAATCAAATCGGGTCATTTTTCCCTCGGTCACATCGCGATCACCACAAACGCGAACGAAGCTTGGTGCCAGAGTTTTGGCCGTATCAGTTGTTTCAACTTCGGTTTGTTGAGATTTAAAGCTTGATTCGTGAAGAAGACCTTCTTGCGTCGATACGGGCTCAATTGCCAGATATGCCGATGATACCACACAACCTTGCGGATTCTCAGCCAGCATGGTAAAGTGTCCAGAGTCATCGGATGTCACTTGTTTGACTCTGAGCGAAGCTTGATTGTTGGTAAATGTGCTTTCGTATTTCTGACTTTCAATAATCCTTTGGCCATTTTTGAACCAAGTAATTCTAGGCCGTGGATTGGCAGAAAGATTTGCCGTAAAGACGGCATCTGAGCCCTCGAGTAGTTTCGAGTTCCGTGGTTTTTGTGATATTGTTGGTGGAGCTGGTGGGCCGAGTGATCGTTCGACTGTTGTTGAGAGTTGGGAATCTTTTTCGTAAGTGGTACGTTTTGTGATCGATTCTCGGTAGGACACTTCTCGCAGTAATCTGGAAAGTAAGTAAAATATATAAATAGGTGATAATAATAAATATTAATATAGGTAACACTTATCCACACTTAGACCATCAGGGGGTCTTCTAATTAACTCATTCATATACTTTTCCATTTGCGGATATTGCTTTATGCTACCAATGATATACATCATTATCACACAACATCACAGAGTTGTTAATTTTAATTTTGGATGTTAAGCTTCCGAAAATAAGTACCTATTATTGGGGTAAGACGTACCTATATTCAAATGTGTCGATTTTAAAGTCCTCGGTAATAACGGTTCCATTCGAGTACGATGTAGTTTGTTCAAATTGGTTTTGTGAAAATCTTTGAGGCATCTGCATACCCTCCGGTGAGATATATACAGAACATACAGCTTCTCCATATTGGTTTTTGGCTGTACAGACGTATTCGCCTTCGTCTCCGGGACCAATTTGATTTATCTGAAATATACAAGTATATTAAAATACTAATTTTATCTGATTAACATTGTCTTTCTTGTTTTCTCGCGCTTTAAAAAAATATCTTTATGCGCCGCACTAAA
Organism: Barypeithes pellucidus; assembly: GCA_963991005.1. NCBI lineage: Eukaryota > Metazoa > Arthropoda > Insecta > Coleoptera > Curculionidae > Barypeithes > Barypeithes pellucidus. The sequence goes on along the minus strand of OZ022562.1, from coordinate 26,126,769 downwards.
AAATTAGCTATTTAAAAATATTATAAAATATAACTATTGATATACAGGGTGTAACAAATTCGTCCTTCACCGTTGGGATTTCGGGAACGGTAAGAGATACGAAGTTGGTTAAATTAGGGCAAAGTTGCGTAATTAGCTCAATAATATGCCGCAAAAAAATCAAAAATAAATACAGGGGATTCCAAAGTTTTTGGAAAAAATCTAAAATTTTGCTTTTCGGTTTTTATTTTTTCCTGACTTTATTCGAAGAGATGACCAAAAATAAATTTCACTTTCTCATTGCTACCTTTTATTCTCAACCAGATGGTATCATGATATCTTTAATGCGACGTTTCGTCGTTTGGTCACAATCATAATTTTTTTAAAAACGGGCCTGGATTTTTTGTTGAAATTATGAAAGAGGATCTAACTCTACGTTCAGTAGTATACAAGAATTTCTTGTTTTCGGACGTTTTGTTCCTTAAATTGACCATCTTCATTAAAATATCCGTAGTACGTTCCTGTAATTTATTTTTGTTTCGAAGAGACTGAAGATTCTAAAATTATTATTGATATCTCTAAACTTAATTATTATTATTAATTCAAACTAATAGTTGTATCAAATTTCTACTTTGTGTCAGCACTTTTTGCAATCGACTGATAACAAGCTACTATTAGTGTTACGCCCCCTAGCGATCGTCCTAGAAACTTGCAAATAATATCTAGCAATTTCTCTGGTCACCTTTTTTTTATAAATATCCGGAAGCTGTACGGTTTCAGAGATACAGCATCATACCTCGCTTAGTGGGTCATCATGTACATAGCAGGAGAAGCCAGGAACGGACTTGGCACCACACTTGTAGGGTAATAATTTTGATAGATGTCAATTTTCAAAAAAATATATTTTTTATCTTCATTGTTTCAAAACAATTTCGGAAAAATCGATTTGTTGCTAGTAATTAAAATTCAAATAATTTTGTTATAATTGTATGTCCATTGGTATCCATGACGACATAACAATGTGGCCTTTATTGTAGTATTCCAACTTATTTGAATTGTAACAGTTGTAACAAACCCGATTTTTTCCAAAAAGATCTTGATTTTTTTTAAACAAATAAATTGAGTACCTTTTTAAGATGAAGTGCCAAAAGAATTTTAAAAAATATTTTATTTACAACCATGCATGTAATAATGACATTTCATCTATCTTTGAATGGTGGAAAGTTGACGTTTTTTTATTTTTATTTTCCACCCGGTGGAAAGTAAATTATTTTTTTGTAATTTTTTTTAATATCTCAAAATAATATACGAACACACCAACATACAACTCATTATACAAATTTATCGACAATAAATTTATTTTTATTTTTTATAATAAACCTAATGACATTTTATAAAAAATAAAAAATTAACATGGTTTTTGTTTTACTTATTGACATTAAATATTACATTGGCTATACGTTATTTTACCACCTGCGGTTATTTGAAATTTCTATCTAATTTTTCAATGGAAAGTCAAAATGACGTTTATCATTTATTAATAATTTTAATTGAAAAGAATAAGAGGTGGATGTTAGATGTGGTTATAAATCAAATAGTATACGAACCTCGGTGAAAAGTTTCATTACTGTCTCGAGATTTAGTTAACCGATTCTCTCGATAGGAAGGAAACACTTTCCACCTCGGTACGTAATATACTATTTCAGTTTTTCAAAATTGACAAATAATCAAGTTTTTTAACCTAGGAGTGCGGTGCCTTGGTGCACCTTTGGAACCTGATAAGTTGTTTTAATGAGTGGTTAATAAATTGTTATATCAACTACTAGTATATATTGGAATACGATCAACAGATAGGGAAATGGAGCAAAATGTTGAGATCATCCAGTAATTATCTACTAGTTAACTCCTAAACAATTTGTAGTTAACTACGCGTCGGAAATGTCGGTAAATAATATGGTTAGTTCTTACCTGAAGTGTTACGTCTCCAGTCGTTTCGTTATAAGAAAGTCGATGCTTCTGGGAACTTAGTAGTGGTGCGCCCTTTCGCGTCCAGGATACAGTGGGCTGCGGTTTTCCAGTTATCCTACCTTCGAAAGCTGCTACGCCCCCTTGTGCGAATCGTGCATTACTGAACACCTTCTCAAACACTGGAGGCGATGCATTTGGTCCGAATCCTGGAATTTGTTGTATTTGTTCCTGGGTTAGTTGGCCACCTTGCACTGTAACCAAAAAGTTTTTCAGTGTTTATAAATGAATGGTTTTTAGAAATCAAAAATTTGTTATATGTATTAAGACGTATTAGTAGCAGAGTTGCACCTATAAATTCATTTAGTAATAAAATCTATGTACCATCGTGCCGATAAAAAACTAGGACATCAAAATTTCCTATTTTCTCCTTGACTATTAGGAATTATTTACTGTCAAGTCTGGTACCAGTAAAATGTCATATACAAATTTTACATGTCAACATAAATTGTCACTTTATCATTAACTTGTCAAGCACATTTTTTTTTAAATATGCCACAATTAACCTCCCAGCAAAAGGCTATTATCTACAGTCGGTTGTGAGATGGTGCTTTAATTAGGAATATTGCAGGCGAACTGAGAGTAAACAGAAATATCGTGTTGTTGGCAAAACAAAAAATAGCAAGGCATCGAACTATTATTAGGAGCAGTTTCAGGTTCCCCTAGAAAATTTGCTAAAGATGAAAATAGAAGAATATAAATTATCAAGAAGTAATAAACAGAAATGTTCTATGACTATCTACATATTAAAAAAAATTTGTTGCTACGACGAATTTTGTGTTTGTATCTTTTTTTACTTTCTGTTTAATTTCTTTTATTATTCAGTTTTATTTTAATTTTTTGGCCACATTAAATATACCTATTTTAAATAAAGCATTTCACTTCTTATTAATGAAAAATGCTTAATACATTTAGTTCCTCCATATAAATTTCCCTCAACTTTATAAAACAAGGAACATATTTTGATGCCACCTCGTATCGCAAAATACAAACCTTAAATTATGTAACCTAGGTTACTTTCTAAAAGTTAGGTGTTTCTACCTTTACAGCTGTCGACCACCTTTTATATTCTATGAGATATGTATTTCTGTTCCCAGTTTTGAGATTTTGCTGTCCTAGTTTTTTATCGGCACGATGGTACATTTGTGGAGGTTATTATCAACATAGAATGTTGAGGTTTTCTCTTTAGTATACCACTTTTTAACGAAACGAAAGATTCCGGTATCAAATTTGGCATGACCCGCTTAGTTTTTAATCTACAAGGTGATTTAGAAAATCTTCGTTTTTCAGATACGCTTTAACTTATCAGGAATGTATAACTTGTTAGAGAATATTACGTAAAGTTCCATTGCGCAGCTTGTTTTTCTCGGAAAAGTTTAGTATTTGATATGTTAACAAATGCACAATTTTTTTAATCCTGTATATTATTTTTTTAATTGATTGTGTATACTTTGGGTTTTACAAAAATGTATAATTATTTATATTTATATTCAAAAAGAAGCAAAAAATGCGCTATTTTTAATAAGTTACGTTACTTATAACAGTAGGCCATGGTCAATTTATTAGGAACGAATGCAAATGTCCAAAACTTGACAGATCTCTCAAATTTTTATTATTTATATACATAATACCTGTTAAGTAAGAGTTTTTATAATATGCCGTGAGAAGTTAGGGGACTCAGTGTAAAGAAATTACATTTTCTCGAAAACGGTTAGGATTGGCGACATGAATGCAGAGTGTTTAACTTATAGTCAATAGTTAAAGGTATATAAAAAACGTTGTCCAAAGTTCTTATCATACAGGACGTTAAAAAAAGGGACCATGAGTGTCACAGCTAGTCCGTCCCTGCAGCTGTGAGTAATTCACAACACTTTCTTGGAGAGTAATTTGAAAGGTCTTATCTGGTATACATCATATTTAAAAAGAATGATAATATACCTGGTGGTTCAATAATTATGTGTAAAAAACTTGATTCCGTTGATACGAAAAAAGTTTATACGAACTTGTAGTACTCTTTTTACTTGTTTCCTTCATATCCGGGAGATTTCCCACATTTTCCCGGGTATGTATGTAAGCCTGTTTTTATTTAATTCTCAGTAGATTAGGCAAATGCAAAAGGAATTACAAAATTAGTGTGGTGCAGTTAAAATCACACCTAGTCTACCACTTCACTAAAACTAATAGTTTTATCAAATTTCTACTTAGTGTAAGTACCGACGAGTAATTTATTTTATTAATACAAATAAAATTTTACTCTTAGTTATTTACTTAAGACTTTTTAAACAAGCATTGAGTTTTACAGTTTTGAAGTAATCCGAAATTTTTTAAACAAAAGTAAATTACAAAACATACATAATAAACGCATAATTACTTAATGTTATAAAAATTACTAATGTTAAAAAATTAATTTTGAAACTATTTGACCTGATACCACATATAAACAGTATATTGCCAATATGAACGTTCCAAAATACAAAAGGGTCCCCGCCATGGGAGATGGCGCGGGCCTATTGAGTTTGCGCAGTAGGGTGGAAATTTTATCGATCGCGTCAGAGCCGGCCTGACATTATTTGTTTGTTGTTATTCGTCGTCATCTTTGGTTCTGGATGCTTCTTCAAATTACTGAATAAAAGGTGGTTCATCCACATTGTTGTCGGTATGTTAGTGCTTATAAACTCTCATTACCTAACAACAATTTTTGTAAAGGAGTTTTTAATTTGTGGTGATTCGATTCGCTGTTTGGTAGGTTAGTGGCTTGTTTTGTTTAAGATGAAAGGACACAAGTGCATGGTGCTTTTTTGCAAAAGTCGTGGATCAATACCAGGTATAAAGTGTTTCAGGTATGTACATATACAGGGTGACAATTTAAAAACTTGAAATGACCATATATTAGAAACGAAAAACTGAAGAAAAAAACGCAAAAAACAGTTCCTATAAAACGAAGGGGGAACAAAAACAAGCGTATTAGCCCACCCCTATCTGCAACCCCTTGGACAGGGTGAGATAAACCCTTAAAATCTTAAATAGAAAGGGGGTCGAGTGATACATCATTTTGAAGCTCTTGAAAAATGCTTTCCAATGGTATCATAGAAAGGTACATTTCAGGAAATTCTTCTCTGTTTATTAAGGAAAACAATAAATGAAAAGACAATTTTGAAATTTTTTATTATTAGTTAATTAAATGTTCAAAATGATTGCTACCAATATCCTGGCATATTAAGAGATATCTCTTAAGAATTCTAAACAGTTTAAGCCTCGGTATTTCGTTTTGGTTTATTTGCTATTTTTTTTTTTGTCGAAAAAAAAAATTTGTTTATAAATATTCGCATTTTATTATCACAGAATTTACCTTAAAGGTAACTTCTACTAGTATTATTATTTTAAGAACAGTTATCTTTCGGTTCAGTTTAAACGAAAAGCAGCACTTCTCATCTTTAACAATGGTGTACAGCACAGCTGAACGGGTAGAAATTATTTTCATTTATGGTTCCCAGGATCAATGTTTTTTTAAGAACAGCTCAACGTTTTAACAAAAGGCATCCAGGTCAAAATGTAAGCCCGGAGTATGTTCGGCAACTAGTAGCCAAATTTAAAGAAACTGGTTCTGTCGCGAATATAAAGAGAAATCAACCGAGACTAGCCGACGAAGCAGCGCAAATTGAAATTCTGGGGCAGTTTGCAATGAATTCAACTTTATCAACTCGTCAAGTAGCTGTAGCAACTGGATTATCTCGTGAATCAATAAGAAAGGTACTTAAAATTCATAAGTGTTATCCCTATAAACTGCACATAATGCAAGAACTTGGTGACGACGACCCTGAAAGAAGAATACAGTTTTGCGAAATAATGACAGATAGAATTACGGCAGAACCTCGACTAGTTAAAAATATTTGCTTCGGTGATGAGTGTACCTTTTATTTAAATGGGCATATTAATAAGCAAAACTGTCGTTACTGGAATGACGAGAACCCCCACGTATTTAGAGAAGGGCATACCCAGTACCCCCAGAAAATTAATGTTTGGGCTGGTATATTGGGAGATGGTATTATTGGCCCAATATTTATACAAGGAAATTTAAATGGCGACAGGTATTCTGAATTGCTAGAGAGGTCTATCGAACCAGTAATAGTGCGAGAATTAGAAAATCAGAGGGACATACTCGGAAATATATCTTTAGAAGAACGCTTACTACATTTCCAACAGAATGGAGCACCTCCGCATTATGTAGTTCCCGTTAGGCAGTGGTTGGATGATAAATATTCCAACCAGTGGATTGGAAGAAGAGGTCCTGTTGAATGGCCACCTAGATCCCCGGACCTAACACCTCTTGACTTCTTTTTGTGGGGTCACCTAAAATCTGTGGTTTTTAAAACGCAACCTGAGTCACTAGAGCAACTTCAGCATAGAATAGTTCAGGAATGCCGTGCTATATCCAGAGGAACCTTTGCAAATGTACGTGAAGAATTTGAAAGTAGGCTTTATTATTGTCTTCAAAACAACGGAAATCATTTTGAACATTTAATTAACTAATAATAAAAAATTTCAAAATTGTCTTTTCATTAATTATTGTTTTCCTTAATAAACAGAGAAGAATTTCCTGAAATGTACCATTGGAAAGCATTTTTCAAGAGCTTCAAAATGATGTATCACTCGACCCCCTTTCTATTTAAGATTTTAAGGGTTTATCTCACCCTGTCCAAGGGGTTGCAGATAGGAGTGGGCTAATACGCTTGTTTTTGTTCCCCCTTCGTTTTATAGAAACTATTTTTTGCGTTTTTTTCTTCAGTTTTCCGTTTTTAATATATGGCCATTTCAAGTTTTTAAATTGTCACCCTGTATATAGGAAAATATTTTGCTTATCACATTATCAGATTTTCGGAACCGAATTTCACTAAAAAGCTTGTAAAGAAAGAAGAGAATGCCACTCGTATACAATATAATCTATATGTGGTCACTACCTAATCTTAAAATTAATGTATTTTTAATTTGGTGCATTAGTAGCTGACAATAATTCCCAAAATAGTCAATATAGTTATTCATTCTTAATTTTTGGTTTAGAAAAAGTGAGGTTAAGAAACATACGACGACGGATGAAAGTTAAAATAAAGCTCATCGTGTCGATTGTTACAAATATTCGGACGGAATTTGGCACCAAAAGTTTACACCATTTGGTACCGTCCGATCATCATATCGTCATAAATCGTATGCATGGATCGCTGTCTTAAATATTTAAACGAAAGTAAACGAATTTTTACTTTCACAATAAAATTTCCGAACTGCGCCCCCTTCGATGCCCATAGCGGGGACATAATTGCAGATGGCATTAGCAATATACTGTCTATATAATATGTGATGATTGATACTGGACGACCGTCTAGCAGGTGTTCACCAAATGGCTGGATGCCGGCGGTTTTGATTTTATGTAATTCAACCAAAGAATAAAAAAAAATTAACTTTCTATCTTGCAATAACATATTTTTTATTTGAGCCACCTTGTCGAGTCTAAAATAATTTTACCTATCGATCTCCTATTGGTTCTATCAGTGTGCTTTGGAGCATAAAACGGTAGACAGAATTTTCATCTTAAAAAAATTCATGCAGCAATATTTCTAAATATTATAAGAATACAAATTATCCGTAATATTTTGTTGAAAGAGTCCAAGTAATTTCCGCTTAAATTTCATATGCACCAACACTAAATTGGCCCGCTTAAAGCAGAAAAATACAACTGCTAAGTATACGTGTCCGATTTGAACAGTAAAAATAGTTGCTCCTAAAATGGACGGCTGAAACGCGATCCAATCGTCTAAAATTATTATTGTCGACGCCGGCGGCATGTCCCGACGCTCTGCATTCGTATTCAGTCGACTTGAATTTTTTCGTTTTGTCATCCAAATGTTTGGTTTAATTGCATTTTTATTTTTTAAGAGGATTATTTTATCGGCTCTTTCTCAATATGGAGTTAATTGCCATAACAACTTATCCCCGGGGCTAAATACAAGATAAACTGCATTTTTTAGCAATCTTTTACTATTAACATTTATAAAAACCGGCTTGGGGGTTCCATCCTACGGTCGGGAAACTGATTCGCACTCGCTGGATTTTAGTGGTATAAGTCATGGCATTGCTGTTCGGCGCCATGCCATCATATCCTATCCCAACCCCTTTCAAGGCTGTAACCAGGCCGGATGAGATCGGAAGTCTTGTGTTGTACGGGGGGAATCGTTCCCCGTACTCGCCAATCGGTAGATCATATCGCAATGCAAGAAACCAAGGGTTAATAGCCATTTGGGGGGGGGGGGGGGGGGGGGGCGCAGCGTATAACTGAGGATCGTAGTTCGGAATCCACGTAGGTCCCTCGGGAAAGGCCCTGGTAGCGACCGAAGAGGTTAAAATTCAGACAACAACAACATTTATAAAGAAAAATATATAAAATAACATGAATAATTCTTATTATTTGGCGTTGTTAATTACTACTGAACTGAAAGTTCAGTTAAAGATATGAGTTATGTATAAAATGTATAAGATACACGAGGTAAGGTCAAAAACGAAAGGTAAATTTTATTCACCTGTAAAAATCAATAATCAAATATCAATTTTTATCCGATCAATCAGATGCCGACTTAATCGCTTTAGGATGGTAATCATTGGCACCGATTTAAGATTTTAAGGGTAACATATACGCGTCCCAGGGAGTTAAACCACAAAGGCAGCAAATATTCTTTAATAAAATTGACGTGTCTTTCCGATTTTCAAAATTATTTACTGGAAGCAAGATATTAACGGTGGCGGTTTTCAAATTGGCACTCTATAAAATTTTTCTTAGCACATATTGAATATATTTCTTATTCATGATAAGAACATTGTTGGTTATTCACATTTCGTTCATTTCAAACAAGAATGGATTATATACAGGGTGTTCCTAATGACGTGCTAATATTTTAGAGTGTGATTCCTTAGGTCATTTTATCAAGCAAAGTTCATATCAACATAATATGTACGCAACGGCTTAAATTCTTGCTACAGGGTGTTGAATTTTTATTTTTCAAATGGTTATATTTTAATATCTCCGAAAGTAATTTAGATATTATTTTCAATTTTGGTATGTGTGAATAGGATATAGAACCACAAATTTTAGTTCGAAAAGTCATTCAATCGTTCCACCAGTGGCGTCCCTGCAAATATAACCTCTGATATTTTTTACAGAAAAGGTGGTACGCCACTGACATTTTTCCATGTGGATATTTTTTCTGATTAGCCTGGTCAATTCTACATGAAAACTGTATCTTGAGTTTTCTCAAGATACAGTTTTCAGACGCACCGCACCGTTCTTTATTAAAACCACTAAATTCATATTAAAATTCATTATTAACATTAATAAAATAATTAATGATAAATTCTGTTCTATACAAAATGTTGGAAATGGCCAAAATGCTTTACCGCCATTTCCGCATTCGTATAATTCACCATATTCGCATAAAAACAGCGAAAAAATAAAATAAATTCGATGTAACTAAAAATCGAACAAATAATACTTATGAGATCGTTTCGAACACCAACAACTTACTTTATGTCAACAAGTATTGTTTGGAAAATGATGTTTGTAAAAACGTCATTTATTCCAGGATAACTAGATATATGTATTCAAAAATTATTCGTCAATACTGCTAAATGAAGCAATTCGAATTTAATTGTTTTAATCAAGAACGGTACGTCTGACGAGAAAAACTCAAGAGACCGTTTTCATGTAGAATTGATCAGGCTAATTAGAAATATAACACATGGAAAAATGTCAGTGGCGTGTCATCATTTTTGTAAAATACATCAGTGGACATGTTTGCAGGGATGCCACTGGTGGAACAATTGAATAATTTTTCTAACTAAAATTTGTGGTTCTATATCCTATTAACACATACCAAAATTGAAAATAATATCTAAAGTACTTTCGGAGATATTAATAAATAACCATTTAAAAAATAAAAATTCAATCAAAAATCAAAAAATTTAAGCCGCTGCGGACATATTATGTTCGTATGAACTTTTCTTTATAAAATTACCTCAGGAATCACACTCTGAAATATTATCACGTCACTAAGGAACGCCCTGTATAGGGTGATATTTAAGTAGTACCAACTAGATCTATTTTGTAGAGGGCAAATAGGGCAGTCAAGTAGCAAGAATATACAATTCCTAAAAATATTTACTATGCAAAATGATGAGAGAAAAATTTGAAAAATAAATATTTATAAATTTGAACTAAGATAACAGATCTGTAACACTTTGAAATGTTGCAAAGCGATGATAGATAAAGAATTGCTAAAAGATAGAAAATATTTATGAAATTTTTGACAAAAATTATAACTACAGAATAATGTTTTGTTCCCATTTCATTATTACTCATAAATTTATACGTTATTTTAAATCCGCACCCCTTTAACGGGTCTACTATAAAAAAATTGTTATCAGTTATTTGATCTTCTAACATTAAGGCCGGGTTTATTAGTCCACAGTTAAATGTTTCAGTTTCATAGCTGGGGGCCAATTATAACAGTTTGACGTCAAGCTGATCAATAGCTAACACTTGACCAATGGCTAATGTACATATCAATTAGCAATGCACTCATAAACTCGCCCTAAATTTGTAACCGAGTGGATTTTTAAAAAATATTTTTATTAGTAAAAAAAAAAATTAAAAAGTACAAACAATAATTGAACAATTATTCTCCCTTCACTTTAACGCACGCGTCCCATCTCTTGCACATGACCTACATGGTGGCCCATTAGTGCGAGGAAGTCCAATATCTCAGTTGTCAACAGAAATAGAAATAAGGATCCATAGAGATGCATATATGAAATGAATTTTCTAGTATACAGCAGCAAGCAGAGCGACAAAAGCATGTTTTTTGAAATGTCAATCCACATTTTTTATTGCGGAATTGTTCCGTATGTTAATTCGATGTTCGTTGCATTGTTGCCACGCCAAAATCCAAGGGAAACGACCTATTACAAAATATCTTCAAAATATTAACTGATTTAAATTAAAAAATACTGAGTTATCGTTTGCGTACTACAAGGCATAACAGAACAACCTTAAGAGCAAACTGACCATAGCTTATACAGGGTGTTTTTTACGGCGGCACAAATATTGCTCTTTTAAAAGTCATAAATCTTCATTTTCTCAAATGGAACACACACGCGTACTATGTAAAGTTGTTAGGTATTATATGCTCTATAAATTCGCAAGTATAACTAACTAATATAATTTTAGATTTTAATGGAAAATGCCAAAATATTTCAATTTTATGTAAATTTTACAATATACGACTGCAATAAATTCAGAGAATATTACATGATTAAAATTCAGCTTATGTAGGAGTTAAATCATCAGGATTATGGTGCCAGAGTAGTTTTTTGCGAATTGGGCAACGAAATAGACAACACGAAAGTTATACTGAACGAAGCCAGTCGATCTTTTGAGAACGTATACAGGCATGTATTTAAATAACCATGGCGGCCATTTAGACCATACGATATATTTTTTTAAATATCTACGTATGTACTTATTAAGTTGTTTCTCTGATCCCTACTATTCTTTTTTATTTTTTTTTATCTGTTGTAAAAATAAACTAAAATGTTTTAGTTGAATATGAAATCAAAATATTTTAATGATTGTGATTACATCTGATGAAGCCGCCGTGACAATGAAACACGTGACATTTTGGCATTTTCCATTAAAATCGAAAAATTGTGACAAAACGGCTGATCTCTCGGGATATGAAAACCTTAACACTAGAGTTATTAAATTTTAATCAATTAATATTTTGAAGACATTTTGAATAGGTGTTTTTCTTCTGGATGTTTATGTAAATTATAAATAGCTTGGCAACACCGCAACGAGCATCAAATTAAAATACGGGAATATACGTAGAATTTTATGCCGAATTCCATTCCACAATAAAAAATATGGGTTGCAATTTAAAAACCAAACGATTTTTACCGCACTGCTTTTGTAGGACACCCTGTATACTAGAAAATAGTTTTAGAATATGCATCTCTGCAGATTCAATAGCTTTCGTATGTAATATTTCTTTATATTTCTATTGACAACTGAGATATTGGACTTCCTCGCACTAATGGGCCACCCTGTATATATTTTGTTCTATTTCATATTATTTATACTATTTATTACTTTTAACAAAAATTATTGTTATTTAAAAACAGAATAGTAATTGTGGTTTTATGTGACGATTGGTATGATGCGGTGTATACCTGTTATTTTTGCCTGTAGACATAGCAAGCAAACTTTAATCAATTATTATTTTTAAGAGAACGATTTGCCAATTTCACTATCTGTGATGCTAATTTTAAACGCCTGTTTATTGCTTTATTATGACTTAACGAATAAAGCTGAGTAAAAAACAACATCACAGCTTCGTTATTTTTAATCGTGCATTTACAGAATCTTTTCAGTTTTATTTTCCACAGTGGCTTAATTCTATAATTTTTAGCGTACAGGGTTTTCGACACTTTTATGGGGTATTTCCGTAACTATTAGTGCTATCGAAAAAGTAATGCAGGTGTCTCTACTCTTTTTGGGTCAAACTTAAAATGATAAAATCAAAATTTGAAAATATTCGCTCGCTTAAGAGATACGGGGGATAATCAAAAAATTAACATTTTCAAAATTACAATATATTTTCTTAATTAAAAGAGATACAGAAAAATGTTTTATACCAAAGTATCTTTATAATTATTTTTGAATAATCTTCCGTATTTAGAATAAGTATCCGCGGTCAGGTAAACAAGTTATCGGACCTAACCCTATTTTTTTTTAAATGGAGAACCCTGTATATTTTAAACTAAGAAGATAACTGTTATATATTTGAAAATAGAAAACACACCATGGATAATATTGGTTTCCTATAGGCGATTTATTTAAACTTTATTACTTTAAATCACAGTAGGATATGAAACAAAATAATAATATCCTAGAGACAACTATGTTGACATTCCAGTTGTTCGGGTTTAACCTCAATTTCATTTTTACATATTCATTTGTGGAAATGACTATCAACATTTTGAAAATTTTGATATGATGATATCTATCATCCATGGTGTGTTATAAGTGTATGTATGAGTTTAAAAAAAAAATCGTTTTAGATTAATTTAAAAAAATGAGGTTCGGTCCGATAACTTTCTTACCTGAACCCGTATATTTATTCTGAAAACGGCAGATTATTCAACAATCATCATAAATAAATTTCTGTATAGAACATTTTTCTGTATCTCCTTTAACTAGGAAAATATAGGATAATTTAGAAATTGTCAATTTGTTGATTTCCCCCCGTATCTTTTAAGCGAGCGAAAATTTTCGAATTATTATTTACCATTTTAATTTTGACTCAAAAACAGTACATGACACCTACATTATTTTGATAGCGCTAACAATAACGGAGATACCCTATAAAAGTGTCGAAAGTAGATAATTGCAGCATTTCAGTAATACTTGCATGAGAATTACTGGTATTCTGCTAGTTTTCCACTTGGCAAGTCGGGGAATGCAATGGAATATATTATGTTAGGCGACCATTAGGAAAGTTGTTTATTTCATGCGTGCAATCTTTGTATATACATTTTTATTTATTTAAAAATTTCACCAAACTGTGAGAAATTCTTTACAAATTACAACTAGGCGTCGTCGCATTGGAATATTGCAATATAATTTAAACGATATTGATTCTAGACTTAAGGAGGCTTCACACACGCCGATATTATCGGTATCGATCGATTCGTTGTCGGATTGACACAAAATTAATGGTTTTAGATGAAGTATTTCACACAACCACCGACCCGATAAAAAGAACTGTGAAAATATCGCTGTCTCTGTCGGAGTGCTCTGTAGGAAATTGATTCCCGAGACACCGACACCGATAACGACACCAATAATATCGGCGTATGTGACACCGACACGACGCCGGTGGACGGCAAATCTGATGTAATCAAATGGGAAACTTTGAGACTCACCGACATGTCATTTTCCTGTCAAAACTTACATTGGAGTGCCATGCCAACCTAAAAGTACTGGCGGCCAGGGGGAACAAGGTAGAGCTCTTGTGGGTCCCTGGTCACTCTGGGATAGTAGGTAATGAAAAAGCGGATGAACTAGCCAGAGCCGGATCCGCTCAAAGTCTCAGGGGCCTGGAACCGGCCTTTGGGATATCAAAACAGGCAACAAAAACAACATTAGATAGATGGTCGAAAAAACAACACCTATCTCGATAGCAAAGGTTACCATCGAAAATAGTATCGAATGAAATGCTAACCCTGATACGGCCCCAGTTGGAACAAGTGATGGGTCTGCTAACAGGCCACTGCCACTTGCGAAAACACCTTCAACGGATAGGTATAAACAACGGATCCATTGAATTGCAGACTCTGCGGCGAAGAGGATGAAACCGCCTCACATATACCTAATATACCGCTGCGTAGCGCTGTCTCGTAGAAGACAACATAATATCTTCGGGAATATACAATGTGGTGACAACCTCACACATTACAAGCTTGGTAGAAGGTTACTGGACCTTATAGAGGGAACAAACATCTTCTAACAAGATCGGGGTACACAATAAGCTGAAAGGCTGCAGTGATAGAAGTTCGGGCCTCTAAACCGACCCTCGCCTTTAACCAACCAACCAACCTGTCGTTGACTGCAGTAAATTGTCGTTATCGTGCATTGCCGGCCTAACTTATCGTCGAGGAGTCGCCGCGTTCAACAAACTGGGCTGATGAACCATAATTTTAAGTACTTTTTGCGATATCATATCTTCTGATCCGCTTAATGGATTTTGATAAACTTTTCACTGGCAGGTAGACCCACTATTTAGCTACATATTGACGTAGCAAAGTTATATTTATCCGTTCATTTAATTCATTATACGGGATAAAATAAGTTAAGTTATACCGCTTTTTCCAGAACTCTACATTTTATGTATACCTACTCATACGTAGGTATGCATGATGCAACAACTTACATTTTTGGCGCGTCAAAGAAAAAGAGCAGTGCAGACGTTTTAAAATCAAGAGGGGGACCAACACACTATTGAATGTTTATTATTATGTATTCCCTTTTTTTTTGGTTTGTTATTAACTTTAATATTGATTAATTTAATATAATATATTTTCGTTGTTAGTTTAAGGATTATATTGTTTGGGATATTGCTAAATCGTATATTTATTAATAAACCTTCTATGGTCTTTGACGCGACAAAAATGTAAGTGGTCGCATCATGTATATCTACGTATGAGATTACGTATGTATACATAAAATGTTCAGGAAAAAGCGTTATTTCTTTAAAACTGTTAAAGATAAAAAGACAAATAAAAAAATGTAGAGAAAGAACTAATATGTAATCTCGTAAGTATGTCAGAACTTATATATGCCTGAAAAACCCCTGGTGCAGTTTAAATTCTAGTAAAAATATATCACTTTTTATTTTATTCTGTATATTAAATTAAATGAACGGAAAAATAATATTGCTACGCCAATATGTAGCTAAATAGTATGGTTATACGCCAGTGAAAAGTTTATCAAAATTCATTGAGCGGATCAAAATATGTGATATCACAAAAAATATAGTGAGTCGTTTTGTATGCTCTTCAGTAGGTATAGAATAAAGTTTTAAACTTATCCTTTAGTGTAAGCGGTTCGCAAAAAAAGTATGAAATATATACCGGTTCGTCGGAATAAAAGGTGGGCTACAGTATTTCAATACGTACAGGGTCACTATTTTTTTGTGGTCTCTCCGTTATTAGTAAAGTTACAAGGATGCGGTTTTCGTAGCACTGTGCTACTTTTTTGTGAAACAATTAGAATTTTTCTAGGCCTCTTCGTTTATATATACGGGATGTTTTGACAATTTTACATTTTTTTACACCTTCTATATTTCGTTTAACCTGTAACTTATCAAAAAAAAAATAAAAGTTCTCTTTGCAGCTTCTTACCTAGAATCCAGTAACGTAGATCAAATTTTTTCTACGTTCAATAATTCTCGAGAAAAATAACAAATTTGGTTTTTTTTAAAGGGTCACCCTATATATTTATAATACTGTAATTCAGTTTTTATCATGCTTCTTAGAAATTTTAATACTTTATTTTTAGTCTAATATTATGCCCGAAATTAACGTTTTTGAAAAATATACAATTTTTTTGAGTAGCAGCCACCACCACTACCGAAAAATTAACACCCGGTACGTCGAATTAGTGCATCCTGAGTATTGAATTTATTTTGTAAACTTAATTTTTAAACCAGCCCCATAAACAAGAGTCTAGTGGTATGAGTTCTGGATATCTTGGAGACCAACTAATTGGACCAAAGGGACCAATCCAAAGCTCTGGAAATCTTTCGTCCCAGTGTAGCTTGACTTGATGAGCCAAATGTGCAGGTGCTCCATCATGCTGATAATATAGTTGCATTCTGTCTTTAAAGGAATATTCTTTAGTAGTCCTTATAATTCATTTTGTAATAAAGTTAAGTAGAGCTCTTCTGTGAGGTCATTCTCCAATATTTTACTTTTATTTAAGGTAAATTAACTCATTATTTTCACGTAGGTATATAATACGCCCCTGGAGTTTGGTCCGCTCCTCAACGACACACTCTGTTTAAAAGAGAGAGAGAAAATGGATAAAAATAATATGGAATTAATATCTCTGCACATTCAGTGTCGGATTAACTCTTAAGTTGTATTAGAGCCGGCAATTTTTTCTCTTGCGTCTGCAATGGCAAATATAATTGCACGGAATCATGCGCAGTACACCATTGTCGATCAGCTGGCGCAATTAATCTTGCATTGCCAGAAATGGGTCATGCGCCATTCTAATTGGCATTGCCGTTACAAGTCTGGGTGAAGATGGATTATTCTGTTATTTTTAACTGTTTACTAATTGGTCGAGGCAGCTACGAACATCTAATAGCTATTTAAACTAACTGGTAAAGATTGTTGCACGAAAAATGGATATAACTTAATGACTGCAGTAAAAGTACCTGGGCCATCCCATTATTTATGACCGTTTGTTATTATTATGTGGAAAGAACCGGATTGTAATAATTATAATTAAATATAGGCACATCAGGTAGGTTAGGTTGCTTAATTTATATTTAAATATCTTTTTGTGGTAAAATTTGTAGTTTTTGAGGAATGGTTCAAGAATTGTCTTTTACCAAATATTCCTCAGAATAGCGTGATATTAATGGACAATGCGAGCTATCACAGTCGCCAATTACATAAAGCTCCAAGCTCAAATAATAGAAAATTGGAGATTCAGAACTACATGGCGGCGAATGATATATATTTTAAAGAAAGTTATAAAAAAGTGATCTTTTAGAAGTTTTAAAGACATTTTGTATAAAAAAAGTATATGTTTGTGACACATTGGCGGAAGAAATTGGACATACAGTGCTACGGCTCCCACCCTATTATTGCATTTTTAACCCCATAGAGCATATTTTATGTGGCACCAGTTAAAATCACTGGTTGGGTCTGAAAATATTTCTCCGACTTTAAGTTCTAGTGTTGTAGAATTAATACGAAAATGCTTTAATGATATTCCCCGAGGTAGTTGGAAAAATTCAGTCCGTCACGTAATAAATGTAGAAAATTCGTATATTACTCTGGATCGTGTAATTAATCCAATTATAATTAATTTTGATGAGGATAGCGATAGCGAAACAGAACTATCTATAGAATGACATTATAAAAGTAAATAAATATGACTAGTAATATTTAAAAAAAAATGTTATTTCATTTGATTACATTAATATAATCATATCATTACTTGTTTTCCTTAGTCCGTCCCTTCATACTTCACTTGTTTATTGCCAAGCTCTTGTCGACACAATGGGACCGACCCAGGAAATCATTAAGTCGTATCCATTTTTCGTGAAACAATCTTTACTTAAATTAGCAATTCACATTTTTTTTTAAGTGTTCATCGCAACCTTTTTGAACTGCTATTTGTAAATAGCAGTAGCTGTTTTAACTGGTAATCAAAACGAATAGGTTTGCCCATCTCTAATTATGGGGTATTTTAGGAATTTCGACAGTATCAACTGATGTTCTGACTGTTGACAATGCGCCAATTGATCGAAAACAGTTTATTGTGCATTGATACGTGCAATAATAATTGTAATTGCAGGTGCAAGAGAAGAATTGACGACTCTAATACCGCTTGTATACCAAAAAGGCCCGAGCATGGGGCGGTGATGACTTTTGTTTTTATATCAATTTATGTTGGGGCCCAAGGGGCGGCTGATTTCTTAATCCGCCACTGTGCATGTAAACGGCAAGTAGCAAAAAATATTATTGACTACTGTCAAGAATCATTAAATGAACTTATTATCAAAGAAAGAATATTGCGATTCTCACTTTAGTTTCTCGCTTTTTAACGAAACGAAACTTAGTTTTTAATCTACAAGGTGATTTCGAAAATCTTTGCTTTTGTACAACCCTCGTATTTCCGTTACCTGTTACTTATTAAGAAGGTAAACTGACCTTGTTAGAGATTTGTATATAAAGTTCAGTAGTTAATAAAGATATCTGTCAAGTTTTGAAGATGTGCATTATTTGCCAAATAGTGAAGGACACTATTAATATAATATATTTTATTACATTATTAATAAAACAATATATAACAAAACCTTGTATTACTTAAAAACGGGTGAGGTAATCGAATTAGGGGAAATGAAAAAAAGTCTTAAAATGTTATGTACTGTCTCAAATGTACCTACTTCTGGCTTATCAAAGAATCAAAATATATACATTCGTTTTCAAGATATAGGCCCTCGCAGTTTTACATGAAAACCCCTGTATATCAGTTTCCTTATCTACCTTGTACAGTTTTTTTTTCTAAAAAGATGCAGTTCAAAAATATAAAATTAACTGGTTCTAACGATTTCAGATAGTTGAGTGATATCCGTTTATTTCTTTTTCCAGTAGTTTTATGTACGAAAAGGTTTAGTTCAGCCATTTTATTTTTAAGCAAGTGTAATTTAGAAGAAAATAAATGCATTAAAACCTGTCATAACCCGAAAATAGAGCGTTACTAAGTAAACCGAAACAAAATAAAGATAAAAATTTAGTCATCTAAAATTTCTTTAAATTTGGCCCCAATCCAAAAACATTTTTCATGTTAGACTATTTTGAGATTTATACAATGTCAAGCAGTAGAGTCTTAAAAAGCCTTTTTTACTTTTTTCTGAATTATATAAAGTTCACATAATATGATGTAACATACCCGGCGGTGCGTCCGGGTTTGTTCGGGAAGGATAGGATATGATATACCATGCCCCCTATTTATTTTAGTCCAAAAATGTACTTTTCAAAGACTATAATAAGAAAAATGTACTTGATCGATTTAAAGTGTATTTTCCTAGTAATTTAAGATTTATTTTCAGAGGTAATTACACTAGTGCCTAAAAATTTTCGATAATTTTGCATGAAAGCGTAACTAGAGTTCATTTTCATATTTTGGCGAAATAGCCCGACTCCGAAGGAGGAGGGCTGTATTACAAAATTTGAAAATGAACGAATGTTGTTTTTCAAAGGAAATACTCTTAAATGCAAAATTATCTGAGAATTTTTATGCACGAGTGTAATTTAGGGAGAAAATTACTCGAATAATCGTTAAAACAACTTTATATTACAACTTTTAAATAAAGAACTAAAAAAATTAGTAATTATTAATAACGCAATTGTAATAATATTTAATATTTGAGTTTGTAGCTGGAAAATCGATTTATTTTTTTAAACGTCAAAAACTGTCAATAAACAATAAAAACTTGGAGGGTTGTTTTCGATAGCTAGAGGGGTTGTTTTCGATGTAATCAATCGAAAACAACACCTCTAGCTTTATGTATGAAGGCAATTTTCAAAATGATAAACTGGAAAATATGGACGTGACACATTTCTGTCAGTACACCAGCAAATAAACGATTACAAATTTGTCAAAGTCATTTTATGTCAATGGTTGCATTCAGCAGAGCCCATCGATTTTTAATGAGTACGTCACGATGCGCATCGATTTGTAGTTCAGCTGAATGAATTTTGTTGTCAGCTTTTTGTTTGGTTAGGATCCCTTCTAAATATTTTCATCAAATATTACGTTTTTTTCTGTACGAAATGGAGAATTTTATTTTTAATGCTCCTTTTCACTAGCGGAGACCACGTATAATATGTTTTTATAATCATAATCCACTTCTTTCATCATTTTTTATAAATTTTAGTCCTCAACCTGACAAACAAAACGGACATAAGTCGCTGTCAAATCCGATGGAAAAAATGGCGTCCGATTTTCCATGGATTTGCGAAATTTTTTTTATTGCATTCAGCAAATGATTACTAATCGCTTACTTTGACTGTACATTTTATATGTCAGTAACGTCATCAAGTGTCAAGGGTTTACGTTACTTTTTTTTAAATGGAATTATTAATTTTTTTAGTATTCTTATAACATTGAGAATTTGTTCTATAGATGGATTCGTTGTCATAAATCAAATTATAATACGATATTTTTAATAAATATAATATTCTTATTATACACCCTGTATAAAAGTCAATTTCAAAACTTAATATTAAAAATGTCATAAAGATATGTCAATTTTATAGGGGACAGTTTTAAAGAATATTCCTTCGTGGTGTAACCCCCTTTTGAGCGGTAGATGTTACCTTTAAAATCTTAAATGGGAAGGGACGATCTACGTTCCAATAATACGATAATTTATTATTTTTTGAGTAGAAGTAACGTGTTCCAAAAATGGTCGTAATTAGAACTTATTATTTTTAAAAATATTCCTGTATTGACTCCTATTTTAGTATAAGGATTAGGAGTCAGTAAGTAGTCAGTCCGGATGACACCCTTTCCAAACCTTTATCAGGGGCAAAGTCACCATCTAAAAGACTTTTAATTATTTTCATTTTTGGAACGCGATATCTTTAAAGCACCACTCAAGAAATAATAAGTTGGGGTAACATTTGAAAATAATGTGCCACTTGATGACCCCCCATTTAACATTTTCAGGGTAACATCTAGCGCTCCTAGATGATAAAACCATGAAGACTGACAATATAGTGCAACCTCGATTATCCGAACCTTCGTTACACCGGATTCTTCAATAATCCGGCCAAACATTTCAACTGCATTGTGTACTTTATGATCAGGATTTGATAGTACTCGGTAATTCAAGCAAACAAAAATAACAAATTACTTCACAAAATAATATAAAATTTAATAAGTATGATTTTGTTTTAAATAAATTTTGTTTATGTATTATTTTCTAGTTGTTTTGTATTAAATGTTTCGTTTTTCAATAAAAAGACTGTCTCGCTTCAATAATCCGGATTATTTACTAATCCGGATGACCGCGGTTTTAATTAGTCCTGATTATCGAGGTTGCACTATATTATTTAAAAGCCGTCCGCCCCTCACACTAAAATTGAACGTGTCTTTCGGACTTCCTATATTATTACTATTTTGTTTCCGTCTTATTAATACCCCAAAAATAAGTTTTTCCATTTCTCATTTATAGAATTTCCATCCTTCCATCTCTTTTTTAAAAGATATGTGAAACTTTTTCCATATGGCAACAATAAGCAGAAGGTTGATTCTGTTATATAGGGAACGAATATTCCTATTGAAATTGAAGGGGTGGGGGTAATGTTCAAAGTTTACGAGAAACCGCGTATAACTAACATTATTGATGATTTACAATACTTCTTGAGGGACGTTTTAAAGGAAATCCTAACAGATTTTCGTTTCTTCTATTAAAACATCCGATTTTAAAGATGAAACAAGAACCTGCTGGAATTACATTAAATGACTTTCACTAAGCTATTTCAAGTAAGAGAATCAAGTCGTATTTTAGGAATTTATTTTATTTTACCATTTCCATGACAATTTATCCATATTTTAAGTGGGGGGGGGGGGGGGGGGGGGGGGGGGGTTCTTAATTACATTTTTTGTATAGCTCCAGATTCAAAAGCATCTTGTTTATTTTTTAAACAAACATTAACATTGAAGTGCGAGGGTATGAACAAGATCGTTTCTTGACACAAGTTTTAAAGTTGTTAGGAAGGCTTCGTTTCAATATCTATTTAATCATGCGCAAGGCATGCGTAAATTAAATTTAGAGGTCGAGTACGACTCGAGGTCAGTATTCCAACCCTTGAGCTAGTGATTTTCTTAAATTGCGAAACAATATATTTCCCATGGGTTCACAAATAACCAGGCTTTGCCTAGTTTCAAATTTCAGTTCTCTATGTCAAGCGGTCCCTAATTATAGCTGTGACAGACGAACGGACAGCCATCGAACCAAATCAACGCGTTTTAAAACTTTGTTATGAAATATTAAAATAACGGCTAAAACATGGCTAATGCATTGTAGAGTTTTAGTAGGGTAGTAAGCATTTATATGCTTGCCCGCTGTCATGTGATCGGTTAATATAATTCAAACAAGAGGAATATGTCACTAGTGTCAAAACTGCGTAGCGTTGATGGAATACAACCCTAACCAAAATCTAGGCATTTTTCTTTTGATCAGTATCGGTATTGTCTGGAGTATTTTTAGACTTTAATATTTTGACATAGGAACCTCAAATTTCTGGGGGAAAGTACTTAATGCGCATGACCGTGGAAATCTGAAGTGGACAGTTTCTTGCTTAGCCTATTTGAATTACTTCTCTACTCTCCATGGCGTTTGTGCGCTGTTTTAAAGATGTAATTTTTATTTTACGTATGCTTTGTTTAAGTAAAAATGGAAATAACATGCACAATCAAAAGCTTTAAAATCATGTATAAACTTTCTAGCGGCACTTGATCAAAGCTATAGACTATGAAGCAACAAGGCAGCGCATTATGACAGGCAGACAGAACGTAAAGCGTTTATCCTAAATGATAGATTTTTACATTACAATTTTTTTCAATTATACAAAATCAGCGTGATTTTTACTGTATTTTTTTTAAAGAAATTCCCGCATTTACCGTAATTGTTAGTTCATCTTTGAGCAAAAAAATTAAAAATATTGAAAATGCGATTTTTTTTGATCTGTCACTCCTGATTATGTTTTAAAATGCATTTTAAAATCCTAACCTGTCATTTGCCCGGTGACCTGTCGGGTGACATGTTGCTCAGTTCTTGTCACCCGTTGCTGCTGTTGCTGTGTCGTTGTCTGCTGTTGCTGTTGCTGAGAAATTTGTTGCTGCGATTGCTGACTTTGTTGCTGTTGTCGATTCATTTCGTCACCACATATATTTCACACAGATCGATTATTAAAAAGTCGATTAAAAGAATAAGAAAAACTAAAAATTATACACTAAGAAATATAGCACAAAAAAACGGTAATCACCACACGATAGAGCGAGATGAGTACAAAATCAATGGGATATAAGTCTGTTCGTCGATAGGGCCTGCGTACGGCTCTGTTAAGCTGGATCTAAGTCATCATCCCCGAAATCTTTCAGACGTCGGTCGAATACGAGTTGCGAGCGAAGAATGAGGCGTCCCGGGCGTCTCCCGCTGTGCGCCGCTGGGACTTACGGGAAGGAGGGATCGCAAAGTTATTTTTGGGATACTATAGGATAACGCACAGTGAACCGAGTAAATGGAAATAGGGACAAAAATAAAAACTCTGAGTCGGAAGAAAAATCGGTGTAAGGTAGGTGATGTTATTATGTATACAGTGTTGCCCAAAAGTCCGGAATAAAATTAATATAGCCTTAACCTGTTACTTTTGGTGAAAACGCTCGGACACGTCAATTTAGTTTCATATATGCTCACATTTTGACGTTATTCGTTTGTTTTTTATAGACATTTGTCAAATATATGACGACATCGACATTTTTTTTAAATAGGAACATACAGCTTATGATACATCATTTGAAAGCTAATATCTCGTACAGTATGCTCATAAATTTTAGCGCGATTTTGTCAAGCTCTTTCAAAATCGCGACTGTCAAAAGTTTTTAAAAAATCTCTATTTAAACAAGAGGGAATGATAAATCATTGATGTTTTTTTTACCTTTCAAGGTAAGAAATCTTCATTGTTTCACGTTCCGACATTTTGTGACATTGTGAACTTGTAAAATTAATTTAGGTATTTCCTAAGTATTATTTTACAATTTTCTAAACAAAAATGGATTTGTCGGAAAGATAGCGTATCGAAGTCTTGATATTGTTATTGATAGGTAAAAAAACCATCAATGATTTATCATTTCCGCTTATTTAAATATAGATTTTAAAAAAATTTTTAACAGTCGCCATTTTGAAATAGCTTGACAGAATCGCGCTAAAATTGATGAGCATACTGTACGAGATAATATTAGCTTTCAAATGATGTATCACAAGCTGTATGTTCCTATTTAAAAAAAGATCGATGTCGTCATATCTTTGACAAATGTCTATAAAAACAAATGAATAACGCCAAAATCTGAGCATATATAAAACTAAATTGACGTGTCCGAGCGTTATTCCGGACTTCTGGGCAACCCAGTATATACAGAACAGAGCGAAACCGCAAGTACATAAATAAACAAATTCCTTGTAAAGATTTTTAATCAGCTTCTTTTAGATTATTAATTAAAATTATATTGTATTTTTTGTAACTATACATATGATTGTTTCATCGTAGACGAAGTTGTTGATTTCAAGTAGTAGGGCAAGGGGGGAAGAAAAATGTATATGAACTTCTCCTGTTAGTTTTAAGTATTCTATCTGAACCGAGGAGATTGCCCACATATTCTGGGACACCTTGTATAATTTGGGTCAGATCGGTATAGTAGCAAAGTAGTTATATTGAGAACAGAATAGGTTCTGTCAACACGAGCGAAACTGAGGACATTAGCTAATCGTAATAATTACGGAAAAATATATAATATTTTGATGGTCCTTATTTTTATATTAACGTCAATTCCAAAAGTACTTGTAAATTTAAAGTAATTAGATATATATTCAAGTTTTTGCCTTTTTATCCACAAATCGCTGCACTGCGTGATGGAACTTTGGCGATATTATGGGTAATTCTTTTTATCACCAGAGTAGTTCCCTTGCTCGAAATAGAGAAAAAGATATACAGGATCAATAAGGAAATATTGAACATTCGAGTAGTAAGTACGTTCGAATGAGTATTTTTCCCTAAATTTAGGATGACTTATAGGAAAGTATGTGTGCAGGTGGAATTATTAATAAGATGAATCAAACGTTTAATCTAGTAAAGTCTTCTAAATGTAATAAAATGTTGATAAAAATAAATTTATATGTATTTTAATAACTGCTGAAGATATAAATAATACACACAAATGTTTTATAACTTTCAATCTAATATTTATGGTTGAATGAAGAAATTTGAAATATGATAACTTTTGTTCATTGACAATCTTTTTTTGGTTAATTTGATCATGCATGGTAATATTTATTTTATATCTTATGATCACGGGGTGATTCAGATATGGGAGAGCTAGCCAAGCGTAAACATTTCATTATTCTTGAATGTATTTAGAAAAGATAATAACATGTTTGTTGATATATTTAATATACAACGTGTCCAAGATAAGGAGGGCCAGTACAGGGATCTCGGAAACCGTAAGAGATACGGAGGAAGGTAAAGTTGCGCATTTACGTGGCTAATAATATGCCGCTTAGAAAGTTTTAATATTCCGAGTAGTTCCGGAGATATCCGGAAAAAACGAAATTATGAAAAATCGTTTTATTGATATCCTGGGTTTTTTTGAGATCGAATTCTAAAGTAAATTGCACTTTTGCATTGCCACTTTTTCCGCTCTATTTAACAGCATTAATTATTTTGTAATCCGACGAGTCGTCTTCGAAGGGCCATTATCAACTTTCTTTTTTTAAATACGGTCCTGTTTTTCTGATATTGGAATTTGATAGCTTTTTTCTTGCGAATGCAACGATGTATGACACATTGTGGTTTAATGCCGTTTCGAGGGTTTTTTGAACAACATCAGGAAATTTTGGGATACGGTCCTGTATTTCTCCTAATTTTATAAATATCTCATAAGTAAGTTCTAAATTTTTAGTTATTTCGGACTATTTCAATAAATAACAAATAATTTAATAAAACACCACAAATAAGTGAACAGAATACAGAAAAATTATTTCCAACTTCTGTTGATTCGGGATTTAAAAGAAAAGTAGGCGCTTGAAACAAAAAAATGAAGATGGTGACGCGTGATTTGTTTCACTTAACATTCCCATTGTGATCGTTTGAGAGCGTTTTAAGAGGTTTTCTATTTTCCAGAAAATATGGAACATAAATTTACAAATGCTGAAAAGTTTGATATTCTATCGCATGTTTTATTTTATCTCAAAAAACTGTTATGTGGCAGTTAGAAGATGTTATTTGTGCTTAGAGAATCACGGAAATCATTTTAAACACCTGATTATGTAGTTCCTTCCTATTTTCGTTGTTCGGTTTATTACTGTTTTGGAATAATTTTTGTTCACTTATTTGTGGTTTATTATTAAATTATTTGTTATTTATTGAACTAGTCCAACATAAGTTCGAAGACGACTCGTCGGATTACAAAACAATTAACGATGTTAGATAGAGCGGAAAAAGTGGAATGCAAAAGTGCAATTTACTTTAGAATTCGATCTCAAAAAAACCCAGGAAAACAATAAAAAAATTTTCAGTATATCGTTTTTTTCGGATATCTCCGGAACTGCTCGGAATTTTAAAAGTTTCTAAACGGCATATTATTAGGCACGTAAATGCGCAACTTTACCTCCATTTAACCGACTTCGTATCTCTTACGGTTTTCGAGATCCCTGTACTGGCCCTCCTTATCTTGGACAGATTGTATACCTTATATTATTAATGATCGCGTAGTTAATTTTCAAGTTATTTATTTATTTAAGAGTTAGAGGGCTTATGACGCCAATTCGGTTTTTGATCAACATTTAGTTACTTTTTTATTTTATCCTAAAACCGATGAGACCCAAATACATAGAGTTTTTTAAAATTAATAAATGAATGGAAGCCGAAAGGAAATTTTGTAAATTTGCCAAAATTTCGTTTCCCGCTTCCATTAATTTTTTTATCAGAGATTTTTAACGGATAAAACTAAAAAGCAAGGAAATAATATTGATCAAAAAACAAAATGGCGAAAGCCCAACTCTTAACGATGTAAAAAAAGAAGTAAAAAAATTGGCATACAACTCCAAAAACTAAGGTTAGAGAATAGACCACGAAATAGGCGTTCTTCAAGAACGTTCCTCGATCCATTAACCTCTGAAAAGTGGTTAGGAAACGCCACTCTTGAGGCCGCTTAGATAAATCCGCAAATATTTCCTACAGTGCTTACACATTTCATTTAAGGCAACATAAGGAAATAGGAGGGCTTAAGTTAAGTAGGCTTTTTGGCACAACGGAGACTACGGGCATTATAATTTAATTTTTAATACTATTTTCTTTAATATCTATCTGGTCATATTTTAGAAAGTCTTTAATTACAACATGCATTTTTTAATAAAAATCGATAAAGTTTTATTATTTTTTATTTTAAAATTATACCAAAGTTAACCAAACAGTCATAGCTATTAACATTGTTATTATATATCAATACACCACATTACACCGTTTATATTTACATAAATACACACTACAGTATTTTGGTTAGTTCGAAGCATACAAAAGTGCAATTAAATTTTCTTTATACAAAAAAAATATTTCAAAAACTAACCCTTAGTGTATCTTTTTAAACAGCAATTCACCAGTTAACAATAATATTTATGATTTATGCAGAATTAACGTTTTAAAGTATTACGACGCAAAATACGAAAAACAGCTGGAAATATTATTTTATTTATACGAGACGTCGGTAAGTCAGTAAGTATAAGAATATAACTTACCGACCGAGTTATGCAAACTTTCTGGAGAATTAGGTCTTTTATATAGCTCCGGGGACACACTCCTCCGTCCAGTATTCAGTTGGCGGTAAGTTCCATACATATGAGACGGTACTCCTAAAATTAATTTCTCTTAGAAACAGTCCAAGGTGATTATTTTTATTAATTGGTAATGAATTTACCATGTATGAATCATACAGTGAGGACGTAAAGTAAGGAATAAATTCATTATCTCGCAAACTACAATTTTTTAAAAAAATCGCTCGGACCCTTCGATTTTGTTTTTCGAACGCGCATTTTCTGACATAAAATGTAGATATACAGGGTGTTGCAAATAAGAGTGACACGAAAAATTTTTTTCTTAAATAGAACCCACTGTATATTATTGCATGTGCGGATTCTTCGGAAAATCCTAAACATTTTTCATGTAGCATGTGCTAGGTATACCTTAGCCCAAGCGTTTTGGAGTTATTCTCATTCAAAATTTGAAAAGTGGAAAAAGTCATGGAGGAAACAAAGAATAAAATTATTTTAAAAATGTCTTATTTATCGAAAAAACAGTTAGGTGAACTTAAAAATAATTTTTCTAAAGTAAATGTTCGAAGTGTCTTCCGTTGGTCAACTGACAATAGCCTAACCGATCTACAAATTCTCGCTGAACATTTCGAACCATTTGGGGTGTAATTTGCCGAATTTCTTGCCGGATGCGACCTTTTAAATCACCTAAATTTGCAGGCTGGCTTTTGAATACTTTTCCCTTAAGGTATCCCCATAAAAAAAAGTCGAGTGGTGTTAAATCGGGTGACCTTGACGGCCACTCAATAAAACCACCTCTTCCAATCCACCTGTTTGGAAAAGTATCGTCCAAATATGTACGAACTCCCACAGCGAAATGTGGGGGAGCACCATCTTGTTGCAACCAGATATTATGATGTGGCAAATCGGGACGTTCTAACTCAGAAAAAAGGGTGGCCAGGGCTGGAACAAGTTCTTGTTCTAAAAAACTCAAGTATCTCTCGCTTGTTAAATTTCCGTCAAAAAAGAAAGGGCCTATAACAATGTCATCGACAACGCCAGCCCACACATTGATCTTTTGATGTGTGTCCTTCCCTCATCCAGTGTGGATTTACATCGGACCCATATCGATAATTTTGGGTATTTACGTCACCATTCAAGCAAAATGTGGACTCATCGGAAAAAATTATATTTTTTACAAAATTTCTGTTTACGAAACACATATCCTGTAAACGCTCACAAAATTCAAGGCGCCTCTCAAAGTTCCTTTCCAAAAGTTCTTGGAGAACTTGCATTTTATAAGGATGGTATTTATTTGTATGCAGTATTTTAAGAACTGTTGTTTTTCCAATATCCACGTCACTTGCTACCTGCCCAGACACCACATGCTGGTTATCTTGAACTGCTAGTAAGACTTCTAATTGTTGATTTTCATCAACTTGAGGACGACCAAATCTAGGGACATCTCTTACATGACCGAGTTGCCTAAACTTGTACTCAATTTTGCTTACTGTTGATTGTGATATTGGCGGACGATTGGGGTATTTTTGATTAAATAACTCACAAGTTTATTGCTGTGTTCTAACCCTATCACCGTAGCCCATCATCAAACCCGAACAAACCCGAACAAACCCGAACAAACCTCTATGCGCTGTTTCTCAGTGAGCGGCATTTTAATTTAAATTAGTTATGAAAAAACGAAATGAGTCTTTTGAAAACTAGTAAAACGTTAGGAAAATACACATAAAACTGACAATAACAGTAACTATTGACATTAATTCTTTTGGTTCTTGCATCATAACTCCAAAGCCTACTTGACTTTTCTTGCGCTTCACGCATGCTGACTACAGGTTTTCCTCAGCGTGCATGAATCAATGCAAGTCTTGATTGATTGCGAAATATCTGATATCCAAATTTTTAATGAGAATAACTCCAAAACGCTTGGGCTAAGGTATAGCACATGCTGCATGAAAAATGTTTAGGATTTTCCGAAGAATCCGTACATGCAATAATATATAGTGGGTTCAATTTAAGAAAAAAATTTTTTTTGTGTCACTCTTATTTGCAACACCCTGTATATCTATATTTTATGTCAGAATATGCGCGTTCGAAAAACAAAATCGAAGGGTCCGAGCAATTTTTTTAAAAAATTGTAGTTTGCGAGATAATGAATTTATTCCTTACTTTACGTCCTCACTGTATACAATCCTATCAATATTTCTAAGATTCTTATTATTAAATAGAGAAGTAATTAAATGGTTTGCCGTTATTAACAGTCGAGCTGCGAAATGATTACTTGGTCAGCAAGAGTTTACAATTGGTCAGTAGAAACAAACATGTCTAGAAGCAGTTTACTTCAGAGGTCCCAGGGCACTGTCAATGTATGTAACTCTCTTGTGTTTTCTTTTGCCGAATACAGAAGGAACTCGGCATCAAAAGGTGTAGCGGGGGCGGGATTTCACTTGTTTTCCCAGGGCACTGTCACGATTCAGAAATTTTTGCTCTCCATAAGTTGTTGACCAACTAGCCATTTTGGCTGACCGATTACATTTTTCTGTTCGCAACTATAAGAATAATCTTGCCAACCAGTTAAGCTAAACCCTATTAAATATAGGTAGTTTGTTTTTGGGTTTCGGTCAGTTTGAAATGAAATACCAATATTTGGTTAACGTTTCAGTTTAGTATATTAAACCATCGTCGCCGTAAACCGAAACGTTAACCAAATATTGGAATTTCATTTCAAAGTGACCGAAACCCAAAAACAAACTACCTATAATTGGAAAAAACGGTCAAGGAAACAAAACTATAATTATTCTTGTTCAATTTACTATAATATGCTTTTTGTGGAATAAAATGAATACCTATACGTAAATTCTTATTTATATTTAATTTCTTTTAATGTTGTAATACTATAAGATGAAGTTAAAACGTAGCGTACTTAGTATATTAAGATACAAGTTTCATAAGACATTATCTTAGAGTACGCGTTTAATTTAGAAAACGACCCGCGAAGTGGGGAGTTTTCTAAAGTACAAGTGCTGTCATTGTCTTATGAACCGTGTATTTTATAATACTTTTTCCATTTGGGTCTTTTAAGTCTGAAAACTTAAAAAAATATATTAGATTCTTTCCATTTGAATTAATATTTTCTTTTTGGGTTGGCAATACTTATACAATTTAATAAAATCTTACAGACTCAAAATATTAAACTCAATAAATACAGTTAAATCAATAGCCAATATGCGTTTAGAAAGCTTTAAAATTCCGAGTAGTTCCGGAGATATCCGGAAAAAAACGAAATTCTGAAAAATCGGTTTATTGTTTTCCTGGGTTTATTTGAGATCGAATTCTAAAGTAAATTGCACTTTTTCATTACCTTTTTCCGCCATGAAACTATTTTCGGAGATGGCCATTTCTTGTATGTCGCGCCCAGCGCGCATTTGTGAAAATAAAATATTTTTCGCCAATCCCACCTCGTAGCTGATAAAAAAATGAACAAATTGAATCCGGCCCGATCCCCGTAGCTCGATTAATAAACTACTTATTAGCATTTATGTAAAAAATTTCCAATCCCCCTTACTCTCCTCCTAATTGCCCCACCAACCCCAGCCTCCGGCCCATCAAATTACTCGGTATCACCCGTTAATTCGCGAAAAAATTATGCCCCAACTCCGCCCCTTCTCGAGATATGATTAATTAAATTTTATTGTTTCTGCAGTTGAAAATTGCGTTAATTTGCGAACTCACTGAGATTTTGGGATTGGGTTTGTTCGAGCTTATGCGCTCTGTCAAGCGCTTTAATTTTGCTTCCCACATTTTTTTTGTAGCATCAAAACCGGTTATTTTCAATTTCCCGTGGTAGATTAGATGATTTGCGGGGCGTCCCCCCCCCATGCGGCGCCCTTCACAAATCATTTGAATGTCGAGGGGATCCTACTGTATCGATTGGGGAAAAAAAATTACTCGATTTCGTCAAGGGATTTTCGAATACCGGAACGACTCCACTATAAGGTCTTGGTTTTAGAATAAAGTACTGCTGTCATTTTCAAGCACCTTGGGTTATTTTCTTAGTGTACTTTTACATTATTCATAATTAATAGTTCTATTATATGCTTCTAAAAAAGAAGATTATTGCAAGTAGACTTAATGCATTAATACCTTCTAAATTCTCGGTTACCTGTGTCCAACCAAAACATCGAGCCAAAAATAATTTTAAATAATTTTGGCAGTGGCGTTGTGATTCACGTCTAAGAATTGTGCCAAAAGTCTTATTTTGTTTGTTGTTTTGAAAACGAATTTTTGTCAGGAAGCTAATTTTAGCTCGATAGCAACGGTGAGGCAAGCAAGCATGCATGAGAAATTATATGATTTGGATATTATGTATTCGTGTAGAATATTAAATTACGAATTAAATTATTAAATATTTGGGATTGAAGTTGAGGTATTTTAAATCTCAGCAGATTTTATGATTTGCCTATTAAATAAATGTCACATTATGAATATATTCTTGTGCTCGATCCTATGCTCCAGAGTTTAAACAATTGGTCCAGTAACGATGGATGTGAACAAATCAGGAAAATGCAATTATAATGGGGAAGATAAAATTTGAAAATCGTTTATGTAAATTATAAAGGATAGCGGCAAAAAACAGCGAGCCCTAGGACTGACCCATGTGGCACTCCATGATATACTATTTAAACCTTCGATTCTCAACCTATTTAGTGTCGCGACTTTTTGAAAAGCCAAGAAATAGCGTAAACACTGTTACTTATAGTTAGAGAGGCGTTGACAGTAGGCGGTCCATGAAGTGGAATATCAGTAATTTAGTTTTTCGTTTAGGTTTTTTTATCTGATGAAATGCCGTAGAGCGTTTCTGAGAGGCGCTGTACCGCTTTAGATAGGAAATTCTCAATAAATTCAAAATTATATCGAGCCATGTCTGAAAATGAATTGACAGCATCTGCGTGACCCCAGAGTCATGGAAAACACATTTTCTGACAAGTCAACCCTTGCATATACTTTTCCGAACGTGTCAAAAAAAAATTAAAATTTAAAAAAAATAGAAAATGCGAATTTGAAGTTGAAACTTTTTAGAATGGAACATTATATGTTAAAGATCAAGGTCTCGTCATTTCATTATTGGATTTTTTTTAAAATCTCCTCGGAGGAAATTCGGAAAACACAATTGACACCCAAATATTGTGGGAAAAAATGTCAGATGAATCGCACCTAGCTAGGCGTAATTCTGACAATATTACGCAGAGATACCGGAAGGCAGGTATCGTTCAAGTGTATGACGGGATATTATATTCGCAATATTACCAAATTAAGCCTATTTTTCTATAAGATGTGTATGATTTATTTAAATCTGATGAATTTAAACATTTGTCCTTGTCTACTTTTCACTAATTACAGTAAAAGCCACGCCTTTCATGCATTTCGAGCAAAGTTTAGAAATATTGCTATCACCGTTACGAATTTTCTTAATTTTCTCCAAGATAGAAGAAGTTTCTGGTAAAATTGTATATATCAAAATGTTCGGAAAAGATGAAGGAATCAGATAAACCTAGAAAGAATTCTACAAGGGGAATATTTTAGAAAATATAGCAGAATAAACCAGACTTTCAATAAAAAAAATTTTCAGAAAAATACCGCCCTTTCGCAATATTCTTTTTATCAGAAAATTGTTTATGACTCATCTCCATGGGAATACAAATCGATTAAGCCGACTTGGACCATGTCACTTGAGACATTTTTTCATTAATTTTTTTTGACACGCTCGGAAAAGTATATGCAAAGGGTTAACTTGTCAGAAAAATGTGTTTCCCGTGACTTAGGGGTCACGCAGATGCTGAAAATTCATTTTCAGACATGGCTCGATATAATTTTGAATTTATTGAGAATTTCCTATCTAATGCGGTACAGCGCCTCTCAGTAACGCTCTATGGCATTTCATCGGATAAAGAAGTTATAGAGGGGGGCCTAAACTCCACAAAAAAACAAATTACTGGTATTCCTCGTCACGGACCACCTATTGTCACCGTCTCTCTAACTATTAATGATATGTACTTATTTTAATGGATGATTCCTAGAGCAATTTTATATCGACAAGTTTATATACCCATATATCCTAAAATGCTGTGTTCGGTTTGTTCGGGTTTGTTCTCGATATACAGGATATTAAAGTTTTTATTTATTTTAGTTTTGATCAAAAATCTCTACACCGGTTTGAGATATTACACTTCATATAAAATCACACATAGATGATAATATAAAATCACACAGTCTTACCTTAAACATTTTTTTTGTAATCAGTGGCGTAGGTACAGCTACGCGCTAACCAAAAAATATATTACGGCACTGATATTTTCGAAACAAATAGTTTATTATTAATTACCATTCAATTCTAAACACAAAAGCTCCCTTTTTTTAAACTTGCCGTTGGAAGAAAATAACATGGTGATTATAATTATTGTGCGTCCCTTTTTGTTTTAATATTTATTTTATTTAAAAAATTTTTGCTTAATACAG
This sequence comes from Barypeithes pellucidus, assembly GCA_963991005.1. Classification (NCBI taxonomy): domain Eukaryota; kingdom Metazoa; phylum Arthropoda; class Insecta; order Coleoptera; family Curculionidae; genus Barypeithes; species Barypeithes pellucidus. The sequence goes on along the minus strand of OZ022562.1, from coordinate 26,092,303 downwards.
ATTTCCATAAAATATTATGTACGTCATATTGAAATGCGAGAAAACAATAATTATTGATAGTCCTTTGAACAGCAGCATATGAACGAGGATCATGGTTCGGAGCCTACGTTAAGCTATAAGTCCCTTGTGACAGAAAAGATGCTCCAATTAGAGTTTTTCTATGTATCCTCATTTTTAATATACGGGATATTTCAGCTAGCTGCGCCGTTTTTGAGAATTTTACATTTTGGGACACCCCTCCCCTATATTTCGGTTCGGTTACCCTGTATCTTATCAAAAATAAATAAAATGTTTCTTTGGTAGTTTTTTATGTCTAATCCAGTGACGTACTCAGATTTTTTTACGTTCAATTGTTTTAAAAAAAAAACAAATTTGCTGTTTGTTAAATGAGTCACACAATATATTTTTTAATAATATAATTTTTGTAGGGCTTCTCAGAAATATATTATACTTTATTTTTAGACTTAATATTATGCCCCACAATTTAGCTTCCTTAAAAATATACAACTTTTTTGAGTAGGCCATGGCGCTTATTAAAAAAAAAAGAACACAGTCCGTTGTGTCATATTGAAAAATTCTTCTGTTTCTGTCAGGATATTTACGTTCTTACGTTGTTTTATAATTTCTAATTAATAATACAAGCTCAGTTTGTCTTAATTATTACAGCCAATGTATACTAAAATAATATCATACTCGTTTGCTATATCGAGTGTAACGATATTGCAGATGGAGCATTAGAAGTATATTTCAATGATAAAACTAAGCCTTTTTTAGTACCTCTATATTCTATGAAATTTATAAAATTACTCGTAGATGTCTTGAAAGACGACAGCCGAATAAAATAATTATTCCAAGAATAAAATTCAATTTTAATTGAACAAAGTTCATTTCCTAAATCTCGGCTTAAAATCTACAGTCTCAATCTTCAGTTGAAACATATCTTATTATATTAATAAATAATATCTATGTGTGAAACATGTCTAATGCATAATGGGGAACAATTTAAAAAATATTTATGAAAAAGGTCCATAACCGTAAAAGTTTTGTTTCTTATATTTAATCGCATCAGTAATTTTTTTTGAATATTCTTCAATACCTACTCAAAATGTATGTTTTTTTAAGTAACGTAAATTTGAGACATAATATTAAGACTAAAAATCGTAAATCTAATCTACAACGGGAAATTGAAAATAACTCAGCCGGTTTTGATGCTACAATAAAAATGTGATAAGCAAAATTGAAGAGCTTGATAGAATGCGTAAGCTCGAATAAACCCGATCCCGATATCTCAATGAGTTCGCGAATTAACGCGATTTTCAACTGCAAAAACAATAAAATTTAATAAATTATATCTCGAGAAGGCGCGGAGTTGGGGCATAATTTTTTCGCGAATTAACGGGTGATACCGAGCACTTTGATGGGCCGGAGGCTGGGGTTGGTGGGGCAATTAGGAGGGCAGTAAGGGGGATTGGAATTTTTTTACATAAATGCTAATAAGTAGTTTATTAATCGAGCTACGGGGATCAGACCGAATTCAATTTGTTCATTTTTTTATCAGCTCCGAGGTGGGATTGGCGAAGAAATTTTATTTTCCCTAATGCGCGCTGGGCGCGGCATACAAGAAATGGCCATCTCCGAAAATACTTTAGATATTATGTTTAATTTTGGTATGTGTTAATAGGATATAGAACTTCAAATTTTAGTTAGAAAAGTTGTTCCACCAGTGGCGTCGCTGCAAACATGTCATTTGATATTTTTTACACAAAAGATGGTAGGTACGCCACTGATATTTTTCTATGTGGATATTTTTTCTGATTGGCCTGTTCAAAATGTAAAATTCTCAAAAACATCCTGTATATCAAAAACGAGGCGGTCTAGAAAAATTATAATTCAGGCATCTTTTGTTTTGTTGACAATAAAGTAGCGCAATGCTGCGAAATCCGCATCTTTCTATCTCTACTACTAACGGAGATACCCCGTAAAAATACCGAAAAATGAACATTCCGATAACGGAGAAATGAGGTGACAGTAAATTTAAATGCTATTTAAACATAGATGAAATGAACGCCCTTGCCACAAAAAAAAAGAGTAATTTTTCATATTTTTTAAAAAATAGGTCGTGTCCTTCATATTGATAAACGACGGTGTAACCAATAAGTTTAGTATATTTTTTAAACAAAAACTTCGAACAAAATATATGACAGTCATAGTTAATGGTTCTCGCATTACATTATTATTTTAAATGATAAATTATATTATTTTATAAGTTTTCCCAATAAAACCGATGTTTATGGTAAGCGAAGCCATACATGATGCTTTATAAATATTCCCAACATATTTTATCATATTTTTAAAATCATAGTTAATCATAAGTCGGACGGTATGCGTTCTTAAAATAGAACATCCTGTGTATGAAACGGTTATGCTAATATTCTCGCACTCGGCAATATTCTTTTTTTAAAATGAAGGTTTTCTAGTAATTGTGTAAATTTTTGGATACATATTTTTTTCTGCTTCTGCAAATAATAAGAATGTAAAAAGAATTATGTCGTTTGTGCAATGATACGTTTATTTCTGAATTATATCGTTTTTCCTTACATACAGGGTGTCCGGAAATGACGAGGAAAAATTTTAAGGTATGATTCTACATAAGAAGATATGAAAAAAAGTTCATATTAGCATAGGTCCGGAAATGCTTCCAGAGGGAGCTACAGGCCCTTGAAGAAGGTGCCATAAAAGTGGTTTTTATTTAATTTATTAGGATCTACTTACAATACAGGAATTAACTTCTACGTATAAGTTACACTGATTGGAGGTCACTTTTTGAAAATATCAGGTGACCCATATTGCAACCAGCGGCGTGGAAACAAGGGGTTGGTTAGTTATTTAGGGTTTTATTTTTTTTTGCCCAGTGTATTTTCGCTATCTATTAAATAAATTATGATTCTTTGAACATTTTTACGTAAGAAGGTTCCCTTGGTATAAAGTCGTATAGTCGACCGTTTTGTGTCTATAGTAAATCCGGCCTCATCAGTGAAAAATATTTTACTTATAATGTCGGGATCTCGGTGCCATTTTTGTCTCAGCCATCGACAGAATTGCATCCTCGGTTCAAAATCTTCGGGTTTTAGAGCCTGAACTCTTTTAATGTAGTATGGGTAGAGACACTGTTCATGCAAAATTTCCAAAATCGAGCTCTTTGGAATGACTTCTTGCGTAGCTAGCCTTCTAATGCTTATCCCTGGATTACCTGCGACTATTTCAAGAACTCTCTCTCATCTTCGACAGTTCGAGTGATACGTGGTCTACCAGTTGAGTAATCTGGTTTAAAAGATCCTTTTTCACAAAGTCTTCTATGTACATTAATGAAAAATTGAATTCATGGAACTTGCTTGTCAGGGTACGACTCTTGATATAATCTCCGCGCTTCGAGAGCGTTTCCATTTGCTTTTCCATACAGAAAGTACCATGTGTGTGCCATTTCTCGAAATGAGTAATTATTCATTTTTCAGCTTTTTAGTGAAATTCTTAAATAGTAAAAACACATAAGTCACAATAACGGGTTGTTCAACTAAAACTTCAAAAAGTGACAAAGTGAAGTTGCTTATTAAACAAGTTCAAATGCATTTCAATTAAGCCAACTATGATTTGTTGCGAAGCGCTTGGTATCCTATTTGTTATATTTTTAAATGAAGTTTTTGTGGAAAGAAAAATCTGAGCATTAAATTCCGTTTATCTCGAAAACGGTCGCCTATAGGACTTTATACTAAGGGAACCTTTTTTACGTAAAAATGTTCAAAGAATCATAATTTATTTAAAAGATAGCGAAAATACACTCGGCGAAAAAAAATAGGTACCCTAAATAACTAACCAACCCTTTGTTCCCACGCCACTGGATGCAATATGGGTCACCTGATATGTGACCTCCAATCACTGTAACTTATATGTAGAAGTTAATTCCTGTATTGTAAGTAGATCCTAATAAATTAAAAAAAACACTTTTATGGTACCATCTTCAAGGGCCTGTAGGCTCCCTCTGGAAGCATTTCCGGATCTATGTTAATATGAACTTTTTTTCATATCTTTTTATGTAGAATCATACTTTAATCATACCTTAAAATTTTTCATCGTCATTTCCGGACACCCTGTATAAAGTTTTGACATAATAACATTGTACTTTCATAGCATATGCATATACGCCTTCAAAAATAAAACCATTCAAAATTATATATCTTCCGTATACACTACACGTAGTAATAATCTTAGACTTCTTTCCGCTCCCAGATTTTACAGGAACATCAGCCACAGATTTCTCACTTATACCTCTCAAAAAAACTGTAATATATTACCCTTATATATTAAACAAATAAATACTTTAAAATCATTCTCCAAAGCAACAAAATTTTGGCAAAATACAAGTGCATTCGATCAAAATAACTATTTAATAAATATTCACGTTGAATAAATTTTCAAATTTACGCAAGACCATAAATTAAATATATTTTCTACATTTGCTCGGATGTTTCAAAATTAAAACGACGACATAATAATCTTTCTGATACTTTATTTACGTTCTAGGAAAATTAAATAAAAATTTTCTATAAAAATATTTATTCTTAGTCGCGGAACCCATTTTTTTCTCAAATATGATTTTTAATAGATGTAATTGAAAGTTAAATTCACACACGAAATATTCAACTATGAATATGGTTATTCACATCAGATTTCAAAAGTTTATTAAGTACAATTGGGACACAGATCATTTACATTATATACAACGCCGATGAACTAACACCAGTATTTTGTAGACTTTTCAACTTATCCTACAAAAAAGGAATATTTCCATCTTGCTGGAAGACGGCACGAGTCCAGCCTATTCCAAAGAAAGCTAAGAGAACCCTGCCTAACAACTATCGACCAGTCGCATTGCTTTCAGTTATATCAAAAGAAATGGAGAAAGCTATTAACCAACATCTTCTAAACATCAACTGGAGATCTTCTAGCCTATGTCACCCATATTTGGAACAACGCAATCGAACATCATGTGGAGTCTCGGGTTGTTGCACTGGATATTTCTAAAGCTTTTGATCGTGTTTGGCATGAGGGACTTCTAAGCAAACTGCGATCCTATGGTATGCCCAGTCGATTATGTGCATGGTTGTCTAGCTTTCTTAAGGACCGCTCTCTGCAAGTGGCGAGTGACGGATTTCTCTCAGACGCCTTCACCATCAATGCCGGTGTTCCTCAAGGGTCCATATTGTCTCCCACTCTCTTCTTACTCTACATTAACGACCTTCTAGTGAAAACTAAAAATCCGATATTTAGTTTTGCTGACGATAGCACACTTATCTCATCTTTCTCTTTGAATGCGCAAACATCGGCTGCCGACGCACATCTTCGCAGACAGCATGAAGTATCACGTCCGTCAAGACAGGGAAGAAATTTTGGCTTGGGGTGACAGTAACCAAGTCGAATGTAATGCTAAAAAACCCAGGCAGCAGTTTTCTCTAAAAAGGTTAACATTACAGAGAAAATAGTCATGGCCGGACACGCAATCCCACTGGCTTCATCTATTAATTTGCTGGGCGTCAATCTGGAAGGAAATATGTCATGGCATAACCACGTTGTGGCAATCGCCATGATAGCTTCTCAGAAGCTTTTGTTACTCTTCCGAACCAGAAAATTGTACACACCTCAACAACTTTTGACACTATACAAAGCCCAGATTCGACCATCACTAGAATACTGCTGTCATGTCTGGAGCTCTGCACCCAAACATACTCTTCGGCTACTGGATTCCATCGAAAGGAGGGCTATTCGTCTGGTCGGCGACCACGAGCTGACGAAGAACCTCGACAGCCTAGAACATCGAAGACAGGTTGGGGATTTGACTCTCTTTTACAGATATTTTCATGGAAGGTGCTCGGCTGACCTTGCCCTCTTAATTCCGCCCAGAGCGACGAATAGCAGAAATACACGACGAACCACTGCCGCCCATCCATATGTGGTTAAGCTTAGTACGCCTCGAACTTCATTATTTCAGAATTCTTTCATCTAGAGGACTACATCCCTTGTGGAACGACCTTCCCGAGGTCGTTTTTCCAAACGAATATAACCTCCAACGATTCAAAACCAACGTGAATCGCTTTTTGCGCACACGCACCACTCCCAGAGTGCCCTAAAGGATTTTTCCTATAGTGCTTGTGTTTGACCATAAAAAAAATACAATTTTTATGGTAAAAAAATAAGAATAAAATTTTAAAAAAATTCGGGCTTCATTTTATTTATGGAAACATATTTGTGAAACCAAAATATACTTATGCTAAAGAACTATTTCTTTGCCATAAGATTACCCTCCAATTTTAATAGTTATTTCAAAAATAGACATGAAACTTTCGAAATTGAACCTTTCAGATATTTTTTATATGTTCAATTAATTAACTTTACGAAAATTGTTTGTTAATTTTTATATAGAACATTATTAGCTTCCTGCATTTCCTGAAATTTTCAATTTGTCCCATGAGAAGATATTTATTTGTAACATGAATAAATTCAGTAAATCCATTACATGTTTTTTTTTGGAGGAATGCTCGGACATCGAGTATTCACATTTTAAATTGTTGTATTTTTATTTAAAACATATTAATATAGTAGAGTATCCTAAATTAGAGATATGACTATATCGATAATTTTTTTAAATGGAAACTCTAGCTTTTCTTTGACTTTAAATTTTAGTTCCTCGTCATTTATAATATAAATATTCAGAATGAGTTTAAATTGCTTTTAGATTATTGCCAATTAGTGAATGCACAACATTTTCAGGATTTAATGACGGAAAATTATTAAAGATGGATAATATAATGTTTCTTATTATTACATTAAATTAATTTTTGTTTTTTTCATATCTTATCAATCACAGGAAAAATAAAATTATGGATTCGTATAACTTAATGTGCATTTTAAAAATAGTCAAACAAAAATTAGGCTTTGTTCGAGTTTGCTCGATCTCATCATATCATTATTTTATACAGATACATCATAATTTTAAACAGATTGTATCACTATTATTTTTTTTTATAAAAAATACCACAACTTAAAATGTTAATACGCGTATCTGAGCATTTTTCCGAACGAACAAACCCAAAAACCCTGTACTTGGTTTATTCCTATTTGCATTAGTATCAATCAGTCCTGCAATAGGCGGCACAGCCGATGAGTTACATTAGTTGACGGTCGCCATGTAAATACACAGGGGTCAGGACAAGTTGTTCAGTTGTTCTTGAAACAGTTCACAGACACTGAACTAACCATTTCGCAGGGAATGTTGTTCCTTCATTGGCCACTCGGTTAGTAAGAGTGAAACAGATCCATGGTTCCGTAAAATGTTAAATGTTTCTATCAGATCAGCTCTCTTCCGTCTGTCCGTAAGTGAGCTCAGCTTGAGTGTTCTAAGGCGCTCTTCGTAGGGCAGAAGTCTGAGATTAGCAGGAAGTTTAGTTACGCGACATTGCACTCCCTCCAATGGATCCATGTCCTTGCCAAGATGGGGGCCCATACGACATTAAAATGCTCCAAGATGGGTCTGATATAGATTCTTATATATCTTTAGAAACAGTTGCTCGCTAATATGATAGAAAGTGTTTCGGATTCGATAAATGAGTTTGGCGATTTACCAACTTTAACGACCTGGGCCTCCCATTTAAGGTATTTTCAGATTATCACTCCCTGATCATTCTGCTGCTCTGTGGTATGTAGAAGCTGACTGTTGAGAAAGTAACTAAGCTCAGGGATGTTTCGGCCGAGATGGAGGACAGTGCACTTGTCAGTGTTTAGACGTAACAACAACCTCAAGTTTGACCAGCTCGTTTGATAGGTCACCGTATTGGTTGGAGGGATCAGCAAAGAGCTTGGAATCGTCAGCAAAGAGACCAGCTGAGCATGTCATGCCATCGGGAACGCAGAGATAAACCAAGGAGGGAGATGGCCCAACACAGAGCCCTGCGGAATCCCGCTCAGTACCCATCGCTTGATTGAGAGCTCGCCCCCCTACTCGGACTTCAAACTATATGTCTGTGAGATACTCCCTGATCCACTTCAGAAGTTGTCCCCTTATTCCATTATGTTCGAGTTTGTATAGAAGATGAGCGATCGGGACTGTGTAAAATGCTTTCTGAATTAATCAATTATTGAAGTTACACTCGCACTGTGTACATTATAGTAAAACCTGAAGTCACCGAAGAATATTTAAAATATATTGATATTATATACAGGGTGGCCCATCGAAAACAGTCCAGCAAGGTTTACGGCTGTGTTCGTGAAAATTTAAAAAAAAAACCTCGGACTCGACTCCCTAGCGGGGGTGCCTACTGCCCTTATTTTTACAAATGGGAATGGGTATGCTGTGATACATCGTTTTAAAGGGCATTAAATTCTCTTTAAAATGGCGCTTCGTTTTGTAAATTTGAGCTACGCGTCGCCGACAACGGAATTTGAAACATTTCACTGCACCTCTTATCAAGTACACAGGTTTGTGCGTAAACAATTTTTTTTTAAGTAATACGTATCAGTCAATTCAACTTTATCTTCAGTTAAGTGGTTGTTGGAGAGTTGAGGGAGAGTGGAAATTATTGAATTGTATTTTGTAAACAATCAATGTGCAAGAGTAACGGCAACTTTGTTTAATGACAGACATCCAGATAGACACGTACATCATGGTTATATCCTAGAATTAGTGGCAAAATTTCGGCAAACTGGTTCAGTGGCAAATAAAAAAAGGATCATTGAAAATCCGGTACACAGCCGTAAACCTTGCTGGACTGTTTTCGATGGGCCACACTGTATTATTACATCCTTACTATGTTACTGTTACTGTTTATTATAAAGTTGATCCCAAAAATAATTTATTATGTATAAAGAAAATTCTAAATATTATTGACATATTTAATTTAATTAGTGGAAAACAGAGTGTAAAAAATTATTTCACGGGGGCGAGCAATGTAGGCGATTTGTCTCACGTTATAAATGCTTATACTCTGTTAAAAATAAATATATTTTTTACATCAGAACAGTAGCTCCTTGTACATTTTTACAAGTTTTATTTCATAAGGAACTTTACAGTGAAGTAATATTGTTGCCAAGTTCTGAAATCATCGAGAAATTTTCCTCTAATATTTATTTTTGTTAATTCATTCTTCATTAATCATTGTAAAATTGGTAGTCTCGACTTTCGAGTTTATGTGCTTCTCTCTGCAAGCAATAAACACAAGGCAAGTCATTTTTTTTATGATCAAACACATGCACTATAGGAAAATCCTTTAAGGCACTCTGGGAGTGGTGGGTGTGCGCATGAAGCGAGTCACGTTGGTTTTGTATCGTTGGAGGTTATACTCGTCGGGAAACACAACCTCGGGAAGGTCGTTCCATAAGAATGACGTTCTCTAGATGAAATAATGAAGTTTAACCACATATGGGTGAGCGAAATGGTTCGTCGTGTATTTCTGCCATTCACCGCTCTGGGCGGAATGAAGAGGGCAAGGTTAGCCGAGCATTTTCCCTCTAAATATCTGTAAAAGAGAGTCAAATCACCAACCTGCCTTCGATATTCCAGGCTGTCGAGACTCTTTGTCACCTCGTGATCTCCGATCAGACGAATGGCTGTCCTTTCGATGGAATCTAGTAGCCGAATAATATGTTTGGGTGCGAAGGTCTAGTCATGAAAGCAGTACTCTAGTGATGGTCGAATCTGGGCTTTGTATAGTGTCAAAAGTTGTTGAGGTGTATACAACTTTTTGGTCCGGAAGAGTGAGTACACCAAGTCTCTGCGAAGCTACTTGACGGTTCGCAAACTAATAGATGAAGCCAGTGCAATGGCGTGTCCTGTCATCCCTATATCCGGATCTGTAATTTTAACCTTTTTAGAGAAAACTGCTGCCTGGCTTTTCTTAGCGTTAAATTCGACTTGGATACCGGCAACCCGAAACCAAAATTTCTTCCAGGTCTTTGTTGAACCGTGATACCTCATGCTGTCTGCGAATATATGCGTCGACAGCCGATGTTTGTGCACTCAAAGAGAAAGATGAGACAAGTATACTATCGTCAGTAAAGCTAAATATCGGATTTTTAGTTTTCACTAGAAGGTCGTTAATATAGAGTAAGAAGAGGGTGGGAGACAATATCGCACCTCCGGAGGAACAACGACGTAAATGCAAAATGTATAATTGTTCAGGAAACACGTTTGAAAATTTATAATATTTTATTAAGTATATTACAACACAAAGATACCTACTAAAAGCATTGAATGTATATTATTATGAAAATAAAAGGCGTACCTAGAATGTTGTATAAGTAATATTTGGATTTTAACAAAAATATGAAAATTATCGCTTCTCAAAAATTAAAAAATTGCAGTTACGTCATTGTTCTTCTTAAAGTTGTGTATTTAACTAAAAAAATAAACGTTTTAAAGTTTAAAAAAACGATATATTATTAAGTTTAGAACAAAGTTAACATTCAGATATAAAACTAACTTAAAAATAAGTTTAGAAATAGTTTTTTTTAAATTCTTAAAACAGTGTATTAAAAAAAGTCTCGTAAAATTTAGGAACGATGTTTGCTTGCAACAAGCTTTTTAAATCCCTTTTTTTATTTTCTGATATTTCAAGTTTTGAAGCGTATGCTGGATGTAAAGTAACTTTTTTTTTAGTTTTCGCTTCAGAACTTCTAGTTCCAATCATTCTGACTGGAACTGATAGCCATGTATTATCTTCTTTATAACTCGTCCTATAATAATAAATATTACTTCCCTTTATAAAACGTATCATTTTTACTTCTGACACTTTGACCTGGTCGCCATTAATATTTTTACTATAATTAAAGCCAAGCTCTTCGCTCAATCGTTTTAAATCTATGAAATCATTGTAATTTAGCTCTTTAACTATGTATGGATTTCCTGTTTTTTTAGCATTTCTTATCAAAAATATATATTGTTCGGGAACGTATATAGGGCCAGATTTTTTTAATTTCTTCAAAGATTTTTCTATTACACTGTGTACTGCATCACCCTCATTTTGGGTATGACCACTTATCAAGTATTTATGGGTAATTGATTTAATTTGGTAGTTCTCTACGGCATACAGATACATCCCAATTATAAACCTAAAAGAAATGTTATAAAGATTTTGGTGGAAATTAAAATTGTTTTGTAGAAACAACCATTAATATTTTTAAAATCTCGCTTTCAAAAATGGATACTTGAAATTGATTACCTATTTTTTTGCTGTCCTCCACAGTTATCGGAATAAAATATGATGTCAGAACCTGGTCGATCATTGGCTACTTCTTCGAGAAACTTTAAAATACAGGTTCCAATTTCTATTGCACCTCGGTGTCCTAGACCCTCATGCCAGAAGAAACACTCAGTATGGTCTTTTTTAATTTCAGATATCTACGATACAAGAAAAATTGTAAAAACACTTTTATAATATTTATTATTTATACAGTTTTCTAAGACTGAAAAATCTATCTACTTACTGTAAAATTATAGCAGTTGAGCCTTGATTTGTAAAAAAAGGCTGATGTTTGTCCAGTGGGAACGGGGAGAACTGCTTGCAAGTCATATATAGCTAATACAACATTCGATCCTTCTTTCTCTACCTCTTCTTTATCTCTTGCCTTTTCATTTCGACTTAATATTTTTTCTTCTTGATGTAGTTTATATTTTATCTCTAAACATTCCTTCCCTTCAGTTGTTGCATTTTTATATGATTCGCATAGATCGCATTGGTCCTTTCGCGGTGCAAAAAATCCAATATTAAATTCAGTATTGAATATGCGAGAATACGTGTCATAATTCACTGTTGCTTTGTTGTTCGAACTTCGATCTGCGTTGTAATGTCTGTGCAATTCCGCAATACTAAGCCCCCCATCTATAAAATCTCTAGAAGTTTGAGCACGCAAGTAGTGACTTTCCACTTTCGGTATGGAATTAATGTGAAGTCTTACAGATTCCAGAATCTCTGGGTCAATCGATGATTGTCTTCCATGTTTACCACGCTTATCTGGACATACCATCCCATTGCCATCAACTACGCTTTGAACTACCGTCCGCATAGTTCTTTCCGTGATTCCAAATGTATTGATTAAAAATTGTTTGCATACACGAATCCTTGTATTACCATCATTCAGCAAATAAAATACACAATTCTTACGTCTAGCCTCTGCAGCTGTTATTCGTCTATATTTTGTAACTAGTGGTTCAACGCATGATCCCAAGAAGTCGCGCTGACGCTGCAATGATCCCAACTTCCAATAATTTTCAAATAACTTGATTCTTTGATCTTCGGAGAGTTTTGTCGAGCATCCAAGTTTACAGCTCTCCTGGCAGGGTGGCTTCATTACTTTTTTTTCAACAGATTTACCAACACGAGATACATACTCTTTTCCTAAGTTTTTTAAGCTTTTAGATTTATTTCTCTTCCAATTTTCTGGATTGCGCTGTCTTTTCTTTCCTTTCTTGATAGGAGAGTTATTTAATGAAGTACTCGTACTACTGGATTGATCCGTATCTGATGGTGAATATGCATCACTCTCCTCCGCTGAGAAAGCTTCTTCATTATCTGAATCCTCATGGAACAATCGTCTAGGTACTTTTCTTAAAGTTAGCGTAGTTGGGCCAGTTTTTATTGGAGCATAATATACATTTTCAGGGCTTACGATCTCCATTGTCACATTAGATGTACTGGGCACCGGTTCCACATCGTAGGTAGCGTTCGACGCAGAATCTTAAAATATAAATTATTGTAATAAAAAGGAGGCCCAAAAGGGCAAGGAATATTAAAATTAACATACCTGTAATTGTTTTAAGGCTTTCGACTGCTATTGTCACATTAGAGGTATTATTTGGCACCGGTTTAACATCGTCGGTAGCGTTCGATGTAGAAACTAAAAATAATAAAAATGTTGTTTTAGGTACTTCGTATTAAAAAGTGACAAAAAATAACTACATGCAAGGCACCTAATCATTTGTAAAAGCAACCTTTCATTTTAATAAAAATTAACATACCTATAATACTGTTGAGGCTTTCGACCTCCACAGTTACTTTAGAAGTACTGGGCATCACTTGTTTAACATCGAAAACTAAAAGAAAAATACAATATTTTTTACCTTACACTAAAATTTGATGAAACATTGTTCTAAATAATAATTTAATACATAAAATCAACATACCTGATGGGGACATACATTCTGAAGTCAATGCCGATTGGCATTGGTCATTTCTAGAATTTATTTTAAGATTTTTAGAATGATTGTTTAAATCTTGGGTATTTTGCCGCGCCAAGTTTAATATCACTCTTGCTCTAGTTCCCATTTTTTAATCTTTGCTTCGGATTTTGCCACTAAAAATAAAATATTCACCCTAATTCTTTGATTATCAAAATGTTTAAGTACTAACTTTAATGCAAAATAGTGACAATAATGACGTATAAAACATTTACGCCAATAAAAGATTACTAATTTTAAAGTTAATAATGACTCAATGAACACTTACGTCGTTGTTGCACTGAATTTAAACAAAAGATTACTAATTTTAAGGTTAATAATGACCAATGAACACTTACGTCGTTGTTGCACTGAATTTTAATTAAAATGTCAGGATAACAATAGCACAATTTACATTTACGTCACTGTTCCCGCGGAGAATAACCGTCCCAAACAAAGGTCGACGCATAACTGGCAGTTGCGACGTTGTTGGCGCCAAAAGTCGTTATAAATTGATATTTGGCATAACGGTGCATCTGCCCTCTATCGGAACCTAGGTGAGTTATCTTTACGGCATTGTTTCTCTAGGAAGATTAAACTATTTTTAGCGCTTTAACGTGTTTAACGCGAAAAGGAAAAATTTGCATTTACGTCGTTGTTCCTCCGGAGGTGCGATATGGGCCCTTGAGGAACACCTGCAACCTTCAGTCATTCCTCCTTGCGCTGTTACTATGTAGGATATTTTCCTTTGGAGAGCGAAGTGAGGCAACCGGATTATTTGACTACGCCCCGCCTGATATCATGCCTTGAATCATAATGTTGTTTTTTTATTAATCGGTATTTTTTAATATCCAAAAGTAATGAGACAGTTTTGGTATGTCTTAACAGGGATAACCGCATATTAAAAGTTACTATACAGGTTGTCCCATTTTCGTCACTTTGTGAGTTATTATCAAAGATAGAATGGTGGGCGGTTTTCACTTTAGTTTTTAACGAAACGAAAAATTCCGGTATTAAAATTTGGTTAAGCTACAGGGTGATTTTGAAAATCTGTGTTTTCTGGAGACCCCTCGTATTTTCGTTATGCGTTAACTTAGCAAAAACCTAAAAACTGATCTTATTAGAGATTTTCCCTAAAAAGTTTATTTTTTGAGACATTAACAAAAATAAAAATTTTTAAATGGGACACCCTATATATTGTTTTTTTAAATTTGTTAGTATACAAAAATGAATAGTTCTTTATGTTTACATTCAAAAATAACCAAAAAATGCGATATTTTTAATAATTTACGTTACTTTTAACAGTAGGCCATGGTCAAGAAACAAATTCAAAATTTTGTTATAGCTATTTTAATTATTAAATTGGATTATATAAAGCTTGTCACTATACTTTCTATAATTCTTATAATAAACGGCCATTATTAAGGATATTATAAAAACGTAAGTAATAGGTATTTCATAAGTAATAAAAATACGAGAGATATGTCAAGTTTTGGTGATTTCACTATTGTTTCTAATAAATTGACCCTTGGCCTACTGTTATAAGGAACGTAAATTATTAAAAATATCGCATTTTTAGGTTATTTTGAATATAAATATAAACAACTATGCATTTTTATAAAGCCCAAGGTATGCTCAGTTAATTCAAAAAATAATATATAGGGTGCCCCAATTAAAATTTTTATTTAATAATTTCTGTTAATATCTCAAGAACGAAACTTTTTAGAGAAAAATTGGCTACGCCACTGAACTTTACGTAAAAATCTCAACAAGATCAGTCTTTATCTTTTTGATAAGTTAACGCATAACCGAAATACGAAGAGTGACTAAAAATACAGGATTTTTCAAAATCACCCTGTAAATTAAATTCTAAGAGAACCATGACAAATTCGTTAACAAGTGTGAACCTACAGTTAAAATCGCACATTCTTTGATAATGACTCTAATACCACCCAGAAAGTATCGAAAATGGGACACCCTGGACCGTAATGATAAGTTTTGTTTCATAAAAATTGCTGGAAATATCCACCGGAACTTAATAGGCATAATAATAAGTTCCTATTTCAATTTACTTGATTTAATGAAGAAAGGTGCGCGTCCGACAATCACTGGATTGATATCTGGGGTAAGAAGAAATAGATTTTTTTTCCGTAGATTTTATATTTTGACATTAAATCTGATTCTAAGCAACCTTTTTATCTTTTTTGTTGTAAATTAATGTATTCTTAGCATTTTACCATATTTTCTGAATTCTTTATATTTATGAATTTTTCAGTTCAGGAGTTTTTACGGTGAGCAAAACTTTTTGTGGTGTCAATATTTTCATACACGCAGTATACAGGGTGTTATGGAAATGACGTATTACTTATATTTAAACCGGCACATCCTGAGATGAAAATAAATTGAAGAAAAATAACCACGAATGGCGCTTTGAATTATTAAGCGAAATTACACACTTTATACGAAATATATATAAAAAATATCCGAGCGCATGTCTACAGGGACACCACTCGTGAATCGATAGAATAACTTTTCTTACTAAATTATGTGGTTGTATATCCTATTAATACATACGAAAATTAAAAATATTATCTAACGTATTTCTAGAGATATTAAAAAAATAACAATTTTTAAGGAAAGTTCAACATCCTATAGCAAAAAACTTAAACCGTTACGGACATATTATGTTCATATCAATTTTTCTTTATAAAATTACGTCAGAAATATTGGCACTAGTGTTGTGATTGCTGGAGCAAAAAACCGCTTGACTACTCGATTACTGAAATAACCGACATAGCTCGGTTATTAAAAGAAAACCGCTCGAGTTATAAATTCAAGCGAAAGTCATCGCTGGTTACTTACTACCTCCACCACTCGATACCCGAGCTTCGCTTGACGCCGACGTATATTCGAGCAGTTTCTCGCTCGATAGAAAATACTCTAGTTTTCCTTGACACCCGATTCTCATTGGCCACCCGAAATGTGCCGATTGGCGACGTTCGAGTTGGACGCTCAGAAGACTACCACGACATACGTCTTTCTTAAAGGCACATAAACGAGAAGGTGCATATAAAAAAGTATGCCAAGTCCCTTAGTGGAGTCATCGCGACAGGGTTTTCGTTTTGACTGGCTAGCCAGCGGCGATTGTAAATTCTTAAAAAGTTAAAGGATATAATTTTTTTTAAAATCAGAAATAACTGTCCATCCTTAATAAAAACTCTAGACTAAACTTCTAAAACCTACAAAAACAACCCCTGGTGTTTTATCAACACATTCTTCTTAGTCATAAAAATTTCAAGTGATTAATCGCTAGAGCGATTCACTCGATTATTAAAATCGCTCGAGTATCAAGTACTCGATTATTATAAATCGTCGATTTTTACCAACACTAACTGACACGTTATTAAGGTTTTCGAAATAGTATTTAAAAAAAAATAGTGCGGCTTAATTGAAAAAAAAGTTATTTAAAAAATAATTGGATTGTAAAAATTCCCCTAGTAGGTAACACAAATCCCTGATCTGTAAATTTTGGGAATGTATATTCATTATTTCCCTGAAATCAATAATGGATAGGAACCATAGATATGTAAAAATTAAATTTTGAAAATTACAAGTAATTATTTTAGACGGCCGATAATAGGCGATAATAAATTTATCTTTATTTTCAAAAAGTCGTAGAAATTAGGGACAACACATACCAACTGTTTTAAATGAAGTAGAAATTTTGTTTTATTTTTAGACTCTAGGAATGTACCAAATTTTATTTTTATTTGGGTCATTCAGATTAAAATAGATCGCGTTTTTAGAAAACAAGAAAACGTATTTACAATCTATATACAATCAGTTAAATAAAAGTGAAAATAAGGCGTAAATTCGGCGTTGGATATTTTAAATTAATACAGGATTTTAGGATGTAGAGATATCAAACTGACGTTAATTTTCTACTTTAAGGCATTTCCTAAACCAAAACTGTATGAACAGCAATTATACATAAAATCTTAGCGTATGGCCACAAAGGCGCACCGCACAGCGCCCTCGCTCATAGCCTGGTACCATAGCACCGCACAGTAGTGTCCACAACGGCGCACCGACCTTCGCTCATTGCCTTGCCTGTCGATCAGTTTGTCTCTCGACATCGAGATATAAACATGGACTGTACGTTGTCATCTTCTTCTTCTTCGGATGAAGGCTATATTACATAAATTACGTTCAGAATTTGACGTGAAATTGGAAAATCAGTTAATTTACAGGATGTCACATTAAAAAATATGTTTAAACAGAGTCGTAATTAATTAATTGTTATGGTACCAGGCTATGAGCGAAGGCGTTGTGCAGTGCGCCGTTGTTGCCATACACTTAGAAGTCAATTAATATTTTTAAGGTAAAACGTTGGTAAATAAGAAGTCCCTGGTGGGACATACCAGCCAAAAAAAAATTTTTTTGTTTCTAATTCTAGTAAGTAGTTAATATTTTACATTTAATTTTCATCGCACGTTCTAGAAGCAGTTTTCTAAATTTTACGTTTAGTTTAGTTTTATATTATTTGTATGTTAATATTTAAAAACTGGCCATTTGGTTTCAACCCGTGCCAAAAACCCTATACAGGGTGTCCGGGAACATGTGGGAAATCTCCCGGATATGAAGAAAACATGTGAAAAGAATACTATAGGTTCATATACACTTCTTTCGTATCGGTCTCCTCTTCCGAGATATGGGTTCCCAAAGAGCACCAATGGAATCAAGTTTTTTACATATAATTATTGAACCACCTGGTATATTTCAATTATTTTTTAATATGATGTATACCAGGTAAGACCCGTCAAATTACTACCCAAGAAACTGTTGTGAATTACTCTCAGCTGCAGGGACGGACTAGCTGTAACACTCATGGGCCCATTTTTTTACGCCCTGTATGATGAGAACTTTGGACAATGTTTTTTACATACCTTTAACTATTGGCTAAAAATTAAGTACTCTTCATTCATGTCGCTAATCCTAACCGTTTTCGAGAAAACGTCATTTTATTTACACTGAGTCCCCTAACTGCTCATGGGCTAAATATGAAAAAGCGGAATCTTGAAGGTTGAACATTGGATCGGAACAAAGATGTATCTTTTATTGAAATACCCGAAGCACATGATGTATATGAAATGCCGTTTTTTTCGAAAACGGTTAGGATTAGCGACATGAATGAAGAGTACTTAATTTTTAGCCAATAGTTAAAGCTATGTAAAAAATATTGTCCAAAGTTCTCATCATACAGGGCGTAAAAAAAAATGGGCCCATGAGTATTACAGCTAGTCCGTCCCTGCAGCTGTGAGTAATTCACAACAGTTTCTTGGGTAGTAATTTGACGGTTCTTACCTGGTATACATCATATTAAAAAATAATTGAAATATACCAGGTGGTTCAATAATTATGTGTAAAAAACTTGATTCCATTGGTGCTCTTTGGGAGCCCATATCTCCGAAGAGGAGGCCGATACGAAAGAAGTTTATATGAACCTATAGTATTCTTTTCACGTGTTTTCTTCATATCCGGGAGATTTCCCACATGTTCCCGGACACCCTGTATATACACACACATTATATTTAAAAAATATTAATAATCACATACGTACGTACTTTGCGTACATTTTCATTGATTTGTGTATAATTTTTGTGCAGTGGGTGTGTAATTTGAAATTTAAAATCAACTACCAAAGTGTTATTTCCATTTGTTGACCATATAAAGTATTACTATTCAGTTGTTTTTTTACAGATCAGAGCCCAAATAAAGTTGTTTTCATAAAAGAGTGGAGAAATGATAAAGGTGTGTAATTTAATTATATTAATTTTTTTAAAAATTTCAGCAAATCGTGTAATTTCACAAATTCACTGGCAACACTGTTTCCGAGTACAATAATTGCTCACTCTATTAATATATGAATGAAGCATACAAATGTCAGAAGTCACAAATAATCTACCACTATATCGTTGGCGAATAACAAATTTTGGAATTAGTATAATATTCAACTTATTCTTCAGAAGTTATTTATCTTTAACTCCACCGTTGGTCTAAGTACCATATAAACGAGATATTATTTGCTTTTACACCATTTTTTACTGGGATATAAACGTTGCCAGATGTTATGGAATAATTTACAGCAACAAAGATATAAGAGTATTACTTATTATACAGGGTGTTTTTTAATTGAGTGTCGATATTTAAGGTATGGGTGATTTTAAGAAGAAAAGTTAACATACTATGTCCTAAACCTCTTCATTTTTGAGCAACATAATGTTAAAATTTAAACAATAACTTTTTTCATAATTTATTCACCATTAGATATTTTTATGAAATTTTGTACACGCCATTATCGAACAGAAATAAAATGTTTCTTTTGTAGTTTTTTACATAGAATTCAGAATCCAGTGACGTACTCAGATTTTCTCTACATTCAATAATAATCATTAAGGAGCATTTTTGATATTGAATGGTTGAATAATTGTTTAAATTTTAACATTCTGTAGCTCAAAAATGAAGAGTTTTAGGCCATATGTTAATATTAACTTTTCTTCTTAAAATCACGCAAGGATTCACAACCTTTAATATCGGCACCCAATTAAAAAACTAGTATATTAGAAAGGGTGTCAATTTCTAAACTTCTCACACTTTTTTTACTTATTCGTGTGAATTTTTAGAGGTGACTTTGCCAATTGTAAAAAATTGGGAAGGTTATCACCCGGAATGACTATCTACGAACCCCTAATCATTATACTAACATTGGAGTCAACATAATAATGTATTTTAATTAATAGAAGGTTTGGTGTGGCTGTGTGCACTCCACAAGGTAGAATAATAAAACAACAACTCGTATTTAAAGTGCAAGATTTGCAATTATCTTTTTATTTGTAGTGCGCTTTCGACCATCCGATCATCTTCAGTGCCCCCTACAAGTAAACAACAAGAAAATTTATAGAGTTCAAGAATTTTTTTTTGAAAAATCATTAAGAAAATTAATTATGTTGATAGCGTTTAAATGAATAGAAAAATTTGATGAAACCTTCTGTAAAATACCCAACGGTTTCTTGTTACAACAGTATATTGTTACGATCGCGTTATAAAGGCATACTTTTTGTACGACATTGCGTAAACTTCAATTTTTTGAAAATAGTGAAATGTGCAATGATCATTGTAGACACTTCGTAATTTCTGTAAACCTGGCAACAATGAATTAGGGCTCGTGCCCGTGGAACACCTAAGGCGAGTAACACATGGTTAGTTTTTATAATTATTTTTGACAAATATGCAACAGATGTGAACTTCAAGGATGGATGATTTGTAAAAGGCACTATTTAATTGCTTACGTTTTTACATAATATGTATTAATACATACAGTGAGTCCCAGAAGAAATGTCTAAATTCATTTAAAATTCAGCGGTAAGTTTTTTCAAAAAACGCTCGTACCCGTCGATTTTGATTTTAAAATTTTTTTTTTGTGGTAATTTCATGTATCAAAAATAAGTTACGACCATCAACTTAATTTTTTCAAATGAAAACATATATTTTTTATTTCATTTTTGAATTTTGCATTGAATTCTAAGCATGTTTCATGTACCATGTCCTATACATAAACTCAACAGTTATTGAAAAAATTAGGATTGAACATATCATTTAGGGAATCCAACGATCTATCAAATCTTCTGGCAATATGGCATTTTGGGCTCCATAATAAGTAAGAGTGTACTGTCTCACTGTCACCGTTTATTTCCATAGAAACTGTATGACAATTTTATTTCAAATAAGTATAATTATTGTCAAGCGTAGTTTCAAAGTTGCGGTTTTCACAATAATGGTGAAGTTAACGGAACGGGAAAAAAATTGAAATTCTATGCATGGTTGGGTTTGGTGATAAAACACGTACTAAAATAGAAACAGCCCAATTATTGAATGAAATCCATCCTGATCATCCTCCCATATGTCAAAAGATGGTGAGTAAAATAGAGGCTAAGTTTAGAGAATTCGGTCATGTTAGAGATTTGCCTAAATCTGGTCGTCCTACTCGAGATGAAAATGAACAACTTGACGTTTTGCTTTCCTTGGAAGAAAATCCATGTACTCCCCTGTCGCACATTGGGGCCGATTTACACATGCCGAAATCTGTTGTTCACCGAGTAGTTCAAAAGCACAAATATCACCCATACAAAGTTATTCCAGTGCATGTTATTTGAAGATGATTTCGATAGGCGAAGTGAGTTTTGCGGACGCATGCAAAATATGTGCAATCTAGATAATAATTTAGTAAAAAATATTATTTTTTCGGATGAAGCTACGTTCTATTTGAATGGTAATGTGAACAGACAAAATTGTCGATATTGGGCAACAGAAAATCCGCATTGGATGATAGAGGTTCACAGCCAGTACCCTAAGAAAATAAATGTTTGGTGTGGAATCGTACGCGAAAGAGTAATTGGTCCATTTTTCTTTGAACAGTCTTTAACTGGACAAGTATATCTCGAATTTCTCCAACTAGAATTAATTCCAGCATTACTGGCTTTATTTCCGAATCCATTGGATCCAGACTCCCCTGACGAAGAACTGATATTCCAACAAGATGGTGCTCCTCCGCACTATGCGGCCACTGTGCGCACATTTTTGGATGAAACCTTTCCCAATCGGTGGATTGGAAGGAGAGGACCTATCGAATGGCCTGCTAGGTCGCCAGACCTAACTCCGCTGGACTTTTTTTTGTGGGGTTACCTCAAATCAAAAGTATTTGTTAACAGGCCAAACAATATGCAGGAGTTGAAAGAAAGGATCCGAAGAGAAGTGAGTGTCATAACTCCGGAAATGGTTGGAAACGTGCAAAGAGAGTTTATTGATCGTCTTGGATATTGTCAAGCCGTAAATGGCGCACATTTTCAACATTTAATTTGATTTTGTTGTGTTTTTTTTTAATAAACAGGTCTTACTTATAGATATGTTCAATCCTAATTTTTTCAATAACTGTCGAGTGTATGTATAGGACATGGTACATGAAACATGCTTAGAATTCAATGCAAAATTCAAAAATGAAATAAAAAATATATGTTTTCATTTGAAAAAATGAAGTTGATGGTCGTAACTTATTTTTGAGCTACCCTGTATACATGAAATTATCACAAAAAAAAAAATGAAAAAATCAAAATCGACGGGTACGAGCGTTTTTTGAAAAAACTTACCGCTGAATTTTAAATGAATTTAGACATTTCTTCTGGGACTCACTGTATATTAAATTGAAGAAAGAATTTTTTTTTTTCAAAAAAAATTCGAAATTTCTCTGTTCACTTATTTTATGAAAGAAGAAACGCAGAAAATCGTATTTTCTGTCCGTAAATCCAAATTTTTGCAAATTGTATTTTAAAACAATTTCTACGTTCATTGATACACAGAAAAAAATTCGTAAAGCATAATTAAATAAATCGTCTATTTGACCCATATACAGTATGTCCGCGGATGCAGTTAACAAGAGGACAAATGGACCAAAAATTGAAAAAGTCATTCTTCATTAAAAAGTCTGCTTGTAGAAAAAATAGGAATTACGATGAGAAAATTGATTCCTTTTTATTCATTTTCAACCAACGGAACTGTTGCTTCTCGTCATGTCAGATATTGGAGTAAAGGGAATCCTAACGTCAGTACTTTAAAAAAGTCAATGTGTGGTGTGCAATTTCATATTACGGTGTCATTGGGCCTTATTTTTTCGAAGGTACTTGTAACAGAGCGAGCTATTTGCAATTACTAGATACATTCTTTAGCGATCATCTTGAAGAGCTGCCCCTGGATTATCGCAACGCAATGTATTTTCAACAAGATGGGTGCCCTGCACATTACGCTGGAGAGGTCAAAGAATGGCTGAACAGAAAATTCGGTGTGAGATGGACGGGAAGAAATGGGCCAGTTTTATGGCCCTCCAGCAGCCCCGATCTGACATTAGCTGATTCCTTTGGGGCAGTATATAGCAGCTTACTTTTGCGCAACCAATGGATAGTAATATCGAAATTTTGAAACTAAGAATTAGGCGAGCAGTGGAATAAAGTTGAAGAGATTCAAGCAAGTTTTGATCACATTAGGAAGCAGTTGGAAAAATGTGTTGAATATGGGGGAGGGATTTTTGAAGTATGACTATTGTGTATGATACCTCGTCCATTGTAAATTTTTTATTATTATTTATTTTTATTAGTGTTTAGTAATGTAAAGGTAATTTTTTTTTTTTTTTATGATCAAACACAAGCACTATAGGAAAAATCCTTTAGGGCACTCTGGGAGTGGTGCGTGTGCGCAAAAAGCGATTCACGTTGGTTTTGAATCGTTGGAGGTTATATTCGTTGGGAAAAACGACCTCGGGAAGATCGTTCCACAATGATGAAGTCCTCCAGATGAAAGAGTTCTTAAACAATGAAGTTCGAGGAGTACCAAGCTTAACCACATATGGATGGGCGGCAGTGATTCGTCGTGTATTTCTGATATTCGCCGCTCTGGGCGGAATTAAGAGGGCAAGGTCAGCCGAGCACTTTCCATGAAAATATCTGTAAAAGAGAGTCAAATCACCAACTTGCCTTCGATGTTCTAGGCTATCGAGGTTCTTCGTCAGCTCGTGGTCTCCAATCAGACGAATGGCCCTCCAAGTAAATGTAGTAAAATCACTGTTTACTCTTGTTATATTTTATGTTTTTGCATTTTTGAGACGCCCTGTACAATAAGAATTAATTTTCTCATCGTAATTCCTATTTTTTCGACAAGCAGATTTTTTAATGAAGAATAACTTTTTTCCGTATCTTTCAATTTTTGGTCTTGTTAACTGCATCCGCGCACATACCGTATAATTAATTTAAATAAGAAAATATTTTATTTATGTCTAGTTAACTTAACGAAATTAATAAATTGAACCTAAATGTAGTATCTATTTAACCAATATTCAAGTGTCTTAATAACCATTTATCTTAAATACATTAAAAAGTATTTTTTTATTCACTTACTTCATACATTTATCATAATACCCGAACGTTTTATTAATTTCGCCTAAATTAATGTCATATATTTGTCCGAAATATACTAATATTTACTTTATGATCCAAAATGTTCAGCTAAATACGTGTCGCTGACCTTCTTTGCTATAGTAATTTAAAAATATTCCCAAGGTGTGCCCATCAATAGGGCAGATAATTGTTAAAAAAATATTTTGGTTTATTATAATATGTACATATAGATACAGGTACCTAATACAATTTTTATTTTGTTACGGACTGAAATAAAAATAACTTGCCAAAAAAGTACAAATCTTAGATGCTTAGAAGATTCATTTGGATGTGATACATGCTACATACAGGGTGTTCCTTAATGAGGTACTACTATTTCAGGATGTGATTCCTTAGGTCATTTTATAAAGAAAAGTTCATATGTGTGTTTTATTTTTTAAATGGTTATTTTTTAATATCTCCGAAAGTACTTTAGATATTATATTCAATTTTCGTATGTGTCAATAGGATATAGAACTACACATTTTAGTTAGAAAAGTTATTCAAATGTTCCACCAGTGGCGTCCCTGCAAACATGCCTCTGATTGTTTTTACAAAAATGATGGTACGCCACTGACATTTCTCCATATAGATATTTTTTCTGATTAGGCTGGTCAATTCTACCTGAAAACTGTTTCTTGAGTTTTTCTCGTCAGAAGCATCGTTCTTGATTAAAACCACTAAATTCATATTGAAACTCATTATTATTAACATTGATAAAATAATTAATGATAAATTTTGATTTATAAAAATTGTTGGAGTGGGCAATTCGCTGCAAAGACGGGCGGATGCATGCCTTTTAAGTGAAGGTGGCCATTTCCAACAATTTTTATAAAACAAAATTTATCATGTCATCAATGTTAATAATAATGAGTTTCAAAATGAATTTAGTGATTTTAATCAAGAGTGCGTCTGACGAGAAAACCACAAGAGACAGTTTTCATGTAGAATTGATCAGGCTAATCAGAAAAATTATCTAAATGGAAAAATGTCATTGGCGTACCATCTTTTTTGTAATAAATATCAGAGGACATGTTTTCAGGGACGGCACTGGTGGAACAATTGAATAACTTTTATAACTAAAATTTGTAGTTCTATATCCTATCAACACATACCAAAATTGAAAATAATATCTAAAGTATTTTCGAAAATATTAGACGGACGGAGCCAAGTAATTATTTAACTTAATAGATTTTTTTTTGTGTAGCTGTGTCGAAAAAATTTGCACCCATTAAATACCTAGTAAGTGGTAAGCTTGGATTTTTACATAGAACCGAAAAATGCCGAAATATGCAGGGGATTCTATTGAAAATAACAGAAAATCCTATAGGAGTTTAATTTGAACCTTGAGTCAATCAGTGTCATTGGATTATCTATGCCCTTATTATACCAATTGCAATGTTTGAATGAAGAAAAGCACGACGTGGGATTTTCAAAAAAAAAACAACAATCTCAAATCAAATAAGTACAAATGTACAAATCAATATTTGAATTGCTATAATAATCCGTTATATTATAGTAAATGTTAGACAAAAGAAATTGATCGATAAAAGTAATGTTAAGTTTAGTTTTCAGATAAACAATGTCCGGACAATAATTTATTTTGTGACGTGAAAAATAACTGAATCAGATTGTTACACCCCACGTATCGTGGAAAGTTGCCCAAAGTGTTCCTTAAAATAGAACAGAGTCAGAAACACCGATATTATATTATTCTGGATTTTACAGTTAACCGTTGATATGTTGTAAGCTTATTATTTTCTTATCTATTTGCCAAGATTAAAATAATTTTATATCAAAACTTTAATATACACATTAGAAATTTAAAAGTTTTATTACTCCTTTTCATAATGTTATTTGCGCACATGAATTAGTGAAACACTTATTTATTGGGATGATAAAATATATACCATTGGCGTAGTTTGAGAGTTTTCTAGGAGGTGGCAATGATTAAATGAGTAATTTTATAAACTTTAACACCAGGACGCCAGTGGTACAGTATTTGCAGAATTATACCGTTGATCTTTTGACTGCAATAAAACCTCATTATCCCTTCAACCATAAAATAAATAAGGATATCCCAAATTTTAAAACCTTTTCGAGCAGAGCCGGACCAGGTATACAAATTCAATTTATACCTATGCCTGATGCATATATAAATACAAAGTGATTTTTAATAATTTTAATTTTTAGTGGTTTTCCGGCGAGTAATTTTTAGTTAGGCTTATTAGTGGTAGAATGTGGCGTCCTTGGAATTGTGCTGATAGGGGGCATCTTCAAGTGTCATTTTTAAAAGGAAGCATTTATCTACCGATTCCAAACTAATAATTAAAAATGTGTATCAATCGTTGTTGAGTAGAAATTTTAATTCAATGGATGCCTTAGCAGAGACGGCTACTTTGACAAAAACTCCCTTTATCTTCGGTAAGAGACATAGTACTTAAACCTGTTAATCCTAGAAAAAATCGGAGTGATTCTGGCACATTTAGAAGTAGTGACGAAAATGACATGGATTTATTAAGAAGAAAAATTTACCAAATGTATGAGGCACAAACTGTACCTACTTTGATTTCCCTCAAAGAGCGGCTGATTAAAGACGAAACAAATATCTCTTGTAGCCTTTCAAGCCTTAGGAAAATATTGCGTAAAATGGGTTTTAAATACCGAAGCATTGATAAAAGACAAACATTAATGGAATCTCAACGTTTACGGGAATGGGGACTTAAATATTTAACAGCTGTTAAACAATTTAGAGAAGAGAATCGTCCAATTATTTACCTTGACGAAACATGGTTCGATACCCATGACACTCCAAGAAAAGGTTGGGATGATTCTTTCAAAAAATGTCAAACCAAGGTCCCATCAAATAAAGCCAAAAGAATCACAATATTACATGCTGGTTCAGAGAACGGGTTTGTTCCAAGTTGTCTGTTGCTTTCAGCAAAAAACATAGCAGATTCTTCTTTAGATTACCATCAAGATACCGACGCACAACTTTTTGAAGAGTAGTTTAAACATAAACTCCTTAAAAATATACCTGAAAATAGCGTCATTGTAATGGACATACAGTGTTGCGTCTTCCTCCGTACTATTGTATATTCAATCCTATTGAGCTAATATGGCACCAATTAAAATCCAATATTAGGAGAAATAATATTTCTCCTACATTAAATGCATCTGTAGTAGAATTAATTAAAAACGAAGTAAGAAAAATTTCTGCAGACAGCTGGAAAAACTGTGTACAGCATGTACTTAAGGTGGAAAATTCTTACAATTGTATAATTACAAATGTTCAACCCTTAATTAGTTTAAGCTTAGATGAAGATAGTGATAGTGATACAGAGTTAAATTTTGAATAAATTGTCAATAGTTTCTTAGAATTTAATTAATTTTTATTGTACTTGTTATCCTAATAGTTATACTTTTAAATTATATTATTTTCAATTATCATTAATTGTTATAATTATTTTATTTAATTTATCTAATTTATCCCTATTTAATCAGGTAGTTTATTTATGGCAGTAAGAGTCAACGGTATAATTCTGCAACAACTATATAATAGTAACAAGGGAAAAAAGCGCTGAGATTTTTTTTATTGACCACGCCCCACGAACAAGCCCGGACAAACCCAAATATCCACCTAAATTTGGTTGATAGTTCATAGTAAATACTAGGAAAATCGATGCGGCAAGTTGTGAATTCAGATAGCTTGACAGAAATTTTGACGAATTCTCGTTATGCCTAATTTAAAAAGCGGGATATTTTTACTTAAGTCACACTAGACAAACAAAATTAATTTTTTTTCGAGGAGAATTTTCCATTTTCTGAAGATTTTTCAGGACTTTTGAAACAATTTTACGATCTATATACAAAAAGAGACAACCGGAAACAAACCAAAAAATAACTTCATATTTATTTTAAGAAGCATTGCTTATTTGCATTTTAATTGTATTCTACGGTTTTAATGCCTGTTTAGAATGGACTGAATAATTCAAATTATTCGCGTAAATAATAGATTTCCGTTGAAGCACGTCTACTTTATTGAGGAGCAATATTCTTTACATATTTTGTTTGACGGCTGATGTCAGAGTCACTTTTTCTTTGTTGTCATCTTGCACCTGGTTCGTCACCTTGCTTACAAAAAAGGTGTCTTTAACATTGCCAAAATATGCAATAATTTCATTGTAAAAAAGTTCATTGTTTGTTAATACTACAGCGAGATCTCCTGAGTGTCCTGGCCAGTTGTAATTCGTGTTTCCCTTATAACATTTGATTTATTTTAAATCAAAGCAGCTTCTCTCGATTGAGACGGAAGTATTAGGTTTTCAAGTTCATTTTTCAGTTGGGGGAGTTTGTTCGGGTTTGTTTGAAATGGCCACCTTCACTTAAAAGGCAAGCTTCCACCCATTTTCGCATTGAATTGCCCACTCCAACAATTTAAAAAAAAAAGTTTGTCATTAATTATTTTATCAATGTTAATAATAATAATGAGTTTCAATATGAATTTAGTGGTTTTAATCAACGAGGAAAACTCAAGAGACCGTTTTCATGTAGAATTTACCAGGCTAATCAGAAAAAAATCCACAGTGGCGTACCATCTTCTTTGTAAAAAAGGTCAGAGGACATGTTTGCAGGGACGCTACTGGTGGAACAATTAAATTACTTTTCTAACTAAAATTTGTGGTTCTATATCCTATTAACACATACTAAAATTGAAAATAATATCTAAAGTACTTTCGGAGATATTAAAAAATAACCATTTAAAAAATAAAAATTCAACACCCTGTACCAAAAAATTTAAGCCGTTGCTGACATAATTATGTTCATATGAACTTTTCTTTTTAAAATGACCTAAGGAATCACACCCTGAAATATTAGCACGTCATTAAGGAACACCCTGTATAATATGCCTAGGCTTATTTTCAACAATTTTAATTTTTTCTTTAAATGAAATCATTTACATTATAATGCTTTATTATTAAACACTCGATACACCTTAGTATGAAAGCTTATGACTTGGGGAATTCCATAGTCAATTTATTTCATAAAAATAATAGACATTTTATATACAGGGTATTATATCTTTCTGGTAACTTAATTTTTTAAAAGGACAGGTTCCTCTTGTTTGCTCAGTAAAAACGTGTTTCTATTTTAAGAAGCTTTTAAGTAATAATAATAACATTTTTTCAAAATTTTAAAATTATTTAACCGTATTAGTTACAAATTTCTTTAATGAATTTTATCATAGAAACGGTTGAAGATGGGTATTATAGAAAACAAAAGTTATTTGGACTGTCACATTGAATCGAAAAATACCAAAATATACAGGACATTCTATTTAAAATAACAATGTTATATCTAACTTCCGGTATAACCGGAAGTGACAGATATGTCAAAATATCTTCGTTAAAAAGACCGGCATCTTTATTAGCGAATACCAATATTTTAAACAAATATCATATTTCATACCCAAGATCAAAAAAATGTGTCTTGGAAAACATTTATGTGCCAAATTTGCAAATCTAGAGCTTGTATAGAACTGTTATAAACCACAAAGTACTCTTAACCATATTTTATAAGGGAATTCTACTACTAGTTCTGAATTTAACCACAGATCCGAACAAAAACGGGCTATAAAATCAGTAAGTAGACAATGTAATCTCAAGGATTCCCTAATCAACTAAAGCAATGGTACTTTCTAACAGAAGAACATATGTGTTAACTGTTAACAGTAACACTCTATATCTTGCTTAGATAATATATGTGGAAAATAGTTACAAATAAATATCACATATATCATAAACTTACACACTTTTTTCTCCAATCTTTCAGCATTGATTTGGAAAAATGCAATATCTCAGGAACAACTTATCGGAAAATATTAAAATTAGTGACATTTAAAAGACTGTTCCTTGCTCTGCCAGCTACACTACAACCGCTGTATATGTCATTTTTACTATATAAGCTAGATGTCGCTCCCTACAGATTTAACAGATTTTAAAACTTAAATGCTATGATAAGGATATTATCAGACTGTTACAAAGAGGACTAAATACCAAACCGAACGGTGAAAATCACAAATTACAATCTTTTGTCTAACCGGAATTTGCATAATTACTACTAATTATTCGCCCCAGTAATAATAATAATGGAAAGTAATTTACTATTTATTTTCAGATCCACTTGGATCTTTCGCCAATCGAACAAACCCGAACAAACCCATTTATATTTCGGAGACGTCATACTTGCAGAACCGAAGAAAATGTTATCAATGTTTAATAGAGTGTAATCCCCACGATAGTACCTAATAGCATATGTATTAATGTTTAATGATCTCAATATCAATAATTTATCGTTGCTTTCCAATATTATTATTATATAGATATAATGTCTTTTGTTTAATTAGTAGTAATTTCGTAAATTTGTTTTTCATTGCTATTTCCGGTTAGAAAAATGATGCAGATGCAGTTTTCACCGTTTGCTTTGGCATAGCATTCACTCCTCTTTGCACTAACAATGTCTTGACCCTGACATTTAAGTTTTTCGAGAAAAAACATAAAATATGATAAATATGTCGAAAGCGTCATCTAGCGACTACACTAGAAATTACATAGACATCGTTTATAGTAGCAAGACAAACTCTTTTAAATGACAATAATATTAAAATTTTCCGATAAGACGTTCCTGAGAAATTTTTTTATTTAATTTTTCCAAATTAATGTTTGCGTTACCCCCACCACTCAATCTGAAGAATTAGAAAAAAAAGTGTATAAGCAAAGTTGTTCAAAATACATGTCAGATTGATTTGTAAGTATTTTCAATATACCTTAAGTTTAATATTATTTACTGAGGTAATATTAAGGATGGGATGTATTTAAATTACATACGAATAGCATTTGTCAAAAGAATATTATATTAGGCCAATCAGTCTGCTGTCTAACGTGGGCAAGTTAGCGGAAAGGTTAATTTCGGGTAGGCTTTCAGCCTTTGTCGAAACTAATCACTGTTTACCAGAGGAGCAATTCGGCTTTAGAGCAAATTTGTGCACTGTTAGACAGGCGACAAGGTTCGCTTCTAACATACTTAAAGGATTCAACAGAAGGAAACACACAGGAGCCGTGCTGTTTGACATAAGCAAGGCGTTTGATAAAGTATGGCACAATGGGCTAATACTAAAAATGATAAGGCTAGGAATGCCTAACTATCTGATAAAGCTAATAGCCTCTTATCTAGAAGATAGATCATTTCAAACATGTATCGACGATGAACTGTCTACATCCAAGAGCATAAGAGCTGGCGTTCCACAAGGTTCAGCAATAGCCCCCCTACTCTTCAACATCTATACATCAGACATTCCTCAGTTTCCTCTGAACGAAAAATACATATACGCGGATGATACAGCCATCGCAGCGACATTAAAGACCCCTAGGATCAATTGGAAAGTGAATACAGCCAACATACTAAAGAAAGCCAATCAACAACTCGGCGCAATCTACAGTTTGCTTAACAAGCGCAGCAAACTAAACCTAAGGACAAAGGTCATCCTATACAAAACCTTCATCAGATCCGCGATGACATATGGAGCACCAGCATGGTGTACTATGAGCAAGTGGGACCTGAAGCGGGTCCAAGTGATGCAAAACAAGGTACTAAAAATCATAGTAAACACTCAACGATACACTAGAAACGACATAGTACACAGAGATCTCGAAATTGAAACAATTTCCGAGTTTCTCGACAAAACTATCGCTAAATACCACACTAAGGCTAACATAGCCAACAACAGTAAGATTCTTTTATCTCACATAAACGCATTGCCAGACGCAACATACACACTACCTAAATACTGGATCAATCGCATTCGTGATTGACCCTAAAACAATTCTGACCCAAAAACACTAATACCTTGTCTAGCATAACTAAATAACACGCAACAAACCAATAAGACAACCTACGCCTACCCTCTACCCTATACGTCGGGAGCTCTTAAATTTTGCTCATTCGATTAAGTTCGATTGGGAAAGATTCAAGAGCTGGCACCCAACATAAATGTATAGCTTAAAAGCTAAACACGACACTACCTTGCAGCCGCGTCTGTAAGGTGTCTGTGTGCAGATTCTCATCGGCTGTCCAAAAAAAAAAAAAAATACTACCTGCTGTTACTACTCAATCAGGCTCCTGTTAAATTATTCAAATCGTTTCTGTAACGTATTCATTTTAATAATAATAATCAGAAAATGGTTCCTTCAATCTACGTACAGGTTTGAAAATGACGTAACAAAATATAATTCAATTTATCTTAATTATTCTTCTTCTGTCTTCTGTCTTAATTTGAACTTCTAGAGAGAGAAGATAATTCCCTCGCTTAATTTTGCTGGTGAAATCTTAATCACCGGCCCCAAATTATTAACACCTAACCCCCTAATGTTAAAAGCGTTTCCCCTTCGTCCCTAGTTAGGAATTAGACAATAGAAAGTTTTTGGCATACACTTTGAGAATACATATAGGATATTTACTAGGTACGTTGGCTCATTGTAAGTTGTGATTAAGCACGCTAATGTTAGAAGGGAAGATCTTTCATGTATCTAGCGGCAAATAAAGTGACGTTAGAACAACTTTGGCTTCTCTGGTGAAATCTCGGATGTAAACAGATCTTTGCAAGACTTATAAACAGATCCAAATGGAAGACATTTTGAACATTTACTGTAGTTTACAATTATTAGTCTAGTCGTCTACGCTTAATTTTAATAATAAAAACTATATTTAATCCAACATTAGTTCATGAAATTTACAATTATTTTTAAAACGGCTTATAATTACTTATATGCTTGAATTATAAAATAGATTACTTATGAATTCTACATCAAATAATATACAAATCCGTATCAATTTGAAAAATTTGAGAAAAATTATTCTAAAATTTTTAGTTTCTGAAACCTTATTATGAAAACCCTGTATAACATAGATAATCAACATTGACCGCGTACAAGTCCTAGGGACTTATCGACTTTTTTCATTTGTTTACAGGGGCTATATTTATTTTTTAGGTACAGGGTGTCCCATTTTCGAGACTTTTATAGGGTATCTCCGTAATTGTTAGTGCTATCAAAAAAGTAATGTATATTACATGGATGTTATTGGTTTCCTAGGCGATTTATGAAACTTTATTACTTTAAACCGCAGTAGACCATGGAACAAAAGCTAAATACTATTACTATTTTTTACCTTAATCTGAAACTTTTATTCCGTTTCAAAGTAGTAGTCAAAAAATAAATCGCCTAGAAAACCAATATCGTCCATGGTGTGTTATATATTTGAAAGGAGAATTTAAAATAGTCTCTTTTTAGATTAAAATATACAGGGTGTTCCATTTAAAAAAATGAGGTTAGGTCGATAACTTTTTTTACCTGACCCCGTATACTTTTTCTGGAAACGGCAGATCATTCAACAAAGATTATAAAGAAACTTCTGTATAAAACATTTTTCTGTATCTCTTTTAACTAAAAAAATATAGGGGAATTTTGAAATTGTTAATTTTTTGATTTTCCCCCGTATCTCTTAAGCGAGCGAAAATTTTCAAATTTTGATTTTATCATTTTAAGTTTGACCCAATAGGAGCACATGCCACCTACATTACTTTTTTGATAGCACTAACAATTACGAAGAATTACAAACTTTGCTGTGCTTTTGTAAATAAATAATTTATATTATTTATTATTACTAAAGTAGGTACTTTAGTCTCGCTAAACGGGGATTGAAGTGGGTAATTCAATCCCAAGGGACTAAAGTGCATTCTAAAATTAACAACAAAAATTCCGAAACTTTTTTCTTTTAGTTTTTAATTGATGAGTCTTAAACCAAAGAAGCAAATTAAATAAAATTTTAGGAAATTATAATAAAATACTGGATGTCCCCCTCATCAGAAACAACTTATATTATTAATTATATTTGAGACAGCTTATATATCGGAAAATATTTTACTGAAATACATCCTATGATGCAGTACCTATGTCAGCATACGAATGAAATTTCTGACTTAAGTCGTATAGGAACTATGGAAGAATTGCGCACTATTACAGCATCCTGGAGTTCCGTTGTAGGTAAGTAAGTTCTAAGTTATTACCTGAACAAACCTTTAACTTGACATTAGAATATAGTGTGAAATAAATTATTAGAAATATTTTTAGAATTTGACATTGTAGCTGCTTTAGGGCTATGCAGGGTGTAACAAACTTGTCTTTCACCATTGAGAATTCGGGAACGCTAAGAGATACGCCCACTCGGTTTGCTTTTATAGTAGGATTATCACCTATAAAACTCCCACTTATCTGTTTGAAAAGATTGTATTCCGTTCTCACGTGCATAATATTAACATCCGCTCAAGAAACCTAATTACGCCGCCTCTCCATAGGACAACGCTGTTTGAGAGAAGTGTTGCCTACAATATGTACAGGGTGATTCACGACGAGCGTGCATTAGAACTTTATGGAGAACTACTGAATATATGTTCCTGAAACTTTGGGGATTTGGGTTTATCGATATGCTCTCTTTAACTAAAATATTGACATGTTTCTGTCATTTCCAGTTATACCGGAAGTAGCTGCCAACTTTCGTTTTTTAAATACAACATGGTAATTTTTATTACATTTTTCGATTAAGCATTAAATACTAAGCACATTTTATATAAAATGTTTTTATCAGACTATTAGTTTTTGAGATATCTGGACTTTTTGTAATTATTTGGCAAATGCATGACGATGAAATAATCCATATAATTTTTTTACCTTAGCGCTTGGACTAAAAATTTTTTCTCACCGAATAGCTAGAAGATCATCAAGTTTCAAAAACATTTCATATTCGGCATAAAATGTACAGGGTGGTCACAATTCAAGCCTCATTGTGAAAGAATTCAACCATTAAAAACTTTCTTATTTTAAATGGAACACCCTGTATATTTTTATTTAATTTGATGCAAATTAGTTGTTCTTTATAAATAGTATTTACTGTCCTATACCTATATCAAAGCGTTTTCTCAAAAAATCCAATTTTATTCCGAAAATACTATTTGTTCAAGTGTGTTATGAAAACAATTGTACTTAGAGGCTGTATACTGATGTCTATACGGAGGAAAAGTGATTGATTGCTGGAAAATACAATATTCTAAAGTGTTTCTTAATAATTTATAAATAAAATGGAGTTGATTGTTTTAAATTTTATGGTTTAAATATTATTTTTTTAAAAATAGCAAGGAAACAAGTTTATAAACTTTAAATTCTTTAATTAAAAATGTGTTTGAAAATTATACCTAATATCTTTTGATTATATTTTTAAAATATGTTCGAAATGATTGCCATTTACTTCCAAGCATTTATGTATTCTTTTCATCATGTTATTTCTTGTAGCATTCCTAATTTCTTGTGAGAGATTGAAATGCTGCCTTCACCCTTTCAATTAGATTTTCCTTCGTGGTGATGGGACGCGCGTAAACTTTATCTTTAATGGTTCCCCAGATGAAAAGTCCAGTGGAGTTAAGTCTGGCGAACGAGCTGTCCAGTGGAAGGGACCTTGGTTTGCGATCCACTGGTCATGAAAAAGTCTGTTTAGGGCAGTCTTAACAACTTGGGCGTTGTGTGCTGGAGCCCCATCGTTTTGATATCAATCACTTTTCCTCCGTATAGACATCAGTATACAGCCCCTAAGTACAATTGATTTCATAGCACACTTGAACAAATAGTATTTTCGGAATAAAATTTGATTTTTTGAGAAAACGCTTTGATATAGGTATAGGATAGTAAATACTATTTATAAAGAACAACTAATTTGCCATCAAATTAAATAAAAATATGTAGGGTGTTCCATTTAAAATAAGAAAGTTTTTAATGGTTGAATTCTTTCACAATGAGGCTTGAATTGTGACCACCCTGTATATTTTATGCCGAATTTGAAATGTTTTAGAGACTTAATGATCTTCTAGCTATTCGGCGAGAAAAATTTTTTTGGCCAAGCGCTAAGGTAAAAAAATTATATTATTATGGATTATTTCATCGTCATGCATTTGCCAAATAATTACAAAAAGTCCAGATATCTCAAAAACTAATAGAGTCTGACAAAAACATTTTCTATAAAATGTGCTTAGTATTTAATGCTTAATCGAAAAATGTAATAAAAATTACCATGTTGTATTTAAAAAACGAAAGTTGGCAGCTACTTCCGGTATAACTGGAAATGACAGAAACATGTCAATATTTTAGTTAAAGAGAGCATATCGATATACACAAATCCCCAAAGTTTCAGGAACATATATTCAGTAGTTCTCCATAAAGTTCTAATGCACGCTCGTCGTGAATCACCCTGTATATGTTCAATTATGTTCCAAACAGTTTAAAGACTATGCATCTTAGAAAGCTTCGCCGTCACATTTTTAAGTATTATTTCAACAAACAAAACAAAAAATATATCTAGACACTAGAATAGCTATACAATGTTTTTTTCTGCTTTTGTACTAACAAATTGGACCTGCAAACGTTATTACAGTTCTTAGTTATTTAATTACCTCTTGAAACCATTAGCATTTTGCGCCATAAAAAAACTCTTATATCTTAAAATACTATTACGGTTGAGTAGAGAAGAGTGGGCTTCCATTGATGGAAAGCCCATTACTGAACTTCGCCATTTTTTACATTACATAACAATAGCTATTGTAAGTTTATTATATTTGTTGTAAACACGTAATGTAAAAATAAAGACATCATTATTATTATTATTATTATTATACGAAGTCGGTTAAATTGAGGCAAAGTGGCGTAAATATAGACCCAATTATACACAAGAAAATCAAAAATAAATACTGGGGCTTTCAAAATATTTGGAAAAAATTGAAATATTAGGATTTATGTTTTTCCCGGCTTTGTGCGAAGAGATGTTCGAAAATAAATTTCACTCTGGCATTGCTACTTTTGATTCTCCACGAGATAGTATCAACAAATATTTAATGCAATGTTTTATCTTTGGGTCACCATCAGTAACTTCATTTTTTAACATACGGGCCTGGATTTTCTTCTATACATTATGAAAGAGAAACTAAATCTACGTTCAGCGATATACAACACTTACTGATTTTCCGACGTTTTGTTTCTTACATTTCTTCATTAAAATACCACTAGTACGTTCCTATAATTTACTTCTGTAACAAAAAAATTCGGTTTAATTCGAAACTGTAAAACGCATTGCCTTTTTTAAAAGGTCTTAGAAAGTGGTTCAATGGTAAATTTTATTAATGATTTATAAAATAAATTACTTGTAGGTACTTACGCTAAGTAGAAATTTGATAAAACGATTAGTTTGAAATTAAAAAGAAAAACAGTAGTACCAGTAGTACCTAATAATAATAATAATCAAGGATATAAATATCAATAATAATTTAAAAATTTTAAGATTCTTCGAAACAAATATACAGAAACGTACTAGCGATATTTTAATGAAGATGGCCAATTTACCGAAACGTCGGAAAACCAGTAGGTGTTATATACGGTGTTGAAAAAAGGTCGGTACCCCGGAATAACTCCGGCGCATCGCATTGCACCGGAAAATGTATGGGGTAAAGTTGTTTGGTTTTGAAGGAGGAATAGTTTACAATTTAAACCACACCCACCCACTCAACCCCCGGGCGCGGGTGGGGGTAAGTTAAGATTTGCAAATGGAACCCCATATTTTTTTTTGCGTATCGTGTTCTCCGACCAAAAATAAACATCTTTTGTTCGAAATTTTTTTTTACTTGGGCCCATCCTTCACCAATAATCACACTTTAGTACAAGGCAGAGAAAAAGAATATTTCCGGGATGAAACTTGATTTTCGCACGGTTTTGATTTTGTCTTTCTCATGATTAAAAATATGGGGTTCCATTTGAACATCTTAACTTACCCCCATTCGCGTCCGGGGGTTGAGGGGGTGGGGGTGGTTTAAATTGCAAACTATTCCTCCTTCAAAACCAAACAACTTTTTCCCTAGATATTTTCCGCTGTAATTCGATGCACCGGAGTTATTCCGGGGTCCGGACCTTTTTTCAACACCGTGTATATCGCTAAATGTAGATTAAGTTCCTCTTAATTTAAACAAAAAAATCCTAGCCCGTATTTAAGTAATATTAAGTTGATGATGGTGGCCCAAAGACGAAACGCCGCATTAAAGATCTGATGATGCTATTTTGTGGAGAATAAAAAGTAGCAATGAGCAACATAAATTTATTTTTGACATCTCTTCGAACAAAGTCAGAAACAAATAACAACCGAAACATAATTTTATATTTTTCCAAATATTTGGAAACATAATTATGTAACTTTACCCTAATTTAACCGACTTCGTATCTCTTACCGTTCCCGAAATCCCAACGATTTTGTTACACCCTGTATAATATAGATACCATTTATTTCGTTACTTATAGCGCTATAAACCATACAGTAAATTTGTTAGCGTATTCTCGTAGTACTAATTTTTGTGCATGATCAATAACTTTCTGTTACATATTATCCCAACACCGTGGTAAAATATATTCTATACACAAGGAAAGGAAAGGGTGCAAAATTAACTACAAAATGGTTATTTGCAAAAAGCTTTAATACAATGTAGGTAACATACACTTACTAAATAAATAAACAATACTATAATATTCATACTAAATAGTTCTCAAAAGGCATAAAATTAAAGTACATAATTAAGTACAGATGAGCTAAATCGTAATGACCAGAATGAGATACAATATTAGGATGAAACACGCATAAATGAGTATTTAAATATGTATATAAAGCTATACGTTTAAACTTCTTTAAATACGAACCAACGCAACACATAACAATATACAAAAACGAGCAGAAACTATGCGATTTATGAAATAGCATTTTATTTTGCTATAAATATATTTAAAACAATAGAAAATATTTAGGTAAGGAAGCTACGGAGTGAATAATATTTTTACCGCCTGATTTTTCAAATTTTTAGTTGCATCTTAATTTTAAATGATATATTAGTACTCGCGTAGACTCCCTAATATGTATAGATTATGTTGAGATAGAGAAACGAGATGTTGTGTAACTCAGCCATCAATTGAAAATATATACCATTAAGTAACAACCTGTATTAAGTAACATATTTAAAAAAACATAATGTACAACTAAATGTTTAAAAATTCCGACGGTAAAGCAAATAACTCACTCTATGCCGCCGCCTTCCTTTAACCTTCTAAGTTATGAGCATTCAAATTTAAAAAATATAAAGGCACATAAACAGCATTTTATAAAAAATAAGAACGTGTTTCTTTCGAAAATACAAGTCGCACGATGGCGACTAAAAACATTACCAGACTGCTATTTTTGGCAGTGTAAGAATTCAAATAAAACTATGTTCGATAAACAGTCTATAAAAGTCGTGCAATTAAAATTTTCAAGTTAAAACCACCACCCTTGCACTCTATCTACTTTAGGTACTGAGATCTTCTCTCACCTGGTACTTGTAGGGTCGCTGTAGTATTGGTACTGCCTACAGTATTCGTCGCTGTGCATGCATATGTTCCAGCATCCTCTGCAAATAACATAAATATTTTAAACCAAACAAAGAATGGGCCCACGATAGCGAAAGTTACTTGAAGGTATTATTACTTCAATGTTTATAATTGGGTGTCGTTTTGCCATCCGTAATATCTTGCTTTGTTGTTGTTGTTGTCGTTGTGCAAAATGAGAAATAATAACAATTATTTAAATATTTCTAACATATACGCCCCCCCCCCCCCCCCCCCATCTTAAGTTCATTTAAGAAAATACTATTTTGTTTCTTATCCTCTTATAGTTAGAGAGACGGTGACAATAGGGGGTCTGTGAGGTGGAATATCAGTAATTTAGTTTTTCGTGGAGTTTAGGAGTTTTTTTTATCTGATGAAATGCCGTAGAGCCGTATATCTAGCCATGTCTGAAAATTAATTTACAGCATCTGCGTGACCCCCAAAGTCACTGGAAACACATTTTCTGACAAGTCAACCCTTGCATATACTTTTCCGAGCGTGTCAAAAAAATGAAAATTAAAAAAAAAAAAATAAAAAATGCGAATTTGAAGTTGAAACTTTCTAGAATGGAACATTATATGTTAAAGATTATGTGAAAAAATTTTTATCGATCCAGGTCTCGCCATTTCATTATTGTAAATTTTTAAAAATCTCCTCGGAGAAAATTCGGAAAACGATGGTGACATGTCAGAAAATTGTCACCCAAATATTGTGACAATATTACGCAGATACCGAAAGGCAGGTCTTGTTGTATGACGGGATATTATATTCGCAATATTACCAAATTAAGCCTATTTTTCCATAAATCTGATGAATTTAAACATTTGCCCTTGTCTGCTTTTCACTAATTACAGTAAAAGTTTAGAAATTTTGCTATTACCGTTACAAATTTTCTCCAAGATAGAACATGTTTCTGGTAACTTTATATATATCAAAATGTTCGGAAAAGATGAGGGAATCAGGTAAACCTAGAAATAATTCTTCAAGGGGAATATTTTAGAAAATATAACAGAATAAACCAGACTTTTAATAAAAAAAATTTTGAGAAAAAATACCGCACTTTCGCAATATTCTTTTTATCAGAAAATTGTTTACTACTCATCTCCATGGGAATACAAGATTAAGCCCACTTAGACCCATGTGACTTGAGACTTTATAATTTTTCCATAAATTTTTTTGACGCGTTCGGAAAAATATATGCAAGGGTTGACTTGTCAGAAAATGAGTTTCCCGCAACTTTGGGGGTCACGCAGATACTGCAAATTAATTTTCAGACATGGCTCGATATAATTTTGCATTTATTGAGAATTTCCTATCTAAAGCGGTACAGCCCTTCTCAGCAACGCTCTACGGCATTTCATCAGATAAAAAAGTTATAGAGGGGGACCTAAACTCCACCAAAAAAACAAATTAATGATATTCCACTTCACGGACGCGCTAATGTCACCGTCTCTAAAACTATTATCTGCAAAAAGTGGTACTTCTATTAGATTGGTAGTTATTAAATATTTTCGATCAGAAGTTACGCAGAGCGCAAGGAATGCATCGGCGCGACGGGTCGAGAAGTATAATCGAGCTCGGTGCAGTATGAATCATTATTATTTCGATCATTTGCATCATTCGAAAGCGTAGTTCTGCCACGCTTTGACCCGCTGGGTGACTCGGGCAATCGAAAATATTTAATAACTACCGATCTAATATAGATGCCATTTATTCGTAAAATGGGGTTTGCAGATAAGATGATAAAGAACACAAATTTATTTTTAATTAATTTAATGTGGAGGGGCGAATATGTTAAAACTATTTAAACAATTAAATAGTTATTATTTTGCATTTGTTAACAATGACAAAACTTTTTTTTAATACGCTTCGGAAGCTAGCATAACAAAGTGTTAACTAGAATAAGACCGACATTGATATAATCAGTAAAACTGAAGTTATTAAATTTAAAGTATGAGAAGATCGGAGAAAATCCAGTAAATTATCAAAAATTCATGTGTGGATATTTTGAAAAATAATTTTCTTGCAGCAAAATCCTGAAATACGTGTCAAGTAATTGTATGTACATAAGTTGAAAAGGAGAAAAAGGAAGAAAAATTAATTGTTTTCAAAAGTTGTAAGGCTATTTTAAAAATGCGTTGCTTTGCCAAGATATTTAAAAATAGATCTCTCGAATGCAGACATAAATAAAATTCCATGCTGTCAGAAATATCCTATTCAGTTTATGTGGACTGAGCTTCAGTTCGAAATACCTACATAATTTTAGTTATCTAACGAAATGTTTAACAAATACTGTCTTTTTAAGCTAATGTGAATGATTTAATTTTAAAAAAGTTGAACAATTTCATAATATTCCAATTCTATCAATTTTGTTAATAGATATTACTCCAATTAAATTGTGTTTTTACCAGGAAAGCTTTGGCGTAGATTCGATTTCTCCCATTATATGTATTTTTTGAGGAGTTGCATCCGAATTTGAGGTTTGCTAACAATATTTCATGACGCAACATTGAAAAAAATCCAAAAAAAGGTAACGAATCTAATTTTTTGGCAGTTTTTTTTTCTTGTAACTAGGAAACTATCAACTTTTCGTAAATAACCTTCCTGATCAAAATAAAAGTACATAAAATTTTCTCCACATTTTTGTCATTAAACTTTTTTTCTCCGACGAACCGTTCGAGCTCAAGGGATTGTTGAAAATTGGCGTAAAAATACACATTTTACACTCCAAAACTCTAATTTAATATTAAAGACTATCAATTTATGAATTCTTCCCAGTTCTCTGCACATACTTTCAAGCTCGGGCTGTCCTATCATCAGCGTTTAGCCTTGTTCAACTGGAAAATGGTGACAAAATATTTTTGTGTCTTTCTTCAGCCAGTTCTCGATCTTACTTCGGTCTCTTCTTCATCTATGTCAATGATGTTTCCCATTCGATGCTATCACATAGCCCTTAGCACGATGTGCAGATTGGATAACAAATATAGACCTACTTTCCTGCATCCACAATTGCGTTGGCAGGCTTTTTTACAGTTAGAAGAAATGTGCCGGCGTATCGAGTCCGCTACAAGGTTCCAAGAGGTCGGCATTGGCACGAAACCACTTCTTGTTTTTTTCCATCCAAATCGTTCGAGCCCGTTTGTTGCTCGTCGTGTGTGGTTTAAGGTGCAGATTCTAGTTGCTGCTTCTTTCTGCTTCAATGAAATGCTTCACACGGCCACCATTTCAAAAAAATATACAATCCAGAGCTTGGAAATTCTGCCAACAGTTGAAGCTTAGCTTTGAATTCTTGTTGCTCATCATTGGAAAGAATTAGTGTTCTGTTCATGTTGAACAAGTTCTCCAATGGTTCTACCATTGGACGGCGGGGCCATTGATTGAATCACTATTTTAGCTAAAGTTATGTGAGCCAACATATAAGCTCATCTTGCCGTTGCATATACGTAGCCAAGAATAATTTTTCAATTGATTTCAGGTTTGAAAAGTTCAGTCAATCCACTTGCATAATTCAACCAATTGTCCCTATCAAGGACATCCGTAAATACAATCTTGACACAGCAGGATCATCGGACGGCTAGTCCACAGTATTCAACTTAAAACTAGTAGGAATACACTAAATGACAGTCTTTAATAATAAAATAGATTTTTAGAGTAAAAATATGATGTTATTATGAATCTGATATCTATAGTATTTTCAACAAATCGATTACCCTAAATTATTTGATCACGGTTTCACTAATAATGTCGAATAAATGAACAAGTTATACTCAGTCCTAATTTTACTGAACTGAGAACTGAGTTCAACCCAGTACAGATAACACAACAGAAATACCACAGGAAGACAAATACATCTCCAAGACCGTCTTGGACTGAACGATTGCAAAGGGGAATTGAGAACGTTCTTATCTCTACCTGGTGAAATAGGCAAACAAGAATTAAATCGAGAACAAAATTAAAATTGTATATTTTCATATTTGCCAGAGAAAAAATTGCATCAGCGTCACACCCATTTCTATGCTGCATATATCCCCAACATTGAGAGAGGGACGCAGCCCTTAATTAGAAAATAGATTTTTTTTTATTGTTCAATTCCTACACTATTGGACAAAAGTAGTGCGATACTTTCGAAAAATCTCTTATTAATTCATGTGACTTTTACATTCTATTAAAGACCTACCTGGATAAGCTTGATTAATAGTTAATCTAGAGACACCATTCCTGTAATGAATTTGGTGGTCATGGGAGTTTTCGATTATTCTCCCGTTTTTGGACCACAGGATGTTGGGTGGTGGTTCGGACTGGACGATACATTCGAATTTGGCGGTTTGGCCACTAACAACGGCAATATCACGTAAAGGCTGAAACATAAATTAGTAAGTAATACTTTACATTTTATTTGCCTCTTGTACTGAATAACATACAGCGACCTTGTCTCATGAA
Source organism: Barypeithes pellucidus (assembly GCA_963991005.1). NCBI lineage: Eukaryota > Metazoa > Arthropoda > Insecta > Coleoptera > Curculionidae > Barypeithes > Barypeithes pellucidus. The sequence continues at coordinate 26,048,015 of OZ022562.1, read as the reverse complement.
CGAATTAGTGTATGGAAACTCCAAAAGCCGTATTAAAGTCGGCAATAAAAATTTCCGGTGCAATGGCAACTATAATTGCACGAATTCATGCGCAGTAAACCGTTCTCGATCAGCTGGCGCATTGCCAACAATCAGAACAGCAGTGGCTAGTGTCGAAATCCCTAAAATACCCCCAGAGTTAGAGATGGGTAAACCAGTTCGTTTTGATTAGCAGTTAAAGCAGCTACTGCTACTTTCAAATGGCAGTTCAAAAAAGTTGCTACGAATTAGCAGTACATATGCTTAATAAAGAATGTGAACTGTTAATTTAAGTACCAGTTAGTTTAAATAGCCATTAGCTGTTCATAGCTGCTTCGACCAACTAATAAACATTTAAAAATAACAGAAACATCCATCTCTACCCAGACGTGCACCGGCAATGGCAATGAAAATGGCGCGTGCCCCATTTCTGGCAATGCGAGACAGCTGATCGAGAATGGTGTACTGCGCACGAATCCGTGCAATTTTAATTGCCAGAAGACTAGAATTGCCGACTGTAATACGGATTCCATTCTCGCATTGCGCCGGCAATGCGAGCAGTACTGGGCCAGCTGATCGAGAACGGTTTAGTGCGCATGAATACGTGCAATTATAATTGCCATTGTCGGCGCAAGAGACAAAAATTGCCGATTCTAATACGGCTTTTAAAATTTATATAAAATAAATATTTTATTAGAGTTTGGCAATAGTAGCTATACAGGGTACTTCCAAAAATATGTGACAGCGCTCGTATGTTGATTAATTGCCCAAAAGTAAGACAAATAGTTCTTATCAATGCTTTGTTTGAAAGATACAGGATACAGGATACAGACAATTTTAAATTTTTAAATGTGGGAAAGTCAGTGTCGTACCTTTTTTGTTAAAAATTATTATTATTATTATTATTAGGAATAATATGGTTAACGAATTGACCACCTTTGTCAGGACACCCTGTATTGTGCCTTGCACATTTTTAATTAATACTATTTTTTTCATATTATGTATTGTTACGGAGTTTGTTATGGCAACACCATCACCAATTGACGGAAGATATTTCTGATGGAATATAGTCGTTGGAACACAGAATGTGCAAGGGCGATGAAGTTAAGGGACGTTGAAAAGTTAAATTAATCATTAAATCGCATCTCATCGCTAAAGAAAAAAAAATACCATCAACGTGCAATTTTCAAAAAAAAAATCGAGGTTATAGTTAAGCTTAAAATAGCCTGCAAGATAGTCAACACATTGCTTCAATTCTGACATAAAAAATTATAACAGTGAAACCTCTCTTATGCGGACACCTACGGGACGGTCTAAATGTGTCCGCCTAATAGAGGTGTCCGCCCATGTAAATGCAAAATTATTACTATGTATATGTATGTACAAATAAACATAACAAAAATACACTAGTTTTAGTTAGGATGTAATACTAAAAGAATCCAATAACGTAGTTTGACGTCTTTGCGTTTTATACTTGCAATCTAGAAAATGTAATTCCAAGTCTGATAACAATTCCATTGCTGTAAAGTCACCTCTATTCTTTGCATACTCTTATAATTCCTTTGCCATACTAATGACTTGTTGATAATTGGTGATATTTGTTTGATTAATTCATTCAACTTCTTCATCAGAGTCGTCAGATAGTGATGAGGTTTCAGTTTGGACTACATAATCGGTAGGAATGGGGTCACCATCATTTTCTAATAGCACATTGCTATCAATGTTAATCAACTCGCCCAAATCATTATTATCAAATTACAAGCTTCCACAACATGAATATGCTCTTTCAGTCTCAAAACGCGACATTTTTGTGCCATTGTTTACGATTTTAACCTTACAACTTACAAATAAACGGCGGACTGCTGTTGGGGAATCACACATACTTTCATTCGACGAAGTCGTTTCGCGCTGCCACGCATACGCGATTGGTTGCCGGTCTGTCTTCAGAGAGTTTTTGCACCGTACTTATTCGTCTCCGAAATAATTAAATAAAATTTTTGTCCGTTTAAAGGAGGGTTTTCGCACTCTTTGTATGAAAACAGCCTGTCCGCGTCTGCCCAAAGGAGAGTCCGCCGAACAGAAGTTGAATTTTATTGAATTTCATATACCTAGTTCCGGTATTAGAGTCCGCTTATTAGATTGTTTGTTAAGAGAGGTTTCACTGTATATTACATATTTCTTACCGTTATAAACATCGGGGCTCTTGGTTGACCTGGCTGTATTATTATTTTTGTACTTCCTGGAGTACTTGGGCAACTTGGAGGCGTTTGAGCTCTAGTTCTATTATCTAAAAGTAAATAATCAGCCTTAGACTAAAAAAAAATATTTTTTATTAAACTTTCTAATATATAAATTCAAAAAATCCTAGTAGCAGCATGTCTAGTCTAAAACTTTATTGCCCAGAATTGTACAATTGTAGTAATTTATAAGCTTAAAAGTAAATTGCAGCTAGGTAGGATAAATCAGTTTGTTTAAGTTAAAAAGGACCATGCTTCATTCAAGTACAATAAAAGTTTCTACCGTGGTTAATAGTAAAGCCATTTAAATATAAAGACTCAATAATTAATCATGCGATACATGCTGCTAACAAACAATATCATCCTGCTAGCAAAGCATAAGAAAAATCGTTATAACTTATTAGATTTATCATGCAGCTCAGTATAATTTACAGGCAACTACAACATAGTGTCCGTGGCCAATGTAATTTCAACCATTTACGCCAATGGATATTCCCAATAGGCAATCTCCACGTAACATTAAGAAAATATTATAGCTTATGTCAGATTTTGCATATTCAAGCAATCCTTCTTCTATAGGCGAGTGTGTTCCGAAGGAAGCATACCTATCGAGAATAATATCACGCAAGGAAATTATTACGTAAATGGCTTAAACTTAGAATGTACTGTCCATGGACAGACGAGCTAAATATCGTCAAGTAATTGTTTATAAAATAAAAACAAGGTAATAGGGTTGCACCAACACTTTTTACATTTCTTTCACTAAAGATATAAACATATTTACAATTTTACTTAGCCAATGGATTGAAATGTAAAAATTATCGTCTAGGCACATAAACATCTAATAATGATCTACCAAGGTTTTGCAGTGTTGTCAAATTAATACGCGTCTCCAAACCCACTCCCCCACTGTTTCGAGTCTTCTTCTTCACTACTGTTAAATGTTAGTTTTAAATAAACCTATATAACGTTCGGTTGTGAAATAATTTGATTCCTCGTTTATAAAGGAAGGAATTGTGTGAGGTTCGGGTTTGTTGTTTTGGTTATTTTTCTGAAATTTCATTTCATCGCCGGATTTGCGGGGTTAAATTTTCACCATGTATTACAACCTGCGCGAAAGTATTAGTTCCGCTTACTTGCGACGTTTCAAATTTTATCTTGACATAACGGAATTAATGTTTTAACGTTTCGCGACTGTACCTTCTTTCTGACGTAATTATATTAATTTTATTATCTTCTTGATCGATTAATCATAAACACTGGTGCAACCATAAACCTTAGAAGAACCTTAAGCACACCAAATACCTGCGAAAGTATGGTTAAAAGCTGGAGAAGTGCTAGGCAAACTAGGCGACACTGATAGAGGACTACATGACGAAGGTTCCCATCGCGAACCTTGAGTTAATCCAGATTTCTTTTTGGAATCGCCCTCGTATTCGGACATTTCACTTTCAGAAGTAGGATCCCATTTGTTTGTAAACTTTTTCGGCTTAAACTGGGGAGTAGGAGCATTATTCACATGGTTAGTATGGGTGGTCTCGTGATACACTGGCATCTGAATATCTACAGTTCTTTTGGGTGGTTCGATTATGGTTTTCTTTGGTACAGGAATTTCACCGGATTTGGATTCTCCTGGTAGAATTATACCAAATTCATAGCCAAAGTCATATTTGAAATAAATAAGACCGGTATCTGGGTCGACATGCTTGGTTCCTATGAAAGAATGAATTGAAGTTTGTTAGTATAGATTAGTCCATTCGAAAATAGAAATAATTAATTTTAAATATGTACATGTTGTCCTCCTTGCACCCATTTTAGATTTATGTCATAATTATAAAAATTATTAATTTTACGGGAGTAGTCCATCTCACAGTAGAGTAAAATTATAGGAAGGAAAATGAAACTCACAGTCTGCTCTACAAAATTAATAAAACATTAAAATGGGCGCGTTTAGCGGACGCCAGCGATCGTTTACAGCTGAATTGATTCAAAATCGCTAAACGACAGTTCTCAAAATCGCTTACTTCCAACCGATCGATGGGCAAAACGGTCAGCGAATATATTATGTCGCCCATCGGCTGGACATAAGTGATTAGATAATCAATTCAGATACTGATGATCGGTGACGTTCGCTAAAACGAGCCCAATGTTTCAACTGGACATGATAATTAAAACACAAACCTGGTTGGGATGCCGAGACCCTTGGCATCTAGACATTAAAATCATGACGCAGAAAGAATTTTTTTTATAACTTTAGTGTTAAAGAAGTTACTTAATTGTTAAATATTAAAAATAAACATATCAATTTCCCTTTTCTTTCTGGAAAAAAGGAGGATGAAAAATTGTTTGAAAAACCACACGGTTGCCCAACACAAAAAAAAATTGGTCTCCGACATCCCAGCCAGGTGTGGGTTTTAATTTTTTTAGCTTGAACGGCTGATGATGAAGCTAGTCTAGCTAAGTCCAGTTGGAATGTTATATTCAATTAGTGGAGCAGAGTGTAAGTTTTACTTATACAGAAAATATTACTGTTTAAATTAAAATTCTAGAACCACGGGGATAGCTTTGCTGTCGTGCATACTGCATAACATTAATTTAAGGTAACCAATACTAATAGGTATTCGAGGAACAGAAGTAGAAAGTTTTTAAAAATTACCTGTTAAAATGTAGTCACTTAGTTTAAAAATGACTGAATGTTTTGATGGTGTGTTAGACTAGGTTACTGTTTAGTTATTTTTAATAGAATATTTCGAAAAAACACTCCCATGACATACCTAGTATGTATCCTTATCGAGGACCCTAGGTACCAAAATAATTAAGAGAGTCAGCTTTATAATTTTATCCCTATTAATTGAGAAATCTTACCATGACTCATGGCTCTCGACTCTTCTCTATAAACTTGAGCGTCACCATCAACTCCTGTTTTTAAAATAGGTTTCTGTTGTTGTTTCTTATCTACGTCACTTATAATATCATGGACAAACTTTTGCGTTCTGCTTTTAAAATCTTTAGTCATACTGTCCATGTGATGGCTGGCCATTTTCGTGGCTGTTGATTTTGTTATTCTTTGATCGGCTACGTATCCATATTCTGGTGGAGTTCCTAAAGAAAAGTAACTTATTTCAAAGGTATCAGTATATTTAGTATCAGAACAAACGTTGTCCTCTATCGGTAAACGTTCCTTACTGTTCTAGATACTTCAGAGAGATTTCACATACGACTGATAACACAAACAACTGTACTGTACTGCTAGTAGTAAAATAGTCGTTACTTACCTGGTTTAATTATAGCAGGAGGCTCATAAGACTGGCTTCTTTTAGTAATTTGATTAGAACTGATATCTGAAAATCTCTTGAAATGCTGTCGTTTAGTTTCTCCATCGCTGTAGTTGGTGGTAGTATTGGTTGTAAATTGAGCAGGACCTCGGTCGAATTCCATAGGCGTTTGAACTCTTTGTTGAGTCATCGATGATGAAGTGTAGCCTTGCGAGGGTGTTGGTGCTCTAACTTTCCTAATAACAATGAAATAACTTTATTAATGTTTGATCAGGATTATTTGAATCGGTATAAAACCAATTGGTAATATCACGGTTTCATGGCGATAAGTAGTAACATACCTATAATGAAAATCTTCGGTATCACTTCCTCCAGGTGTCCACTTGGACTTTATCCTCGAGGATTCAACTTCACTTTCATAGTCGCTTTCTCGAAACTCTCCAGGAATAAACTTGCTTGGAGTAGTTGGAGGGGGAACACTGGTTGCCCTTCTTGGTCGACCAGATTCGGGGCTGAAGGGCAATGGTTCTAGTTTAGTTATTTGTTCCTGCTTTCTGTATTGGTCACCGAACTTTATTACTTTATGGGTTTGCTGGACACTCATTGTTCTTTTACACACGTCCGTCGATTCGTCAAAGTGAACTGTGTTTGAAGTTTCAGTTTGAACGGCATTTTGGTATGGAGCACTTACACTGGATCTGAAACAAATATATATGCTATATACTTTAACAAATACTGGTAACTCTTTAATGTTTTAGTCCCTATAGATGTTAAATTGGAATAAATGAAACATTAAGAAGTTAATAAATCTAAACTAAAGTTTACTACATGCATGCTCATTAATTAGTTAGTTAAACTATATTATATATATTCCTGGTGTTTCAGGAGGAAAGCTCATCACTATAACTTTTTTGTTGTCGTTTAAATTACAGAAATAATATTTGGTGGGTTTGTATGTGATATATTTTGCATTTTATGACATGACGGTCTCCACTTTGACATTTCCGGTTTAACCGTGAAAAAGACGCGAGAATATTTGTAAAAGTATTGATATAACCATTAATATTCTCATCTATCTATAAAACTCGTTTGGGAAAATGTTGATATTCTAGATTTTTATATACCGGGTCCTGCATTAGTGAGTCGGGCATCCATAGCGTCCTTATTTACAACAGTAGAAAAAAAAGTTTAACACAAAAGTTGTAGGATGTGGGTTGATGCATATTTTAAAAATATTTGTGAATGTACAGGGTGGTCCAAAAAAGTGTGACGTCATTAAATATATTTTTTTAAATGACACGCCCTTTATTTTTTGGGCACATTTAGGCTCCTTTTCGTGTTCTCTCTTAGGTGCAAAAACATTTTTTTTATTTGCTTTGATATTTTAGGAGCAATAAATAAAAAAAATAAAAAGATCGTTTTGCACGCTTGGAAAAATTAAAATAAAAATATTGTTAGATCTGTTTTGTTCCAGCTAAATAGTGTGAACAGTAATGCTAGAGGTCTAATATTACTCTGACAATAAACAGGTTTTTCTTATTTTATACAGGGTGTTCAAAATTTGGTTACAAAAATGGCAACTTTCAAATCAGTTTTTCTTAGTATTTTTAAATGACACACCTTGTATTTTATTTCATTATTTAATGCAGAATTTAATTACAAGCACATTTTGTTATAACGAATGTATTAAAATTCTCAATGGTTTTAGACATATTTACCAAAAACCATAAATATTCTCATTAAACTAGTGCAGTGTATTGGGAAATTATCATAGACAGCCATGAATGCCACAGAATTGAAATATTATCCCGGCAAGCTATGGAAAAACAATTGGTACTTTTCAACAACAAATGATTTTGCCATTTCTAGTTCCTTGTAATAATTGTTTTATCTCATTTAGTTCTTTTCTGGAGAATTAGTTTTTAAAAAATGAAGTTTTCAAGGGAAGAGTTAATTGATATGGTATTTGTGTTGGGGAATTGGGACAAAAATTGTTTACTGGCCAGTAGAGTTTACGCGACTAAGTTTCTGGAAAGGCGTCATCCAGATCCCCTAAGCTTTACTAGATTGCTCGAGCGTTTTATCGAGACAGGGAGTGTGGACTATAAAAGTCACGCGTGGGAGAAGAGGTTGAAATTAGTGAAAAGTCATTTCAGCGAATTTTAAAAATGCATCGTTATCATGCATATCATATTCAGCTACACCAGGCTATGAGTGAAAATGACTTTCAGTGCAGGGTACAATTTTGTGAGTGGGCTCGTACACGTCTTCAAGATAATCCACGTTTTTTATGTCGGTGTTATTTACTGATGGCGCAACATTTCACAACAACGGATGCATAAACAAACATAATTTTCATTATTATGCCGCCGAAAATCCATGCATCTTTCGTGAAATGGACTACCAACATCGCTGGTCGATCAATGTTTGGTGAGGAGTGATTGGTGGTAATGTGATCGGTCCTTATTTTTTGACGGCCACCTTACTGGTCAAATTTATCTTGAATTCTTGAGAAACGATTTACCTGTATTACTTGCTAATTTATCACCAAATATGCTGACACAAATGTGGTTCCAATAAGATGGAGCTTCAGCCCATTATGCGCAACAGGTCAGAGCAGAGTTAGATAATATGCACGGAAATCGCTGGATTGGAAGAGGAGGGCCAGTTCGATGGCCTCTAATTTATTTTTTTTTATATTGACCTCTAGAATACCTCACTAAAATAATTCTCTTTCCTCTCGAAATACCCTACATATATTTGAATATTGCTCAATGGCTAAGGATGTTTAGAAATGAAATTTAATTTTATGTCTTACCTATAGTATTGTGTCTTCTTCGGTCCTGGTGCATAGCCAATCTCTGGAGGCGTCCCTGGCTGAATATATATAGTTTTTTGAGGAACTGCTGGTGTAGCTACAACAACATCTGTATACGTATAAGCACTTACTGGCCTAGGCTTACAAACTACAGGCTTAGGAACAGGAGTTATTTTCTCTATCGGCTCAAATTTAGGTCTTGGAGGACCCTCGATCGTTGGAGGCCTTTCAAATTCCGTAGGAGGAGTTGGCGTTCGACCACTCTGCTGGTAGTTAAGCTGGGTTGGAGTCAATATCGGTCGTACAGGCTTATATTGCTTATCGCTCTCAGCGCGCCAAATTGGAGGAACTCTTCCTTCGTAATCACTTGCATAGTCGTTTTCTCTAAATTCTCCTTTTATAAATTTGGATGGGCTTGGCGGGGGAGGAATCTTTGCGCTTTTAGGCTTCTGAGGTTCAGCTTGATAGGGAAATGATTCTAGATGTGTTTGCTTTTGATGCTCTTCTGAATATTGTTGCGTGGTTTGACTTGTGATGATTGGGGTGGCTACAAATTCCTAAAAATATTTTGAAAAGTTAAAATGAAGAAGGAAGAAATAAATCGAAACATTGCATATTAGTCTTTAAAATGTGGACACGGTAAGAGGTTGCAATTAAATATATAAATTAAAATTATTAGTGACTAAAGAAAGAAAATCTTACAAAAATAGCTATTAAGGGGATATTTATAAGAATTAAACAAACATATTATATACATATTGTTAGAGATGCATAAAATTGAATGAAAAATTACGTAGTTATAGTGAAAAGTTTAAAAAAAAATTGATTGCTAGGTTGGTACGGTATGACATTAATTACATCATAACATTATGATGATCTCCGTCTTGTGGACAAATTAAAAATTTAAAAATATTATTTTATTGTCAAATATTAGGATTTCTTAGTGTCTTTATGCTGCAATGGCATTGATACTTCTGCTATTTGAATTATTTGTTCTAAAAAAATTATAAAATTAATTTAAATTATTGCTGGGCGGAATTTCTATTAGTTACAGGTCATATTTTGTCGTATTCCTATTCGCACTAGAAAGCTGGAAGTTGTTGAACTAGTATATTGCGTATCTAATAAGTATTGACCCATTTTAATTTAAAAATTGCGAAGGTTAAATTTTATATTTGATTTTGCTAGCCTATTCTAAACTTAGTACATAAAGTGCTAATAACATATGCCAACTACAATAGTCAGGCATAGTTTGCATGAAAGAAATCAGCTAAGAAGCCATTCAGCTAAAATAAGTTAAAAAAAAATAATGTGCAAGTAAGGCAAAAACAGTTAAAGCAATTCAAATGTAACACTCAAGCCAACCTTCTTAGCTGAAGAAACAGATGACTGATGATGCTTCTTGACGGGAAATTTTGAAACTCTAGGTTTAGGAGTGACAATTTGTTGAGTTGAAGTAGAACTTTCATACGTTTTTTGACTAGACTGAGAAATATGCCTGGATTCCGTTCGTTCTTCCTTAAAATGTTCGGTTTTTATTATTCTCTGTTGAAAGGGCTCATCTGTATCAGCCATATAGCCATCGATTACAACCTTCTTTTTGATCTTGGGAGAATCAGGCCTTTTTTCAGGATGAACATATGTAGGCGGGCTAGCGGGCTTAATCTTAGGCGGCGATGCCTCCCTTCTAACTTGTTCAAAATGCTTGGTCATTTTCTTAATTTGCGAAACATCTTTTTTCTTTCTAAATTCCTCAAAATTTACTTCAGGTCGAGGAGGTCCTTGAAACTGTGGTGGTCGTTCAAATTTTGAGGGGGGTAAAGGTTCAGGCTCCTGGGATCTAGATCTACCAGTTGATACTAATTGAGGAGGACGTACTCGCCGATACCTTGGCTCATCGGTATCGCTCATGGAAGGTTTCCACTTAGGTGGTATTCTTATTGCTTCAAAGTCACTTTCGTAATCGCTATCCGTAAATTTGCCCTTAATGAACTTTGAGGGTGTAGGTGGTGGTCCAGATCTTTGAGGTCTAGCTCTCTGAGGGTCAGGTTTAAATGGAAAGGGTTCCAAGTCCGGAAACTTCTCAAATGGTACATAAGGCAATTCCATCGGAGGTTTCTTAATTTTTGGTTCCCCAAATTTAAGAGGCCTTGCCGGTACTGGAGGTGCTTGGGGAACTTCTTTTTTTGGCGGCAATGGTGGTGGAATCGTTCTCACGGCGCAAGATAATACTTTATAGGGTTCTCTCTCCAAATCCTTCTTAAGCTCTTGCTCAATGGTTTCGACATAAGAGCGTCGTCTTTCCTTTGGTGGCTCTGCATAACCCATTTCTGGTGGTGGTCCAGGTTCCAAAATAACTTCATCGGTAATATCTTGAACGGAAACAGGGCGAATTCTTAATGAATCGATGGTTGGATACGGCTTGGGTGGAGGAACCACGTATTCTTGAAAATATTGTGGTGGTGGCCAACATCTTTGCGATGGCCTTAAGTTACTTGTTTCAAATACGTTTTCAGATTTTGATGCGGAAAACGATTCATGACTTTGATCCTTGACCGTTGTCTCCAGTCGAGTTACCTCGCCTATATAATGCGGTACTAGCACCGGAGTTTTGTCTAAAAAAGTCCTGCTTTCGTGTACAATTTTTTCAGATTTCATTTCTACAGGTGCCCACTTTCTTTCCAATGTACTTTGAGTACTCCAAGTAGGCAATAATTTAGAGTCTTGTGCTTGAGGCCAAGATTTCTCAACATGAGAATCAGAAAATTTATGAGCCCATTGTTTTTCCATTTGTAGACCTTCAAATGAAGGTTCTGCAAGACCTGACATGGCAGATAGTGGACGGCTGTAGCTGTATCTATCTGTAGAATAAGAGGAGGAGGCAACAGAGGCTGGTCGGTCTATAATTTCGTGTTTAGTTGACCAAAGTTTCTGAGTAGGTGGTATTTCAGGAGTTTTGCTTATAAAAGCGGGAGATGAACTTGACTCGTATGTACGACTGTAAGAGGAGGAAGATGTCTGATAAGAAGAGGACTGGTGAGACTGTTCATATTTCTCAGAAAATTCTTTCTTCTCGCTGAAACTCTCGATAGGTTTTACGGGTTTGGAAGGAGGAGGTGGGAAAATCCTTACACCTCCTTGAGGAACTTCATGCGCAGGCAGTTCTTTTGCACTCTCTGATATTTTTTGAACGCGTTCAAAAACGCTATCTTTTTTAATGCTTGATTCTTGTTTAGGCGCATAGCATATTTCTGCTGGAGGTTCCGGTTTTAAATCATATTCCCTAATAACTTCAGATGAAAAAGTCTTATATTCTTGTGGTTCAGAAATCTGCTGAGAGGAAGAAAATGATGAAAATTCTTGTTTGAACGGCTTGGATCCATGTTGGGTGGTAGCCGAGTATGATTTGTATTCCTGTTTAATAGGTTCCACTACTTTTTGAGTTGTAGTAGAAAATGATTTGTATTCTTGAGATACGGGAGCAGGTCTGATTTCCTTGGTAATTTCTTTGTTTGAACTGAAAGATTTAAATTCTTGAGTTATTGGCGTTGTTGATATTTTCTCGTACGATTTTATTTGCGTAAATGGCGTTGGGGTTTCTGTTTTAATTGGAATTTCAGTTTCTCTTTCAGAATAATTATCAGCTGAGGAGAATTTTTCAAAAATTTCTGGTTTCAAAGGCTGTATTGGCTCAAGAGCAAATTCTTTTGAAATAGGTGCCGATTCTCCTTCTTTAATTTTTTTAACAAAGTATTGCAAGGACGACTCTTTGGAAATAGAGCTACTCTCTACCCCTGCCTCTTCTGTAACGACTTTTTTTTCCTCGATTGTTTCACGTGTACCATCTGGCCCCAATCCATGGCATATTTCATAGTCAGTGTGTTTTTCGTAGGTTGGAGTTATCCTCTCAACAGGTTTAGGGAAAGGAATTTCTGGCATTTTGTGCTCAAGCTTATATGTTTGGGATTGCTGGGAAATTTGTTTCTCGGATTTGGAAGTAATTTCAGACTTAGCAGTATAGGATTGGGATATTTCGCTACTAATTGGAACTGTTTTAGCTGGCGCAATAGGCGCGGTTGTACTAATAGTTGATGTTGTCTTGTCAGCAGTTGATGCCTAGGAATGGATTAAAAAGAGAAAAGATATAGTACACTCTAAGACTAAACTCGTCAAATAAACTTTAAAAATATATAAATCATATTTTACTCACCAAAGTTTCATGTTTTTTCACATCTTCAAATACGACCGTTTTGACCACTTCCAACATGGTATCGGGAGTGGGTTCGTATACCGCAATATCAGCTATACTTTGGGCTTCACCTCCAGAATTTACTGCTCTTACCATATAACGACCAGTATGCTTTAGATTAGCTTATTTGAAAATAGAGAATTAATATTAATATTAAAAAATAAATAAACTATACATGGTCCTGCAATAGTGCATAGCGAACACGTCTCATATTATTTGCTGCATATAAATGGCAGTCGTGCACAAATCTTCATAAACAATTATAAAAAAGTTAAATTTTGCATAACGTAACGCTAAAATTGTAGGGGATAGTGGGTAGACAATGGGCACTGGGAGATAGTGAACACACCATATATTTCTTATCTAAATAAACTAAATCGATTGACAGTGCAACGTAAACATCTAAAGGTGCATGTGTTCTTTATGCCGTAACAGTGATTTACTATACTTGACGCAAAGTTTCTTAGAAATATTGCTTTTTTATTCATATAGTGAGTTTATGTTTATGAGTTTGACAATAATTTAACGATTTTCCTGACACTATTGCATGACCCTGTATAGTAGGAAGCCAAGTGGTCGAAGTACAAAATTTAACTTCCGAGATGTTTTCATTAAATTTCGAACAATAAAAGGTAAATCCTGCATAGAGTATTCTGCTATATGGCAGGGATCTAATTCTAGAAGCCCAGACCGAATTTTAATGAAATGTGTATAGTTTTAATATTATAGCATTTAGCTTACATTGTAAGCCTTCCGACCCTTCATATAAAATCATAAATACAATTTAAAAATATAAATACAATTTAAAATTATATTAATTACCGTTCTCAATTGTCAGTGTATGACTCTGACCCATTGATTTGATTTTGGCATCCAAACCCAAGATATCTTTAATAGGTACTCCATCTTTAAACCATGAAATTGTTGGTTCCGGAGTCCCAGTCACTTCAACTTCCATTATTACACGTTCATTCTTTTTAATAACTTGTGCTTGGAGACGGCGACCAAACACCGGAGGAAAAACAGTTTCTGCAAAAATAAAATAAATTCTTTGAAGACAATGTAAGGTAGCAATAATTCAACTAATGTTCTTAGGAAATTCCATCCTGTTTTTAACAATTTAGCTAATGAGGTTACTTTGTGAGAGAATGATTTCTGTGAATGTCACTTAGATAGTCAGAGTGGCCTGATTGGAAAACTTTGTGTTATGGAAATGGTTTATTATCTTTAAGTCCTTGGATATCATAGAGGAAGCTTACCTACTTTCCTTATAATTATCCCACATGCCCGTACTGTAAATGCCTCTTAACACTTAACTACTGTAATATAGGTCAATCTACCAAAGTTTTGCAGTGTTCTCAAACACTACGTAGTGCCGCGTCCTTTCGTCATTCACTACCTGGACGCAGCGCAATTGAAATTTGAATTCGCGGGCCAACCTCAGTATAACTTGAAATGGGAAAATGCACCACTGCATGTGGTCGTCACGGAGCTCCGTTGAATCGCACGCATTGCTTAATAAATAAGGTGTGAAATGTACCGGTGCTTGCACTATCGTTTTGTGTTTTGTTGTGAAATAACTTGCTTCCTATACTTGTGATGTTATTTGATATGCGACTAATTTTCTTTGCAATAAACAAAAATTTTTTTGTTATCTTTATCGTGGAAGGAATTGTTGAGGTAATAAACTTATAGCATAAATTGTTTTCTAGAGAAAATAAAATTGACAACATCGCTGACAATCGACGTATCTGAAGTAATCATATGGGGTAACATAATTTACTAACTTCCAGTAGTGCGAGCTGGCTTTTACGACAATCAGATAAGATAATTTTTCTCAGTTATTAAATTAAAGCGTTATTTATGGTTATTTGTCTGCAATTTGAATTCATCTCAGGATTAGCGGGTTTAAATATAATAAATAATTTCCATAACACCCTGTATACGCAATGAAAACTTACTTCTTACAACCAAATCTGCTGTACTAACGGCTGTGCCTCCTTCATTAACGGCAGTGCAACTATATCTTCCAGCATCATTGACATTAGAATTTTTAATTTCAATAGAAGCTTTGTTTAACTCAAACTTTATTTTCAATTTATCACTTTCCCGTAACTCTTTACCATCTCTTGTCCAAGTAACGGTAGGTGTAGGTTGGCCATCAAGAATGCCTTCTAATATAACATCGACATCTTGGTCAATAATTTTTCCAATTACAGGAGATACCCACTTTGGTGGTCTTGATATTCTAGCAGGTTTACTGAGAATTTGTTGTTCCTCTATGGTTTTTATGTGAGATATACTTGACTTGTCTACCTGATCTCCGTAAATGTATGTTTTTTCGGTTATAACAGCGGGTTGGTTTCCCACTTTATGATACTCTTCGATTTTTTGAGATTTTTGAATTTGTGGGGAATCTTGATTTACTTGCTTAAATAATTGGGATTCTTGATGCAACGTTTTGTGTTCTTCAACATGTGGTTCAGCAGGACCCATTGATGAAGATATAACTTTATTCGATGATGTCGTCGAAGATTTAGTTAGCACTTCGCGATTTACAGAATAAGAAGACTCGACGTGCTGTTTCATGTCATTGGGAATTAAGGTCGGTAACTGAGATGATATATCCTGTTCGGGAAGAACAATTTCTGATGAAGATTGAATGGTCAAAGCAGCTGCGCAGCTAGCTTTGCCCGCTTCATTTTCGGCGATGCAAGTAATGGTCCCTTCGTGGTCTTTCGTTAAGTTTGGAATGCTTAAGACTTGTCGATCGCCAGATGTCGAGATCAAGAAACCTTCCCCGGAAATGGAATTGCCATTGAATAGCCACTTTACTTTAGGAGCCGGTTTACCAATCACAATGCATTCAAATTTGGTAGGCGTATCTGCAAATGCTACTCTGTCATGGAATAGTTCTTTGAAGACAGGAGCGGATTTAATTTCCTCATACGGTTTGGCGGTTTCGGAAAGCTTTGATGATTTAACAATAAGTTGTGCAAAACATTTTGCGTCACCGGCGGGATTCGATGCTTTTACTGTATAAACACCTTTGTCTTCGGGTCGTACGTTTTCGATTTCAAGTTTGAAGTTACCTTCCTCGTCGATTGTTGTCTTGAAATGATCGATTTCTGTTATCGGAATATTGTTAAGAAGCCATTTTAATTCTGGTCTGGGCTCGCCGGCTACGATACCTTAAAGAAAAACATATTATTATTAGTGTTAAGTGTATCCACAAAAAAACAAAAGAGATATTATTTTACAGGGTGTTATGGAAACGGTTTATTATTTTTAAATTGGTATATGTATGTCTAAGTACTTTTTCAAAAACCTTTAATATTACTCCCACGTGCGTCTACGCCATACAAATCTGTTTACACTTAACAAGTGTATAATAGATTAGCAGTGATGCCAAACAACAACGCGTGCCTTGATCTTGGTCGTCAAACCGTTGAACGATTCGTTCGCGTTTAATGTGTGAGAGGAACACGTCTTCGCATTGGGGTTCCCTTGAATTCCGTTAAACAATTTACTTTTAAGTTCTTGTGATGGGATTTGAAATTTGTATGATATTACTATTCTTTGTGTTGTCATTTTTATAGAAGTTAGTTGAAGGTATGACAGAGTGAAAAAGAGTTAAAATTATAGAATTTCTTTTTAAATGACGTATAAATGTGACACTGATCTATCCTATTGATTGTTTGCATCTGTCACCAGTGCCTACCACGTTGGTTTTCAGGATTGACATAACAGCGCCATTTATGGTTATTTTTAATCATTTTATTTTCATTTCAATACTTGCGAGTTTAACTATAATAAGTCATTTCCATAACACCCTTTGTAGAGAATAAATAAATCTTGATTGTGGACAATGGTGTTTCTTGAATGACAGAAGAGTTTTGGACTTGCATTGTCTTTATTTGGGTGAATACAGTATTCACCTGAAGAAGACTGAAGATACTTACCAGTTGAAACGTTGTTACTTATAATAAATAAAGACAATGCAAGTCCAAAACTCTTCTATCAAATCTTGATTAATTTTACCTTCAAAAACAACTTTGTCCCCTTCTGATACCAAGATGTCAGTAAGAAGTTTAACAAATTTGGGTGGTACTCCTTTAGGTTCTTCCGGTTTTTCTTCCTGTTCCTTGGGTTCGACCGTTAGCACACATTTGCTTGACGCTTCTCCAGCAGAATTCAACGCAACCTTTTGAAAAATATGATATATAAATATATGATTTAGATTATTCTTTGTATTAATTTAAAATTTGAACTTTTTTACATTTTACATTACTATGTTAGCTATTGTTTCATATCAATAATTGTTAAATTTAAAGATTATTGCTAATGTGACAAGTTTATAGCATTTTAACGGCCTTATTACTTGAAAATAATTCAAAATGTTTTTTAGCTTTAGCATTCCATTCGAACAATTATTGGTCGAATACAGTCCTTTAAAAAAATTCATCATCATTCGGAGATCTGCTCAGACACGAAAAAAGACAATAAAACATTGTAAAATAACTGATTCTCGCACGGTTCTCTGAATAGTATTGTTGAGGTTATATTCAAGTTAGGGATGATATAAAATATCTGTCATATGTATTTGGTAACAAGTATGAGCCTGGAACAGTCAATAACAGGTACAAAAATTGAAATGTACCTGTTACGATGTGTCAACCTAGTATTTAGTTTAACGAATATTATTCTGGTATCTGATACGGATACCAACCGACTGTTATTAATGTATTTAAAGTTGTAAGAGTATTTTTACTTGCCGATATTACTATTCTGGTAGCTGTTATTAGATTATTTAAAAGAAATAAGAGTATTTTTACTTGTATATACGTACTATTATACAGTGTGATTCACGACGAGCTTGCATTAGAACTTTATGGAGAACTACTGAATATATGTTACTGAAACTTTGGGGATTTAGGTTTATCGATATGCTCTCTTTAATTAAAGTATTCACATGTTTCTGTCATTTCCGGTTATACCGGAAGTAGCTGCCAACTTTCGTTTTTTAATTACAACATGGCAATTTTTATTATATTTTTCGATTTAGCGTTAAATACTAAGCACATTTTATAGAACATATTTTTGTCAGACTCTGTTAGTTTTTGGGATATCTGGACATTTTGTAATTATTTGACAAATGCATGACGATGAAATAATCCATATAATTTTTTAACCTTAGCTCTTGGACTAAACATTTGTTCTCACCGAAGATTTAATTTGATGGCAAATTAGTTGTTCGTTATAAATAGTATTTTACTGTCCTATACCCATTTCAAAGCGTTTCCTCAAAAAATACAATTTTATTCCGAAAATACTATTTGTTCAAGTGTGCTATGAAAACAATAATTGTACTTAGGGGCCGGAAACCGAAAATTACAGAAACATGTGAATATTTGAATTAAAGAGAGCATATCGATAAACTTAAATCCCCAAAAGTTTCAGAAACATATGGTCAGTAGTTCTCCATAAAGTTCTAATGCAAGATCGTCGTGAATCACCCTGTATTATAGAACATATTCTACAGGTATCTATTATAACTGAAAATAAGTATTACTTATTTGTACCGTTACCATTATACCGTATGTTGTAGTTCAATGAGTAATGAAACTTAACATAGTCATATTGGTACTAAACAGTCTTTTTAGCATGTGACAAAATTGTGACATAGTGAATAATCATATTAGAACAAGAAGAAAGTTATTTTACTATTTATGGTAATAATCACCCAACGTAAAACATGGTTGGTTTATAGATCATAAAAATAAAATGCAATAAGAATTATCAACACAATGTTATATAAATTATATAAAACAAAAAACAACACATAATGAAACTAATCAAAAAACTAAAAGTTAACAAAAAAAATTACTGCTTAATAAATTGAGCATTGACAGTCAAAATAACATTTGTTACTGTAACAGGTATTTTGTAACACTTATTTGGAACAGATATGGGCTGAAACAGGAACAGCACCTACCTGTTAACAAAAATTCTGGTTTTTTACATCCCTATTTCAAGTTCCCCTTTCTTTTTAGTAAAGCGCATTGGAACGATCCCATTCTTATGTTAGTTATTCTTAACATAATTAAAATCGATTATTATCAGAGATAGTGGTAACTCTGCCTTTAATTCTATTGTTAGCTTAGTATATGATAAATTATTACCAATTTCTTACACCACCTAATGGCAGAAAATAGACTAACATTTTTATTTAAAAGAATGTCATTAATTTTAATTTCCTTGAACTTACTACTTTATATTCTCCTGCATCTTCCGGCAAAGCATCTTGAATAATAAGTGAACACCGGTCTCCTTGGAACAGAAGTTGAAAATCTGGAGATTCTTTAACGGGCCGTTCGTCGTGGTACCAAATCACCTCTGGTTCTGGTTGGCCAACTATTATGCAGTCTAAACGGATTTTACTACCTAAAAATTAATATTTTATGACATAAGGCAATCCGATATACATTGTATTATAAAAATTGTTTATTATATTGTGACTTCTTCTTGGGAGAGTCCTGGAGAAAACCTATATACTTTTTTCTTAATCGACCGTCTCAAAACTTTAAAATACACCTTAAATCAACATGCGGAGACTCCATAATGTGTTATCTAAAAAAGTGTTATGCAGCTTAATCATACAATGCTAGCAAGCAACTGCGCGTGCGCCAACCATTCGTCGTTCGCTACCACGATGGCTGCAAGAAGAACAGAGTGAAAGTAGCTACACGTCGATACGGTAGGGTGATTCCCTTGAAATGGAGTATGTTAAACATTTATAGGGTGCCCTTGTTCAATAAATATATTGAAGAATTTACTAGTTGTTATTATTTCAAGAGCGCAGATACAATGACACATTTAATTTGTGAATGGACGTTAATTTAATAGTGACACTTATTTTCTTACCTTCCTTAGCTGTAGTATTCTCTAAAGGCAACTGAATAGAAGGTTTAATTGGCTCAATATCGCTGGCCATTTCGCTGTCGGATGTTTCGTGAGGTAGACGACCTTTCACCGACACGGTACAAGTTGATGAGGCTTCTCCAGCGATGTTTTTGGCATTTACAGTATAAGTGCCAGCATCTTTCGGGAATGCCTCCAAAACGACCAAGGTAGCTTTGTTTTCTTCGTATTGTAGCTTAAAATAAAGAAAATTTTCAACTTTTCATTTTCATTCCAACACGTTTATACAATATGTCCACGGATGGGGTTTACAAGAGGACAAATGGACTAAAAATTGAAAGTGTGTGTTTTTGTGTTTTCTACACAACAAACCGAAGTAGAACAATCCATTAAAAGGTTTACCTATGTAAAAATTATTTCCCAAAAAGTATTCTCTGGCACACCTCTGACTGGTGAACCTAGTTAAAATAATAATGACACTTAAGGTGATAGGTACTTGTTGTCAATGTCTTTATTTAATGAAGTTATTATTTAAGTAGAAATGCTATCTACTGAACAAAGAGTTTTTATAATACAATGTTATGGGGATGGTCAACTTTCATACCGCTACGTCATGGAACAATTTACCGAGAAATTTGTAGGAATTCCAATAACTAGGATGGCAATCTGCAAGTCAATAAAAAAGTTCAAGAGAACTGGTTCGGTTTTAGACCTCAAAAAAAGAAAAGAAATACGACCATGATGAAGCTGTTACAGTCTTAGTTCTTCATTCTGTTGAAGAAAATTCTATGACGTCCCTTAGAAATCGTGTTACTTAGTTGGAAGTTGTAAAAAAAAGTCAAATTCAGAAGATCCTTAAAGCAAATAAATTGTATCCGTATAAACCTCACTTTAATCAAAGATTGGAAAAGGGAGACGACGCGAAACGACTTGATTTTTGCCTGTGGATAGGAGACAAAATTTTAAGTGGAAATCTTGATTTTTATAAATGTATCATGTTTTCTGATGAAAGTACATTTTCAACAAATGGAACCGTTGTAACCCAGCACGTTAGGTACTGGTCTTTAAAAAATCCCGAATTCAGAATTGTGACGAGAGGACAATATTTCACAAAAGTGAACGTGTGGTGTGCGATATTCATCCATGGTATTATAGGGCCATATTTTTTTGATAACACGTGCAATAGATTATCATATTTAGAAATGCTGGATGCATTTTTCTCTGATGAACTCGAAAATCTACCATTAAATTTTCGACAAAATATGTATTTTCAGCAAGATGGTTGCTCAGCCCATTTCGCTCGTTAGGTTAGAGAATGGCTTGACCGCAGATTTGGTCCAAGGTGGATTAGCAGGAATGGCCTAGTTTTGTAGCTCCCAAGAAGTCCCGACTTAACCTTGGCCGATATGTTTAAAAGAAATTGTTTTTGCAACCGTAATACCAAGTGATATTGAAGTGCTGAAGGGCAGAATTATCCAGGCTGTCCAATCGATATCTCAGGAAGAAATCAGAAATTCTTTCACTTATTTGAGAAAGCAATTAGAAAAATGTGTCGAGTATGGGAGTGGAGTTTTTGAATTATGAAATCGTTATCGTATTCTTTTCATGTTAGTAAAAATGTTCGTATTATTATTATTATAATTAATTCATTAAATAAAGACATTGACAATAAGTATCACCTATTCGTTATTCAAGTAAAAACGTTTATTAAGAGTGACTTTTTTTCGTATCTTTCAAAATAAAGTATGTTTACTCTTAAGCAAAATAAATTGTTTGCAGTTTTTACCCATCCTATATAAAAAAATTGAAGTTTATTATGATGAATCGTATTTTCTAGACAAGCAAAAACGTTTATTAAGAGTGACTTTTTTTCGTATCTTACAATTTTTAGTCCATTTGTCCTCTTGTAAACCCCATTCGTGGACATACTGTATATAAATCACAATTGAATGATGATCCCAAATGGCTATAACACTTGGATGATTTTAAAAGAAATTCTGGATATAAACATTGATCAGAAACAGCTTTATTTTTGAGATACAGAGTTGAAAGACTTAAATCAGTTTTTCTCCAGTATCTCTGAACTTCTATTTATTTTTCTTCGATATTGGTACATCCAACGTACGCATAAAAACACATTTTATCGAGGATAATTTATTTTAAATTTCATCAGTTGTTAACATGTTCAGCAATAATTTTAATAAAAAAAAATTACCACCGCCACTGTTTTTTTTAGCATTATTTTTATAATTGCTCTCTATCTTCTTCTAAGTCAAATATAGATTTGTCTTTAATATAGAGACCTCTACAAATAATGTTTAGTCGCTAAAACTTATTTTTTTACAATTTACTGTTTTTTACTATTTTCAGATCTCGTACAACAGGCGAGCATTGCAATAATCTTTTTTAAGATTGTTCAGTTCAGACGTCGAATGGTGTATTTAAAGCCTCTGCCAGGAAACGAAAATTAATTAAAAAATCCTTTTTAAAAGATGAAATGAATGCAGCACAAGATTTAAAAATACGGCCAGAATCGCTGCCAACAGAAAAAAATAAGTCTCAACAGAAATAGTTATAATTTGCCACAAATTGTCTTGCGGTACATTAAACTATTATACAGTTTGTGTGTGTTGTTGAACTGTTTAAGAGGTACCATCTGCTAGTTACCAGAGATGTCTAATTATTGCTTGGAATATTCTTACAGTTTGAAAGATGATGACTGCACTTATTTGCGGAAATATGTTAACAAAATTACATAGGGATAATGAGCCATCTCTTCACGACAATGTAAGATTCTTGAGCTGAACTACCCACCGTATTGTCCGCGTTTGGCTTCGCCTGACTTATTTTTATACTTTTAAAGAAATACCTCAGACGATACCATTTTAAAATACAACTAATTAATGATAATGATTCCCATTTTGCATCATAAATACAGAAATGCCGCTTAGACTGTGAGATGGAACTTTTTTGGCCGCATCTGTATCTATACAGTGAGTCCCAGAAGAAATGTCTAAATTCATTTAAAATTCAGCGGTAAGTTTTTTCAAAAAACGCTCGTACCCGTCGATTTTGATTTTTTAATTTTTTTTTTGTGGTAATTTCATGTATACTGGGTAGCTTAAAAATATATATAATATATCATCAACTTCATTTTTTCAAAGGGAAACATATATTTTTTATTTCATTTTTGAATTTTGCATTGAATTCTAAGCATGTTTCATGTACCATGTCCTATATATAAACTCAACAGTTATTGAAAAAAGGATTGAACATATCTATAAGTAAGACCTGTTTATTAAAAAAAAACACAACAAAATCAAATTAAATGTTGAAAATGTGCGCCATTTACGGCTTGACAATATCCAAGACGATCAATAAACTCTCTTTGCACGTTTCCAACCATTTCCGGAGTTATGACACGCACTTCTCTTCGGATCCTTTCTTTCAACTCCTGCATATTGTTTGGCCTGTTAACAAATACTTTTGATTTGAGGTAACCCCACAAAAAGCGGAGTTAGGTTGGCGACCTAGCAGGCCATTCGATAGGTCCTCTCCTTCCAATCCACCGATTGGGAAAGGTTTCATCCAAAAATGTGCGCACAGTGGCCGCATAGTGCGGAGGAGCACCATCTTGTTGGAATATCAGTTCTTCGTCAGGGGAGTCTGGATCCAATGGATTCAGAAATAAAGCCACTAATGATGGAATTAATTCTAGTTGGAGAAATTTGAGATATACTTGTCCAGTTAAAGACTGTTCAAAGAAAAATGGACCAATTACTCTTTCGCGTACGATTCCACACCAAACATTTATTTTCTTATGGTACTGGCTGCGAACCTCTATCACCCAATGCGGATTTTCTGTTGCCCAATATCGACAATTTTGTCTGTTCACATTACAATTCAAATAGAACGTAGCTTCATCCGAAAAAATAATTATTTTTTACTAAATTATTATCTAGATTGCACATATTTTGCATGCGTCCGCAAAACTCACTTCGCCTATCGAAATCATCTTCAAATAACTCATGCACTGGAATAACTTTGTATGGGTGATATTTGTGCTTTTGAACTACTCGGTGAACAACAGATTTCGGCATGTGTAAATCGGCCCCAATGTGCGACAGGGGAAATAAACGGTGACAGTGAGACAGTAGACTCTTACTTATTATGGAGCCCAAAATGCCATATTGCCAGAAGATTTGATAGATCGTTGGATTCCCTAAATGATATGTTCAATCCTAATTTTTTCATTAACTGTTGAGGTTATGTGTAGGACATGGTACATGAAACATGCTTAGAATTCAATGCAATGTTTTCATTTGAAAAAATGAAGTTGATGGTCGTAACTTATTTTTGAGCTACCCGGTATACACACCACATACATACCACAAAAAAAAATTAAAAAATCAAAATCGACGGGTACGAGCGTTTTTTGAAAAAACTTACCGCTGAATTTTAAATGAATTTAGACATTTCTTCTGGGACTCACTGTATAAAAATTAATAACCATGTATTTCTAGGGATACGACAAAGAAATAAAATTGTTTATGAAGATAGTCCATCTCCCAGTGAAGTAAAAATATAGAAAGAGAACTAAAGCTATGGATTTTCTTAAAATGTTCTAAAACAAATTTAGAAACTGGGCAGCGATAAAAAGAGAATTCGATGACTTTTCCAGTCCCATTAAAAGTTTTAGGGGTGATGATTACCCCTGCTACGCAGTTGAAAGATTTCACCGTTCGGCTCAAGATTAATTATGACATGTAGTCAAAGTTTTTTTTTTAACTGACAATGTACAGTTGTGTTCAATAAAAATCCGTACATCTAATTTGTCAGGGTGTAAGTTGTTCTTTTCTATTTTTGGCAATACTTTCACAAGTGCAAGGTAATTGTTGATAGACGTTTAAAACATTTAAAATGCCTTGTCCGTTAACTATAGTCGAGAAGGCACAAATAGTAGCAAAAATCGAAGGAGGATGGTCAAGTTGTTCCCTAGAATATTTGTCTAGCAGAACAAAGAGCACAGTTCTAGAAATTAAAAGGCGCTGAGAACAAGAAGAGTCCTTTGAAAGACGGAAGGGTTCTGGACCGTCAGTAGAAGAATCAATAAATCAGAATTAAACAACACCACAAACATGATTTGAAGGCCGTTATACTACTAGCTATCTTGCTTTTAGACCAGGGCACTCTTCTGTCAATGTATGGCGTTGGATAAGTTACTATGGGTTTGGTGTATGCTGGAAATTCGAGGGAAGATTTAATGCTCAAAATTATCGTCAAGTCCTAGAACATATTATGCTTCCATCTGTTCTTTCCATTTATCCAAATACTTCTTTTTTTTATAAGCAGGATAATTGCCCACTGGTTTCACAATAATGTGTGTGTAGAAGTGTTATCTTGCCCTTCTAACAGTCTGGAATTTATTCCGATATAAAATGTATGCGCTATAATTGTAAAGGAAATCTATACACGGAATTTTTTGCCTCACAATTCTAATGCAAGATTGGCACAGGTGATCGAAAAACAAGGTTCAATGATCAAATATTCAGTTTTTAAAATCTATTCTTGTTTAATATAATTTTAGTATTGGTTCACATTATTATTATTATTATTATAGTTATTTTTTTAAAACTTGACATAGGCTAACTTATTTATTTGAAACGATAGACCTATAGTTCCTGAAGCAAAGTTTTAGGAATTAGTTCAACTAAGTAAAATACAGTGAAACCTTTCATAACGGACACGTCTAATAAGCGGACATCTCTATTAAGCGGACATTTTTTCATACTCCGGAACTAAGTGTCTGAAATTCCATGAAAATCAACCTCTCTTGGGGGACTCTCCTTTGGGCGGACGCGGACAGGCTGTTTTCATATAAAGAGTGCGAAAAGTTTCCTTTAAATGGAAAAAAAAAATTTTAAAGTATTTGGGAGACGAATAAGTACGGTGCAAAAAGTCTCTGAAGACAGACCGGGAACGAATCGCGTATGCGTGGTAGCGCGAAAGGACTTCACCGAATGAAATTATGGGTGATTCCCCGACAGCAGTCCGCCGTTTATTTGTGAGTTGTAAGGTTAAAATCATAAACAATGGCACAAAAATGTCGCGTTTTGAGCCTGAAAGAGAATATTGATGTTGTGGAAGTTTGTAATTTGACAACAATGATTTGGGCAAGTTCATTATCATTGATAGCGATGTGCTATTACAAGATGATAGTGACCCCATTCCTACCGATTATGTAGTCCAAACTGAAACCACATCACTATCTGACGACTCTGATGAAGAAGTTGAATACAGTAATCAAACAAATGCCACCAATTATCAACAAGCCATTAGTATGGTAAAGGAATTATAAGAATATGCAAAGAATAGAGGTGACTCTACAGCAATGGAATTGTTAGCAGACTTGGAATTAGATTTTCTAGATTGCAAGTATAAAACGCAAACACGTCAAACTCCGTTATTAGATTTTTTTAGTACTACATCCTAACTAAAACTAGTGTATTTTTGTTATGTTATGTTTATTTGTACATACATATACATAGTAATAATTTTCAATTTACCTATTACCTAATAACAAATTTCCATATTTAGACGGTCCCGTAGGTGTCCGCCCAATGTAGGTTTGACTGTAAGTGGAAAAGTGGCCAGATTGGGCGCTATTAAAAAAAAAATTATTTTCTTAAATTACAATACCGCATTTTTTGTAACAAATATTGATACATCTTGCGATTCTAGACAAAACAAAAGAGTGAAAGTTTTTGATTAGAGTGACGGTTCACTTAAATTTATTTTCCAACAGTAATAGCGATAGTAACAAAAATTATTCACCCACCAGTCATGTCCTTGTCGGGTTCTGCAGCAACAAATACGTTCAACAAAATTTCTTTTAACATTGTGTAACATTTGAGGGGTTTGTTCGGGTTTGTTAGCCTCCTTGGTATTCTTTTAATATTGGAAAATAAGTTTGTTTATGCACTATAAGCTCGTAAACCGACACTCTAATTAAAAACTTGCACTCTTCTTGTTTCGTCAAGAACCTCAAGATGTATCAAAATTTGTTAAAAAAATGCGGTGTTGCCGTTTAAGAAAATATGTTTTTTTAAATAACGCGCAATCTGGCAACAACGCGTTATTTTTCACATATTTTACTTAGTTGAACTAATTCCTAAACTTTTGCTTCAGGAACTACAGGTCTATCTTTTCAAATAAGAAAGTTAGCCTATGTCAAGTTTTAAAAAAATTATCTTGTTATTACGATACAATTTCTCAAATTTTTTTATTTATTTCATATTATACGCCAATAATTTGCATTTTTGGCATAATCTAACCTGTACATGAATCATAACCTAACAGCAATAATCGGCCAGAAAAGCCTGTTCTAAAAAAACTGATGATAAGACTTGTACGCGTTTTTTTATGAACAGAACATAAAAAATCGGGCTTGTTTTACTTTCAATGGCGAGCCCTATACAGGAAATCAATTTGACAACTTTCCACCTTTAATCCCTCGCTTCGAGGCTTAACCCGCTGGGCTTGGTGTATGTTACCCTTAAAATGTTAAATGGGTAGAGGAGTCAAGTGGCACATAATTGAGTAGTATAGTTTCCAGGAAATCGCGTTCCATATCTATGGATCATTCAACTAAAAGAGGAGTCAACACTATATATTTTTTTTAATAATAACCAAAAAACCATAAATTTCAGTGCAGGTAAGTTCCTATTAAGTCCCTTCCTCACTTCTATTCAATAATAGTACGGCAGCTCGTTACAAAAATGTCCTGTTATCACGCCTTCATCTAGCCAATGACTAATCGCTAGATTAATAAAAAATAAGAAAGTTTTACTCAAGCGAAAAAGTTCGGCAACGCTGCGCTTACCCGTCAGAGTGATTTCAGTCCGTAAGAAATCAGATCGTATTTTTGTTAATACACCTTGTCCGTTCTTGATGAAATCATATTAAAAATATAAAAAAAAACCGTTAATTCATCGACAAAGGACGTTTTGAGTGTTGCAAAAATTCCAGAGTTTAAATAAAAGATGTACCTAAAGAAAAGGTGTATCAAAAAGTTACAGTGCCCGGGTCAATTTTTTTTTAAATTGTTGATAACACTCTGAAAAATAGTAAATCGAGTCGAACGGAGATTTTCCGTGTTGCGCAGCTGAAAGTAGGGCAGCGGAGTCGGATCTCGTATCTGTATAATTCATGATCTCGGTACGTACGCGGCGAGTGCATGGGACGGCTTGCTCTGTGACTTGGTTGTCTATAACAACTCAGCATCAGCTATGTCCCCATATGCATTATTATCTATACACGTGCTGTGATGACTGAAAACGGTTTTGCTAAAAAATGCGTGCGTAAAAATGTCAGTTCAAATTTTTCCCCCATTTTCCGAGCAACAATACACGATTTCTGCTTGAAAACGGACGAGGCGCGATCACTCGAACAGCGTTAAAAAAATGATATATCTAAGATCCAATACTGCGGTTGCGTGTCGTTGAAAATGTCCGTTCTCACTTTTTTGCGGTCACAAATAACGAAAAATAACATCCGACAAGTAAAACGGACGAGGCTTGATAAGTTGAATTCTCCGATTTTTCTCAAACCAAAACTATTCACCGCACGGAAAATGTCAGCCATCTCCTCAAAAACATCACTCTGAGTGAAAAAATAAAAAGAACGGACGAGGAGCGATAACTATTGCGACCACTTTTTCTTCACATATGCAAAGATGATTCTCAATGATTTCGCAACGTTGCCAATGTCCGTTCTTGTTAATTTCCTTCTCAAGTCCTTATTAAATCACCAAAAAACTCAAAAAACTTTAGGTCGTGATCAGTCTGAAATCCTGGTAACGGGCTGACGTACTATAAATAATAGCCAGCATTATAATGCTTGTTCAATAAGATGCTATTAACGTTAGCTACATCGCATCGTGGTAAATTCTTGCACAAATCACCCATATTTTAGTTTAGTTTGAAATGAAGCAAGCAATAATAATAATCAAAACATACCTTAATCCAGTAGAATAAAACTATAAATAAAAAAACTAATATTCCCAAATAAGGAACCAAGTCTTCGAAATAAAAGAGACTTTCTCGGAGCCTACACGGCATTTTGTCGGACCGCTTTAAATAAAAAAATAAAAATTACATTTAAAAATATGGAAGAAATTTAGACGTCGAAAACAAAACCGGTCACCGAAACATAACTAAGGCTCGACCGGGTAAAAAAACTGTAACAGAAATATCTTTAAAACGCAGCCTGTGCCAATAACGCTTGGATCCGCCAAAAATAATAATAAGGTATTTTATAACAGCATTAATAAGTTTGATGCTTTGAAAATGAATAATGTTTGTTTTAAAGCTGGATTCTTATTGACTAATGATGTTATTACGGTAAATGTGCATATGGTACCGGGTGGTTCAGTTGAGTTTTATAATCATTTTTAGTAATTCTTAAATATCAGCGATTTAATTGATTGTGTAATCTTTTAAATGTAATCAATTTTTTTGGTTTTTAAATGGGTTATTCAGGGTGTCCCATTTTCGACACTTTTTTAGGGTATCTCCGTAATTGTTAGTGCTATCAAAAAAGGAATGTAGGTGCTCTTTTTGGGTCCAACTTAAAATGGTGAAATCAAAATTTGAAAATTTTCGCTCGCTTAAGAGATACGGGGAAAATCAAAAAATTGACAATTTCAAAATGGTATTTTCTTAGTTAAAAGAGACATAGAAAAATGTTTTATACAGAAGTTTCTTTATAATGATTGTTGAATACTCTGTCGTTTTCAGAAAAGTATACGGGGTCAGGTAAAAAAGTTATCGGACCTAACCTCATTTTTTTAAATGGAACACCCTGTATATTTTAATCTAAAAAGATAGCAGTTTAAATTATATTTTGAAACATACAGGGTCCGCAAACGAAGCGTGGACGGAAGATTAAATCGTTATCGAAGAACTTACAACAATACTAAAACAGCTTGAGATATTGCATTAAAAAGTGGCATGTTTTAAAAATATTTTACATTATACAGGGTGGCCCAAAAAAGTGTGACAGCATAAAGTTATATTTTTTTAAATGGGACACCCAGTATTTTATTGCATATTTAGGTTCGTATTACTATCGTTTATAAGTGCCTCAAATTTTATTTATTTTGGTTTTGTAGTTTCGGAGAAATAAATTAAAAACTAAGAAAAAAAGTTTTGCAGTCCTGAATAAAAATATCAAAAAAAATTATCCACAACTATTTTTTTAACCTCGGCATTGAGTGGAATTTATGACAAGGGGTCTAGAGATACTGTGAATGTAATTGCGTTTATTTATTTTATACAGGGTGTTCATAATATGCTTTCAAAAACCTCACATTTTAAAATAATTTTTCTCAAGTTTTTCAAATGGAACACCCTGTATATTATTTAGCTATTTGACGTACAATTCATAGACAATACAAGCATATAAGTTATATCCAGCCGTTTTCGAAATAATTATAAATATCATAAATTATGTTGTTTAAATAGAGTTTTTATTGGGAAATTTTGTTATAGGCGACTAGACTAATAATTGTAAACTAAAGTAAATGTTCAAAATAGCTTCCTTTTACTCTTAGAGTTTACCGTATTTTAGTTATTTCGACATAAATTTTAAAAGCCTACATTTTTGCTACTTTTATTTATTTTATTTAATTTTTTTATTCTTAATCGAGTTGCCATGATTTTTTTTTGTTTAGATTGTCACTACGACAGACAAATAAAATTATTTACATTCGTCGAAATTAAGTACTTTACAAATCTTACACAAATTTTACAACTTTAGAAATGGTAAATATGATTTTTATACTGGGTGAATGTGGAAGAAATTGCCTCCTCGCGAGCCGAGTGTATGCTGAAAGATATCCAGATATTGAGAGAAATCCGGGAAACCTTCGAGAAGTTATTGCAATGATTTGTAGCAACAGGAAGCGTTTCGTTCACAAAAAGGATGATAATCAATAAACCCGTTATTAATAAAGAAAATGAATTAAGAGTTCTGTTGGCAGTAGAGGAAAATCATTAAATTAAGTAAAAGGAAGTTATTTTGAACATTTACTTTAGTTTACAATTATTAGTCTAGTCGCCTATAACAAAATTTCCCAATAAAAACTCTATTTAAACAACATAATTTATGATATTTATAATTATTTCGAAAACGGCTGGATATAACTTATATGCTTGTATTACAAAAAAAAGTTGACTATGAATTTTACGTCAAATAGCTAAATAATATATATATTTGAAAAACTTGAAAAAAATTATTTTAAAATGTGAGGTTTTTGAAAGCTTATTATGAACACCCTGTATAAAATAAATAAACGCAATTACATTCATAGTATCTCTAGACCTCTTGTCATTAATTCCACTCAATGCCGAGGTTAAAAAAATAGTTCTGGATAATTTTTTTTGATTTTTTTTATTCAGGACTGTAAAACTTTTTTTTTTAGTTTTTAATGTATTTCTCCGAAACTACAAAACCAAATTAAATAAAATTTGAGGCACTTATAAACGATAGTAATACGAACCTAAATATGCAATAAAATACTGGGTATCCCATTTAAAAAAATATAATTTTAGGTTGTCACACTTTTTTGGGCCACCCTGTATAATGTAAAATATTTTTAAAACATGCCGCTTTTAATCCAATATCTCAAGCTGTTTTAGTATTGTTGATAAGTTATTCGATAACAATTTAATCTTCCGTCCACGCTTCGTTTGCGGACCCTGTATAACTCACCATGGATGATATTGGTTTCCTAGGCGATTTATTAAACTTTATTACTTTAAACCACAGTAGACCATGAGACAATATACTAGAAACAACTATGTTGGCTATTAACATTTAACGTCAATTTCATTTTTACATAATATTCATTAGCGAAAATGACCTATCAACATTTTGAAAAATTTGATTTATGATATCATCAGTTTATATTGAAAGTGGAAAAAACGAGGAAATGGCGCTAAATGTATATTTTGTTCGCTCTCCAGAAAGACGGTAACCATTTAAGGACATATTCCGAACATTTGCCAGTCGCATCAACAATTCAGTAATAAGTTGCTTCAGTATATTTCAAGACTCGGGGATGAAATGACGCTGTCGAGGGTTCCACGTGCTTGACGTATACAATTTTAAACATTTTGTTAGTTGTAGCATTACCCGATTTTTTTTTATTTTGTGAAATACTTCATAATAATTAATGTTGCGATGTGATTCAAATTTGCGTGATATTATCTACTGTTGGTTGCAAAACATACTTTTTGTGTTATATTTTATTTTATGGAATTTAATTATAAAACGGATTATAAGATCGAAGGTAAGAGAGTATGTACCTTAAAATTGTAGTATTTTTTTTTTAAGTTTGAAAAATAAGTGATAACGCGGGTCAAAGACGTCTTGTTGTCAAAAACGGAACATGTGCATTTACAATTCTGTGTTGCAATATGACAGCACCCCCTATAATGCGCTAACCTCTTTTGAACCTCGAGACTGCCTCAATAAACGATTGATTGCGAAGGAGCGGCCACGTAAATTTTGAGATTTCATATAAAGTGTATATTGCGCTTAATAATTCAAAGCGCCATTTATGGTTATTTTTCATCAATTTATTTTCATCTCAGGATTTGCCGGTTTAGATATAATAAGTTTTTTCCATAACACCCTGTATATAAACTTACAAAATCATAAGTGAAATAATAAATTTTTATCTTGGCAACTCTAAAATTTGGCCGATATATACTAACTCATAATAGCAACATTGTAAATTATATCTGTTAAATAAATAATCAAGTTTTTTATATTTGAATGATACGAATGTTATTATTTGTTGATAATGTTACAGACAGGTGGTTTAATAAATCTGGCAAAACCACGCAGGCGAGGCTGCGGACTAGTTAGAACAAAATACAGAACTAAATAAAAAAGGTAAATGTGTTTGTGAAAGCCATTACAAATATCTAAAAATAAGATAACTACTTTCAATTTGTGGTGCCAAAAAACAATGCTTTCGATCGAGAATAAGTGACATTAAAATTTGAAATATTTTGAAGCGACAAGAAACCTAATAATTTTTTAAATTAGGAGCAACTGAAGAAATTTGAACAAATCTAGCGTCATTTGATAGACCATGATAATAACCAAATAACCAAATAAATTGATTATTGATGTGTATGTTGAAGACAAAGGCGACTAATTTTCTTGATGGATTAAAGTCGTCGCTGTCTAAGTGCGTTGAAACTAAAGGTTATTATGTTAAAAAAATAAAGTATCAAGAAATCCAATTATTCTGTTCCAATGTTAGTGAGGCAAGTTTTTTAGTGCTCTTCATATTGCATATGTCAAACCTCATGTGGTATGTTACATAAATTTTTTTTAGGAAATAGGAATTCCTCAATTTTTTCTGTTCGTTCGCCTAACACAGGGCCATTCCCGAGGGATCTACAACTTAAAGTGGGCACCGAACAAACGTGACCGATCATACGCTGTTCCCTCAAGGGCTATCAATCCTTGATTAGTCGTTACGCTTAACCTACAGATTGGACAGTGCGTACCGCCTCCCGTACCCCATCAGATATCTGATCTCATCCGGCCTGATTGTCGACATGAACGTTGTAGGGGTAGAAAGAGTTCCCAATGACTGCCGCTTTAACCACGGAGTCACCAGAGCCGTTAGATTTAAATATTTTATGTGTTAAAAGGCAATATCTCAAAAATGGTTTAAAACACTTTCATCAAATTTTGGTGAGGTATTTTTGAGATTTATCTTCTCTATTTTGAGGAATGTTAAATAGGATGATGTTGATTTGCTAATCAATATATGAATTTTACTAATAAGTTTGTTTATTTAAGAATTATCAGTCGTGTCCATGGAACTGCGTTATTTTACACTTGAGAACTTTAATATTTTAACGATTATATCTCAGTTTATTGCACAATTAAACAACGAATCGAATTTTACTGTGCAAGTTGATATGTTATGACTGCATAAAAAACTACTTTAATAATTTATACTTTAATACTTTAACTACGTAAGACACCTTATAGAATTAAATCTTCCTAAGTACTCGGAAATCCTATTATGAGAAATTAGTTCACGAATCATTGCAATTAATTATTGTGCCAAATACGCATAGCCAAAACCTGGGAGCAATGATATCTGCAATGTATGCGGTGGTTAAGGCATCAGGTAATGATATCAGTAAAAAATGATTATATTATTAATGCATAGGTATTAATATTATAATTATTTCGAGACTGGCCACTTTAAGATAACGAATCTACAGCGCGTCTATAAAGTCTTGCACAAATTTATTTAAAATTCATGGATTTGTCTCTCCGGCACTTCAATCAGTATTTTTCCGTTGAGCATTTTTTTCAGGTAAAACGTTGGTATATAGAGTGTCCAAGGTAGGAGATATGACGTCATCTAGGATTTCTTGCAATGAAACACCCAGTATCTCTGAAAACAGCGATTTTCGAAATTTTGAAGTTTGAAAATTTAATATGAAGGTATGAAAATCATTAATTATTGCAATTGCAATTAATCATGTCTAGAGCCTGCACCCAAACATACTCTTCGGCTATTGGATTCCATCGAAAGGAGAGCCATTCATCAGATCGGAGACCACTAGCTGACAAAGAGCCTAGACAGCCTGGAACATCGGGGACAGGTTGGGGATTTGATTCAGCTGACCTTGCCCTCTTTATTCCGCCCAGAGCGGTGAATAACAGAAATATACGACAAACCACTGCCGCCCATTAACATGTGGTTAAACTTAGTACTCCTCGAACTTCATTATTTAAGTATTCTCTCATCTGGAATACGTCATCCTTATGGAACGACCTCCCCGAGGTGTCGTGTTTCTCAACGAGTATAACCTCTAACGACTCAAAACTAACGTGAATCGCTTTAGGCGACACGCACCACTCCCATAGTGCCTTAAAGGATTTTCCTATAGTACTTGTGTTTGATAAAAAAAAATCAAGCTGATTTATTTAACTTTCATTAAAATGACGGGTAAACCATATTGAAACACTTAACGAACCAAAAAAGTATTAAGAATATTAATTTAATTAAATGCTGAAATTTTCCAACATAATTATTAATATTTTCACATGAAAACCGCTATTTTCAGAGGCATGGTTGATTAAATAAAGAGCTTTAAGTTTTCATCATAGAACTCGAAATTGACACACTATATTGGATGCTATATTTTTAAAAAATCCTTCCCTCCCAACTCGCACAACCCATATACCAAAGTTATACCTAGAAAATGCGCAACTAAAAATATGAATTGACGTGACTGTATAAAGCATGCTGTAAAATTAAGGAAAAGCTAATAAACCTCATTATTAGAGATGCGCGACATTCATATAAAAGTTTACGGAAAATCGAGTGTACCTAAATTTTAAAACTTTTTTCCGAAGGCAAAAACTGATTTTTTAACTCCATAAAGACAAATCCGTTCACACTTGTTCCTGTTGCTCAATACCCTTTTTCATAATAAAAACAAACTTCCGCTAAGTTTTGTGCCAAAAATTCAAGGTTAAAGAGGGGGTGGAATAATCTTAGCCAAATTTTGATTATTTAACAATTAGGAAGTCTAATTTATAAAAGTCATCACGGATATTTAATCAACTTTTCTGAATTGTCAAACATAATGGGATATAAAAATATCAGTTTCCTTGAAATTTTTCTACCTATCAAATTACAATTTAAACTGGAAATCAATGATATTGAATGGTGATATTTTTAAAAGAATGGTTAGTATTGTGGAACAACAAGCTGCCAAACAGGTGTCAAAATATGTTCGTTAAAATCAGTAAATTTGTATATAAAATCAGTAAAACTTGTGGAAAAACTCACCTTGATTTCACGCGTTTCCTTCACCGCTTTGCCGTTGTGTGTCCAGGTTAAAATCGGCGTCGGCAGGCCAGATATTTCACTTTCCAATTTTAATTTCTGGCCTGCCCGGGCCATAACGTTGGAGAGCGGTGTAATGAAGACGGGCGCTTCTGCGGGTTCGAGGGCTGAAACAAAAATTTTAAGGTAATAAGTAAAGGGTGGAAAATATGAAAATTGAATTTTAATATGATTTTTTGCAAAAAAAATTTTTTTTTATATTTTGATAAGTTAACAACAAATTCAATCCCTGTTACTCCTTTATCTAGATTAATATTATTCTTATTACTATTTAGGTTAATAAGGAAAGGACTCCATTTCGGTACCTATAACTAATGATCTATATTCAGTCATGCAGGTAGGTTTTTACTGGATTAAAACGCCTTAATCCTGTTAAGATTAAACATGCTAATGGTATGTAAAAGTAGGTTTAAAAAAGAAATTCGAAAGTTAAATGTAATCCAAAGTGGAACAACCCGTATCCAGGGCTTACAGTGGATGGAAAACATGTTTTTGCACGACGTGATCAAAAATGGTAAGCTTCATCTATTTTTATACCATATTTCTTTTCTTTTCGGATATTCATCAACTAGATTAAAACATAAATTATTGATAACATTTTGCTTAGTTAAGGGAAAACAATTAATTGTCAAATATCCTGCAATACAAAATAAATCATATTCTTATAACATTTTTGCAGCTATTTAGAAAATTATCGAAAAATATATTTTGTGTAAGTAAAATGGCCACAAAATCATACGTAAAAGTTTGCTGCGACAAAAACAGATTCAATGCATTTGTATTATTATGTACCTGAAATAGTCAAATAACAATAAAAATATGTTTTTCCTACCACCATCTACGAGAATGAGAAAAAATGCACGGCTAACTTCCCTAGAAAACGTCTTATATCACACGCGCGTTGAAAAAATTTATTTCAACATTAGCGCTGGGTGACTTGCGATCGATAATATTTAATAACTACCGATCTAACAGAGGTGCCACTTTTGCGTAAAATGGGTTTTGCGGATAAGAGGATAAAGAACAAAACGGTATTTTTTAAATTATTTTAAGCAGAGGGGCCAGCGTGTTAAAACTATTTAAACAATTAAATTGTTATTATTTTGCATTTATTCACAATGACAATTTTTTTTAATACACTTCGAAAACTAATATAACAAAGTGTAAAATAATAAAACACCGGCATGGATACGACCAGTACAACCGGAGATATTAAATTTCAAGTATGAGAAGTTCCAGGAAATTATAAAAAATTCATTTGTGGATATTTTTTTTTCAGGAGAATTCTGAAATACGTGTAAACTAATAATTGTATTTAAAAAATTTTGGGTCGATTCAAAAATGTCACGGTTAAAAAGTGTGCGGTTTGTAAAAGAATGTTATTGTTAATAACAATCTTCCCAAATCATTCATACAGTGGAGGCTAGGGAATTCCACAATACTTTCTCATAATGGTCGACAGTTTCCGAGGCTTAAGAGGAAGCCGGAGTCGGTCGAAATCATCGATTTGACCCCTGTTCATTTCGCGCTTTGTACACATGAAGTGATTTGGATCTTCCCTTGCCGTTAGAACAATACATCGAGCATCCGCCCATAATCGGTACGCCGACAGAAACGACGATAATCGGAAGGAAGAGACGAAACGTGATCGGGGTCTAGATTTCAATTTTTAGCATTAAAAAACCTAATTTCTCTTTATATGAAAACGCCGCATTTTTTTTTTTAAATTGTTTAACAAAAGATGATGATGAGAGAAATTTAATTTCCTTACAGTTGTTAGTGTTCTACATAAATGATTGAAAACACGTTTATAAGGAATTAATTTATATTTTGAAAACCTTAATCATTAAATTTTCTTTATTTTCTTTTTAGCTTCCTGGATAAATTCGTCGATTTCTTCCTTCGTTACGAGGGTTGACTTCAACATTGAATAATTGGCCCATAATTTTGAAGATATCATTTTTAAACAAAGGTCTAGGAAGTATGCCATTACAACATTTTCCGAGAAAGAATTCGTGTTTTTACTCTTGCGATAGTCCATAAAACGTTTATATGCATATTTGTACTTTTCTCTTGATTTCTTTGGCAATAATTCTAATGAAGCAGTATTCACTGCCTCAATCAGCACTGGAGGAGTCTCAGAAATGGAAAATTCATCTTCACTTATCATTTTATACTGTTTTGCTTTCGGAAACACAAACAATTAAATTTATATGCGTCAAGTTGGACAATTCAACATTAATAAGTTTCGATTTTTTCAAAATTAATCAATATCTGTCGATTTTTAAACGATTTTCCGAAAAATAGTATGTTTACCTCCTAGGACAAGCCACAATCCTGGACTCTGTGTTGCTAAGTCTCGGCTTACGCCTCGACTTAGCCATCTTCACAATCATCCAGGAATGTTAGGCATTTCCTACTAGGTAAACAATGTACTATTATTCCTCCAATTTCAGTTGCATTACAAAGTTTTTTCCTTATACATTTTTTTCCTAAAGCAGAAATAAACGCTTGGGGAGAAAATTCGTTTAGATATACTCCGGAATCCACTTAATAAATGTACGTTTTGGAACGTAAGTCAAGTATCGCGGGAAAAATTAATGCCTATTAGGAAATGGTAATACACTAAAAATTTGCAAGAATTCGAAAAAATATTTTTTAAATTTCGTGCCAAAATAGTAGGAGTAATCGGTAGGATATCATAATATCTAAAATTAAACATCAGTGGGATAATTTAAATTTCTGCGATTCTATTTTTATAACGCATATCAAGAATTTGAAATTTTATGTATGTATGTTCACCCGATTTAATTATAAGCAAATGTATTTCAAAATAATATACAGTGTGTTACTTAATAGGTAATTCCCAAATCAATTTTATATTAAAAGGTGATTATACACTACAGGGTGTTATGGAAATTACTTATTATATTTAAATGGATGACTCCTAGGGTATCCTAGAGAGAGTCTACATACTTTTTTTTAATCGAATATCTAAATTCTAAGGTAAAAAACCTTTTTACCCACATACTGTTGCGCCGTTCCATCTGGATTCAGTTAGCAACAATGTGGGTCACTAGAGTATACTATAAGTGTTGTCAGATTACAGCGCATGTTTCGCCCTTGTTTGAATACCTGCCGCGCGCGACTATCGTTGCTTCAGTATGTTTCGAGACTCGGGGATGGGCTGTCGAGGTTCCACGTGCTTGATGTATACGAATTTTAAACGTTTTGTTAGTTGTAGCATTATTCGATTTTTTTTCTGTTGTGAAATAATTCATAATAAGAAATATCGTTATGTGATTTTACTATTTTTGGTTGTGTTGCAAAACATACTTTTTGTGTTTTGTTTTTTTATGGAATTTAATTATAAAACGAATTATAGATCGAAGGTAAGAGAGTATGTACCTAAAAATTGTAGTATTTTTTTTCTAAAAGGTTTGAAAAGAAGTGATAACGCGGGTCAAAGACGTCTTGTTGTCAAAAACTAAACACGTGCGTTTACAATTCTGTGTTGCACTATATGATAACACCGCCTCAATAAACTATTGATTGCGAACGTCCTCTGTAGCCGCCACGTAAATTTTCAGATTTCATATAAAGTGTATATTTCGTACAATAATTCCAAAGCTCCATTTAAGGTTAGTTTTCTTCAATTTATTTTAGTTTAAATATAATAAGCCATTTCCATAACACCCTGTATATTCTAAAATGCTTCGTTTTCCATATACAGGGTGTGAAAGTTTTTATTTTTTCCATCAAAAATCTCGAAAACAGTTTGTGATATTACACTATATTTTCGTATCGATTATTACAACGACTGACCACGTATTTTTATACCTAAAATTTTTCTTTCTCAAGCCAGTGGCATTTGTCATATTGCAACACAGAATTGTAAACGCACGAGTTCAGTTTTTGATCCGCGTTATCACTTCTTTTTTAAAATTTTTAGAAAAAAAACTACAATTTTAACATACATACTCTCTTATCTTCGATCTTAAATAAAAGAAAAACATAAAAAGTATGATTTGCAATAAAAATTTGAAATCACATCACAACATTTATTATTATGAATTATTTCACAACAGAAAAAAATCGAGTAATGCTACTACTAACAAAACGTTTAAAATTCGTATACATCAAGCACGTGGAACTCTGGGCAACGTCGTCCCAACACCGAGTATCGAAACACACTAAAGCAACGATACTGAAGGTTAAACATAAAAATACGCGCGCGGCGGTGATCCAAGCAAGGGCGAGACACGCGGTGTGATCTAGCATCGCTGTAGCTTACTCTAGTGACTTACATTGTTACTAACTAAAACCAGATGAAGCGGCGCGACAGTATGTAGGCAAAAAGGGTTTTTATCTTAGCATTTAGATATTCGATTTAAAAAAATAGTATGTAGACTTTCTCTAGGCAGCCAAGGAGTCACCCATTTAAATATAATAAGTCATTTCCATAACACCCTGTAGTCATAAAATAATTGGTTACTTATAGATA
This sequence comes from Barypeithes pellucidus, assembly GCA_963991005.1. Taxonomy (NCBI): domain Eukaryota; kingdom Metazoa; phylum Arthropoda; class Insecta; order Coleoptera; family Curculionidae; genus Barypeithes; species Barypeithes pellucidus. The sequence goes on along the minus strand of OZ022562.1, from coordinate 26,008,035 downwards.
TAGTATATTTTTTTATAAATGTATACTACTATACAGGTTGTCCCTATACCACAATAAAAAGTTGTGACATTAGAACAGTTAGTATTTGTATACAGTGAGATCTAAATATTTAAAAAATATTGATTTTACCTAAGTACTTTAATTTTTCGTTTTTAGGAAAAATGCGATCGGAAAATGTTGGTCAGAGTTAGCTTTCTTTTTCGTCATAATTCAAGATTTAAACAAAATTTAGTTTAAATCAATGTTTCCACATGTCTAAGCTATTTTACGAATATTGGTAATCCAACCAAAACACCTGGGACATTCACGTCGAATAACAACTTTTTAAACAAAATGTTAATTTAATTAATTAATAGGTACTACTTTGTTTGAAAACAAAAACAAAAAACTATATTGTACTCACTGTATATAACGTGGCCTAGATAAGGAGGGCCAGTACAGGGATCTAGGAAACCGTAAGAGATACGAAGTCGGTTAAATGGAAGTAAAGTTGCGCATTTACGTGCCTAATAATATGCATTTTAGAAAGTTTTAAAATTGCGAGTAGTTCCGGAGATATTCGGAAAAAAACGAAATTCTGAAATATCGTTCTATTGTTCTCCTGGGTTTTTTTGAGATCGAATTCTAAAGTAAATTGCAGTTTTGCATTGCCACTTTTTCCGGCCTATCTAACAGCGTTAAGTGTTTTGTAATCCGACGAGTCGTCTTCGAAGGGCCATTATCAACTTTCTTTTTTTAAATACGGTTCTGTATTCCTGATATTGGAATTTGAGAGCTTTTTTCTCCCGAATGCAACGATGTATGACACATTGTGGTTTAATGACGTTTCGAGGGTATTTTGAACATCAGGAAATTTTGGGATACGGTCCTGTATTTCTCCTAATTTTATACATAATATCTCATAAGTAATACTAAACTCTAAATTTTTACTTATGTTGGACTAGTTCAATAAATAACAAATAATTTAATAGTAAACCACAAATAAGTGAACAAAATACAGAAACATTATTTCAAGCTTCTGTTGATTCGGGATTTAAAAGAAAAGTAGGCGCTTGAACAAAAAAATTAAGATGCGTGATTTGTTTCACTTGACATTCCCATTGTGATCGTTTGAGAGTGTTTTAAGAAGTTTTCTATTTTCCAGAAAATATGGAACATGAATTTACAAATGCTGAAAAAAATTATATTTTATCGCATGTTTTATTTTATCTCAAAAAAACTGTTATGTGGTAGTTGGAAGATGTTATTTGTGCTTAGAGAATAACGGAAGTTATTTTGAACACCTGATTATGTAGTTCCTTACTTTTTTCGTTGTTCGTTTTATTACTGTTTTGGAATGATTCTTGTTCACTTATTTGTGGTTTATTATTAAATTATTTGTTATTTCTTGAACTAGTCCAACATAAGTAAAAAATTTAGAGCTTAATTATGAGATATTATTTATAAAATTAGGAGAAATACAGGACCGTATCCCAAAATTTCCTGATGTTGTTCAAAAACCCTCGAAACGTCATTAAACCACAATGTGTCATTCATCGTTGCATTCGGGAGAAAAAGCTCTCAAATTCCAATATCAGGAAAACAGGACCGTATTTAAAAAAAGAAAGTTGATAATGGTCCTTCGAAGATGACTCGTCGGATTCCAAAACAATTGACGCTATTAGATAGATCGGAAAAGTGGCAATGCAAAAGTGCAATTTACTTTAGAATTCGATCTCAAAAAAACCCAGGAAAAAATAAAACGGTTTTTCAAAATTTCGGAATTTTAAAACTTTCTAAACGGCATATTATTAGGCACGTAAATGCGCAATTTTACCTCGATTTAACCGACTTCGTATCTCTTACGGTTTCCGAGATCCCTGTACTGGCCCTCCTTATCTTGGACAGGTTGTATAAAAAATAATTTTTTTTTAAATCTTGAATTTGAGAACATTTCCTAATGGCATTTTTCTTAAAAACAAGAAACTAAGGTAGTTTACGTTTAAATCAATATTTTTTAAGATTTTGACTTCCCTCTATACAAAAACTAAATTTTCTGATGATAAATGACAAGCAAATTTTTTTATAAAGAATGACTTTTTGTCGAGAAATTAAAAATTAAGTACATTTGTGGTATAGGTAGCCCCATCCAGGGACACCCTGTATAATAAATTGAAAATGGGGTAATTATTTGGAACCCGTTAAATTATCTATTTACTTTACCAGACAGTTCAATGCACTAATGTTTGAAAATGTGTTGATTGACGCGCATTTTGAACTTAAAACCGTCTTCCTGTATATAATTTTAGTGTGGACCTGTTAAAAATAATAATCCTGACCTAGTTGCAGTTGTTTTATAAATGGCAAAGTAAAAATATAAAAATTGCAACGTCTTTTGTAATAATTTAATAATAAATCGGTTTTAGTAAATTTAGAAATAAGTTTGCCAAATTTCTTTATACACTTAGCAGCAAAAATAACGCACGACCAGAAATTATGCTAAATTTCAAACTTAATTTTCTCGCTAACCGATAGTTCGATTTAGCTAATTTTTTTTTTTTGAACTGTAACTTTTTCTTTGGTAATTACACTGTGATAGAATTTTTTAATCAGATTTCAGTTTTAGGTTTATACAGGGTGCAAAAATGAGAATAACTTTTTACGTCCAATATGAGACACCCTGTATGGAGCATTAGCAACACCAACGGGTGTATGATGAAATCATACTGTAGCCTCATGTTTTCTAAACATATTGTTTCCTTAATTTCTCTGATATCTGTAATATCAAAGAAAATACATACTACCAGTATGTATATCTTGGTTGGGTTTGTTCCACCAACAAACCAACCATGTATATCTTACTAGAAGTTACCAGTAAATTTTAAATAATAGATGTCAAAATGCCACTGTTGAGTTTAGCGATGTATTATTTATACAGGGTCGCTTTTATAGATGGAAACGGTCGATTATTTGCTAAAGTAAGATAGCTAGCGAAAAATGTTAAATACAAAACTTTTAGGGTTTTTGGAAATCTATTATACTACACATAAACTAAGTATACAGGATCAGTCAAAAAGCCATGGAAGAACAAAGTTACTTTATTTTAAATGGAACCCCCTGTATATTATTCAATATTTCAATTATTTACAAGATTCTAAAAGAAAAATGTTCAGCATACCACATACCCAATCTAACCGTTTTCGAGATATCGAGTTTCGAATTTCGTTCTCAAATAAATTATTAAATTCATTAAATCTACGCCATCAAGTTACCTTAGAAAATATTAATTGTTTTGTCCTCTTGACAACAAATGCCAAAAATGGTTACATTTACAATTTGTGAACAATTTTCGCGTAAATATGGCACGTTTAAGTGGTACCGAGCGCATTGAAATTTTAATGATGACAGGGTACGGCGATTGGAAGCGCAGTTTTATCAAAGTGGTGAATATTTTTAATGAATTGCATCCAGATCGGGAACCTATAACTAAATCAACTATTTCCAAAACATTGCAGCATTTTCATGAAACTGGAGGTGTGAAAGATCGACCAAAAAGTGGAAGACCGGTAAGCGTTATTAATGAAGAAAATTCTCTAAACCTCATGTTAGATGTGGTAGAAAATCCAATAAATTCGACGCAACAGCGGGCTTTAAATCATAATATGAGTCGATATTCCATTCAATAAATTATCAAAAGAGAAAAATTCAAACCTTATAAAATTCATTTGTTAAAAGAATTGAGTGAAGACGATTTCGATCGCAGAATTCAGTTTTGCGAAATCATTATGGATAAATTGAATCAAAATGTCAACTTTGTCAACCACATTTTATTTTCTGATGAATCAACGTTTTGTTTAAACGGGCACGTAAATCGACACAATTATAGATATTGGTCAGACCAAAATCCACATTGGATGGAACAAGTTCATACCCAACGATCACAAAAAACCAATGTTTGGTGTGCCATTATTGGTGGAAACCTCATAGGACCCTATTTTATACATGGAAATTTTAACTCTGAACGATATTTATTACTTTTACAAGAGAATATTGTTCCACAGCTCAGACGATTATTCCCGAACCATAATAATCACAATTTACCTGCTGAACAAATATGGTTTCAACAAAATGGGGCTCCACCATATTTTGGACGGATAGTGAGGGAATATCCAGAGGAAACTTTTCCTGGTAAATGAATTGGGCGCAGAGGTGCAATTGAATGGGCTGCTAGGTCTCCTGATATGACCCCTCTTGACTTTTTATTATATATATGTGGGGCCATAACAAAAATTAAGTGTACAATAATAAGCCACAAAATATCGAAGATTTGCAACAAAGAATAATGCATGAAATTTCCAGTATTGCTCCCAATATCCTTTTAGATTCGCTACAAAATTTTGTTCACCGAATTCATTACTGCCAAGAGGTAAACGGTGGACATATTGAGCACCTTATAAAATAGGATTTTAAATTGTTGTTTACTAAAACTTAATTTGTCCTTTTTCATATTGTTATTAGATTTATTTGAAAACGAAATTCGAAACTCGATATCTCGAAAACGGTTAAGATTGGGTATGTGTGTGCTTAATATTTTTTTTTTAGAATCTTGTAAGTAATTGAAATATTGAATAATATACAGGGGTTCCATTTAAAATAAAGTAACTTTGTTCTTCCATGGCTTTTTGACTGATCCTGTATACTTAGTTTATGTGTAGCATAATAGATTTCTAAAAACCCTAAAAGTTTTGTATTTAACATTCTTCGCTAGCTCTCTTACTTTAGCAAATAATCGACCGTTTCCATACATAAAAGCGACCCTGTATACATACCACTTGTGGCACCTTATTAGATAGGTAATTTATACTGTAATCCAGTGCCGTACTCAGCTTTTGAATAGATGGAAAATTTTAAATAGAATTTTTTTTTCAAATTCTTACATTTTTAATAGTTTAATGAAACAAATCGTCTAAAGACTAAATTAATGAATTCATTGTAACATCAGACCGGTTCAGCTTTCTGTCAACTAAAATAATTCCATGGAAAATGGTTTATTCATGAGTAGGAAGAGTAAAAAGTGTAACTTTGTTTTTAAAAATAATAAATATGCGCGAGCTGCTAATAGGCTCGTCACAAATACTCAATAAACTTGATTTCAAAATTTATAGAAACTGGATCTGTAGCTAACCAGAAATATTTAAGAAATGAGGCAATTGGAATTGTTGTTTTGGGACATATTTCAATGGAATAGAGTACATCATTGTCACAATTTGAAACCGATCCAGGTGTTAGCAATGCAGTGTGAATAGAATTTTAAATCAACATAAATTCCACCTTTACAAAATCAAAGAAGTTGAGAAGGTCACCTTCAGATCTTTTTATTCCCTAATTTTTAGGCATTTTTATGTCGATTCGATGAGGCAATTTCTAATTACAGGTTTCCTGCTCGATGAATTGGTAGAAAAAGTTTTATTGAATCACAAGTAACATCTCCAGATTATACATTATTGGATTTTTTCTATGGGGAGACCTAAAGTCAAAGGCTTTAAAAACAAAGCCGGAGAGTGGACAAGAAAGAACTAAGAGTAAGAATTGTTGACTTGTGTCGGAAATTAACTCCATCCAACTGAAAAAATATTCGAACTCATTTTAAGCAAACCTTGTACTATTGCATGGAAGTTTGAACATTCGATTAAATAACTAATACATCTCTATGATTTTATGCAAGTAAAAAATTCGAAAATAATAATACGTAGAAAAAAAATTAATTAAAAAGTATTCACACAAACAAAAACTGAATACGGCAGTGGATTACAGACTAATTTACCTATCAAATATGGTGCCACAAGTGGTATCGTCGCATTTAACATTTTAAAGTTGGGTCATATGGGAACAATGTCAGTGACAGTAGAAGTGTTACTTATACGTGAAAAGATGTCCCCTTCCTAATTGTTCTGACGTGTATTGGCGATTTTTTCCAGAACAAATATTTCAAAAGTTATTAAAGGTGGCTCCTTTTAGCTGGGTATGTCACAATAATAAGAATCAAAAATATGTAACGAAATTTACAGCTCAACATTGTTAAGTTAAAATGCATTCTAAATAAGGTCCTAGCGCTGCTCGCTATAATGGCGTTTGCAGAATACACCATTGCAATATTTTAAAGATTTAGGTACCAGTAAAGGTAAACTGTATGATCTTATCGCTTTTTTCTATTTTGAAATAATTTTTTAAAACTTTGTTTAGTTTTATCGGGATAACAATATCGAATCTCGTTAATAAAACACTGAACGAAAAATTTAGATAAAACATGGCTTAGTATGGTGGTCAAACAATTATTATGTAAAGCCCACGGTAAAAAAAAAATATAATAAATATAACTTACGTGTAACAAGCAAATTCGCCGTACTTTGGGCAGTTCCCAACTCATTTGAAGCCTTGCAAGAATACTCTGCCTTGTCTTCTGGGTAAATCGTCTCGAACTTTAGAACAGCATCGCCATTATTATAAGTAATACCATAATCAGGAGAATTATCAATACATTCACCATTTTTAAACCACTGAACTGTTGGCAAAGGATTTCCCTCAACCTTACAGTGAAACTGAAACGGATTTCCTTCTTTGGCAACACCAGGTTGAAGTGGTTTAATGAATGAAGGTGAAACTAATTGATCTTCTGGTTCAGTTTCATTGACAGATAGCATTGCTGCTGTTTCAGCTGTACCTGCAGAATTAGTCGCTTTGCAAGTATACTTGGCGGAATCTTCAGCAAATGTTTCTTCTATGGTTAGGGAACAAATGCCATTCTCAAACGAGGTATAATAATCAGGGTTATTTTCAATGGGCACTCCAGACTTAAACCAAGTAATATCGGGAGTGGGATGACCCGTAACTTGGCAGATAAACGTGACCTTGGAGCCTTCCTGAATAACTGCATCGCTAAGGGGAGTTGTAAATACGGGAGATTCTTGAGGCTCCTCTACCATTGGACTCTTTTCTTTTTGGAATGATGCTACCTTGTGAATCTCAGTGACTTCTGTTATTTGCACCGAATGTTGCTTACGAATTTCTTCCTCTAGTCGCTTTTGTTCTTCAATTCTAGCCTTCTGGAGCCTAGCTTGTTCCTCTGCCAGTCTTTTTTGTCTATCCTGTTCTTCTTGACGTCGAAGGTCTTCAAACTTAGCTTGCTCGGCTTTCCGCATCTCCTCTAAACGAGCTTCTTCAGCTTCCCTCATTTCTATAAGTCTATGCTGTTCCTCTTGTCTTCTTATTTCATCCAGTCTGGCTTGTTCAGCTCTACGTTGTACATCATCTGATCTAGCTTTCTCCGCTTGACGTTTATCTTCTTCCAGTAGAGCCTTTTCAGCGTTAAGCTTATTTTCTTCTAATTTAATCTGCTGAATCATCTTTGCTTCCTCCTCTAACCTTTTAAGTTCTGCTTTATGTTTATCCTCCTCAAGATGACGTCTTTCCTCATCTAATTTATCCTGTTCTGCTTTTAGTCGCATTTGTTCCAAATGTCTATCTTCGTCAGCTTTATGTTTTTCTTCCTCAAGTTGTTTAGCCCTTTCCGCTCTTTGCTGATCTTCTAGTAATCTTACCTCTTCTTGTTTATGCCGTTCTTGTTCTTCCAGTCGCCGCCTTTCCTCTTCGGCCTTTTTAGCTTCTTCGATGAATCGTACTTGCTGTGCTTTAAGTTGTTCAACTTCCAGTTTTGCAGCTTCGACTTTTCTCGCTTCCTCTGCTAAAAAGGCTTCTTGTTGTTTTCTTCGCTCGTCTACCAACCTAGCCTCTTCGGCAAGTCTTCTCTCCTCGGCTATACGTTTCTCTTCTGCAATTCTGGCTTCTTCGGCCAATCGTGCTTTTTCGGCATTAAGTTTTTCCTCAGCTAACCGTTTTTCTTCAGCTAGGCGAGCTTCTTCCGCTTTTCTGCGTTCTTCAGCTAATTTTGCTTCTTCGGCTAATCGTTTTTCCTCAGCTAGTCGCCTTTCTTTGGCTAATCTTTCTTCCTCTAATCTCCTCGCTTCTTCAGCCTTCCTAGCTTCTTCTTGTTCCTTGACCAGTCTCTGTTTTTCTTGTTCGGCAGCAATTAGGTTTTGAGATAACTGTTTTAATTCGTTGCTTATTGTAGAAAACGATTCTAGCATTTCTTTGGTGCCATTTATTACGAGGGAGTGTTTCGTTTCATCGGGCCCATATATCTGATGACCCAGATTCAAAATCTCATTGATTCGTTGTTCTTGCTTAGGAACACCAGGTTGTAGAAAAGAATTGATTTCTTGCAGCAACGTGTTCCCTTCCTCAGGATGTTTTACCGATGTAGATTTACGTGCAATGACCACAAGAAGCTTGCTGCCTTCTCTAAACCAGTCGTTGGCCTGAAAAGAAAATTAAATTATTGGTTATTGGAAGGAAACAAGTATTATTATGGTATTTTGATAAAATACATATTGAAAAGTCCTCAAATGATGATTTGACTTTATTTGAATTATAATTGTGAATCTCAAATAACTCTAATCATAAATGCATTGAAACTCACTAATTTATACGATTAAATAAACTTATAATGCTGTTAAAATATTCCTTACCTCTTCTACCAATTCAAAATATTTAACATTCTTGTCCAAAATGGCTTTAGTATCTTCGGCTTGACTCTTAACTTCTTGCCATTTAGATTCTACCTCATAAATTTGATTTTGTATTTGTGGTGTTTCAGATGGACATTCTTGTTGCAAAGTATTGGCGTTATTCTTAAGTTTTAATATACGAACGTCTAAGGCCTAAAAAAAATGGAAGACTAAATAACAAAGTTTACAGTTTATTACAGAAGACTTAATTGTACAAGGGGCAAAAGAGAGGTGTGATGTCATCTGATTTTTTAGATTATTTGGGCATTTCATAAGATTGTACATTGCAAGTTCTTTTGTGAATTTTAAGCCGCTATTGTGAACAATTAGAATAAATTTGTTAAATTATTTTTGTCTTAAAAATTAAAGTATATAGGTCGGCGAATAATAACATACCTCAATTACTCTGGTGAACTGTTTAAAGTTATCACATGCAGCTTTGGAAGCACTTAATGACTCTCCTCCTTGACTTCTTACATCAATAAGTTGATGGATGATTTCTTCAATATTCTTTTTAACTTCTTTGGTTTCTTGGGAAAATTCGCCAATTTTACGATAGGTTTTTACAACCTCATGCGTTTGGCGCCAATGGCTCTCAAATTCGGAAATTCTAAGTTCTAGGACATGTTGTAACTTATTTATGTCTTCTTGAGCAGCTTCCGGAGGTTCCTAAAATTAATATTGTAATTTATGTATTCTGATACTACTGGGTAAGTGTTACAAGTATGGTTGCCAGGTGGCCGGGAATGGTCAGAATTTTTCCGGAATTATATTACCATTTTTTCGTAACTTATACTAATCTGCCAGAAATCTGGCAACTGTAGTTCCAAGATGGCATCCCAAAAATGGTTTAAACTATTTTCGTGAAATTTTAGTACTTTATTGATATTTAAACACATTTATGATATTTACTTTCTCAATTTTAAGGGGTGTGATAACTGTGGAATTTCAAATATCATATAAAACTAAGTATACCGGGTCCGCAAACGAAGCGGGGACGGAAGATTAAATCGTTACCGACGAACTCTATGATACTATGAATCTAATTGCGTTTATCTATTTTATACAGGGTGTTCATAATAAGCTTTAAAAAATGCCAGATTTTAAAATAATTTTCAAATGGAACACCCTGTATATTATTTGGCTATTTGACGTAGAATTCATAGACAATTTTTTTTTGTAATACAAGTATATAAGTTATATCCAGCCGTTTTCGAATTAATTGTAACTATCATAAATTATGTTGTTTAAATAGAGTTTTTATTGGGAAATTTTGTTATAGGCGATTAGATAAATAATTGTAAACTAAAGTAAATGTTCAAAATAGCTTCCTTTTACTCTTAGAGTTTACCGTATTTTAGTTATTTCGATATAAATTTTAAAAGCCTACATTTTTGCTTCTTTTATTTATTTAATTTTATTTTTTATTCTTAATCGAGTTGCCATAATTTTTTTTGTTTAGATTGTCATTCACACAGCCAAATAAAATTATTTACATTTGTTCAGTCGTCAAAATTAAGTACTAACTTACATAAAATGTCGAATTTTACAACTTTAGAAATGGTAAATATGATTTTTATACTGGGTGAATGTGGCTGTTATAGTGACAATCTAAACAAAAAAAAAATAATGGCAAATTTTCAGCAATATTTTTAAAATTTATATCGAAATATCTGAAATACGGTAAACTCTAAGAGTAAAGCTATTTTGAACATTTACTTTAGTTTACAATTATTAGTCTAGTCGCCTATAACAAGATTTACCAATAAAATCTCTATTTAAACAACATAATTTAGGATATTTACAATTATTTCGAAAACGGCTGGATATAACTGTGCTACGAAAAAAAATTGTCGATGAATTCTATGTCAAATAGTCAAATAATATACAGGGTGTTCCATTTGAACAACTTGAGAACATTTTTTTTTAAATCTGGCGTTTTTGAAAGCTTATTATGAACACCCTGTATAAAATAGATAAACGCAATTATATTCATAGTATCTCTAGACCTCTTGTCATAAATGTTACCCAATGCCGAGGTTAAGAAATTAGTCCTGTATGGTTTTTTTTTTATTTTTTTTATTTAGGACTGCAAAAATTTTTTTTAGTTTTTAATTTATTTCTCCGAAGCTACAAGACCAAACTAAATAAAATTTGAGGCACTTATAAATGATACCAATAGGAACCTAAATATGCAATAAAATTCTGGGTGTCCCCATTTAAAAAAATATAACTTTAGGCTGTCACACTTTTTTGGGCAACCCTGTATAATGTAAAATATTTTTAAAATATGCCGCTTTTAATCCAATATCTCAAACTGTTTTAGTATTGTTGATAAGTTCTTCGCTAACAATTTAATCTTCCGTCCCCGCTTCGTTTGCGGACCCGGTATATACTAAAACTTAACAATACAAGGTGTTATGGAAATGGCTGATTATATTTTAATCGGCGAGTATTTGGGTGTCCGACAGCAATACTACATTTTTTAAATATGTTATCATCTCACCAAGATTTCATGAACATATGTTAAACAATTCTTGGGAAGTCGAATATCATTTGTGAGGTCGTTACTTATAGATCTTACTATCGTAAAATATCGTAAACAAACCTCATTTACCTGTTTCCTGATTCTTTGCTCTATTTGCTCGCATTCAGTCTTTGCAAATCTAAATCTTTCTAAAATAGTCTCCTTCGTAACTTCCGTTTCTCTTAATAACAATTCAATATCTTGTACGTCTTTCGGTAAATCTATATTTTCCAGTTGGGCATTATATTTTTCAGCTTTCCTGTCGATTTCTTCTAGGTTTTTGAAGTAACCAATTAAGACCTAAAAATAATAGAATGCTTTTAAGCACAGGGGCCCGTATTTGGCATTAAAATAACAGCACGATGATTTTTATAGATCATCCTAACAACATTTTTAAAGATTATTACTGTCCCGATATGAGTGTTTAGATTTTGGCTTATTATTGATTTGTAAAGTGTCAGTTTTCTCCGTAAATCGTAGAACTCCAATTTTTAATTTTTAATTCAACATCTTCAACAAAAAATATACAAGGTAGTCCATTTTACACAGTGGTTAAAGTATTGATGAAAGAAATTAAAGTTTGTCTAAACCACAAATACCTAGAAAACACAAAAACATACTGTAGATGTTCAAGTAACGTATATCCAGTACATTCAACCTGTTATGTGATGTACTTTTAACGTTACACGGAAGGCTATACAGGGTTGCCCAGAAGTCCGGAATAAAATTAATATAGCCTTAACCTGTAACTTTTGGGAAAAACGCTTGGACACGTCAATTTAGTTTTATATATGCTCACATTTTGATGTTATTCGTTTGTCTTTTTATAGACATTTGTCAAAGATATGACGACATCGATCTTTTCCTTAAATAGAAACATACAGCTTGTGATACATCATTTGAAAGCTAATGTCTCATACAGTACGCTCATAA